>OY720675.1:7779419-9202379 GCA_963170755.1 Amphimallon solstitiale
ATCGCAATGCGAACTCAAAACAATAGACTTCTGAGAAAGTCGGCAATGATCATAAGAATTAATGTTAATATAAATACATAATCGACTACTGGGATAGTCGGCCACGGTCATAAGAATTGTGGTTATTTGTAAAAATTAATAAAATAGTGTTTAAAGTTGCACATAAGTATTAAATGTGCAAAGTGTTTATATTGTTATAATAAAGAAATTGTATTCCGAATGGCAGAGTAGTACCGAATTCCGTTGAAGACAACGTAGAACAAAGAAGTTCCCGTTGAAAGCAGTATAGAAGAAGGAAGAAAGAAGTTGAAAAAAGAAGATTTAAAATAAGGTATTATTTAAATGATTATTGTATGATAAATGTACTTTTTTTTAATAAAGAATTAAAGATCGTAAAGTAAACAAAGATGAACGGAATAATTAGAGTTGTTGAATAAACATCGTCTTCAAAATATAAAGTATAATGTAACTTAATCTGTATTAGCATCGTCGTATATGTATATAAACATACACAAATCGTATGTAGCTTGCATATTAAATTCTTGCTTTATTGTTTACGTTTTAATACAACAAAAATAATATTTGTGTTCATCTAATATTTGTAAAAGTGTATTGAAATTGTCTTTTAAATGTGTTTTGTTTGTTTTGTTGTTTGTATAGAATATTTCTTTGTCTGTAAAATATACAAAAATTCATTGATTTTGAATAGAAGTATTATTTAAAGTTTAAAATGGCATTTTTCTTTTTATTAAAATCAATTAATGTTTAGGAACCTTTTTAATTAATCATTTCTAGTAATCCGAATCGCCCTGAGAGAATCCGATTTGAGTTTAGCTAGCAAACAACATTTTTATATTTTATTTTAAAATTTAAACTTTACATTAAAATATAGAAATTTGGATATAGGGGTTCCTTTATACCCAGAATGAACATATTTATAACATTCAAAATAATAATATCACCCTGCCTAAGCATAATCTCCATCTCTCAAGTCGTAGGCCTCACATTATGGGAATTAAATTATACAATCACCTCCTCCATGTGTACAAATCATTTCCAGCACCAACATTCAAAACAAGAATTAAAAACATACTCCTACGGTATCCACTTTATAAAGACAGTGAATTTTTTCAATTACAAATACATTAGATTCGGTGATTGTTCAAATTTCACCACCTTAAATAGGCTATTAATAGGTTCATATACCTATATTGTAAATTATTATTTTGAATGTTATTGTTCGTATAGATACTGTAAGCAGATGTTGTATGAACTGCCCTGTATTTGTATATGTAAAAGGGATGAATAAATAAGATATCAAGTAGCTAACAATATTGGTGTACCGCAGGGGAGTGTGTTAGGTCCGCTTGCTTTTTTTATTATTTATTAATGACTTACCCGATGGTATTACGGTGGGACAGGTTTTTATGTATGCTGACGACACAACAATACTTATATCTGCACCGAATACGGAACTACTAGCAGAGAATTTGTTGTCGGCGATCATGCAATTTGACGAATTGTGTAATAACAACCAATTCGAAATTAATTTCAGGAAAACCAATAGTGTTGGATTCTGTCGAAAAAATACGGCAACCACACTGCAAGATGTAATTCATTTTAATAATATTGACGTACAACTTTGGCAAAGTTCAAATTTTCTCGGTCTGGTTTTGGATATGCATCTTACTTGGCGTATACATACTGTATACGTGTACCTAACTTTAAAACATGAAGCTTAAGAATACCTACGCCTTTCCTTAATAAACTTTTTTCATAACTTTTATAATGTCAAATAAATCGGGCTTACCCACACTAATGCGCAAACCTCTATGTGTGTATTTTTTATTTATACATTAATTGCTATTGTATTTAATTAATTAATTGATTATCGATATAAATGTATATTGTCAATGTCAATCCCATTTGTTGGGTCTTATGACAAAGAAATTTGAATTTGAATATTACTAAGCAAGAACAACCGTCATAATGAAAAAAATTTAAATACATTTTGACGTTTTTTACGCGTACGAAGGCAGCATAACATCTTGTCAACGCAAATTTATTAAAGGTTAGTTACCTTTTAAATCCTATAATTTGGGATATAGTAAATGTGTATTATAATTATGATTGTTAAACAATCATTAATGTTATCATTATTCTAATAAAGTTATTCTAAATTTTAGATGTATGTCATATGCGTATAAAATTAATATAAAACCCAGCTTGTATTAATAGTATATTATGCAATGAGCATTTAATGATAGCTATTAAGACACGAGTAAGAAAATCATAATACGAGCCGAAGCCGAGTATTGTAATGAGTACGAGTGTCGTAATAGCCATTAAATGCGAGTTGCATACACTATTTTTTCTACGACCCTAAAATAAAACATTATTATTTGAACATTCCATTTCATAAATTGAGCGTAAAATTTTCCGTACATCTTTGCGAATTCAGCTGGTAATAAATTGTTCGTGGCTACTAAGGCTTGTTCCATAATTTCTGGTGGAGTCAAATTTTACATTTCACTCTCATTATCCCTCATTTTTACCGTTTATATGTTCAAAAAAGCACAAATTTTAAGTACTTACTAGTAAATTGCAGAGAACTGTCACATTTAATTAATTTTTATATCTGTCAGATATGCAATAACCATATTGAATATTGGAATGTTGCATTCCTATTGGATATAAACTTATATCTTAATGAAAAATCTGTATTTCTATAGGACATAAACTTGTATCTTAATGAAAATCTGTATCTTAATGGACTTCAAGTAGAGGTTCGACATATCTAATAATAGAATTAGAGTATGGAAGTAGAAAAATATCATTTTGTATACTTTTCATTGATTAGTGCATATTTTGGAAATGCTTAGCACATATGATTTCCACTTTTTAATTAAATTTAAATTAACTTTTATATAACACTAATATGCCAGTAATTCAGCTTTTCTAATTTCGTAATATTGTCGATTTTAAATGCTGCTGAACTTTTTGCCAACGCAAGCATTTCATATCGGTCACGATCCACAAAAATACACAGAAATTCATGTATATAGAGAGGCGAATGCGGCGACCCTTCCGGTTGGAAAAAGAATCTGTTTATCAATTGAATTTGAAAATTTTCTTTGAGGGTCGACGACAAGCGGATATAGTAAATGGCACAGCAATACTACAATACAATGAGAGAGGAACGAGTGAAAGAAAAAAAAAAGAACGACTGAAAACTTTTCTCCTAATATAAATTGACGTCGGCGCGTTTTCAACTAACAAACTACAAACAAAAGTTTTGAATTCAATTACTGAAACTTTTATTTGGAACATTTTTACGTAAAATTTATCGGCAGTCTCATAAATCTCTCCTCCAGTTCTTTTTAGTGCTTTACGAGTGGAGATGAAGTGGTGTTCGCTTTTGTCCTCTTCCGCGTATGGCACAGGCCGTTTGGGTGCTGCCGCTGCAGCTTTTTGGAAATCCACGGAAGAACTTAACGTTCTCGCCGCACGATCCGAGAACCTGTAGACGTTAATATGCTGGAGATTCACTCTCGCCGACTCTAAGGAGATTAAGCTGTTATATATGTGGGACATTGGGAAGAGGTAGCTGGAAAAAAGACTTTTCCGTTATTTCGATCTGGCTTTCAAAAAAATTTATGACCCTCGATGATGTACCTAATGAAGTGGAAGTACAGAATGTAGATCTGTTAGTTAAAATTTAGATTGGTTTTAGGTACTATAGGAACCGATTTATTTGATTTACGATGTATTTGGAATAATAAATAAACACTTTTGCAATTTTTTTTATTATATTTGAATTTGGATTTTAAGGCTGGACGCCCGCTTCAAGCTGAGTTCGATTTGAAATAGGCGTACCACTGTTTTTTTCGTGCAAATGTAATAAAAGACAAATGTTTAAGGGTCCGCGTGCTCTGTCTTATGCTGAGGAAAAAGATAGAGAAAAGAACTTGTCACCTAATCTAATCTGCCTGTAATTTATGGCTGCGTTATGGTCTCAGATAATCGCCGGTTGGCCGGCACGTTTGGCAGTCGGGAAGCAACCCCCCCCTAAATTAGACGATCTATATTTTCTCAAACACACAAAAAAGGTGAAGCTGAATATGTAAAATCACCTGCCGGATTCAAATTTTGAGTTGGAAAATAAAATCGAAATCGCAAAAAGGTCGAAAAATCGTTTTTTTGTGTAAATTTTAAAATTTTCATTTTCTTCAATTTTTAATACTTATCTCATGATATCTTAGCAATGCAGAGAGCTAGGGATCTGTTTTTTTTAAGGTTATACCCTAAAGTATTTGGATGATACTAGTGTTTTCGATTTTTCTTTATGGTGTGTAAATTTTATAAAAAAAAAAAAAGTTTTAGTAGACGACCAATTTGTGTAACGTATTTTTCAGCTATCGAGTAACTAATCTTATTTTTCAGAATTTACCCATATATATGTGAAACAAAATAAAGCCAACATTCCAAAATTATTTTTTGTGCAAGAATAATTATACTCCCAGCCCGCAAGCAGTGTGAGTCCTAGCATGCGCTTCTAGCAGGTATAGCGTTAGGTACGGGAAGAGATATTGCTTTTACTTTCTGATACGTAGTATAAGGAAGTATTGTGACGCTGACATTGTATATGTACACTATATTGTAAAGAAAATATCAACGGTTTCGATAAAATAATGTCCGAGTAACGATTACTTTCTTAACATACACCGATCTCAGAAGTATTTTACAAACTGCGTAGAAACTGCCCGAAATGGTAGGCGGAGCTACCTCTCGACACAATGTGCGAGCGTACCACATATTCTATTTGATTTCAGTGAATTTCGCCCAAATTTCAAAATTTTGTTTTCCGTTTCGTGACCTTATTTTTAAAAATTAAGAAAAAATAAAATTTATGTATTGCTGTTGAGTGTTACATAATTTTAAATAAAGGCTTGTTTTTTGAAATTTCTTACATTTTTATTTTTATTTAGGGCCCTTTAGACAATTTCGAACAAATTACGATTTATCCATTGAAAGGCATTGTTTTCTTAAATTAGCGTGTAAATTCGGTAAGGTTTTCATGAAAAATACGATTAGGAAATGGGAAAAACGATTTCGAGGCCGGGCGTACAGCCTTAAAAGAAAACGCTAGGACCTTAGAGCTATAATCACTGGTGTTTAAAAACTGTTTGGCGTATATTGGTCACCAAAGAGAATTTCTTCCCTAGTTTTCATGTATATTACCTTTAAGTAAACTTTTTCCAGTGCGGCAATATACTTTTTGTTCTCACCGCCTGTAAAGTGACATTTGGCGCATGTGTAAGCTCGACTACGACGGTTTTCCCGGTCGAGCGACTGTAGAAATTTAAAAAAAAGACTGGCTCTTTGGGACATTTAAAAGAACTCTAACTTGGTAGTAATAAAATTTAGTCTATAAAGTACTACTTCCCTCCACTATTCTTCACTAAAAGTTGGGGAAATAGGAGTAATAATTAAAAATTCTTCCAAAAAAATTGTGGCGCCATCTATTTGACCACATCATCATTCATATTGGCAGTTCCGAATTTTTTGTATTTAAAACAAAAAACGCAATAAATTTACTATAAATTTATAAATATAAGAATAAATACCTCATGTTTGCCATGTGTAAGGATATAATAACTTAATTTTAGGGAAAGGTGAGTAACAGTTACGTACATGAAATGCTTAAATTAATTAGATAATCTATCTTAGGTTAGGTATGATACTAATGACATTAATCAATAATATTTTTTTAATTTAATATTCGTACAAAAAATATTGTACAAACCACTTACATGAAGACATCTTCCACGCATTCGCGCAATTAAAAGCACTCGCTCCCTGCGGTCGCTCGTGCTTACAAAGTGCCCTCATGCGGGAAAATATTCTTCCCGCACTTGGTTCGTAAATAACTACTTTGTACTCACCGCCTGCAACGAGTGTTTACCGGTCGACTCGACTGTAAAAATTACAAAAAGCTCTCGCTCTTTGGGACATTAAAAAAATGTATATTTATAGTAATCAAATTTATAAAATACTACTTCCCTGGATTGAAATGCTAAAATTAATAAAAAAAAAATATTTTAAGTTAGGTATGATACTAATCACTTTAATCAATAACATTTTTTTCATTTAATGCTCGTATAAAAAATATTGTACAAACCACTTGCATGAAGACATCTTCCACGCTTTCGCGCAATTAAAAGCACTCGCTTACTTTCAGTCGCTCGTGTTTTCAAAATGCGCTCATGCAGGAACATAGCCTTCCCGCACTTGGTTCGTAAATAACTATTATGCCCAAAAATTGTCAGAAATATTAAGCCTGATTACATGAAGGGTTTGGATGCTTAACTTTTTAGAAAATAGTGTGAAAGGTAGAACACATTGGAATCATATTTTTATAATTGAAAGCAGTATACTTATCCAACACATTTAGATAATTTAAATTATTATAAATATAATTCAATGGAATGTATCAGAATCAGAAGGACTTGGACATAAAATAAGAAGTTTGCAATTTTTTCACTCTATAAATCATACTTTAAAGAAACACACCATCTTGAAATTTATATATATATGTATATATAAATTCTTCTGAGCTACTAGCTCATGCCTTGCAAAATGAAGAATTTTCCGGTTGCTTTGAGAGCTGATAGTTAAGAAATGTACTTAAAAACTCTGTAGAGAAAAAATTAACTATAGAGCTTGCTGAAATTAAATATTGTTAATTAAATTTACTGTTTGACAATTTCCGCAGTATTTGAATGTCGACGGTATACCAATATCATAACAATTCTGCACAAAGATAAGTTTGGACCTTTCAAATTTTGAACGATTCGCGATATGGGTTTTTTCGTAGCTACTACAGCGGTCATTATTTGGATATACAGATTTACTTAATTTAACTCCAGAGGCTGTTGCTTGTTTTCTCCTACATCCTAGACCAAATGGTGCAGCGTTTTAAAGGGCCTCTGCAGTTACGACGGCCCTTTAAATATGTGTCTCCTTTTGTTATATAATTTATGTTTCTTTTTTATACCTGTCATGTAGTTTCATACGAATATATATATACAGGGTTAGTTATAAATTGCATCATTAAAGAAAAGTGGGTGAGAAAAACGATGAGTACTACCCGTACAAAAAAAAATCACGGTCTAATGTGCACGCAGTTCTTTCCTCGAGTCCGAGCCTGTCGCAGTTAATATAGAAACATAATAATTTTCATAAAGAGGAATATAAGTTAACGAAAAAAACATAGTAATGCACCAAGGTTGTCGACCTTTTCCGCATAAAGGCGTGCTATTTACACAAAAAAAAAAACATCGCCATAGGAAATCTTTTCAATTGCCATTCATTCTCAAAGGTTTTAACTACACTTGTGGACAAAATTAAGGGACTACCAAATAAACCTGTTTCTTTTTAATAGACTATTCACATCTCATAAATCGGGGTTTATTAAACACAATTCAAATAGTAGTATGCCATGAAACAATTAACAATAGCAAGACATTATCTGCTCTGAAACAAAATGTCAACAAAAAGGCCTAATTGTCGACAGCGTTTTGTCATTTAATTAATAAAGCATGCTTTTTGTTTCGATAATTAGTGAAGTTGTTTGCATTAAGTTAATTAAATATGCCTAGACGCCATTGCAGACCCGAAGAAGTATCCCAAAAGATTATTCTTCTTCGTGAAGTATATTCACAAAGAGAAGTTGCTGGAATTCTAAGTACCAACATATCTGTGGTACAGAGAGACGCAGCAAGGCTCAGATTCACTGGTAGTTTCAAAAGAAGACACGAACAAGGTGCCAAAAGAAACGAAAACAAACAGAAAAGATTGTATTATCGAACTTCAGAATTTAAGGAAATAGCTTGAAACATCTCATTAGTTAAATAATGGAAAAGAAATTTCTACCAAAACAGGAAGAGGAAGACTGAAACAAGTCAATTTGTTTGTTAGAAAACAAGCAACCGGTCCAATTCACACTACGCACAAAAGAAATTGCTTAAACTTTTGTCGAAATCATCAAGGTCGGAACGAGGGGCAGTGGAACTGCGTTTTCAGTTTAAGAAAACAGTTTGTAACATCTCGTGAGTTGAAGAATCATCTTCGATTAGCTAATGGAAAAGAAATTTATATCAAAATAGTAAAAAGAAGTTTGAAAGAAGTCAATTTGTCTACTAGAAAACTAGAAAACCAGCAACCGGTCCAATTCTCACAGCTACGCCTAGAAGAAATCGAAATTCGCAACGAGGGGCAGTGGAACTGCGTTTTGTTTTCGGAATCAAGATTTCTCCTAAACGGATATGATTGCCGTGTTTGTTTCATACGAAGACCAGGTGAGCGATTTGAGCCATGTAACATTCGAGAATTTGACTAATTTGGTGGAAGGTCTGTAGTGGTTTGGGGTGGCATACAATTCAATGGTCGTACAGAATTGGTTTTGATTCGAAATGGGGGGCTAACAGCAAGGAGATATATAGATGAAATTATTATACCCCATGTTCAACCATTG
Source organism: Amphimallon solstitiale (assembly GCA_963170755.1). Taxonomy (NCBI): domain Eukaryota; kingdom Metazoa; phylum Arthropoda; class Insecta; order Coleoptera; family Scarabaeidae; genus Amphimallon; species Amphimallon solstitiale. The sequence goes on from OY720675.1 coordinate 7,787,956, forward strand.
GTCGAAAATTTCGGCAATGGATTCATTTTTATGCAAGACAGTGCTAAACCTCATACAGCTAACATTGTCACAGCTCTGTTGAGAGATGCACATATCCAATGTTTAGAGTAACCTGCTCAAAGCCCTGATCTCAATTTTCAATCTGGGATCAATTAGGCAACAAAATTAAAAACATACCGAGGCCGCCAGTAACACTTGATCAGCTCTCTAACATGCTTGTTCAGGAATGGGAATAGATACCTCAAGAGAGGATCTGAAACTTAATCTCAAGCATGCCAAGAAGATTAGCAGCTTGTATTGCTGTAATAATAATTAATAATATTACTTTTGTTAACTTAATACAAATTAGGATTTAAGCTCATGATAAGATCATTGGTATTTTAGTTTGGTTTTTGACTTTTCAGTTCATAAAAGTAACGTTTGTTCATTTAATAGCCCTTAAACAAACAAACCTCTAAGAAAACACATGAATTTATATATTTATTCGTTTCAATAAATTTCGTTATGTTGTTTTATTTTCATTTTGAATTTTAGTGGTGGTCCCTTATAGGACAAACACAGTTAACTACACTTTAACTACATTTTGGCCCTAAAAATGTAGAATTTTTGATGAGTTACAAATAAATTTCTTTTTTGATTTTCGGATAGACATATATATTCTTCAGATTCGCATAGCCTGGTAACTATTTAGCGGTAACCCTGTATACTGTGTGAATGTGTATACGTAATTATGCACATACACAAAGAAGTTTACCCTCTCTAATTTTACAAATTTACAATCTAATTTTCAATAAGCGGGCATTGAAAGCTGTTTCAATTTACAATGTAAACTTCAATAAGCAATCATTGAAAGCAATTCCATATATACCAAGTAAATTTCAAAATTCCATAACATAACATTGGTCACAAAATTGCCAACGTTATGTTATGTAATATTTTCTTACAGTACAACGTTATTAAGGTTTATTTTTAGTTTTTCTTCAACTAGGGACTAGACAACTTCAAATCTCGACGCTCGCAAGCACAAAAAACGTACGCCGACATAGTTACTGAGTAATCTTAGGTTGGCATGCTCTTAAAACAAATAAATAAGAATTAAGGTTAAAGTCGAAAGTCGCACAATTCGTCTTCTTAGTGAAAGGTCCGTATCAGCCTCCACATAAGAAATGTGTCCGTTTTGTGTGGAAAGGTGGTCCTTTTCGTTCTTTTAAAACTCCACGTCTGATTTTTGCCCGAATCAAAATAATAGCGGTCGTGATAGCTGAATATGCTCGTCGAAAAAAAATCCCAGATAAGAGATTGGATTCGAGCGGATCTGTTATTTTAAGGTCAGTTGCATTTTCAAGCTAGATTTCATCCATTTATTTCTCGTCCCGTGTGGAAAATTTAATATGGAACCGACGGAAGCGTCTCTGCAAACACGAACCGTTCCGTCTCCTCGGTGGTGCTCCGCTTTTTTTCATCTGTCCTTTGCATCCCGCTACGTTCTTTTTTCTTTTCGACACAGGCTGACCTCTTTTCCACGAATTACACGAAAGAGAGGGATTCTCCTTGCGTACTAGTAGTAGTGTGGTGGTGGTATATAAAGACGACGGTATATTCATATATAACGGAGATTTTCAAGTGGAAAAAATCTCTACATTTATAAATTGAATTTGAAATTTGTTGGATACAATCTTAGAAAAAACGACGATATTGAAATTTAATATTGGTTAGTTTTTTTAAAATATACTTAGCAATTGATTTTATTTTTAAATAATAGAATTCATATCCTTTTATTTTATTTAATCTTCTAATTTGACTATAGCGCGACCAAGAGAATCTGTCCCTCGGAAAATATGCGAACTAATATAACAGTGTCTTGTCGCCCCCTCCCCACTCACTTATGTTTGACAGCGGTGTACAGTCATCAAGTCGTTGTTTTAATTTCTTCCTGCGTTTTCTCCTACTTTCTATTACTTACTACCTCCTTTCGAATGTCCAAACAGTGTTTCTTCAAACTACTTAATTTTGTATTGTGAGTTGAAGGTAAGTAATAAATATAACGTCAATTTTGCAGTACGTGCCTATTTATGTTTTCAAATATTTTGTAGATTATCTATCATCTTCATTATGGTTAAACGAAAACCTGTAAAAGATGACGTCTTGACTATACTGGAGACAATTATTGAGTTTTGTGAGGAAGAGAAACGAATAGGCCTTTCCGATTTTCCTATAAGTGGCTGTCATGTCAGGAAAATCAGAAAAAGCCCATAAAGCGTACCAAAAGCAAAAATTGTTTAAGAGTTTGAAAGACCAACCTTCATCTTCTAATACCCTTATAGAGCCGAGAAAGGAAAATAAGTCCAAAATTATATCAGATGATGCGGAAGAGCAATATATTAATATATTTTTTCTACTCCCATACTTTAATTGTATTATTATACCGGGGTCGACATATTTTAATTTCTGATACGAAAGTAGAAAGAGGAAAAGAGCGCGACGAAATAAACTAAAGATAAACATAAGCGAGGCTGCCAAGAAAGTACACTCGGCAAACGTTGTGTGAAGATCCCCCGACATCGACACTGCGTTGCTCTCCCACCACTGTTAGCAAGCAGGCATCGCTGCATATCATAAGGTCATCTTCTGCATATGATAGAATTGAAAACCGAAATTAAACTTTGACGATAGTTATGGTATATGCTGAACCTGTACTTTAATGATGTCCATTATGATACAGATTTTCATTAAGATGCAAGTTTATATCCAATAGGAATGCGACATTCCAATATTCATCAATATTCAATATGGCCACTTCATATCTGACAGATATAAAAATTAATTAAACGTGACAGTTCTCTGCAATTTACTAGTAAGTAGTTAAAATTTGTGCTTTTTTGAAAATATAAACGGTTCATAGTTCAAAACACAATCAATACCAAATTTACCACAAAATGTAGTTATAGTTATGGATAATACACCATATCACAGTGTCCAAATCAATAAATCACCTACATTTTCATCAAAAAAAGCAGATATTATATCCTGGCCGTTATTGAAAAATATACCATGTCACCCCGAAATGCTAAAGTGTGAACTGCTCGTGGTTACAATTATGATGATTATAATTTTAAAAATTATGTAATATATATAATGCAATGTATATCATGCTATATCAATTAATTCTTGTTTTACTTTACTATCTTTGAGTAAATGACATATATATTTGTCGTTTTCTTTACATTTTTCAAATATCATGTATATGCATATTCAAATTATAAGATTCTATCTTATTTTAATTACAATTGTTACATAACATTTGACATGATACGAATGATTTAAATACTGGCGCGCTCAGTTTTTGTCTGGAAATGTACACAACAAACCGACGATGGTGCTTGAAGGGTTACGTTTTATCGGTTTGACTCTACATCTACTATTTACTAGATGACGGCACTATATAATAATCTAAAGGCCAACTGGCCCTCGCTATTGCTGTGCGATATAAGGTCGTCACATAACTCGATTTACATTGTTGAAATTGATTCTGCTAACCTCAAAATATCGATCCTTAAGTAACGCCATCTAGTTATAGAATAATAAACCCAAATAGATTTTTTTCTCAATTTTTATTAAAATAAACTTTAAAATATCACTTTAAACATTAACCTTATAATAATTAATATTAATAAGTCTAAAATAATAAAATAGAAGGAAACTAAATTAAAAAAGCGTAACTGAAAATTAAGTTGTTGGGTTGGGTTAGGTTGGGTTTGAATTTTACTTACATTCATAATTCTTTCTAATAATTCAAAAGGTAAAACTAATTGGGGGTCCCCATTATGTTGTAAAGTTTCTTTGGATATTATATATGACTTTTTGGACTTTAATAAATGTAGCGGTATTAATTTAATCGACGATTTCAACTGTATTGGGAGATTTTGAGGCTTTTACTATTCCACATCGCAATATTTGGCTCATAAAATATTCAGTCACTCTGGCATTGGTAGCATCATTTGCACCTCCCTTACGCTTAGCATGTCGAAACAATTCTTCTACAGTATCGGAAATAAATGATCTTGTGAAGATATAATAAAACCATCACTTTGGTGTACAGTATTCTCAAATATTATAATAAACTGATATACATGCATATACGAGGTAGGCGCCATAAATTCTCGGGCTGATATACAAAAAAAGAAACTTGGGACAATAGAAGAATTTTTGCCTTTCAATGTAATTTCCCCTAACTTCTACACATTTATTACAACGATTAATTAATAGTTCGATACCCTTGTAAAAATAATCTGAAGTTTTTTCGACAAAATGTTCTATAACAGCTGCTTGCAACTCACTGTGGTCCTTGAAACTACGTCCCTTAAGGCCTCTTTTTAAATTAGAAAACAAAAAAATCACAAGGAGCCATATCCGGACTATACGGTGGATGTTCCAATTCTTAAAAGCCGCATTCGCGGATGGAAGCTTGTGAAATAGCGACAGTATGGGCGGGAACATTGTCGTGCAATAATCGCACACCTTTTATCAATTTTCCACGACGTTTTGCAAGAATACTGTCCCTTAATTTATGTAATAAAGACTCATAATATGTGCCGTTCACACTTGTATTGCGCTCTTTAAAGTCAATTAGCAAAATGCCCTCACAATCCCAGAATATTGTGGCCATCACCTTTTTCGTTGATTGGACAACTTTCGCCTTTCCGGGACAAGGTTCATCAGGTCGCCGCCATTCCATGGACTCCCTTTTCGATAGAGGATCGTAAAACAGAACCATTGTTTCATCCCCAAAATGAGCTTTGTGTCGTCTCCACATATGTTTAAAAACGACTGCGCACATTCGACTCGATCATAACGTTGGAGAGCAGAAAGAAGTCGCGGTACCCATCTACCACAACACTTGTTTCGAAAATGTTTGTTATCTCTGCTAATTCCTTCACTTTCAAACGGCGATCTTCTAGCACTAATTGTTCAATAATTGAAATTGGTTGAGGCGTTATCACGTCAATTGGTCGACCCGACCGATCAGTCTCTCCCAGGGATTCTAGTCAACGTTGTTTAAACACTTGTTTCGAAAATGTTTGTTATCTCTGCTAATTCCTTCACTTTCAAACGGCGATCTTCTAGCACTAATTGTTCAATAATTGAAATTGGTTGAGGCGTTATCACGTCAATTGGTCGACCCGACCGATCAGTCTCTCCCAGGGATTCTAGTCAACGTTGTTTAATGTGATAAGGTGTATGCTCTTCTTTTGTTAAAAATTTAATGACCGCGCGATGCTCAATTTTCGTTACTTCAGACATTTTCGTGCGCTAGTCACGTTGGTTGTCTGGTTATTAAAACTACTAAGCTTCGAACCGTCATATTTATAGTGTACACCTCGCGTATGTGCATGCATGATGTGACGGAGTTTGAACACGTTTGAACCTGTATAAGCCTATGAGGCCGAGAATTTATGGCGCCTACCTCGCACCTACACTTATTAAAAGAAATATAGAGTATTTCCAAATAATAAAATGTAATATTCTCTAAACTTTTTTTTTCTTTTTATTTCGGTAAACACCTTCTTGAAGAACTTTTTTCCAATTTGGCAGTATTACAATTTGCTAATCTTCTTACTTAGTGATACACTCTTTGGTGCTGCATAACAGAGTAAGATTTGTTTCAACACTAATCGCATTCTTCGTCGTATTTTTCAACTTTACGCTGATACAAGATTCATCATTGATGTCAATTTAATCAGCTCTTAAAGGGTTACAATAGAATTTTCAAATTTTAAATTTTTCTATGTTTTGCACTTGATTGTCATTATAGTCATTAAACACAAAAGTCAGCATTGTCTACGATCTATTGAAGTTGGATGTCGTCTTTGATAATTCATGATCTTCCAATGGATACTGCATAATGGGGGCTTGCTTTCCTATTTACTAATATGTTTTACTAATTAATATATAATCGACATTCAATTTTCAACAATTCATAAGAATAAAACTAGAAATAATTAAATGAAAACAAAATAAAATATATGAAAATTTTTAAGATAAATATGACGAAAAATGACAAATACCGACTGCATTACAGACACATCCACTCTTATAAAATCCAACTTCTAGCCACGTTTATTCGAAAATTTCTTCCGGAGTTTATTACTCCAACCCAAATATAACTTTTTACACCCCTCATCAACTTTATACAAGTTTTACTACAACTTTTTCGACTAAAATATACACCCGAAACGAATTCAAATTGAATTTAATATCGAATTATATCCATCAAGCAGTAGTCTCGTAAAAAAAGGGGGGGGGATCCGCGCAATCCCTTCAGTCCCCGTAGATTTCCTAACGGTAATGATGCGAGTCTTTCTTCTTCGCTCGCGGCCATCGACAGTATCTCCGATGCTAATATGTTTTTTTTTTGCATTTTTGTATTTCACTTTACTACATAAAACTTTATTTGCCACCGTGAGGTACACTGATGGGATGGTGTTGAGGGGACTGGAGACTACGCGGTGTAGAGACGCGGGGGCCACTTTTACGGCAAACTTCGTGAGCTTTATTTATGCAAATTAGAAAATGTAAGACGCTACTAGAGTAGTAAATTTCCACTCCCTAGGTTTATGCGATAATAAGAAGGACAGGGTGTTACGGTTGTAAATTATTATAAATATGCAAATTAGGGTGGGGGGATATATAACATACCACTTCTCAAACAGAACAAATATTTATACAGGCTGGTTTAGGAAGAAATTATTCAAAGTTGTTCGTTTTTCAAATTAAAAAACATGGATAACGCACATAGATTTTGCAATTACCAAAAGTATTTAATTTAGGCATATTGTGGAATTTCTGTTATTTTTCTGTCCAATGGGTAAAGTCCATTAATCATACCAAACGTCTTTATTTAAAACACGTTAATTATAAAAAAAAAACGTTGCTTACTTCGACAGTAAGCGTTAGCTACATCCAAAGCCATTGCAAAAACTTACGAAACCAATTTGGATTGTACCATACGAAAAAAATATTTAGATAAGGGATGGCCATGGTTAAAAGAACATTGTCTCTGATAGGTTCAGCTTGTTGTTGGTTCTACATGTTAATTAAATGTCAGTTTTGATTTGAAGTTTTATTTGACATTAATTAAATGACGATGAATCAATCATGCAAGGTACATTCAGAATTCCAAAGCAACCCTTTATCTACACAATTTATGTTCATATGGTATAAAGTCTTGCTTGAAGACATTCTAATTTTACTTTCTGTAGTTGATAATAAGTAAAATGTGGAACAAAACAATATTCAAGTGTAAAATATAAACGATTTAATGTAACAAATACGTAAAATGGAAACTGCGCAAAGCATACAAAATTTCCTACACTTTTCGAATCATCTGCTTCAGCCTCTTGGGAAGCAGATTCCAGCTCTCTCACAATTTTTTGGAGGTCGACCGGGGGGGGGGTCCACTTGAATTCGGATTTTCATTCTTTGCCAATTTTGCCCATCGACCGAAATTTCGAAAATTAAGATCTGCCTTTCAAGCTTACTTCCTTAATATACCTTAATGTCTTCATCTCTGCTGCCCTCATCATGCTCTTTGCTTTTGTTGTGTCCGCTCGTGTTTCCACTGCATATGTTAGTACAGGTCTCAAGGCTCTTTTATATATGCTTTCAGTGGACATGTATTTGTTTCTCCATATGAGGTCCCTCAGATAGTCAGAGATTCTTGAGGCTCAATTCACTTGGGTTCTGACTTCCGGTTGTAAGTTTCTGGAGCTCGTTATCTCAGCTCTTAAGTAGGTACATTGGATACATTGGTGGATGGGTTTGTCGTTTGCTGCTAGTTTACATCTAGTGGGCTCCTTTTGTTATCCTTAAATACTGATGATATCCTTAAAAGGTGCCACTTGTTATATTTTTAAAATGATGTTAGTTTTAAAAATGCTGTATTAGCTAGCTCTAATGGTGAATTACGTAAAAGGAAAGAAACACAAAATATATAATAAGAAAATAAAACAAATGAAGGATTATTATATTTATTTTCCTGTAAAAGAATTGTAATTAGTACATAAAGAAAAAAATTAAGGGAAATAAAACGACAAGAGTGTCCTTAAGTTCTTTAATTAATTATTACTAAATAAAACACAATAACACAAATATTGGTTCACGTAAGGAGTAGGTGAGATAGAAAGGGAGAGAGTGAGAGGGAACGAGTGGGTCGTTAGAATGATCGTTGGTTAAGGCAGGTATTATCGGTACGGGGGTTCGATAATCTCACACCGTAAATGATTTTTAGATATATTTTGAGAATGTATAAAGTAAAATTTAATGTAACGGTTGTAAGAGAAAATTAAGAATTAAAGTAATAGATAAGGATGAGGAATACTTTACTTTTGTGGCGTCTCGCTGTCCGTGGTTCCGGCAGTCTAGTCGAAGCTGGATTAATCGGCGAATCAGAATAGGGGTCTGACAAAGTACGCGAACGATTAAACAAACACGCGAAAGGGTCGCGGACTGTAACTTGACTTTGTTATGTTGAAGTACTAGGGGCACTAAAACAAACGTGACTTAGAACTGGGAGGGACGCGAACTTGAAACGATGTAAAGCTGTGGATGCGTAAGAGGAAAAAAATTAAGAGAGCGCTTTTTTCTTCGATCGTGATTTATATAGGCCGTGGTTAGAAGCAGGAGAGTGGGGGTGGTAAGGCGCGGAACTGTTTTTAAGAGAATAAGAGAACATAATTCGCGGGACAATCAATCAATAAATACAGGAAAAAACATTATAATCAGATTCGTTATTAAATATAGAAAAGAATGACACCTGAATCGAGGTAGTTTGTCTAAGAAATTACTGCAGGTATGTACGTTTGTGGGGCACCTACATAACAGGTAGTAGAATACATTACGAAAGATGAGTCACAATAGGGTTCTTTCTATAGTATTATGAGTATTTAATGCGATTGTAAAGCAGTGATGAAGAAATACATTACACCTTATATTAAGACAATTAAATAAGAACAAATATTGAATAACTCGTAAGTCTTTGATCTGAGAGTTTTAAGCTTCGAATGGGAAACAAAATAGCGAATAAGTAACATCATGACGTGGGGTCTGTTGTCGTCTGATAATTAGATCGCGAGTAAATTAATAATTAAGAAACTGCAATGTTAAGTATTTTGTGTTCAAAATAGACGAAAAGGCTTCATCTAGGTAAACGGTTAGGGATGACCTTCTGAGAAAGGACCGTTCGAACGTGACCTTAACAAAGCAATTTTTCGTTTGAAAATTCTCCTATCGTAAAAAGCCAAAGTTGTTGATGTACGGAAGAAGCGATGAGTAATTCTTTAGGCGCGAAAATGTATTACATGACTAAAATAGATAAATTAATAATAATAGGGAAAAGAATCGAATTAACGATATTACGCGCTTCTTTTGTACATGAGGTTGTTAACACTTTGTTATGACCATTGATTCTGTCTTTTCTATAGATACCTGCATATTAAGGGGATATTAAAGTCGATTTGTATTTGGGAATTCACTATAATTTGCTTTTGGAGGTGTTGGCCCGTAGGAGGAGCCAAATGCAAGTAATCTCATTCTCATATATTTGAAATGAATGTGCTGCTTTCCATCACGCGAATACAGAGAAAAAATACAGCTGAAGGCGCTGCTAAAATACAAATAATTCAGTACCGCACCATTCCGGAATTTCTTAATTTAAAGACTCAAATTAAACTTTTTTCCGCAATTTAAAAAGCTATATCTCACAAGAAAACATTGGTCTACAAGGGAATTACATCCGTTTTGATCAATTTAATTTAATTATTTCAGATTTTGACCGAGAAACACACGTACATTTTACTCTAGTTTGGAATAAAAGAGAGAGATGGTTGTGACAAAAAATTACATAATCTGACAACCTTTCCGTGTACTCATATCTATATTGGAGTTGTACAGAAAATTTCACATTTCTATCTTGAACAATAGTAAAAAAAACTGATAAATTCGATATCTTGCTTTATCGACCGCTTTAATATCCCCTTAAGGTTCTCCGCTTTTGTATGAAACCCGTATAGTAGTTGCTGTAGATCGTCCTCGATATACGCCATGAAAATTGCGTCGTAAGCGTAACATAGTAGTGTATATGTACGTGTTGTGTGATTTCTTTTAATTTTGAATAAATCATGGTTCAATTAATTTCAGTATTTGTAATACATAGGAATTTTCTAGCGAAATCTGTGAGTAAATGGTGTAGTAATTCTTAAATGTTTGCTTTTAAAAGGCAAATTTACTCACAACCTTCTGCTCAAGTAACTGGTCACTATACTTCAGCATCTGAATAGAGGAATTGATTTTTGAAATTCGAATGTAGAAATTGTTGAATTCCATACCTCTGAATTGTTCAAAGAACTAGTGTCAACTAGAAGCACAAATTATTACAGAAGTGGAGTAACTTCCAGTGTTCGTTGTTATTATTTTTGTCCTTTGGAGCTATTTAATAAGCAGAAAAATTATCCAGAATCTGATTTGTAGAGGCAGTTTACCATATATTTATTTTATTAATTTGTCCCCTTCTGGTAACCGCTTCTCTTAGTAAATTTTAAAATACACATACCTTGCTTGTTAATACGTAACTTTTTAGTCTTAGTATCTACAAAAGTACACAAATTAATTTTTGGAATCTATCTATATTTGATGTAATCGAGAGATTTGATCAAAGATTATAAACACCGAAGAATAATATAATATTAACACTACTCCTCAAATCGTTTACAGTAATTTCTGCTTTACAATATTTTTTTAATCTATTTTAATTTATTCGCGCTTGTTATTATTATGTACCAAGAGCGGACACGAGCGACCGATGACTCATCGCCCATGGGCACACTATTGTATTTTTAATTTTATTTATATAATTGGGTAACAAGTGGGTGGTGATGTATAAAATACAAAATACATTATTATTTGTTCATTTTGTAGTTCTAATCGAGTAAACTCTCCATACTTTATTTATATTACGAAATATAAGGCAAATATAATAAATTTAAAAAAACCCTCACGCTTCTACCTACAGGAATATAACAGTAAAACGCATTTTTTTGCTGGCCGTTTTTTCGACGAAAACAGATGTGCAGTTCACCATATGAATACTGCTATTCAGTAACTGCGTGATGATATACACTATTTCTTTTGTCCGTCGTAATTTCTGCCTGGTACGTCCGATCCATAATTATTTATATATCATCATATATACCTACAAGTGTGCTACAATAAAGGGTTTCCTATCTCTGCCGGATAATTTTTGCAATTTTGTCCATATACTTTGATTAGAACCTCTTGTGTGACACGAATCTTCTGTGTTTTCATTTTTAATCATTTACATTCAATTTAATAAGATTTAAATAATTCATTTAGCCGCATAATATTACTCTAACATATACGTTTCCTTGAATCTGTCAAAAAAGTTAAGTGTATCTCCCACAAGAATAAAAATAGCAGATAAGAAAGTCAAAAAGAAACCGTCTCCTCAAATCAACCCAAGTTGTTCAATATCCATTGGCCATTTGACTATTTTCAAAAGTTATCGACAACCACGTAATTGAGCAAACTAATTTATACTCGGTACATAAAAAAAACCTATCGTTCGAATTATTGTGTCAAAATGTTATACTCTTACCTAGTATTGGATGCAATGCTATTTCGAAACGTTCTTGTTTTTGGTTCAATTAGTAAAGGAAAAATGTGGTGTGGCCACCACACGACTTTCTTATACGTATGAGCGTTTCAAATTATAGAATTTTAAGAATTTGTTTATACAAAAATTATTCAAAATCCTTTTCTAAGTAGGTACTTCTATTCTCTTAATAAATCTCTATAGAATGCATACTTTGCAAGATATCAAAAAAGTGCTTCTCGCTAAGAGTAAAAGTGCTACTTCCGGTCCGAATTTTAAAATTTCATATATACAAAAAAATATTGCAAATCCAGTTCTAAATACTTTTGTACTCTTGATAAATATATATAGAATGCTTAACTTACGACGTATTTGCAAAAAATCGCTATTCGATAAGAGTAAAAGTGGTACTTCCGGTCTGAATTTTGAATTTTTTTTTATACAAAAGATATTGAAAATTATGTTCTAAATACTTTTATATCCGTAACGTACTTGCCTAAAAAGCATGACTTGCGAAATATTCGCAAAAACCTGATTTTCGATAAGAGTAAAAGACCTACTTCCGGTAGGAATTTCGAAAAACTTTTTAGATAAAATTATTCTCGATTTTAATGTTAAATATATATGAATTCTTTATAAATTTGTTTAAACTTAGTAGTTGACGAAATATTGGCAAAATTTGATTCTTTCCCTGAAGTAAACTGCTACCTCCGGTCTACCGATTTTACTGAAAAACTAATCAGATCTCAAGAGGGAGATTATACACGTAAATACAAAATTTGGAATTGATACCTATAGCGGTTTGACCACTATCGTGGTGACACACACACAGACACAGGTATCAGGGGACTTCAAAACGTGGATATCTGCAAAAATCTCGAGGTCGAGAATTTTCATCATCACAATACTTCCTTATACTACGTATAAGAAAGTAAAAACGAAAATTCACTGTAACTGCGTTTTCTGATTATTATTAAAAGTATTTCGATTTTTCTATACCTCTACAGTATAGTAGTCGACCATCATAAAGAGCGGCAATGTATATTGGAGAATACGAAATTAGTTATTAGAAAGCCTGGCAATGTATATCACAATATACGCATAAGTAATAAGCCGCTCCTAGTTGCAAAAATTATAGATAGGGAAGTTTCAGATGGTCTAAAGTCAGTTTTATGTGCTAATTGCTTCGATGTGATTCTTAATAATATTTTTAATAGACTACCAACAAAAGGGTTAATATAATATTCTGTTCGTTCAGTGGACATTTAGGAAATCTTAACATTTCAAACATAAGAAATTACCGCTTAATTATGCTTATATGCGATTCATTTCTAAATATTTCCAATCTATTATCTTGAACATTTTTTCAAGATTTAGCAACAAATCAATCAAATACCAACATCATTTAAAAGGTTAATACTAACCAATAAAGTTAATCTCTTTGTAACAGTTAACCTTTTATTTCCGCATCACATCATTTTAAAAGTAATTTACTGTCCGTACGACAGAAGCGATAGAAGAAGAACAAGCTACAAGACACGGAAAGGATATAGTTTATTTTTAACCTTTTTCACACACACACACACACATGCTTTAACAGTGATTGGTTTCTCGAGGAACAAATATTTTCGAGTGTGCTTGAAAATCAGAGAGCACCCGATAAATGGACAGCATCTGTTACTTTTAACGCGAGGAAATGTCTAACGGACGCGTTTTCCATCACATACACGCACTACATCCAAATACACACACACACACACACACGCGCGCACTTCACATATCAGGAAATCCAATGTGTTAGAAACGTTTGAAACAAAAGGGATGGATACCACGGGACCGAAAACAACTTCTCCTGCATGAGTTGTTAGGCCTTCATTCGCCTGTATACATTTATCTGTCCGAATTCAACTTTGTTTCAACTCTTCGTCTCTCGTCTCGTTTTTTCGTTTGTTTTATCTAGTGCTTCTCTTTTCCGCTACCTAATTCTCCTATTTATCGTATTTACCTTTTTCTTTTTATTTTACCAGAACCATGCCGAAGCATGTCTTGTTTTTTTTTTATCTCTCTTACTCTTCGGTATTTTCGTTAGCCGCGGAGATTCAGTGCCAATAAAAGAAAACGACTCTGGTTAAACCTTTTTTGTTTTTCTTTCTGAAATGTAAATTTTTTCCATTGGATAATCTTGTACATTTATGTTTCGAGTAATTTGAATGGAATTAGAGGCTATTTCTACTGGAATAAATGCATACATTATGCTATGACTGTAAATGTCGGGATGTAATTTTATGAATATTACAGTAGTGTGGAGATTTTAACCATCGTGAACGCTTGGAAGGGTATGCGTGGATGTGTAAGCCAAATATACCTACTGCTATGATTACCACACCCAAATAAAATGATAGAAATTCCTAAATCATTTTAAAACACATTAGACTGTATATATTACATTACTTTAGGAATGCATTTAAACAATGAATGTTGTAAGACCAACAACCGTTTTTGTGCATGTTGAATTTTAATAGCGACTATTAACAGATTGATTAATTAAATTATATTTTATGAATTAAATTAACTCCAGGTGGAGTGTTTTATTAATAGATTTCATTTAAATAAATAAACGCGCTTACTTTAAACATAATTGATAACCTTTATTTTTGACTTGATTAAATTGCATTTAATTGTCTTGCTATGTAATTTTATTGTGAGTATACTGCATGACATGGAAACTGCAACACCAAGAAGGGGTGCGGATTTTTTGACCAAACTTGGTAGAAACGTATAACTAGTCAAAGGCAATAATTGATTAAAATTTCAAAGAAAAAAAACAAAAGACTAACACAATTTAACATAATTTTTATTAATAATGTGTTGAACCGCCCCTATTAGTGTCACACTCCCTCACTCTTCGTGGCATTGATTCGACTAGGTGGTCGATATCCTCTTGGGGTATGGTGTCCCAAGCAACCTGTAATTCATGCCGGAGAACTATTAGTGTCTGCGGTGGATTGGCTAAATTCATAAGTTTTCGTTCCATAATGTCCCACACATGTTCTATTGGCGAGAGGTCGGGGGATTTGGGTGGCCATGGCAAGATATTGACATGAGCCTCTTCCAAGCGATTTATAGAAATTCTCGCTACGTGGGGAGGGGCATTATCCTGCTGGAAAAGTGGGTCTTCGAGCGTTTGAATATATGGTAGAATATGGGGTTCTACCACCTCATCAATGTAACGCTGGGCGTTCATGGTGGTTTGGATGAACACCAATTGAGACCTACTCCCATATGCTATAGCACCCCATACCATAACACCCACTGCTCGATGCACATGCCTTTCAACGGAAAACTGAATATCACGACGTTCCCCACGTCTTCGTCTGACCCTCATACGGCCATCATGCATCCCTAGACAAAATCGAGATTCATCACTGAATACCACCCTGTGCCACTCCACGTTCCAGTGCAGTCGCAATCTACACCACTCCAAACGTTGCTGTCGGTGTTGAGCCGTAAGTGGTAACACAATATGTGGACGATAAGATTGTAAGCCGAAACCCCTAATTCGACGATAAACGGTTCGAAGGGTTACAGGACGACCAATATTACCTAACCACACGTCAGCAATTGATCTGGTACTGGAAAACCTGTCTCTTAGTGCCATTAAGCGAAGGCGGCGGTCCTGTATCTCATTAGTTCTTCTTCGGCCTCCGGTTCCTTTTTCGCGTCTTTCCTGACCTTCCCTAGTCCATGATTGATAACAGCGCATAATGGTGGATTGGTTCCGGTTAAGGCGATTTGCAATTTCCCTGTATGAAAAACCACCTTCTCGCAAACCAACAATTCGACCTCTGTCGAATTCGCTTAATTGGCGATAATTTCCACGTTGCCGCACTCTAGGCATAATAAAACTCTTTAAACACGTTAAACAAAGGTATAATAAGACAAAACCGTTGAAATTAATTTCAAACAAACAATTAATACACCACACATTAATGTCAGCGAAAACTGAATGAAGTGTCAGATGTGTCATGACCACTTGATCTATCGCAACAAAATTTTAATCAATTATTGCTTTTGACTAGTTATACGTTTCTACCAAGTTTGGTCAAAAAATTCGCACCCATTCTTGGTGTTGCACTTTCCATGTCATGCAGCATATTTGTATTATTTGCAATGATATACAATTACAGTTTGATGATACTACACCAGAATACAATAATAATAATAGTATCATAAAAACGAAGTAACAACAAAAGAATAACGTAAGTATAATAAAGTAAAATGTAATAAATAAAACGACGTTACATGTACAGGGTGGACATTAGTAGCTGTTTCTTCGATTGCTCTTTTGTGTTTTAAATAAGAAAGAAAAAAATTAGTGAAAGATTCATGATTACTTGGGGCGCATGTTCTAAAAATACTTTAAGCTCTGATGACCCAACCCAACCCTATATATTTTTGGATTTTCTAGCACCGTTTTAAATTATCGATTCAGTGGTTTTCTCTTTTTTAAAATTGAGCCAATATTTTTTGAGTTAATAATTTCTTTTGGAAAATTTTGATTAAAACACGCGTTTAGAAAAAAAATCATTTTCGCATTGTTTTGAAAAGTAAAAACATTAATTTTGGTTGTGCATGGTGTTTTATTGTGGTATTTTGTTCTTTTTTCATTTTTGTTAACAATGTCCTATACCTATCTTTTGTAATTTCCAAGAAAAGCGCTACAGGAGCAATCAACGGTTAAATAAAAACTACGAGCACTCTGACGCACTTCCGGTTTCACCGTAACTGCATGGATCTTAATTTGTTTAAATGACTCACCCTATATATTCTTGGGTTTTCTAGTACTCTTTTAAATTGCCTATTCAAGTGTTTTTTTTTTCTTCAAAATGGAGCCAATACTTTTTGAGTTATTAATTTTTTGGGAAATTTTTAACCAAAACACTGCATCAGAAAAAAACATATTTGCCTTGTTTTTAAAAGCAAAAACATTAATTGGATTGGGTTCAGTTGTGTTGGGTCATTAAAAAAAATTAAGTTCTATGCATTTCCGGTGAAATAGGAAGTGCATCAGAGCTTAAGTATTTTTAAAATATCCATCCCAAGCAACCATGAATTTTCCACCAATTTTTTTCTCTTATTTAAAATACAAAAGAGCAATCAAAAAGCGGCTACTAATGACTCACCCTGTATATTAAAAATAAAACTGCAAACGGAAGGCGAATAAGTATTAGTAGAAACTGTTAATTTAGCCTTCCTGAAATAAATAAAATAATTAAATAAAAATGCCCAAACTAGAGCATTCTATTGTACAATGTAGAGTATACATAGTATACAGAGAGCGGCATTGATTACGACAGCCTATTAGACAGACATGGTTTCACTTCTTTAAATAAAAGACGGGAGGGACGAAACAAGTTGTAACTTCCTTCTAAAACTTGTTTAAAATGGCACTGATTTACCTGCTTTTCTTTCTCAAGTTAATTACCTGCTAGATCAGCTGATACATTCTACTTACCCACAGCTCCTACAAATGTTTTATTGAAATGCCCTGTCATACGTATGTGTACGAGTACTAACCGTTTGTGTTCTGACTCCTAGAAAAAGTAGTTTCTTTATTTTCTTCTTTGCATTGACTACAATCTAGTCTTTTATTCATTTTATTTTCCATAAGTTTTTCTATTATTATTTTTATTATTGTACCGTATTGTCAATTATCGTTAATTTTTGTATTTTACCCTGTAAATAGATGTTTCTGTTGGGTAATAAAGATTATTATTATTGTTATTATTATTATTATTATCTCCAAAAAATTTAGAAAAATTCAAGTTAATTAAATACGTTTCAGCGTTTCATTCGAAACTCAACCAAATAAAATAATAAATTTCATTCCAGACTTGCACACTGATTGCACGGACATCAAAAATAGTTCCTATTAATTTTCATGAAGCTATATAAACGAAGCTATCAAAAAAATGGAGACATCAGGGCGAGAAAAAAATAAAATTATGCTAAATTGCTGAAATGTACCAGAAAATGAAGAGATCATCATATTTATTGTTTGCGGCGGAACGCCAACGGGCACTAGCAGGAGAGAGAACATTCCATTGTGTCAGAATGCGCCGTAATTGGAGGCATTTAAGGAAATGAGGATATTATTCCCGGCAATTATTTTCGCAGTTTATATTTTACGGAGTTGACATTAGGAAGCGACGCTTCACGGCATAATTATCGCGGGAAAAAAAGAATTAATCATTTCCAGGGTCGGCGGTGGCGACATTTTTCGTCCGGCCTCGATTCGGCTTGCTAAAGAATTCTGCTCGCGTTGGAGCTTTATTTTATTGACGCGCGAAGATGGACTTTCCTTTAATGAGCTAAATTTCTTAAGTAATTTCGTATAATTAACATTGACCTAAACTTCTGAATATTAAAATGTTTAAATGTTAAATTAAGCTAAAAGAGTTTTGTCGCACGCTAAAGTTAAAAAATTCGGTTCCTTTTTAAACGTGCAGATTCATTGGGAAGTTTAAATAAAATTTTGCCATATTTTCTTTCATACAGTATGTTAAAAAGATAGGAAGATGGAAGTTACGACCTGGTATCATGATTTTTAAAAGAAAAAGTATTAATGAATGTTTAATTGGTAATTTTTGCCTTGATATAATGTTTTTCATTTTTGTTTTGTGTCGTCATAATATACTCAGACAATGACTTAATTAATTTTTTTAATAATTATTTTTATACAAAAATTAATATCAATGTTTTTCTTTTACGTCCTGATAAAAGTATTGTAGGTTTACATAACCAATATTTTCAGATAAATCACGTTTTACATGTAAAGCTACTATTTCTGGCAGTTTTAGAGCCTTGTAAAATACTATGTAATAATTATAAACAATGTCACGAAATAAGTTGTTACGGTCTAAAAGTTCACCATGTATAAATATATATTTTTCAAACCCTTTAGTTGCTTCATTTGTAAAAGGTTTCCAACTCATATAATAATAGTAATAATAAATATTTTTATTACGTACAAAGAAAAATTAAGTACAAAGTACAAATAAAATACAATGAGATGTAGAAACGCAATCGCAAAGCGAACCCCAGCAAAAGCTGTTGACTTGACTTTGATAATAAATAAGTAACAATATACAACAAACAATACTGCTTAAAAACTAACTTAGCCTAAAATTCGATGATGGGCACCATGAGCTGAACATCAACTTGCAAGTGAACATCAATAACAATAACCAACAAGAAGCATGTGCCAACCCATTACCGCAATAAAAGGTGCACCTTGAGTCTGGATTTAAACTTGGATACGGTGAGAGACTGAAACTCAGATGGTAGGGGATTATAATTACAGTATACCTGATATTTAAAAGGTGGTTCATATAGCGAAATCTTATGGGCCGTGGAAGAGATTAATAAACGAAATTTGGTGGTCACATTGTGTACATCTCATCTAAATCTAATTGTAAAGATATGGTAGAGACCTATGTAAGAGTATGGCATGATAGAGATAAAACGCCTGCAACTTCCTGCCCTCCGCCATGTACAGGGTGTTTCATCGGTTGGGGTATCGCGAATTAAAGTGCCTAAATATAAAAATGTCGACTTCAAATTTTAACCACTTATAGAACTTTTAAACCGCTACCAGTAGGTTAGGTTGTTTTTGATAATATTATTTTATTTAATGCGTAAATAAAAAAAAACCTTCGTTCAAAAAATCAAAAGTACTCAGATTTTATTGAAATTCAGGTGTTAAAAAGATATGTCTATAAAATCAACTATGCAATTGAAAAAAAAATTAAAACTTAATCAATTATTGAATATTTTACAATAATTTCAAAATTAAAGGCAAGACGTTGAAGAATTTATGGGTTTTTTATTACAGTGTTGTGTGTTGAGTTTATAATAAATTTTTATTTATTATCCGTCATAAATTTAAAAGGACTACCTGTTTGCGGACGTTGAAGAATTTATGGGTTTTTTATTACAGTGTTGTGTGTTGAGTTTATAATAAATTTTTATTTATTATCCGTCATAAATTTAAAAGGACTACCTGTTTGCGGACAGCACAATTAGAAAGTTAAGTACCATAAATCTGTCGTAAGAAAAACGACATTCTTTAATATTGACTTTATTTGACAAACGGTTTCGTTTATAAAAATTCTGATTGTGAAGTTAATATGGGTGATATTTCCACGTATCACCATTCAAATTTGAACATTTTTTGAGCACTTTTAATTTTTGATAATACGTTTTTTTTTAATTTACGCATTAATTAAAATAATATTATCAAAAACAACCTAACCTGCTGGTAGCGGTTTAAAAGCTCTATAAGTGATTAAAATTTGAAGTCGATATTTTTATATTTAGGCACTTTAATTCGCGATACCCCAACCGATGAAACACCCTGTACAACCAGCCCGCTTCACTCAACTTGTGAGAGACGTGATCAAATTTGCGTATATTGAAAATGTATCATAGACAAGCATTTTGTATTCTCTGAATTCTGGAGCTGGTAAAGAAATCCAATGCCCCATGATAGAGTGGTGAACAGTAAGAAAAATGCGACAACGCAAAAGCCTCACAATACTTTATCGATTGATTAAGAGTACGCCTGTATAAAAATTAACCATCCAAATGACTGGTACCAGTTGGTTATATCCTGCAGAAAGAAGAAACCCTTTAAAGTGGTTATAATGGAAACGGAGCATTTCTTTGACTTTAATAGTGCAGCCATGAGCTTATTTCCGTCAAAAAAATTGATACAAATGGCGGAAAATTCCTATGGCAGCCTGTGCAATGGTACAATCTTCTGGTGAATTGGGGGTTATAAAATACAAGACTACCTTGGAAAATGATGAGGCATTCAAAATACTCAATTTACGAAAACGAGGCAAGCAATCGTTTCCTCCTTCTTTACCTATTGTAAGTGAACATCCATTTCCAATCAGCAGAAAGAAGAAAGAAAACTTACTTGAATTGCTGCCTCTCATTGATAAAGTTTTAGGGGTTTTTATAGGAATCTATCTACGAAAGAGGACATTGTGGATGAAGATCCTGATCTTCCTGAAGCCGATCCCGATGAATCTTCATTTTCCTTTAAAAATTTAAGTCAACAAATGTTTGTTATTTGTAGTAATAAAGCATTTCAAAGTTGATTTATTATATCGTGAGAAATTATGTAACTCATTGATTGTACGAACAATCATCGTGAATAATTAGGTAACTCGCACTAAAATCAAATCTAAAGCAAGAAAAGCCCACTTCAGTGCAGTTACATGAAAATGTAACCTCGACAGTGGTTTCCCGATTTTACGGAACCTAACAAAGTTTAACTTGGCTTATCTGAAAATTTATAATTTTTGAGTGACCAATCTATTTACGATTGGTACAGATATAATTAATAGAATTGGCCGAAGAACTGAACCCTGGGGCACACTTTCACTAAGGCAAGTCGATCAGAGCAATTGCAATTTAATCTTACCACTTGCATACGACTATTTAGATAATTTGTCATTAACGTGAGAGCGCTACTATTAAAGACAATGGATTTCAAAATACAAAGAGTACCATAATTAACTGTATCGAATGCCTTGATATAATCAAGTAAGACCAGGCAGGATACAAGATTTTGCTCAGAAGCTGCAATCAGATCATCAGATGCCGATAGCGAAACTATTTCACAGCTATATCCTGACCTGAATCCCTACTGAGAATAGGGCAAAATATTCTCTCTTCCAACAAAGACAGCTATTTGTGCCGCAAGGGCCTTGTCCAGGATAATGGGTCGACTGTCTTTCATTTGTTTTAGTTCTGTGGATTTAAGCACTGAAGAAACCATTGCCTGCCGCTAGCAGTTCGAAACCATCGAGTCAACTATGCATGAATTAATTATGTGCCTGACAAAAGGCAATATATAGGGACAACATACTTTCAGCATTGTAATATTGATACCATCAGCCGCATATGATGTGGATCTTATTGTATATTTGGGACGTATCAACAGGCTTAAAGAGAACGTTTAGCCCAGCATGATAATTTTCATAGAGGTCTTTAATGTGGCAGACGCGGGCAACTTGTTCACAAAATATATTTTGTTTTCAACTACTTGCATTTGTGCTTATATAGATGTCTAGATATTGTCTGCTTCTATTTCTTGTAATACTTTATACACATTCTTCTTGTTCTGTGTAAAAATGTCCTTCAAATGATTTTGGCGATTATGCAATTCAATTATATATTATTATTAATAATAGCAATAATAAATCGAGATCATCCTTCAATTAACTACAGATAGTTTATACCAAGAATCATCACCGTCTTGACACATGTTTACGTATTTGCATAGATACATTCATAAGCAGGCGCTAATTATGAATATATCGTTTATTAACGAAATTCGCGATATAATTTCATTCCCGGAAACACTCCTCTTCCAGAATTGTCGGAACGGTATGCTAATTCCCGCAATTATGTGTGGCTTAATTCCAATTTACGACTTGTTTCCCGAAGTGTATTTAGTTCATATGCAAAACAGTTTAGAGCTCGACACAACACATCTGCCATTTCACTTACTGTTTCTAAATAAATTTACATAGAAACTATTTCGATTGTAGCGTTTCCCGTATGTGCATGTTCGATGTGGATGTGTGTCGGTGTGTGCGATTCCCAGACTTTCGCGAAGAGTAAACCGCGCGCTCTGCTTGTGTTATTAATTAGCGACCGCACATTGCCGGTAATAGGTATTTATAAATTGGAGGGAACTAATTTTCGAATTCGCTAACTTCGACACTCATTTTATTATCGTGCATTGAATTGGCAATTAGTTGATACTTAAGTTTTAAACGGTATTAAGGTAGTGAGGAACCTATTGCTTTGATATAAGCCAATTATGAAGAATATGCTATTTTCAATAGGCACCGGTAATCAACGGGAGAATTATGCATTGCACATGAAACGTACATATACAAAGCAAGACTCCAGAGGTTTTGCTTAGCAAATTCATATGTTGGATTAGCTATTTCTTTAAAGATAAAAACAGTAAATTCTAAAGATGTATAAGAATACGAAGTAGTTTTTTTTTAAGAATAATATATTTGCTGTCATACAATTTCAAAAAGAACATCTAGATTGTCATAATTACATACTCCACAATAATTATAAAAGACAACAACAACAATAAAAAAAAACCTACAACTATGATAACAAATTAAAAATTATTAAGTTATGGTTGTTCACTGCACAAATCAAAATATTTATCAATAGAATAAATACAGCTTTCTATCAAGAATGCTCCAACACAACGCTTAAACGCACGTTCATTCATTATAATTGGAAATCTCTGAGGCAAATTTTGCATTATATAGCAAATGTAGTAAAAGAAAATCTGACGGATTTTTTAGCATTTGCGATTTCCATTTCTTTGAATTACTGAATACGGCGTTAAACTGTTTTTGGTCAGATGCAGAAGTACAAAACGTTGTGAACCTATTCTTCAATCTGCAGCTACAGTAATTTTAAGGAAAAGGTGTAAATTCATTGTCTTAATTTTGGTGGTAATTTTTTCCAAATGCATATATTTAAAAATTTTATCTACTAATGATGAATTTCAAATTAATATTCCTTGTATATTGTGTATAGTGCGCCGCGACGCCCCGGGGCGCCTTGGCCTCTTCACAGGGGCGCCGCGAAATATTGTAAAAGCTTCATAATTATTTGAACCAAGACACTTGACCTAACTAAACAAAAAACAAAATAAGAAACTAAAAATATCTATTCTATTAATTGAGCTAGCAGACGGTTCTTGGTGGAACATTTTATTAATAACTGTTTTAAATAAAAATAAACATAAAACTCTTGAAAACTTTCCACAATTTTTATTTAGTCTTTGCGACATATGTTTTGGTATTTTTCATACCATTATCGAGCCGAAACTAACAGGTCAGTTTGTTTGTAGGGTTGTTATATATGTCGTTATATTTATTGACTCTTTGTACATAAGTGTCTATTATGGGTGTGTATGTGTTTGTAAAATCTTTCTGTGTGTTCGTTACTTTCTCTTTTCTTTGAATTGATTTTTTAATTAATTAATTAATCTGTTAGAAATATTAGAAATTAAAAAATCAATTCAAAGAAAAGAGAAAATAACGAACACACAGAGAGATTTTACAAACACACACACACCCATAATAGACACTTATGTACAAAGAGGCAATAAATACGACATATATAACAACCCTACACACAAACTGATCTGTTAGTTTCGGCTTGATAATGGTATGAAAAATGCCGAAACATATGTCGCAAAGACTAAATAAAAATTGTGGAAAGTTTTCAAGAGTTTTATTTACATTTTTATTTAAAATAGTTATTAAAAATATCTAGATTAGCAAACCTCGTGATTTTTTGGCCAAGAAGTTAAAAGTCAGAAACAACAACAAAATACATTTTGGAAGATTGCATCTATACTAAGGTGACCAGATTTGACTATTGGTAAAGCAGGTCACCATTGACGGGGGGGGGGGGGGTTTCTTGATTAAAAATGTTGTCTACGTATATGGAGCAAAAAAAAATTTCATAGAACGCAAAAATAGTATTGTAAAATGTATTTTTTTAATTTCAACATAAGCAAAATTTACAAATATAATACATTAAAAAAATTATGTATAGTATTGTTATATTCTTTGGCATATTTCTCATTTGAGGGAATGTTTTTTAGTAGATTGCTGTCGTGGTTTAAAAGGTCATGAAATTTTTCACAAGAATTTGTTAAATTATATTTCACACATAAAATGGCTTTCAAAGTCTCAACACCAGCTAACCGTGCATTCCTTCCAAAATTCGGGACTTTAAAAAACAAAAAGAAAAAGCGGGACGCCTGGTCACTTTAATCTATATAAAAAAAAACGCTTTACTAGCGTCTTACAAGGTGGCTTACAGAATCGCGAAATGTAAGAAGATTCATACCATCGCAGACAAACTAATTCTTCCGGCTGCTCTAGATATGGTGAACATCATGGTTGGTGAGCCTGCTGGGTAGCTGCTTTTAAAAGTGTCTTTGTTCAATATCACAACTGGACGGGGAATACATCATAAAGCCCAAGATATCAACAATTAATTGATTGAAAAAATTAAAGGAGGCGAATTTGTATTGCAGCTAGGTGAAGCTACGGGTAAAATAATAAGGATGCTTATTTGATATGCTTTGTACGGTTTATAGATGGTAATAACATTAAAGAATACCTTATGTTTTGTAAAAATATCACTGCAGGAGCGAAGGTTCAGAACCTGTTCGAGATTCTTGATACATTCATATCTGAAAATAATTTGAATTGGCCTAAGTGCGTTGGTGTCTGTACTGAAGGAACTCGCTCCACGTCCGGCTGCTATGGAGAATTACACGTCTTTGAAGCAAATCATCAAATGCACTGTGAACCCTCTGCATTATTCATAGAGAAGCCTTGCGTCAAAGAACCTGAGTTCTGCACTGAATCAGATGTTCAAAGCAAGGTTCTTTAAAAAGCTGTGTGAGGTTATGAGAGACGAACACCTTTGAATTACTGCAAGAATTGTTTATTTTTCTTAAGGAGGAAGGATACAGAGATGCAGAAGATTTTGCTGATGCGGATTTTTTTAATAAAACTGGAATATTTATGCGACATTTTTGAAAAGCTGAATTCTCTTAATCTCTCTCTGCATTCAAAAAGGATGCACCTTTTGAAGTCACCGGAAAAAATATCAGCTTTTATAAAAAAAAACTCAAACTATGGAGAAGAAAATTGAATGACGATGCAGGCAAAGGTTGTTTTTTAGTATTGCAGCAATTTTTGACGATCAAATGAATTTGACCTTTCTCAAGATATAAAAAATACGCTTGAAGGGCACTTATCACAGCTAATAATCTAGTTTGAGAAATACTTTCAAAATGAAAATTTCGATAGGTTTGTATGGATTCAAGATCCATTAAACCCTAGTGGCTCCGTTTGAATTTACTTCTGCGGAAGAGGAGAATTTTATCGAGTTATCTTGCGACATCAGTTTGAAAGCAAAATTTGGCAGCATGTAATTGACAGAATTTTGGATTTCACTTAAAGATGAATATCCCCTTCTAAGTGAAAAGGCTCTGCTGATTTTAATTCCGTTTTCTACGTCGTGTTTGATAGCCGAAAACCCAGCTTCGAAGGTTTTCGTGATAAAAAGCAAGTATAGAGCAAAAATCAACGTAGAAAAGGACATGAGAGTGGCCGTGTTCAGTTTAGTTCCACGATTTGAGAAAATGTACAGTGATGATGTTATTTCAGCTACGGATACTGGTATGGTTACTGTTTTGGTCCTGCTTGATTTCTCCAAGGCTTTCGATAGGCTCAATCATCAGTTGTTGCTCTCGGTCTTGCATTATGTGGGGTTTCATGATAATGTTGTTTCGTTCTTTCACAGCTATTTGTCCGACAGAGTACAAAGAACTGTATTAAATAATGACATTTCTGACTACACATATTTGAAATCCGGTATACCTCAGGGATCTATCTTGGGTCCATTGTTATTTGCAGTTTATACCTCGCAGCTTTTTCTGTTTGATCACTTTAATTGCAAATTTCACTTCTATGCTGACGACACGCAACTGTACACTTCTTTCAACACCGGGGATGTTGCTGTTGCAACGCAGACTATCAATAGTGACTTAGATAAAGTTTATAAAACCACTCGCCGCCATGGTTTGCAAATTAATGGACAAAAGTCATGCTACATTATTTTCGGTAGTGCTTCCAACAGGTCACAGGTGTGTGATACGTTGGATTTGCATATTAATGGAGTTGGGTTGGTCCGAAAGAATTGTGTTAGAAATCTGGGTCTGCTTATGGACGAAAACTTGAGGTTCAAGGATAACACTACCAACCTTATTAGGCGGGCTTATTGTAATTTGAAAATGTTATATCCTTACAGATCCTCCTTGAATGCTCATGTTAAGACTATGTTGGCCGATACATTGGTCTTGTCCCATTTTAACTTTTGCGATTCCATTTATGGTCCCTGTCTTGACAGTTTGGATAGGAGGAGAATACAGGTAACCCAAAACTCATGCTTGCGGTTCATTTTCGGTGTTGGTAGGAGAGAGAGAATTTCTTTTAGGTTGTCGGAGGTTGGCTGGCTCAATATGGAAAAGCGCAGGCTTTTTCATTTGGCCTGTATCGCTTATAAAATTATTACTACCCGCACTCCACCATATTTGTTAAACAAACTTAGATATCGCACTGATGTCCACAGCATTAACGTTCGGAGAAGGGATTTGATTGATATAGCTCGTCACCGTACCACTCACTTCAAGCGTTGTTTTCAATACAATTGTGCTATGATTATGAATGATTTGCCACCGTATTTCAAAGATTTGTCCCTCCGTGGTTTCAAGCGATGTTTGAGAGAGCGTTTACTAAGTGATCTTGTATTTTGAGTTGCTCGAGTTGTTCGGATAGCAGTAGTTTTAAGTTGTAGTTTTTCTTTTTTTCTATTTTTTTTTCTTTTTTTTAATTACACTTGCGCTTTTGAATAGTGTTCAAAATGGTGTTATGTATGTGTGTATGGCTATTTTTGTATATATGTGCACGCACACCTTCTTTTTCTTCTTTGACTCATTTGGTACACCTGGTAGATCAGGGAGCCTCGGGCATAACTGAAGGTGTTACCATTTGATTTCATTATTACCAATATGTAAATGTAATGGAATCAATAAAGGTGTTATTATTATTATTATTATTATTTGGAGGGGCATCCATCACATTAATTATTAGTTTAATATTCATAAAGAAAAAAATGTTAAACAATGTGGATGCACGAATTTTATTTATTTTTATTTTTTACTTAGGATCAATCATACTTTCACAAAGGGCGCCCTGACTCGGAAAAGTTTGGGAACCACTGGTACAGTGTGTTGTGTCTGCTCTTCTATCTATCAATTTTTTAAGGTATTACCTAATAAAAAATTATTATGATGAATCATAATCAATCCAAAACATTTTTTTGGAAAATTCCATTTATCTATACAAAAAAAACTAAATTATTTTTCCTCCATTTCGTTTAATTCTCGTCGTTTGTGTATAAAACATCCAGGTCAAACGTATTATTCTTTATATACATTATTAATAATGTTAACATGTTAGGAGTTATTCCAAGGAACAAAAAAAAAAGAAAACGAAAATGAACAATAATTTATTTAAGTATATTTGCCCACACGCATGTAATAAATATGATCAAGTCAGCAATGCTAACGTTTAAATTACAAAGACAGAAATAATTCGCTGGTTTACCAGGTGTTTTTATATCTAATATTAACATGTTTTTTATAATCTCCGGTCTGACTAAATGTCAGTTATTTGTGACTATAATGAAATAAAATACTCGAGAACATGGGCGAAGCTTATTTGCATAATTTTTTTATGTTTTTACGTACTTCGTTTAATGTATTTTCGTGTTTGCCAAAGAAAAAGTTAAAGCTACCTAGTCAAACAAAATAAAAGCAAAATAGATTAATTAGTGGTTGTCCAAGAGATGAGAAATAGGCTAGAACACAATTTTTTTCCCCCAAAAAAACATGTGCCAGGGGAAACGATCAATATAAATACCCCTTTTTATTTTCTCTGGCTCTATTATCAACATTACTTTTATCTAGGTACCTACTGCATGTATATTATCGATTTATAGGCTCTAGTAGCATTGCATTAACGATCTATTAATGTCTCAAGACTTTAGGTACCCAGAAAGATGGTAACATAATTTTATGATATCATCAGTTTGAGAGAAGTCTTGAGTTTTATATGCTATATATAGTGTATTACATTAAATTGACTAACTTCAACATCTAAAAAAATATTTTATGACAAAACTGTTTTTTATTTATAGTTATATACGACGTGTCCCAAAATTACATCGCTGTTAATTTCAAATAAATTAATATTCAAAGGTAACACTTTAGATTTCGTTTGTCTAAATTACTTTAAAAAATGTTAAAGATTGGTTTTGATATGGTCAGTGGGCTAACAATTTTAAACAACTATAAACCAGATTTGTAATTAATCACTATTCTAATTATACCATTTCCAGAAAATCATTTTACGCTAATTTTACCTGAAAAAACATATGGCAACGTTGTCCTGAAGTTACACTTAAACCACTTTAATGTCATTTTGACGTTGTCAAATCGTCCGGCTTATTTCAACCCTATTACTACGGTTCAGGACGATAAATAATATTGAATAAGAAAGACAATTGTTTTATATATATTTATGTGTAATACGTTAATTTTAAATATTGATAACTCATACTGCATATTGCTGTGGCAACATAACTATTTGGAATACAATAATTGTACATTAAGCTTTGCCAAATAAATTATGTTGTGTGCTGTTCCAGCAACATAACTAATAAAGATGATGATAATTTTTATTATCCTATATATATATATATATATTATTTATCTTAACAGCACGTACTTTATAAGTATATGTGAATTCTATCAGTGTATCTAAATTTATATTCTCTCATCAAATCTCTTGTCTTTTTTCTTTAATTGGGATAAGGTTATAACTTATTCAAAATAAAAACCAGAAACCATATAAAACATAATTGTATAATTTATTTAACATTATCTCACAATAGATAGCATCGCTATACTATATTCACCATTTTATTAAAAAGAAACATAATTAAGAGAAAACATTTGTACCTTGTTCTAGGTTGTAATGTTTTATAGTACGAATATATTTTTTCTTATGCTTAATCAAATAAAAATCTAAAATACTGTCCTGTTTCAAAAAAAATAAACTTCAATTAACGTTAGTATACTATTGATATTTTTATGCTAATTCTATTCCATCAGAGACATTATATTCGCACGTAATGCTCTGACAAACTTAGAACTTCGCAATGGTCAATGTTCGGAGAAAAAGCTTGAATCTGATTACTGTCTATAACCATTCACACGTATTATATCCAGCATCTCAGAGTCCGCTACCCAGAAACACTTTCCTTCTTAAAAATCTAATTTAAATCATTAATTTATAATCAAAAATGTATTGTAAACATTAATGATGCCTAATAAAGTGCCAGAAAATATACATTTGCACGCTATATCCTCTTAACACCCAACACCATTAATACTTCCATTTTTGTGTTCTTGAAACTAATGAATGCTTATTACTATTACAGGAAAATATTTATTATCCCTGTTGCACAACGTTATATTGGATATACATTTGCACGTTATATTTCAATACACGCATAGCAACGTTGATAAATCTTTGTATCAAAAACTTACTTTGAATCATTGAAAAACTTTTCAAATTCAGCCATTTGCATCTCCATTATTTAAAAATACAAAAATTATTAACCAAAGAAAAATGAATGAAACTTAAATACAAAAGAAATTAATACGCTAATACAAGAAATAAATATGAATCAAAATAATCGTGGTGTATTTGACCCTACGATTTTAAGTCGCTTTTAATCTCTTTCCAGATAACCAGCTAATCCCACTTGTTCATTCTTGTCCTCCAATTTATATCCCCGGGAAGACACGTGACCGCTCTCAACGCCATCCTCAGAAAATACCATTTAAGTTGTCACCCTGCGTCTTCAGTGAGATCTTTGCTAACCAAGTTGCCGTTGTGATATGAACACACACACACGCACTTATTGTCTTTTGACAGTTTCTTCACTTTAAAATGTCAACACCTTGATAATTGTTTGTTTATATTTTAAAAGTTTCTCACTCAAATTGTCCAGCATTTCTCCAATGTAGGTATACTTGTATTAATATAACTCTTCCTTATATTTGTTTATGAATTTATTACCTTCTTTACTATTTGCCACATACTTCCTCTTTCCATCTGCTAACACAATTCTTATTTTTGTTTTATTTCCAGCTCTCGGCAAAATTGGAAATACATTGTAAATAACAGGTATTCTTTTAATAAGATTACTCGTACTACCACGATCCATTTGGTTTGCCTTTTCATTGCTTCCCTCGATCCAGGACTTTTCCAACGGTGATATATTTATCTGTAATAAACTACAAACCAAGTTTACATTATATTTTCTTTTTGTAGGTCATCAAACCGTACAAAACCTCTCTACAGTCTATGAAATATAATACTACATATACGAATTACTTTATTATTGCCAGCTGTCGTTTATAAAAACACTACTGCAGATTGTATGGTCTCAGAATATTTTTATTTATATCCTTTTTTATTTATTTATTTATATAGTGATAAGTTTGAGGTAAATTTTATTCTTTTTGCATGATTTATTTAATAAAGTTTTATTACCTTATGCACGTTCTCAAGTTTACATAATTTATTCAATTACATTCTTCTCCCGTGCATATCGGATTTTGTTTTCTTCATACAATTTTATTGCATTTAGATGACTAATTCTTATGACACTTCCATCCTTAAGCATAACCCTTTCTCGGTTATTTGCTTTCATTTCTCTTTTATTTTTAAACAGCGGTCCATTATTCAAAATGTTCAGTGCAATTTTCACGCATTTTATAAAGTCAGGTTGTTTTTCATTATACACAAACCATACATCTTGTTTCTCTTTTCTATAAAAGAAATATATATATCTTAAATTTTATCTCGTCTTTTATTTTGTACCTGTATAATATCTAGATTGTAAATATAAGTTCATTTTTATGTCTATGTTTTCTCACTTTAAAATGTATGCAACTTAGTATACTCTTATGTTAAAATCTTTGAATACAATAAAACTTATTCTTATTGTCTCTTTTATATTTTATATACTTAAATTAAATCTTAATGCTATTACTATTATTTTTAATATGCAAGAGACCACGGCAATATGTACCTATATGTATTCTAGAACTAGAAGTTTAGTTAGAAAAACCCAGATTTCTCTTCTATTGTGACAAAATGTATGTAAACATTTATGTATTTCCAATCATTATAAAGGTACAATAGTTAGGTCTCTTTCGACGCGACCACCATAAAATCATTAGAGCCCGTCTATAACCAATATTTTATTACTTGGTATTTACCTTTCACTCGAATATTATATTGTAATTTTCAACCCCATGTGTTTAGGCATTTTTCTTGGTATAATAATAAATATATAAAAATAATTTCCCCTCCTATTCATGAAAAGAAAGTACTGTAACTGGAAGAAGGGAAGAATCTTTGATAAAATAACGATAGAAGATATTAAGTTCCACACAAACATCCACACGTAGCAGTTGTGTTAGGCTTCAACACTTGACATTTTAAGCAAGTTCTACACAAGCATCCACAAGAAGCAGTTGTGTTAGGCTTCAACAATTCACATTTTGAGCAAGTTCTACACAAACATCTACACGAAGCAGTTGTGTTAGGCTTCAACAATTTGCATTTTAAGTGTTAGATAAATTAAAGATAGTGACATATTATCAGTGTTTTATTTAATATTTAAACAATAAGCATTTATATTCCTTGAAAAAAGGAGGAATCAACACTTGTGTAAAATTTCAATTCAATCGGATGGAAAACAAGGTTCAGTACTTCCAGCGCAATCTTAAGAACACTGAATATTTTATCCAAAAAAATATAATCCAATTTTTTTGATAAAATATTCTAGAATTTTTTATTATGGAAGAGCTGTATTTTTGTGAATTATCGAAAGCAAAATGTTAATTTCGAATATCGTATATATATATGTGGTTATTAATTAATAATTAAAATTCTTCTATTTAAAATGTTGAAGTTGGTTCTGGTTGCGCGTACATGAAACACTCAGCATAGCTATTTTCAGATGGTAGAGTCTATAATATTGCAGAAAACTTTGGTCATATAATATGACATATTGCTATAGCTTTGTCTCAAATTAAAAATAATAATCTTATACTAACAGCAATTAATCAAACCAAGTTAATACAAAGCAGCATAATATATAACAAATGCAGAGACTACTTCAATAAATTTATAAATTCAATCCCTATAAACATTTGTATTATTTTTGTGAGTTCTAGCAGTGTTTTCTCCTCTATTTTCCGACAACATTTCTTACTTAAATTAAATGGATAAGGTTACAAAAAAAAAAAAACTAAATCTCATAAAATATTTGTATTTTATTCAATACTAAATAGCGTCGATAAATAAATTCCTTTGCCACATGTGGCTGTAAAAGAAATTATCCTTTTACTTTCCAATCACAAAACTACAACAAAATTTCATATTTTTACATGTACGAAAAACACATCGCTTTATAAATGCGCATAACACATTGCTTTTTAAATATATCATATAGATTCTTAAAATAAAATATTACTCTTTGCTACGTTTAAATTTTCTAATATTGTATAGTTTCAAAGGAATAAATTTTTCCCTTTACGACGCAGAAATTTCGTTTCAACAAAGACATTCATTCTCACGAAATGCCTCTGAAGATACAAAATCTCACAGAGCAGAAAACACCTTGATAAGACTGTCACCAATCATCATATGCAAATATTTACACGTTGTACATACCACAAATTGGCTATTGTCCATCAAAAATGTTCTTACCTTTTACGTAATTAAATATACTTGAAATCCTTACTAGGATTTTATTTAATAACTTGTTAATAATGTATAGTTAACATTACTGACAAACATTCCCACGTTGTGCCATCAATGCCCTTTTAACATTATTAACAATACTCCCATGACTTGTTAAATTAATCTCGTACTTATAGCAAAGTAAATAATATTTCTATTCAAATTATTAACAATGTTAATCGCTTTGCTACAGATTAATATTTTCACATAGCATCTTTAACATAATTTATTTCAAGAAAACTTACTTATAATGTTCATACATTTCATCAAATTCTTCTTGATATTGATCTACCATATTAATGATAATAAGAAAAAAATGAAATTAAACTAAATGACAATAAACTAATTATAATATGATAAAGTACTTATTGAAAATCAAAAATAACTCAATACATTTACTACAAATGTTTTCTATACAGTGTATCTGTACGCCTGCAATCATCAAACAGAGCAATTTTAAAGATTAGTAACTTCTCCCGAAGATCAGTGACTTCTTTCATATCGGCAACTTCTTTTTGTTTTCGTCGTTCCCGGTCTTTTATTCGTTCTCGGTCATTGAAAAAAAACATTCTTCATCTGCAGCGCCACAATCCACGCACTAATGTTTATGTTGGCATTGTCCTGCTCATATTTATTTTCTTCACGTTTTCCCTAGGCTGACCTGTACCCATATCATTTTGACATTTAGAAATTACACAAAATACACGCACATAAATTATTTATTATTGTTAATGTCTTTGCACATTTGCGATTCTCTTATCTTGGGTAGGTGCATTCTTTTTTCCATTAACGCCATCCCTTATTATGTTTATGGATGAATTCGTTACCACTTTCATCATTGTTTAAATACTTTCTTTTTCCATTGTTTAACACTATCTGTATTTTTCTTTTGCAGACATCTCCTTTAGTAATAACAGGAAATACATTGCATATGACTGGAATACTTCCTTCTTTAATTACATCGTTAGGGGCCTGGACCTTGACAACTCCATTCCTGTCTTCAAACCATCCTCTCTCGTCCTCGTGTAGATTAATTTGCAAGCAGCTGTTAACAATATTAAACATTGTTTTTTCTTTGTAGATTTATTCAGATTAAACCAATTATATCTTGTTATATCTGGAATTTTCCTGGATTAAACTGGATTTAACCTGCTATTACTGAAGTTTTTGCTTTATTACCTCGTGTCGAATAAAAAATATACCTTTTTATATATTCCTTTTAAAAATTATGCTTAGATATAAGTGTCAGGTATTTATCATATTGTTAAGGCTGGACGCCCGCTTCAAGCTGAGTTCGATTTGAAATAGGCGTACCACTGTTTTCTTCGTGCAAATGTAATAAAAGACAAATGTTTAAGGGTCCGCGTGCTCTGTCTTATGCTGAGGAAAAAGATAGAGAAAAGAACTTGTCACCTAATCTAATCTGCCTGTAATTTATGGCTCCGTTGTGGTCTCAGATAATCGCCGGTTGGCCGACACGTTTGCAGTCGGGAAGCAACCCCCCCTAAATTAGATAATCTATATTTTCTCAAACACACAAAAAAGGTGAAGCTGAATATGTAAAATCACCTGCCGGATTCAAATTTTGAGTTGGAAAATAAAATCGAAATCGCAAAAAGGTCGAAAAATCGTTTTTTTGTGTAAATTTTAAAATTTTCATTTTCTTCAATTTTTAATACTTATCTCGTGATATCTTAGCAATGCAGAGAGCTAGGGATCTGTTTTTTTTAAAGGTTATACCCTAAAGTATTTGGATGATACTAGTGTTTTCGATTTTTCTTTATGGTGTGTAAATTTTATAAAAAAAAAAAAGTTTTAGTAGACGACCAATTTGTGTAACGTATATTTCAGCTATCGAGTAACTAATCTTATTTTTCAGAATTTACCCATATATATGTGAAACAAAATAAAGCCAACATTCCAAAATTATTTTTTGTGCAAGAAATAAATTTCTAGATCGTTTCAGAAGCAAATTATTGCGAGTCAAATATAATAATTATACTCCCAGCCCGCAAGCCGTGTGAGTCCTAACATGCGCTTCTAGCAGGTATAGCGTTAGGGACGGGAAGAGATATTGCTTTTACTTTCTGATACGTAGTATAAGGAAGTATTGTGACGCTGACATTGTATATGTACACTATATTGTAAAGAAAATATCAACGGTTTCGATAAAATAATGTCCGAGTAACGATTACTTTCTTAACAAACACCGATCTCAGAAGTATTTTGCAAACTGCGTAGAAACTGCCCGAAATGGTAGGCGGAGCTACCTCTCGACACAATGTGCGAGCGTACCACATACTCTATTTGATTTCAGTGAATTTCGCCCAAATTTCAAAATGTTGTTTTCCGTTTCGTGACCTTATTTTTAAAAATTAAGAAAAAATAAAATTTATGTATTGCTGTTGAGTGTTACATAATGTTAAATAAAGGCTTGTTTTTTGAAATTTCTTACATTTTTATTTTTATTTAGGGCCCTTTGGACAATTTCGAAGAAATTACGATTTATCCATTGAAAGGCGTTGTTTTCTTAAATTAGCGTGTAAATTCGGTAAGGTTTTCATGAAAAATACGATTAGGAAATGGGAAAAACGATTTCGAGGCCGGGCGTACAGCCTTAAGTGTGACCATAGCATGTCTAACAAATAACAATCTTTATAAACTTATTTTATTTCTTACGTCTACTCATGATGAAAGATGTTGCCACTCCTACACAATGCATAAAATTTGGTTCGGCCTTTGTATACTGAAATTGCATCTTGTGCTCCTCGTTTCTATAAATATAGAATACATGAATTTTATTTCTGTGTTTATTTTTGTACCTTTCAAATAAATTTTGTTTCAATTTTAATTATCATATACCTAACATTACGCCGTTGCGGTTATGCAACTCATAATTCATTTATCAATAATTATGCTTACTACTAAAAATTGTTTCCTTATCCTATTACTTAATTATTTATTTATCTTATAATGCCTAACCAATATAGGGGTCACGGCAATATGTCGCACTAACATAACACACTGTATATCCCCAGACATACAATTATTATTTTAATAAGCAATCTTCAATTTGTTTGTTGTTTCAAGTCTTTCTTTCATTATATTTTACTTTTTGTTTCTTTAATATTACTTTGCTCTTTTCATTTTTAATTGGACAATTAATTATCCAAAGTGTGTACTATTACAGGAGAGTTTTTAATTGAAATGTATAACAAAAAAATCCACCCAGAGTTGAAAAGGGAAATTCTGTAAAACAAAGAGAGACACTTGAGCAAACAGCAACTGAATAACAAGATATAAATACTCGAAGAAAAAGAAAGTTAGATAAACACGATAAATTTGATGTACCTACTTTTATGATCCTAAGGATATGAAATTGAAATTATTATATTTAGTATTTGATAGATATATTGTGATCGTATTATTGAATGTACACCAAGAGAAATAAGTAATCGTACACTTCGCCAAGATATAAAGTGGTATGGGC
Organism: Amphimallon solstitiale; assembly: GCA_963170755.1. Lineage (NCBI taxonomy): Eukaryota > Metazoa > Arthropoda > Insecta > Coleoptera > Scarabaeidae > Amphimallon > Amphimallon solstitiale. Next base: position 7,824,701 of record OY720675.1, read on the forward strand.
ATGTTCGCCATATACTAATGCATAATAAACACGCCCATACCACCGTATATCTCCGCGAAGTGTACGGCTTCTTATTTTCTCTTGGTGTACATACATTTATGGAAATAAGAAATATAAATGTCAATGTGAAACGGTTAAGAAAGTTATAGGATTTGGGATAGTGTTGTATTATTTTGAATAAAGGTGTACATATATTTTTTTCTTAAATATTGTATCGTGTAAAAAGATTGGTATATGGGTTATATTTATAATTATGAATTTGAATCTATTAAATCATAATAAATATAAATATTTCAATCTAGATATAATAGTAATGGAATGAACAGTTTTAAATGGGATAGTAATTTTGAAAATTAAGTAAAATAAAATAAAAATAATAAGATGACTAGGGTAGAAAATATAGAGACGCCTTCTTGCTTTTTATTTGAATTATAGGACATACAAAATTATTAATTATACAGGGTGTTTGATTATATACACCAAATACCCTGTATAAGTGCGTATATCATTAGAAATTCTACATTACAAAAGAATAAACATAACCTAAATTATTACCTCATATCCAAAAACATTTCTTAAAGTCTTAACAAGAATCAAAAACACCCCCGAAAGAGAGCGAGAGAGAGAGAGAGAGAGAGAGAGAGAGAGAGAAAGAAAGGTAGACAAGAGTTACGTCTTAAGAAGAAATCATGGGTTCATCATACAGTTCCCTTAATAAATATTATTTTACTAGTTGATGAGTTTTATTTCATAGTTATTAGGGTATTCGACATAAACCATATCATTTAGCACATCACATTATTAGAGCAATAACGTGGGATATTTGTTTTCTCTGCACCCACACCAAAACATTATTGGCTCCCAACGAGTGGGGCTATGCAAAAAAATTTTTCATCTATTTCCAATCGTATCGTGTAATTTTTCAATACGAAATTCAAAACTCTCACTCAATAAACAAAAAAGGTTTAAACTAAAGCTGAGCGTGACGGACGGACAGCAAAGTTTACATGTCGAGGTGTACGAGAAGCCGCCTGTCATTGCAAAATCCGATAAATAAAAAACATCATTTGTCAGGACGGAAAAACATCAACGCTTTCTCTAATTTATCTGGAACCGCGCCATGGGATAGTGTTGGCAACGGTATTACACGACGTCTGTAAAATCCACACGAGTGGGTCTTTTTTTTCACCCACTCGTCTATGTGTGTGTGTGTTCGACCGATGACTGGTCTCTTTCGACTTGGCCGCCATAAAGTTCGGACCGCATATTGGTCGAGGTTATTAATAACACTGTCCTTACACTATACTTCCTGTGTTACGACCGGTACTAAAACCATGAAGTGGCCCTAAATTCCGACCGTTTTCCACTGTTGGACGGCCACCAAAAATTCTCACTAATACCGATTCGTACTGCCGCTTGTGCTGCCGTTTGAATCATCGCACTTCGTTACCAATAACATGTGGAATATATAGTGGGACTTAATTCGGTTATAAATTCACATTTTCCAGAACTTTATGGACGTTTTAGATGAGGTGCTCGAGGACGTGAAAATTATGTTAATAAAGAGGCAAATGGTGCTTCTATGTGGGGGCTATTTAAAGCGAATGCCTGTAAAGATCTATTGCATGCATGTATTTCAACACGAATCCATCCATTTATTAAGAAAATTATTAACTTTGTGTTGTTTGTGGATAAACTATGTGTTTCAAGGCTTATTATCAAATTAACGCACCTGGATATGTGAAAAAAAAATTATAATTAAATGGAAATTTAGCAGAGTGAAATACTGTTCAACGGACTTTTGAAATACATAAATTATATATAAAACTAGCTGGCTCTGCAAACGTTGTTCGGCCCTTTCTGGTACGTGGCGCAATGAGTTTGATTTGGTTAAATTTATAAATAATTTGATGACAGCGCCACCTATCGGTCCAGATTTTGTGACTTTCTTTTAGCACAAAACCAACTTATATTGTGAATATGAGTCATTTTGGTCCATAAATATAGAACTTTTTAATAACTTGACTACAGAGCCACCTCTCGGATCTTAGCATAACTGTGAACCATCGTCTCGACAAATCAAATATATCGTGGGAACATGTGTCATTTTTGTCCATAAATATAGAACTTGTTAATAGTTTGACTACAGCGCCACCTATCGGGTCCAGATTTTGTGATTTCCTTTTTTGGCTCTAAACTGAAATATATATTGCGAATATGAGTCATTTTATTTCTTAAATATAGAATTTATTAATAACTTGACTACAGCACCATCTGTGGGACCTTAGCATACCTATGAACCATCGTCTCGACGAAACAAACATATTGTGTGAGTATGACCTAAATCGAAAAAACAAAACAAAACCGTTATAAAAATACTATTATGACCAAGTTTCATTTTGAAATGTTGACAGATGGCGCTGTAGGTTATATCAAATTATAAATATGAAATGCCAAAATGGGTCGAGTTACCACTCATATAAAAGGTATTTGGAAGACCTATTCAAAATTTATGTTTTTTCTAAATATACATCATTTTTTAAAAAAACGTTAGGAACGATAATTACATCATTTGTACGGTATTCGGAATAAACTGAAAATAATATAAGAAACAGAAGAAATATCAAATTCGAAAATTCTTATGTTTTGAATTATAGCTTAAAAGCGAATTGTGCAAATTTGAGAAAGCCAGCTTTGAATAGTTCTATTAAACACATTTTAACAAAGCGAATAAAGAAAAACTACTGGAAGTAAGAAAAAAACACATTCGTAAATTTTCATATTTTGAATTATAGCTTAAAAGCGAATTGTGCAAATTTGATAAAGACAGTTTTGAATAGATCTATCTAATACCTTTCAAATGAGGTTCACCTGGCCATTAAAAACTTTTAAGTTGATATTGCCTACAGCGCCATCTGTCAAATCTTAAAAGGCCAATTAGTCAGAAACACGTGTCTACGGCTGCATTACAGCGGAATTTACCCGATATTTTTCTTTTACTTATATTTTATGTATCCGCCATAATTCTTTCTTTTTCTGATTTATCTTTCCTGAGTCTCGGATGGCACGCATGTTGACATTGTCTTCCTCGTGGCGACGTTAGTTGTTGTCTTCAAAACTGAGGATCTTCTAGCTGAAGCTACAAATGGTAGTCTGTCACCTGATGGTCTTCCGTGTAGCTTACAACTCCAAGGTTATCCCACCTTACTCCTTGGCTACACCGTATTTATGACGACAAATTAATTGATTGCAATGCTTCAACTTTAAGTGATCTATCAACAGTTAAATTAACCAACAATAACACTTCAATGTCACATTATCTACCGGCAGTTGATTACTCACCAAAAAGACTTTAAATTTAGAGGTTTTTCAGAAATTGAATCATTTTGTTTATCGACAACAAGACAACTCGAACCAGTTAACAACACTATTTCTACTACTGCTTCAACAGTTAAAACATCTGTAGTGTTACTTGCATCAGAAGGGGGAAGCAGCTATCAGCGACAATAAAGCATCTTGTCACGCATTATGTGGAAATACAGTAGGAGAAGAAGGATATGGATCGAAAATTCTATGCTATTTATGCCAAAAAGGAGAGAACATTAAAGATCAAAGGGAAAATGCTGGAAAACACCAGAAAAAATCGGCTGAAAAAATTTAAGAAGTATCTTTGAAAAATTTAAAGACGTGTTAGTGGATTCCACAGTTTTGGTGTATGTACCTAAGATAGATAGAGGCCCATTAGATGGAAAAAACATTATGGGGATTGTATTACATATAAAAACTAATTTATACCAACTATAAAAGATTGGCTACCTGGAAACGCTTTTCAAATAGCTACCACAACATTTACCGAAACAGTTCCACTGACTAACCTAAGTCTGCGTGAGATTTCATGAAAATTAACCTCATTTGGAGGTGAAGGATCTAAGAAGTGTTCCTGTGAATAATCCAAAATGTGTGTCTGTGATGTGTCTGTAAAAAAAAGTAACGTACGTAAATGAATGAATTATTAATTACATTTAATAAAAATATTTAAAATTTTACTTAAAATATCCTTTTTGTTTTTAAAAATATCAACTCAAGTACCTATTTCTTTCGTTAATTATTATCGAATAAATAATTTGTACTCTACATTTAATAATGAATAAACACTTTCATATATTATTTCATCTTTTCACAAAAACGGTTAAGAGATTTGATCAAATCACTTACTTTCTTTAGGAAAATGGCCCCATAGAGTTGTTATTTTAACATCTTCCGTGAATTGATCATCTACCTTAGGAATTTGATCAAATCTCCGTTTTCATCATATCCCTGTGACATCTACACCAAAAGGTAACTTTTCCGCGATATTACGAATTAAAAATCATAAGTTCATTTTTTCGTTCCACCCTAGTGTAGGTTTATTGAAAAGGTTTTTGATAGTACTATCTTCAAATTTATACAAAAAATGTTGTATTTCATTAAGAAAAAATGCGTACGACGTCACAGTTTTGAAGGATAAAAAAACATCGCTAATAAGTACACTAGTTTAAAACCACCTCAATTTAAAATAAAAGTTGACCTGTTTTAGCGTTTTACAAAAATATCATTTCTTTTAAAATTAGTAAATTTATTCCATAAGTTGTTTCCACAGAATATATTTTGAGGGTTCATACAAATTCGTGGAAAATTTTCTGTATTATATGACGAAAAAATGAGGTGTGGCTACCACACGACTTTCTTATACAGCGTTTCAAATTATAGAATTTTAAGAATTTTTTTTTTCAAAAATTATTCAAAATCCTATTCTAAGTACTTCTATTATCTTAATAAATCTCTATAGGAGCACTTTTTTGATAATATCTTGCAAACAAGGTATTATCAAAAAAGTGCTACTTCCGGTCCGAATTTTAAAATTTCAAAAGTACAAAAAATATTGCAAATCCAGTTTTAAATACTTTTGTACTCTTGATAAATTTATATAGAATGCATAACTTACGACAAATTTGCAAAAAATCGCTATTCGATAAGAGTAAAAGTGGTACTTCCGGTCTGAATTTTGAAATTTTTCTTATACAAAAGATATTGAAAATTATGTTCGAAATACTTTTATACCCGTAACGTACTTGCCTAAAAAGCATGACTTGCGAAATATTCGCAAAACACTGATTTTTGATAAGAGTAAAAGACCTACTTTCGGTAGGAATTTCGGAAAACTTTTTAAATAAAATTATTCTTAATTTTAATTTTAAGTATATACGAATTCTTTATAAATTTGTTTAAACTTAGTATTTGACGAAATATTGGCAAAATTCGAATTTTTTGCTGAAGTAAACTGCTACTTACGGTCTACCGATTTTACTGAAAAACTAATCAGATCTCAAGAGGGAGATTATACACGTAAATACAAAATTTGGAATTGATATCTACAGCGGTTTGGCCGCTATCGTGGTCACACACACACACACAGAGACACACACACAGACAGACACACAGACATTTTTTTAAAAACCACTTTTTCGGTATCAGGGGACTTCAAAACGTGGACATCTGCAAAAATCTCGAGGTCGAAAATTTTCATCATCACAATACTTCCTTATACTACGTATAAGAAAGTAAAAACGCACATAATATTTTAGGTTTAATCTAAGTTATAAATTCGATTTATAATTGTAATAACAGGTGGCAGAAGCGAAACTGTACCGAACTTTTACGCGCAACTAATTTTGTCCGTGACTTGTAACTGATTCTCTCGGTAGATTTAATAATAAAATTCTAACAGACTTCTAGTTCGACTGAACAAGCGCACGCACACACAGTCAGATTTAAACAGACCGCTCCTATATCAACAAGCTGAACTAATGGAGTGTTTACTTGAAGTAATTTGGCGAACAAAAAGATCTCCAATAACATGTGCTCCTAAAATAACAATTATGCGCTTCCAAGAATTAATGGAATGGAAGCCATTCTCTCAGCTTTGTGGCGAACAGAAATTTTCAGTTCATAATGTATCGATTGCCCCATTTCGATTGGAGCAATATGTTATTAGTAAATTCGAGAGATGTTTCTGTTACATTCTGAATATGTACTATATAATAATGTCGATTTACGAGACTGACGCGACGGATATCATTTATATTCTCTCATAGATAATGTTAATTGATAAACACATTGCTGTGATCCGCAAGGTTTTAGAATTTTATGTATAGGTACAGGCTGTTTGATAAAATTCGCCCTATCCCGTATCTTCCTTATTTATTGTCCGATTTCAATAAATAAAATATGTATAAAAACGTTTTGACAAACTCTACAAACCGTCCATAATTGCAATTTTTTCGACGCTTTCTTCAATACGCAATAATTTTTTTTTTAAAAATGGGCGCCTGTATTTTTTTCGTTTAGTCTGGTAGATAATTTTTCTCTAAATCTAGTAATGTTTCGTTAATTATCATTTGGTTGATATTTAAATTAAAAAAAATTGAATTATCTGCAATCTTTATCCGTTTACTATAAAATTTTCAAGTGTGCCGTGAAAAAAAATGGCAACACAAATGTGACAAATATGTCATTTAACTGTTATTTATGTTTTTTTATTTGTTACGCACCACTGCCACAGTAGTAACTTATTATTCACAATTCATTCGAAATCGCGAGCCAAAAATAAAGATCAGTGAGATTTAAGGACATAAATTAAATTAAATTAACAATAATAGTCAAAATAAAAACAAATTAAAAACAATTAACAAATGAAAATTACTGGCAATTTCTTGAGTTGAAATAAGCAGATTCTGCTGCACACTGAGAACATTCATTTCAACATTTTCGCCAAATCGTCGCTGTATTCGCTTCTGGTTTTCAAAACCACCATAGCGCCTCAAATTTTCTTGATTTTCGATTTTTATTATATTCGACGTAAATTTCGAACATATACATATCGGTGCGATAATTATTGTTTACGATTGCGGTGGTATTGTTATTTCACAAGAAATAATGCTTTAAAATTGCAAGGCACACTAATTTTTAAATGACAGACGTTTGAATGATATTTTTTTGCATTTGTGTTGCGATTTTTTTTTTCACGGCACATTTGAAAATTTCATAGTAAGAGGATAAAGGTTGCAAATAAATAAATAAATAAAAATATCAACCGAATGATAACTAAATGAACAATACTAAATCCGAAAGAAATGATCTATTAGACTAAAGAAAAATAACTACAGGTGTTCATTTAAAAAAAAAAGTTGACTATCGTACGTATTCAAGACAGCGTTGAAAAACTTGGGATTTGGGCAGTTTATAAAGTTTGTCAATCCATTATTAAACTTTTTTATTTATTAAAATTGTACAATAAATAAAGAAGTTAGGGGTTGGGTCTTTTATTATCAAACAACCTGTATATTTAATTTTTCAAAAACTATTCATATGAATTTTTTTTTAACTTTTTATGTGTTTAGGTTTTACGTTTTTTTTTTAATATTATTGAGTTTTTGGCTAGAGATATTTTTAGTGCGAAATAAGGACACTTTGTGTATATCAATATTATGAAGAAATCTTGAAGATAGGAAAAATTTGTTAATTTAAGTATATTTATAATACCTAAGAATTTTAGATTTTTATTTTTCATTTTATTCATAGAAAACTTTTTTTTATTTAATTATGAAATATTTTGTGGTGCTAATAGATAACACCCTATGTATTGTAAAAATAGTATGAAATGCATATAAATACTCAGTTTTAATACGATGCAATAATTAACAATTTTTAAAGTTGATCTTTAGATATATGTATATGGGTATATGTCATTATGGTTGCATAACCAATATGTGATAGAACAATGGCTATCTAATTTGTTATTTTTGTTGTATATATTTATACCTAAACTTAACATAAATGTAATTATTAAAAAAGGAATTCATTTTATCTGTTCCACTTCTGTTTATTTGTTCATGTTACATGTATGTACTCTATAAATAATTTCTCGTTATGTTCACTTTATAAATCATATTTAAATATAAATGCACAATTGTAAATACTTGTATTATTGATATAACAGGTTACTCACTTGATAATTGTATTTCACTTGTAAATATAATATGAGTTTTGAATGTGAGAGTTTCTATATATTATATTTGTGATTTTAATGTTATGACTCGCATATTTGTATTTTCCTTTACTAGGTGGAATAAACGTAAATTGTCCGCCATATATTAAGAAAGTTTATTCTTTAGCAATCATTTCAATTATTCTTTCTTATTTGGTTTAAGGCTGTTTAATTTTTTTTGTTATATTTCTAATAATGTTATTTAGGTCAAAGTGAAGGAAATATACACATCAAACTGAAAATGCATGGGCATCAATAAATTTTATTTAGTTTTGCTCATTTTAAATGCCTCACCCTTAGTCGTAAAACTTCGTCACATTCTTTTAATAAACTCATAAATTTTTAATAAACTAATTACTCTGCATGAAGTATGTTAAAAAAAAACTGCAGTCATTACATAAATACTTAATATCAGACGCAGAACTGACAACAACTTTCTCCAACATAAAAGAACTAGTTAATAAAGCCAAGGGACAAACTATTAAAAGTAGTACTTGAGCAAAACTAAAACCCGTTTTGCTGAAAATTAACAATGCATTTATTTACACGGAGAAGTTCCTTTGATGCCGTTCGCGTTTGCAGCAAAAGTAGAAACTATCTACAGCGTGTGTGTGTATAAACGAAGTCTCTTTATTTGGCGAAAACTGCTTTGTCGAGTCTGAATACATTTAACTTTGTTTGTTGGACCAATTTCAAGTTGTATCTTTAATGAAAAAGCTCACCGAGTTTCGAATATTGACAAAACAGATAAGAAAGCCATTAGCGTGAGTACGTCCTCCGTTTCTGCATAAGTCTACAGATCGTGTCGATTCTCCTTTAAATAGCATTGAAAACTTCTACATTCGTTATGTGAGGAAGAAGAAAAAGTTGGAGCATTCGAATAAAATTATATCCTTTTTCGTACGGGATAAAATAGAATTTCTCAAACCTCAGGATCACCTTTATTTAATCTATTTTATAAAATTCCATATAAAAGCATTTTGTAAACAATCTACCTAGTAGGTATATGTATTGTAATAATAATAATAGTAATAAAAGCTATTTATTGAGTAATACAGATGCATAGTGTTGAATTTGTCAGATAGTACATCCGCGCAGTGATGCCAGATGTGACAGGACAAACATCCCTAGGTACTAACATATTTTTCCCTAGAATTCCCCAAATAAATATAAATAAATCCATTAATTCAAAGATACTATTTAACAAAATAAATTTATATATATCTTAGTAAACAATATTAGAAATTCTACCTAAGTCATAACTTATAATTTATTTGTATGTCAAAAAAGAATACAAATTATAAACAAAACTATTTTCTATAAATTTAATCTAAAAATGTTACATTGTTTTCTGGGCAAAATATCGTTATTTTTACAAATTTTGTGAATTCATTAATGCTATGTTTCGCATTTACTGTAAATGATTGACAGCATTCATTGGAAAAACGTATTTTACAAATTGCATTTAGTGCTTCATTGCCCTATTTGTTTCGTTTTTTTGATTTTACATCATTAACGACTGAAAAAACTCTTTCAGTCTCCGAATTAGTATGTGGTAGAGTCATGCATAGGTTAGCCAACTTAACAACATTTTCAAATTCAGATTAGTTTGCAAAGTTTTTATAGTTTTTTAAATGTTCCCAAAACTCTGGAATAGTTTGGTTTAGAAATATTTGTTTCTGTGATTCGTTATCATTGTAATAAGCTTACACTTTTTTAAAATAATCCGTATGGCTTAACGACAGACCTTACAACTTTTTTGTATTAGGATTATTTACTCAGAATTAATCTTAGAATTGTTCTACCTGAAGTTTATCCGCGAATTTCTGGACACCGTGTATATGTGGGAACTATTACACAGGGTTATGATAAAGCAACGCACAAAATTCATAAAACGTATAGTGTTCATTTTTGAAAAAAAATGCAAAAACACGTCAAACAGTTTATTTTATTCCGCGTCTTTTAACATAAGTCAAAAAATAAAACGTCAAATTTGTCAAAGTTATGACGTCATCAATATTTTTTTTAAATATGAAGCTTGGTTTTTTTTTTACTTTATTTGATAAAGCTTGTTTTTCTGCATTATAAAGAAATAATTATATATTAATAGGGATCACATAAGAAAAAACTGAGAGAATTAATAAAAAACAAAATAAACTAGTTTTTGAATTTATGAAAAGAAACTAAATATTAAAAGAATTAAAACTTAAAGTTACCTAGTAATAAAACAACTGTTTGTCAGTGCCAGTCTTACAATTAGTGTCATAACAATTTTATTATGATGGCTCCTTTAACGGAAAGAGAAAGGATAGAAATTCTAATGATGGTAGGTTACGGCGATAGACTTCGAAGTCATGAAGAAGCATGTGTTTTATTTAACGAAACACATTTTGAAAGACCTCCAATTGCTAGAAGCACAGTAAGCAGAATTGTTGCAAAATTTAATGAAACAGGAAGCGTAAGTGATGCTCCAAAATCTGGAAGACCGGGAATAAGCGACCATGCAAAGTTAGATATTTTGCTGTCATTAGAAGACAACCCTCACGCAACTACAGCAGAAATTGCCTTACAACAAGATGTTAGTCAGTCGTTTGTAGTAAAGTTTTTAAAAAAAGAAAAACTGCACCCATACAAAGTTCAACTTGTTCACGAACTCTCAGAAGATGATCCGGACAGATGTTTGGAATTTTGTGGCATTGTGACGAAAATCCAAATTTGCTTAATAGTGTAGTATTTTCACACGAGGCGACGTTTTATTTAAGTGGTACAGTAAATCGACACAATTGTCGCTACTGGGCTCGGGAAAATCCCAACTGGATTCAGACAAAACACACCCAGCGCCCCCAAAAAATTAATGTATGGGTAGGAATCGTCAGGGGAAAATTTATTGGTCCTTATTTCTTTCGTGGGAATTTAACAGCTGAGCGATATTTGGAACATTTTCGTATGGCAGTGCTTCCGGATCTAATTGCGACATTTCCGGGTCCAAATAATGGGGAAAACTTGGATCCCACCACATTATGGTCTTAATGTTCGAAGGTTTCTGGATAACCAGTTTGAAGGAAGGTGGATTGGAAGACGTGGACCAATGGAGTGGCCACCTAGGTCACCTCATCTCACCCTCCTTGATTTCTTTCTGTGGGGACATTTAAAAAGTCGGGTCTACGTTAACCGACCAGACAATTTAGAAGACTTAATGGAACGAATTAGACATGAAATGACTCGTATAACTGCGCAGATGATCGAAGACTCTGTAAATCAGGTCTACCATCGTCTTGGCCTATGTCAGATAGTGAACGGGACACAGTTTGAACAATTCCTGTAATAAATCGTTTTGGTTTAATGGACTGTTTAGTTAATTTAAATGTTATTACTATAATAAAGTTTAATTTGTTTTTTATTAATTCTCTCATACCCCTACTTCAATTATTTCTTTATAATGCAGAAAAACAAGCTTTATCAAATAAAGTAAAAAAAACCAGCTTCATATTTAAAAAAATATTGATGACGTCATAACTTTGACAAATTTGACGTTTTATTTTTTTGACTTATGCTAAAAGACGCGGAATAAAATAAATTGTTTGACGTTTTTGCATTTTTCTCAAAAATGAACATTGTACGTTTTATGAATTTTGTGCGTTACTTTATCATAACCCTGTATATATTTTTGTAATTTCATATCCTGCAATACGTATTTATTAAAGGTTGTTTTGGTATCGATCTTTTTCATGCATTTTAGAACTATTATCATCTTCCCCTCACATCATAATAGTATGTAAGTAATCTAAATGATTATGACGTTATATTTCGTTGTGTATAGCTTTCTCTCAAAACATGCATACAGAAAGAATTAAGTGACTGATGGAACTAGGAAGAAAATTAAATTTAATTTGTCTCTAACAAAAACCCCCTCGTCTCAAAGAAATTGTATTACATCAGAATGTATAAAACTTATGGAATGCCGATCACGACATTCATTCCCTGGAATGGGTCACTTGCAAAAATATGCAGGAAACCGCTGTGCGTTACATCCTTTCGGAAACGAAGAGAATTTTTTGACGAGCACCGCCGTTTTCCCGTCAATTTCACCGACGTTCCACGGCAGAAAGGCCGCTCATAAAAATCCCGATCGTCATGTCTCGGGTGTCCCGTATACGCATTTAGAAGTTATAGTTTTCAGGCAGATCGTGCCGTTACCGTAGATGAAAGGGAAAATTTCATATTAAGCATTTTACGATAATGGCGATTCTCATCCTATATATCGAATGGAATCGAACAAGTCTTGCCTTTCGCAACATTTTTTTCCCGCTACCGCAGCACCACCGCATCACGCGCTGTTTTTCTTCAACTTCACTTTTTCCGTCTTTTCTTTCTCACTTTCACTTTTATTAAACTACAAGCGGAGAGTATCGTGTCGGTTGGTGTGATGTTCAGAAAGATTATTCGAAGGAAACCTTACATACACTAAAAAGTTATGGTGTTTTTCCGACAGATGAGTTACACATATTTTCTTTTATGACGATTTATCGATTTGGAAAGATACATGCTTTGACAAAATTCAATATCGTATTTATACGGTATGATAGAAATAATAAACTCACTGAATCATAATAATTTGAAGTATAAAATATGAATATGGGTGATACAGTAACATACCGAGTGAGGCAATAGTGTGTCGGCGGAGTTTAGCATGAAAACTAATAACGTTGTTATTTACAAATAAACAGGCTGTTCCAAATTCGCACAACCACCTTAAACTTTTATATTTTAAATAGATTGCTATACTTTCTAGCTATTATGATGATAGCCACACAAATTATCTTTCCAATGATACGTGGACTTAGCTGTGTAAGCTATTGAGCAGATTTTGAATAATATTTTATTTTATTGGATAAGTTTGGGAGGTATTGTAACTTTTTGCATTTAGCAATTTTGTTTGAAAAAAGTTTTTTTGATACAAACACCCGTGAGTTTGAGATCGCCGTTTTGTTAACTTTGGTGCGCAACATCTTTTAATCACTCTGTATATTTCAAAATAATTTTAAAACGTGTCCCTAATAAACCTGTACAATTCTTGATAAAAATATTTTTAAAATAGTTTTCCACTTTTCGTATATAAAACGACGAGAATGTGATGGGCCACAAACTCAACAGTTATCGAGAAATTTACAATTGAACATGCAGTTATTGATATGTTCAATTGTAAATTTCTCGATAACTGTTGAGTTTGGGTATAGGACATGGTACATGAAACATACTTAGAATTCGATGTAGAATTAACAAATTAAATAAAAAACGTATGTTTCTATTTGAAAAAAAAAATTGATGGTCGTAACTTATTTTTGGACTAGCCTTTGTACATCAAGTTACCATAAAAAAAAACCGCAGCTAAAAATAAAAATCGACCTATCCGAGCGTTTTTCCATAAAACAAAACCAAAAATTTTAAATGAATTTATTCCAACCCGCGCGTCCTCACTTTATAACATACCTTTACTAGTGAAATAATATTAATTGTATGATTATATTAAGATATGCTAATACTTTATTTTAACCCTGTATATTAGATATAATTAGATTACGTTTGGATTTCAGTCTGCAATATATTATGTATACAGGGTGTTCGGGAAATGGTGGGAAATCTCTTGGATACAGATAGAATATGAACAAATAAGATGACAAGTTCCTGCAGGCCCCTGCTACGGAGATATGCGTCCCTGAAGGACGCCGCTGGAAATTGGTTTTTATTGAATTTCTTTTAAAGTAATTAATATAATTTAATAAAAATTTAATGTGATGGACACTAGTAAGGACTCTTAAAATAGTGTCCTTTAAACATATTTAGCTTTTGTAGTTTACCAGAGGCGGGCTAATCTTTAATGTCTAAATTTTTAACACCCTGTATGATAAAGACTTTAAAAATATTGCCTGGCCTCCTCGATCTACTGACTTAACGCCGTTGGATTTTTACCTGTGGGACACCTCAAAAAAATGGTGTATTCCATTCCGGTCGACACTATACAGAGTGGTTGAATTTTCATTGTACACTCAATATTTTCATTGAGAGTATCATATTTAAAAAAAATCTAAACGTGTCTGATTCTATTTTTTGCCCTCTTTCTAATCCTGTGAAATAGGATAATGTCATTTGAAAAACAAAAGATAATCTAATTTTTTTTTTTAAATTGAACACCCTGTATATTATTGGATATTTTGATAGCTTATTCAATTCTGAATATATCATTTATTTTATTTTTTTTTTCGTTGGGCAATGAATAACGCCATAATAACAAAAAATAAAAAAGAAAAAGTATGTTTTGAAAATATGGCCGGGTAAAAAACAAAATATTATTTAAATGTCAGTTCGCATACCAGTTGATGGGGTGACACAGTTTAGTGATTAGTGAATCATTAGTGATAGTTTCTCTAGATTATTTATTAAAAATGGAATTTACTAATGCAGAGAAGCAGAAGGAGATGATGAAGTAAATATTTTGGCGTATTTTAGAGCATACCCCACTTCTTCAACTAGAATTGCTGTACAAGAGCTTGACATCAACAGGTATAAAATCATGAAAGTCCTTAAAAAACACAAAATGAAACCCTATAAAATTCGTTTAGTGCAAAATTTACAACCGCTTGATCTGCAAAAACGGATGAATTTTTGTAATTGGGTATTAAATGCTGGAAGGCAGTACTTATCACACATTTTATGGACGGACGAGGCAAATTTCCATAGGAATGGTGTGTTTAATAAACACAATTGTCATTTTTGGGATGACGTGAATCCTCGTAGAATTCAGCAAACTCGATGCCAAATACGTTTTTCTACAAATGTCTGGATAGGTGTGATAGAGGATCAGTTATTAGGACCCTATTTTTATAACGGCACACTTACTCAAAATCGATATTTAAACTTTCTTGAAACTGAATTTCAAGAATATTTAGACAATCTGCCTTTAGCTATCCGGACACAAATGTAGTTCCAACATGACGGCGCACCACCGCATAATGCACAATAAGTGAGGAATTTTCTACAATTAGAATTTGAAAATAGGTGGATTGGGAACACAGAATTATATAAGGTAAATAGAAGAACATTCATATACTTTAGAAGTGGTCTTAATTGGATCTGCGCAGGCCATTTCTGGGCATGCGCTTTGTGAAAGGACAGGGCAGTACACGGGAAATTGAAACCCAAAAGCAGGGTTGGTTTCAGTAGAAAAACTTTTATTAACGAAAATACTACTGATTTGAAAATAATATCAGTTTGGACAATTTCTTCCTAATCAGTTCACCCCTCTCCTTTTCAGTTTGTTTCTTGGCTATATGGTGTAGCCTAATTTTGGTATACGATAAAACTGCAGCTTTTATCAGTCTCATGATATGGTTCTCCTCCAAAACAGAATAGTCAAGACAATGCTCTGACAAACATTTAAAATATTTGCCTTCCCCAAAAATTGTCATTGCCAAACTGTGGCAAAATTTATCATAAAAATTCTCCTCATTGGGCATTTTCTGATCAGTTACAATAAGCACCCGCTTAATGCTTTTCTCCACTATCAGCAAGACTTTCAGCAAATCATCAGACGGTTTAATTAAGCCTCCACGATCTCGCTGCCTTAACAAATGCAACGCACTGTCCATCTCCGATGAGGTAGATACAACAGTATGCAGACTTAAGATGCATTCTGGGCATTTAATTTTGCGCTTCACCATGCTGACCACATACCCAGAGATATACCCAACAACATTTTGGGTTACTATTGATAAATCTGGTAAATTGGGAATTGCATATTCATGGTCTGCAATTTCCATATCTGACCAATAAAGTTCATATTTTTTTATAAATTGTACATCATCTATAGTTACATTAGTAACTTTTGTTCTGGAGGTAGAAGGAACCGCAGCCAGCAAGTGTGTCCGGTCCTGTATGGTACAGTTTCCCTCAATTGCACGAAGGTCATGGCGCACTAGTAATCTTCTGTAAGTATTAAAGAACTGCAGCGCGGTTGGGTTGTTGTTCCAACCATTTCTAGCCCTAAAAATAACAGTTAGCAATAACCTTGTGAAATGAATGTGAATGTAACAGTGTACCTTATACTACAAAAGAATAATTCCAAGTGATCCTGACTGAACTTGTATGTCAACAAATATGACAAGAGTGCATTGTCAGAATCAACATAGGTCTCATACATGGCCAAAAGAGACTTAATTGTTATTACAAAGCCCCTAATTGTCGTCTTCTTGGGAGTAGTATATAAAAACTTTTGGTCCACAGTTTTGAGATTTGTTAAATATTCTATGGAATTCAAGAGTATTGGGTGCCAATAATTTTTATTTGACGCCCTTAGAGGTGTATGACACCCCTTGCCAAAAGGATTCCTTGAATTTAATAAATCGAACAAATTATTTATTGTGCGTAGAAATCTGATTGTTCCATCTGCAGTTTGAAAATCGGCATGCCCAATATTTTTTAAAAATTCCATTGCCTCTGCAACGCTATTGCTGAATGTTTGGGTGGCCAACTTAACCTACAATAATTTATAAAAATGTACTGTATATAAGTTATTCTTAAGATCAAATGTTACAAACCTTCATTTTCTGTCGCTGCCATTCAATGTGCGCTTTTGACAGTTTGTTCGCAAAACGCAACCCTTCTGCCTCTTGTAATTCAAACAATTTTCGCACTAAATTCCATTTAATTTCTCGTCCTTCATAATCAATTATTGTTCCTAACGTGGCCCAACAATTCCGCAATAATTTTACCATGTGGCAAGCGTCCAAAATTATATATACAGGAGCATTATTTACAGGATGGTCAAAATAAGTGTTTAATTCAGATATTTTTGCCACTTTAGCACCTAGTGCTTCCATCATTGCAAAATTGGCAGTTGGACCGTCAGATGTGATGGACAATATTGTAACGTCAATTTCAGACAATTTCACCAATGCTTGTCTTATTATGTTGGCTTTGGCTGCTCCTGTCAAGGACTTTATGAAAAAGTACCCTATTGGTAGCTTCCAGTGCCCATTAACACCAACTACCATTATGACTAATGCTTCAGTAGCACATTCTAATGAATCGTCCTCAATGCCAGTGGACATGTCAACGTATCCCCAAGCTTTACCACCCACAAAATCAACCTGTTTTTTTATAGACATTTCGTCAAGCATTAAGCTGCACACTGTTTGCTTGTTATGTCCTTTATTCTCCACTACCTGGTTTTTCAATAACTCAAATGAAGTTTGGGAGAAACCAGGTAAACATTCAATGTTTGTCATCCATGATCTTATAGTTGAAAGAGATGGTAGGGCTAATTTGAATGTGCTTCTCACATACTCATATGCTTTTGTAGAATAAAAATTATGTGTCATGGCGAAGCTTCGTAGTTCTGGAGGAAAACTTTTTCTTGCAATTTTCCCTCTTCGGGAATTGTCAAACAGTCTTGACATTAGGGCAAGAGGAACTCCAGAACACGATCTGTTTATGATGGCATGTGCTTCATCATTAATGAGATTTTTATTTCTCAAATGTTGCACTACTTGCTTCAGAGACTTCACTCTTTCACTCAGCCGTTTAATTTTTTGTTTTGATGTCTTCAACTTTGATCTCAAAGCAGATTGTGCATCTTTGTTTGCGGATAAAGCAATCTTCATCTTTCCAGGGCTCCAGCTGTAAATTCAAAAGTCTATAAAATGTACACAGAGGAAAAAGGAATTCCTTACTAATAAGCATGATCTAATCTAAGGAGACGTCGTTTCTTTTTTGCTGATCCTAGCAAACCAACAGAATCACTGGAAGATGTTTGGATCGCACTCGCCTTTCTCTTCCCTTTGGGAGCAGATACATCTGAATCATCAGTGGAAGTCATACTGACAAGAGATACACTACAAATATCAAATTATGAATTTTTAAAATAATATTTGACAGAGACATATTACTGAGTAATAATCGTCAATTAGAAGATCATGTTTATAAAAAAAACAATTAGTTCAAATTAGGTCATTGGTTTATCCTTTACAAGATTATTATTAATGTACAATGTACACACTTCGATAAGTGATTATAACTTACGTGTCAGCTGTCTCTTCAGAAATGTCTATGCATTCCTCAATCAATGGTAAAGCACTCCTGCAATTAGAAGAACTAAAATTAAACATTATGAATCATATGTTTAATAGTTACATATCAGAGGTATTTGATGGGCCTGCTTCTGATTGTCCGACCGAGGTGGATTGAAGAGGACGAGAATCTTCATACCTATAAGTAACAATTAGCAAAGTCTGCATAATTCTTCAACAACACTTACCGCACTTCCAGACGACTTCGACAAGAAACTAGAGAAGAAATTTTTCCTGGTCTCAATTGCAACGATGGTATAGCATTCTTTCTTAACGCTTGATTTGGCAAAAAATCATCAGGAGAAAAGTGAAGTGAACAAATCACATTATGTACACTCATCGGATCATCTACACTTCGTCCTAGAGCATTCAGCCATGACTCACGTCGAGCAGCAGTGAGTCTGTAAGCAGTGAAATCCATAAATAAAATGTCAGATTTACTTGAAGGTATTAATTTTGCACGTTTATGTTATATTATTTGAAACTTGTTCTCCACTTTCATTTAAATGTACAGTTTTATACTCACCGAAATAATCTTAATCCTGCGGTCCCCTCTATGGATTTACAAAATGGCACAAAACACTTTTTAGGCATTTTAATTTATCTCTGATCAGGCTCTGAACGATAAACTCCAGACTCCAGCAGAGTTGTTGTGTATTGTTGTCTGTCAAAAAACCAAAACACTAACACATCCAATGCGCATGCGTACAAATGGACAATGGCGCTTTCCTTGTTAGCACTGTTTTTCCGCGCGCATCTGTTATGTATTAGACGTCTATTTACTGTATATAATGGTCTGTGATTGGGAATAAAGAGCCACATTTATGGCCTCCGAGATCACCTGACCTCTCAATATTATATTTTTTTGTCTGGGGATTTATAAAAAATAAGGTATATTGCACTCTGTCGAATACCCTAGAAGAACTGAAAAATAAAATACAATTGGCAGCACAGGAAATTACCCCGGATATGTTAAGAAAATCCAAAAATAATTTATTGCACCATTTTGAACAATTTCTTCAATAGAATATTTGCTTTTTTGTGTTATTTTTTTTCCATTGTTTTTTTTTAACCAATACATAATGTGTTTTTTTATTTTTTGTTATTATGGCGTTATTCATTGCCCAACGAAAAAATAAATAAATGGTATTATATTCAGAATTGAATAAGCTATCAAAATATCCAATAATATACAGGGTGTTCAATTTAAAAAAAAAATTAGATTATCTTTTGTTTTTCAAACAACATTATCCTATTTCACAGGATAGAAAGAGGGCAAAAAATAGTATCAGACACATTTTGTTTTTTTTTTTTAATATTATACTCTCAATGAAAATATTGAGTGTACAATGAAAATCCAACCACTCTGTATAGGGAGGAACTTCTACAGAGAATCACGTTTCATTGTGATGTGATAAGGAACACGGCTGGGTTATTGTTGCGGGTACAACAGTCCTTAATTCGTCGTGCCCGCGAGTGTATCAGACTTCACGGAACCCATGTTGAACCCTATTATGAAGCTTTTCAATAATTTCGTTAAGGTGCTTCCGAAGACACCACTGCGTTTATATTTATATTAATTACTTTAAAAGAAATAAAAACCGATTTCCAGCGGCGTCCTTTAGGGACGCATATCTCCGTAGGAGGAGCCTGTAGGAAAAATGTTTATAGGAACTTTTCATCTTATTTGTTCATGTTCTATCTGCATCCAAGAGATTTTCCACATTTTCCCGGACACCCTGTATATTATGGTATTATGTACTTAGTTAAACCAAATCGAATTAACAAATATCAAAGTAATGTAAATAAAATTGTAGACTAAAAATTACGTATGTTATATTTTGATTTTTCATTCGACTTGCATATTTACTTTTTTTTTGTTTTGTTGATTTTTTTTGTAATAATTCAATTTGCGCTTGCCAATCTGTTATATACACTCCAATATTATATATTATTATTATCTATTTGCAAAAATTGTCTGTCGTTCGGATTCAGGTCTGCAATAGCCGACCGATTCCGATAGACTTGCATCTTCACTAGACCCGTTAGAGATGCCGTAAAGTGGGCATAGGCGATGCGATCGCTTCGAAAAACACTTGCGTGAAATGTGTGTTACACTGTTTACTATTTTAACTTTTTTATCTTCATATATAATTAAATAAATTTGATTTTTTTATACCGTTCATCAAATGTGCAGCTGGCGCGTAGAGGTTGTTTTTTTCTTTTGTGTATCAGCCTTAGTTGGTAGACATTGATCAAATGTATGCATTTTTGTGGTTATTTCTAAAACACATAACTTTTTTAATAAAATAAATTAATACAAAAACTGGCCTTGACATTATAAATTTATGCCTTTTGCGTTGAGATTCTAAAATTACAAAATAGATTTAAAAAACGCAAAACGCCAATGCCTTACAGGCATAGTTATCGGGTAAACGTCCCTCTTAATACAGATTCACTTGAATTAGAGTTGTTTAACAGCAACTTTTCTATCTCCTGGTCTATTCTTATATGGGACTGATTCTTCTTAAAACGGGGAATCGATGAACATTTTCCTTTTGGGTAAGTTTGAATATTTTGTGATTGTAATATTAAACACTATACCTTCTTATACTTTTTTCTTCTGTAGGTCTTCCATTACTTGCTGGAAACTCTTTTAACCCTTTAAGTGGCAAAACTTTTTTTTTCGTTTTTTGTAATTCTGATTATGCCTACATGTTAAAAGTAGTCCTTGTAACACGGGAAAAATATTAAAAAAAAAACAGAAATTCTAACATTAAAAAAAATACAAAAAAATAGTGGTATCTATAGCTACCAAGGTTCCTTTAGGAAAACAACAAATTTGAAATATTTTTTTTGTACAAGCTTTATTTTAACTTATTAAGGCACTACAAAGAACTTAAAATATTTTTATTTTGTTCATATAATAATAATAAAACTACTTCGAATGGAAAGGATCGAAACATGACTTGCACAAGGCGACTTTACATTTCTTACAAATAATATGTGCGTGTTTGTCTCTTTTGTTTAGCGCAACCTGCACAACGACGGTATGTTCCCTTTATAGGAAGGTGTCCTACATCATCAAACTTGTTTTAATTTTTTTGTGGTCCTGGGCGTTTTCGGCAAGAATAAGTGGAAATCAAAGCATTAGCGAGAGAACTTCTAAATTGCAACTGACTCATAGGTTTTGATTGGGAATTCTTTTCTTCATATCTTCCTTATATAATATGTAACTGTTAACAATTTCTGCATCCAACAAATAAAAAAATATCTTCATCCACCATCTTCGTAACTTCCAAGTCACCGTATAAGTAGCATGGAGCTGATCGAAATGGTCAACTCCTCCCATGTACGAGTTATAGTCGGAAATAGCTTGAGGACAGGGTACTTTTTGTCGAGATCCAGTTTTATCAGTACTTACGTTTTCTTCTCAAATTCGTGCATATTACTAACAACTGTTACACATTTTACTCCTCTATCTTTCCATTTATACACGGTTATATCTCCAGAAAAAATCGAGTCTGAATCACTCATCTTCAAAGTTTTATCTAGACACAAAAACTTTTTCGGGAATTGCTTCCTAGTTTGCCGAATAGTGCCACATGCAAAAATTTGTTTGTCCAGCAATTTCTGAAATAATGGCAATGTGGAAAAAAATTGTCGAAGAAAATACAGTAGCCTTTTCCAGCAAATTTTTCAGTTAGGTTTAGTACGACGCTTTCACCCAACATATCAGCATTTGGATGCTTGGAAGTTTTGACTTCATAAACCTCAAAGTCAAGTAGATAACCCGTCTCAGCACACGCAATTGCCCACACTTTGAATCCTCTCTTGATAGGCTTCATTGGCATATATTGTTTCAGTGACGTTCTGTCTTTGAACCCTATCATGCTGTCATCAATTGAAAGATATCTTGATGGGAAAAATGCTGAAAAAAAATTTAGCCTTCAAATCCTTTAGAAGCGGTCGAATTTTATATAACTTGTCAAATTCTGGACTTTCACGTACTGGCATCTTAGAATTATCGTTTATATGTAAATACCTAAGTATTTTTAAAAATCTCTTGAGTGTAAATATATCTGTTATTCGGCTTACTCGAAAATTACAATCATTGGACCAATATGACTTCATGGTGGGCAAGCAGTGGAAACCCATTATAATGAGCACTCCCAAAAAGGCCGAAAATTCACTTGTTCCTAAATCTAGTGATGTGTTTCCTTGAGTAGCATATAAGTTTGTTTGGGTGATAAATTCTTCACAAAGATTCTCATTGAAAAACAATTTGAAATATGTTAGTGGTGAAATATCATTTGGGTCTACATCAATACTGTGAATTCTAGTTGCTTCGGTGAACTGAAAACTTGCCATGTGCAAAGGAGGTTGAACTGTCATCAGGTGATGGGGACCGAGTTTTACTGGGTATGTTGTCAGATATTCCTATGTCCTCTTCATTTTCACTGCTTGAAGATGGACTGGAGGAGATTTGGAATACTTTGCGTTTTTTATTAGGAATGAGATAATCAGGATCAAATGTTGGGTGGACGTCGGAATCATCAAATGTACTGTCTACTTCAACTTCGCCCTCCAATACAGTTTTATCGTGAGATATACTTTCTTGAGCAACCTTCTTGGAATTTCTGGTACCACTTATGCCTGACGTAGAAGGTCCGCTTGACAATGTGAAATTATCTTCCGCATCAGAATCCCCTCCATAGTCAGAATAACAAAAGTTTTCTTCATCAAACGAGTTTTCATCATCCCACAGCTCGTTGCCCAACTGTTCCAATTCACTTGTGTTAATGGTTTGCGATAATTATTATTATCCATTATTCTGCAACAGTTTTTTTTGTTTATAACAAGTTTGCCGAAAATTGTAGAGAAAATTTTTGACGATAGTTTCAAAGGTAATATAGTGTTCTATAGGATTCTCAAAAAACATATATAAAATTTTATTGAAAAAAGTTGAAAAAAGCATGTTTTTTTTTTGTAAGTGGGGTTATGTTATGGTCTACTTATATGATTTTATTTTATTTCTCCCAGATATGCGAAAATTTTAACATGCAAAATAAACTAAATTTGCTATTATACATTGTAGGAAAACTTACCAATTTATTTCGCAAATCAAGTGCGCTATAACAGGAAAAAACAAGCCGAAAAGACCAAAAACACCAGTAAACGTCGAAACATAAGGCGCGTTAAGTGACAGTGGTAGCTATAGATACCAGTCATTACGAATAAGGCAAAATGCGTGCGAAAATATTGTCTGCGCGGTAGCAATAGAGGCCAGGGTAACTTAATGCATTAAGTGGAAGGCGTAAAGATCAAATTCGCTGGGCTGATGCTGGAATTTCGACTTTAATAACAGGTGGTAGTTATAGGCACCTCTGCCACTTAAAGGGTTAAATGTATTATTATGTATAACTTTCTTGTAAAAATACACTTCAACGACGATTAAACACTTACGTATTCTTTTTTTACTTGTAATTATATTTATATCAATTAATTTTCTTTTTTAAATGCTTCCAAATTTTAAAATACGTCTAACATCTAGTAGTAGCGATTCTCTATTCACTTTTCTTATATTGCTTTTTTATCAATTTTCGAAAAATCAGTCTATCTTATAATATTTTTTAAAATAGCCCAACCAACGCAATACGCATATATCAGATTTATAGTATAACCTATATTTTTTAAGGTTACTCCATTAAATAAATTATAATCATTAATTTTTGCTATGAACTTTAAATTACAAATATACATATACATTTTAATTATATTCATTCATTTTATGACCAATGTTCATAAGTATAATTGTAAATATGATTTTAAAAATTCAAGATAACACTTTAAAACATCCAAAATAGCTTAAATATTGTATTGCAACAATATTGTAGTAATTCTCTTAAGCATATGCATTCTCCGAGCGTATAATGTTCTATTGTTTTGTCAGAAACTGTATATTGTCTGCAATATAAAAAAAAAACGCAGAAATGTAAAAAGGATATCCAGTATTTACATAAGGAAATATCTCCGTTGAAAAGGTCGTCCGTTTTTTTATGCAAGCAATGGGGAAATAAACAAAACATCCCCGCCAATAATGAAAACCGGTATCAAAAACGGATAGCGAATAAAAACGAGATTTGTCCGAATGAGATTTAGAATCCTCGTCACATAGAGACACACATATACGTCCACATACCTTATGATCCTTTTGCCAGGAGCAAGTCCCCCGCTTGTTGAACACTTTGCAGACAAGGAGCGCATCTTGACCAGGATTCACTTCCGTATAAGAGGGCTGCTGCTCGAATCTCTGCGCTCCGAGTGCTCCTGAAACAAATCACGAAATTATGCTAATGTGGCCGAACAAAATGAGATATGTAACATACAAATGCAGGGTGTAGAATAGTAGTTGGAGTAGTTTGTGTAGGTAGTTTCTCTTCGAAAACTTTGCTTATACAATTCATGCCGCTCATGTTAACCAAGAACTGCAGGAGTAGTGACAATCAGAATAATTTATATTATGTATGTACTTGTACAAAACTCCTTATACCTTCTCCCACCCGTTCAAAAATCTTTTCGAAATGCAAATATAATTTATAAAGTTTGCAATGAAACCCATACATTTTTTGTCCGTTATTTTTAATGTTTTTAATATTTTTTATAAATAAAATGCAAACTAAATCGTTTTACCTGGTTAGCTCATATTTTTATCCCAGGACGATCCAGACCATGAGATTAAAGAAAATAATCTAAGGGCATTAATTGGTACAATTGAATAAAACAAAGTTTTTCTAATTTAAATAACAGTTGTAATAGAAACCTAGCTTTTGCATATATGTCAATACGAACACAAAGCACATATACAAAATAATATCAACTTTAGTTAAAATGAACACAGTATTAAAACAATTTCAAAAGTTATTCAATAGTGAAAGATCTGTTGTAATTTATTTAAATATTATCATCTGTATGAAATAATATATATCATACATCATTTGTTTTCCAGAGCCCTTTACTATTTACATAAACACAAGCAGCATAGGCCTTGATAGAAAACAAATTATGCTTAGATTTAAGTATACATACAAAGCATATAATATTTTTAAAAACATCATCGATAAGCAATTTACAAATGTCGAGATATTGCCGCACCTTAAGATAAACTATTAAATATGTTTTTCAATCTTAGGTTATCATATTAACGTCTCTATATTAAGACAAATTTCAACATTCTAGTTTATTGAACACTCGCACAATAATAACTTGTAAATACTTTTTTTTTACTTTTCGGCTCTTCACTCTCCGGAGCGCAGATAAAATGCCTTTTCTCCTCTACACATTTATCGCAATTATTATTGCCATACATTCTATCACGTACAAGACAGCGACATATACATAAGATCAGTGCCATAAGTTTTATAATATAATTAATACAAACATTTCTTATATAAATAAGTCTTAACTCATACATAGATATACATTTAGATTAAACAATTTAAAAAAAAATCGTAGGTTTCTAACTGATATGCGTTGAAAAATAATTAATATTCATATTTAAAATTATTTTAATTTAACCGTACCGTTACAAGTTGAAGTTAGACGAGACTTTAAAAATGCTTTTTGAATACATTATAAAAAGTGAAGATGGCTTTTTTTTAGGTTTGGAAAGAGCTAATTCTGAGGAATAAAAATGAGACACTAATTCAAATCCCAATTCATGAATTTTTGCAATTGCAATTGCAAACTTATGAGCAAGTGCGTTATCCTGATGGAAAAGCACCTTTTCTTGCCAAATGATTTTGGCGCTTAATTGTTGGAACAAATTGGCATAATACTCCGCATTTATTGTTTTCGCCTTTTCTAAGTAGTCGACCAAGATAATACCATGAGAATACCAAAAAACAGTTGCCGTAACCCTGCCTGCTGACAAAACCGTTTTTGCCTTCTTTGGTGGCAAATAACCATCATCTGTTGATGGAACACGACGATCGTGGCGTCCTAAATTCAAATTACGGGAGAATTATCTATGTGCGTCCTCTATACATTGTTCTTGATCACAAATACATGTTTTGCACCACTGCACACATTCATGATACTAAATGGCAAGGTGTCGTTTACAGGCTGGCGTACATTATTCGCTGCTATCAATGCTAGTGGCAGATCGTCCAAGAACTGTAACTCAATAATGTTATGCATAAAAACAAATTTAAAAAAAATAAAAATAAATTGTACTGTATGTATTCCAAAACGGCATTATTTTAAATATTAAATGATATGAATAATGTTTTTAAAGAAATTTGTTTTCATGAAATTATTTAATTTTCATAATCTCCCGTTTCTTTGAATCACCCTGTATAAGAGTTGCACAGGGTAGCAACTCGTATATTAAAACAGTTGTGATCTGCGTTAATATTATTGATACGAAATATTAAATAGAGAAGGTGACAAGTAACAATGAGTATTACTATTCCGTATAATTACTTTTATAACAAATGAATAACATAAGTAATTCCAATATTTATCCTAAATGTAATAATAATAATAATAATAATTTTATACATTCTTTATTTTCCAATACATTTTAATTCATGTACGTAATACGTTTTTCTTTGTTGTTTACTTAATATTTTGCCTTTGTGAGCTTCCGTGTCACCAACATGTACGCTCGGAAACTTGGAGCATTCACCAAAACGTGAAATTCAACTCAAAGTTTTGCCTTGGAACACACGCGAATTCATCTTTTTTCCCTTTCGGGTCATATTCATCCTTTGTCCTTTATCACGGGTGTATTCCCAATATGCTTACGGCAAGGTTGGAAATGTTTTCATCACGAACGACAATTTCCAAATTAAGTGGATGTTTTACATGACCGCAGACCTCAAAAGATTATAAAATTCAATTTTATATATTAATTTTCTTTTGGTGAATAATTTCTGGAAGACAGATTGCAAAATAGATTCGTGGTAAGGTTGAATAAATACGATTTTAATTTAAACATTTTTTCTTTTCTTTCTTATACGAGTAAAATATCTTTTGTTTTAGTTTGAAATTTCATTTCAGCCGTTCATCTTTATAGATTATTTAAATATATGACTTTTTTGGTATGACTGTCAATAACAGCATTTTACGGCCTTTCTTTGGTACAATGTAGTGTCAGCTATTGTTTGTAGACTGCACAAAGCGAATTTTCTTTTGGAGAATTTCAATAGGCATGAATTAATTTTTACTTATGTAAAAGTAAAGCTTTGAATTCAAACTTTTTTCATATTTAGTAAACAGTATCTTTAAAATTTGATACAATCTAAAAAATGAGGTGTGGCCACTACAATACTTTCTTATACGTATCAGGGCTTCAAATTATAGAATTATCAGATTTTTTTATACAAAAATTATTCAAAATCCTATTATAAGTGCTTCTATTCTCTTAAAAAATTTCTATAGAATGCATACTTTGTAAGATATTCAAAAAAAGTGCTACTTGCTAAAAGTAAAAGTGATACTTCCGGTCCGAATTTTGAAATTTCATGTATACAAAAAAAATTTGCAAATCCAGCTCTAAATATTTTTCTACTCTTGACAAATATTAATAAAATGCATAATTTACGACATATATGCAAAAAACCGTTATTCGATAAGAATAAAAGTGTTACTTCCGGTCCGAATTTTCAAACTTTTTTTTTACAAAAGGTATTGAAGATTAAGTTCTAAATACTTTTAACTTGCGAAATATTCGCAAAGAACTGATTTTCAATAATTGTAAAAGGCCTATTTCCGGTAGAAATTTCGAAAAACTTTTTTAATAAAATTCTTCTCAAATTTAATTTTTAGTACATTTAAATTCTTTATATATTTGTTTAAACCTAGTAACTGACAAAATATTGGCAAAATTCAATTTTTTCACTGAAGTAAACTACTACTTCCGGTATACCAATTTTACTGAAAAACTAATCAGATCTCAAGAGGGAGATTTACACGTAAATACAAAATAGAGATATCTAACAAGTAGTGCAGACAGTAACTTACAAATTTTCTAATATAATGATTAATGAGTATCCGTTCAAAAACGTATACACGTTACAGGCTAATTCCTCCAACAGGTCCTACTAATACAATTTGTGAACATGTTCCAGTTTCTTTCTTACCGGGTAAGTGTTTCTTATATGGTTTATCAGCTTATAAATTCAATTTCTAATTTTCAGGTAACATCAAGGTAATTGCAGCATACAATGTCCTGTTCAATTTCTCCGTCAAGATTGGTAATATCTGCAATCACGTTCTGGCTTTCTTCTTTTCCAGATAAGTTTTCTTATACATGGTTTATCAGCTCATAAAATCAAATTCTTTTATTTTCAGGTATCCTTAGGTAAATTCCAACCCAGTAATACCTCGTAACAGTCCAAAATTATGAATTTCACCTTTACTGAATTCACAAATACTTAGGAAATGATGAACTAATGATATGTAAGGTATTTTAAACTTTTAATAAACAATTTTCAACATAAAATTCCTTTTTTAAAAATCTCTTCTTTTATACCACTAATTTGTTACTATCTTTATCAAAAATCAATAAGTAATTGTCTTTTTTTTCTCGGTATCCAAGCTTCTTTCCTTATTTTTATATAGGTGATTCAATTCCGTACATTTCCATGAAGTAAGTTCAGTTGCCTATCTATATGATATTTAATTTTGATAACTTTGATTTTAAGATTAAGTATACTATTCTTTTTAATTTACTATTATTATTCAGTAAGTTTTGAGATTACAATTGTATTCATTTAGTATTTAAAAAAAAAAATTTAAACTTTACCACCCTACAGTTCAAAAGTTAAGACATTTAGGAGATGGGTTCATAAGAAGTTTTTTTCACAAAATGGACCCAAGAATAACCCCGTAAATATTAGCATGTTATTAAGAAACATATGATATATGTATATACGGGGTGTATTTGAAATAAGGAGACAGAGTATGATAAATGGAAAGGTGCAATTATGTAGAATATAAATCCCAAAAATTGTGAGTCAATTACGACGCGAACGCCAAAATTAAAAACCCCCGAAAAGTGTTTAATGTGCCGCCTATGGATTTAGCATGTGTCTATATGTCGTAGGTATCGCGCCAGACGTCGACGGTTCCACACAGGTTGAGGAGACGTAATAATTTCCATCGAAGTAAATAAACACGCATAGATATACGCAATAACAGCTGTAGGCGTTATAAAAACCCCAATGATAGCATTGTTTACTATTTCTAAACAGGTGTTCATGCTAAGAGTTCAACAACCTTAATATGAAATATCAGCTGTTAAAATATCTTATTTTTCAACAACGAGATTTTTTTTTTATTGAGATGGATTATTTAGATATTACGTTTTCTTCCGCTACTACTGTTATTATGATTAAATTTAACGACTTTTTACTTCTTATTTCTCACAAAAACAAATTTGTGTTGTAAAATTTGCCCAACTCTACTGATGAGAAACTTTTATTTTAGTTGGACGCAAGTAAATTAAAAAAAAACATAATTTATTTCAGTTCGTGTGTTGTGTAAGCAATAGTCGAAACATCCACACGTAACAATCGAACGAAACTGACCTCGCACGTCTTCACACTCCTACTTACTAACCCACCCTTCCATAGCCTACAGTCGTATTAAAGTGCAGTGGCGCGACGAATATTTTAAAAATATCTTTGTAATTTTTAAAATTTGAATTTGCGCAAAATATTTTGGATTTGAGTCTAATAAAATTACATCTTTCCATTAATCATACTCTGTTCCCTTATTTCAAATACACCCTGTATATTACTATTATAAGCCATGAGTAAATTCATATTAATTTATATTCCTCATCCGTCCTTCACCATATCTAATCGATAATCTCTCAGAAGAGCATGCTTTCACGTACGGAAGTGTCAAAGCAGAGCACGCAAAGAACCATCTCGTTCATTTAGAGACGATGGCTGCCTCGTGTACTCAGCAAAATGATTTAAGAATAGATACACGCGACAGACCGACCGTGATTTGAAATTCTTTCTACTTTCTTCCTTTCCTTTCATTCTTTCTTCTTTTCCTTCGTCGCGTTGTATCTTTTGTGTTTCGTTTTGTTTACAGCTTATTTCCGATGCAAATTACATCATTATCATACTGGAATGGATCCGCCGGCATTAGAGATAATAAAAATACCCGTAGTTGCCGTCGTCTCCGCTGAGCTGATGCTCGGCCTTTTTTTGCTGCCGCTCCCAGTCGTAAAACTTAATGAAAGCTGGATTTGAAGTCGGTAAAATTTACCTTATGACATACTTAACTACATTTAGGTACTGTTCGTATGTATGCCACGAAAATATATTGCAAATTACATCGGCTATATGTAGGTCGTCCGTCCGTTGATGGGACAGTAATTGGAAATAGATGCTCGAGTTTTGAGTGAGATAGAATAAAATGTTAAATTTCTCTAAATGAGAATAGTTATTTGCTTCATTTTTCATTATTTGCTTTAGACTCTATTTTCAAATGAATTGTCAGATATTTTGTGAAATAATAATTGAGGCGTTGGGGTAAGTATTTGTCATCGTTTGTGTAGGTTTCTCTCTGTGTGTGCACGTTACAAATAATTACGGAAAATCGGTAACGGGATTTTATCGTCAAGAGTGCACCACGAGTAGGTTGACCATTTATTCCTTGAGGTGTCAGCGATAAATGACAAGTTTACATATAAAATTCTTCTTTACATAGGCGTTCGTGTCATATAGCCATTATCCTTTTAAATGATAATTAATATATCTACACATGATTAATTATTTTTTTTAAATATGGGGTCTACGTTTGTACAAAAATATCGATCTTTTTAAGCTAAGAATGAACGTTATTACTTAATATATATTATTACGTTATTTTTGTACAGTGACGGACGAAAGTCCGTTACACAGTGAGTGTTAATTTTGCGAATCAAGACAGACAAAATTATTCAGTACAAATGTATGTGTCGTTTTATGAAAAAAAAATAGTTTCGGATTACTAGGTTGCCATAAACAAAATATATTGTTATAAATCCCACTTAAATAGATTAAATAATAATATAATATTAATTGTATATAATCAATTAATACTTGAAACAAAAATAAATAATAAGTTCTGAATTTTCCGCTTTACTTGACGCTGTATAAAATTGTACCCCTACCGCTATCTCTCCTTGAATTAATAATTATACATGTAAGTAAATATGTTTGATCTATTTGTTAAATCCTGAGGAGAAAGACATAAAACACACGCATAAACTGGAACAGGTAGGTTGTTTATTGTTATAATATTAAGAAAACTATGCCTATAACATTTTGATTTTATAATTTAGATGATAAGTAATTTCTTTGAGGAATTATTATAATTATCTAGAGCTTGTAACATCTCTTTAGTAATATCAAGATATTTGTGATTAGGTGATGCTTATCGAGTTCGTTGTGTTAGCCTTTCAGTGGTCTTCGTTGCTATTCGAAGGTCGACCATGTACTTCGTTTTCGGTTGTTGTTGCGATGAATCCCGAAATGGCCGAAAGAAAATCGACCTTCAGAATTTTTAATAAGCCAACCAAGTGCCTTTGGTAAATACCTACATGTTGCCGTGATCTTTATAGTTTAAGAATTATGAAAATTGTTAAATAGTTAAACTTTAGAATAAGAACATTAATTTTTAGTTTTAAATATAGTTTAAGGTAGAATAATCACAAGTCACAGATTTAGTAGGTGAATAATGAGTTGCATAACCTTTAAGGGGCAATGTCATTATGAAAATATAGATATAATAATTTAAGTTTAAATATATTAAGAAATAAGAAATAAAAATAAACACAAAATAAATCTATGCATTCTATATTTTATAGAAAAGACAAGCACAAGATATAGTTTAAATATACAAAAACAGAACCAAACTTCTCGCAAAGTGTTAGAATAGCATTAAACATTTTAAGAAATGAATAAAAATGTATTAAGAGCAAATAACCGAGAGAGAGTGATATTGAGAGATGGAACAATTTAAAGGGCGAATCATTTAAATGCCATAAAATTGTACGAGCAAGGCTATATTCGGCATGCTTGTGATGAAAACGTCCATTCATATGAATAAAAATAGATTTTAAATTTGTACAATGATTTTAAATTTATTAGAGGATTTCATAATTATATTTATAAGAATAATAAATACTTGATAGGTACTTATATCTAAAAAAAAAAAGGATATATGGAAAGGTATTTATCTATCTCGGCCAATACATTAATGCATTTTATGTATACACCAGATGTACAAATAGGATACATTTTGAAATTTTGTATGCACAAATACAAAAGGCATCAAAGACAGCAGTATAAATTTTGTGTGGTTATTTTGAAACCTACAAAGAAGAGATAACATTAATATTGTTCGCAGTTATTTACAAATCGACATACTGGAAACAGAAAAGAATTGGATGGAGCTTGCAGACCGTGCTGTGGAAGTAGGTACTCCTTGCAATACGGTTTTGATGAAAAAGATTCCAGTAGTAAATGATGTATTTTTATTCGTAGAAATTTTGAGATCGTTTGCGAATAGTAGTAGGAATTTTTGAAACACTACGTTAAATTTATATTAGTTTTGAATGTTTTAGTTTATTTTGAATTCAAGTATAGTTTTAATTTTGTTATTGTTAATTATTTGTTGCATTTAATAATTTCATTTTTTACTGTTTTACAATATTAAATATTTCAAAATGAAAGACGTGAATAAAAAAGAATTTGATAATTTATATGAGGAACATAAGGAAGTTTTTGAAATAAATTAACAGTTTTGAATAATTGATGATGTAAGACGTACTCCAAGAGTACTATGTGAAAATATTTACTTTTGGCAAGGCGGTGAATATCATTAATTTTAAAATAAATATTGTTTTGCTAAACTGCATTGATTTTATTGTAATTGTGGGAAGATCATTAATGGTGTTAAGGGCACTTGAGGTACTATGTGCAAATATTTGCTTCCTGTGTATCACTGGGCATTATTAACGATTGTTGTGGTCAAATTTAATTAAAATTTCAAGTAGAAAATACGAATAGACAGGCATATTCTTGATGGACAAGCGCCAATCTGGTGTACTACGTGCGAATATTTACATTCAGGGATTGGTATAGGTCGTTTTCAAGATATGTTCTTTGTTGCAAAGTTTTAGATCATCAAAGGCACTATGTGCGAATGTATGTCTTTGTTGAAATAAAAATTAGCTTCGTATGGGAAAATTTATTTTTTTTTGGAATCTATAAATACTTAGTATTATATTAAAGGATAAAATAGCAAAATATATTTTTCTTGAATGGTAATAAAAAAAAGAAATTGTTTTTCTATGTATTATAATTGTCAAGAAACATTCTTTACAAAGCCACATGTTGTTAATAAAAAAAATTTTGATGTTTACTACAATAAAGATGAATACAAATGTTTTATGAAATTTAAAAAAATTGATTTTTTTATTAACCTTATCCAAATAAAAGACTAAATAAGAAACACACAACAGAAAAAGAGGAAAGATCATTGCTAGAACTCACAAAAATAAATTGAATGCTGATAGGGATTAGATTTATAAATTCATAGGTGAAGATTTTTAATGATATTTAATGCAATCTCAGCATTTATTGAATATTGTTGTAACCACAGCAATGTGCATTCATGTATGTATTTAAATGACTATAGACAACCCTTCATACTTACGAGTATGCATGGTTATGTACATATCAGTTATATTTTTATGCCATTAATTTGTTGATAATTAATAATCCCTTGACATTCTTTGTTGTTTAAAATAATTAATTAATTAGCAAATATTAATTACATAATTAATTTTTATTATTTTCCAATTTTACATACTTCTTTTCTTGCGTTAATTGATAAATATTAATGCTATTAAAAATATTATATATAATATTACATATTTAAGAAAATATACAGTTAACAATTAATCTGTATTATTATTATTATATTAAACATTAGAAAAACAACGAATCACATGCTTTAAAACAATATGTACAAGCCTTGGCTGGATTATTTACATCCGACAGAAATTCTTATGCAAAATTGATTTAACGCTTTCAGGAAGTTACTTGGTATATAAATACGTTCATATTGTTTGTCGTATAGTCTCATTTAATCTTTACTACAAATATAATACCTAAATACAATATTGTATATTTGTTATATTAACACTAAACTCACAGGGCTTTGTATAAAACACTATGCTAATGTTGAAAACACAAACATATATTGCCGGTACAGTCTGTTGCAATGTATTGTACATAGAACAGATATGTATATGTATGTATATTACGTGAGTATTTTAATCCTGAAGTGAAATTTTAGCAGCGATGCTGGTGCCGCTTGCTTGGTTCCAGGCGTTTTCGAATTTACTGTAATAACATTGCTCTTTGCTGATAAGATACTCCCGCGGCTGTGTTACTTGTTGTTGAATATTTTTCCCAGCCATTAAGGTGAGGGGGGGGGGGGCGTTCTA
Source organism: Amphimallon solstitiale (assembly GCA_963170755.1). NCBI lineage: Eukaryota > Metazoa > Arthropoda > Insecta > Coleoptera > Scarabaeidae > Amphimallon > Amphimallon solstitiale. The sequence goes on from OY720675.1 coordinate 7,859,433, forward strand.
AGAGCGCGCAGAAAAGAAGAATACGACGTAGAAAAATATGTTGCAGTGAATTTAAGATAACGTGTAACATATTGCGGTAGTATTTTACATGAACGACGCTCATTTATTGGAAATAGATAGTTCTGGATGTAGCAATTTTCATTCTTTCCCTTTTTTAAATTTATTTGTGTAAGTGCTGTAAATTTTCTCGTTGTATACGGCATGAACACTCGGGAAATGCTCTTTCTAACAAAGGAAACACATTTCGAATTGGTGTTTAGAATAAATGATCTTGGATTGCGTTTTACTTTAATTTTATTTCTTTTAGGCATTGCTTCAGGTTAACTGCAGTTCCATTAGTATATGTAAAAATATGTTCTGAGAGCATTATGTGTATGCAAATAGAACTGTTAATAGAGCACTAAAATTTATGGCATTATTTGCATCAGCACTTTGTATAAAACACCAAGATGAAATTCAAAACCAATCAGTGGCGGCTGCTGCAGGGAGGGCAACGGGGCACTGCCCCCCCCCCGTAACAAATTTCTTTTAACAGCTAAATTAATTATAAATACCTAATTTGTATGTAATTTTTCTGATTTGTTTGATAACAAACAATATGTTTTCGGAAGTAACAGTCCGTCTTTTCAGCGCGTTTAAAAATCGCAGTGTGACGTAGGCTCCGGGGCATCTCGCGCGACTGCCCCGTCTGTATTAGAAATCGGGCGATGAAATTGGCGCAGGTAGAGCGTGTATATATGTAGGCGGCGGGGCACTACTCTATGGTGCCGGGTTCGGGTGGCGGTCCAGTATGTAATATACAGCGGTGAGTGTATGTTGTAATTTCTATCGGTGCAAATGCAACTATGAATTGCATTAGTAACATTAAGACAGAATTAAAAAATCTAGGCCTTCCTAGACCAGATTTATTGATGAAACTAGAAGATCACAATTTGAAAACTAATAAAACCGTGACGAGAAAATTCAGCAGAAGCTCTTACAGTTTATCAGACTGGTTGTGTGGGTGTAATGTGCAAAATGCTTTTTTATATTTCGGTGCCATAAAGTTCACTTTACGACATCCGTTTTGGTTGCAAAAGTATTTCTTTATCGCACGCTAATTTTGTTGTTTTGACGTTGGTAACAAAAAAAATGGAACCAAATTATATTTAAATGTCAAAATGTAAGCCTTTAATGTAACAAACATGTGCAATAGAAGTTGTACAAAGAATAAAAAGCACACATGCTAACATTTTATTTACTAATTAACAATATTAAATTGTTAAGCAGAGTTGGATGATAAGTTTTCTGATGCTACTATTGTAATTTACTTCCAAGGTTGAATAGTACAACTGTTATAAAAGTTTGTTTTTGATAATATGTCGAGACTATGTTGGCGAAAGATTTTGTAAATTGTCTTCTGCTATTTTGCGAATCTCTGGGGGCGTGCAATTATTTATTTCGTCCTTTTTGTTGATAATTTGAAATAATTTATTGCATAAATCAGTCTGAATTTTAATGATAATTACATATAACACCGCCTATATTCAAATATTTAAAATGTTCACGAAGTTGTCCGAAGACAAGGCAAAGCCTTCATCGATATTTCGAAGACGTCGGAATACAAACGAAGTTGGCCGAAGACAAGGCAAAGCCTTCACCGATATTCCGAAGACGTCCGAACACATACGAAGTTTGCCGAAGCCAAGGCAAGGCCTTCACCGACAGTCCGAAGACGTCCGAACCCATACGAAGTTGGCCGAAGTCAAAGCAAGGCCACCACTGACATTCCGAAGACGTCTGAACACGTACGAAGTTACAGTTTCCATAGACGTTTTAATCATAATTACATAAACACCGCATATATTCAAATATTACAGCTTTTTTGAACTGTTAATTACCAAAATAGAAAAAATCAAGTGAACGGTGTTTTTCTACTTTGAAGAGAATAAAAACATTTTCTATAAATACTATGCGGGAAAGCAGACTATGTGCCATAGCAATGTGTTCCATTGAAAAACAATTACTGACATTAACACCAAACTTCAATGAATGAGTTATTAATCATTTTGCTGATCGTAAGGAACGGCGGATGGATTTTATTTTCAAATAAGTTAATTAAATAGCATATTGAGTTTATTTTTTGTCTGTACCTAATTTTTGATATTAAACACTCAGACCCCCGGTGTCCTCCCGTCCCAAAAAATCACGGGCCGTCACTGAAACCAAATATTGTTTCTTTACAGACTTGCTTATACATTCAATGCTGAATTCACCTATCAATATCACAGCCATTAAACAAACAAACTTAAACATTTATTGATGTAAACACCTTTATAATCTGTTGTTACATACAAAATAGTCGAATAAAGCTTCGTCAAATACAATATAAAAAACGTAAACAGGAATAATAAAAGACCATCACATTCATATGTTTACACAAAACACACATACTGTATCATAGTTGAACAAGATAGTCATCCATGCAGTAGCACTCTTTTCCCATTAACGTGCCTTTCACCAGCCTACTGAAGGGGTTCACGTTCATCACTTTCCAGTTTGAGAATTATTGTATAACTTCGGTCCCCAGTCACCCACAGTTTGCTGCGTCGATACCAAACGGTGATGTGGAATACCAAATTCGTCCCTGTGCCAAGTGTTATATAGGTGGTGGTCGCCATTAACGGAAAACTAGTGTTGATTTGTGTGAAAATATTTCAACACTTGCAGGATATACATCGACACCATGGTAAGTATACCATCTTTCCTAAAATACCGCCTACGAGATTCTCCTGGTCTCAGATTGCATAGAGATCTTATAGCTCGCATCTGAAACCGGAAGACCCTATTTGCACCCATTGATCCTCTCCAAAAAATAGGATGCCATAGACCAACTGGGAATGAAAGGCTGCATGGTAAGGTAATTTTGCTGGGTGGTGAGTTGCAATAGATTTTATTCGCTTAATCGCAAAAATGGCCGATGTTAGTTTTTTGATAATTAGTCAATGTGTTCATTTCAGGCAATCATCCAATGAAAGTCAAAGGAATTTTGCTGTATGAGTTCCACTGCTTGGTTTAGTTCTGCAAACTCCTAAGTTTTTTCAGAGTTTAATTTAAGTTTGTTCGAAGTGAACCATTCCTCTGATCTTTTTATTGCCGATAATGATCTTTGCTGAGCTTCAATATGTGTCTTTCCATTTGTTGAACTGGAAGTGTCATTTGCATAAAGGCATATTTCAGCACTAAGACATTCCGTAATATGATTTATAAATAAAATGAACAATAATGGTCCCAGAATTGAGCCTTGGAGAACTCCACAGCTACTGAATGCATATTCGACTTCGCATCCTTCCATTCCAATAACTGAACTCTATTTGTTAAGTAGGATTTGATAAGGTCCAATGGTTCTCCCTAACCCCATAACGTTCTAGTTTCTGCAGTAAGATTTCATTTTCCATCAAATCAAAAACCTGACTTAACTTTCTCCGGTCAAATAAGGCATATATATATATATAATTGATAACGTCCATTACATCACTCACTACTGATCTACCTTTACGGAAAGCATGTTGGTTTGGAGGTAGTAGACCACGCGACTCAAAAAATTGGGATAGGTTAGTAGCTATTACCTGTTCGAACACCTTTGATAAGATAGGCAGTATGCTCATTGATCAATACAGTAAGACCTCCCATATCCGGCCTTCCCATATCCGAAACTTCCCATATCCGAACAAAGGATTCGCTAAACAAATACGCAGGCGTACGGTGTTCTCGAGACTGACCTCCGTAAACGTCAACGTAGCTGTGTCACTTTCTCTGTTTTATTTTAGACGCAAATTGGTTCGTCTCCCTTTTAATAATGTACATGCCATGAGCTAGCGTGTTGTGTTTACTGTGATTGTGATTACTATTGCCTGTTGACGTGTGTGTTTCACATCGTGTGTACTACAGTACAGTACATTATGTCGACAAAAAGAAAGAAAGTTGTGGTTACAATAGAAGAAAAACTAGAAGCTATCAGAAGAGTACAGAACGGGGAAATTTTACGGAAAGTTGCGGCGGATTACAATGTAGGAAAATCCACAATTTCTGACTGGATGAAACAGAAAGATAAACTAGAACAAAATTTATCGAAGCACCAACATAAAAAAATGATGAAATCAAGTAAAAATTGCAAACCCAATGAAGCAATGTTCCTCTGGTTCACGCAGCAACGGGAAAAAGGAGCGCCTTTATCCGGGCCAATCATTCAAGAGAAGGCAAGAATAATGTTTGAAAAATTAGGCGAAAATATATCAGAATTTACAGCAAGTACAGGTTGGCTTGATAAATGGAAAACTAGATATGGAATTCGCCAGTTAAACATATGCGGTGAAAAATTATCAGCTGATCGAGATGCTGTGGATGTTTTTAAGACTGAATTCCAAGAATTTACAGAAGGATATACAAAGGACCAGGTATACAATGCAGATGAAACCGGACTAAACTTTAAGATGTTACCACAAAATGAATAAAGAGAGGATAACAGTTTTAGCCTGCAGTAATGCTTCTGGTGAGCATCGATTGCCATTGTTATGCATAGGGAAGTCCAAAAATCCTAGGGCGCTTAAAAATATTAAGGCACATGTCCTTCCGGTTTCTTACAAAAATCAAAAAAGTGCCTGGATGTCATGTGAGATATTTACAGAATGGTTTCACCATGAATTCGTTCCGAAGGTAGAGTTGTTTTTGAAATCTAAAAACTTGCCAAGAAAAGCAATATTGCTGTTAGATAATGCGCCAACGCATCCTACTACTCTAGCAAATGGTGATATAATTGTGAAGTTTTTACCCCCTAACGTTACTAGTTTCGTGCAACCATTGGACCAAGGTGTGCTGGCATCATTTAAAAGACATTATCGTGTGTTATTTTTACGGTCACTCCTTCATGAACGCAATGAAACAGTAAGTGTTCAACAGGCTGTAAAATGAATTAACATGAAAGATGTTCTATACTGGTCTGCGCAGTCATGGGATAAAGACAAATCTTCAACACTCCAAAAATGTTGGAACAAATTGTACGACGGTATTTTTGTCAGCCGTGAAGCAGAATCAGATGAAAACCTGCTTGATCTTCTTACCGAAATACCAGGTTGTGAAGCCATTGACAACAATGATGTCACCGAGTGGGTAAATTCAGATGATTTAGAGCTCGAATATACGGATGACAACATAGTGGATATGGTGATGCAGCCAGAGGACGACGCCGCCAACGAAGAGGACAACACTAGTGACGCAGCAGATGACAAGCGTGTTACAGCCGAAGAGGGATTCAATGCACTAGACGTAAGTATTTCTAGTTGTAAGTCGCGTTTCACGGGGCTAGTACTGTGGGCTGTACCGTACAGTATGTAATTAAATTACATATCTCTGTTTCAGGTTGCGCTTCGTTTTGCTGAAGAATGTGAAGAAGCTTCTCCAGCAGACGTGCTTGTTTTAAAAGATTGCGAAGCATTGCCGCAAGAAAAAGATGCGAAAAAAAACACCAAACTAAATTGTCGGACTTTTTTGAAAAGAAACAATAAATATTTATTTTTTACCGTTGTTTATAACAAAATTGTTTGTACTGCAATAAAATTGTTTATACTATACAGAATTTTACGATTTTTAAACCTTGTGGGGCCTAACGAGGGTCTTTTCTCATATCCGGCATTTCTGTTATCCGGACTGGGCCGAGCCCCCTTTAGTTCGGATATGGGAGGTCTTACTGTACTTGTTAAATATATCTGTGTCAACATTTTTATATATTGGTAATACCATAGCCACTTTCCAGGGTTCAGGAAATACTCCCTTATTCATTGTCCCGTTTATACAATAGACTAAGCTTTATTTATTTCAGTGGCAACTACTTATAGAATATGTGTTGAAATATTATAGATATCTTCTGTCTTCTTATTTCCTAGGCTTTTGATTAGTGCTTCCAGATGAATAATGAAGTAAAACGAAAACACGTCAGTCCACATTTTCTTTGAAGCGTAAAACAAAACACTTGGTTTTAGCTATCATACTTGGTGCTACATTGGTAGCATTACAGACCAATTTATTTAGGTCGATTGCAATTATCCTCAAGTGTTCCAGAGTTAGACCCTTAAGGGGCAGTAGTGTTAATAATTCTTAACGACTTGTTTCGAATACATAGCGCACTCCTAGTGTAACTTGTGCTAATTGTTTTACATCATATGACTCATCACACACAATAGAAAATGCAGACAATACTTTCAAGTCTTCAGTTTTTCGCCAGCTGTTAAGTTCTCTCGGTACTGGTCTTGATTGACAATTGAGTGTCGTTAATTTTCTTCATTATGTCATTCCTATTTTTAAAATCATGAAAAAAGTGATCAGTCATATTTAAAAAGCATTTTTAAGATATTCTCCATCGGTGAAGTATTTTCTATACTTAGCTATATCCTGAGCAACAGCAAAACTGACTGCGGTAATATTAGTAGACGTACATAGCCGCTAAATAATTATGTTGATTTTTGCATATTACGACGTAATTCCATCACTGCTGCCTTTCTTTCATCTCCGATGAGATATTTTCTTGCAAAAGATTCATGTTTAGTTAAAAGAATTACGCTGGTTTATCAGATTAATCATTATTTTTAATTCTACACAATCAACATTTGTTCGGCAATGTCAATATTGCAGCTAATTTTTCAATATTATTAAACTAATCAAGAGCCACAAGTATGATACTACTGAGCCGCATGCCGCAGGTTGCTAAGCCCGAACTAGACCCTGGCAATCCAATATACAGGACGCGATTTTTATACCGTAACAATGTATCAATGAGAATTAGAAGTATATGTTGAAAAATAATTTCTCTTCCTCTGAGAAAACAATAATTTTTATTTACATGAACAATATTTAGGTCATTGTGTTCCTTGTTGGATATACTGCTTATACAAAACACTCATTTTCGTAACGTATTCATCTAGGCATTTATGCTCGACAACTCTTAATTAATTCCTCTTCGTCATAAAACATCCTATAACATAATAACGATCCGGAGAGCGAACAATCGCGACGTCTGTTCATACCCATCAAATTAATTCATTTGAATTACGAACGTACTACTTACTGCCACAATAAAACAAGAGAGCAATATCTGTATTTATCAGATCGTGTACGAACTGAAACCGTATGTTCGTTCTCCCGAATCGAGAACATCACGTGACAGTGCATCTGTGCACTTGTGCAGATGATGCATTCCGTGTACATACGTTATGTGACGCTCAGTGGAGGAGGATCCTCACTCCGACTGTTTAGAATGTAAACTGCGTAGATTTAGGAATATGTTAGCATTAAATGAGGATACTGTAATGGTTCGGATAACGTATGATAATACCTTCCGTTCTAAAGGAAAAATTACGGGAACGATGCGCGGTAGAGTTAGTTACCTCTGCCATGGAGAATGTGTCTGAATTCACCGCTCGTTTTCGCGGTTTCATTCGTGTCTAGACGGTGTATTTCAACTTTTACGGGCGTTACTGTAACTGATGCATCGCATTTATTAAGGATAGGAAGCAATCGTATCGCGTATATTTCACTGCGGTGCCTGCGTTTGTCGATATTGAAGTTACTGTTGGTGGGTTTGGTTTTTGTTGTTGTTGTTGTATTTTGTCAATATCATTGTCCTAGTAGTAAAAGATATTTTGAAAGCTTATCTTTCTAAAAAATATTTAATATACACTTACCGGCAAAAAAAACCCGGCCATTCTGAAATATTTTATATACAGGATGAGTCATCTCCCGGGGTAAGACGTAAAGATATTTCGAAGCGATTTTTTTTCTTGTGATAGCTGCTCATTAGGAGCAGAATTTAAAAATATTTTGTATCATACAGAGTGTTCCATAACTTGGTGGCTAACCATAGTTGTAGTTTTTTTTAAATGGAACACCCTATATATTAATGCATTTTTGTATTCCCCGTATAATTTTTAGTCAAAAAGTAATAAGATAGTATAAGCCTAAAATCAAAAAGTTTTTGACTTATTCCCATTTTTCTGAAAAATTCAATGTTTGTATAAAATTATATTTCTCGAAAACGAAATATTAGATGGACACAATTTTTTGCAGTATTGTTTATAATAAGAGGTCCTAATAGAAGCATGTTTTATTTTTTTACAGTTACTAACTGTATGTGCAGAAAACTGGATTAAAATTACATGACACATTTTTGTATAATAGTCCATTTTTTTTTAACGGAACAGCCTATATATCAGTTCATTTTTGAATTATTTATTAAATTTCGTGTCAGAAACATGTAAGACGTTAATACTATTACTGAGCTACTGTCGTTTTTTGATATAATTTTGATGGTTTTTGTATAAAAGTCAAATATATATGATAATCATGTCTTGGGGTAGCGGCCCTAATAATTACACTGTGCACGAAATTGACAATATTTATTTGGAACAACAGGGGCACCTATCAGGTAAAGTCAATTCGGGTACGCTGAATTCAGTGGTGCCAATCGTTTTTTTTAGGTTAGGTCATTTAATTAAATTATAACATACTTTATTTTTGCATAAGATATGAATAGAAACAAAATTGTGTTATGATTATACACATTTAAAAATTATGCATTCAGTTTGAGATATTTTCTAACAGATGGCATCAGTGTTTTTATATAACTAAAGTCCCTAGATATATAAAGTACCGCAATTACCTCCATTTTGGCGCCAAAGAAGCGGCAAATTTAAAAATCTGTCCGTTTTTGTTAACTTAACAAATTTAATACGCGAAAATTGTATTTTTATTTTCTGGAAAAATCTTGTCCCGTGCGGATGCGATCCCGAGCCGCCCGCGTGTGAAGCGAACATCTTACCATTAGATCACCGCGGGTACTTCAATGTGATTTGTCTTATCGTCTATTTATATATATGCGTACGAATTACTAAATAACTACTAAATTTCCCCAAATCACCGCCATTTTAGCGCCGTTATAATGGGACAAACCAATTGCGGTACTTTATATATAACCATCAAACATATTGTGTATTATTGCATATTTTGATAAATTCGACATTTGGTCTAAACAACCTCCTTGTTTACAAGTTCTGTTTGGTTTTTTCAGTGCGTATTTTGATCGGTTTGCGAAATTAATCGTTTTAAAATGTATAAAATGGATATATGTGGAACAATAAAATTCAATAACTTTTGTTATGTTTTCGGAAAATACACTATCATGCCTATTCGGCGTAAAATTACTCCGAACATAGTTGAAATATATCGCCAATATTTCAATCAAGAAGTTTTTCACGATGTGGAATGGGCCCCGTCTATCATTTGTACGGGATGCTTGAAAAAATTGAATCAATGGAATATATTGCCTTTTGGTATTCCTATCATTTGGACGGACCAACAAGTACATAATTTAGCTGAATGTTACGCGTGCGTGAATTATATTTTCGGAACAAACAGAAATAAGATTCGTTCTATGACATACAAAGCAACAAAATTTGTACAGTTGCCATTACCGCACTCCGAAAACATACCCATCCCAAAAAAAGCGAGCCCTAATGAAGAATACACGCCGCCAACTGTTGAAACTGCTGGAGAGTCAGGTGTACGTATCCGAATACGTACCATCAAATGTCACTCCATATTGCAACCATATTGAAATTACATAAAACCGTCTTGACATTATGACACTCCGCCTCAAGTTATCACAGCGACAGTCGATTCTCCTAGCTAAAGAATTGAAACGAATAAACATTTTGGCACTAGACGCTCGTGTATACGAATCAATCGGCCGTCATCATCATTTTTCTCATTTTTTTAAATCAATTGAGAATGATTCGTTGGCTTATTGCGACGATATCCACGGTTTGGTTTTAACATTGCACCATGAATATAAACCCGAAAACTGAAGACTATTTATCGATTCGTCCAAAAGTAGTTTGAAAGCAGTTCTACTCCACGCTAAGAACTCAAAAAATTCCGTTCCGATTGCACTGAGCACAAATACAAAGGAGAACTACTTATCATTGAAAAAAATCATCAATCTAGTGAAATACAATGATCACAAATAGAAAATTTGCCAGCCAAATCTGATGAGCATGGTGAACGCTTTCATCAGATAACAGCAAGACTCGAACACTGGTACAGCGCAAAGAAGCTTGATGCTCTATTAGGAGATATTGTTGGAATTTACAAGAAGAAAGTGAAATTGAACATGATAATTGAGAAAAAAATTAATTGAAGGAAACAATTTTAATAATTTAAAATGTGTAGTTGAATTTTATTTTATTTGCTGATATTTTATGCAAAATAAATTATTTTAGGAATGATTTGGAATCAAAAAAGTAGAAAGCAGGAATAAAATACAATTCTCTTGCGAACAAACGTGAAAAATTGTATTTTTTAGCTAAATCGATCATTCTTTTCGTAAAATAGCGTTTACTTAGTGTATTTTACTAAAACAGTGAAAATCCATCCCAATTTTAACGAAAAAAAAAATAATTAAATACTAAAAATATTGCAGCAAAAATTAAATTTATTATTGAAATAATTCCATTAAATGACCTAACCTAAAAAAACGATTGGCACCACTGAATTCAGCGTACCCGAATTGACTTTACCTGATATGTGCCCCGGTTGTTCAGTTTTTAGACTTACACAGTGTTATTAAATAAAACACATATTATGTTTTTTTTTGGTTACGTTTCGGCATATATTTATATTGCCTTCTTCAAAACACTAACAATAATTATTTTTTTTATGTTGTACAAAGTATTTGAAAACTCTTTTGTAGGGTTTCGTCATTTTTTTTATATAAAAAGAAGGGGGTTCTCTTTCAAAATCACTCAATTACATACTATTACTTTTTTTGTCGATTAATGAGACATTAATCATTACATTTTCAAATTTACTAAATTCCGGATGCTGCGGTATATCACGCAAAACTTCAATTTCACTGTCAATATTTTGTCCTTCTACCCCATCAACTAGTGTATCTATGCTTGTTACAAAGTACTCATTAAATTTTTCAACAATTTCCCTATCATTCTCTATTTCTTCATTATCAAAAATAATGCTTGTACTATTTGTTTCTTTACTTGTTGGTAATAACATTTTAAGATTTTTCCATAGTTTTTTTGAGTTGTTTCTGTTTTGATCAAGTGCTGTTTTCAAATACTCTTCTTTCCGTTCTCTAATCATTTGAACTACTTTATTTCTAATTAATTTGTATTCATTCCAGTCTTCCTCACGTTTCGTAAATACTGCTACCTTATATTTATCGTCTCAATATTTATTTGTTCTAGTACTGCATAATTCATCCACTCATTCCTTAAATTATTTTCGGGTAAAACAAATTCACATTTTGGACACATTTCTTCAATAATTTGATTTATAGTTTCAGTCCACTGATCTACCATAATGTTGGCATCATTTCCATTATTCCAACTTTTTTCGTAAATGTGTTTATGCAGTTTATCAATGTCATAATTTTTTTTAAAACTCCTTATAACTTTCTTTTTCTTTTTTGTCTGTAGTATAACTGTTAACATCGAATGATCACTTATTTGTGGTATATGAAGAACCTTATGTTGTATTGTTTTTTTCGTTAGTAATAATGTAGTCAATGAGTGTTTTGCTATTGTTTGTTATTCTTGTGTATTCAGCTCCATTTGCTGTAAGCCATTTATATGTATTAAGGTTTTCAATCTGTTACTGTAAAAGTGTTTTTAATTGTAGTGTAAAAATTACTTACCTCGTATTTGATTTTTCATACGATTTGCATGGTTACTTCTTTGTTTTGTTGATGTTTTATAATAAGCTAATTTTCGCATTTTTTTTAATTACAAACTGTCACTCGGATTTAAGTCTGGACAAGCCGACCAATTCCGATAGATTTACGTCTTCGCTAGGAACGGTAGAGATACGGTAAAGTGTGGATAGATGACGTAATAGGTTCGAAAAACACTCCTGTGAAATGTGTGTGACAATGTTTATTATTTAAAGTTTTTTATCTTCAAAAATAATGACATAAATTTGATTTTTTTTATATCGTTCATCAAATGTGCAGCTGGCGCGTAGAGGTTGTTTTTTTCTTTTGTGTTCCAGCCTTAGTTAGACATTAATCAAATTCATGCATTTTTGTGGTAATTTCTAAAACACATAACTTTTTTAAGAAAATAAATTAGTACAAAAACTGACCTTGACATTATAAATTTATGCCTTTTGCATCACTAACCCTAAATTGAGATTCTAAAATTACAAAATAAATTTAAAAAACGCAAAACGGCGATGCCTTAGTTTTCGATAGGTAAACGCTTCTCTTCTGTCATTACGATGTAGAGAATTGATTGATAAAAAATAGTAAACTAATAACAAAATATCACATAGAAAAATAAGCAGTCATTTGTAGGTTCTGAGGAAAAATCTTTGATTTTTTCGGGACAATAACTAGTACGTATCACCATACGTCCGACAATGCTGTCAAAATTGACTATTTATGTTTTCTCAATATATTCGCTATATACAGGTTGTCCCAGAAATAAAAAGACGGAGTAGCAGAAATCGGAAGCTAGATTGTGTAAAAACGTACTCTCAAAATATCAAGTCTTTATTCGTGCGCAGACGGCAGAAAAAAAATAATAAAAAAATTCAATTGGCCTTACGCCGACCCTGGACTAAATATCTACCTGCTTCACTTTCACAATCGGTCCTTTTCAGGACCACCATATTACTCATGTTAAAAAAAAGGAGGAGGAATAAATACTTCATAATAAATATCAAACCATTAATTACTTTAATTTTACACCTGCTAGGAAAAAATAATTACATTCTTGATATTTACTGTAATCTAGAAAAACTACAATTTATTGAATATTCTAAAATAATAACAATCAGCTGTTTCCGACTACAAACACAGTAAAGAGCAACAACCTTCCTATTTTAAAAATAAGAACAATTTTTTATTGTCTGCAATAAAGTGGGTCGCCCATCTGGCAAAAAATATGTTTTATATGAATGAGTACGATTTAAAAAATTTTTCCCGTTTTATACAAATAAAAGCGTATTTTTCTATGAATGCGTGTTCGTTTCTATTTACAAATGAGCATTCTTACGTGTATTTATAAACATATATTCTGTGCCAGGTCCGTAATGTATTTTTTATCTAAAAAACAACATAGAAAATTAAATTTTTAATTTCTTCGTTATTGCGGTATATTTGGGCCTGTTTATGTTCGGATTTTACATACCTACTACACCGTCTTTTACTTTCTTATACGTAGTATAAGGAAGTATTGTGATGATGAAAATTTTCGACCTCGAGATTTTTGCAGATGTCCACGTTTTGAGGTCCCCTGATACCAAAAAAGTGGTTTCTAAAAAATGTCTGTGTGTCTGTGTGTGTGTCTGTGTGTCTGTGTGTCTGTGTGTCTGTGTGTCTGTGTGTCTGTGTGTGACCACGATAGCGGTCAAACCGCTTTAGATATCAATTCCAAATTTTGTATTTACGTGTATAATCTCCCTCTTGAGAACTGATTAGATTTTGAGAAAAATCGGCAGCCCGGAAGTAGTAGTTTACTTCAGTGAAAAAATCGAATTTTACAAATATTTCGTCAATTACTAAGTTTACACAAATTTATAAAGAATTCAAATGTACTCAGAATTAAATTTGAGACAAATTTTCTTAAAAAAGTTTTTGAAATTCCTACCGGAAGTAGGTCTTTTACTCTTATCGAAAATCAGTTTTTTGCGAATATCTCGCAAGTCATGCTTTCTAGGCAGGTACATTACGAGTATGAAAGTATTTAAATGATAATTCTAAATATCTTTTGTATAAAAAAAATTCAAAATTCGGACCGGAAGTACCACTTTTACTCTTACCGAATAGCGATTTTTTGCAAATATGTCGTAAATTATGTATTCTATATATATTTATTAAGAGTACAAAAGTATTTAGAGGTGGATTTTCAATATTTTTGGTATACATGAAATTTCAAAATTCGGACCGGAAGTAGCACTTTTACTCTTAGCGAGTAGCACTTTTTTTCGAATATCTTGCAAAGTATGCATTCTATAGCGATTTATTAAGAGAATGAAAGTACTTAGAATAGGATTTTGAATGATTTTTGTATAAAAAAATTCTTAAAATTGCATAGTTTGAAACGCTCATACGTATAAGAAAGTCGTGTGGTGGCCACACCTCATTTTTTATTTCTAGGACAGCCTGTATGTATATACTGAATATAGTAAATAAAATGCGGTAGTATTTTGAAGTAGGTACGTCCCAAATGTTTGAAAAGAATATTAATTTCAAAACATTAACCTGATCTCTTAATCAAGAACAGACAAATGATACCCTCGTGAGTTTCCTTTTACTTTCTTCTCTCAAACACACGGAAACATACATTTTCCCTGATAATTATCCTCAAATATTTACGTAAATATATTTCACCCAGCGAAAGTAGATACACATGCAAGATCTATTAGTGAGAATGAGGGCGCGTCTTATACATAATTTATTCCACGGACATTATTCGTGTACGTCGGCGTTCTCTCCATTTTCCTTTTATCTTCCTGCTGTCGGTAATAGAAAGCACCAGGGCAGAGCGTGCCTTCCAGAGAGGCAAGGCAGAAAGACCCTTTCGGCGCAGACGTTTCTGCCAGTCAGGTATGTACATGTTAAAATTTTAATCTTGTCAGAAACTCATATCTAGATATTTTAATATAACTCGATTAACATATTACACGATGAACGTCGTGAGCCGGTCGTAACTCACCTGGTAGCAATCCCGGCATAGTTTTGCATGCACGTTAGTTGTTACCACCCCATGCTGTGTCGTCTTGCTTCCGTAAGCGGAACAGTAAATCACAAGACGTAATGGTTACCAGGGACGTCTAACAATAGCTAGCTTATGAGGCTTTTCTCTATACGTAACGTCATGTGTATGATTTATTTAATTTTGTTTATTTCTGGAATTGTTGTAAAAATTTCAGACAAGATCCCCTCAAGGACACAGCCGAAAAAATGACAGAGCGATCCACATTTAAAGAAGGAAACATCGCACTCATCATACAAGACAAGGTAGTGCGGTAGATATCCTGAATATGATGCAAGTCTTCAAAATGCCGCCCCTAAATGTTTTTATTTAAAATAATCTTCGATTGTAATTTAATAAAAACGGTACAAAATGTACAAATACTATTTTCATTTTGAAAACATACTCTGCTTTAAAATAATCATTTAAACTATCAACTGCAACAATCTACTACCGAAATGAAAAGTGTTAAATACTTAGATGTCAGAGTTGACATCAAGAAGTACAAACGATGTCAATGCGAAATCTCGATAGACAAATAAATTTAGTAAATTTCAATAACTGCCAATATCTGGTCAACCGATAGTTTTACGAGAATTTACAAAGAATACAAATGTGTTTGTAATTGTTCTTGGATAACGCTTTCATAGATATTTCTTAAAAATGGTGACCAGAAGAGTTAGTTTTACTCTTAGCAACGACACTTTCGGTTTGGATTTTGAAGAATTGTACTATTTACATAAATACATTTATACGCAAAACGTATATGCATATGTGCAGGTGTTGGGATACACACATACATCTAGTGTCATTACCGACAATCAACGCACAGACACCGTGTGTCGATCTTTAAGGCCTCGTCAGTGTATGTGCTATTGCCGATAATGACTGTAAGCTACTGTAACTGGAAGCATAACTTTCCCAAACGTGCCGGAATAACTTTTGTCAAACCCTCTCTGGTCAACCAGAGAGGGCTAACTTCAAAAAACCCAATAAAGAAGTTTTCAACTTTATATTAATTGTGAATAGGGTTTCATGTGACAACTATTATCGTTCATGACAGGTGTTCAATATATCTTGGGTACAATCGGCGATTGTCGAAAAAATATGACTATTGTGCGCAAACATGAAAATTGTATAAAACGCTTTAGGATATCAGAGATTGATATGAAGCTAAATTATTAAATAATTAGTTTAACACTAAGAAATTTATCGTAAATGTCGTCCATTGTAAGTTCTACAAGCAATATACAGGTTTGGCCTACGATTATCTTGCATGCGGCTTTCCGTACATAACACGAAAGAAGTTGCTAAACCGTGTCTACCTAACAGATACACATACGCGAGCCGACAAGTAGACCTTCAGGGAAACCATAGCGACCTGCTATTTATATTTAAATAGTTAAATAATACAACATTTGACGTTCCGACTCTTTACTAAATGTCTTTCTCAAAATTTTATAAAATACATTTAACATTTATGTTTTCGACACTTTTTTAATGTTTTTTCTAAAGAAAAAACATTAAAAATTACCATTACAAATAGATATACAAAAAAAACATCTCCATCAAGAGAATATATCAACAAATGTCCCATGTTTATAAAACTCGTTCTTCATTGTTTTTTGATACTCTATTTTCTATATACATATCTAATGCGACAAAATTATTAAATGGACTGACATTTTACACATTCTCACAGCAATGCGAATTGTTGTGTATGTGATCGTTAATATATTGCATATTTCTATTGATTTGAGGCACTTTGTTATTTATTTCTGTCGCTATATGCATTTCTTATATGTATTTCTTTATTTTCTTTCATGTTGTTCTTTTATATATTTTGACAGTTTTTCTTTCGTTTTTATATTTCCTTTACTTTAAATTATTGCAGTATGAATTATACAGGGCATGTTTGTTGAAATTCGTTTTACTTATTGTACTATGGGATAGTAAATTTTTGACAGTCCATCTATTTCATTTCTGTCGTTTATTGAATTGCTATTTTTCACTATTTGCATCATTTCTAGTATGCCCCTTGCTTTTGTATTGTTTTGCTTCATTAAAATTCTGGTATTTTTGAAATTAAAAGTGTATTTGAAATTAGTTTGATGTTTCTTAATGCTGTAGATTTCTTTGCATATTTATGCCACTTTAATGCTTCTTCAAGAAGTTGCTTGGTTTGTCCTATATATATAATATTTTGTTACAATCAACATATGGAACAATATACACTACATATGACTGCTTCATTAATGGTACCTGATCTTTTAGTCTGATATGTAGGTATTTTAAATTATTTGTATTTTAGTACGCTAATTTAAAATTGTACGGTTTAATAATATTGTTTATTTTTTCCGATAAAACTGTGACATATGCTATTGGAACGTATGGGGGGTTGATTCCTGGAATTTTGATTTCTTTTAACCTCTCGCAATTGTATACTTTATTTAATCTTTGTTTTAGAATTTTCATTACAAAATTTTAAGGATAGTCCTTATTACTTAGTATATGTTTAGTTTTATTTACAACTGTTGGTATAAATTCTAGACTTGTTAGATTGATGACTCTATCTGCTAAAGCTATGACAAAATTTTTTTTTTGTGAGGAATGCGTTGATTTGATTAGAAATTTTAGAGATTTATATATGTATATGCATAAAAAAGTCGTATGGTAGCCCCACCAATTTATTTATATTTCCGTTCAAATTTAGTATAATTTTGTATTAATTAAATAAATAATATTTCACTTAGTTTTTATAGACAATACTAAAATTTGAATGAAAATTTTTGGTAACAAACTTTCGCTAACTCTTTGTTTATTTTTGGATGTCAAACTTCTTTCGGTTTATACCTTTCAGAGGCCTGATTCAAAAACAACATTTTACCACTAAAGTTTCTAATATTAAAAATACATCTTCCGTCAGACATGACCTCAGCGGCGATGTTTAAGCGTCCCTTTCTTCGTCTGACGGCCGGGCTTCTGAGTAATTGGTATTTCGAGCTCGACCTCTAGAACAGAGCGAACTTTTTGCGTGTCGGGTCTTCGAACGTAATTGATGATCTTTTCAGTTAAATTACCACCAATGACGGCCAACGGCAAACTAATTCTCTGTCTGGAGCACATCACCGATGCCAGCAACACCTTCATGTTCCTCACAAATTCACCTATCTTTCTCGATCCGATTCGTGCCGTCTCGCTCTACCTCTAGTATTATATTGTTCGTCATTAATAACGGCCATTATCAGATGCTGAGCGGCAATTTGTCCGTTATCTGTGCGATTTAGGTAAGCGGTATCTCGAGGAAGACCCCCGGTGCAATAGTAAGAGATAACCGGTGGTCGAAGTTATCGAAAGACCTTCGGGAGGATGGAATTCGTGTCCGGACGTGAAAACATGGAAACGTTGAAAAGTTAATGTAAACTTGCTGGGGCCACGATTAAAATTCTGCATCTGTCTGATACGTCGATAGGAAATAAACTCGAGTTGTAACCGTTGCACGTGAATATCCGTCGCTTTCTCTTTTCGGGAGCAGGGAGAGATTTGTATTTCCAACGCGTAGTAGAAATAAAATCGAATGGTGATTTTATCAGCGGATGGGAAACGGCTGGGTTAAAAAAAATGTTCTGCGAGTTAGTCAAGGCCCGGAAGAACAATACATAATCAAATTGGGGAGTTTTATATTTAGGACGGAGATGAAAGGAACCCTGTATGCTTTCCATTATGGATGCTTATCTATCTGCAGGGTTTTCCAGAAGAATCGATCATCATAAACTTAAAAGACTAGATGATTTGATTGCTAACAAGTTAAACTTCATTAGATTATAAAATCAGTCATTTTAAAATCTATAACCTTTTCGAGAATAAATTTCGAAAGTTTTTATTTTAATTAAAATTTAAATATATTAATAATATTAATATAAATAAGTAATAATGGATAATATATTTTGAGATAATTTATATTAGGTTATAAAAAATACAAAAAGGTATTGTACCGGGTGGCCAACTAAGAATGGTCGCCGTAGGCATATTGCTTGTTACGCCCCCCAAGAATTTAAGTTGACAATTCAACAAGGGCGCAGAGAAATGGCGTCGTCGCAAAACTAAAATAATTACCGATAGCAAAACGGTTTCACCAAGCTAAAATGATTGTAATTATTTTTCTTTCACCTTCAAGAATGTCTTAACTGTTACTACCCTTGCGTACAGATGTAAAATATGGAAAAAGGAATTGCGCTCTAGCTCAATCGGTCTTGTGGGCCGCGGATTTACACAGAATCTCAGCTGGATGAATTTTCGGACGCCACCTTCCTATTATGTAATAATCTCTTTCCCGAAATGTACTTTATTCGGAAGGAAAACCAGTTGTGTAGTCAATGTAGCAAAAGTCAGAACAAACCCACAAATTCTCAACAACAGACAATTTAATTTAAAATAAAGGTTGTTCGAATTATAAAATTAATTAGTGAAATTAAAATAGGTAATTAATTATGATACAGGTTTCAATTATTTAACAAAATTAATGCTAGCGTTAGCGACAGATCTAAGGCTTTACAAAAAGTTACAAAAAAGAGTCAATGCATGATCACATTGTATAAAAAATTAAAAGTACTTAAAATAAAATGAAACTTAACTATTGAATGACTAAAATACTATTTAATGAAATTCCGACTTAAGGCCTCCAAAAATTTGAAATGACAGTTTAAATTTACAAACTGTACCATATCTCTCGTAAACAGAATTTTTCTTATGCCAAGTCAATTAAAACTGGCAAAAATTCTAAATATAAAATGCTTAAATGAACCTAATTGGGAAATTCTACAACGTATTGCTGTGACTTCTTCTATATTGGTTAATAACCAAAAATTGAATTAATAAATTAATGTACTTTAGTAATCTCAGGGTCTAAGTGTGAATTTATTATATTTTTATAATGGATGATGTGTCGCAGCCTTGTACTTATTGTGAGTTCTAGCTGTGATTGTGATGTTTACTTTCCTTAGATCTCCCTGGGATGGGTATAAATAAGTAGATATAGAATGTCAGCACAACTTATTTTATTTTTATATATATATATTTACAAGACATTGTTAAATATCATTATTATGCAATACAATACATTATTCATTTCATTATTATTATATCCAGCCCTTTTCATCTGCGGTACAAGCACCTTGCAATCCTTGATTCTTTATGAAATTGTTAATAATAAATAAAAATAAAATTCACTGCTCTATTCCTTCATGTATGCTCATATTACGAAATTGCCGTTATTCAACTGAAGCGTTATACCTCGTTGAGTCGCCCTGAACCAAGATTCGCACGTCAATCCAGAGCTTACTCAAAGAAGAATTTATTTTAAATTATTTAAACAATATTCTAAATGTTATTGCTATCCGGAGAGTTTACTAATACTTCGTTAAACCGCTTTGAATTAAGATTCGCACGTTAATCCAAAGCATATTCAAAGAAGAATTTATTTTTAAATTATTTAAACAATATTCTAAATGTTATTGCTATCCGGAAAGTTTACTAATACTTCGTTAAACCGCTTTGAACTAAGATTCGCACGTTAATCCAAAGCATGTTCAAAGAAGAATTTATCTTTTTATTATTTAAAAAAAAATGTTCTAAATTGCGTTGCCCGTGGTTTATGAAACACTCATGAAGGTTCTTTCTTTTATTTATTTTAGAATTGCAAGATGGAGTTTATTTTATAGTGCTTGTACTCACTTTTCTTGGTTATATAACATCTCGAATTCCTCCTGGTAGCCTAGTCCTTCCATTTTTATTGAATTTATTGTTGTAGCTTTGTACGGTCCAACACTGGTATTTCGCGCCTTTATATGTATCTGGCGCGCAGTTATCGTTGCCGCTTTTTACGTCTACGGCGTTTGAATCTTAAAGCGTTTTATGCCTTTAGATCCTTTATTTCTTCGGAGCACTGGTTTCACTATTTTCCCTTTAAGTTTTGAAGAGCTTCTGGTGGACTTCCTATGGACTGCCTATTTTCGCCTGTGTGTCGCCTTTTATAACGATAAACATCTGACAAACGGCTTATTTTTGTTTTAAATCGTTCCTTTTAGTTTGAATTTTCGTCTGCTACGCCCCCCGTGTTGATTTCGATAACTATCGAATTTACGTGATCATGTGACCTTGTTCCACCATGTTTGTTGTTATTATTATTTACATATTTTTTTATTTTTATATCCATGGACATTTTGATTGATTTTTTATCCATTGGTAGGTATTCTTTTATTATATTTTATTATATTTACTTTACCTCCAATTTGCGTTGTATTTATATATATATTCATTGCTTTCTTTGCTGTTTTTGATATATATTCTCCTTTCGTTAATTAATTTAATTCTAACCTTCCCCTTTTTGTTTTTAGGAATCGGTAATATGGGATACACGCTACATATCGTCTTTATCGCCTTAGTTTGTTTTGGATGCTTCTTATCTTTTCCGTGTTTCGGCTCTTCTTCCTCGAGGTCATTGAACCACCTTTTTGTGTTCGGGGAGTTCTCCAAGTCCGTCAATCTTTAAACAAAGTTTTGTTGGTGTAAGTTTTTTCCTGATCTACATTATATATTTACTAATGTTTTATTTATTTATTTTAGCCTGGAACTTCCTGAAGTGGATCTATTTATATATAAAGAACTATGTACAGAATGCATACTGAAATGTGTATTCAACAATATTTTTTTTTTTTATTCTGTGAACTTTCATAGTCAACATAATGTTTTATTTTTTTACTGGTGAAAATAGAAATGAGTGGAATACATTTATTTATTTATATGGACCTTTGTTCTTGCTGTAGTGTTTGTTATTAGTGCACTACGTTGAATGCAAGCCTTTATTCACCCTTATGGAATCTAGTGCTCCCTGCTTCGTGCAATTTTATTGCTTCTACGTGGTTTACCCGTGTGATGAAGCCGTCCCTTAGCATGATCCTTTCTCTATTTTTAGCGTTTAACTTCTTTTTTTGTGTGGATTTGCTGCCTTCTTGTGAGTATTTGCAGTGCTATGTGTACTGCGATTTTATAATCAGGCTCTTCCTTATTATATTTAAAATTTACGTCAGGATTTTCCTGCCTGTAATGGAAATTAGATTGTTATTCATATTGTATCCTTTATGTGCTCTCATTGAGGTTGGTTTTTTGTTTTATTTATTTTATTTTATGTATATTGTTGAATACCATTTTTGTTTGATAAGCAATGTTTTCATCCTTTTGCGGGTATGCAACCCACATTGCATTTTTGTGTATTCTATTGCATAGTTATGAATTTGATTAAAATACTAAATGTATACGATTTTTGACTACATACATTTGTACTGATTAGTGGATTATACTGTATTTATTTGTTAAATATTGAATTACAATTTTTCAAATATGTAGAAAATTTATTATACTTGCTAAATAAATGTGCTGGTGTTTTATTTTTGTTAATTCTTTTATTTGTTTGGTTTCTTTATTTTATTTATGTATTTATTTATTTAATAAGAAAAATACCACAGCATATCCCAAGTTAAGAAACTGTCAATATGCCATAGTTGACTACGAAAAATATGCGCGTATTGCATTTTCTTTACTTAATGGTATTTTCTAAACTTTTATTTAACTAAAATTCTTACATCTAGATTTACTATATTTTTATGTGGGAACTATCCCTTTTTGTTTCTTAATATCTATTTATTCTAACTTAAATAATATAATTCTGGGAACTATCCCTTTCATTTTCTTAATATTTATTTACATTTCTTAAATAATATAATCTTGGGAACTATCCCTTTTTATTTCTTAATATTTATTTACATCACTTAAATAATGTAATCTTGGGAACTATCCCTCTTTATTTTAGTAATATTTATTTACATAACTTAAATAATATAATTTTGGGAACTATCCCTTTTTATTTTTGTAATATTTATTTACACATCGTTATGTAAATTTTTATTCCTCGTCGTAGTCGTACAACATCGAAATGTGATATTTTCCTTTCACTTCTTCATTGTTCACTTCCTTCAATTCGTAAGTTACGTCACCTAATACTCTGTTTATTCTATACGGTCCTACGTACGGAGGGTCTAGTTTAGCGCATTTGTTTAGGTGTCTTCTTCCTAGACGATAATTTTTTACTACCACTAGGTCCCCTATCTGGTACGTCTTGTTTAATTTTATCTTCTCATTTTCCTTTCTTGTGTATTTTTCTGCTATGTTTCTTTGTTGAGCCCTAGCTTGGTCCGTGAGTTCTTCGATGTTTTCTGTTATTGGGGTATCTCGGCACCATGGCCTCGGTGGTCGTTTGCCGTACATTAGTGTATATGGGCTTACATTCGTTGTTACGCTTGGTGTGAAATTCATATTGTTTTCCACTTCTTCTATATGTTGTACCCATGCGTTGTGTCTCTCGTGAGTTAACATCCTTAAGTGTCTGGTTACTTCCTGTATGTATCTTTCACTGGGATTCGCCTGTGGATGTCTAATACTTGTGAATATTACCTCTGTGCCTATTTCATTTAATTCTTGTTTGAATCTTTCATTGTTGAAGTAAGACGCGTTGTCAACTAACAGTTTCTTTATCCTCCCATGTTCGTTAATGAATCGATTAATACAATTTATGGCGGTTTGTGTATTGTATTTCTTCGTCGAGTACAATCTGACATATTTAGTGAAGATGTCCACCATGACGAAGATGTTGCAGTGGCCTCTTTCCCCCGGTATTAGATTACCCAGAAAATCTGCTGCCACCAAATCCAGTTTGTTCTCTACCCTTATACTGTGTATTACATTTTGATTTGTACGATTTTTATATTTACCCAACAGACATTGTTTACATTTCTTATTTTCTATCGCCGTCAAATTTTTGTCTTTCAATGTGTAGAATTCCTCCCTGAAAACAAGGAATGTTCTCCTATTTCCAGGGTGGCCTAATCTTGTATGGATATCTCGGATTATTTTTATTGCTAGATCTTTATCTAGTACAATTAGGTTTTTATTTCCTATCCTTTTGTATATGACATTATTCATTATATTGAAACCTTTGTAATTTTGTACCCTTTGTATCTTTTCTCTTATTTCTCTTATCTCTTCTTTATTTTGACTATCTAAAATGCTCTCTCTGCTGTACAACTCTGGAGCGTTTTCTATATTATAATTATTTATTTGATACGCCTGCCTTTGCTTGCTACCTCCTTGTGCTCTGCTTAAAGCGTCTGCTACAACATTATCGGATCCTTTTCTGTGTTTTATCCTAAACGTGAATTCCGATAATTGGAGCGACCATCTATATATTCTTGAATTGTTAAAGCGTGTTTTCATTAGGAAAATCAAAGACAAATGGTCTGTTTCGACTAAAAAGGTATTTCCATGTAGATAGTATTTAAGTTTTGACAATCCATGTACCACTGATAGGAGTTCTCGTTCTGAGATCGAATAGTTCCTCTCGTAGTCCTTTAATATTCTTGATATGAAACATATTGGTGTTTCTATCCCATCTTTCACTTGTAATAGCTCTGCTGCTATTGCATTGCTGGATGCATCACATCTTACTATAAATTCTTTGTTGAAATCTGGTAGATTGACCGTCAAAGCTTCACAGAAATTTTTCTTTATGTCTTCAAACGCTTTTATCCTCTCCGGAGTCCATTTGAATTTAACTCCTTTCTTTATCATCTTGAATAGCATACACGTCTGATCTGATATGTTTGGTATAAAATGTTTATAGTAATTTATCATACCTAAGAAACCTCTTAACATTCTTATGTTCTTTGGTTTTGGGTATTCCCTTATTGCTTTTAATTTTTCTTTTTCTATGGTTATTGTTTTCCCATTAATGACATATCCTAAGTACGTTACGCTATTCTTGAAAAATTCACATTTCTCTAAGTTGATCTTTAGATTGTTGTCGGCTAATGTCTTCATGACCTTCTCCACAGATATTTTGTGACTATCAATGTCCTTGTTAAAAATTAATATGTCATCGACATAATGTGAGACATATTCTTCGTGTGGGTCCAATATCTTTTGCATAGCTCTTACTAAAGCTGCCGTAGCTGTGGATATTCCAAACGGAACGACTTTGAACGAGTACACTGTTGAGTTGAATATAAAAGAACAATACTTTCTAGAATCTTTATGTAATGGTACCAGCCAAAAGGAACTTTTTAAATCTATTTTTGTAAACCACTGGGCCTCTGTGCACTTTGCTAATAGCGTTTCTATGCTCTGGGGAGCTTCAAAATTAGGGGTAGTGAGGGAATTAATATTTCTCGCGTCCAAGCATAATCTTAATTTTGTTTCCTTTGAATCTTCCGTGCTCTTCTTTACTACAACGACAATTGGACTGATAAAGTTCGACTCTGCCTTTTCTATTATGTTATTCTTCAGCATTTCTTTAATTTCTAATTTCACTTGCTCCTTATACTTATTGGGAATTGGATATGTTTTTACATAGAAGGGTTTCTTTTCATTTACCTCGAGCTTATGCTCGTAATTTCTTGCTAAGCCAGGGCTGTCGTCAAACAGTCTCTTGTGCTTATTTAAAAGATTGCTCACATGATTTTTATATTTTTCATTGCAATTTATACTTGTACCATCCCCTTTTGATGTGAAGTCCTTATTCTCTGGATGCTTCACGAGATGCGTACATTTATTGTCATATGAATTGTTAATCATTTCTTGCGTGAGTTCCTTTTCTCTTTCTTCTGCATATAAATTATTAATTAAAATTTCCTTTTCCGGTGCTTCTTCGCTCCATGGAATTATCATATTTCTTATGTGAAAAGTCTTGTCCTTCATATCCAGTTTTGTGCTATATTGACTTAAAAAGTCCATTCCCAATATGCAATTGCAATTCAAATTATTTACTACTACAAATTCTGTCAGTAGGTTTAAATCATTTATTTTAACATTAATGCAGAAAACTTTATCAATGGTTATCAAAGGTTTTTTATTTGCTGTAATTAAATTAATCTTCTTTATAGGAATATATCGTCCTTGTTTCTCTAACTTTTCATTTATGACGCTGTTGTCGAGTAGTGATAATTGTGATCCACTATCTAGTAGTGCTTCTATTTTTTCCTCCCCAATTTTGATCGGTATGTGTGGTAGTTCAGTGGTTATTTTCATCAGATCTTCGTATTTATATATATTTTGCGTTTTTGTGTTCCTTTTGACTGGCTTCTCTAAAAATTTGTTGCAGTTGCTCCTGCTTGTGATCTATTTTCCCATTCTCTCTCGCTGATTTTATACCTTGAATCTTTAGGTATAGCACCCCTAGATTCATCGTTTTTCTTGGGATCTATCTCTTTGTTGTCCCATTCTAATTGGACGTTGTTGATTCTTCTATCTCTTTCTGGAATCCTTTCCTCCCTTTTATTAGTTTGATTTGGGTTTCTTCTCGGTTGAGTTTCCCTTTTCTCGTTGTATGATTGATTTCCATACCCTTTGTTATCTTGCCTATTTTTATAGTAGTTGTACCCTTGGTAATCTGGTCTGTTTCTGTGGAATTGATTCCCTTCATTATTCTGTCTATAGAATCTGTTCCCTTCATTGTTATTGTTATAATTTCTGTTTCTGGGATAATTGTTTGAGTTAGCGTTGTAGTTTCCTCTATTGGAGGTGTTCCCTTTTTCGTCGACATCATCTAATCTTTTTACTAAGTCCAATAATCCCTCAATGGTTTCTATGCCTTGTAATGCTACGGCCTGTACAATATCCTTATCGAAGTGCGCAGCTAGTTGCGATACGACGTCACTTTCTTCTATGACTGGGAGTATATATTTTATGAAGGAGTATTTTCTTATTACATAGTTTTCCCTTGAAGAACCTGGTCTGTATTTCCCAAATACCAAGTCATGTCGTATTCTTCGTTGTGCATTTTGTCCCCAGTATTGCCTGATGAATCGTATTTCGAATTCTCGATACGTTGTCAACTCATCAATAATCGTATCATACCATAGCAGACTGTAGTCCTTAAGACAACCTCTTATAAAATGTAGTTTAGACATTTCGTCTGTTATTCCTCTCATGTAGGTTTTAATTGTTCTTAAAAATGCCATAGGATTATCCTTATTGTTTCCTGTGAACTTTGGTATATTTTCTGCACTACCTGTTATATGAGGCAAAGGTGCGCTAGGTATGTTAACCCCGTGCCTTACTTTGTCCTCTAATACTTGGAGGGTAGTTTCAAATGTTACCGTCCTATTTTGTAACCTTAGCATCGTGTCCGTACAGGCTCCATATTTAGTTTTACAATTTTCAACTTCATTTGAGAGTTGTCTTAATTCTTCGTTGTTCGTAATCTTGATGTCTATTATTTTATTTTCTAAAGATTCTACCTTTCCTTCTACCTTTTCAAATCGTACTTTCGTCTTATCTGCTCTTTCATTTATCTCGTTTATTAAAAACTTGTATCCATTTTCACATTTTCCTGCATTATTATTTATTTCGTTCGTTAGGAGTGAAACGGATTGTTTTAATTTCTTTTCTAGATTAGCGTTTAACTGTAACGTCTCCGATCTAAGATCTTGGAATCCCTTGTCAATCTTTTGATTGATTTTATTCAGATTTTCATTGTTTGCTTTGATT
This sequence comes from Amphimallon solstitiale, assembly GCA_963170755.1. Classification (NCBI taxonomy): domain Eukaryota; kingdom Metazoa; phylum Arthropoda; class Insecta; order Coleoptera; family Scarabaeidae; genus Amphimallon; species Amphimallon solstitiale. The sequence continues at coordinate 7,886,828 of OY720675.1, forward strand.
TCTTCTTTCAAGTTTTTATTTAATTTCTCATTATTTTGGTCCAATTTTTTATTTAGATTTTCATTAATTTCTTCTTTGTTTGCTTTCATTTCTTCTTTCATGTTTAATAGAACTTGAAGCAAATTATCCATTTTTTCTTCCGATGATTTTTCGGTTGTTCTCTTGAGAGATGTACTTCCAACGATCGGTTCTTCCAATTGATCACCTTCCAACTCGTGTTTCTCTGATTCTGAGCTAGAGGTTGAACGATTGCTGCGAGAATTATCTCTGTATCTGGTAAACTGTGGTCTTGTTTCCTTATCTTCAACCATTTCAGGTTTTTCGCTTTTATTTTTATTATTTTCATCAGCCATTTTTATTTTTGTTTTTATTCTATCCCTTATTCACCCTGTCCCAATAGGAGAATATTGTGTGCTTATGGCGTTATAAGGAAAGTAAATTCACACAGCCTTTTATCGTTGAGTGCCAAATTACGATTGATCTTGGCCAACGATAAGCCTACTACGTATGGGTGCCAAATTAAATCTTGGCCAATGATAAGCCCTTTTACGTTATGTGCCAAATTTGATCTTGGCCAACGATAAGCCTAGGACGTTGGGCGCCAAAATAATGCTGTGACTTCTTCTATATTGGTTAATAACCAAAAATTGAATTAATAAATTAATGTACTTTAGTAATCTCAGGGTCTAAGTGTGAATTTATTATATTTTTATAATGGATGATGTGTCGCAGCCTTGTACTTATTGTGAGTTCTAGCTGTGATTGTGATGTTTACTTTCCTTAGATCTCCCTGGGATGGGTATAAATAAGTAGATATAGAATGTCAGCACAACTTATTTTATTTTTATATATATATATTTACAAGACATTGTTAAATATCATTATTATGCAATACAATACATTATTCATTTCATTATTATTATATCCAGCCCTTTTCATCTGCGGTACAAGCACCTTGCAATCCTTGATTCTTTATGAAATTGTTAATAATAAATAAAAATAAAATTCACTGCTCTATTCCTTCATGTATGCTCATATTACGAAATTGCCGTTATTCAACTGAAGCGTTATACCTCGTTGAGTCGCCCTGAACCAAGATTCGCACGTCAATCCAGAGCTTACTCAAAGAAGAATTTATTTTAAATTATTTAAACAATATTCTAAATGTTATTGCTATCCGGAGAGTTTACTAATACTTCGTTAAACCGCTTTGAATTAAGATTCGCACGTTAATCCAAAGCATATTCAAAGAAGAATTTATTTTTAAATTATTTAAACAATATTCTAAATGTTATTGCTATCCGGAAAGTTTACTAATACTTCGTTAAACCGCTTTGAACTAAGATTCGCACGTTAATCCAAAGCATGTTCAAAGAAGAATTTATCTTTTTATTATTTAAAAAAAAATGTTCTAAATTGCGTTGCCCGTGGTTTATGAAACACTCATGAAGGTTCTTTCTTTTATTTATTTTAGAATTGCAAGATGGAGTTTATTTTATAGTGCTTGTACTCACTTTTCTTGGTTATATAACATCTCGAATTCCTCCTGGTAGCCTAGTCCTTCCATTTTTATTGAATTTATTGTTGTAGCTTTGTACGGTCCAACACTGGTATTTCGCGCCTTTATATGTATCTGGCGCGCAGTTATCGTTGCCGCTTTTTACGTCTACGGCGTTTGAATCTTAAAGCGTTTTATGCCTTTAGATCCTTTATTTCTTCGGAGCACTGGTTTCACTATTTTCCCTTTAAGTTTTGAAGAGCTTCTGGTGGACTTCCTATGGACTGCCTATTTTCGCCTGTGTGTCGCCTTTTATAACGATAAACATCTGACAAACGGCTTATTTTTGTTTTAAATCGTTCCTTTTAGTTTGAATTTTCGTCTGCTACGCCCCCCGTGTTGATTTCGATAACTATCGAATTTACGTGATCATGTGACCTTGTTCCACCATGTTTGTTGTTATTATTATTTACATATTTTTTTATTTTTATATCCATGGACATTTTGATTGATTTTTTATCCATTGGTAGGTATTCTTTTATTATATTTTATTATATTTACTTTACCTCCAATTTGCGTTGTATTTATATATATATTCATTGCTTTCTTTGCTGTTTTTGATATATATTCTCCTTTCGTTAATTAATTTAATTCTAACCTTCCCCTTTTTGTTTTTAGGAATCGGTAATATGGGATACACGCTACATATCGTCTTTATCGCCTTAGTTTGTTTTGGATGCTTCTTATCTTTTCCGTGTTTCGGCTCTTCTTCCTCGAGGTCATTGAACCACCTTTTTGTGTTCGGGGAGTTCTCCAAGTCCGTCAATCTTTAAACAAAGTTTTGTTGGTGTAAGTTTTTTCCTGATCTACATTATATATTTACTAATGTTTTATTTATTTATTTTAGCCTGGAACTTCCTGAAGTGGATCTATTTATATATAAAGAACTATGTACAGAATGCATACTGAAATGTGTATTCAACAATATTTTTTTTTTTTTATTCTGTGAACTTTCATAGTCAACATAATGTTTTATTTTTTTACTGGTGAAAATAGAAATGAGTGGAATACATTTATTTATTTATATGGACCTTTGTTCTTGCTGTAGTGTTTGTTATTAGTGCACTACGTTGAATGCAAGCCTTTATTCACCCTTATGGAATCTAGTGCTCCCTGCTTCGTGCAATTTTATTGCTTCTACGTGGTTTACCCGTGTGATGAAGCCGTCCCTTAGCATGATCCTTTCTCTATTTTTAGCGTTTAACTCCTTTTTTTGTGTGGATTTGCTGCCTTCTTGTGAGTATTTGCAGTGCTATGTGTACTGCGATTTTATAATCAGGCTCTTCCTTATTATATTTAAAATTTACGTCAGGATTTTCCTGCCTGTAATGGAAATTAGATTGTTATTCATATTGTATCCTTTATGTGCTCTCATTGAGGTTGGTTTTTTGTTTTATTTATTTTATTTTATGTATATTGTTGAATACCATTTTTGTTTGATAAGCAATGTTTTCATCCTTTTGCGGGTATGCAACCCACATTGCATTTTTGTGTATTCTATTGCATAGTTATGAATTTGATTAAAATACTAAATGTATACGATTTTTGACTACATACATTTGTACTGATTAGTGGATTATACTGTATTTATTTGTTAAATATTGAATTACAATTTTTCAAATATGTAGAAAATTTATTATACTTGCTAAATAAATGTGCTGGTGTTTTATTTTTGTTAATTCTTTTATTTGTTTGGTTTCTTTATTTTATTTATGTATTTATTTATTTAATAAGAAAAATACCACAGCAGTATGTACAATGCAAAATTTACAAAAGTAACAAACATACCCCCAGGTTTCCGATCACAGGATACCAACGGGGAAAACAACTTAATTTCAGAGCCGTGTACCTTATGGTATAAAGAAATTAATTTAAGAATTGCACTACAATTGAACTAATGGTAACGTACAGTTTCAGCACACAAATATTTGGGTAAAACGACAAAAAAACACTTATCTGATAACAAATGGGCGTGGTCGAATACACAGAGGAAACGTAAATAATTCTTGGTCCGGGACTCCAGGAAAAGTATAGTTCGTGAACGAAGAAATAAGAACTTTAACTCGCTAGTTCGATGATAGAATAACTCTTCCGTAAGATACAAAAGGGTCTTCGAAATACCAAAAATTCAAAATGGTGGTCAGCAGCGTCCGCTACATGTTCCAAGTTCCAATCTCTTAACGCTAAATACGAACATTTCTGCATAACATTAAAAGCTACAAGACAAAGGAAAGAAACATATTAATTAACGGAAAATCAAAGAGAAAAAAGGCTTACCAGATGGTTTTTTAATCGATCGCCTTCTTAATTAACCGACGATACGTCAAAAGGAAAATTTTCAATGGAATATTAGATTAATAATGATCACTACAATTTTATCCGCATCAGCGTAATGTCATCGGTAACCAAAATGCAACATGCACCAAAATATGCAGTGGACCAATAGCAATCGAAAAACAACCTGCCTCTCTTCCAGATAACGATCTAAATCAAAATGGATGGGGCAATGCCCAAATCTCCACGATAATACCACTCAGCGATAAAGACGGGTCAGGGTTGTGCCAACACTTACAACTTAATTACACCGTGGAAACTTATAAACCAAAGGAAAGGAATAAGAAGTCTACTAATTACAAAAGAGGGAAAAAAAGAAAAAGAAAATTCTGTAATCAAAAGAAAAGTAAGAAGTGCTTAAATAAAGAATAATTACGAAAATTTAGACGAGCGTAACCAAGGTTGCCTACGCATCAGTTAACTTTTAAGCCAGAACAAATAGGTTGCATAACCGCGGTCGACTTAAACATACTATTAAGGAGAAGCCGCGAAGTAGACATCTACTAAACGATAGAGATCGTTCTCGCCAACAGATGACGGGACAATTCAATAAATCGGAAATTTAACTCATTCATCTTTAAGTTATAATTAGACGTTTGTAACTACTAGATATATTAAAGTGATGAATAAAATAATTCTAGCGAAAATTACTAATGTAAAATGACAACAAAAACAAAATAATGAATCTACCAAAATAAATAAAGAGAAGAAATTCTGAAATATACAGCACTGTTCAAAATTAACGTAACATGCTTCCGGGTTAAAATTTTTCAAATAAAAGTGCCCAAGAAAAATTATTTCGTAGTTTGTAAAAGTATCCGCTAGGGGGCGTAACAGCCATGGTCAATGCTAAAATTAAAAATGTCTTCGGGTTTTTTCTAACTGAGAAGTGTTGAAAATTTTATTCCTTACACATTCATCAATACTTTTAGTTTTGTACATTTTTTACTATCTAGTGAAACATAGTGGTGGGGGCAGTTCAAATGTTTCTCTAAATAAACTACGAGTACTCCCATTTAGGATAACCCATTTTAAAAAGTTTCATTCAAAAAAGCATTATTTGCTCTACAAACTGAACTTGTGTTTTTGTATCATGGACTTTTGTCGTCACCGGTAGATGGCGTTAACTAAAAAGTAAGCAAATATTGGGTCTCTTCTCAAAGAAGATAAGTACAATGATTTTTTCTTTCTATATGAGCTAATAAAGAATTAAAGCCTCAACATATCGGTAAAAAAGACAAGTTTGGATGTTTTTTAGAATAGCAGATATTAACAAAAATAAATGAAAATACATGAAGTCTCATGTTTTAATTGTCTCTTTTTATTATATATATAATAAATTCTATTTTTTGTTTGTCTCCTTCAGTGAAAAAAAACAGCAGACCAAATAATAAGATTCGACAAAAGCGTAAGAAATTTAAAAGGCATTTCTTTAATAATATATATATTAAATGAAAAAAAATTATACTATTTCGTTAGTTCCTGTTTAAGAAACCAAAATTATGTTAATGTATCTTGTACTAAAAGTTTGAAAACACATGTATTTTAAATTTTCATGTACCTACTATGATTTATTATATTTAAACAATTAATACTAATATTAAACACTAAAATAACTACAATTACATAACAATAAAGATTGAGTTGTAAAATTTATAATGACAGCCTAACTGTTCAAAATGCCGCCCATCATTGTTAATACAAGCCTGCAACCTCTGCCGCGTGGATAAAATAGAAGTTTCGATTTCCGCCTCCGATATGTTTCGTACTGCTGCTATAATTTTCTCCATCATATTTTGTCTTGTTGTAGGTCGGTGTTCAAAAACAATGCCCTTACCTCCCCCCATAAATAAAACTCTAGGATGTTAAGGTCTGATGACCCAGCGGGCCAGGGAAATATACTACCGCGTCCAATCCACTGCCAGGATATGTCTGATCTAAGAAGTCCCGGACGTTTGCCGTAAAATGCGCCGGGCACCCATCGTGCTGAAAAAACATATCACGACGAATGTCCAGAGGGACATCTTCTAATAGAAAGGGCAGCTCATTCATTAAAAAATCTAAGTAAATCTCTCCAGTAAGACGCCGGTTAAAGAAAACGGGTCCGATAGTTTTACCTTCTGGAATACCGCACCACACGTTTACCGACCAGCGGCCTTGGTGCTGAACTTTCAGCATTCAACGCGGATTTGTCCTAGTCCAATAGAACATATTGCGCAAGTTCACATGACCACCACTATTAAATGTTGCTTCAACCATTCATAGGATACGAGAAAGTATTTCGGGGGCTTCTGCTACCATATTTAATAGTCATTGATAACAGTCAATCCGATGATCGAAATCTTCAGCTGCTAAAGATTGATGAAGAACGATGTGATAAGGATGCATCATAGAAAATAATATGGCAAGGGGTCCGGCCAGTAGGTTGCCTTCTATACACTGGAAGATTAATATTAAAATTTTCCTCTTAGTTAATATGTTGTCAATTATTGATTTATGTATTTTATGTTTGATCAAGTATATTTGTATGGTAGTTTTCCTCTGAATTTGTTCTGCCCGCACTAGGCGATCATAAGTTCTCCGTTATGGTAATGGATGCTTAATTGAACCGTTGTTTAATTCTACCGCGCGATCATTTAAATTCTAAATTAGAGCAGGCTGTGAAATTTAAATTAAGTTGGTATATAAGTACTAATTTACAATTTGAATTGTCAAAGTGACGTTTCAAAATGTTAATTAATCAAAATAATTGACATTCTGGACAACCTAATAAAAAAATCCCGCCTGCCATAATTTAGAATTTAAATGATCGCGTGGTATTAATGCATTCCTCACATACTCTGAGATTCATATCGCTCAGTATAGTAATTTCTTTGTTATCAATATTCTTTTAACTAATTAAAACCGATCCGTACAGAAAACCCATTAATAAAAGCCTGCTGATAACGGAAATTCATATAGTATCTATCAGAAATTAACAGTCAATATTACCGTTCGCTTATGGGGAACAAATCGAGTTTGGACTCCTCGAATTGCTTTTCGGCAAACGAAAAAAGGCCACGGGAATGATCGAAAAATGATTTAATGAAATTATGTGTTGGGATTCGGGACCCCAAAATGTCACTTGATACGGATTTATCGTTCTAGATGGGGGAGCACGGACGAAGACACACGCACGCACACTCTCGCGAGTGCTTACATATCCTAATATTGTTTTTATACACTAATTGCAATCGATTTTCGTCTTTATGATAATAATACTCTCATTTTGGAGAGTGGATGAAAATTGTGTTAAAAGAGGACCGCTGTTATTCATCATCCGCGCGTATTTTTCCCCTTCCTTTTTCCTGGCTTGCTTTTTGCGATGATATCCAGGCCGCAAAATGTAATATTTCTAATTGATATTGCCATTTTACTAATTAAGCAGACTTATTTTCATGTTTTATCAAAGTTTAATTTCGCTGGTTTTTGCGACATGTTTTTGATGTAAATAAAAAAATCTCTGCAGTAATATAAAAGCCTAAAAACAAGCTCTCTTCTTATTGCGTTCTAGCAACTCGAATTTTTCTTTTATTATTAATAATAATAATATGCGTTTATTTAGGAATTGCTATTTTTACATTTTCTGACATAACAATACTTTGTTGTTTATACATAATGCCGGATTTGTGTAAATATCACCCTTCTCGAAATAAATAACATGTTTCTTTTTAATATTTCATTTGTATATGTATTAAATCATCAATTCTAAAAACTTAAAAATAATAATTTTTTTCTTAAAATATCAAAGATAAGAAATATAGCTGATATAATAAACGAAAGCGTAACAATAGCAAGTCTTATTAAGACAAAAAGTAAATAATTCCGTAGTATTATAAAATAGAAAAGGAAACAAACTAAAATTCTGAAAGTAAACAATAAATTTGTATGAAACTAAACGAAATGTTTCAGTAAATATAAACGCAAAAACAATGAATTTAATTCGAAGTTAAGAATGGAATTATTAAAGAAAAATGAATTTCCACAAGTTCTTAATTATTTATTAAAAGCTCAAATAAGTATCCCTCTTGAGCTGAGCAGTAACCCAGCCTATTATAAAAATTTCAATGGACATTTGTGAATATTTCCGGAGTAACATGATTCAAAAATTCAATAATTTTGGCGCGTAATAGTTCTAAATTAGATGGACGAAACGCGATTTAAAAATGTGCTAGTCGACTAGACATTGACCGTTAACAAAATTCAAATGAAATGCGTACAGCCGCTATCCTTGTTGCACTGATTAAACGCGAGTCTGTCTAACCTCAGTGAAAATGTACTCCCCCAGAATTCTCCACTACACTCGACCGAAAGAACAGTTTGTGCATTGCATTCTCGTACTAACTCATAGAAACTCTCGGTGTCGTCGTTTTATCACACAGTAAATGCATCCGCAACATGCAGGCAAGCAATTGGTATTGTATTCGAAGTAAAGAAGTTGTAAAGATTACTCATGCTATTTAACAAAAAAATTGGTATAGCTAGCGGTGGTAAAAAGTAATTCAATAAACAGGTACTAGTATATAGCTCGAATTGACAAATGTATAATCACGTTGTTTTTTTTTTTTTGTAGAAGCCGGCTGACAATCTCAGGCACTCAGTCTTATATAGAATGATTACTTTGGACGTTATGTTAATCGATGCTGGAAAAAAAGAATCTAATAAATACGATTTAATCCCTCAATTATCCCGCTTGCCTGAATAAAAAGGTCCTAGAATCGCGTTCATTATTAGACGTGTATCTTATATCTGCCTCTATACCTAAAAGGTATGACATTTAACCTTTTTCTTAAGTGGACATGTCATTATCTACATCATAATTTCTTAAGTGCACCAAATAGTTATTTTATTTATAGACACAATTACATTCCTTTTAACGCAAGATAGTCTTCGGACAAAAGGTCACTAACGATATTTCACGAAATTATTTCTAATTTACTGTCTTGGATGAATGCGATATTAAAAGAAAATTATCATAAATTCACTGATACACGAATATATTTAATTGAAGAACATTATTAGTACATTATCGTCATTGTATTATTGTGTTTATACCCTCATTCACTTACAGGTAGATATACATGTAAGATATAAATACATATGTGTAATTTAGAGCATTTGCATATAATATATTCCAGTTAAGGGTAATCAATCATTGAGTTTATTTTCCATGTTATAATGGCAGGAAATATAAGAATTTTTTTATCCTTGCATTAAGTAGTAGTGGTAATTACTCTCCCAGCAAATAATCTTTATCCCTTTATTAATTACTTGATTTAGTTTGTATTCTTTTTATAGTACATTAGATAAAATATATTCGAAATATTTCAACCATAAGTAATGTAAATAAATAAAATAATAAAAAAAGAGATAAAGGAATAACATATAAAATATAAAAGAAAGTAAAAATAAAGTAAATAATTATTAATTGAGGAACAAAATAATTAAATTGCATGGAAACTACAAGACGAGGTTTAGTTTCTCAGCATTAAAAATACCACAATTGCCCATTCGAACTTAAATAACTAACACTAAAACATCAAAAAAAAAAAAAACAATAATTTAGTGATGATGATCAGATATAGTAATTGGCGATTTCAATGGATAGGTGAAGTGTGACTTAGAAATGGAGAGCGGTGTAATAAGGAAATACGGGAAGAAGAAGAAGAACATGAATGGATCTTTGATAATAGATTATTGTATAACATATGATATGGTTATCACAAACACATTTATCTAACACATGGATATCCACAAATATACCAGGGAAGTCAAAAGTATACAAGAAAAAATTATAATTGACTTATTGCTGGTTAAACGAGCAGAGTGGAAATTGGTAGTGGATGTAAGGGTTAAAAGAGGATACGGAATAGGCTCAGACTATTACCTAGTCGAAACAAGTCTAATGCCGGTATTTATAGATGGAGCTCAGCTCATGTAATCCACAAACTCCCGTAAGCACTGGATTTCGATATCGTCGCCTCAAGCAGGCGTTTGATTCTATAAAACATACTTCGGGAATTCTCGTGAACGGGGGAGCTTGAGCACGCAATGTTAGGGAAGTTTAGTAACTTTTGGTTGCAAACATCGATCAGCTGTTATAACCAACAATTTTAAAAAGAAAAATATGAGAAAACCGAGAAATAATTAGTAGTAGTAATAGTATTTATTTTTTTAAAGTAAGTTGAAAATGAAACATCTTAAATATAATATTGAATTATAACTATTTTTATGAGTTATTGCTTAACATTCAAATCTATACATCTGCATGTAATTAAATAATTTGTATTTTCAGATAAATGCAATGGGAATAATAAAACTGAAACTGTACTAATTAATAACAATAGCCTAATAAGACGTTTTTTTTTTTTTTGGAGAAAATGTCGATGAGTTATTACGTGGAAAGTATTTCTAAATTAAGAAAAATGCAATATCTGGAGTATATTATAGCCACTTGAATATGAAACAGTTGCTTTTGAAGATGAAATGAATGCATTGTCCATTTCTGTGTCTTACCAAAACCAGTTAATTGGGGTCACTTAAAATTTGGTAAAAATCTATAGACACATGGAATTACGAGGGATTACTAAACACATATGGTATTCTACCTCCAAGTATACATGTTTGCATATTGAAGCACATGGTAAACGAATATTTAGGAATGTTGATTTCTTCATATCCATTCTGTAGGGATGTATAATTTATAAATATTAATTTCAGTTATTACTTTTACTATAGAAAGATATAAAGAAGAACAGAACTTTATAATTTTATTCTCATGACATAGTTTAATTGGAAATAGAGAAACCAAAGGAAAATATTAATTTACATATAACAAAATGTTCATTTACTTTTGTAATGAATGTATTCAAAGAAAATTGACACATCAGCAACATATATACATATTTTAGTTTTAAAAATACTTTCAATTGTCTTTCAAGCATATATGTAGGTTTTCTCCATTAAATTACTTATATGGTTGAGTGAAAATATTATTCACATACTTTAATTATTTACTAATATCTGAACTACTTTATTACAATTTGTAATTGTAAAAAAAAATAAAATTTTCTTTTAATGTGTGTGTAATTATTGTACTAATAGATTTGTAAGCTTGCTGTTTTTAAGAGAAATATATATTTGCTAAGATTATGTCCAATGTGCTAATATTGATCATAACAAATTATTAAAATATTTTTCATTAAAAAGTAACCGTCAAATAAAATAGAATGCGGTCATGATTAGTAAAAACATTCTCTCTCTGAGGTTTTTATTTATTGTTTAGGTATAAATATAATGTAATTGTTTATATTACACGAACATACTGAATAACTATTAAGTACATTGTAAAATATCATTTAAATGCTTTCAAAAATGTCCTTTCAGCATCACAGGTATAGTTTTTTTCATACAAATTATTGGATATTCTCCCTTCGAGGTTACAAATAATATATTAATAACATTGCATGTTCTTGTATGTCTCACTTTAAATCATATTTCTTGTCTATACTGTAACACATGTTTGGCCAATTATAAATTGCAATGAATAACAACTATACCTACTTGTAATATTGGACATACTTAATTTCAACATGCACATATCAGTCCTTTATTAGTAAGCATATTTTTACCATTATTTTTAAAAGTACTGCAATCAAATATCATGGAAACGATAAAAAATTAGGAATTCATATTGATGAAATATTTTGTTTTAAATATAATCACAATTTCATAATAGATGTCATTATTTAATACTCCATAAACTATGTAAATCTTCAAACATATATTTGTAGGAAGATTATGTTTTCAAATGAATCTGTCAATCGCGTGCTCAAGCCTGGTCGAACACAACCTTACGGCTGAGGTCTTGTTTTCGTCGCCTTGAGCACGGCCGGTGCTTGAGGTTGTTTTATAAAACGCAAATGTGTCGTATTTACGTACTTGAGCATCTGCAGCGCCTTGAGCATGATTTATAAATCTGGGCCTAAATAAGGCTACGCGTATGATAAAAAAAGAAGGGGCTGGACTTCCAGAGACGACATAAAGTATAAATACCGCCAGGAAATAAACAATTGAAAAAACAAGGGCGTTTGGAAATGGAAAGTATGGAAGGGCTGTGGAAAATCCTCAAGAACACATATTGCTGTAACCTTAACACTACAAAGATTGCATAAATATTCAAAAGTATGCTGAGGATACATTAAAATTGTCATATCGTTACCTATAAGTCTATTCCTTAACAGCATTTCATTTATAATTTCCTGTGATTTTTCGCAGTGATCTTCCTTCTTTTTCTTTGGTGTGTCTCTTATTTAGTTTATATTAGGATAAGGTCAATAATTAAATACAAGTATAAATTCCATAAAATGTTTATAATTCTCTTTCATAAAAACAGTAACAAAACATTGTTATTTTGTGGCTATATCAAGAATTTTCTTTTACCATAAAAGATCATAGAAATAGCATATAATTTTTTTATACTGATTTAAAAAAACCATTATCTTGCTATTTTCACCTTTAATATAACAATATTTATTAATTCTTAAAATAATCTTTCCCATACGAAAGTAATTTTATTTCAACAAAGACATACATTCACACATAGTGCCTTTGATGATTTAAAACCTCGCAACGTAAATGTCTTGAAAATGACCTATACCAATCGCTAAATGCAAATATTCGCACATAGTACATTTAACGGCTTGGCGCTTGCCTATCAAGAACATCCCTGCCTATTCGTATTTATTTATTTGAAATCTTAGACTGACTAAAATTATCGTTAATGATTCCTAATGATTCACTGAGAGCAAATATTTGCACATAGTACTCTCAGTGCCTTCAACACCATTTACCATGTATTAAAAAAAAAAGAATCACCAATTTAACAAGATAATACCTATTCAAATTAGTGATGCTTAACGCCTTGCTAAAAGTAAATATTCTCACATAGTACTTTTAGAGTACGTCTTTCACCATCAAGTAATTAAAATTAAATAGTTTATTTCAAACTTACTTAAATTCATCATATATTTTGCCAAATTCCATTTTATATATGTCCTCCATTTTGAACAAAATTATAATATAACGCAAAATGAAATTATCAAATGCAAAATTAACTAACAATAAGAAAATAAAATTAAACATGAATTAAAAAAAAAAAAAAAACTACATTGAAAATTAATAATGAATTTGTCGTAGTGTATTAAACACCTCCTTTAATTCCTTTTTGCTATCGCAAAAGATCTCATAATTTTATACGTCTAACAAGTTCGAAGAATAGGATTCATTTCCCCCTTCGTTCGTTTTCGCGGCCTTATACAGGGTGTCCCACCGGGAACCAAATCGATCTATATATGGAAAACCACACATAGGAAAATTTTTAAAATTTGGGGGCATGCGAAAGTCGATGGGGGCAACTCGGCTAAAATATTTTCAAGATGGCGGCACTTCCGGTTATACAGGAAGTAGATGTCAACTTTCTTATTTCAAATGGAACACCCTGTGTATTATTGCATTTTTGGAATCTACACAAGATTCTAGGCTAATTTTATGTATCACGTCCTATACCTAAGTCTAACTGTTTTTGACTTATTTAATTTTTTACGTGAAAAATGACGTTTGCAGCATCTAAAATAATTAATATTTAATTAATAAGGAAGCCCTTATTATTCAATTTGGACTAGAGTCCTTGTTGAGAAAGACCTACTGAAATAGTTTTTTTATAATATTTTGAAAACTTTTAGTACAGGGTGTTTAAAAAATATGATTAAAAATGAAATTGAAAAAAATGCCAAAAATCAATTTTTTCAAATGGAAACCCCCAATTTTTATAATTTTATTTAATTTAGCATTAAAAAATAGTGTAAGTTTGTGTAAGGTTATCTATGCAAAAAATTTTTAGTTTTCGAAATATTGCCAATTTAATATTTCTATTCGGAAATTTTGCTGCGTGAATTTTAAATTCAGTTTCTCTTAGTTGGCTTTGGCGGCATTGACAATCAAATGCTAAAGAAATGTATGACGCTGTCATTATTTGAGAAGTATTATTAATTATTATACCAGGGCGCTTAAATTACACAAACGAAGATTATTTAAACCTAATTATTATTTATGGAGAATGTAACAAAGTTATATCAAGAACATGTGACACATTTTCTATTCGATATCCGCAAAAACAGAAGCCATCACAATGTACCGTTAAACAAATTATAGAAAATTTCAAGAACTTTGGATCCGTCAAAGCAATGGTGCAAAGAAATAAACCTCTCGTTAATAATGAAAATATCGAAATTGCTATTTTGGGATATTTCGTCGCTAATCCAACAATGTCTGTAAGACAAGCTGCATTGGAGTCAGGATTATCAAAATCAACAGTTCACAGAATATTATTATTGTTTAATTTAAAGAGAACAGCATAATTATTTTTTCAATAAATGTTCAAACTGACGTCCTTGAACTTCCAGACACTTTTGGCATCTAAGCAACAGTTGTTCATGAGTCGCTTTCCTTATTGACTCGGGTGTTAAACTTGCAAATTCATGCCTCACGCGCTGCATACAATCTTCCATGGTTGTTATGGGAGTGTTATACACTCGATTTTTGATTGTACCCCAAATAAAAAAATCGAGCACTGCAAGATCTGGGGAGCGGGCTGGCCAAAGGAAAGGACCGTTGTTGGCTATCCATCGATCAACAAAAGCATTTTGCAAAAAATTGTCAATGAGGTAGCTGCCATGTGGAGGTGCGCCATCATGTTGGTAAAAGAGGTTTCTACGAACGGCGAGCGGCAAATTGTCCAAATAGTCGGTTTCTAAATTCTGTAAAATGTTCAAGTAGCCCTCACCTGTAAGTTAATAAGCAGATTTTTACCTAGAAATATTCTAAAATTTCTAACTTACCATTTAAATTTTCTTGATAAAAGTGTAGTGCCACGACGCCATCGTTTCTTATCGCACAATAAACATTAAATTGCCAGGAATCTTGAAAATTCTGCTCTCTAAACACGTGTATATTCGAATCACTCCAATAATGGGAATTATGTCGATTAAATGCACCGTTTTTTGTAAATTTCGCTTCGTCTGTCCAAATGATATTGTCCAAAAAAAAATTGTTTCCTTGCGCCCAAGTTGTAATAAACTCACAGAACGCCACTCGTCTTGGAAAATCAGTTTCTTTTAGATGGTGGACTATGGAAAATGCATATGGACGAAATTTATGTTTGCGTAATATTCTGTGAACTGTTGATTTTGATAATCCTGACTCCAATGCAGCTTGTCTTACAGACATTGTTGGATTAGCGACGAAATATCCCAAAATAGCAATTTCGATATTTTCATTATTAACGAGAGGTTTATTTCTTTGCACCATTGCTTTGACGGATCCAAAGTTCTTGAAATTTTCTATAATTTGTTTAACGGTACATTGTGATGGCTTCTGTTTTTGCGGATATCGAATAGAAAATGTGTCACATGTTCTTGATATAACTTTGTTACATTCTCCATAAATAATAATTAGGTTTAAATAATCTTCGTTTGTGTAATTTAAGCGCCCTGGTATAATAATTAATAATACTTCTCAAATAATGACAGCGTCATACATTTCTTTAGCATTTGATTGTCAATGCCGCCAAAGCCAACTAAGAGAGACTGAATTTAAAATTCACGCAGCAAAATTTCCGAATAGAAATATTAAATTGGCAATATTTCGAAAACTAAAAATTTTTTGCATAGATAACCTTACACAAACTTACACTATTTTTTAATGCTAAATTAAATAAAATTATAAAAATTGGGGGTTTCCATTTGAAAAAATTGATTTTTGGCATTTTTTTCAATTTCATTTTTAATCATATTTTTTAAACACCCTGTACTAAAAGTTTTCAAAATATTATAAAAAAACTATTTCAGTAGGTCTTTCTCAACAAGGACTCTAGTCCAAATTGAATAATAAGGGCTTCCTTATGGGAAAAAATATTAATTATTTTAGATGCTGCAAACGTCATTTTTCACGTAAAAAATTAAATAAGTCAAAAACAGTTAGACTTAGGTATAGGACGTGATACATAAAATTAGCCTAGAATCTTGTGTAGATTCCAAAAATGCAATAATACACAGGGTGTTCCATTTGAAATAAGAAAGTTGACATCTACTTCCTGTATAACCGGAAGTGCCGCCATCTTGAAAATATTTTAGCCGAGTTGCCCCCATCGACTTTCGCACGCCCCCAAATTTTAAAAATTTTCCTATGTGTGGTTTTCCATATATAGATCGATTTGGTTCCCGGTGGGACACCCTGTATAATTTTAAACAAAAGCTATATATGTACTTATTCGCAGCACCACATTTGTTCAACTATCATTTACGAGGTTGGTATGATTGGCTTCAAATTTATTTCCTTTAAGTTTTCTCGATCACATCAACACATATCCTGCATTTGACAGTCAAAATTACACGCAAACGCGGATTTCTTAAGTAGATTACCAATTAAAAATGAAGGTGCCAAGTTGACATCTATCAAATAGAGTCTTAGAAACATTACCTGTTACAACAAAAGATCTAGTTTTAGCCAGTGTTGTGCATTATCTGGATAATTTTATCTAGATAAATTATCTAGATAATAATTTTGTTATCTATCATCTTATCTAGATGACACGACAACTATTTATCTATCATGTCATCTTAGATAAAAAAAGCAGATTATCTGAAGGTTTTAGATAACAGATGATTTTTTTCGCCCTTACTGATGAATCCCATAATACTGATTACTACTGCGATAAAGAAACTTCTGAATGTACACTTATTTTATAATAATAAGATTATTTTCTCAAAGAACTGATTTATTTTTGTCTGAAAGTAGAACAAAGATTTTTTCCAGGAAGAGTTCATCAGTATTAAGGATTCTATTTCACCTATTTGATCCTCTTTTATGGAAACCGCTTATTTTTTTCAATAATATTACTTCTATTATTTAAGATATGCAAGCAATAAATTTGGAGCACCTTCTTGCTGGGCCAAGTTACATGAGGTGTGCCGTGCACACCCTCAACTTACTTGCCACTACTGATGCAAATAAGGTTTTGGAAAAATCAACTAATAAATGGAATACTCTGGAACCAGAGTATATCGAAACAGAACAAAAAGCTCATATATAACACCATAGTAAAGAGTATTGTTACGTACAGTTCAGAGGTTTGGCCAATCATGGACAGAACAGAGAAAATGCTGTCCGCTACGGAAATGGGTTATTGGAGAAGAGCAGCGGGGAGATCAAGAAGAGAACGAGTTACAAATCAACGAATAAGAGAAATTATGACAGTGAGTGAACGCAAGATAGTGGACGAGATAAGAACGAAACAACTGGTATGGTACGGGCATGTGCAGAGAATGGAGAACGAAAGACTACCTGAACAAGTAATACAATGGAATCCAAATGGGCGAAGAAAACGAGGAAGACCACGGAGGAGCTGGAGAGAAGGAATAGTCAGCGAAATGAGGTTTAGGGGTCTGGATGACGCGTTGTGGGCGAATAGAAACGAGTGGAGATTGAAAATCGGAAGACGACGGACGTTGTAAAACCGAGTTATATAAAAAAAAATCAACCGACTACAAGAAAATTTATTGTTCTACATTCGGGCTATTCGGAATTTAACGAGCTTCAGACTTAACGTATGAAGTATATACGAGGGTGGTCTGAAAAGTTTCCGACCTCAACATGAAGATGGCAGAATTCGTTGACAAAAGTAGTGGTGCGTCTTTATGCAAGTTTTGACATGTACGCACCAAAACTACAGCCACCTCGGACGCTCAGTTATTGTTTAACAATCGTTTGAGTAAGTTGCTGTGAGTGTTTTTGTGAAAATGGAAAAACTTGAGTATCGAGCTGTGATTAAATATTTATTTTTGAAAGGCAATACGCCTACACAAATCAAGGAAGAGTTGGAAGCTGTGTACGGGGACTCTGCACCATCATTTACCACCGTGAAATTTTTTGGCAGCTGAATTTAAACGTGGCCGTACCAGCTTGGCTGACGATGAACGTTCGGGACGTCCGAAAACTGCACCACTGACGAGAACATTGCTGAAGTTCACCAAATGGTGCTAGACAACAGCCGAATTAAAGTTAGAGAGATAGAAGAAGCCATGAAAATATCCAAATAACGTGTTTGTCACATATTAAATAAAGATTTAGACATGAGAAAGCTGTTTGCGCATTGGGTGCCGCGGTTGCTCACGTTGGATCAGAAACGTGTCCGAATGAACATTTCGATCGCTCTTTTGGCGCAATTTAGGCGCAATAAATCAGAGTTTTCGCGCCGGCTAATTACTATTAGCCGAAACTTGGATACACCACTACACCCCCGAATCAAAAATACAGTCAAAACAGTGGACTGCCAAGGGGGAAACAGCGCCAAAAAAGGCAAAGACTGTTCCTTCGGCTGGGAAAGTGATAGCGACTGTTTTCTGGGACAGTCATGGAGTTATTTTTATTGATTATCTGCAAAAAGGGAAAACCATTACAGGAGAATACTACGCATCATTACTTGACAAAATGAAGGTAGAAATTGCGAAAAAACGGCCACATTTGCAGAAAAAAATCTTGTTCCACCAAGACAACGCGCCGTCTCACACCTCAACGGTTGCCATGGCAAAAATCCACGAATTACGGTTTGAACTGCTTGGTCACCTACCTTACTCACCAGATTTAGCTCCCAGCGACTTCTTTTTGTTCCCCAAATTAAAAGTTGCACTCGGAGGACAGAGATTTTTATCAAATGAGGAGGCCATCACCTTTGTAAACAACTATTTTGCAGAGAAAGACGGCAAGTACTATTTGGACGGGCTAGAGAGATGGGAACATCGCTGGGTGAAGTGTATAGACTTACAAGGAGACTATGTAGAGAAATAAAAATAATTTTGTAGGAAAAATGTCTTATATCTTTGTTAGGTCGGAAACTTTTCAGACTACCCTCGTAAATGCAAATTTCCTGTACACATCACGACTCGATGGAATTCATATTACGATGCGACAAAAGAAATTGCTAAATAAGAAGAAAATAAGAAAATGGGTCCCAAAGGTGAAACTCCATAGACTAAAACACATTGAATTCCAATTCATTGAAGACTATTGCAGTATGATGGAGCTACTAGCTTGTTAGATAGACTGCAAGGGGAATTAGAATATTTTCTGGGTTTTGTTGCTCCAACTTTATTCATTCACCGCATCAAGTTGATTGAGAGCTCATCTATTGCTTACTGTAGTGCTTTGAGAGTGGCCATAACCATACGGATTGAACAGAGAGATTTCAACACTTGTTTGTCATGGAAACCTACCCAGCCAAAAGTAAAGCTTTCATTCTGTCAGCAATGAGTCAGCCCAAATTTAACACCATATGGGTTCCTGAGAGACTTGTAAATTACTGTAAAGAAATATTCACAAATAAATTTACTTTTTGGCTTCACAGTGACGATATTCTTTTTATGTCGCTTTCTGTCAATCGACAAGGGTCCGAAAAGAAGAGACGAAGCGTGAACACTTCACAAGTTGATTGTTATTATAATTTGTAAAAAAAGAAGAACTAAAAATGTTACATGCATACCCAACTATTAAAAAAATATTTTTTAAATATAACAAGACGCTACCATCTTCAGCACCGGTCGAAAGACGGGTGCCCAAATCCTACTTACACGTAAATCCGACTTGAAATCACCCCCTAAGACATTAATAATAGTAGATAAACATAAGAATGTGTATTAAATTTGTTCATATTTAAAGTTGTGCATTACCTATACCAAAAAATCACATCCCCATCCTACCTATATCAATTGATACCTAAACCGCGTTCTAAATTCTAAAATAAAATTCTGAGGATTTCACTATATTATCTATTGAATTATCTAGATAAATTATACTTTATCTGTCATCTTTATCTAGATAATGATTTGCAAAATCATCTTTTATCTGTATCTAGATAATAATTTTCGAAATTATCTGTTATCTTATCTAGATAAAACAATGGTTATCTGTGTACAACACTGGTTTTAGCCACAGAGGCAGATTATGGTTTGAAAAAACCAAAACACAAATGGCGTTTCTCAAAAATTGTTTATTAAAAGTGTACACACACTTGTTATTCTTCATTTTTCATTGGGTATGTTCATCAACACATATCCTGCATTTGACAGTCAATATATATACACAAACGGCGTTTCTCAAAGATTGTTTATTAAAAGTGTACACACACTTGTTATTCTTCATTGTTCATTGGGGATGTTTGAGTTTTTTACTACTTCATACACCTTCGTATATAGTTATTTATCTATTAATTGTAATTTTGGTTTGTCACATCCAATATAAGAAAATTTAAAAGAAATGTAATTTTTGTAAAAGAAAAAAATAACAAAAAAACGCTATTTGTATACACATGTTTATTTTATCTGTTAACATTTTAGTTTGAAATAATTTTCATTTTATTTAGTCATGACAAACAGTTTGTGAGAGTACCTGTTAACGTTGGTTGTTACCGGCAAACCCTTTATATGTCTGACGAAGTGTTTCGACGTTAATTTTTTATGTTGTAGGTTATAGTGATTATGATTGTTGACTTGTTATATTAGTTAAATGTATTGCTTTTTTAGTGGTAGCTCCTGAGGATGCCATAAATAAATGGCGAAATATTGAGCCGTTGGACAAATAGTTTTTTCTTTCTAAAATACAGACCGAATACCCGTAATTCTTTTTGTATTATATATATATATCGTTCATTAAATCTTGCATTCGGGTGTCTATACACACATATATAACCATTGTGTGTAGACAGAAACAGTTTTTCATCAGAGAATATGACATTTTGCCAAAAAGGCAATTCTCTCTTAACGTAATTCAAAGAAAATAGTAATCGGCATTGTTTGTGTTCCTCTGTTAATTGTAATTTCCCATCCGGCATAGAACTTTTAAAGTCCGATTCATGGATTCTTCGACAAGCCAGGAAAATTTACTGCAATTTTAGCATTTCTAACGGTATCAAGAGGGTTTCCCTTAAATATTGTAAGTCTTCTTCGCGTGTGGATATTCGGAGACGAGCAGAACTACCTCTTCTATATAATGTTCTTTCCTTCTCCCAGCGTTTCTTAATTTTTAGCACAATAGTTTATTTATGCATAATTGCTGTGATACCACTCTAATTGACCAGTTATCTTCGATTTTCGATTTACTTATCAAATCTAAACATGCGGGCATATTGAATATCTCTATCTGTCAGTTAAGTGTAACAAATTGAATTGACGCTATATGACACATAAAAGTCATATCTACACAATCGTATGTATATTAAGTGTACGCCAGTTAAATGCACAAAACTGTACCTATTGTAATTTGTACCTAACAATGACGATATCATGTTGTATCCATCACCAATAAAGGCTGTTGTAGAATAAGGTTATAAGTCATAATCACTTTCTTCCATGCAGGTAATACGTATTTACCAACAGCATTATAACCCTTTAAAAAATTAAAAAAATTTTCCATTTATATAAAGAGAATTAATTTATTACAAAATTACGTGTTCGTTTTCTGAATAACCGTAATAGGCGTGCATAATACAGCCACATCACGTTCCCGTTCACCACTGTGAATTACAACTATCAACGTACATAGAGACCTACACAGAATATTTTCCATTCGAATCAATCTAGTGAAGTTAACTAATTTAAAAGCCAATATTAAATTTACTTTCCGTGACCTAACTATGAATATTGACGCTCTTGTTATGCAGTCTCCATGCATTCTTCCAAGTTAAATTAACTCTCCAGCTGGTGGGGCATCAATAGAAAATCAAATCGGACACGATGTAACGATATGTTCTATTCGTTATTTGTTAATTATGTATAATAAGTTAAATTGAAAAATTATTGACAGGATCAAAAGCCTGTAGTGATTAAACAAACAATTAAGAATACTTCACATAAGACCCCAATTAGACTTACTTTTTGACAGCAGGAAAACAGTTTATTCAACGATATAAGCGACCCGATATTTTAGTGCATTTTAGGACTATCTAAAACCTTTACATCTGTTTGTGAGTATCTATTAGGTACACAAATGCAATGGATACCTAACTAGGATCGTATGCAAACAAAATTACACAATGCACTATATATTTATGTAAGAATATATTTATATACAAATAAAATATGTATTCTAAAACTTTTTGGCAGTTGTCAGAATCGTCATAGTCAGTGCTATCAGTTTTATTTTCACTAAAGCGTATTATAAATTGTGGAATTAAATAATTAAATGAAGTGATGGAAATCTCTTGGTGAAACATGTCGAAATATAAGCAAGTAATAACAAAAAACACACTTGGTATCGTTTCACAAAAAAATATAATTAAATACTCGATGTACATTTCGCCTTGCGGCATCGTCAGGAGTTCTCGAGAAACTAAAGTAAAATTTAATATACTGTAACTACCTACTTCTAACAAAAATGTAAATAAAAATGTACAAAAATAGAAAATTATGAAAAGGTCATGGCTTATCTGGAAAGACCGTTTTTACAAGGCTAGGGTTTATTAGCGGAGAATTTATGAGTTCTGTTTGTTCATTGAGAACATTGCCTGGTTGTAAAAGTAAACTTTCTTTTATAAAATAACCTTCTAGAACATTCATTTTTTTACTTTTATTTAAACTATACAGTACTTCTAAATTGTCTATTGAAAATTGATGTCCCGTGTCTAAAACATGGTTAGCTACACTTGAATTTTCATAATTTAATTTAACGACTCGCATGTGTTCTGAGAATCTTAATTTGAAATTTCGCCCTGTTTGACCTATATAAAATTTACTACAATCACTACAATTAATTCTGTAAATTCCTGATTTGCTTAGTTTAGGATTCGCTGTTTTATTATTCGTTAATTGACTTTTTAAAGTGTTTTTATATATTATATATTATAGAAGGCTATTTTAAAATCCAGTTTCTTTAAAACATTACTAATTTTCATACTTATACTACCTAAATATGGATCCATATTTAGTAAATTTTATATAGGTCAAACAGGGCGAAATTTCAAATTAAGATTCTCAGAACACATGCGAGCCGTTAAATTAAATTATGAAAATTCAAGTGTAGCTAACCATGTTTTAGACACGGGACATCAATTTTCAATAGACAATTTAGAAGTACTGTATAGTTTAAATAAAAGTAAAAAAATGAATGTTCTAGAAGGTTATTTTATAAAAGAAAGTTTACTTTTACAACCAGGCAATGTTCTTAATGAACAAACAGAACTCATAAATTCTCCGCTAATAAACCCTAGCCTTGTAAAAACGGTCTTTCCAGATAAGCCATGACCTTTTCATAATTTTCTATTTTTGTACATTTTTATTTACATTTTTGTTAGAAGTAGGTAGTTACAGTATATTAAATTGTACTTTAGTTTCTCGAGAACTCCTGACGATGCCGCAAGGCGAAATGTACATCGAGTATTTAATTATATTTATTTGTGAAACAATACCAAGTGTGTTTTTTGTTATTACTTGCTTATATGTGGAATTAAATGTAGAAACTGCAAATAGTCGTTTTAAAAACCGAAAACACGTGTAATACACGTATTCCAATTTTCTGGTAAAATGTGAAATATTCCCTCATAAATTTTCTGAAATGTTATTCCACTAAAAGTTGGAATAATGTTATTTCATTGTAGAAACTGCTTTAACTAACTCCAAATCAGTTCGGTAGGATTAAAAACATAATAATAAAGTGGTAGCCCTAAAATGGTATGTCCCGCAGCAATTGCGACATTGTCAATATAATATTGTTTCGAAAAACTCTTTGTAAAACTTCCAGAAGTTGTTTCAAGCTGTAGCTTTTATTCTTCAAATGGCAATTCTTTTTCTTTCAGAAATTTCAAAATTTCTAACTTTTTACTAAATATATTTGTTATTTTAAGATACTGCCGTGAATGATCCATTACAATAACACTTACTGGAGGCAAAGAAGGCAGCAGCTAATTGCTAAAACAATGTTCAAACGACTCCGCAGTCACGTCCTTGTGATAATCGATACAAAAAGATTTCCCGTTTTTTTGCTGAAAGCAGTGGTTCACCAATCCAACCACTTCCAGATCCAATACGTGCAATAATGATCTCTTTGCCTCTGGAAATAGGAGCGTCAATTTGACAGATTTCAGACTCATCATTGACAATATCATGGCTATCGTGCCAAGTTTCTTCCATGAATAACAAATAAAACGTTTTTTTTCTCGGAACGTCTTTAGTATCGATTAATATTCGTCCCTAAGTAGCTGTATTTTGGAGACTTCATAATCCTTTTTCGTTTGTCAATAGATTCGCGACAATGTAGCAGTGCAACACATTATTGCTTCAGTTTCCGATAGGAATTTGCATAAATTCGTAAAATCGTATATTTTTCGTCTAACTCTGTCAAATCCGTACATATCCACCACCTTCGATTTTACTTTGTCGTTTCGTCAACAATTTTATATATAATTCTATAAGATATTTCTGTTAATTTGGATGTCCTTTGAATAACCATCTTTCTACTCCCAAAGTTTTCGCTATATAAATTACCATACGACGTAATATTTTCTTCGGGGATATTATCATCTTTGCGTTCATATTTTGCTTCCCACGGTCTCTACATTTTTATACAGATTACACAGATTGACTCCTAATGAGAAATGATGAGAAATATCTCTCAACTAAATAACTCTATACCGTTTTCGTATATATAATGAAATTTCACTCCCTTCCAAATTGTGCATTTTTTTTCAAAACAACAAATTATGTATTTATTAAGTTATCGTAAAAGATACAAGAAACTTGTAAATTTAAATATTGAAATTTTGATAATAACCGATTAATATACGGGATTCAGTAGTGTATTAATACTTTAATTATACCTTAACACCTTCCATTTGCACATTTGCATTTCGACCTTTCAAAACATACCACCATCTGTTCCCAGATACTTTCCCGTAATAAACTTAACATGCTTAATCATTTAGTAGGGTCGCTTTATCGTTCAAAGTAGTATAACTGCCAAACATAAAGTGAATAAAAATTGAATGGTTTGAACAAGTACTACAGTCGTTACAAGATAATTGTGAAAACAAAAGAATGTGAGGTTACGTGAGTTAATGAATGATATTGTAGAATTATTATTATATTACTAGCGATATATGGCGCGCGTTGTTACGCCAAAAAATTTTTTTTATCGGCATCAAACTTCACAGGAACAATCTCCAGACTATGCTAGAGTTTTCTTGAAAATTTCATCACAATCGGTTCACTGGTTTCGGAGTCACCCACACACACACACACATCCGCTTTTAATCTAGCCACTGATAATCACAGGTGATACACTGTAAATAAGATCATTAGTGCAACTTCAGGGGTTAGTAGTACTCTAACCGCGTAATAATCACAGGTGCTCCGATATCTATAAGATTAAATGATGGAAAATGTTTTCACTTTTAGCCCGATCGTTACCAAACTTCATAGGAACACGCTCCAGTCTATGCTAGAGTTTCCCTGAAAATTTGAGCAAAATCGCTTCAGCGGTTTCGGAGTCTACAGGAAACATACAAACACCGCCCGCCACATACGAGGTAGGCGCCATAAATTTTCGGCCTGATATACAAAAAAAAACTTGGAATAATATAAGAATTTTCATTTTTCAATGTAATCTCCCCTAACTTCTATACACTTATTACAACGATTAATTAATAATTAGATACATTTGTAAAAATAATCTGAATTGGAAAACAAAACAAAAATCACAAAGAGCCAGATCCAGGCCATACGGTGGATGTTCCAATTCTTGAAGCCGCATCGCGGATGGCAGCAGGCGAAATGGCGACAGTATGGACGGGAGCATTGTCGTGCAATATTCGCACATCCTTTGCCGTTCACACTTGTATTGCGCTCTTTCCCAGATCCCAGAATATTGCGGCCATCAACTTTTTCGTTCATTGAACGACTTTCGCCTTTTTGGGTCCGACGTTCATCAGGTCGCCGCCATTCCATGGACTCCCTTTTCAATAGAGGATCGTAAAACAGAACCATTGTTTTATCCCCTGTGACAATAGACTCCAAAATCGGTTTTGGGTCGTCTCCACACATGTTTAAAAACGACTGCGCACATTCGACTCGACGTTCACGTTGTAGAGCAGAAGGAAGTCGGGGTACCCATCTAGCACTAATTTTATTCATACTCAAATGGTCATGGAGAAATCGGCGAACACATGTTTCGTAAATGTTTGTTATCACTGCTAATTCCTTCACTTTCAAACGGCGATCTTCTAGCACTAAATGTTCAATAATTTAAATTTGTTGAGGCGTTATCCCTTCAATTGGTCGACCCGACCGATAAGCATCTTCCAGGGATTCTTGTCCCAAACATAAACATTTTGCCCACTTTTTTACAGTTGAATACGAAGGAGATGAATCACAGTAAACGCCGTCTAAACGTTGTTTAATGTGATAAGGTGTATGCCCTTCTTCTGTTGAAAATGTAATGACCGCGCGGTACGCAATTTTCGTTATTTCAGATATTTTTGTGCGCTAGTCACGTTGTTGGCTTGTTACCAAAAACTAATTGGCTTCGAACCGTCATATTTATAGTGAACACCTCGCGTATGTGCATGCATGACGTGACGGAGTTTGAACACGTGTGAACCTGTATAAGCCTGTCAGGCCGAGAATTTATGGCGCCTACCTCGTACATCTAATTTTATATATAAGACTATTTCCACTACAAATCGGCCATACTAATTTATGCAGCTATTTTTTGTAAATTTATAATTTTTGTTATATTTTCAAAATCCTTTCATAATAAATTTTAGAAGTAGTCTACATTTTACTTTAATATTACATTACATCAAATTTGATGTAAATATTAATAATTCATAATGCGAAAATGTAATAAAATATTTATAACATTAATTTCACTTAAACGTCGTATTCAATTTAAATTGATTTGAAAGGTTAATACAAAAAGTAACTCTTGTACAATCATTATTTTATTAATATAAGATCTTCACACTTATCAGAAACAAGAAGAATGAGTGTGCTTAAAACCACACGGCAAAAGTGAAAACTTCATCAAGGCGAGGTTAATAATACGAAATACACGCGTATAATATTCAGTAACGTATTAAATAAAACGTAAACCTCAACCATCCCCGTCTCTAAAATTTCTCATTCATACGTCAATTTTCAAAATATTCTTCCGCCATTTTTTTTTTGACATTTTGACTTTGGATTCGTGATCGGCGATCTAAGACACCTCCGTATCTAAAATTTCACATTCATACGTCAATTTTCAAAAAACTCGTCCGCCATTTTGTTTTTTTTTTGACAATTTGACTTTAGATTCGTGATCAGCGACCTAAGACACCCTCGTATCTAAAATTTCACATTCATACGTCAATTTTCAAAAAATTCTTCCGCCATTTTGTTTTCTTGACATTTTGACTTTGGAATTGTGATCGGCGACCCCCAAAACCCCCGTATCTAAAATTTCACATCCATACGTCAAATTTCAAAAAACTCGTCCGCCATTTTGTTTTTTTTTTGACATTTTGACTATGGATTGGTGATCGGCGACCTAAGACACCCCCGTATCTAAAATTTCACTTTCATACGTCAATTTTCAATAATACGAAATACACGCGTATAATATTCAGTAACGTATTAAATAAAACATATTCGCACATTTATTACATTTACGCGAGCGGCCATTTCGTTTGGAATCTGTTCTGGAACATGAATTTATTTATTCATTTAAATTTCAATTTAATTGAAATTAAATACCTCTACATATATGATATATTTATTTATCTTGTTCCCTTAGCCGACTTTACCCGAACGAGCGTTACACATATCCGAGCGTTACACATATCCGAACGTTACATATCCGAGCGTTGCAGTCAGTCTTGTTCAGTGCCTACAATCAGCGCAACGCGCCTAAAGAAGTTTACACTTCAAAGAGTATTAAATTTTAAAAAAATCATTGCATTCAGTTTAACTGTGTTTAACATGCCCCATTAAATATGTAACAACTTTTAATCTATGCATTCCGTGTTTTAGCGAGGCATTTGAGTAACTCATAACTTAACATATTTTGAGACATGGTATAGATAAGTAGTATATGCAATAATCGGCAACTACTTCTATGATACCCTATATTTTAAAAATACTGTAAATTTATGATTCTAAAAAAAATTCCGTCTTCTAAGATACTTCTTATGTCGTCTCGGGGAATTTTCACCCCCTAACATCAACCTACCAGAGCGTGAAGGGGAATCGTTGCGAAATGCAGTTACCAATTACTTATACAACATTTTAAAATCCTGTTTTTTGCTCGAACGCTCCAGAAAAGAAACGAGAAAAGGCGTTAGCAGGGCGTCAAAGGAGACGCTGGAAATCTGGTTGCGATAGAATAGCAGAACCGAATCAACTCAATGGGATAACACTTTACTTTTAACTTTTTTCCTTTTCTTCTTCTGCTTCTCCGATATAATCTATCACGTGTTTTCCGGCGGAAACTTATCCGGTGTTAGCGTGAAAGGACGACAGTTCCCCCACTCCCGTACTCGCAGAGAGAGGTTTCATTTCCGAATGATTTGCCTACAGGCACTTTTAATGTTACGTTCAGAGTGTGATAGAGTTAAATTTTATCCTTTTCGATTTCTATGAGAAGAGCTGCTATTTTTTATATACATGTATGTCGAAAGTGTCAAGGATCGTTTTATTTTTAAATTTACATTTATTTATTGAGTGAATGTTGAAGAAAAAAGATGATTTATGAGTAAACTATGTTTAAAATTAGTAACCTAGTTTATAAGTTTTTAGTAAACGTCTACGGTTTCATTTCGTGCCACGTCAGATCGCAGTACCATATTTAAAGCTTCGCATCTTTGGACCACCTGTACTTGAAACAACCAAAAAGCGCCCTTTGAATTGAGAAAAGTATATTATACACGTATCCACTTTTCGTAGTATAGTCAAAACCGCGTATTTTAGGAGGAGATAGACAGCGAGATTTGCTAGTTTTTGCTTCTTTTCTCCGAAACTCTTAAGAGTGGGAACCTGTGCGTTTTTATTACATACTACCCGGCACTGCAGAGGTTGTTCTGCCCTTTCCGCTAGGTAGCGCGCTAAGTATACATTCTACCAAAACAATAGCGCCATCTATCCGACGGCAAAATATACTAAAACAATGTTTTTGACCATGCGAATATATTGTGTACATATAAATCATTTTGGTTTATAAATATAAAATTGTTAATAATTCGACGGCAGCGCCATCTATCGGGTACAGATTTTGTGAAGTTCTCTTTTGCCACTAAGTCAACATATATTGTGAATATGAGTCATTTTTGCACCTAACTATAGAATTTGTTCATAAGTCAACTACAGCTACGCACCAACGATTATATATATTACCTTACGAGTCTTGTCTCCAAATTTTTGTTTCAATTGAAGGCATTTTTTTTTATTTTCCGTGAGCCACTTACTATCGTTAAGTTTATTATCTCCCCCCTGGGCTGTTTTCGATAATATCGGATGGTATTCGAGCCTACATGTGGATGTTAGATCATTATTTTTTTCTATTCTAAAATAATTAATTTTACACTGTACAGCTTCTCCCTCTCTCCAAGCCAATTCAAATGCAGCAATATGGAAAAATTTCTTTTGCAACCCATTTGGTGTGTTCTCGTCCCATAAATTCATCATTTTTATAATTTCTTCCATAGTTAAAGCAGTAGCACTCTTTTTTTCTATTGGGATTGCTTTGCAGTTCTTTTCTTTTTGCGTTTTTAGCATTGCGAGCTAACTAAAAAATAATATCCTTAACACGGGTCAAAAATTATGCCCAATTCATTGAAATATTGTTCTTGAATACATTTTGCAGTAGTGTTTCAGATGGTTTTGATAACGTATTCTTTGTAATCTGTCACATCTCTTTTCTTCATATTATAGGCCCAGTCTTCTTGTATACTAGCAATTACATTAACTGGTGTATTGTCGTCCAATTTATAGTTTCTCTCAGAGCAAAATTGCATGAATTGCTTCCATATAGAGCAGGGGTGTCCAACCTTTTTGTTTCCCTGGGCCACATTGGAAAAGGGCATGGTGTTTTGGGCCACAAGTGTGTTACCATAGCTGAGGAGCAAAAAAAAAACTTTCTTGTGCGCCTTTTTTTCTAAAATTTGGTTTTGCTTTGATGCTCTCATCTTCAATTATTTCGCTTATGACAGGCATAGTCAGTACATCCCCATCCATTGCGTGTGATGTTTAATGCGTAAATTGAAGCCTTCAATCTGCAGTATTTATTTACGGTTCACGACAGATTCGTCAATTAGTGCCCGCCTTTAGCTTCAGTAATTTTAAATATTTTCGGGCCGCATTGATACTTGTCTTGGGCCGCGGGTTGGACAGCCCTGATATAGAGCCTTTCGTTTTTTTTTGTATTGTTTTTTTATTTTTTCTATAGTAGTACTGCCAAATCGATTCATTTTGGAAGAGAAAAAAACAAATGTTTATGTATCGTTCAAATAAACGTCGTACATAAACATTTGTATTTTTCTCTTCCAAAATGAATCGTTTCGGCAGTGCTACCGCGCGATCATTTAAATTCTAAATTAGAACAGGCTGTGAAATTTAAATTAAGTTGGTATATAAGTACTAATTTACAATTTGAATTGTGAAAGTGACGTTTCAAAATGTTAATTAATCAATAATTGACATTCTGGACAACCTAATAAAAAAAATCCCGCCTGTTATAATTTAGAATTTAAATTATCGCCTGGTATTATAGAAAAAATAAAAGATGCCGTATATACAAATGTTTATGTATGACGTTTATTTGAACGATACTGTTAGAACTGAATTCTCGTTGCCATGGAAAATCAACATGCAGTTTATCCGCTAGTAAACATATCTATACTGGAGACGCGTGAAGTACAGTTGCACGTCATCGATGACGTTTACATGTTGTCATAACTGTATTAGAGAAACTAAAAAAGTTACTTTGTTAAATTATACTTGAGGGCATTTATTTCATTAGCTTAAATAGAAGATTTATAAATTGTTCGTAATATACGCATTCATGGCAAATAAACACTTAATTTTCGTTTCGATATTAAATTTCTTTTTTACATATTTTTAATAGACTAATAGCTAGTTCAATTCGGTGTTGGCAGATAAATCATATCTGTCAAAAAGACGTGCGTTGTGTATATTCTTCCTGTCAAATTTTTCATGTTTATTTTTGCTTTGATATAAATTGTTTAAAAACAGTGCTTCTTAGAAGTGTATTTATTATTTATTTGCGTCCATTGAATATAATGCCGAAAGTTTCTGTAAACAGTCGAGGCCTTTTACAAACTTTTCTATAACCATGTGTTAAATTAAATGTGAATAGCGTAAGTATTGCTTATTTTAAATTATGTTATGGATACGTAATGAAACATTTAAGGTTTTTCGACAATCTAAATCAATATAATGAATAAGTTGAGGAAGACTGAAATCTTTGAGCGTTTCAATTACTAAATATATTACGTTATAGTTATTGTATTGTGAATAATTTTTTTCTTTGGTTATATCAAATGTCAGTGACAGAAATAGAAATAGATCCGGCAACATATACAAGGCGAGTCGTCATGGATCTAGTATGACGTGCAACTGAATGTAACGCGTTTCCACCATACCATTGTAGAATCGTTTTGGCAACCGACATAGCCAAAGACGACGATTCAATACCACTACAAATTTCGAGCGGCCGGAACAATTTCAAAACAATAAAATTAAACTAATTAATTAATATTTCAGGATATAGACTTTCCCATAGTAAAATACTATTACATGAAAGCCAGTTACAAATTAAATATTATAAATCACAACTATTAAATATTATTTTTCCTACACCTATATTTTGTATAACGTTTGGCTATACTGTTTAGGAGGTAAGCATTGTTGACAAATTTAAAATGTTTAGATGACAATTATAACAAACGTCAAAGAATAATTATGACTATTTCATTCATAAAAATCTTGCCCAATAAGAATTGATCATTTGAATCAAAAAATAGTTTCGCATCGACAAAATTTCAAATTTTAAATATTGCCAGGGTTGCTCAACCAATAAAAAGGGAGAATGAAGCAACCAACCTGTTTTTCAGCGGCAAATTTTCCTCTGTTTTTTGCAAACATAGTAACCGATTCAACAAGTCGCCGCCATTGCAATAATTTTTGCAAACGTCAGTTGAAAAAGATGTGCGAGAATAATGATCCCAATTCTTCAAGATTCGGTGATTTATCCATTGAAAACATTAAAGAGGCCACTTCCAAGGTTGTTCCTGTTAACACAGTCAAAACTAAAGCGTCAGTGTGGCAACAGTTCAGTGAATTTTGTAAACAGCGGCATTATGATTTACTTCCTACAACTACTCCAGAAGAAATCACAAAAATATTACAAGATTGGGCGTTCAACATGAAGAAGAAAAACGGAGAAAACTACAAGGAAACTAGTGTCAAATCAATATGGAACACAACAGCATTAATGGTACAAGAAAAATATTTCAAAGATTATGATATCAAAATCAATCCTTTCTCCGATATTTGTTTTAAGGAAGCCAGGAATGCTCGTGATGCGAAGAGAAAACTTCTTCAGCAAAATTCTGAGACAAGAAAAGTGAGTGCCAAAGCTCTTACGTTACACGAGATTCGGGCCATGGCAAGCAGCTGGAATGAAGAAAATCCGGAGGGGTTACAGAGAAAATTCTTTCATGTTTGTTCGTTCGAGCTTGCCTGGAGAGGAAACGAAGCTGTAAATTGCAAAGTGCACTATTTTCAAGATGAAATAGATAATGAAGGCCAATTCACCGGTCGCATTGAATTTAATCCCATTTTCTCTAAAACTACGCAAGGTGGGTCCAAAGTTTTGGCTTCCAGTAAATGGCTTATAAGAAATAGAGAAAGTGAGAGTCTCTGTCCTGTGAGATTACTTAAAAAACTTTTAGAAAAACGAGGTTTAACAATAACAAGCGACAGGCTATTCCTAACTGTAAACCCTGCCTGGGAGAAAAGTTCTTGGTTCAAAAACTCACCTATAGGCTTAAACACCTTATCAAAATGGACAAAAGAATCAGCACTCAACATTGGGTTAGATGCTAAGAAGTTAAAGATAACAAATCATTTTCACAGATCTTCTGCAATATCTGCTTTAGCCAAAAATGGGGTTGGGGAGCAACAATTAATTAAGCTAACAGGACACGCAAGTGCTCATTCTTTGAAACCCTATCTTCAGCTTGACGTAGATCATCATGGCAATTTAGTTCAAAATTTGAGAGGGAACAGTAACAGCTCTTCGAAACAAGCAACTTCTAAAGAAGGAGAATGCAAAGAATTACACGGATTACAAACTGTAAACGATCAGGGACAAAATGTATATTACAATTGCTCTTTTCACATAATTAATAATGCTAAATAGTTTGTTTTAATTGTTAAAATTTACTTTTTCTAAGTAATAAAATTGTTTTCTTTGTGTCAATTTTTATTCATGAAATAGTCATGCCGAACACCATTCGTGATATAATTTCGCCTGGCAAAATTTAATGATTATTCTACTCGAGTTTGTTGCTTTAGGCAATTTCGCTCGTGACATTGACAAAAATAACTCGCCTGACGGCTCGTTATTTTTATCTGTCAATGTCACTCGCGAAATTGCCAAGCAACAAACTCAGTCCTGAAATGGCTTTTGCAAGATATATTACTTGATAGCTAAAATTTTGCAACATCTCAAATTTGACGCCATTTTAATTTAGTGGTCCATGTCGGTTGCGAGAACGACTCAACTATACCAGTTTATCCGATGGCAAACTAACATAATGTGTATTAAAATATCATGTTTTTGACACATGAATTAAATTGTCAATGAAAAACACCTATGTCAGAAATTACTTTAGACGTGGGACATATACCGTGCCTTCAAATATTTTCCTCATTAGAGACGACCATGCTTCTTTTTAATGGTTAGAGACAGTGCATAATTTTGATACTTTGGTTATGTCATGTAAATAATAATAGGCGTCTATAATTTGAATTTAAGTATGACAACTATCAAGATTTGAAGTTTTCAAAAGTTTAGCATGTACATCAATATTGGTTACTTAAAAAACTAAAAAAACAGCCTACTCTAATGAAGAAAGTTGCGTATTCCATATTCCGTAAGCACGTGACCTGCTTGGAACAAGATTACAGTTACAGATTATGATGTGTCATTATAAACAAAGCTACAGATATTGTACTATTTAAAAAGTATGGTAATGGAATAAATTTGTAGTTACGGCTAATATAAACCGAACTGTTTTCTAAGTCGCACAAATTTTAGTATATTTTTCTCTTGTGGATGTGAGATTTTAGGTGAATTCACTTCACATCGTAACGTCACGTTGGTTTCCATTGTTTTCGGCACGATCTGAAACTACAATAGCGTTCTGTGCATGAAGACAACAACAACAACAAAACACAACAAATAGGAAACGATAATTTCCGCCGTGGAAATCACTAAGCCAGAGAGGAAAGAATGGGAATCGCACAACATCTCGGCCATGTACAAAAGGCGAAATGAGAAAAAGGGTGTTGGAACAGGATCAAGTGAACATTAATAACGGCACTTAACTTGTTCAATCGCGCGGCGATTATTTCCGACATTTTATTCACGTCCGGTCCATTAGCTCGAACGTGCAGTGCGGGAGTGAAATAGAATCCGATTCTCCCACCGTCGCCGTCGTCGATGGGTTAAAGCATAAGGAGCAAAAGAAAAAAGGGAAAAAAGTGTAAAAAAAGGAAGAACAAATTTCGACCGACGCGACACACAGCGGGGCACACCGATATTAATTCAAAACGAGTAATGATTCGTGAAACACGATCATTTTGTTCGTTTTAAAAGCTACCGGAGAGGCACTGATGAGGTCTTCCGTCGTTCCAGTCAAAGATGCCGTCGTGTTTTTCGACTTGGGGAAAAAATCGACGCGATTTGCAACTGGTTGAGGTAACATTAATCAATGGTTTGCGACAGGAGTGCCGGTCATAGATCCAGGGGTCTCAAATAGCATAGCTACTAGTCTAAAATCAACAGGAACTGTAAATATACAATGTGTTTGCAGGCATCTGGTTGGGCGTACTATGAGAGAGACGAAGACAGTTAAAACATTTTTTATTCCTTAGCGCGAGTTACGTAGGTATATTTATTTTTATATTTGTTATTAAATGCATTCCTGTGGCACAGTTCTCTCAACAAAAAGGTTGATAACTGACACGATATTAAGAAAACCACATGTAAGGTACGTTACAAACGCACACAATAACCTGCTTGTTAAACTAATTCAAATACATAAAGAACAAACAATTTGTGTGCTGCAATACCAAGTATGAAATGTATAAAAAAAATTACGATATATAATTTTGTGTGTATATATTATTTTAATTCGTGTTGAAATGCTGGGCTGGAGGAAAACACCCATTTATCGAATTATAGCGGTACAAAAAGGTATAAAAGACGTTTTATTTATTTGTAATAGGGAATATCTCAAAGTAATGGCCTCCAGTACTAAGTTTTATATATGTATACAGTTTGTCAGTTTTTTACGATGTTTAGTACCACGATCTCGGAAACTACGACAGATAGTGTTACACCTTTTTTTTTGTGTATCTTATACCTTATCAGCATTCTATCATTTTGTTGCAACTCCAGCGAGTAACGCTGTATACTTGCCTTGTATAATTTCGTACGAATTAGGTCACGCCTAGAATTTATCTTTTGTTTACTGTTGGAATTACGTATAAATATTTTCTGCGGAATGTGGAATTTTCATTTAATTTATTTTATTTAGTTATCTCGTGTAATTAAGTGGTTTCCTTTATTTTTAATTAACTTGGATTTATTTTACCTCAGTTTGCGGCGGTGGCGCCATCTCGGGTGTGCGAATGTTTATGCTATTAGGAGGTTTTAAGAACCTCTTCCGTTTAAAGATCTTATATTCCTCACGTCGATGCATAATTATCCGCGATTATTTCTATTTAATTATTACTTGTTTTGTTCTTATTAATCTGTCCGATTTCTTTTAAATAATTATACGTAACAATTCACCTTCTACTTAGATGTCGCTGTCACATTAGGTGGCGCGGGCATTCCTGACCTCGGCATCGTGATCCTGTCATCCTGGCATTCTTCCGATATCGATCAAACAATCTAGTTGATTTTAAAAGCGATCCATTTGCTTCAATCCAAGCTCACTGTAATCAACGGACTGTTTTGTCTATCTACCGTTCAATTCACACGATAAAAATTGTGGATGTTAAACAGTGACAAGTATATCTTTGGTGTTTAATTAGTTTTCTGCTGCAATGGTGGAGGATTTTTTTTTTGTTTGAAGTAGACCACTGGATCGGTAAGCTTATTAAGTTTCTTAATTTCTCTTTTTGATGACTAATGCCCTGTTTCGCATGTTTTCCCTTTTAGCTTTTTTTTAAATATATCCAGTACTGTCATACTTGTTGATTCTGGTCATAAATTTAATATCTAGTACATGTAAATTCCAGTGGGCAATTTAAATTCTTAACGAGATAGTTAATTTTGTATTTCTAAACTAATTACGTGGTATACATATATATAGGGTGATCCACCCATACGTTTAAGTATATACAATCTTTCCAAAGAATCCCGAATTGGGAGGATATTAAAACTTGTTTTGTTTTCCTGGCTATTTCCATTTAATAAATTTGTTATTGTTGTTTATATCGTGTATGAATGTCTTACTATACCTAGTGTACCTGAATTATTTTCGCTGTCGAAATAAATAACTTATTGGAGTGGGCCTGAAATAGAATGACAGCTGGCGCCTAAGAGTCATTCACCTTCAGTAATCTGAGTGACCCATCCCCTAGAACCGAGAGTTAGAGGCACAGGCTCCACTCCATCTTTTCCAACGCACAGTAAGGAAGTAAGGTAAGGCAGGTTGAAGGTGACGCACAATAAATTTTCGAAACTTTCATAAATTTAGTTGGACAAAGCTACAGGTGTGAAACTCCGACAAACGGGCACATCTCTAATTTTCGACCGGATGACATTATTCTAGTTACCGTTAGCACCATAGGTGCCTCCCTTTCTGCCAGGACAATAGAGATTCGGTAAAATGGGAAAAGAAGTACAATTTTAATAGCTCTATTTAATTAGAGTTTTGTTTGTTGGAGAAAGTGCATGGCATACTAGATATTTTGCAGAAAATTTTTTTTTGTTATTTCGTTCTATTTAGTAGAAATGTGTAGAGGAAAAAGTTGTATGAAATTATATGGTAAATAATACACTTTAACCAATTTCTTTATTTTAACTTTATTTTTTGAGTTATGACACAAGCTTGTATTTTTTCTTATACAAACCATAGTAGGCCATGACTATAAAAAAAAGACGTTTTCTCAACGATTCACATGATAGGCTACTTGATATTATTTTTATAAATAAATAAATTATGGCCATTTTCTTATTTTAATAAATAGGTTAAACTGTGTTATTTACCATATAATTTCCTACTACTTTTTTTGGTTGGAATAATATTTCCTTTTTCTTTACAATACGATTACAACTAACTATTCTTTTTCTGTTAAAAATATTAATAAAAATGAGTTAAATTATACCCCATATGTGTTTTGAATGCAAATCTCCTCCTGAATATAATTAAACTGTTTTAAGAACTAAGATGGGCTTATGAGTACCAACTAAAACATCAAAAATATATAAGGCGTCTTATAATAAAAAAGACGATTTTAATAATTTAAAAAGCAAATTAAATGGGCTATAAAATAAACTGATAAAATTATTGATAATACGCGTTTTAAGGTCTTACGGCCAATCGACAATAAGGAAGCAATCTGTCGATAATGCTGCATATTTTATTATATTTTTTTATTTTTTTGTTTTATAGTCTATTTTCACTCATTTTATTTGATATATCAGAAATGGGTAACTTTGTTAATATTGTAGACACAGGATCTGTTAAATTGGCCAAGTTGTTAAGAAATTTGAGCAGTATTTGAGAGCATTTTCAGATTTAAAATTTTCTGTCAACTTTTGAAGATATTGAAAAAATTGAAAATAACCAAAATGTTTAATCTTACAATATCTTCGTAACCATTAAAGATAGAACAAAACTAAAAACTGCAACTTGTAGTAATTTTACGTAGAATTTAATAATCTAAATCACATTTTCGTGTCCAACTGAATTATCAAAATAATAGAAATAAAATAAAATCTGCAGCAAAAAGACTAGGTGATTTTAGAGCATCCACTTTATAAACCAGGCATATCGCGTTGATATTTTCATATCTTCAGGCCACTGACAAAGGCATTACAATGTAATCGTTGGGCAGAGAAGTACAAAACAGATTAAAAGAATTCTTCAGTGAGCAACCACAAGAATTTTATAAGCAGGTTAAACATCGGTATGTGAAACAATATGATATGCTGCTTAATTTTTGCCGTAAATATTTAAATATATTTCTCAAATGAACAGCCCTCGTATATTGAATATTTTTATCCAGTCAATACAGTAGGTACTATTGATTATTGGCGATATCAGATCAAAACGGGACAAAGAGTAGAAGAAACAGCCACAATGGTAACCTAATAAATCCACATCAGATGACGTTTTCCGATTCAGTACGCTCCCATGTT
Source organism: Amphimallon solstitiale (assembly GCA_963170755.1). Classification (NCBI taxonomy): domain Eukaryota; kingdom Metazoa; phylum Arthropoda; class Insecta; order Coleoptera; family Scarabaeidae; genus Amphimallon; species Amphimallon solstitiale. The sequence goes on from OY720675.1 coordinate 7,925,517, forward strand.
ATTTCATTAAATCATTTTTCGATCTGATGTTCTGACAACCGCATTTCAGGTCGAATTCACACAAGGTAATTAGGACGGTCGGATCAATTGTTAATTCGCGATTGCAAGAGATCATATCTGAACTTGAAAGCAATTTTAATATCAGAAAAAATGTACAGCGATGTTTGATGCGACTCCAATTTGTACGATTTTGTGATATTTGATTTAATAGGGACTAATAAGGGACGTAACTTAAGGGAGAAATGCTAAAATTAGGATTTATTTTTAATATTTTGCAGATGTTTTATGCAAATGCTATTTACAATATCGTCAAGTGTTTTAAAAATTTCACGTTTCAAGGTAATGAAAAGGAACCCTTATAAATTATTAATAACGGGTCCACGTTGGTAAAGCCATATTGTAAAGAGACCATCGATAGATTTTGATATTTTTTATAATAAAATAAAATAAAATAATTGAATCGTTTCACCTGGCTAGCTCATATTCCCAGGACGATCCATGTTAAGCGATATTAACACAAAAAAACAATCTTCGGGCATTAGTTGGCACAATTAAATAAAACAAAATTATTTTAATTTAAATAACATTTGTACTGGAAACCAAGATTTTTGAATATATTAATACAAACACAAAAAAGCACACACAAAATAATATCAGTTTTAATTAGAACAAAAACATCAATAAAACAATTTCATAGCGCCTTTAACACTGAAATATTCGTTGTGATTTATATGTCATACAATTTTGTTTCTCGACGCCTTCCAGTATTTATATTAATACTAACAACGTTGACCTTAATAGAGAAACAAACTATGGCGAGATTGATATGCATATAATAATTTTTTAGAACAACATTGGCAAACAATTTATAAATACTGAGATATCATCATATCTAAGAGAACTATTAAATGTTTTCATTCTCAGATTATTATATTGATTTATTTACGTCTTTATCTTAAAACAAATGTTCACGTTCTAGTTTATTTAACGCTCGCACATAAAACTTGAAAACCTTTTATATATTTTCACCTTTCTTCAGCTGAAGAGAATCTTCCTGTTGTTGGTGTGCTTATTGAAAGTCCTCCTTCGACGGTAGAGACACCTGTAGTTTCTTTAAACGCAAATCGCACACAAATAACTTTCCATAGGAAGATAAGTTAAACTTTACACCTTCAACACTTAGTTGGCGGTGGATCTTTATGTAAACAAAAAATCAATTTTATTACTTTTGTGGTTCAAGCAACGACAATTTAATACATTATCAACCGTTTTTTTTATTCTGAAAATTCTTCCATTTCTGAATCGATAAAACCGGAATATTCAAATTTGATTACTTCCAGATTTTGTTGCACTTTTACAATGGAAATAGGCTATGTAGTAGTGTGTAGGTACATAATGGAATCGCTTTCGAGTCCAATTTTCCTCTGTTTTTCGGTTATAAAACGTACCAAATAACCTTTATTTTGGGATTTGTGTTTGACGGATAAAATTGACTTAACATGTAGTTGTTAATACATTTTTCAGAAAACAAGTCTAATTATGGAGATCGAAAAGTTGCAGTAGCAAAAAAAGGCAAATAACAGAAGAAGTAGTTTTAAAGCGTCGTTTTGTAATTCGCACAAAACCCGCACACCAATTTTCCCTGATATCAGTATTATTAAAAATTAGTATGAAGTAGTATCACTAACATTGTCACAATTTTCTAATTTAGCAAATTTCCTATAATCAGCATTAATAAGTATGCTTATTTGATTTGGATCAGCCTGTATATAACAAGAGAATTTAACAGAAACAAAGCTGCCTTGGTAAGTTAGTCATGTCGAATTTTATTTCATCAAGTGTAATCTCGAGGGCATTTATACAATGTTGAATTACTTTAAAAATATACGGAGGAACAAGCTATTTCGTTGTAATTAAAGTTTCAACGCGTTGTTTTCGAAAAGCAACAAAGCGAGAACCCGGTTTACTCCTCTTGTTTTCGCAGCGTTTCACTTTGAGTGAAAGTTATTAATTAACACCATAACTTATTAAATTGTCGATCATATTTTGTTTATGTTATATTTAAATGTGTACTAGAACAGTATATTCGTAACTGGATTAAACTGAACAATTGAATAATTTGAACGGCTTTAGAATTGGAATAACTTGGTGTCACTGAAACAGTTTGCATTTTACTTTTTCAGACCTGCTAATATATACTTACTAAATACCAAAGTTAAGCCAAAAGTAGTCCGGCAGCTGTTTTTATATTACTATAAATTAAATAACTCCCTTTCTTAATTACTTGTATGTACACTTCAGAGCAATAGTATTGAAATGAAATGTCATAATGTCGTATAGGACATTATTAACAAAAATTAAGCGCAATTAACGCATCATTCCAAAAATTTAATAATATACGGGGTGTTCCATTTGAAAAAAAATCAGTAAACGCTCTTTGACGATTGCCAAATTGACTGCATCGTTACAAACACCCTGTATAATAAAATGAATGTTTGATTATTTTGTAGGTTAAACATATCCCTTGACCGCATACTTACTAAATAATTTTGTCTTAGACAATGGTAGTACTACCGCATAGAATTATAATGGTAAACATTGTCGCGACCATTTTTTTATAATTTTCGTTAATAACTCAACAATGCGTCATCCAAAACCAAAACCCCAGATATCGATGGAAACACAAAGCAGAGTAGATAAGGAAAAACAAAAGATATACAGGGTGTTTCATTAAAAAAAATCGGATGTGTGCCATTTTAATGCATCATCCTGTATAATTGAAATTGTTTTCAAAATGTGTGGAAACTTTTTTTGCAACTAAGTGTACGTTGTTCAGTACATATACTTTGTATCCCTTGGCAGCTTTCGGAATAGACGGCTACATAAAATACAGTAAACCATAAACGCATAATACGACCTATTGTTGCGGTTTCGGTGCTTTCATTCTGTTTAATTGCATCTATCCGCGTAAACACTATGTTTACGCCACCGTTAAGAACAACGTTAATAGTATTACTATAAGTTTGACACTTCGACCGAAGCAGCCCCGTGAACCCAGAGTTTGTTCCAGCAAGGTCCCTCTTCAACCGGAACAGTGTTATATTGGCGACATCAACACTAAGTTTGTCCTTAAAATAAACAAGTCGTTTCTGCTCAACCGCCGACGTTTAATTCGCTAAACGTGGAATATGTTGCCCTCTCTATTGTGACCGCAATAAGTGTATTTATTTCTAGCTGAACCGCATCTCTTCTATTTGATAAAACCAAGAGTTAGTCGGCAACAATACTGCAGTAAATCCGCTTGAGTACGGGAGGGTGGCAAATGGTGACTTCCCTACGCGGAAGTTTTGGGAAATATTCCGTCTGAATAATTTAGAAATTCAGTCAAAATTATCTGGTACATTTACTGTTTAAAATTTGTATAATTGCCGTATTATATATACAGTCATAGCAGAAACTTGACAATATCACTTAGTGTATGATTTGATATTGACGAAGATAAGAAACTCTAATTAGTCTAACTTTTAATCAGAATTTAGTCAATTAAAATTCAGCTCATACACAAGGAAAGAATTTAATTACAAAAATTATGACAATGTTGCTTCAAAATTTTTACTTATAATAATAATAATAATAATAATAATTTATTGGTCCAGTAGACTACATATGTAGTATAGGATAAGTCACAATGTCAGTTACAATATATATAAAAAAAATGACTTAACACACAACAATAGAGAAAAAAAGAGCACAAAATACAGATCAGTATATATACACTAACAAAAAAAAAAGAGAAAACAAACAGTGAATAACGAAATATGCTAATCACTCTTATCATTGAAAAATTCATCCAGTGAGTAGTAGCATTTTTGCAGCAAGAACCGTTTAATGGAACTCCCAAAAACACCGACACTTCCCGACTTAAAACGCTCTGGCAACTTATTGTAAGCTTTTACGGCCAAGTAATGAGGACCGCGCTCGTAAAATAACAATCTATGTTTAGGAAGTTCAAGCACCGACCCATGGCGTGTGTTGTACGTGTGATAGCTACCCAATTTTTTCATTTTATCAATATTATTCCAAGCATACAATAATAATTGCATTATATAAACGCATGGCAGGGACAATATCCCCATATAAGCAAAATAATCTCTACAACTTGTTCTGTAGCTAAGTCCATTCATTGCTCGTATTGCACGTTTTTGTATTTTAAAAACTCGATTGAAATCTGGAGAGGATCCCCACGCTATAATTGCATAAGATAACACCGAATGAAAGTGACCATGATAAAACGATAGCAGCACATCAAAACCCACTTCCACCCTTAGCCTTCTGAGAACAAAACACATGGGCGTCAGTCTATTGCATAAATTATTGATATGTTCCCTCCACTTACAAGCATAGTCAATCGTAAGACCCAAGAACTTAATGCTATCTACCTGAGCAATACTCTTACCGTATCTAAGTAGGCTAGACTCCGTCCTATCATATGTTGCAGCTCTAAACTCTATAAATGCTGTTTTGTTATTATTCACAACCAAATCATTAGCCAACATATAATCCCCGATGATAGTCATATTATGTTCGGCAGTTTTTAACACACCCGGTTTTGTTGTAGCACTCACCAGCAGGGACGTATCATCTGCATACAAGACACTTTTGTCTATGTTAAAGTCATTGACATATATTATATATAATAGGGGGCCAAGAACACTTCCTTGAGGCACCCCTCTATTTAGAGGCAATTTCCTAGAGCGATGACCATTTATTTCTACGTAGTGCACACGATTACTCAGATAGCTTCTAAACCATTCCAATACATTGCCCCTTATACCATACCTGTGCAACTTACGAAGCAGTATTTCATGGTTGACCAGATCAAACGCTTTGCTGAGATCCAAAAATATACCGAAAGACAAGTTCCCCGCATCAATGTCACTATATAATAAATCGAGGAAACACGCTATCGCAGCCGACGTGCTGTAACCCCTTCGGAAACCAAACTGTCGATCATTCAGTAACCTATATTTCTCTAAGAACTGTAATAGTCTTACTGCCATTGCTTTCTCAAATACTTTTGAGAACGAGCTCAGCAGAGATACGGGACGATAGTTGCTCACGACCCGCTCTGAATCACCCTTAGGAATAGGTTTAATTCTTGAAACCTTTAATACCATTGGGAATTTGCCACGAACTACGGACTGATTTATAAGCCGTGTCAATGGCGCAACTACTTCATCAGCACAACACTTCAGCAAATTAGTACTAATTTGATCCTCACCATATGAGTGTGTATTTTTAAGTTGGCATATAATCTGTTTAACTTCTTGTTCATAGACAGGCTCAAAGAAAAAAGAATTCATCGAAGCCGAACCAACTTCATCAAACCGCTCAACTCGGGAACCTGTGGCGAGCAAACCGTCTGCCACGCCATGGAAGTAGTCATTAAAATGTTCTGCAACCAGTTTCGGATCCGTGACAGTTTCCTCCTTTACGATTATGGCAGAATTCCCCTTCGCCTTCTCCCCCGAGCCAGTATATGAGCCTATAATATTCCACGCAGCGCGAACCTTGTTTGACGACTGTGACATAATTCGGTTGTTATGCAATAGCTTAGCGCTTGCAATTACTTTTTTATATACAGTTTTATATTTTTTATAGTAATCTATATTTACAACATTTCCGGTTAACGTAGTTTTGTATAACTCCTTCAACCTTAGTGCAGACACCCTTATTCCAGTTGTGATCCATGCATTATGAACGTCTTTAATTTTTTTATGTACCAAAGGAAAAGCAATCTCAAAATTATACTTAATGGTATCAATAAACCCTTCCCATTGTCGGTCAACGTCCACATGATCAATAATTCTTGCCCAATTCAGTTGCCCCAGCACTTCCTTGAAATTTTCTATTTTATTTTTATTTTTTATTTGTCTATATGATATGCTTAAGGTATTAGAAGGAGGAATTTCAGGCATTATTGGAAATACAAGCAACTGGGCTGAATGATCAGATAAACCATTATGAACAACAGCAACCTCAAATCCCATTAACTCTGAACTAATACATATATTATCTAAGCAACTACTTTTTCTCGTAGGCTCACTCAAGGTTATAATAATATTATGTGCCGATAGTAAATCTCTAAATGTTTCTAATTCACTTGAAGAAGACAAAAAGTTAATATTATAGTCCCCACACAGAACAATACCATACCCTGTAAAATTCTGTAAGATTTCCAACACTTGATTGAGCCTATCCAAAAAAACCGAAAAACTACCTTTATTGCTCCTATAAATCGCTGCTACCAGCAATTTTAAATTGGGCAGCTGAACCCTAGTCACAACACACTCAAAATCAATATCAACCGAAACATTCCTGACTGCATCAATGCCACTACTAAATTTGGCTATGTTATTACGCACATATATTGCTACCCCCCCATGTTTCCGGTTTTTTCTACCATAATAATCTATTAAACTAAAGTTTTCTATTTTTAGCTTCTCAATATCATTCCCGACACACCAGTGTTCGGAAACACAAAACACATCACAACCACTTTCCAGAAACACATCAAGTTCGTTTATTTTGTTGTTGATACATTGGACATTTTGATGCACAATTGACATATTTATTGAATCCTCCTCAACTTCCAAATTTCTTCTAAAAAAATACCATTTTTTTGGACAGTCTTTGGTTCTATTATATCTTTTATAACTCCAAACAATTGTTTGCTAACATATTTTTTGATTTGATACTGTAAATGGATGCCATCTCTAACATAACTCCCAGCGCATATTAAGTTATTTATACAAAAAATATTTACGTGATTATATTTTTTCGCCATGCTATATATGCGATGGTTAATATGCTCTATGACCTTATTGAGATATATTTTACTTAACACAAACGGAATAGTACTAATTATTATATTTGTTCGGGTAGTTGTTGCCATTATCTTTTCAAATGTGTTCAATAAGTTCTGTATACTGACACTATCACCACAATCCTCCATATCATTCGAGCCACCCATTATTATTAAAATATCTGATTTGGTCAGTTCTTTGACTGCGTTCTCAAGGTTTTCAATGATATTAACTAATTTTGCACCCGGCTTCACTATTCCTATTGTAGGATCAGTCGTTCCCACTTTGTTTTTTAACATTTGACTATAAGATCTTCCATGACTATCCGACAACAATACTAGTTTTCTTTGTGGGTTATCACTCAGTTCATTATTTTCAATGGCTTCCACTTGTTTATTTTTTCTGTCATCGTTAATACCATCGTTAATACCACAATTTGCGAGTGTAATATTCGTATTGAACTTCTTAAAATTTGAATTTAAATCCACAGTTTGAGTTCCGTTGTCTTGATGATTTTTAATATCAGAGGTTTGGGTAGTTGCATCATTAAAAAAAATTCGATTTTGTGATAATTTTTCAATAATATCGTTTTGTTGTTTAATTATTGTCTCATAATTAACTATCTCACTTTGTAATGCCTCTCTTTCATTAATAAGGGCAGTTTTTGCTTCTAAAAGAAAACCTTTTCATTATCTCGTTCTGCTAATTTATTACGTAAATCTAATATAATAGTATTCAAATCACATTTCTCATAAATATTTTTATCGTTAGTATCATTATTGTATTCAATACTAATATAACTATTATTTAAACCTTCCTGGTTTTTCGGAATCAGTGTTTGATTCTTTGTTGATAGTTTTTCCTTCAATACTTTTTGTCTCGTATTCATGTTATGAAAATATTCCGGTTTTTTTAAAAACCAACACTTCTTACAAGTATGTGCATAAAAAGGAGATGAAAACACGCAGTGTTTAATATTAGATGGATTGATAACTTACTCTAAGGTAACTGTAAACAAATATTTATTTATTTTTATGTACTTTAAGTCTCGTATTCATCGCAACGCAGTTCCTCCAATATAATATTTATCAATAAGAATAAACAGTTCAGCGACCCAGTTATTGTTAAAATTCTGTATTACCTAGTGTAATTATATCACATTTGTAAGTACAGCTTATGCAATTTTGTAATTACAGTCCAAATCAATTGATTTTCCGCTGTATTTATAAGTAATTCCGATATCGTCAATAGAAAGTTCGGTTGTCAACGGGACATTTTTAATATTCAAATGAAAGTTCTATTATTCAAAATAAAGTTCGCTAGGAACAAAAGAAAGGACGATCGCTGTCAGTTAAGTTAGTCACACGTATTCGTTACATTTTGGTGACATTAGTATATTGAAAAAATACAGCATGTGTCAAATACTATTATGCATATAGATTCAATGTTTACGTGGCAACGTGGTACCCCTACTGTCCGTCACCAATGCCGGCAACAACCGACACCACAACGATTTTCTCCGATCCCCATTCTTCCCACTACTCCCCACCCAGATTTTACATTCAATATTTAGCTGCGAACACGTTGCGGTGTGCAATAAAAGCATTCAGTAAAATTAATTTATGAGTCTGTATACACCCGCTGAAAAGGTTCAGATAGTAAAATAGTTCTATGGTAATAACTCTGCAACAACGTGCATAAATATGTTTGCGCTGACTTTTGCAGACCGTCCTGTACCTTGCAAACAAACAATTTATAATATCATTAATACATTTGAAAAATGTTTCTGTCTAAATAACTGCACAAAATGCAAACCAAGAGAGATATCCCCACAAAAAATTGAGGAAAGTGAACCGCGGGATGTATTAGTTTGTAGTATTGTGGAAATAAACAACACGATATCAACTAGAAGTGTTGCCATTTTCGAAGAATGGAATTTTGTCAATCCGTTATGGATAAGATACATCGAGACGACAATTTTGTTAGAAGTATAACTCACGATTCGAATGATGGATAGGCGTAATTCTTTGTTCGTTTTGTTCGTTATGGTCCTTCGGGGCAATTACAAAGAATAGTCAGAAAATTCGGACAAACTGCAAAAATCATATATTTGTATGCCCTTTCGATCATAACTGACGATAGGAATGTTGTCAATTGAAAAAAAACGGCAGAAAGAAATATCTTTGTATATATATTGTGATGGTTTGCCGTTTACCATTACTAGACAACAATATGGTATATAAATAAATTTGGAGAATTTAATTTAAATTGTTTTTTTTTATATAGCAGAATTTTTATATTGTTTAAATATTTAAAGTATACCAAAAGTATAAACATGTTGATGTTATCGAATGTGTAGTTTATTTTGTTTTCTTCATGCATTTACATAGATGGATGTGGCAGGATACTTTCCTGCATTGTTTTTCTTCAGTCTGAAAGTAGAGATTTAAATATTACTTGATTTGTTTGTATATGTAATATAATTTTTGTGAAAACTTGTTTAATTAACAAAGTATATGAGAATAGTAATTAGTAATGAAATTTGAAATATAAATGCAATAAAATAATGAATAGCTAACGCGCCTAAATTCAAATTCTGGAACTGTCAGATTTTGACATTTATTAATACTACTAGAAATGGGTATTAATATGTAGAAGTATAGCTAAAGAATTCCAATATTAAATTGAGGTTTTAAATAGAAAGATATCGGAATTTTATATAAGTATTTAAAACATTCAAAAATAATGTGGAAACTTTGTTGGATAAATAAACTGTGTGGAATAATATAATTGGATAAAGAAAATTAATTATTGATCGTCAAGGAAATGTGAAAAAAAAAAATAACAATTCTAAAATTTTGGAGAAGAGAGCGGTCGTTTTTCTCGAGTAGAGAAAGATTTTTATCGATAAATACGGTTTATTGTTCTCGATTTTCGATCCAAAGTGATATAGAAGTGCTTAATGTTAAACGGAGAAGATAGTGATATTTTATTTTAGGAAAATATTTAATAATTTGAAATTTCCCATTGAGATTATCTGGTGTGTTATAAAAAAGAAGGAAGAAAGGATTAATATTACTAACGCCTAGTAAAGAGAAGAGAGTTTTATTCAAACTTACCTTATTATCGAATATTCACGAAGTATAATCCAATTCAGCTAAAACCATTTCGTAAGAATAGTTATTGAGTTCCTGCATGTGTATCATCGATCCAGTTAAATTGAGAAGAATTTGAATACGAGCGATAATTTTTGGTGTACAAGTTTACTAATACAGGAGTGAGATATTCCGACGTCCCAGTTCAAGCATTCCAGGAAAACAGAAATCCGGAGTACATCAGGATAGTGTGTTTATTCCAGGTGTGCGAGAGTGCAGAGTTTTCATGCAGGTATTTCAGGATAGCAGTTCGAGGTCCGAGGGTTCCAGTTGTTATACTAACATCATCATTAGAGTGAGAAGAAGTTACGCTAGAAAGAAAGACATATTGAAGAATAAGAAAGAAAATACTTTTATAATTATATCAGGTTGTATAACCATTTGAATTAATTTCTGAATTTAAGTAATGTTTATTGCATAATTTCTGATGAGAAATTATAAATCATTTTTATAATTGTGTGAATTACTGTATATTATCATAATTAACAGTAAATCTAAATCTTTACTTAACGATATAAAATCATAATCTCAATTTAGGGATTATTTAAAAGTAGGGTGTTTTTAAAATACTACATAGTTGAATAACATAATTTAGCATTTCATGAAATATAAAAGTTCTGCTGAATAATACTTTATAAAAATTCTGTGAATGACAGATTCAAACAGGTTTCAGTTATCATATTAAGCAATAATAAAATTTAGTACTTACGTTATTGCATTTATATCCATTTTAGTCAATTGACAATCTTGAATTAAGTACATCTCATATTGTTGATTAGACGTGTTGTGTAAATATCCATATGTGTTCTTTTGATTGATGTTAAAAATTTCCATAGTCATATTTATAAATTTTCGAACGAATTAAACAAATCTGTACTGATATTTTCTTTTATTTGGCATAGTAATAAAGATTTTTTTTAGAGTTGAGTAGGGAAATAAACAGAGACGCTTATAACAATAACCTAAAAGGAGAAAATATATGTCAGTAAATGTAAATGGTATAAATAGTTATTGAGATACATACCTTGTTATAGTTTTGCTTAAAATTGATGTAATCAGATCGAATAGGTTCTTGGACAATTCCACATCTTTACGGAATTATTTTATTGTTATAATTTATTATTTTAAAGATCGGTAAAGATGCGAACGTATTAGTTTACATTATTTGGTACTAAACAAATTAAGATATAGGAATCTGCATGATTTATTCAAGTAACTGAATGTCAGCAACCCATTTAACACAAATAGTATATGCTCATGCTTACAAGTAACTGAAAGTCAGCAACCCAGTTAGTACAAATAGTATATGCTTATTATTTTAAAATTATTGATAGTTTTAATAACTGAGCTAGTTTTGGGATAAATTATATAAAAGATTTTAAAGTTAATTTTTTTTTTACCTGAATGTCATAATACTCTTTATAAATTAGGAGTATTGTCACAATATATAATCAGTTGTGCGTTTGTTAAAGCCAGTTCCCACTTTTGCAATGAACTGAAGCAACTTTGATCCATGAAAACTGTGCATTTTTAACGCACAAGTACTGTGCATCAAAAACTGCAAAGATATTTACATTTATGCAATTGTATGTGCAGCATAGTGAAAAATAACTAAGGATTTTATTTTTGGGCAATAAGAATATCACTTCACAAATAGAGATATATAAATGCGGCTATTATACAGAACAATCGGCCGTATTATTATTTCGGTTAGTAATTAATTTGACCGTTCCATTATTTAAAGCCAATTTCGTCTAAATTTAAGATTAGGGGCTATGGATTATGAAGAGATATTACTTCTACAAATAATTGATGCAAGTGCTTCTCTGTTATTAGCATCTCCAAAAAAAAAAATTTTTTTTGTACTATTTATTCACAAATAATACACAGAAAATTGGTTTGTAAAATATATTTAAGAATTATATCTCTACAACTCTTTTTCTGCATCTTCCTCCTGGATATCAATATTTTTCTTGCCCATTTCATGACTTATTGATTTAAAAACAGCTGCTACTATAAGAGAAATAAAACATTTATTTAGAAATACCTAAATTGCAAATGAATGAAGAACATCACTGGCACCTTTGGAAGCCCTATGGCCCTTCAAGACAATTGTGGCATTTTCAATTAATCGAGTTATATTCCCATGTAGTTTTTGCTGTGGGTTATGTTATTCGAAGATGGCCCAGGTATAGCAGGTGTGGTTATAATGGACACATCTGGTAACGCTGCCACCATAAGCTCATCAACGTTACTATCGAAAGGAACGGTGTCTTGGCTTGTTGCCATGTTTTCGTCATTATTTTCTGTCTTATTACATATTTCGTTCTAAAACAAAGGAAGATAAATCTTCTTGCATATTCTTGCACATTAATTTACTTCTATATTAGAGATGCTGTTACTTACTACATCACCTTCAATCAAAAATTTTAATGCTAATTAATAATTAATAATAATTAGCTGATTTTATATTGTAGCGTAGTGGATGCGTAGATTTCAATCAAATTTAGAGTTAGTTCTCGCGACCACATTAGTTTTTCTTTGCAAGCCATTCGAATATCAATTTTATAATTTATGTAATTTATGAATAAATATTTGAAATAATTCTTCAGAATAGAAATATTTGTATATAAATATGTATGAATTTTTATGGCATATTTACTTTACTAATGAAAACAGAAAAGTGCTTGAATATAGATATTCTTAACAGATAATACTAGATACAGAATCACACATGGTTAATAAATGTTGAAAAAATCACATATACCTTCCAACAAAAGCATAATAAAAATCATAAAATGCAAATTTGCCGATGACTCTTGACGAAAAGTCGCCTCGTAAATTTTCAAACACTATTGTGTATGATACCAAACCTAATATTGGTATCCAATAAATTCCTAATTCCTACTAGAAATACATGCGGTTTATTGCACGCATATAGAACAGGTTCCAAAGACACGAGTAAAAATGCATGCAACTACCTCGCAATGCATAGTGTTAACACAGTTTGTCCACGCATTAAAAAACATCGCATGAAAATGCATAAGTGGGAACTGACCTTTAGTGATCGTGTAACATCTGTACGATTTGTTAGGCCATAATCACGAAATATATTTGTTTTATCTCGACGATGGTTCGTAGCTATGCTAGGATAATATAGGTGGCACTGTAATCAAGTTATTAACAAACTCTAAATTTATGGATCAAACTGACTCATATATACAATACATGTTGGCTTAGCGCCATCAAAGAAAATGACAAAATTGAACCCGATAGATGGCGCTGTGGTCGTGTTATAATATATTATACACTCCTAACTCCGCTCGTTAGATTATTCCCTCTTGGGCTATGTTAAACAAAACTATTGAAAGTGCATCCCCATGCTCAATTCCTTTATTCATTTCAAATCAATCTGATGTTTTTTCTTGTGATGATTTTCTTTTGGTATTTTCATCTCTTCTGCATCTTTCAGTATAACCTCTCTGTTTAGGTAACCGAATTCTTTCTTGAAGCATATGGAAGGTGATGTATACTCATTGTATTTTTCTAGTATCTGGTTTAAAATATGAATTGCGTCGTTGTTAGACCATCCGCCTCTAAAGCCTTGTTGGTAGTCTTCTATCATGGTGCAATTGTTCTTCACCTTCCTGTTTTAATATCTCATTATTTAGTCCATCTGTTCCCGGGGATTTATTTAATATCAGATTCATTATTGTTGCCTTGAATTGTTCTATTGTGGGTGAGTTAATTTTTATTTGGCTTGACTACTTGTTCACTTCGTTCACCTTCAACGCATTTTCTTTGCCTTGAATCTTACTGTTGTTCAGGAATTCTTTGAAGTGCTTTCCCCAATTCTCCCTCTCGTATGTTAGCTGAAGTTTTTTTTTTTTTTGTTTCATTTACTTCACCATATTTATTACTTTATACTCTTACCAATAACAGTTTTTCGCAAATGTTACTCAAATTATACCTTCAAATCATATTTAAAAAAATCTAGTCTGAATTTATTATTATCTTAGAATATTCTTTTCCAAAATTCAGACTGTAAATACTAACTCATTAATTTATATGAGTTTCTTTAAAATAATTAAGACTTGAATCGACAAAAAACAACTTAAAAGTTCCACATCGATGTGATCAAGTTTAGGATCTAACCAACACTTCGTTCTGAAAAACCCAAGTCGTACAATTAAATCCCACAAGGATACTGTTTGATTTAATTAAAAACGGTTTCATTTATAGAGAGCACAAAAGCGGGAATGAGAAAATTGAACGGGAAAGGAGAAAAAGACGGAAGAATTATACACAGAGTGAGGGAGAAATAGAAGAGAAATTCGCTCCAGATATCTTTCTATCGAAAATCAACGGATCGGAAACTCAGAAAGTTTATTCATCGACTACACGACATCGAGCAAAATTGCGAACAACAATGGAATATGGCTTTTTTTATACCCAGGCGAAAGCAATATTCACAAAACAACCTACTGAATGGTAACTAACAAGCCTTATCGAATCGTATACCATTCACGAAATATGGTATATACATAAAATGTAAGCCGCACTTTAAAATCCTTCCGTCACAATTAGTGTGCTGCAGTTATTAAAGTACGCCTTTGTAAAAGCTTTTTCAGGTAATTCGTTCGTTTTAAAAAATGTACAGATTTTTAGGAAATTGTAGTGTGATTGGGAAATTTAAGCACGAAATATGAAATATTTTAAAATGCAGTATATTTGTTGAAATTGTATATTTTGCCATACAGAAAGAGTGGAATATTAGGAAAGCCCTTCAGATCCGAAGTTTCTTTTACTCTAAATTGAACTAAGCTAACAAAAACAAATACCTGAAATGTTAGCATTTTCCTCTGAGAAATTTCAACGCTGCAATTTTGATCCGCTATAATTCTTAATATTAATTAATCACTTGTACTAACACGCAATAACTTTTGGTGTTTCAGATGATCTCAAATTATTGTGTAGACTATCAAGATGTGGATGAATATCTTTAGTCTTCCTTTTTGGTATTTGCTGTAATAAACAACAGATCATTTTAATTTCTTTTTCAATATGTGTTGCGGGTGTACAGTTCTTACAGTATTTAACTTAAGAGTCTTCTATACCCGTCTATCGCATGTTAAATTCCTATAACACGGGCGGTGTAATATACCAGCCAAATTTTAGAATTTTGGTTTGATCTTTCGTTTGTAGAAACTATGAACCTTTATCTACAAAATACCGGAGCCCATTTTTACAATTTTTTTCCCAAAACAACATAATGATTTTTTAAAGTTTTAATGTTTTGCGAGAATTTCAATGCAAATTTGTGAACACATTTTGCCGCGGTTATTGAAAAAAAGTACGAAAAAGGCGACCGATATAATCTTGTCAATACATTTAGTAATGCATTCAAAGTAAATTTAAGTATGTCTTTGTTATAATAACCACGTAATTGTACCGCCAAGAAAATAGGTAAAATTCCTCTGTACGGTGGCGACCACTGGTGACAAAATATTGAAACGGAACACCTCACGTCTTTAAGTAAATATTGCCGTCGTTGATGTGATTTATTATATATGTTGGAGTAATACACTGTAAAAATTGCAAAGATGAATTGGTAATTGATTTTATATGCTACTTATTACGTATTCAGACGCGTGTATGGGTATATTAATATATAGGTAACATATATAATAATAATATTAATTTATAACAATAACAATTTAATATTAATGCCCTAAAAGATGCATTTATTTTACAAAAAAAATATCAAAAAAGCACTTCGAAATCTCATTTTAGTTATTTTTAAATTATTTATCCTACCAATGTACGCATCCGAATCAATTATTTTTTAAATTATCTCATGGTCAAATTTATGAGAACTGTGCAGTTATCTCAGAAATATTACTTTTTTTTCAAATACCGGGTGAGTCTTCTATACTGGTCAATCGCATGTTAAATTCCTATAACACGGGCGGTGAAATATGTCAGCCAAATGATAGAATTTTGGTTTCATTTTCCGTTTGTAGAAACTATGAACCTTTATCTAGAAGTTACCGGTGCTCATTTTTGCAATTTTTTTTCTAAAACAACATAATGATTTTTTAAAGTTTTAATGTTTTGCGAGAATTTCAGTGCAAATTTGTCAACACATTGTGCCGCGGTTAGTGACCGACATAATGTTATCAATACATTCAGTAATACATCTAACGTAAATTTAAGTATGTTTTTATTATACTAACCAGGTAATTGATCCGCGGAGAAAAGTACGTTAATTTCTTCTGTACTGTAGCGACCACTTTTTTTTACGTTGGATGTATTACTGAATGTATTGATAAGATTATGTCGGTCGCCTTTTTCGTACTTTTTTCTCACTAACCGCGACACAATGTGTTGACAAATTTGTACTGAAATTCTCGCAAAATACCAATTCAAACGGAGAATTGTTTTCCATGTATCATTATTTTCATTTGCACTTATGGCATTTCCTGTATTTCCATCATAATTTCGTCATTGTTGCATTTTATTCTATTTCTTTTCCTCAATGCTCCTGCTTTCTTCAACGAAAATATATAGAATAAAATGTAATAATGACGAAAGTATGATGAAAATATAGGAAATTCCATAAGTAAAAATCAGAATAACGATACATGGAAAACACCTGTAAGAAATAAAAGTGCCTAATTATTACCGGAACAGTGAATGCATGCTCTGACAACTCGCTCATAGCTGCACCCCCTTTAAATTGGTATTTTCTTGTAGGTGTAAACCAGGTATAGACAACCTTTGCTTGGTTGTGGACCCAACTTCAGAACATTAATCGTCGCGGGCCGTAGGTTGATAATAAGTAGTAGTAAACAAAAAGCGATAAAAGTTCACACATTTATTTATAATACATAAATAATAATAAGCTAAAAAAAAGATAAGCAATCAGAAGACATTAATGAGAGGCTTGAGAATGAAGTTCAGAAATAAGATGATCAATTAGGGTCAATTCTACTAGTACACAGGCGCAAAGTTTTTTCTGAATTCTCATCTGTAAGCCTAGTGCGATGCTTACTTTTATTAATTTTCACAATTGAAAAAAAAAACTGTTCACATTTATACGAGCTTCCAAATACGCAAATTATGTTTCGTGCGAAAGCTCTCAGCTGTGGGTATTTTGTTCAGCAAAGTATGTTCTATAGAATTCACTGAGTTCCACGTCATCAAATTTAGGCATCAAATATGCGTCTTCCTGAACGATCAACCCCATTTGCAGGTGTAAAGGAACCTCCTCCACATTACTTTTACTCGGACTTGTAGAAAGGCTGAAGGAGTTATTCATGTTCTTGAAGTTGGAAAACCGATCTGTAAATTGCTGTGACAGTAGTTTCAATTTTTCAGCATAACGACCGTAAACAATATTTTCGTGACTGGATAGCGGTCAAATGGCTGTAGCTATCAATTCCAAATTTTGTATTTACGAGTATAAAGTTCCTCTTGAGATCCGGTTTGATTTTCAGTAAAATCGGAAGACCGGAAGTAGTAGTTTACTTGAGTGAAAAAATCGAATTTTGCCAACTAAGTTTAAACAAATTTATAAAGAATTCATATGTACAATTTTGAGTACATCTGTAAAGAATTTTATTATGAAAGTCTTTCGAAATTGATACCGGAAGTCTCTTACTCTTATCAAAAATCAGTTTTTGTAAATATTTCGCCAATCATGCTTGTTAGACAGGTACGTTACGAATTAATCTTCAATACCTTTTGTATAAAAGATATTTCAAAATTCGGACCGGAAGTATCACTATTACTCTTATCGAATGGCGATTTTTTGCCAATATGTCATAAATTATGCATTTTATATATATTTGTCAAGAGTACAAAAGTATTTAGAGTTGGATTTGAAATATTTTTTGCATAAATAAAATTTCAAAATTCGAACCGGAAGTAACACTTTTACTCTTAGCGAGGAGCACTTTCCTTCGAATATCTCGCAAAGTATGCATTCTATAGAGGTTTATTAAGAGAACAGAAGTACTTATAATAGGATTTGAATAATTTTTATATTAAAAAAAATAAAACTCTATAATTTAAAACGCTAATACGTATAAGAAAGTTGTGTGGTGGCCACACCTCTTTTTTTTTGTGAAAATGGCTCAGTGCTTACCTGCTTCACGGCAACTAAAAGATGACAACTTGAAATTCTGTATTTTTAGCGACTGAATTTGAATATACCGAAATCAACTACTAAAGTGACAATATGAAAATGCGAAATATTCGAACAATGTCGAGTATCTTTTCGCCTACAAAATATATGAAAATTTATAACGAAATGATAATGAATTGTTTACATAACGAAGAACAGTGGATCAAACATTACTTTTTGGGGTTTTTCGGTTTCTCTCTTTTTTCTTTCAGTTGTTGCTGAGCGTCAAGAATACTTTGCGGTTCTCGGATTACCATACTTCTCGTATGTCTTGGATCTATCAATTCAGGCAACAAACAATCATAATAAAAATCGCACAACTTTTCTTTCATATTGTCTCTCCAGAAAACGTCATCTTTACTAATATGTGTTGTCTTCATAGGGAATTCGTCTCCTGTCCACACACCAAAAATACAAATTTTCTTGCCTGTTACCTGTAATTGGCCCTGTATTTGATAATACCAAATGTGTTTTGTATTTACAATATATTGTTTCGTTAAGGGGTTTAATTTCCAAAATGTAATTTTTTTCTTTTGTATCGCTTCTTCGATTTCCATTTTATAAGCCGATGCTGGACATTTAACTTCTACAATAATATTATCATCGACAATACCATCAGGAGTGGCACCTAAAAAGGGGAAATCCTTATGCAAAAACAAACCACATTCTTTGATTTGTATGTTTTGTTCGCTTTCTAATTGTTGCAAGGCCCTCTTTTCATTTTTACGGCCATGTAGAATAGCAGGCACATATATTTCATTACCATAAAGAAGCCTCTGAACCAATTTGCCACAATTGGTGCTCTTTCGACGCGTACACACGCGATAAAAATTTGATGCTGTCAATAGCTTTCGGCGATACTCTAACCATTGCCCACTGCTTGCCTGTTCAACTGTATCGCGCTCTAATTGATGCCGTTGTTCCTCACTTATGTCGAGATTATTTAAAAAAATGTATTTTTGCTCTTCGAACTCGTCCGGTTTCATGTCAGGTTTTTGACACAGTTCACCATAATCTTCTTGACTCTTTTTAGAAGTACTAGAAAAATTAATCTTTTTTCTAACAGAGACTTCTACTCCTGCTCGTTTCTCTAGCGCTTTTTTTATTTTTCGCATACGGCCCACTTCTAATCTTTTCACACGGCAAGTAGGGCTTTTCAAATACATTTTTTTGTGCAATTCGTTGTGTGGACGTCTGGTGTTGAACGCTACTACAGCTGCTGAACATCTCGCCTCATAGGAACCCTTCAGAGAGAAATTTACTCGTTTCCCCCCCACAAATTTGGCCACGGTGGAATTAAAATGTTCCGCAACATTGCTGTCTACATCTGCGATCAGTGATCGCGCATTTATGATTAACACCTGAAACAAAAAGACTTTTGTGTAAATCTATCCTATATTTGTGTAGTAGGCAGCTAATTTTACCTGTAGACATACTTCGATACGAGAATGCATTTCTATACATCTTCTCAGTTCGTCCATGTAATTTGGTTCGTTTGTATCTTTTCTTTTGCAGAAGTACATTCCACAGTCCTTGTGCTCCCCGAAAACATGACACATAATATTTTTTATATCTGTTTGTAAAAGTTTTACATTATTTTCTAGATGCTTGTTATGGGCAATTGCACCTGAAACACCATTTCTCATTCTACGTATATTCCGTTGTAACAAACGACGCAAATTTAAAGGATATCTGGTGTCAGTTGTCAAAGATTGTAACTTATTACTAAAATTGCGAAGCAGGTGATTTCGGCATTCGATTTTTTCTACAGTAATGTTATTGTAGGGCCTGGCTTCTAAAATTTTCTTATAGGTGCTCGAATCACCGTCAGCAATAAATCTAGAATATTTTACTCCGTACATTGCTACACTGTTTTTGAACCCCTCAACTAAGATGTCGGCCTCCATACTAGTTGAGCTGCCTTCAAAGTTTTTGTAGCATTTATGTTCAGGAGGATTTTGGCTTTGCTTCTGCCACCTTGCACAAATCACGCAGTACTTGTTCCGAACACCAATAAATAGTACCTTCCCAAAACGCTGTCCAACAATTGCTGCCACTCCTGACAATGCTGAATAATTTTTTCTATACGATCGTTTGGACCAACAACCGTCAGCTACTACATGGATTAGAGGTATGCCTTGTTCGTCGACGTTGCCTACTTCAACTGCATATTGAGCTTCTTCACGGACAGCAGCCTGCATTACCTCAAGCGCGGTCTTTTGCCACCCATCACTTACTAATTCATTATACTTCTCATAAGTTTTAGGTGTGGGGAAGGGTATGTCCATGGTGGTAAACAATTCCTGCGCGTTAGAGTATCCTATTCCTACACTCATGGCTCCTGAAACTAAAGCAGTGTTCACGTCTATTTCAGTTTTTTCCGATTTATTGAGGTTCATAATCAAATTTTGTCCACACATATCGCATTTGAATTTGAGCTTAGATTCTAAACCGCAGCGAATTTCTCCAGCAAATTTTAAATTTTGAAATGTGCATCCTAACTTGTTTCCGTGCGAATTTAGCCTATATATTTCTTCCAGCATGTACTTTATATCTACTATTCGTCGTCCGTCTAAACCCTATAAGATTTTTTTATAATTTTTTATCATAATTTCAAATGTACAGTTGTTTTACCTCATCGCTTCGCACATCCTTCGTAAGAACTTCTTCAACGTTTTCAGGCTGTAATGCTAAAGACTGTGTGTCTAAGTTTGACTCCAGGGACGAATTTTCATTCTGGCGTACCTCCACTAAGTGATGTATTGATTCACTAAGCGCACTAATGTCTTCTCCATTGTTCGCTGATTTTGGTTGAGCTAAACGTATACATAAATGTAATTATGTTGTAAAATTAGTAAGACTCTTCAATGCATTTTTTACTCTACTTGGTTAGTCGGTACCTAAACAGAATCTAAAATTTGACTCCCCGCAATATTTGAGGTGACATGTCATTTATTTACTTTTATTCTTATCTTTGTCATATACTAACAGCTTATTGCCTAGCGGGCTGATTTCTGTACCACTAGAATTATACGATGTACCTTATTCTCTACGGTTGCTCAGAAGTAAAAAAATGCACCGTGGGTAAGAAGAAATAATGTTAAAAAACAAATGGTAGTACCCAACTAACAAATGTGAAAGTGATTATTTTTACCTGCGATATTTTTTGTGTATTGTTTGAGATTCTTCCTCCAGCCTTTTTTTAAGCGGAATGTATTACTGACTTTCTTCTTTTCGCTATTTGGTTTTCCCATTTCAAGAAATTTTAATTAGTAACTATAACTACACGAATTACCTATTAAACTGTGTGTTAGTTAAAAGGGGTAATTCTTACTGATTACAGAATAAGACAACTATAATAAGTATTCACCTCTGCAGTAGTGTTTGAACACTGACATATATCAGATTTTATTTTCACAAATTCCACAAAAAAAGGCAGAATATTATTTATGCGTCTCGTACGATCATAAAATGTATTTGTCTATATTTTCTTTATTAATTTATTATATACTCAACAAAACTATAACTATACTTAAAACAAAGATTAATATGAAATCAGGGTTGAAAAAAATATTATTATTATTATTACTTTCTACTAAAACACAACAGTATTTTACTTGATAATTAGTTGTTTTTTTCAATATTCAAATATACAAATGTGGGTGCAAAGCATTTTTATTGGAAATTTAATTTTAGTTTCTGTTAAATTCCTTATGCTCCTAGCCGCGTACATGTGAAATTCTAATTATTTTTAAAATTATCTATTTATAGAAATTGTAAATGTATCTTATTTTATTTGGACTATGTATGACTTATTATTTATTAGACAGTTGCTTCTTGTATATGAACATCGCCGTTCTCGAGAACAGAGTAGCTTCAATAAATCATAAAAAGTATGTCTGGGTTCCGAACTGTTTACTTAATATAGTCCGAGTTTAATTTCTACACGTCTTTTTGCCTAAACGTCATATTAGTAAATCTGAATGTATTCAGATGAGTCTCACTCTCGATTAATACAACGGGTAGGTATAGAAGACTCTTAAGGTATAAGCATAAACCAAATCTTTCCACCACATATAGTTTTAGAGTTATAATCATACTTCGGTAGTAGATAAACAATAATTTTGTAATTAGAAAATTTGTTATACGGAAGTTATAAAAATAGATAGATAAGTACAAAACTCTTGACATAACAAATACTTGAATGTTTAATTAGTATCAAGAATACAATAGTTGTTTACGAACCAAGCGCGGGAATACTATTTTCCTGCATGAGCGCACTTTGAAAGCACGAGGGATCGCAGGAAGAGAGTGCTTTTAATTGCGCGAATGCGTGGAAGATGTCTTCACGCAAGTGGTTTGTACAATATTTTTTGTACGAACATTAAATTAAAAAAAAATTATTGATTAATGTCATTAGTATCATACCTAACCTAAAATAGATTACCTAACTAATTTAAGCATTTCAGGTACGTAACTATTACTCACCTTTCCCTAAAATTAAGTTATTATATTCTTACACATGGCAAACATGATGTACTTATTTTTATATTTATAATTTATAGTACATTTATTGCGTTTTTTGGTTTAATTACAATATATTATGAATAGCCAATATGAATGTCGCTTAAGATATCGTCAAATAGATGGCGCCACAAATTTATTGGAAGAATTTTTAATTATTACTCCTATTTCCCTAACTTTTAGTGAAGAATAGTCGAGGGATGTAATATTTTATAGACTAAATTTTATTATTATCAAGTTAGATTTTTTTTAATGTCCCAAAGAGCCAGTGTCTTTTTCAATCGAAAACAATCGGATCAATCAGAAGTAATGAGATGTGGTTTGTTACAATTTATTTTTAGTTTCTAACGCATATCCTCTTGTACAGAGTATTTTGAGGTATCCTGTATCTACATATTTCGTCCCCGTAACCTTTAGTAATGCTAGATTACTTTGTGCACTGTTTATTTGAGCATTTCTATCTTTCAGTTCCGTAGTATTATTTCTTGTCTTGTTTATTTCCTTATTAAGGAGAACGTTTATTTTGTTTCTATATTTTCGAGTTACATGTGGTAGAATATAGTTATTGATTTTATTATTGACCGATAAATCTAGATTTGAGTATATTGCGACATCTGTAGGGTAGATAGTTAAGTGCCGATGCTAGATGTTGTGAGTATTTATTTAGGGATTTATTTAAAATATGTTAATTACTCTGCTTGAGATTACTCTTTTAATATCCTGTCGATAACCAGCTTCCGAACGTGCCCTTGCAGCCTTAAATACCAGGGAATTTTCCTGGAGCTTATACATCGGAAAACTGTATGTCAAACCTATTAGGACGTAAATGTGTGCATGTATGCAGGTATTTCGAACCATTTTATTGTTAATTTCATGTATTTCGTGTGCACAGTATAATTTGTAACAATTTAATTAGACACAGCCACCTGTGTGCACATAAGTGTCGTATAAGCTGGCAATAAATAAATAGACAAGCATCTCTTAAGATATTTTGATTTGGTCTCTGATAATTTTTGAAAGAAGGTTAGTTACCGTGGTGGTGTCATACTTCCTGCCTCCTTTGTATTTTGTTCAGACTCACTATATGGCAATCTAGACCATACATATATTTTAGAAACAAAGAAGGTAGCAGGTTATTTTTGTTATACTGAGTTAATTTGACATACACGAAATACAGCAGATATGTGGTACCCATGTTTTGTCTTGATTTTGAATTTTGAAGCCAAAATATTGTTAATAACATCTTTGAATTAATTCACTTCTTCTTCTTTTACGATTTTGTAATATATAATCGACGAACATAACAAAAAATATCCGGAGAATTTTTACAGCCTCTTGCATTGTTTCCCATTCTTGAAAATCACACGCAGCACAACTTGTATAACACTAGTTCAAACTTTCTTAACTAAGTGACAATTCAGTGACATTTCATTTGTCACTTGCCACACCGCGTCAACAACTAAACAATAACTGAATCACCACGCCCGGCTGCAACTTTCATATATGCACGTATTGATTCCAGACGTTTCAATTTTAGTATATTCCGCGATGACTAGATTAGAATTCTCTCTGGAATGCGTGTCGTCGTATCCTTTGTAGTTTCCGCTGCTCTTCACGGTAAAGTCGCAAACGTCTCGAGCTTGTTACAATGCTTTTTAATTTTAAATTTTACGTTAATCTTAGTGAAAACATAAAAATTGTATTTTGAAAATATAAATATAAATTAGTGTTACATCATTATTTTGCAATCGGTTGTTCTATTACCGTAAGGTTGAAAGTGCTCATTTTGAACATTTAATTTAAAATCACTGTGATGTGTTCAGAATTATTTTTTTTTCAATTTTAGTAGTTTTTTTTTATTCCAATGAAGGAAATCAAGAAAAAAGAAAAATCTTCCAAACACTTTTCAAATAAAAGGTCACCTGACCCCCTTTGCCATTTACAATTTTCAAGTTGATATAACCTACAGCGCCATCTGTCAAAATTTTAAAATGATACACGGTAATAAAGTTTTGTTTTAATTATATTTCAACGTTTTATTCCACTTCGTGCACATTAGAGACGCACTGTATAAAATAGTTTCATCAATGAATACATTAGAGCAGAAACAATATACGTATATACGAATGTGCTAAGACGTTACGTTATCCTTATCCAATTATAACACCTTCTCTGGCGGTTTTACTTCCCCCATTTAGAATTTAACTTCCATTTTCTTAATGCATATTAGGTTACCAATGAATTTTAAATTAGACCAAAACAATACGAGACGACGAATACATCGGGACGATAATTCTCACAACATAAATGATTACCAGTGTTCAGTGCGATTCTATAAGATCCACGCTAAACAAACAAACACACACACACACATACACGCTCGGAATCGTGACTAATGTTTACGCAAGAATGCGCCAACGCTCCGCCACCAACAAGCTCGTGTGTGCGTTATTAAATTATACTCGGCAGGGGTCTCAATCACGCCCTCTTGTGCTTTAATTAGGCGTGCATCGCGTTAATTCGACGCCCTAAGTGAATAGATTAAGGTGAATCCAACTAATCCGATCGTGCCTAAACTTTATTTCGGTGAATGGTGGAGCTGTTGGAGCTTCGGATGCCCGTTATTGTTCGGAAGCCTCTTCTCGAATTACCATCGCCTTAATTTCCCCGAGAGATTCCTTTTTCTTGCCGGAGCGGAGATGTTTCTGTTTGGAGAGAAAAAAAAAGGTGCCGTTCGCTTTGATGGAACGGAATGTCTATTTCAGTATAGCCCGGATTCTACAAAAAAGGAAATTGCGTTTAAAGTTCCTGTAGGATTGTATGTATGTAGGTGTAATTGCAAAAGACTGTATAACGGCTGTCCCAATAACAATTTATTTGATAAACATCATTATTTTGAAATATTGCATTTAAAAAAAAAGGAACAATTTTCAAAATCATGTCAGGTCAGGTCCTATATAGATACGCGGACATGTGATATTGTTTGAAGTTTATGAATATGACACTCAACGACTATGCTACAATGGAGAGAGTTATCGGGGTGAGTACTTTAATTATCTTTCTTTGTTTGTAATGAACTAATTGATCACTAGAAGTTCTTGCAGACAGGTTTGCATAAAGAAAATATCGAAAAGACGTACGGTAACTTGTTTCAAATAACATTTATTCTTCACGTCAGACAAATCCACAGATATATATTTATATATATACACATACATATATTCATATATACATAATATAGATAATTAAAATCATCTTTATTAACATCATAGTGAAATAAAGGTCAATACAAGGAAATGTATTTAATTTTCTAAGCATGAATAAGCGGTCTGTCAGCTTGACACATAACCTTAAAGCAATTTTGATACACTATGGATTGTAAACATAAGGTATGTTCTACAAAGATTGAACTTTTACATTAGATTTAAACAACAATTTGACTTTCCTTGATTACTATCTTTCAGTATGCTCCTCGACAGTCACAGAAAAATTATAAGTTACAAAACAAATAAATGAGGTTAAAATAATTATTACGGAAATTTTACATTAGTTATCTACGTTATTGGTAGTCTTTATTTTACTTAAATTCGCGATCTGAGTCTCGTACGGTGATTTTAAATATTCGGTGATTGACGTTCGTTCGCGGTCCTAGAATAAAATGTGTATACGAATATTAATAATGGTTTTCTGTCGGGGATCTGTCACGACGTTTTAAAAGTCTGACCACGAAAGATTTTATTCTTTTAGGACATGTTTAGTGCAAGTTTTAATCTCTCCACGGCGCTTTAATGCCTGAATGAGATTAAACGGACAGTTTTAATCCCTCCACGGCGCTTTAATGCCTGAATGAGATTAAACGGGCGGTTTTAATCCCTCCACGGCGCTTTAATGCCTGAATGAGATTAAGAGGACGGTCCCTACGGCTCTTGGCCTGAAGACAGAAAGGAAAGGAGGTCACGATTCAAAGACCTGAAACAGGAATGATTTTACAATGCTGGAAGTCGGCCTTATATATCATCCGCAGCGCGTACGTATGCAGACAAAAACTAGTTTAATACATTGAATTTGTAGTACTGGAACTTTTCCACATATAAATAATAAATTGCTAAGAAATTATTAAATGAATTACTAAAAATAATACGGTAATATATACAGAAAAGTTCATTGTTCATAATGAAATATCACCCATATATTATTTAATATTTACAGATAAATTAGATATGAATTTAAAAATGGTATTTTATTACAATTAACGAAGGGGCTTCGTTACATCTTTTCTCTTTTCGAATATTTTGTTTTCGTACTGTAGAGAATATATTTCTATATTATTTTGTAGACCACATGCGCAGATGCCGTTGTGTCCATACTAGCAGCATAATTATCACACGAGCAGTGGTAGTAATAAGACGTACGCATTTTACTTCTGTGAAAAAAAGAGAACATTATATTTCAAGTTATTAACCGGCAATTTTACAAATTAATTATTGTAATATATAAAAAAATTATCAGAAAAGAATAGCAGATTTTACAGACATTCGTGTTCATTATCACTGTTTCTACTGTCTTCAGATTCTGAACACTGATTTATGTTTATAATAAATGGTATTACTTCTTCTATGTCAAGCGACAATTCACGGTTCCACCATTTTCTGATTTCACTGTTAGTTTGTCTAATAGTATTCGTCTAAATTTCAAGGGTGATCATGTCTAGGGCATGATTACACATCTTAACTACATTTTATCCCCATAACCCTGTTCTCCAATGTGCTAATTATAATATATTTTGGATATTCCCCAGATATGCTCTATTGGGTTGAATATGTAGTGATATGGTGGTAGTCGCACAACTGTATGCGTCTGGTATATTATGGTTCTTAAACACTCCCTTATTTGACCTTATTTCCAAGAATTATTGGGGGATTTGTTATATGAATGCTATGTTAACTTCTAATGGACACAGCAGTTCATTTTCAACTATTTTAAGATATTGTTACTATGGTTATCAGGATAATTAATATTTGAAAAAAATACTAATGAGGCACCATCAATAAAACTATTACACGTGCCTGTATAAATAACTATCAACCTAAAAGCAAAGCAACATTTGTATTACTTGACACGTGTCAATTTTAATGCAAAGCATTACATCTTGCCCTGAACTTTCATCTTTCGAACACTTTCATGACTATCATCGAAGTGTTCTAAAATGACATATAATTAACATTATAATATTCTTTTTATTTTCATTGAGTTGTATAAGCAACTTACTGTTTTTATACAGATCGTATACAGTATCTTGTAATGTTGCTTTTATTGCAGGAATAATCACATACAGGTTCTTTTCCTGAAACTGATCATTTTGTTTACGTGTCAGAAATACTGCTGCCAGATTCAACGGGAATACTTAAAGCTTGTGCAACTTTCTAAAATTATAATATTTAATTTGATGTCATTACAACAACAATGTATACATACCTTTCGCACATTTGTCAAAGGTAAGAGAAGATCACCGTTATTCCGTTTATGTTCGAAATATGTAATCAAAGAGCTAATGAGCTCCTTTGACTGACTACTGAACGGTTTAAGCATCATTAGTTCTAAAAGTAACTTTTAATTATAATACTACAATAATATAATAAACATAAAAAAACACCCAAAATCTATAATACTGTCAAAGAAGCTGTCAAATGACTGCAAATGACTAAAATTCAAAATGACGAGCCAAGTGTAAACGACGTTTCACGTAAGCCAACATCTGATGTTAATATTTCTAATAAAAATGGCTAAAAACCGCCAACATTATCATTTTTAATTAATATCAATGATTAAAATAATCCTGTAATTATTATTATATACATATAATATATTATATATATTATACCTTAATAAAATTATAAATTTAGTTATGTATAAAGTAATTATATTCGTGAAATGTTCATGAAATTGGTAACACAGACGTCATTATTTTTCGTTTATGATGAATGTGGATTGTTTGGTGCTTTCTAGTATATAAGTGTGTATTTTTATGATAATAACTTGTTCCCAAAAATTTTTGTTATTTCTATACAGCGAAGTTTGTATACAACGATTTTTTTGCGGTGATTTTGCGACTTCGCTAAAAAGAATTCGCCTGTATTAATAACATATATAACTATATAGAAAAAATAAGAGAGAAAAAACAAAATTTATGATCTGTTTTAAAGAATAAATCTGTAACATTTCAATCTCGTACGTCCTCTTAATACGAGACCTAATAATGTATAACAGATTATTTACTTTGTGAGTTGAGAGAGGGTAATACGTTGAAAAATTATTTGACAGGGATATTGATTGCTCCGAAACTAAATTTACAAAAGGATACTCAATCATTGTTTGACCTTAAAGGGGGAGATCAGTAATGCCGCTGCTCTGCTTTAGCTCATTAATCTTTACTGATCTTTCAAATTGATTAAGGTACTACTACTTCTCACAAAAGAGAAAGAGAGGGCGCGAGACGCAACGGGAAAAGAACGATGGCCGGAAAGGAATAAAAGAAAATCATTTAAAAACAAGGTAACCTTATGTAATTTATTATTCCTGTTTCCTTGGTATTTTCGAAAGATATCGAAAGGAGTGCTGCCCTAAATAAATTATTGAATACGTAAGACGTTAATTAGTAGGAAGTGCGATAATAAATGTTTTAATCCGAAAAGAATAGCATATACAGGGGTCCGTCTGTTTTCTCGGTAATTCCATTTGAAATATATACAATTTCTTCTTGAAACCGATATTTGAACATACATAGATTGATTGCCAGTCAACCGTCTAACAATTTGAGGTATGGTAATTTTGCTGTATAGGTTTCACTGCTTCGTTTAATTCTAAAGACAAGTTTCTGAGTTTTTTCTGTGTTTAATTTAAGTTTCATCGCAGTGAACCATTCCTCTCATCTTCTTATTGCTGATATTGATCTTTGTTGAGCATCAAGTTCTGTCTTTCAACTTGTTAAAATGGAAGTGTCGTCTGCGTAAAGGCATTTTCAGCACTAAGACATTCCGGAATATCATTTATAAATATGATAAACAATAATAGTCCCAGAATTGAGCCTTGGGGAACTCTACAACATGGTGGCACATGGGTTTGAACAAATCTTATGGAAGAAATGTCGTCATATCAAAGAAATTTTTAAAAAATACCTTGGTGTTGAGGTTTGTCAGCGGTCTGCAGATTTTTTCCGTTCCCTAAATGATCATGTTTCAATAGTAGTACAGTCTCCCAATGACTGTGCATTTCAAAGTGATATGATAAAATTTCAAATATTCTATTCGATCTACCATTGGTTTTTGTAAAGCGTTGTGTGATGTTCCTTGCGGACCACTAACTACCAGTTTTGATAAATCTTTTAAAGAATGTACTTTTACTTAAATACGGAAAATGTATTTTGTGTTTCCAATTCCCAAGAATAGTTATGTTAGCTTATTAGTCTTTTCCTAAATTATAGGCCCGTGTCTAAATTAAATACAATTGACAAAGTTTTGGATAAAATTGTGTATAAATTAACTGAAGAATGTCACAATAAGTCAGCAGTTTCGTTTTTTCCAAGTAAAGGTGTAGAGTCTTATGACCTATTCTGATTGCATCTGTTATAGATGAACAGATGATGGAAGTGGAGTCGGTATACAATGAGTTCAGCAAATGCAAGTAGTTGAGGTATCAAAACGGTACATTTAGTTTGTGTAAAATGTCGGTTGAATTACAAAATGCTATAAAAACAATATACTTAGTCGAGGATGCAAATCACGAAATAACAGGTACAAAACTGCTGTCATATCGACAAGCTCTTGCGGTGTTGTTGTTCTTTAACATTCGTGTAAAAAAGCATCAATCAAGTTATTCGCGAGTGTAAATTTTCTGGAAAAAAGCAAGAATACCCACTTGTTGATCTTTATCATGCTTGGCGAGAACTTCAAAAATAAAGCATGAAATCCCAAGAAATTCATAAACGGGGAGGGGATAAATTCAAAACAGCTTTTGATAACTGGTTTGATATCGCACATATTGATGGCCTCCAAAGAATGAAGACGAAGAAAAAGAAACGGAGTTAATCTGAACGCCAGCGCTGTTTGTTTGGGGTAGACATTAGTTGAGAAATAAGAAAGGCCACAGCAACGTAAAACGAAGGAAGAAAAAAGAAAACTAATCAAAAAACAAACAAAAATTTTTTAAAACAGTTTTACAGTTCTGACGAGAAACCTTTGACAGAATCATCAACCGCTGCTGCAACATCAGAAAAAAAAAAGGGGAGAAACAATTTTATTCCATAAAAACTGATTGCAGCTTTAGAAAGATGCTAACTGAATATTAAAGACTCTATATTCTTCAAGCGCTAGGTCTAAGCATAGACGAATATACAATTTATAAATCTCCCATTTAATGGGTTTGACCAGAAATGAGAAAGAAAAAGGCAGAAGATATAAAAATGGATTTTCCTTAAATGCGCTTCATGTTTGGAACTTCGATGACCAAGTGCAAATAATGTGTTGTGGTACTACATCCACTAATACTGGCCATTAGCCAAAAATCTGAGAAGTGAACTGTTATTATTCGCTTGTCGCCATCATGTCTATGAAGTCGTCTTGAAAAATGTCTTTAGAGCAAACATTTTTCAAGTTACTAAAGCCCCCTGATATTCGGCATTTAAAAAATTCAGCGGAAATTGGAATAATATTGATTGTATTAATATCCAAACTTGCCCCGAATTTATGCAACAATTAGTAGTGTGTTACAAGCATGCACTACCAAAGTCGATTGTTAGACCTATATATGAGAAACCTTGGCTTGCGTGCCATTTGGCAGTTAAAGCACCTTATCAATATTTGAGCTTTTTAAAAACTTTGAAGGGTTACGAGCAATTTGACACAGTTATTTCTCAAGCAGTTTTAAAGAAGTTTTGTCAACACTTGCAGTATTTTTCAGAGGAAATAGCAATATTATCGATCTTTGATAATTTGGGGGATAATGAAACCAACACGCGAATTGTTGTTTAGAAAGAGAAACTTCATGCCATTTATGGAAGAGGTATATGCCATCTACAGAAGCAATATCTAGTTCCTCATACGGATCTTGAAGTTATCTGTTCTTTTAATCTATTATACCATTTACGTAATGACTGTGTTGACAATTCATTGTCTCTAATGTGATGCATTTATTGTTTCAGTTAAAACTTTAAATGAGTTTGTGTTGACTTCACTTCAAGATAAAAGATTGAAAGCAACTTTCTTCAAGATAGCGTCTTGTTATGGGAGGAAAATTCTGTTTTTATGAAAGCAAGAACATATGTTAAATGTCTTAAAGCAGTCAACGATACTGCAGAAAGTGCTGTATAACTGGTGTCAGATTTTCATAGCAAAATAATGGCCAAGGAATAACTGAAGCAGGAACAAACAAAACTCTATCCTGACTGCAAAAAGGAGAATGAAAAGAAAATATTCCATTTAACTTCTACTTTTTGTTTGTTTTATATATAATTCACTATTATTCATAGATGTTTTATTTTTTTACCTAAAAATAAAAAAAACAAGATTAAATTTCTGTTATACTGAAAAATTTGGGATTTCGCCGGCAAAGGTTAGAATCATCGTAAAGGGATGAAATTTCGTAGCCGAGTAGGCCATGGTAGTTATAAAAATGATGTGTTAGAAATACGAAAAAGAATTTGTTAACGCTATGTATACTGATGATTTTTTTTTCGTCTCCGTGTAACAGCAGATATAAAATAGATAATATAGAAAACCCCAGTTTTACTTCCATAATATAATATATAATAATAGACAAGCGGACCTTTACTGGCTTTCCAATGTTTTCTTTCCTGTCAATATTTAGTATATAATGTAGGAAAAAGTATTTATCCGACGCAAAGAAATAACCATTGTCGATTAATTTCTACCTCGTGTATTTTCTACTGTATGAAGAAATTGAGGTCAAATTGACTTTCGTGTACATACAATAATGAAGACATTAATACACAATATACTGTATAAAAAACTACAAAAACCAGGGAAAGCTTATGTAAACAACGCTGCTTGCCTGAAACCATGAAATTCTATTAACAAGGTAAATTGACGACGACCAACTGGTGGTTACAATATTATTATTACAAACAACTTCTGCCTCATTTCTCGCTGCGGTGAAATTCCATTGATTACAGTTTGCTCGAAGTCTCATAAAGTCCATGTGCGCGTTTTCTCTGAAATAATATTTTCCCAACTTTACAAACACTCAAGTTTTTATTTTGTTCCAATTATTACCTTCTTGAAGCAGTACGGATAGATATTTGGTATTCGCAAATAGGCAATATTTGATTTTGTCAAATTAGAAAATAGCACTGATGTTCTTTATTAAGAGAATTGATTTTTGCATATGGAAAGAAAATTGGGAAAAGTTGCCCGGAAAATTGAAAAATTCGGGAAAAGCTGGAAGCTCTTTTTTCTATAGGATTTTTGAATGAACTCAAAACCATAACTCACGATTGGAACGATGGATATGCGTATTTTTGTATTCTTTTGTTCGTTATGGTCCTGGAAAAGTTTTCAGAAAAAAATCCATACAATTACAAAAAAAATCGGAAAATTCATAATTTTTGTATACACTCTAGACACATGGCAATTGTAGACCTTGTGGGTAGAGATGTTTTAAACATGAGAACGAACCACATGGTAAAGCGATATAGTATAAATAGACCATTCGAAGTAAACTTTCCAGAAAGACTCGATTGGGAGAATGGTATGCTAGGTATTAACAGGCAGGACCAGACTTGGTACACAGATGACCGCAGCTGCCATTGGAACAGGATTCTACTCTGCTAGTCAGAACAAATGCTATGCACAGGGGGGGGGGGGTATGCATCTGTGTTTCAGATAGAGGTGTTTCCTATATTATCTGACAGTCAAGCGGCACAAAGGCGATATCAAGCCAAGAGGTGTCGTCAAGACTGGTCTGGGAATGCCTCGAGTAACTGCTGGCAGTCCGGAATAAGGTAAAACTGAGCTGGGTGCCAGGACATACAGGGATTGAGGGCAATGAAAAAGCTAGGAGAGGATCAGAAGCAAGAATCATAGGCCCAGAACCGGCTCTGGGGGTACCCAAAAGTATGATCCGAAGCCACGTCAAAGACTGGGTTTATGAAAAACATAAGCACCACTGGGCAACAATTCCAGGACAAAATCATGGCAAGGAATTTATTGGCCAACCATGCGACAAAAGAGCCGCAGAACTAGTACACACCAGCAGGGAACGGCTGCGAATAACAACAGTTCGTTTGACTGGTTATGCACCTGTTAAAGTGGATCTCAACAGGATAGACCTGTATTATGGAGACCTTAGGGCAACCAAATGTAGATCCAGAGATAGTCAAGAGATACCCAGTGAAGGACCTGTACAGAGGTGTACAGGACAGAACATTACTTGAATGGATAACATAGATTACACAGGTTGAGCACAATAAGCCTTATTGGCTGCGCTGTAAACTGGAGACGTTAGTCAGACAGGCCTGGAGGGGGGAAAGTGCACTCTCGATCATAACTGATGATACAAACGACACATTTGGTTGATTCTTTTTTGTTTTGTTCGTTATGTTCCTGGGATGGAAATAACTCAATTGAATGTTTTCAATTGAAACAAAAATCTGGAAGATATGGAGAAAAATCTTTATATATGTAATCATTGGTGCGTCTGGTAGTGATCGTATAACTTTTGAAACACTTGATGCCTTTCGGTTTATAGATGTGCTAGGATACGATAGGTGGCGCTGTAAACAATTAACAATTTCTAAATTTATTTGGTTTAAATTGGTTAAAATTTAAATGGTTATTATATATTATATGTATACATCATCGCGCCACCTACCGGAAAGGGCAGAACAACGTCTACCGGGCCGACAATTACTAATTAAATATTCTTAAGGCGATACTACCGGTCGAATTTCGACCTATTTTCAACAGTTTTCCTAACAAACCTACGGCAATACCAATTGATGTACACCCTTGAAATTTTTTATAGTGCATCTGTGATGAATCCATAAGTTCCCTAACTTATTTATTTCTCAAATTAAGTACACATTCTTTTGTAATAAAATCGTCAAGTTCATAAAAATCACCTTACTTTTACCAAAATTTGTGGTTAAAAAGGAAAACTTACTTCAAAATTCAACAAGTTAGGGAATTTCCTTGAAGCTTTACCTACAACATCCCGCAATTAGAAATATATTATCTTGTCAACTAATTAAATAATATTGTTAAAATGTAGGCGTTGCTGAAGTGTGCAAATGCTGGAGTTAGTTTTCTGTCCTTTATATGCGATCTCTATCGCGATCGGACCTCGGCCGACATCTGGTTTTATGAGTGTTGTAAATTTTAAAAAATTCTCTCAGATATTAAAGTAAAATCGGAATATGTTTGAGTTCAGTTGTAGTTTGAAGGACTACAACGTGTTAGAAAATTATAATTTATATTCTCTTGCACGTTTTTGTGGGAAGAATAGGTAAAAATTCCAAAATTTGATTTTCCAGACCTAGGAAAAAAAATTTAAAATGGAATCATTAGTTCAGATACATTTAAATATCAGTTGTTATATAGGTATAAATAAGTAATTACACTGGCCTACTTTTGAAAAGATGTTTTGTTTTTTATGACTAAGTAATTTTGTAGAATGTTGGGAATCTGAATGCAAAACAATCATTCATTTTTGTAATTAACAATGTTGTAAACTGTTACTTTTAAGGAGTAACCCCTAATATAAATGAATTAAAATTCCAAATTCCAGGGTGCAAGATAATTGTGTGAATCAGTACATTCACTTACCTTTAAAATAATTATTATTAATCGCTTATGATTAATAATATTTCCAGATGTTGACTTCGAAGTAGAACCATTGATGTTATTAAATCTGTGACCCACCCTGTATGTCTAGCTCAGATTATTATTAAGAGCATGAAATTACTCAAGGATGTCAACTAATGCCGGTTGCGCCACCCATTTTAAAATAATAAGGCGGGGTCACTGTTGTTAAAGTATTGCACAATTAAAATGGGAAATTGTACTAACTAATACTAGGCCTACCTCAAGAAAACAAATGAATAAAAACAATAACAATTTATTTAATAAAAAGAACAAGAGAAAATGGATATAGCAAATTGGATACATTCTATTACATTATTAATTGAAATATTGCTCAAAAGAAATAATGAAGTCAAAATATAAATGATTGTTGCATATAACTTAACTTTGTTAAAAAAAATGACTCAGTCTACACTAAATTTCATTTAAATTTAATAATTACAAATGTAATACAAAAACAGAGAAAACTAAATTTCAGAGAGACGGTACAAATAAAACAATAAAGACAGGTTTGACAGATAAATAATCTTAATAAAATTTAATTGGTCAAATTCGGTAAAACTAATTATCAAACATGATAATACTAACTGATCAAATATGGTGCACCATTTACCTTAAAATGTATCTAAACTGGAGATTACAAATATTAAAAAAAAACTCTACAAATATTTAATATATATAATTTTACCATCAATACGATAAAATAAAAGAAAATAATAGTGACTATTACAACACACACAGATTTAAAGAAACATATACTAATTTAGACAAAAACACAAAGATTTCATGAACATAACAAATTTAGACAAATAAAGTGCCTTGTGCACAATAAACTTTATTAAACAAACATATAACTGTAAAAATTTCTAACAGCCTGGTAGTTGTACAAATATCTTGTCACATGTAGTACAAGAATAAAAACTCAAATACCTGGAAATGCTATGTTTCCGTACGTCAACGAAGATTGTTCCCGGACGCCTATCTCTGCTACCGCTACCGATGGTGTTTAGCGGGGCCCTATATTGATGGTATCGGTGAGATGTCCCCTAGATTCGGCCATCGCCGTGAATTGATACTCCAACAATTATTATTGGGAAATCGAGAATTACATCACCCTGATCGGTGTATCCATACTGGATAATAACATCTCCTTCCCTTGGCCATCCACATCGCAGCGCTTAGCGACCGACGCCGGGACTTGAGTTACGATATATCTAACTACCACTCACTGCTTAATTTGTACTAAACTAAAAGAATGTAATACCAAAGAATATTACCTTACGCCTTACGGTAAAGAAGCGACACTGTGATATCATTTTCAAAACGCTCCAATGCGCATGTACATATATTCTCAAAATGGCCGTTAACTGTTGCTAGACGTCAGCTGTTTCTTTTGTGCGGAATAAACAAATTATAGTAGCGTTTTTTGATGTAAATTGAAAATTTGTTGACTTGTTAATGTATTGATCATTGGTTACTTGTGGTGGAAAATCTTGAAAATGTAAGCTTTTTTTACTTTCCGGGAGATATAAACAGGTAAACATTAATATCTTTTTTGTACTCGCTTATCAAAACCTGTCATTTCACAATTCGATTTGCGTGCGTAAAAAGTCACTTTAAACACGAGTGCGTAAAAGTAAAGTTGGTACTTCCTAGAACTTGATTAATTTAGTGACATTTTAAAATCATAAATTCCTAACCTTAATAATATGCTACCCAGTTCGTTGTTTTTCTATGAAAATAAAAGGAAATGAAATAGAATTTTTTGAATTTGATAATTTTAAATTAAATGTCACTTCAAATAATCAATACTGCCAATTCAATTTTTTTTAATTAATATCAAGAGATTAGTAGTGTGTCATAAACGATAACGTATTTAACAATATGTATTATTATTATAGTTCTCGTACAAAAAATATTGTACAAACTTCGTGCGTGAAACATTTTGCGAATTCGTGTCCATAAAGCGCTCGCCTTTCGGCTCGCGCTTTAAACTGGTCACTCATTCGCGAAATATGATTTCACGCACTTGGTTCGTAAATAACTATTTTGTAATATTCTTTTGGAAATTATGGAATTAGTTTTTTCGTACAAAGAATTGCACTAATGTACATACCTACTTAAAGTTTATTACAATATTTTTCTTTTTATCAGGCGTTTTGAATGGATTCAAGCCTGCAGTCGTCCAGATTTAATAGGGAAAGACGAATAGTTTTTAAATCAAACAAGAGTATGCACGAAACATTTTGAAGCACATATGTTTCTGAATGATTTGAAGAATCGACTACAATGCCATGCAAAACCAACACAGTACTTACCAGCAGATGAAAATGTCCGCCAATTGTAAGTTTAAAATGAAGACTCACTATTCATCGAATTGCATTTTTTTTGTTAATAGACTAACAGAGGAAGCAAATCCTGAGACCTGTGAACTATCTTGCTCATTCTGGTCTAGTTCACCGTAAGTTTAAGATCAAACTTATCCTTCATACAATAATTGTATCCTTTTTTGTTTATAGAGTAACTATGAGAGGAAGTCCTGTGGCTACTCAAACACATAAAAAGTTGTCTTTCAGTACACCCCGAAAAAGAAAGTTAAGGTTTGAACTGAAAATTAAATTATGTTTGCGGATATTTTATGAAAAAGTGTTTGGATAAACATACATGTAATAAATGTTCACAATATGGTAGGTACATTAAGGAATTAAGTGCAAGCACAATTATGTGCCATTTAAATGCCTAGGAAACCAAAGAAAAATCAACATTTTGCAATTTATGTATACCTACCTTGGATTTTGTAGAGTATATCAGAGAAATTGTGTTTGGTGCAACATTTTTAAACCTTTGCAATTACAGATCATGTTAGATTAAATTTCATTAAAGTGCTTGAACAAATTCCTTTTTGAATGCCATGTGAAGACTTCCCCAGGTTGTACTTAATGAAATTATTTTATAAATTACAATTTTTTTTATACTCTCAAAAGACCTAATGCAGATTTTAAAAGAACACCTGGGAAGTCGACAATAGTATATTGTAGACCTAGGCGGTAAAGTGGCAATTTTCCAGACCGAAAGAAGGTATGGACGGGCGAGGCGTAGCCGAGCCTGGCCGCTTCTTGAGGTCTGGAAAAACCACTTTACCGCCATGGTTTACACATAATTTTTTATCCTACACAAAACAACTAGTCTATATGAAACATTTTTTATTTAAATAATTTTAAGAACTCGTACAAAATTTAACTTAATTAATTGTTTGAAATATTAATGTTAAACACTGGATTATTAATTGTACAACTAGGAAAAGAAATTCCTTGTTTTGACAAATTTGAAAAGTCAAGTTGTTCTGAAAATGTTGAAACAGATGTATCTTAATTAACAACTTCCGAAATATTCAATGTGGTAATGGGTGCTGCTGGAATGCTGGACTCGTTTCTTATACTATCTCCTGTATTTAAGATTTTTTTGGCGATGGAAATTTTATTTGGGATAGAGTCCTCCACATAACCCTCCGCCACGCTGGTAGACTTCCATCCACCGTGCCTTTTCAGTGCTAATATATCTGCCCCTGAATCGGCAAGTAGTGTGGCTGATGTCCTTCGCAGGCAATGGCCAGTATATTTTTACTATTTGGCAAATTCAAATATGTAGCTATTTTGCATGGTATTGCCCCAATTGTATGATACCCTACATTTTGGGCAGCACATTTTCCTTTATTATATTTAACAAATAATCGGCGAGAATTCATATTCTTCGGCCTTAAATTGAAATACTTTCTGCAAATTGATATAATATCAATTGAATTTTCTTTCTCAGAATTGCAAACAGTGAACGTGCGTTGTTTATTGTTTTTTGTGTCTGGTATATGAATTATTAAAATATCGCCTTTGTCCACAACGTTATCAAATGTCATATTTGTGAGCTCCTCAGACCTACACGCTCCAGCAACTCCAATTATTAATACCACCTACAACAAATAATACATTGTCTTATACAAAATAAAAATTAGCCTGTTCCTTTACCTTTGTCATTAGGTACATTTCGTCTGGAGCTTCTCTTAGAAATGTATTTATTTCTTGTGCACTGAAGGTTCTCGATTTTTTGGCAACATGTCCAACAGATTGCTTTTTCAGAAAAGCTGTTACTTTTGAATAGCTACCAATATTAACATTATGCTTAACTGCCATTGTTGCTTTTAGCATCGAGTGAATTGACCATAATGTGGAAGACTTATATTTCTCCGATAATTCGGAGATATAGGTTAGAATTACACTTTCAGTATATCTTTTAACTTTCTTTGTTGTACACCAATCCATAAAAAGTTTATATTGTGCATTATATTTCTGCTTTGATTTGTTCGGTAATAAATTTAGCGTTAC
Organism: Amphimallon solstitiale; assembly: GCA_963170755.1. NCBI lineage: Eukaryota > Metazoa > Arthropoda > Insecta > Coleoptera > Scarabaeidae > Amphimallon > Amphimallon solstitiale. The sequence continues at coordinate 7,965,498 of OY720675.1, forward strand.
TTCTTTGGCTTTCTCAGTAATTTCTTCGGGTGTGCAGCTGTCCATGTTTTCATCGGTGTTGGAAATATTAGAAGGTCCAGCACATTCCATTGTTGAATGTCTAATAAATGGAAATAAAAAATAGTCTTTTCAATCTTAATAATGTGAAATTGATTCTTATTTACCTGGCACAATATTTAATTATTCAATTTGATTTGACAGAATGCAGCCGAAATGACACAACAAAACAATTCAATTGATGCGCCACCTAGCGGTGATACTGTCAAACTAGTTACTTTTCTTGGCTAGACGTACAAAAAGAAATTTTCTTGCCTAGACGTGCAGATATACACTTTCACGTTTCCATAGAGCCGCGAAAATTTAGTTTTGGAATAGTGTAGGATAAAAAAATAATTACTATTTCTAGTTTGTAGTTGTAGTTATTTTTATATCAAATTATTTTATTGTTATATGTAATTGGTGTTAAATATATATGTTTGTTTATGAATTATATTATTAAAGAATTCTGTTTATTACTTGTAAATTTTGTCTCTTAATTGTCCTCTTCAAAACATTCCAAACAAAATATTTACAAAAGTATTATTTGGATATCCACGTATAATAATTGCCGAATAACTGTTTAAATATGATAATAATTTATTTTGGCAATATTCGGCAGTTCTACGCCAATGGACTGAAAGGCGCGCCACTGAATTAGTAGTTTCAAAATGGCCGAAGGTCGTTGAAATGTAAGCTGAGTTTTCTTATGGAGTGTCGCTTCTTTACCGTAAGGGTAATATTTATTTAATTCTTTGGTAATACTGACGTTACGGTGAATGTTGTAATAGTGCCTGATTTTGGATGCACTTCGCCCTTATAAAATCTCAGACCTGGAGAGGGGTATTTTGGAAATAAATTGGCGACAGTAAGGCGCTGTTGGATCACGCCACCAGAAAATGCCAAATACGCAATATTGCGAAATACGTAGTTCCATACAACAAACCATGAGAACTTTTAGGTAGCTTGGACAAAAAATGTATACGTCGCCAATCTTAAATTTCAACAAAGAATCCTTCATAAACTAAATATTTCTTATGGAATATTATAAAACGGAATAATATATGCGACGCAGATTTTAATGTTGAAGAATTTTAAGACGTAATTTATTTGGAATGTGAAATACAATTTGAATTAATACTGAACTAAAAATATTTAACATATAATATACAGGGATAAGTGAATTAAATTTTAGCCGCGGCTTTTTAAATGTAACAAAACATTCAAGAACTGTTACTTTTTTGTAAAATCAAAATCACAGTAGACCTGTATTATATAGTTATCACCTAATAAAAAAATCTATTTATAATCAACTAATGATTATCTTTTGACACGAATTTTTGCAAACGCATAGTAAGACTCCCATCAAAATCAGGTCTTCATTCAGACATGTAGATCCGTTTCGAGCCACCTCGATTTCAAGCACTTCCATGACCGTCGCCACAATTGTTGATTTTTCCATGGATTTTACCAATAATAAGGATGCCGACGAAAGTAGTAGTACCATAACGAGTTTAAACTAAAAATTTGAATGTAGAATTGTCGACATTTTTTAGAACTGAAAACAGCATGGATGGCAGGCGTTCAGTAAATGTTTCCTTCCTATTTGAACAAGCCATGAATTTTCAACACCATAACCTTTTCTCCTGGAATTCCAGTGATGTCACGTTCATTCGAGAAGTCAGAAGGGAATTTATATCCAAATTCATTTTGAAGTGCGAAATGTGCAAAGTTGATAGAGATGATGGCAAACTAAATACTAATGGTGCTGAAGTGACAGGAATTATGAACGCTGGTGGCGGATTTTCTCAACTTAATGAACTAGCTAGTTCTCTAATTATGCCCGTAAGCCCATAAGGCAATAACAAAGAAGAGTTTCACACAAATAAATTTACGCAACAACTCGTAAAGCGTCGTGGAAAAAACCATAGCAGAAGCAGCGATTGTGTCACAACCTCAATTGTTCATATTTTGAGGGAAAAAACCTTATTTTTAAAGACACTATTACAAACAGAAAGCCAAATTATTCAGTTTTTGTCAGCAACCGTGGATCAAGCCTTTTCCAATTTGTGGTTTTCTGAGAGAAGGAAACATTTGACCGCATATTCATTTGGAAAAATTTGTAAAATGAGAAGAACACAGCACATCCAAAAAAAAAATATCAAAGGAATCTTACATTCAATATTTACTGGGAACACTTACACCGATTATGGAAAAGACCACGAACCTATAGCTAGAAAAGAATTTTCAGACCTAATTGGAAATGATGTTAAAAAATGTGTTTTTTTTTGTTGGAAAAAAAATATTTATTAACTATTTTCTAGGTTCTAGTCGGGATGGACTCTTAAAAGATGACAGTTTAATTGAAATCAAATGTCCTTATAATGCCCGTTTGGATACACCGGAAAATGTTATTATTAAAAATAAAATAAAGCTTGTCATATTTGAAAGTAAGATATTTTCGCTAAAACGATATGATAATTATTTTTATCAAGTTCAATGTCAATTGCACATAACTGAACGAAAATATTGTTACTTTATATTTTGGACACCAAAAGGCTCACTTTTTGAGCAAAATTCCGGGATGAAAATAATGGTGTGAAATTTAGTAAGCAATTCAAAACGGAAACGATATACAGGTATTCCATTTGAAACACTTGACTTTTAGAAAAAAATGTGTCATGTAAGTTTAATCCAGTTCTGCCTATTTTATTATAAACAACACTACCAAAATTACGGCCATTTAATACGTTGTTTTCAATAAATATAGTTTCTTAAAACCATTGAATTTTCAGAAAAATGGCAATCAAACACTTTAGATTTTAGGCCTATACTATCTTATTACTTTTTATCTAATAATTATATGGAGATTACAAAAATGTGATATACAGGAGGTTCCATTTAAAAAACTATGAGTATGGTCAGTCACTTATGAAACATTCTGTATACTACATTTTATGAGTATAAAAGACGCTTCCAGTACCAAAAAATATCCATTACAGCAAAAAAAACCGCCTCGAAGTAGGTATCATTATTCATGAAGGCAAAATCCTCTTTATCCACGGAAATAAGTCACTCTGCATATATCTACCAAATGAATGAATAAATTGCTTCCAACTAATAATTTTAAGACTGAATTGTACCATGTATAAATAAAGAGGATCTTGTATAATATTGGTGACTTTTTTAGTATTATTTTTTAATGTGTATAGGTATATGTATTTGTATTTCATTTTGATTTAATTCCGAAAATGAGTTTATTTCAGGTTATTCAATGAAGGATTTGGATGTACTGTAATAAAAAAGTAAATGTTATTATTATTAATTGAAAATACATGTTTTTTTTTATAATTATATATTGCATAACAAAATCCAGAAAATCCTCTTTTTTATTGTACTTTTTGAATGCTCAATAGTTTTTTTTTACATATTTATTCTATTGTCTGATACCGACACGAGAATTATCAAACCCATATAAACTAAATGACGTCAACTTTTACATGTATCTTCTACAATGGCTACCTGGAGCTTTGTGTTTTAATAAAAAATCTACATTCGGCTATTTGTTTTAATCATAAGTATATAGTTTTATACACAATAAATAAAGATTTAAATGGAAAATATTCTAGAAATTTTTGTTTGAATTCCAGCCAAAATTATTCCTTGAAATTATTGATATCTATATCAATATCACTTATTTATCGAAGAAATATAGGGACCTTATAAAATTTCATAGGTCTCCATAATGTCAAAAATTTTTACTTTATATGTATTATTTTTTATATATATATATATGATCGTGTAAAGATAATATAAAACAAACATAAAATGCAAACTAAAATTTGCTTTTTAAAACCACATCTGAAATCTATATTACCCGAGTTGTAAGAAGGCTTTGGGAAATTCTTTTTTCTCAAAGGAAAACTTTTTATATAGCTTGCGGAAAATGTCGAATATTTCTTTGTGTTTTGTAGCCAACGTATGCTGCAGAATAATATAATTTTTTTTGACCGCTTATATTATATCCGTGGGCATCCATAAGATCGTAAATATCTGATGTTATCGAAAACCAGGCCCGTAATAGATAATTCTGTGTTCACGAATTTGTATATATTGTAACGAATCTAGACTCTTTTCAATTTTCCTTTTATAATATACTGAAATTATTGGAATGTTAAAGGACGCATATCTAAAATTATTTGAAAAAGAATATTTGAAGAAATATGCATAGCTTGGGAACCAAAGTCTATAAAATTGTACTTAAGTTATATATATATAATTAGAATTAGGTAATTTAAGTTATATGGACATTAACACGTACCTACTGAAGAAAAACCTACACACAACATTACCATCTAAAAGAATAATAATTCGAAGTATGAAACCAAATATATCGATAAGAATGACAAGTTACGTAAGCATTTCATGCAACAACATCAATCGCATCGCATTATTTTTAATCAAAGGTACGTACGATTGAAGCAACTAGCCAAATGTAGATTTTTTATTACAAAAGAAGCTTGGTGTAACCATTGTAGTAGAGACATGCGAAATTTAACGTCCACTAAGAAAATTTATTAAAAAATTGCTAAATCAGCAAGAATCTTAAGTCTAAAGCGTTATAAATGCGTAAACTACTCCTGTGCATCAATAGACGTAGCAAAAATTTTACTTAAATCCGCTGATATAAATTTTACGGTGTTCAAATCAATAATCTAGTCTATGTACTTGCTAGATTTAGCATACCAAATTAAATTTTAAAGAAATCACGTTCATATGTCTTGAAATATAAACCCACTAAACACGAAGAATTAGATCATTTCAGTAAATTATAAAATCTGTAATTTCATAGAGTTTCAAAAACATATAATTACTGTAGACGTTTAAAAAAAGGCATTGGTTTGATAGAATTTCCAGACGATATAAGAAATACATAGTTGGTCAAATAAATTGTTTTTTTGTTGTTGTTGTTGTTCTATAGTAACAGAATACAAACTGTTTTATTTTCAAGTTAATTTATACAAAATAGTAATTCAAAATCTTTTCAAGTATCAATTATTTGGTTTTATAGTTAATTCATTTAGGTATATATATGTATATATATTGTCCTAGATATCACTTGCCAATAGAATTTACTAAAATTTACATAATCATACAAATAATCAAAATACCTTTCTTTAACGAGTTTGTGTTCATTCGTGTTTTACGATTCAACCAACAGCAAGTGCTTTTGATTTCATATCATTTTATATAAACACCTGTACTAAAGGATCTATATGAATTCATGACTAGACCACAACACACGAACCCTTTGTTAGAAGCATTATATTTAACAATATTGATTAACTGGTAAATTTCAATATATTTAATTGAAATACCGATCCTGGGCAGGTCGCTCTATAATCAACTACAATAACGTGGTAAATTCAAATAGTATAATTGAAAACACAATCATTGTCATAAATAAATTATAATTATTTATTACAATATTACAACTAGTATGTAATTTTGCGCAACTGATCTCAACAATGATTGCTTGAGAAATTTGAAGAATATAAGAAATCAAATATCAGAGATATTATAATACAAATATAATATTAAACATATCACAACTTAAGAGTATATTATGTATACCTAAAGTTTTATAAACCTCATATTAGTCACGAGTTCCATCAAGCACGAGCGAAGCGTAGCGGAGCGAGTGTAGTAAACGAGTGACTCACGACTTTTTTAAAACAAATTTCATACTATATTTTGTCTACGACAGCAAATAGTAAAAATAATACAAAATTACTTATTTTGACAGACAGATGACAATGATAGAGTTTTAGTCCTAGATTTAACTTCAGCCAGTGACTAAACAGCCCGTTGCTTAAATCCACCCCATGACTAAAACACACGAAGTTACAGTCTGTCTAAATGAATGTAAAAGGTTACCTAACGTCATAGAAACATACAATAAATCACGATACACTTATACCGGTATGCTCTCTTGAGCTGTCAATGCCGCCATTGTAAAGAAAATCAGATTTGACAGTTCTCATATGGGCTGCAGTTTTAAGTTATTTTATCGTTTTTTTTTAAAATAATATACTATTTAATATGCATGGTTTTACTGTATACGGTTGTCCTAAGTACAATCGAAGCAGTACAGCTTGTCAGATTAAATATTACAGGTTTCCCAAGGAAGGCACTGTACGAAATGTGTGGTGAATTGGTGTAAAAAGCAGGATTTAATAGATTTGAAAAATGTATTTCCAGAAATCCAAATTAGGCAATTTAGTAGTATTTTTTGATTATAGTTGTTTATTTAATAATATAAGCAATTATTGAAGTAAAATGCAATCATAACTACTTAAAATATTTTAACTTTTTTTTTTAATGTGTTTGAATTAAATTTTCAATACACAATGCAAAATAGTTTATTCTGTGAGTTCATTTTTGTACCGTGCTATAATAAATAAATATAAACTGAAAATTGTAATTGAGTAAATAAATCGCATAGATCTGAAGTATTCGATATTGGTAATGTACAGCTACATCTCTTTTAATAGAAAGGTCTCGAGCAATTGAAGAGAAGATAAACCAACATTTGAAAGAAGCAAATACAACTTGGCTGGAGTTTGTTGTGTTTAATATACATATTTTGTATGTTTACAATAATTATAAATTACCCACCGAAATTCAAGCGCGTAAAGCTGACTGACTCCAGGACTTCAAGCCATAAACTAATTTTGATTCTAGATTAAACAATAATAATAATAATGGCTTATTTCAGAATTTTATGAGGCCTTGTATTATTATAATATTAAGTTAAAATAAAATTGCCAAATATAACTTTAATCTTTTGCATGCCTTACAAGATATTTAAATTGAAGAGATTTTATTAGATTTTTGTATTTGACAAAACACTGTATTTGAACAAAATACAAATATTTATAATATTTTTTTATTATGAGCAATACTAAAATCAGATTTCTGGAAGCACCATTTTTCAAATTTATTAAATCCTGCCTTTTACATGCAATTAACCACACATTTAGTACCGTCTCTTCCTGTAATATTTAATCTGACTATCTTTACTTTCTCACTTGTATTTACAACAACCGTATACAGCACAACCAGGCATATTAAATAGGATATTATTTTGAAAGAAATCTATAAAATAACTTCAATCTTTGTCAAAATGCAGCCGATATGAGAACTGTCAAATCTGACTTGCTTGAAAATGACATCATTGACAGCTCAAGCGAGCATACCTTTATAAATGTATCGTACAATAAATGGCATTTTAGTGATGGGAGTAGAAAAGAATAACTAAATTGAGGGGTTTAAAAGCTAATAAATGATATAAAGCAATGTGATTCATCGGTAGTCAATGGGACGCTTAAATAAACAATAGATAAGAATTCAAGATGGCACATGCGTATTTTCTTATATAAAGGGAACGCATTCATTGAGATCTATACAAGTCCAATTATTCATTCGCAAAAGAAAATTCTTGGTACTTATAAAAGAGTAAAACCCACTTGGAAATTAAGAGTAGAATGTATTAGCTTGTAGCATACATATTTTCCTCATTATATAGGTTATGAATTTTCAATAACAATTTGTCACTTGTTATTCTCAACATAGTAAACATTTGTGGAAAAAATGTTTTACTTTTTCTTTTTTATACGTAGTATAAGGAAGTATTGTGATGATGAAAATTTTCGACCTCGAGATTTTTGCAGATGTCCACGTTTTGAGGTCCCCTGATACCAAAAAAGTGGTTTTTAAAAAATCTCTCTCTCTCTCTCTCTCTCTCTCTCTCTCTCTCTCTCTCTCTCTCTCTCTCTCTCTCTCTCTCTCTCTCTCTCTCTCTCTCTCTCTCTCTCTCTCTCTCTCTCTCTGTCTGTCTGTCTGTCTGTCTGTCTGTCTCTGTGTGTGTGACCACGATAGCGGTCAAACCGCTGTAGATATCAATTCCAAATTTTGTATTTACGAATATAATCTCCCTCTTGAGAATTGATTAGATTTTGAGCAAAATCGACAGACCGGAAGTAGTAGTTTACTTCAGTGAAAAAATCAAATTTTGCAAATATTTCGTCAATTACTAAGTTTAAACAAATTTATAAAGAATTCAAATGTACTCAAAATTAAATTTGAGAAAAATTGTTTTAATAAAGTTTTTCGAAATTCCTACCGGAAGTAGGTCTTTTACTCTTATCGAAAATCAGTTTTTTGCGAATATCTCGCTGGTCATGCTTTCTAGGCAGGTACATTACGAGTATAAAAGTATTTAGAACATACTTTTAAATATCTTTTGTATAAAAAAAATTTTAAAATTCAGACCGGAAGTACCACTTTTACTCTTATGGAATAGCGATTTTTAGCAAATATGTCGTAAATTATGCATTCTACAGCTTGAGCGCGCGGGGTATGATCACCCGATACTAGTCGATATTCTTCGGACGTATATTCGGCAAATGATCTCCGCTAGCTGTGTTCGCCAGATATAGATATATAGATTTATTTTTCCAGAGTTGTTATTTCGTTATATTTACTGGAGAGAATCTCTAATTTTAATTTCTATTTCAAGGGTCGTTTTTATGTTATTTTATGGTATTCCTGTTATACTTATTTATAGTTTTTTTTTACCATGAAATTTCTATTTATTTATTTTTCTCTAGACATCTTAGTTTATTCTACAGATGTTTCAGGCGGGTTGTTTTTATTTCATTCTAAAACCCAGTTGTACTGCTATAACTTTGTACACAACTACATTATTATTTAATTTCATTAGGATAATCATAATTACGTTATAAGTATTACAATCTTCGCGTTATTATCGACTTAGTTATCTAAGCAATCGTCATCACTTAAAGAGAAAATTTAATTTGTTCTTTTTGTCAATCTGCAAAAAAATAATCAGATCACTATGAGTTCGAATATGAGCAGGCAATGCTAGTATGTTGTGCCGTTACTCTAATATGTATTTTAAACGAATAAAACACTTGGTTATATTGTTTCACTTAAGGACAGATTTATTGTACTCTGACACGTGTTTCGATATGTATTATCGGACCACGTTTAGATGCGAGTTTACGTATACCATCGGGTGATCATACCTCGCGCGCTCTTGCTGTATATATATTTATGAAGAGTACAAAAGTATTTAGAGTTGGATTTGGAATATTTTTTGTATAAATGAAATTTCAAAATTCGGACCGGAAGTAACACTTTCATACGTATAAGAAAGTGGTGTGGTGGCCACACCTCATTTTTTTCGAATGTCTTGCAAAGTATGCATTCTATAGCGATTTATTAAGAGAATGAAAGTACTTAGAATAGGAGTTTGAATAAGTTTTGTATAAAAAAATTCTTAAAATTGTATAGTTTGAAACGCTCATACGTATAAGAAAGTCGTGTGGTGGCCACACCTCATTTTTACTTTCGTATACGTAGTATAAGGAAGTATTGTGATGATGAAAATTTTTGACCTCGAGATTTTTGCAGATGTCCACGTTTCGAGGTCCCCTGATACCAAAAAAGTGGTTTTTAAAAAATGTCTGTGTGTCTCTGTGTGTGTGTGTGTCTGTGTGTCTGTGTGTGTGTGACCACGATAGCGGTCAAACCGCTGTAGATATCAATTCCAAATTTTGTATTTACGTGTATAATCTGCCTCTTGAGAACTGATTAGATTTTGAGCAAAATCGGCAGACCGGAAGTAGTAGTTTACTTCGGTGAAAAAATCGAAATTTGCAAATATTTCGTCAATTACTAAGTTTAAACAAATTTATAAAGAATTCATATGTACTTAGAATTAAGTTTGAAACAAATTGTCTTAAAAAAGTTTTTCGAAATTCCAACCGGAAGTAGGTCTTTTACTCTTATCGAAAATCAGTTTTTTGCGAATATCTCGCAAGTCATGCTTTGAAGACAAATACGTTACCAGTATAAAAGTATTTAGAATATCATTTTCAATATCTTTTATATAAAAAAAATTTCAAAATTCAGACCGGAAGTACCACTTTTACTCTTATCGAATAGCGATTTTTTGCAAATATGTCGTAAGTTATGCATTCTATATATATTTATCAAGAGTACAAAAGTATTTAGAGTTAGATATGGAATATTTTTTGTATAAATGAAATTTCAAAATTCGGACCGGAAGTAACACTTTCATACGTATAAGAAAGTCGTGTGGTGGCCACACCTCATTTTTTACTTTCTTATAAGTAGTATAAGGAAGTATTGTGATGATGAAAATTTTCGACCTCGAGATTTTTGCAGATGTCGTTTGTAGATGACGTTTTGAAGTCCCCTGATACCGAAAAAGTGGTTTTTAAAAAATGTCTCTGTGTGTTTCTGTGTGTGTCTCTCTCTCTCTCTGTGTGTGTGTGTGTATGTGTGACCACAATAGCTGGCAAACTGCTACAGGTATCAATTCCAAATTTTGTATTTACGAATATAATCTCCCTCTTGAGATCTGATTAGATTTTCAGTAAAATCGGCATACCGGAAGTAGTAGTTTACTTCGGTAAAAAAATTGAATTTTGCCAATATTTCGTCAACTATTAAGTTTAAACAAATTTATAAAGAATTCATATATACTCAAAATTAAATTTTAGAAGAATTTTATTAAAAAAGTGTTTCGAAATTCGTACCGAAAATAGGTCTTTTACTCTTATTGAAAATCAGTTTTTTGCGCATATTTCGCTGGTCATGCTTTTTGGACAGGTACGTTACAAGTATAAAAGTATTTAGAACTTCATTTTCAATATCTTTTGTATAAAAAAAAAATTAAAAATTCAGACCGGAAGTAACACTTTTACTCTTATCGAATAGCGAGTTTTGCAAATATTTCGTAAATTATGCATTCTATATATATTCATCAAGAGTACAAAAATATTTAGAGTGGATTTGAAATATTTTTTGAATAAATGAAATTTCAAAATTCGGATCGGAAGTAACCCTTTTACTCTTATCGTATAGCGATTTTTGCAAATATATTGTAAATTATGCATTCTATATATATTTGTCAACAGTACAAAAATATTTAGAGTGGATTTGAAATATTTTTTGTATAAATGAAATTTCAAAATTCGGATCGGAAGTAACACTTTTACTCTTATCGAATAGCGATTTTTGCAAATATTTCGTAAATTATGCATTCTATATATATTTCTCAAGAATATAAAAGTATTTAGAGTTGGATATGGAATATCTTTTGTATAAATGAAAAATCAAAATTCGGACCGGAAGTAATACTTTTACTTTAAGCGTTTGCATTTTTTTTGCAAATATCTCACAAAGTATGTATCATGTAAAGATTTATTAAGAGACTGGAAGTACTTAAAATAGGATTTTGAATATTTTTTGCATAAAATAATTTTTAAAATTGTATGATTTGAAACGCTCATACGTATAAGAAAGTCGTGTGATGGCCACATCCCATTTTTTTTATCATGTATATTTATTATAGCAGTTGTAGTTTTCTTTCACTGTGTAAGTCCTACGTATTAAAAAATCAGTCAATTCGAACAGTTATTCTCATATCCGTCAATCATGCTATCAATTGTAAATTTTTCGTTTTTCAATTCTCGAAAATACGTAACCAATGCTAATATAAATCTTTCTTGCAAATTCTCGTTTTTTTTGCCCCTAAAATGATAAATCGCTTCAATCAGTCTTAGTGCCCGCGCGCTCCCCCTCGCCTCAATAACGGATCCGGAAGGATCAATTCAAAATGTAATTAGGGTTTGAGTGGATATCGCGTGCATGCTCGGGCGCCAATGTGTATGTAGTGTGCCTGTGCTTGCTAGCAGAAAAAAGTGGGATCTCGATTCGCTCGTGCGTAAGTATGTTTGGATGTGTGTGTGTGTGTGCGGGATAGAGGCCTTATCGTCACAATAATTAATCTATAATTGAATTGAAAACTAATTATCCGTGCGTGCTTGTTGGTGTTGATTTATAAACCGACGGACCTCCTAAATCTAAATGTGTATGCAAGAGTGTGTTTGTGTGTGAGTGAGTGCGGGGAAATTCGAGTATAAACTAATTATCGATGATTGGATTATCCGAACGCTGTCAAATATATAAAAGATGGGATCTTACGTCTGTTGCACGAGTTTCGTGACTGAATGTTGAGTTGTATTTATGCCATACAAAAAAGGATTCGTTTCTCATGTTTAGAGAAGAAATTAATAGAAAATTCGTTTGTAAATTCATGCTTGAGTAGCGGTAAATATTAATAGATCTGGGGAGTTTGTAGAAAGTAGTATTTTATTTTTTAACATTGATCCATTAACGATCGTATATGTACGGGGTTCGGCAGGGGGTACGACACATATTTATGAAGCTGTAAAATTGTTGAAAAATGACGAAATAAAACGAAATTGTGATGTGCATATAACAACTATAATATGTGCAATTTTACTTTTTGAAAATAATATCTTTTAAATACCCCATAAGTCTGAGCATTCTTAAAAAATGTTGTCCTTCAATTCCTGAATAGTTTGTGGTCGTTTCTTACCTATCCTTTAAAAGCCCCCATAAAAAGAAATCGGAAGCCGATAAATTCGGAGATCTTGGCGACCAATTTATGTTACCGTATTTTAATATAACTTTATTAGGAAACATTTCCTTTGAAGTCAGAAGGGTCTGCCTCCGTGAATGGGCTGTTGCACCATCCTCTGGAACCATACGTTGTTTTGTCCCAATCTTCGTAGTTCTCCTACCAAAAAAATTTATAGCATGTGTATGTAACGATGAGAGTTAATGAGTGATTATTTTCTTCGAAAAAGTATGGTCACACCATATTGTCACATTCTGGTCATGTAGAGGTCTTCGATGTATCTGTTAGATTTTTCAGCTTCATCCCTCATTAACAAACAATACTCAATGATCTTTATTCAAAATTTCTAAGAATTCTCTGCAAAATGTCATGGGAAGTGCTCCATCACCTTCCTTTAGAGACTGCGCGATCTAATTTTTATAGGGTTGAAAACGTAAGTCCTTTTCAAGAATCCTCCAAAGACTTTTTTCAGATATTTGCGACGACGACCCGAACCGTTTCAAAGATTTCTCCTGTCCGCTCGTTGTAACATCACCTTTAAATTTTGACGCAACAGTGCCTCTCTCATTAAAATCATGTCTTTCAATATTAAATTCTCACCGAAAACTTGTTTGATCTTGGATAACGTAACCATTTCTAACTAACTCTTTTACTGCATAAATACGTTGGTTTAGTGGAAATTTTTCCATTCTAATCAAAATTGCATATATTGACATAAAGTTTAATGTCAAACTAACTAATATCACATTATTTGGGTTTTCATAGCAACCTATTCAAAATGTGTCATGCCAGTTGCCGAACCCTACATTTCAAAGTCTTCCCGATAAGTTTTATGGTAATTGTTCAAAAAATTCTTCAGTATTCAGGATTCATAAGAAGTCATATCAAGTGCTCTGTTGATTTAGAGATAATAGTCTATCGATGTCCAATCTTGACTGTAGGATAGATGTTCCATATCTACGAAGCCACACTCGTCGATTACGTCACAGATATAGCAAGCTTTGTGAACTTCGCAACATAATGTAACATGATTCATACCTAAGTCTTCGTTCAATGTTTTTAATACTGGAGCTTCCAAAGTCCCTACTTTATCCCAAAATCTCAAATTTCTTAGTGTTTCCCATTCTTTTATTGTCAGAGATTGGTCTTGCATTTTTGCTGAACCTTTAACCGGTACCTATTTATAATTTATCTCTTTACACTTCTGTATTCCCTGATGCCTGGAATATTGCCAGAATCTGTCCGATATTTAAGAAGAGTGACAATACTTGCTTTCAATATTTGCAATGATATTTGAATATATTCTATACAAACAAATATATTATGGTACTCCTATCTGTGATCACATCTCTTTATCCCAACATGGATTTATATCTAATCGATTGAATATTACGAAGCTGGCTGTTATGACACAGGATATCGCTGAGGTATTTAACAAGAGTGGTCAGGTGAATGTAATATACATCGATTTTTCAAAAGAGTTCGATTCCATAAATCATGCTGTGTTACTTAGCAAATTGAGCAGCCTGGGTTTCAGCAGCTCGTTGCTACGACTGATGAGCTCATATCTGAATGATCGGGTGAATTACGTTTGTTTCAATGGCTTCAAGTCGTTTAATTTTAATTCTGCATATGGTGTCCCACAAGGTTCTATCCTGGGGCTCTCTTATTTAACATAGTCATAGAGGACCATCATTCAAACTATTAATTCGCAAGAATGTATTAAGGTCATCAGCATTTGGTAAAACACCAAAGATTAGCGAATTCAGTAGATCGTTTAAAAATATATAAAAAGGGCAACGGGCCTGGGTTGGATCTCTGTAGCACACCAGATGTTAGGGTTAAATTTCTAGACTGATATCGATTGTAGAATACACAACTTGCAACAAACCAAATGTAAACAGAAAACTGATACGAGACAAATATGGAGGGAAATAACTCAAAAAATGTAAACCTGCGCCACAAAGGGCCTTTGGCACACCTAACGGCGAGTCTAGTGCCTTTCTTTATTTATAAGTAAGGCATTATTATTCAACTCTGATAATTTCTTGTTCAATGTTGTCATTTTTCTTAAACAAATATTCACTCATAATACCATGAGTAGTCAAAGTTATGTCGATTATTTTTGTGGTGGTTACACGAATGTCTTTCATGATTGCATTTAAATACTACGAGTGCGGAGCACGAGTAGTATTCGCAATTATGAAAGACATGAGTGTAAAGCACCACAAAAATAGTAGACTCAACTTTGACTACGAATCGTATTCGAGAGACTATTCAATGAACCAAATCAATTTTTCATATTAAAATGACTCAAAATTTAGTTACACATGATTACGTTTCCATGTCAACAAAAAAAACATTTATGTTTGTCATTAAAATTTTTGGAATCGTGTTCCTATTTAGTTCGTTTCGTTGAATAAAAACTGGTGTTTCTAAATAATGGGAACTGAGAAAAGAGTTGGCACGAAATCTGAAGACGAAATCGATGCTGAAATTTGCGAAAATATCCCTTGGAACACGAAGAAATCCAAAGATTCAGTATGGAGACAATTTAGTACATTTTTAACAGCAAAAGGCTATAAACTGGATCAATCTACTTCTCCTGTGGACTTAAATGTCATCTTAAAGTCGTGGGCATGTAATATGAAGAAAAAAGATGGGTCCGATTATAAAGAAGGCGTCATCAAGCACATGTGGAACGTGACGGCGAAAATGGTTCAAGAAATGTTCTTCAATAAGTGGAAAATAAACGTAAACCCGTTTTCTGATGCAATATTTAAGTCAGCACGTGACGCCAGGGATGCTACAAGAAGAAAACTGCAAGCGTGTCCTGAAAAAAGAACCAACAACGCGGCGGCACTTACAGAACCAGAATACTTAAATATGATACGCATATTAGATGAGAGTACCCCAGACGGTTTACAGAAAAAGTTTTTCTTAATAGCATCTTACGAACTAGCTTGGCGGGGAGGAGAAGGGAGCAACTGTTTCACCTATTACTTCAAGGAGGAACTCGATAACAAGGGAAGAAGAACTGGTAGAATTGAGTATAATCCAGTATTTTCGAAAACTGCGCAGGGGGGAACTAAATCATTGACAGGCAGCAAGTGGTTGATAGAGAATAAAAGCAATACCGATATGTGTCCAGTTAGGTAACCTATTTATATTTAATTTCAAGACGGTATAATTAATATTCTTCTGTTATTTAGATTGTATTATCTACTGAAATCGAAGAGAGGAAAAAATGTGAAAACAGAAAGGATGTTTTTGACACCGAATCCGTTTTGGGATAAAGTTGAGAATGCGGTGTGGTATAAGAACAGTCCAGTTGGTATATGTGAGATCAGTAAATGGGTGAAGTTATTAGCTGAAAAAACTGGATTAGATGTTAAAAGAAGGAAGATATCAAATCATTCGGTACGCTCTTCAACTGTATCATCTCTGGCGAAAGCTGGAGTCGGAGAGCAACAACTGATGAAAATAACGGGACACCAAAATCTGAATTCCATAAAATCGTACTTGCAGCTTGATGATGAGCACCACGAGTCGATTATCACCAAAATGCGAAGAAATTTTACAACAACAAATGTGTCATGTACAACTTCGACATCTGTCAGTAATAGTGACGGTATTAAGCTACAAGAGAAAGGTACTCCCTCGGTACTCCCAGTGATAGCTCTGTTCCAGAATGTCTGCTGCAGCACTGCAGTAATGTTAGTTTTTCTAATTGTACCTTCAATATTGTTAGTAAATGAGTTACATTAATAAAAACTTTCACTTGTTTAAAATATCCACTTGAATACCTTCTAGGAAGATATAATCGCTGAAATTTCCTGTTGCTATGATACGAAAGTAAATATTTGCTATTTTATTGGTTCATATTTGAACAATGACAGGTGAATTGAATAGTCGTAATTGTTTTTCAATTTCGCGTTTTAATAATTCAAATATTCGAATATTCAACACTGAATAACTTCAAAACAAATTATTCGAATATTTGAATATTCTTGAATATCGAGAAATAATGTTTCGCGTATATCTTGCAAGTCATGCTTCTTATACAGACATATTAAGACTATTTAAAAGTATGACAGTGTTTAGAAATAGATTTTGAAAAATTTTTATCTAAAAAATTTTCGAATTTGCAACGGAAGCAGGATTTTCAGTGTTATCCAAGAACAAACTATTTATTCTATACAAATTTATCAAGAGCGCATAAATATTTATAGCTCGTTTTTTTTCGAACTTTATGAATATTATCACAAACAAGATCTGACAGCACGACATTAGAGAACTGAGGTCTTCTGATACTTTGGCACAGTCAAGTAATAAACTTTATAATTCATAATAATATACTTTAGAACAACCCCAAATTTCGCTGCCCAAGCGACACAAAAGGAAAAACATTCCATTTGATTCCTGTATTCGAGAGAAGGCAGTTATGAAGAAAAATGGACGATCATTGAATATATTGTTAGATATCGGAATCGCTTGAATTGGCTATAACTTTATTGCCATCAGGCTCTCAACCGACGATTTCAGTGGTGATGTCCATTTTGTAATCTTTGATAACGAATTTCATTTCAAAGATTGATAAGGATGAACCAGAAGTGATAAAAGAAAAGAAATCTGTTTTGCATCGGGATTTTCAATTAAGGGTCGCAAAAGTCTTTTCTAGTAATTTTGTCGTTTACCGATGCTTCACCAATTGAAATATTTGACATTAATACATTTCTAGATCCAAGGTTTAAAACGAAGGAAAGATTAAAGGTTAAAACAAAAAGGCACCTAAAGGGTACCTTGAAAAACGAAGGATAGTCATTAGTTGAATTCGATGAAAGAAAGGAATCAAGCAAAAAAATTACTTTGGATATTTTGTTCCCCAACGAGCAAGTAGATTATGCCAAGTCGATATAATATTCTTGAGAATTTTGTATAGTAATAAGCCCGTTACAATAGTTAGAAAAAGAATGAAAAAAATATCCAGAGCTATCAAAATATTCTAAACGATACCTCTGTGTGCCCGCCACTTTGATCTCTTCAAAAAAGACTTACTCTTAAAGCCTGTAACATTGTAACAGCGAAACCTTTTTTACTTGAAGCAGATGAATGTCAAGAAAATGTGTTTTCTTAGCGCATAATTTTAAAGTTTATTTCTCTATTATTTTTGTTTGTGTATTGAACATGTAGTATATGTAGTACCTACCAAATTAAAACGTGTTTTGTATCTTCAATTCTTCTTAGTTGTCTCGAAAGATTATTTATTATTTCTTTTAAACAATAAATTCAAATAAGGGCAAGTAACTACAGACACAATAATGACAATCATTGGCGATAAAAAATCAAATTTTTGTGATGGAATATTCTAATACACAAGAACTTGTTGACATATTCAAATATTCGAATATTCAAATAATTGAATATTCCAAGGACTATTTAAATAATTCGGATATTTAAATATTTATCAAAATGAATAGTTGATTACTGTACTTTGGAAAATTCCCGGTCTTATTAGGAACATCTTAAAACGTATCTCACGTGTAAGGTTTACTATACGCTTGTAGAATTCTGTTCTAGTCGGAAGTATTTTGGTATATCTCATTATTTTAAAATGTTATAGCACAGTGTGCAATTTAAAGGCTTAATATTAACGTTCAATAGTCAGATATCATCTAATTTAATTAATTATTTATTGTATAAACCAATAGATCCAGTTAGTTTCTAATTAATTAAATTAATTTAATTTAAATTGAAATTTATAAAACACAACTAACATTGACAAATGCTTAATAATCACGTAGTTAATGACAATTACAGGTGATGCCTTCTATTTTAATCGACCACAGTTAGCCAATAAAATTTCATTTTTCTAGAACGTTATCGGTGATAGGTTTGCATTATGTATTTATATATAACATCCCTGTTCGGTACAATTTAATTAAGCCCATGTAATTTATTTCCGGTTAACGTCAACAAACCATAAATTCCCAGTTGACAAAAATATAATATTAATAACACATATACACACCTAGAATATAATTTAATAAAATTTGAGTTGGGTGTGTGAAAATAACGGACAAATTTCCAATTTCATATTTATAGCAGGTAATCGATTGGTAACAAATTAGATTTGATTTTTAGGGTTTTAGTGTGTATTAAAAATATTTATTTTACTTGATGTATACACCTTTTTTAATTTTTTTTTAGTTTTATATGAGCTCCAAATAATAAAGCTTAACATAATAGTTTTTTCTTCTATTCTATTGTGATGAAAATTTTCGACCTAGAGATTTTTTGCAGATGTCCACGTTTTGAAGTCCCCTGATACCGAAAAAGTGGTTTTTGCAAACACATCTCTCTCTCTCTCTCTCTCTCTCCCTCTCTCTCTCCGTCTGTATGTGTGTGTGTACATGTATGTATCTCTGTGTGTGACCACGATAACAGCCAAACAGCTACAGATATCAACACCAAATTTTATATTTATGAATAATCTTCCTCTTGAGATTTGATTACATTTTCAATAAAACCGGTTAAGCAGAAGTAGTAGTTTACTTCAGTAAAAAATTCGAATTGTAACAATATTTCGTCAACTACTAACTTTAAACAAATTTATAAAGAATTCAAAAGTACGTTTTAGAAAAAGTTTATAAAAAAACTTACTTGAATTAAACTGTATTACGACTTAGAATTAAATAGCATTTGTATAAGTATAATATCTAGATAAACTCAATTACAATTAATTGATTTCAAAATATGAACTAGTCATGACTTGTATACTTACAGCATACCTGAGACTAGTAAAAAGTTACTTTGACATTTTCTATTTTCAGGTTAGTATTCGGCTTGATCATAACTGAATTGATTTCACGTCTGGTTTAGCATAATGTGAATCATATTTATTATTAATATAGGTTCGTTCGTGTTCCTTAATTCTTTTAGAAAAAGATCTACTTGTCTGGCCTATGTAAAACTTAGGGCAAGAACTGCAAACTAGTTTGTAAACTCCTGACTTATTATTTTTGTCTGTTTCTTGTTTATTGTTTTTAATAATTGAACTTAAAGAATTATTAGGTGTGAAGGCCTTCAATCTCAGAAATTAAATTTGTTAGAAACTATGGAAATTTTGAAACATAAAAATACACAACTTTTACTTAATAATAAAATCGCACTTGAGAGTTCTCCACTATTAAATTTATTCCTCAACTAAACGTTTACTGGTTTTCCCGTAGTCACGTCATATTGGGTCATAAATTACCCATTATTAAATTATTTTTTAATGACTGTATTTCATTTACATTTTACATATTGTAACACAATTTAGTTTACTTTGTAACATAACCTCATCTGAAAAAGACACTGTGTGTCGAAACGATCGTCATGATATTTTATCAGTAAAGTGGGAATTTAAGTGATTTTTACAGTCAGTTTTATTTACTTTCAAGATTATGAATTTCCATCAAGTAAAGGCTACATCGATCCAAACTGAATCATGGTATATTGCTGGCTATCTTGGAGAGTATTGGATTTACCGGTGCATCATTATCACTTCTTGGACAACATCTCCGCAATTGTAGACAATACGTTAGTATTGGCGGAAGATCATCTGTATCACTCGCTGTCATGCATGGGGTTCCTCAAGGATCTGTTTTGTTTTCAATATATACCTCGGATTTTTTCTCAGGTCTTCTGCATTGCAATGCATATTGGTACGCTGACGATACTCAGTTTTATTATTCTTTTGAACTAATTAACTGGGAAAATGCTGTTGCAAATATTAATAGAGACTTGCGCTATCTCCATTGAGTATCCACAGAACATTGTCTTACATTCTAAGGTACCAAAGTGCGAAGAATCTGGGACTGGTTATGGACAATACACTTAGGTACAGAGAGCAGGTTTATGGCCATATCCGCAATGCTTATCTAAATTTGAAGAAATTGTATCCTCACAGACATGTATTCAATGAAACCATTGTAATGGAACAGCCATTATTATATTTAATATATTTTTAATGTAGAGTTTGAATCTAAAATAAAATTTAAATAACTTGTTTTGCCGGCTAAACTCAAATCGGATTTTCTCAGGGCGATTCGGATTAAAAAGTGTTCCTAAACATTACATAGTTTTAATAAAAAGAAATATACCATTGTAAACTTTAAATAATACTTATATTAAAATCAATGAATCACATATATATTTTTAACAGATAAAAAACAATCTCATTCAAAAAACAAAAGAGATAAAACCTATTTAAAAGACAATTTGAATACAATTTTATAAATAATAAACGGATACAAATCTTTATGTATATTTTTCCATATAGTCAAACATAAACAACGAATGCTAGCATTTACACGTTTTGTGTATGACTATATAAATAGACAATAATGTTAATACAGATCAAATTACATTCTTCATTATCGAACGGAGATGATATTTATTTAACAACTTTATTATGTTAATCTCAATTTAAAATTTATTTCATAATCTTTAACTCTTCATTATCTACAATATTTTCATTTACAATAATCTTTTAAAAATACCTTATACATAAAGTTTCTTTCTTCGCTCTTCGGCGATGTCTATCCTAAGCAAAATCTTCTTTAATTGGCGTTGTCTTCACCGGAATTTCCTTAGTGGTCACGATCCTGAAGTGACGAATCTACTTGCTCTACTTCCTGGAGCACAATATATTTATTATAAACTTTTAACACTGAGCACATTTACTCTCTAAGTGCTACTTTAATCACTATTTTTCAAACAATTCTTATGATTGTTATCTAATTAATTATAGGAGTTTTAGGTTCTCCCTTTTGATATAACATTTAACAAATATCACTTAACTTTCTGCTAGTCGGGGTTCGACGATTTCTTTATGAAGTCCACCAGTCGACTATCCTCTTCTTAGCGCGTGTTTTTGTTTTATATAAAAGTGTCTGTGGTTCCCCTTTTTCCTATATAGTTCGGTTATTTCCACACTCTTTTACGTAGGCGAATGTTTATCACGACAGTAGCGTTTATTTCACTATTGTAAACATTCAGCGCCACAGTTCTTAGAACTAAACACACACCTTTAGTTAGCCGTGGGATTATATATTGCTACTGCAGCGTTTATTATGTTCACATAAACTTACGGCGTCACCTTTCTTATACATAAACCTATACACAACCTATGACTAATATCTACTTAATAATATCATAGTAGTATATTCATTGATTTTAAATATTATTTCTCTTCAAAATATTAATAACAAAATATACTGAGGTAGTACTAGGTACATACCGTCAATATTAATATGTGTTTTTAATTAAGAATAGTATTATAAAGAGAATAATGGTTTATTAATGTTTTTATATTTACTAATGGTCCATAGTTAATTCCATATAGTTTGTTGTGTAAGGTCCATGGTTCGTCAAATGACACAGAAATCTGTAAAATAGAGAATTTGTATTTAATTGATAATTCGATATGTTATATAAATTTGTAAAAACTTGTTCAATTGAATTTAATGAAGAGAAATGGTATTAAGAGGTAAATTTTATTATAAGGCATTGTCAAAATTGATTATAATTTCCCGCGTTAAAATATTTGAAGGAATTGTCAGTGGTTGTCAATGTTGACATTGTGTACAGAAAAGTTATCTGAGAATGTGAAATGGTTCTGAATACATAAATTTTATACTAAATTCATGGATAAAATTATCATAATAAGAGTATTGTTATATGGAAAGGTATTTATAAAAATATTAGCATAATGGAATTTATATTGAGTATAATTAAGAGGTGGATAATGGAGATTGGTCAATTTGAAAAATAGGCAGTATCACTAAGGGAATGATATAAATAAAAAAGAATTCGAAAAATAATTTTTCGCAGAGAGAGTTTATGAAATTGGCGATCAATTTATAGTAGCCATAATTTCATAAATTAAAGATAAATAAAAGTGTTATTATATTGGAATTTAATATTCAAACATTTGGAAATATTATTAGTAAAGAATACGAAGTATTAGTGTGCTAAAAAAGTAAATGTTAGCAGTTTTCACTAAACTGTAATTAAGGAAGAAGATAGGAGTGAAATAAAACAGGAATATAATTTAAAAATACTTACCACAAAAGAAGTATACATTTTTAGCGAGGTCACAGTGGAATTGGAGCATCATACATTATTTTCTTAAAGGAGTATCCATATTTAACGAGGTTACAAAGGAATTGGAGCATTAAACGTATTTTTCCTGAAGGAGTATCCATAACAAACTGTGTCACAGAAGAATTGGAGTATCACACGCTGTATAATTAGTCGAAGAATTTCCTGGACGGAGTTATTAATTCATTGGAGGATTATTTAAATAATCAAGAGAGAAATTCCAATCTTATTAGGACCATTTTTCATTGTTCCTGTACCGGTAGTCACCTTTAGGAGGCACAGACAGCGGTTTCATTGTCCAAATAAAGTAATTGCTGTAGGATTTTTGTTCATCTGAGGCTACAAAGTAACAAGAAGAGATTAAAAGGAGCTACGAAATAAGAAAATACTGTGAAATAAACAAAGGTTGTATTGAACTATTTTCATTTTTCATTTGGTTTTTGCTATTATAATTTAAATATTTGTGGAAGAGTACAATAAAATAAACCACATGACAAACTATATACATAAATTAGTAAGAGATCATAAATAATTGCATAAGAATATAAATCAGATAAGTTTGTAATAATTCTCATGAATATAAAGCTAAATTTATTAAGTAACCTTTTAAAAAAAGAGAGGTTAACATCTGTTCTTTTCATAACCATATTTCGGACATTGAACAAGTTTAGATAGGGTATTTGTATTAATATTGGCATTTCCATCATAGTACCAGAAATATTGTACATAATTTATCAAATCAATATATTGTTTGTTAGTTTTTCTATCCTTGTTTTACTGGTAATATAGAATATCTGTTAGAAATTACTTCATTATAAAATGTTGGAATTCCTAGAAATAAAAACATCAATTTAATTTATAGGCTATAAATCACATCCGATAAAAAAATACTTACTCCTGAGATTAAAAGAGATGTTATGCTGTAATAAAATAAAACTCATTATATAGATTTTGTATCAAAAGAAATTAATTATTAGAAATCTAGTTATAATAATTTTCAACGTGAAGCGATACTATCGTTTAAGTTCCGAGTTACCAACTTTATCAGAAGATATATCACTACAAGTATATAATTTGCTAAGTGAACCAAAAGATACAGGTTCGGACTAAGGAATATTATAGTTAAAGAATATGTAAAAGTTGGAATAATGAAAGATGAATTTAATTCAAAATGTAATGTTAGATTTATGAAATCAATATTGTATGGAGTATTGTTGGATGTGATAGGAAGGGATATCAAAGTACATAGAGATTATACGACTGAGTTAGTGACGGGCAAATTAATAATTCATTTTATATCTTTATTAGTCTTAATATTGAAAATACATATTGGCAACCCAAATTTATATATAGGATATAGTAGTATATTGTTTAATGTAATTGATACACCTGTAAATGGGGGTATTACTACAATACTTAATTAAATCCTTAAAATTAAAATTTTAAAATTAATAAAATAAACTGGGCTGTACCATTACACCATCAAGAAAATCCTTTGCGATTTTTTTGTTATCCCTCAATTTTCATACTTTAATGCAACATATCACTTGGCTTTAGACAGATTAACTCAAGATAGCATACAAAAAGTACGAAACGCTTGCTTGAGGTTCATATATGGCAGACGGAAGTTTGATCAAATCTCGCACAAACTTAGATGCGCACGATGGTTGAATATACATAATAGAAAGGAACTTCGGTATTTGACTTTGTATAACAAAATTATTACATTGAAAACACCACCATATTTATATCAGAAGATCATCTTAAGAACGGATGTTTATAACCTTGCCCACTGATGTCTTTTGTGGCTCATCTTTTCGTAATTCTATGAGAAAAAAATTATTACGTGGATAAGTTGATGCTTGCTAGTGATAGGTTCAGTAATTTTGAAGAATTGATAGATTTGGTAATTTTAGTGAGTTTAAAGTATAATAATTCTGATTTTTTTGTGTGTGGTGAATATTCGTTTTTTGTGTAGTCATTTTTGCAGTGGTGCGTTATAGATTTTTTTGCTTTAGACAACTATAACTTTGACTTTAATTTTAATTTTCAAATTGTGTATCAGTGTGTATATATGTGTATACCTTGTTTCCTGTTGCAATAAAGACACTTTATTATTATTATTAATAATAAATTTTGTTTCGGCAATTTGTCTTCATATCTTCAAGAAAAAATATAACACCGGAAATATTTTATTTCGCTTTGCCTCTAACATTTTTTTAAGGTAATAATTTCGACATCGTATATCGCACATGCGGGGTCGCGGTTTAGCAATATGGAACACGTGCCGCCCCTCACAGAAAAAGCCTCAGAATGTTTTTCATTGTTTTTCTATTACGCTTTCGGATTGTGGATTACGTGAAAAGTTGCGTTATAGGTTTTTATCGATTCGCCAACAATAACCGATTTCTCCATGGGGTTCTTTTTATATATAATATATATATATACGTGGAAAAAATATAGTGTTCACGCGGGATATCCGAATTCTAATAAGGAAAGAACTCGCGCGGGTATTGAAAATCGAAAAAACTTGTACGAGAAATGGGAACAGGTCCCCTTTATGGACTGTGGATCGGTATGAATTCGAAACGGGGTTCGCGCGACAAAAATTACTTTCGGATCGTTTCATTTGAATTTATTTTATATTGGGGGACGATATCGTGACCCATTTCGCATCATTTGTTCTACACATATTGCTGTGACATTCACATCAGCGAAATAATAATATTAAGAATTAGTTGAGTTATTGAAAAAGAATAGTAGTTTTATTTAAAAAAATCGTCTATTTAAAATTAAGGCATTAGCTCAAACACATATTTGTAAGAAGGATAAGTTGTTGGTATGTATTAGTTAAATAAGTATAAATATTAGGCATAATACAAACACAAAATAAATCAATGCACTTTATATTTTGTAGAATAGACAAGCACGAAATATACTTTGAGTACAAAAATACAGAGCACAAGGCGTAAGAACAGCCTTAAACATTTTAAGAAATGGTCCATTATTAAAAAAAAAGGTATTGAGAGTGAATAACAGATAGAGGGTTATGTTAAAAGATGGGACAATAAAAAGAGTAAATCATTTAAATGCTATTAAGTTATATGAGCACGGTAATATCAGGTGTGCTCGAGAAGATAACACGATGTTGAATGAATAAATATAAATTTAAAACATGAATAGCGGTGCCAATTCATAAGAAAGATTTCAATAATGAAACTTAAAGTATAACAAATAATTAATGATGCTCAACAATCCATTTGAGGCAAACATTTGCACATACTACCTCTATGGTTGATCCAACATCATTACACATACTTCTAATTAATAATGAAAGGCAACAATGTTTATAACAAAGTGAACATTCATTCAATAGAAACACTTAAGATAAAACTTCTACGTTATAATTCATAAAAATTTCGCATAACTCACATAGTTTGACTGTACAATTCTTCAAATTCCCTATTGTATATATATTCCATTTTGTTTTATTTAAATTTTTCTAAAGAAACACAAATAATATACTTAAATTCTATTCTTTAATAATATACTCCATTCTTTAAAAGAATAAATAGTGCATATAGCCCTACTTTATATGTAATTATATAGAAATATTTTTATCTTGCGTGTATAGAACTAGCCACTACCAACATGATATTTTGAAGAAATAATTTCATGGCTTGCTAGAGGATAAACTTATTTGATCATGTGGTATCATAATCAGAGTAGGTAGGTATACAGCACTTAGTAGAAATAGCAATAATTCCCATTTTTTTTTCTAATAAAATCAAATAAACGGAGAATATTACACACGATTTATAAACATATCAAGCGCTTTCTTTTCTCATTTGCAAAGTAAAAGCTTTTAAATATACCCCTACAGCATTTATATTCTTCCGCCAGGGAGTTTCTGGTTTACCGTGTGTATATTACTTACCGTGCTGGCCATCACATCGGGATAATATAACGCACGCATTTCGCATGCATTAAAGCCCCTTCTCGTACTCGCCCGTGTTTATTAGGGTCTCTCTTTTGAAATCCGAGACCTTTAGGAGCAAATTATAATTTCGCTTCGCCAACCATTGTTGTTATTAATGTATCCCCGGACGATTTATAAATACCGCAACATATCTCATAATCAGAACGTGAAGGAGACTAGTGCGCAGAAATGAATATAGGTTACGGAGAGTTTTGAATTTTTAATGATGTCGTCCGATTGTTTAGATTATGAAATTGGATACGTTATTATGATAGTTAAGTTGAGTTCTATAGATTATAAATATTTTATTGTGTAAAAATCCATTTTTCATCTCCTTAAGTTTTATTTATCAAATTTATTTTAAAATTATAATTCGTATGCTTATAACATGCTCGTTTGTTTAAATAATACTAGTACAAAACGAAGCGAACGTTATAAGACTAGTCTTCTGCATGTCTCGGCCATGCAACGGGAAGCATAGTCCTGAACACAAGTACCTTGGGTTGCCTATGCACACAGGCACCAATGTCACGAATTTAATAGACGTCCTCTTTTAGTAAAATCATATTTCGCGACTTCGTCCGGTTGGCACTATTTATAAATGTAAATATGGCAGGTGAAGTGTTGTGACTTTTAGACATGCGAATACAAAACTCTACAGCTAGCAAAGTGGAGATCGTGTAAGTATTTTTGTTTTAATATACTTTAGTGTTTATTGAATTAATTCTACAATTATTGCATTCCTTACTGACGGACCGGTGAAAAGAAAACAGTACAAAACACGTGCGGAAACTTATTTAAAAATAATAGACTTTATTATCTGTCAAAACAATATCAATATTCATACACATTCATTTATTTACATTTATGTATATACACCAAGTCATTCTATATGTACATAATTAATTATAACACGAATTTGCTTTATTGACATCTTTAAATCATTACAAAAGAAATTTCATTTATCGTAAACTAACCTAAGATCAAATATGTACTCAAATTTATTCCCTGAAATGTCACTAATAGATCCCAATACATTTCTATTATTCTTAATAAATACCAGGTGAGTCTCTGTTAATTTGAATTAAATAAAACTTAAGCAGGTTAATTTAAATTATTCTGTAAATTATCTACATGTCACGGCATGCTCATTTAAAGAATATTTCGGTCTATCATAAAATTAATGTTTATCTTAGTACGGGCTCGGGTAGCGCGGATATCAGGTCGAAAGCTTTGCGGTGAAATACAAATACGCGGCGCGCGCTCATTCAAAATATCGGAAATTAACGGTCGTAAAACATCTGAAATAAATAATTACGATTAATTTCGGATTTATGGAGACCACGACATCAAAAAGTCTGATCTTGACGGAGTGTAGGTTTACAAACGGGAATACCCAATCTTCCCACGGCACCTGGCCTGAGTAAGAGAGAAGTATGCGGACGAGATTTAAATGGAATTAGAACGTCTGTCCCATGATACAAAGACCTGAATACAGAACGCTCATAAGGAAATAACCTGATCTTTTCCACGCCATCGGAGGCTGAATAAAGATAGGTATAGGAGCTGGGACAAGTCGGAGATGTAAATGAACGAGGCAAACTCGATGAGGGCCTTTTATATGTTAAGTAAGTAAAAACTGTTCAAAATATAAAATTTGCACACGATACTGATATGAAATACGCGACTCTGAGCATGACGTAGGCATTCGGTATTTTTCCATTTAAAAATAAGTAAATAACAAGAACTATCACAACAATTGATCATATATACAGGTCGACTCATTTCACACTATACAATATTCACATTTGAACAAAATAACATTCATACAGTTAATTTAATATTTACAAAATAAATTAATTATGAATTCAAAAATGTTACTTTGATACAATTAACGAAGGAACTTCGTTACATGCTCAGTTCCAAAACATTCGTGATTCTCTTCCTACATATTTAAGAAAATTATCTGTAGGTTACGAGCCTAAGAAATCCAAGATTTTAGAAATAGATCATATTAACAGTTTTATAATAGAAGCTGACGATAAAACATATTTAGCAACGAAAATAAGTAATAAAAACACCATTGTAGTCGTATTTTACTAATTTTCTACATTATTTTGTTATAATAATCATACTAATATTCTATTAGGTTATCCTTATAAACGGCTATAATGGAACTTGTGGTGTAAAGAAATAACGACCAAGGTTATAGATGATATACAGTTTAAAAATGATATCATAATGATTTGAGTGTCAAAAACTAAAACTTATATTCCAAGACAATTTATTATAACACAAAAATTATGGATTAAGTTGGTTAAAAAATATTATTCACATCGTGCCAATCATGTTACACATAAACTCTTCTTCCTGCAATATAATAATAGTTTATGCATAAATAGTCCAATTGGTATTAATACTATAGGAAAAGTACCAAAAAAATATTGCTACTTACTTAAATTTACCTAATCCTGAGCGCTTTACTAGACATTGCTTTAGACGGTGTGACACACCTGACAAATAGTGGAGGTGAAATAATTAAGTGTCATGGAGTATAGAAATCCTCAACAGTGGCTGAAGGTTACATTCATAATTCTATGAAGAACATAGCTGAGGTTAATAACTATTTTAAATAAAAATAAAATAAAACTCTAGAAAACTTTCCATAATTCTTAATTAGTCTTTGCGACATATGTTTCGGTATATTTCATACCATTCTCGAGCTAAACTAACAGGTCAGTTTGTGTGTAGGGTGTTATATATGTCGTTGTATTTATTGCCTCTTTGTACATAAGTGTCTATTGTGGGTGTATGTGTGTTTGTAAAATCTTTGTGTGTGTTCGTTACTTTCCCTTTTGTTTGAATTGATTTTTTAATTTCTAATATTTCTAACCAATTTAATTTCGGTCCTTTGTTTACATTATGCATAAGTTTAGAACTATCTATATCGGGAAAAGGGAGATTATCTATACAATGTTCGGCAAGGCCTGTATTTCTAATATTATGCAATATTGATCTTTTATGTTCTTTTAATCTAGTTTCGATCTTTCTGCCACTTTGTACGATATAGATAGCTTTATAGTCTGTGCAACTAATTTTGTATACACCTGATTTGTCGGTAAGCTTAGTTCTTTCCTTGTTATTGACTAACATAGCACCTAACTTGTTTTTATTTATGTTGACTGTTTTGATTCCTATTTTCTTAAATATTCTCTTAATTTTATAATTAATATGTGGAATGTATTGTATAATGTGCCATTTCGTGTTGTCTTTTTCTATTATTTTAGGATAAAAGTGTATTTTGAGTTTTTCTCTTTGTTTGTATTTGATAATGTCGTCTACTGTTTTCTCCTTAAATCCATTATTTCTAACTATGGTTTTAATTATGCGTAATTCTGTGTTGAAATCTTCTTCACTTAGTGGTATGTTAATTAGTCTGTAAGCGAAACTATGTAGAGCTGCTCTTTTTGTGCGCCAAGATTGTTTGGAATTAGCTGGTATGATCGTATCGGTGTATGTAGGTTTCCTGTATATACTGAATTTTAACTTTTTACTGTCTTTTTTGATAGTTAAATCTAGAAAGTTTAATTTTGTTTCTTTTTCTATTTCTCTAGTGAATTGGATCTTTTCATGAATAGTGTTTAGATAAGTTAGGAAGTCGCGTGCCAGTCTTTTTTAACTGACTATATACAGAAAATGTCATCTACATACCTGACCCAATGTTTTATTTGTTTGATGTGTTTATTATTACTTTTAAACAGCTTTCCTTCATAGTCTGCCATGAATATTTCAGCTAGAAGAGGGCTTAGTGGACTACCTATCGGTAAACCATTTATTTGTGTTATAGACTTTGTCATTGAATTTAAAGTAGTATTTTTTTATGCATAAATTACAAATTTCCAGAGTGTGTGGTTTTTCTTTGTCTTCTAAATGGCTGTTATTAATAAGGTTTTCTAAGATTTCTTTTATTTCATTTATTGGAATTGATGTGAATAAGCTTTTTATGTCAAAAGAAATTAGTTTTGTACTGCTATTGATTTCAATATTTTCTAATTGTTTGACTAATTCTATACTGTGTTTAATGGCTTTCTCAGATTTAAAATTAATTCATTATGGTTAGTCAATGCAAATCAACAAGAATTCATAGTGTTCCCAAAATCTGCCTATACAAAATGATCTGTTTTTATTATAATAACAATTTTTTGTTGGGGAAGGATCTCTGGAACAACTATTTATAATAAAATCATTCCACTTTGGATTAACGTTAATACGTATTGTTTTTTTTTCTCGTTCTCCTACAAAATAAACACATTTTTAGTATTTCAAACGAATCTGTATTTCGAGTTCGAACCTGTTCATTTGAACTTGCTTAGTAACGAAGAAAAGTCGAAAGGTATTAATGTTGGGGTACTAATATTTATTTGGCTAATGCACGACCTTCAACAAGATGTTAGATATTTAAAATGTTTCATACTAGGTAATATTGCATTTTTATGAACAAGCATATGTTTAGCAAACTCGTCTTATCTAGGTTAAGCTGCTTTTACTGTGTTTATTAATCCTCTTTTAATTGCTTTATTAACAATTAGGTCTTTTAGATTTTTAGAAGAAGGACAAATATTCGCACAAATTCAACTAAAATTTTCTCCATTTCGGATAAAACGGAAACTAAAATTAAACATATACCTACAACTATTCGTTTTCGTCAATTTTTTATACATCATAAATTTTAAAAACTTATTTACTTGCTAAACAAATTATATATTTTAGCACAAGATGAGAGGTTATTGTATAAGTTAGTACTTGTTCATACAGGCTCGCTTATCACTGACCAATGTCCCGGTTCTCAGTCACTGTAAATTAGTGGCGCATTAAAAATTCTATTTCTCGAAAACTATAAGATTTGGCGAGGTGATTGATCGTTCAAAAACTTTTCGATAGTTTTCTTTACATTACGTATTTTATATATACTAATACATTTTTAATAACAAATATAGTCCCCGCGTGGTAAAGGTTTCAATGCACGGATTTACCAAGGACAACTTTAATCTCCATTTTCTGGAAAATCTATCACAATTTGAAACTTTTGTACCTTTTAGAAGCCCTATAGCTTTCCGGTTATCTATGGCTTTTTCCACCTATATGTAAAAAGAACATTAAAATGTGTTTGAATTAGTAGTAGCTATACGTACCTAAATTGTAATGTTAGTAATAATTTTCGGAAAAATGACTTCTTCCCTAGAAAACCAAGGGCATCAAACTTATATACTTCATTATATATAGCAGTAATCGTTGGTCTTTGTTTGTGTGTCATATGAAAATAATAAACAATACGACGAATCGCTTTTTCCCCACAGTTATCAATGGTAGACTTCGGGGCAGGTTTGACAATATTCGGTTTTAGCGTAGAAAATGAGATAGTTGCACTTTCTTCAACTGCTTTAAAACCCTTACTAATAATCCTGGCAACACTTCTTCTTGAAATTTCAGTCGCTTGGGTGACAATGATTAAGATATCACCTATTTACTACTAAACGATTATCATAATAACATATTTATGAAAGATAATAGTTGTAACTGTACTTTAAGCTCAATTTATTTATTCTAATCGAAGAATTTATTTATCTCATTGTATTTCTCTGTTTGTGATTTAGAAATCTTCTAAATTAACTAATAATTAAACAAACTCAGTCTTATACTAATTACCTTTATGGTTCTGCATCTTGAAGTAATTATATACATTACACACGATTTCTCGAGCTTGATAATGTATAATTTTGCGCTTTTTCGATACAGAATCCGCCATTATCGAAGTTTTAACCTTGAAACAAATAATATTATAATTACATATTTCTACTTTCCTGCTAGTTTGATTCGAAAAAAACTGATTTTGTTGTAGAAAACGAGGATAAAGAGATTTTCTTATATATAGTAGAACGACACCAAACAACATACACAACGGTAGACAAAGCGCACTCGTTTCATGCTGCTTTCTCCTTTTTTGTATTAAAATTGTTAACCACGCAAGTGCCATCAGGTCCTAACCGAGCTATACAATCTAGTAGTGTTTTCATTTAGATTGACTTTATTAAAAAATAAATATCATCATCATAACCCGACTGAGGCAGCAGAACTATTCCGACCAGAATTTGAACGGTTGACGGTATGCCAAAGTGGTGCGGGCTACATGTGTGCTAAGGCGTTCAATTGTCTTCCGCAAGAAATACGGAACGAAGATAACTATAATCGTTTCATTTCAAAGTCCAAAAGTACTTCAAAAACAATCCGTTCTACAGCATGGACGAATACTTAAGTTTCAGGAGTCGATAGATGTATATTTGCATCTTTACTTACATTTTTTATTTTATTTTTCTTTGCTTTCATGAATTTGACTTATCACATAACGTACATGTACACATTCGTTGATGAAATAAATTATTCTATTCTATTGCTTGTACTATGATGACAATGTTTTTTCTTTTTAGTTTAAATCTCATCTCCTCGCCTACCTAAATGTAACGGATATTACCCTAATGAAATCAATATTGGTGGAAGTCAATTATTACATCAGTGCTAAAAGCAAAAAACTTGATTAAATCAAATTAATATATTTTAATTATAAATGCTCATTAAAATCAGATAAAGTGGCTTCATTTAATTTTGTAATTTACAAATGATATTTACATAATAAAACTAAATTAATAGTTTGATGCATTAATAAACGAGATAAAAACAACAGAAACTAAACAAAGTGATAAATTCAATTAGTAAAGTGCATAGAACAGTAATTTACTAAGCAATATACTTAACAAATTTGTTTTTCATCTCCCGACCAACGTTACGTTACAATAGGAACCAAAAAAAAAGAAAAAACATCGAACTAAAATATAAATGGACTCTCAGTAATGTATTAGCTCCAGCGAGCTTATACACATCGCCTTTATCGTTTCCTTTTCGTGTTCCACGGTCCTTAAATTATTCCAGTGTTTTTTTTCTTTGTTGCCCGTGTAGTGATAACAATAGAATTTCTCTTGTAAATCTCGTGACGTGTTATGATTTTTTTTTGTGTTGTCGCCCACGTTTTCTCTTTATCATATTACTATTTAACGTTTCCCTCGCATACCTGCCGAGGCAACCGACCCCCCTATGGCGAGAAAAACCACTCGATAATCCTGGAGAGTAATCGTCGACACGCGGAATGTAAAATGAATGGAGGAAAATGTGCCCCAAACACAACATGAATACATATGGAGTAATTGCGGCGGCCGGCGGAAGTTTCAACGTTTGAGTTGTAATTTTTAATGGTGCGTCCTTAAAAGTTATTGCTGGAAGTTGAATAAATATGAATAAAAGGTGTTCATTAAATGAAGATATGGTTGTCTTGAAACTTTCTAATGTTTTTTGGTTAAATATAAATACGTTTTGATAATTAACATTAATAAACCAATAAATAGGTGGAGACTGTGGCTAAAAATCTGAAATAAAATGCTGTATTTTTTATGGTAAGGATTTTTTTTTCTTTTGCATTTTATCTCATGAACATTAATAGTAAAATAGTGCAAAATGTCAAATATAGTAGGTGATACGAGTAGTTCCAATATACAAAAAGGCGGATATAGATGATCCAAATAACTATCGTCCAGTAGCGATATTGCCCACAATATCGAAAATATTTGAACAGGTGATTGCAAGAAGAATAACTAAATATCTAGATAAAAACAGCTACATCACAGCTAGTCAACATGGATATAGAAGAAAGAGATCAACAACAACAGGGATTATGAACATTATACAATCGATCGTAAATGCATATGATGAACAAAAGCAAATCCAGTTGACTTGTTGTGATTTGAGTAAAGCTTTCGACTTAGTCAATCATGAGGTTCTGTTACACAAACTACAACCATATGGTATTAGAGGCACTCCACATGATCTTTTAGTGTCCTATTTGAGGGACAGAGAGCAAGTTGTTGAACTCAATGGACAAACATCATCTTTAAAATCAACAAAGAATGGGGTTCCACAGGGCTCAATCTTGGGTCCCCTTTTGTTTATACTATATATCAATGACCTGCCGCAGTGCTTAGCACCGATGGAATGTTGTTTATATGCGGATGACACTGCCTTTTTGGTGACTGCAAGAGATGAAGAAGAGTTGAATGAACAGGCGAAGGACATTATGGAGAAAGCCAGGGAATGATTCCTTTGCAATGGTCTACAACTAAATGAAGGGAAAACACAACAACTTACTTTCTGTGCAAAAAATCAACCTTCGAACGGCAACGTATTACTTACGTATTACTTGGGAGGATCATGTTTCCAGTCTGGCTGATAAACTTGCAAAGGCAACATACACAATAAGACGTATGAAAAGTGTTGCAACTCACGAAGCTGCAACAACGGCTTACTACTGCAACTTCCACTCTAAAATGAGCTACGGAATCTTAGTATGGGGCAGCTTACCATCGGCAAAGAGAATATTTCAAATGCAGAAGAGGGCTGTTCGAGCGTTGTATAGTTTGGGACATCGGGATAGTTGCAGAAAATATTTTGTAAAAGGGGCTATACTCACATTACCATCCATATATATATATATATACAACTGCATTAAGTATGTCATTTTCAATGAGGATGAGTTTACCTCAAATGGGGACTCCCACCAGTATAATACAAGAAACAGGGATAAACTGCGAGCCCCTTATCACCGTGTGCAGACTGCCCAAAGATATGTGGACTACTGGGGGCCAAAGATTTATAACAAAGTGAAGCACCTGCATACAATGCATGCTAATACTTTCTTAAGTAAAATATTAAAATTTTTACTGACAAAAAGTTTTTATTCAATCAATGAATATTTAAATAATAATTTTAATGATATACAATTTTAATCTGTTTGTTTGTTACTGTATATTTTGACTTTTCATGTAATGATTTTATTACACTGAATAAAAAATATTATTATTATTATTATTATTATGAAGAACAAAAAAATTTGTGGTTGGGTAAAAAAAAACTATATGTACAGGGTGTTTCGTCGGTTGGGGTATCGCGAATTAAAGTGCCTAAATATAAAAATATCGACTTCAAATTTTAACCACTTATAGAGCTTTTAAACCGCTACCAGCAGGTTAGGTTGTTTTTGATAATAGTATTTTAATTAATGCGTAAATTAAAAAAAAACGTATTATCAAAAATTAAAAGTGCTCAAAAAATGTTCAAATTTGAATGGTGATACGTGGAAATATCACCCATATTAACTTCACAATCAGAATTTTTATAAACGAAACCGTTTGTCAAATAAAGTCAATATTAAATAATGTCGTTTTTCTTACGACAGATTTATGGTACTTAACTTTCTAATTGTGCTGTCCGCAAACAGGTAGTCCTTTTAAATTTATGACGGATAATAAATAAAAATTTATTATAAACTCAACACACAACACTGTAATAAAAAACCCATAAATTCTTCAACGTCCGCAAACAGGTAGTCCTTTTAAATTTATGACGGATAATAAATAAAAATTTATTATAAACTCAACACACAACACTGTAATAAAAAACCCATAAATTCTTCAACGTCTTGCCTTTAATTTTGAAATTATTGTAAAATATTCAATAATTGATTAAGTTTTAATTTTTTTTTCAATTGCATAGTTGATTTTATAGACATATCTTTTTAACACCTGAATTTCAATAAAATCTGAGTACTTTTGATTTTTTGAACGAAGGTTTTTTTTATTTACGCATTAAATAAAATAATATTATCAAAAACAACCTAACCTACTGGTAGCGGTTTAAAAGTTCTATAAGTGGTTAAAATTTGAAGTCGACATTTTTATATTTAGGCACTTTAATTCGCGATACCCCAACCGATGAAACACCCTGTACATTTCATGTTCAATGCACACATCATCAGTAGTAACTGCTTAAACGTTTATCTATAAGTGAATATATCCTACATATTTAGACAAAGTGTAAAGAAGTAATAGGGGTAGAGGTGACAAATGTTGAGAATAAGTGACCTAAATACAATTACTGATCTAAGGGTATAATGGGTTGGTTTGGCTTAAAACTATTACATATTTCCAAGCAGTAA
Organism: Amphimallon solstitiale; assembly: GCA_963170755.1. NCBI lineage: Eukaryota > Metazoa > Arthropoda > Insecta > Coleoptera > Scarabaeidae > Amphimallon > Amphimallon solstitiale. The sequence goes on from OY720675.1 coordinate 8,002,317, forward strand.
AATGAAATACCAACCGCACTATAGCAATGTAACGTAACAAAAGGAAAAAAATGAGGTGTGGCCATCACACGCCTTTCTTATACGTATTAGCGTTCACGCTAAAAAGTATATTTTTAAATTAAGAAAAAAGAATTCTTAAAAAAAATTATATTCATACGAAATGAAAATTGATTCAAACGATTATATTATCAACTCTGCCTGGGGCACTGGGTGGGTGGATTGAGTAGCTCAACCAGTGTCACTGCCGGTCCCAAGCCTGGGTAAAAAAGGAGTGTTCGTGGGGTAAGGTTAGCAACCTGCCTGCGGTAAAAAAATTGATTTGCTGACAGAAACCATAAGAAGCCTCGGAACAGGACGGACACAATAATGATGAACACGGCGAGGAAAAGGACAAAGAGAAGAACCATATTAAGAATAGGCGCATGGACATGTGCGTGACACAGAAAAGATCAAGAAATAGTGGAAGAAATAGAAACCCGCAAGATTGAGATATGTGCCCTTAGCGAAACGAAAATGAAAGGGAAATGAAGCATTAACGCAGCAGATAAATCTATACTATTTTACAGCGGAGTAGATAATGACAAAAGTGCTCAAGGAGGTGTAGGGCTGCTAATACACAAAAAAATATGAAAATAATATCTCAAACGTAAAATATATGGACGAACATATGATGCTGGTCACTATGGAATTGGAAAATACTACATTGAATGTCATCTCTGTATATTCCGGACATCACAAAAAGTAAGGCACAAAATGTAACTTTCTATGAGAATCTGCAGGACCTTTTAGATACCACAAGAAACAGTGAGAAAACAATCATCATTGGCGACCTCAACGCGCAAGTAGGTAATGTACCAATAGATGGAGTGAAACAGGGGTTTAATGAGGAGGCCATTAATGAAAATGAAGAAAGACTTATAGAAATTTGCCTACTAAACAGTCTTCGAATTAATAATACATACTTAGAACACCCCAAACAACATTACAACGAATAGAGAAATACATCCCAGAAATATATTAGACGTGCGTACTCTAATGTACGATCGGATCATGGACTCGTTGTAAGAAAAATAAACATAACAATAAACCCTATTAAAATAAAAAACGTAATAACTGAGGAAAGATTGAATATAAAAAGCCTTGAAAACGACGGAACGAAACTTCTCTATCATAACAGACTAAAAGAGAAATTAAACATGCATAAGTTAGAAACAATAACAGATATGGAAGAATGCTGGAAAATCATTAAAGAAAGTATCAAAAAGGCAGTAGAAGAAGCCTTGGGCAAAAGGAAAGCTAACAGAAATAAACGAGAATATAAAACACCATGGTACGACGAAAGGGTTAAAATACTAGCATAAGAAAAGAAAAAAGCGTTTTTAACATATAAAGGAAACAAAACAGGAGAAAATAAGAAAGAATACGTAAAAACATGAAATAGAGTGAACCAAGAAATAGACAACATCAAGAAAGAATACTGGGAAAAATTTACAAAAGACACATCATAACTTTTTCAAGGTCATCAAAAATTCCAAACAGATACCATCAGCCAGTAGTTTTTTGAAGATATTAATTGACCTGTTTTTGCATTTTTCTCAAAAATCATCCGTTTCGATTTTATTTGGGTGTTTCCAGACATTTTGGACACAATATATTTTTTTCCAAAATTTTTGTGTTTTCTTTGTTGGGTCGGGTACTTCTGGGACCACCCTCGTACACTAGCCGAAAAATTTTATTTCAATGTAGAGCAAAGATTCCTTAAAAGCAAGACAAAATTTTAATAGACGCGGTAGAAATTCTAAATTTACTTTCTGTGCTTCCATATGTTTTGTTATTTTAATATATCTACTTCTGTATTAAAAATAATGTGGTATGGCATGCAGCATTTTTACCAATTTTTCCATTAAAAATATCAATTAAAATCGCCACATTAACTGCTAACCAAGCAATACCACGATTTAATTATTCTATGACATTACCATTCTTTGATCTTTAATTAAAAAAAATAATATAGTATTCTGCCCCCGGCCGGGGAAAACACGTGCTTTAAATGGTCGAACCGCAACAATAACACCATCACCGCCGCGACGCCACCGTCACCCCTCTCCATATTATTACGGAGCGTCGGAATTATTACTTCGCGGATTACGAATCGGCAAACGGGAGGCTCACATACAGCCGTGTGCCCTCGGGGATGGGATTCGGATCGATAACAATAGCACCTATACAAAGCGAGGCAAGGGTTATAAATACGGAAACCCTAATCGATGAAAATGATAGCAAAACGGCTATAGGTACCGCGTGCGTATGGTAATGTAAATGTTAAAGGTAGCGGTGGAAGCACAGTAATCGAGGCATAAATATGCCAGATAAGATTAGTAGTAGTTTCTCGTATTCAGCTCATGCATTATTTATTGCTGCCCGGGCATTCTAAACAAATACTATAGTGATATAAAAGGAAAATAATGGAAACTAAGATAATTATACTCGAGATATGTGGGATTAATTATTAATAACTTAACAGTCTAAAATTTTAGTATTTTGCATTGCTTTAAACATCAAAACAATATTCTAACATAAGATATCACGTCATATTTTCAAAATAAAATGTTTATCTGTTTTCACTAAGATCAATGTAAAATTTAAAATTCAAAAAGTATTGTAACAACCTCGTACATGTTTGCGGCTATACCGTGAAGGGCAGCGGCAACTACAAAGGACACGGCATCACGCATTCCCGAGAGAAGTCTAATATATTAGTCATCGCGGAATATACCAAAATGGGAACTTCTAGACTCGATACGTGAAAGCCGTGCAAAAGGCTGTAAAAATTCTCCGGACAGTTTTTGTTATGTTTGTGGACTATATGCTACAAAATCGCAAAGGAGCCTTTAAGTGAATTACTTCAAAAATGTTATGAACAATAGTTTGACTTCAAAACTAAAAATAAAAACAAAACATGGGATATCTATATCCACAAGTTACGAAGCTGTGATAAAAATTTAAGGTGCCGAAAGCCGCCAAGGTTGCATTCACATTTAGATTTCTTTTTTTGCTAATTTAGGAAGGACGAGTGATGAAGAGGAGGAAAGGTTCCATCAAGAGATTGCAGAAATAGCGAAACGATATCAAGGTAGGTGGGATCCCGTCATGGCCGATTTTTGCTGGTTTCTCATTAAAGCAGACAAAAGGCAACATAAAAGGAAGAAATAACTTTATTTATGCAAAACTGCGACATAAAACCCTCTTTAAATTGTTAAATACTTAATTAATAATGCTAATTGCCAAATTGAAGTGGGCCCATCTATCAACGGATAACTAAACGTCTTGTACAGTCTTAGGGATATTTAACATCAGAGTGATATTGATGTCTATTAAATCTTCAGTTGGTATTCGTCCACCTTCACTGTCTATATTTGACAATAATTAGATATTAAACTTAAAACAATATGTGTAATGATAAAATCAAGTGTTTTAAGTGTCTAGTGATTGTGAACTTTATCAACAGTAATGCTCAAATGCGGGTAGTTCAGTTTAAGGAGAAAAAAATCTAGTTCGGTATGTTTTATCATATTTATTACTTCAATATTAATTTTATATTACCTTCTAGCATCAAGAGTAAAAGAAATCTTACTAGGTTAATGTTTTTATTTACATATAAAATAGAAATTCAATTACACAAATTTAGTACATATATTTACAAGAAGATCTAAAGTATTTGTTATATACAAATGTAACAATAATTCATATATTGAAAAAAAAATAACTTTACATTTTCTGAAAAAAATTATTTGCAGTATGTCAACAAACATTTAACGGAATATTCAAACATTGAATATTAAAATATACGGTCATAAATATTTTGTGAATTAAGATATTATATACATGATATTAACTTCGAGAAAGGTGATATTTTTACACAAGTCTAGCAAAAACGTTAATGCATCATCTGGTGCTTATGTTCGTATAATTGAAGAGATATTCGACGAGAATAATATATTACTTTGAAATCCTACGTGAACCTAAAATTTACTATGGTACATTTGAAATTAATGAAATCTATCTGACGTGATTATTTTAAATGAACGGAATAACCATATAAAGATTTACTCGGGACTTACAGTACGGAATTGTTTTCTTACCACGACCTGCCTGGTAACAAAACAACTTAAGGACCGCCTTTCTAGACTGCCAGAAAGACTAAGGGATAGATACTAGGTACTCTCTAGACTGCCAGAGAGTTTGGTGAGAATTCTCTTAGACTGCCAGGATAACTCTGATTTTACTAACAAAGTCGTCATCTATTATAGGCCCGGACTTGCACAAATAATAGCTAAAAACAGTGTTTTTTTCGAAGTATCACGCGTAAAGAGCAAGAACTGTACTCAAACGCACGATATTATCATGTGCAAAAAAGCATTTAGAAAATTAACAAAAACATTATCTTTCTCTTTACTAATTGACTTTAGATAAATTAAACATATTTTAGAATATTTGTACTAAATTATCGAACCCATTAATGCCAAAATCACATAAAAAGCATTAATACAATTTTATTCGACAATTTATACAGTGACGGACAAATGTCAGTGCAGTTAAGTGTTTTTATATTATTGATACTAATTAAACATTCAAGTATTTGTTATGTCATGATTTTTATACTTATCTACTTCTTTTTATAACTTCTGTTGAACAAATTTTCTAATACAATATTATTGTTTATCTACTAGCATAGTACGATTATAACTCTAAAAGTAGACATGGTAGAAAGATTTGGTTTCCAAGCCTTCAGTTAAAGACTTTAAGCACTGTATACCAATTTTTACACCACTTATTAAAGATGATGAACACTTAATTTAGATCACCTGGTATAATAGTTAAGTATACCAGGCAATGTTTTGTACTTACCATTTATTTTTAACATTATGTAATCACCATAGCTGTCATTTTTTCTTGTTTTAATAAAGATGTTTTGTTATTATTATTATTATTATTAACGATATATCATTAAAATCATACTACTGACGCACATAAATAATCGAAGGAAATGATGTAGCTGCGTTGCTGATAACTCAAACCCCATGCATTATCAAAGAAATACATAAACCTTCTTTTATTATAGTTAGAAGAATGTACCACTATTTAAAAACTATCCAGTTATGTCAATATAGCCGTAAAATTAAAATTCTGCACTAATTGATTTTTTCTTCACTACGTATCGTGTCAGCAGAGACATCAATATAAAATGACGTACATAGTAAATTCCCATATAATCCGATAAGTTTCTCAATAGAAAGAGTTTAAAATCCCTCCTACAACGCCCACCCATCGATTTGCATAAATCTCCATGATAAAAACCTACTTTCCCTCAGTTTCCGTTTTTTTCTTGTTTTCGTAACGCCTCGCGCTCTGAAATTAGTTTATAAACTGTGTATATATACTAAAGAGTAATTTCAAATTAGTGCCGTAGTTTTAAATACCCAAAAAAAGTCGTAATATTTGTTATTAATTATGAAAAACTTGTTAATATGTAAATTTTATATAGTAATTATTAGAATTAGCACACTAAAGAGCTAGACAAGCAAATTTATTATAATAGAAAACATAAACATATTGATGATTATCCTTACATATTTTCTCTTGTTGGAACTTAATAATAGGCAATCGACATCCTGTCGATTGGTGTAAATGCGGGGGATGTCTTCTATGTTTTGTATACTGGGTCATAGAGGGCGGTATTAATCAAATGTCAGTACTAAAAATTAACCTCCATCTTTAGTTAACCTAAATCCAAAGTCTTGGTGCAATATGTGTACAGTACACAGACCGAGTCCTGACCGATGGGAGGAACCTCGACCTATAAGTTGCGCAGATTTATAGGGCAGTGTGTAACAGAGAAAGTATTCGGAAAAAAATGATGACATTTGTTCATCATCGCATACATTAGCCGGACGAACGAGTAAATGCAGATAAGAAATTGTAATATACTGAAAAGAGATACATATATGTGTAACGATTGACAGTTTTTCCAGACTGCTCGTGTTTATCCTAATATTATAAGAATCCACTGCGCATCTTGTGAAAGGGGCATCTCACCGGTCAGCTCTCGGTCTGCGAGCTGTAGTGTTGTAGCTTCAATCAACTGTCGAAAGATGTAATTAAACCGCGAAAATTTTCGCGCAATAATTTTTTATAACTTTCAAAGACTATTATCTCAGCAAGAATGCCTCGCCGAATTGGTTCTGTTTTCTGCAATGAAGCCCCACATCAGTTAACAATTTCTCGTTGGTATGGAGAATCCAAACGTGGACGGATTAGCCTTAGCGACGATCCAAGAAGCAGGTGTACCAAAAACGGCAGTCAATCAGGAAAATATCGATGCTGTACGCAAGCTCTTCAATTAAGATCGACATGTGACACATAGGGATATTGAAGCATCATTGGGAATTTCAAAGACCTCAATTCAGAAAATTTTACATGATGAATTGTGTGTAAAAATTATTTTCCCGTTGGGTACCGCATCTGTTGACCGAAGAACTGAAAGCAGCAGGTAAGGTGAATTGGTGTTAAAAAACTACAGGCTGCTTCAACGCAGGTAACTCTAAAAGCGTGTCCAATATGATTAGTGGTGATTGAATTTAATCATACGAGCCAGAAAATAAAACGCCAGTGGTCTGTTTGGGTGTTCCAATGTGAAAAAAAACCGACAAAAGTCATCCTTTCTTAAACTGTCTTCAAACAGATGTTCGTCCCATTTGTCTCGAAAGCAAGTCATGTAGCAACAATTCGTCCACAAGATCAAATAACTCTTTCTGCCGATTGGTATACAATCTTTTGTTTGTCGCAAATCATCGCTGAGTTACGAAAAGCGAACCCCAAACGACGAATCATACTCCACCAAGACAATGCAAAATGGAACACAGCTCGTAGGACTGAATTTAACGAACGAGGTATGAATAACAAATTGCATAGTTTAGTTTACGAGTAGATATGCTATAAGTAATGAACTCTCGGGAATTCGTTCTGTTGATAAGTACAAACACACTCAGACATTAAACAATCCTTTTTCTTACCTGTATCTTCTCACCAAAGTTTTGTGATTCACATATATGCTATTACTTTGTTTTTACTTAATAAACCCTTTAGATTTAAATCAAATTTAGCTTGTTAAGTTATTCAACAGTATTTAATTATCTGTACATTGGTTAAAAGTTAAAGAAAACTAGAAAAGAATATAATTATTTATGACGTGTTCACTCACCAATTTCGTCACTTCATTCAGTATGTGCTACTAGCAATCTTACCTGAAACAATAGAAATCATATTATTTAAAATTCTATCTAAATCGTTGTGTACAAATATTTTTAGAATAACTTTCATCTGTGTTTAGAAAAATATGTCTTTTTATGATTAGATAATATTTGAAATAAATAATGCTTAGCAACTACGACTACGCATAAAACGCCGACAAACCCCGAACAAAGCTCTTTGAATATTATTTTGTAATAAATACCTTTTAATATTACTTTGTATATTAGTCTTTGCAATTGCATCTTTTAATTCATTTACATATGAGGCTTGAATTGATTTCTTTATATCAATCTTATTATTTATAAATATTGCTTTACCATAATAGCAGCGACATCTGTGTTTCAGATATCGCACCATATCCATTTTGCTCTGATACACCCGAACGTCTCCAAACAATGGTGCTAGACAAACTGCTGCTACGGTATAACATTTCAAGTGGGCGACTTTTGCCTACCGTCGCCAAAAGTATGTTTAGTCGCCATAAGTAGTACAGTATATACAGTAAATGACTCACCTTAAATATTTTTGGATTTTCTAGTATTGCTTTAAAAGTATCTGTTCAACAGCTTTTTCTTTTTCAAAATTGAGCGAATAGTTTTTGAGTTATTAATTTTTTTTGAAAATATTTGACCAAAACACGTGTTCAGAAAAAAATCATTTTCACTTTGTTTTTAAAAGTAAAAACATTAACTTTGGTGGTGCTTGTAGCCAAGAAAATTCTGCATCATTTGGTAAAGTTGCACTCGACAATACCACCAAAAGCTTTGTTTTTTGAAAGCCTACTTCCTGAAATTTTCACATACCGAATACTTATTTTTTTTTAAATGGAACACCCAGTATTTTATTGAGGTATTTTGTTCGTTAAATGTAATACTGGGTATTCCATTTAAAAAAAAAAGTTTTTGCTATGTGAGAATTTCAGGAAGTAGGCTTTGAGAAAATACAGTTTTTAGAGATATTGTCGAGTGCAACTTATGCCAAATGATGCAGAATCTTCTTGACTATTAGCATCACCAAAGTTAATGTTTCTACTTTTAAAAACAATGAAAAAATGTTTTTTTTCTGAACACGTGTTTTCATCAAAAACCGGTAGTGCGTCAGAGCTTAAAGTATTTTTAAAATATGCGCCCCAAGCAACCATGAATCTTCCACTAATTGTTTTTTCTTTTATTTAAAACACAAAAGAGCAATCAAAGAAGCGCCTACCAATGACGCACCCTGTACAAACGGTCAGCCTGTACACTTAAGGCCTTAAACTACCGGCAATAAGTTTTGTAAGTCAATAAATGTCAAGCCTAGAACTATAAAAGTTTGATACTATTTTTATTTCTAGGTCATATTTCTTCAACTCTATTTTTTTCACCAAAGATTCGTATAGTTAAAAAATCTAATTATGTGCACAGTTTCCGCTAACATGTATTCTGTACAATGTAAAATAACACATTTTTATCTAGCTATATTAGTAAAAACATTAAATTATGTGCAACACATACATCAAAGAATTAAAGCTTATTTAAACTGTCATAAACAAAAACACTAAAACACATTTACCACACTAAAGTACAAAACACTAAATACGTTTTTCGACATTGTCTATACACCGACCCTAGCGTATAAAGAACAACACGAGTGTTGTTCTAACTATACGAGAGAAGAATACGAGTGTTGTTTATCTATGCGAGTCTTATTTTCTATACGCTACGGTCTATAGACAACGCAGTTTTTAATCAGTACTACCGAAGATGACAACGTAGTTTTCGACATACGTATTTAGCGTTTTGTACTTTAGTGTGGTAAAGGTGTTTTAGTGTTCTTGTTTAGTTTCAAGCCAAGACTCCAAGTTTATTTTCTTAAACTGTCATATTGAGTTAGATGCTTAATTGACAAATATAGTGAAGTTGGTTGTTGACCCTGATAAATTGAGCACCTGACAGAAGTTATAAATTTGGCAGGCTATCTTAAAGTTTTTGCTTTTGTTATGTGCTTAATATATTTCTCAGGAAGTGTTTAAAAATAAATTTTTGAAATTTTAAACATGTTGAAACAATTAAGTCCTTGAGTTACATTGGTATGAAGATAGGCAACCAGGAAAAGTCATTAGCTCCATACATGTATAGCATATCTTGTTCAGTTATACTACAAAAACGGCTAAAAGATACAGAATGGTCTATGGCTGTAGTGTTTATGGTTTGCCGGGAGCCTATAAGCCATAGAACCAGAATATTGCTATTAACTAGTATTTTTGATTGCCTCCAGCTACTGTAAACGAAGGATTTTCAAGGAAGAAGAAGGGAACCGTTTAATGCCCTAATCCTCCATCTGCTATTCGACTTATTTTACATTCAGATAGTTTACCAGTACTTAACCTCCACAAAATCAGAAGCATGAAGTAGAAAATGAAGACAATGTGGAAGATGAAGAGCCTAACAGCCTTCAACATCCCGTGACTGATTTTAACGTTAAATATGATAAACCGCACAGATTTAGTCATTCGAGGCATTAATTTGTGAATGAAGGCAGAACTTCTAAGATCAAGACTACAATAGTGGAATCCTTTCCAACGTAATATCAGGTTTCACAGTAGATATATCGTTATAGGAATCTGATTCTTTTTTATGAGAAGATAAATAATCTTGTTTGCAGCAACTTTAATGGCTTGATGAAGTATTTAAATGTTAATCATGATCAAACTGATTAGAGACTATTTCTGATGGTAAACCCATCATCCTCGATTCCATCAAATATGCTGAATACAAGTAGGAAATATGTGGCGATCCGGAAGCCATTGCTGTATTCTTAGGAATGCAACTGGGGTATACTAAATACTGCTGCTTTTTATGTATGTGGAATAGTAGGAGTAGGAAGTCACATTATATTCAAGCAGACTGGCCTGCATGAAATCCTATGACTAGCGAGAAAAATTTCGTTGTCAAGCCCCTCGTCGACTCAAAAGATGTTTTTCTTCTACACTTTCATATAAAGCTGGGTTTGATGAGAAATTTTGGCGACAAAAATGAAGGAGGACAGACCGTTAAGTACTTAAGAGATAAATTTCTTACATTAAGTGATGCAAAAGTTCAGGAAAGTAGTTTTGTTGAGCCACAAATTCGACAAGGATCCTGCGTTTGACCGAATTTAAGAGGGGAACAAAAATGAAGCTTGGAAAACATTCATGGATTTTTAAGCAATAAAATAGATGAAAGCTGCAGTTAATTGGTGACAGTACTTCTGCAAAAATGTCATCAACTGGGATGCAAGATTTAAAATCCATTCTTCCCATTCACACCTACACATTTTCCCTCCTAGTTATGGAGTTGTCGGTAATAAACATGAAGAAGGATTCCATCAAGATATTTCTCTAATGGAAGAAAGATATCAGGAATATTTATTGGAATGAAGCAACACTTGCGGATTCTGATTGCTTCTGTATAGGAATGCATTTCTCTTACAAGAGCCAAGCCAAAAGAAAACGACCTCATGAAGCCATCACATTTTACTTCCATATACGTAGTATAAGGAAGTGTGATGAAAATTTTCGACCCCGAGATTTTTGCAGATGTTCACGTTTTGAAGTCCCCTGATACCAAAAAAGTGGTTTTTAAAAAATGTCTGTGTCTGGCTGTGTGTCTGTCTGTGACTACGATAGCGGTCAAACCGCTATAGCTATCTATTCCAAACTTTGCATTTAGTAGTATAATCTCTCTCTTGAGAAATGATTAGATTTTCAGCAAAATCGGCAGACCGGAAGTAGTAGTTTATTTCACTGAAAACATCAAATTTCGCCAATATTTCGTCAACTACTAAGTTTAGACAAATTTATAAAGAATTCATATGTACTGAAAATTAAATTTAAGAAGAATTGTATTAAAAAAAATGTTTCGAAATTCCTACCGGAAGTGGTTTTTTACTCTTATCGGAAATCGGTTTTTTTGCAAATATTTTGCTAGTCATGCTTTTTAGACAGGTACGTTACGAGTATAAAAGTATTTAGAACTTAATTTTCAATACCTTTTATATAAAAAAAAATCAAAATTCGGACCGGAACTAACACTTTTACTCTTACCGAATAACGATTTTTTGCAAATATGTCATAAATTATGCATTCTATATATATTTATAAAGAGTACAAAAGTATTTAGAGTTGGATTTGGAATATTTTTTGTATAAATGAAATTTCAAAATTCGGACCGCAAGTAACACTTTCATACGTATAAGAAAGTCGTGTGGTGGCCACACCTAATTTTTTAAAATCTTAGAATGTAACTGTTATTAAGAAGTGTTGTTGGCATATGTATATAACAAAAACAAGAGCTAATCAAAAATTTTCTTTGTCAACTCAAAATTAGTAAGATTTGAATAATGAAGTAAAGGAATCATTTAAAAAAAAAAACTGTTGAGTAGTGTAATTTTCACTTTTTAGTTGTAATTGCATTATTTTCGAAACGATTGTAGATGTATTTTCCTTTCGGAGGCAACATGCATATTTTACGTTCTTTCCATTACCACTCGAAACTAGTTATCGTCCATTCCCCCCAAGGGTGTGCTGAGCTGTTCAGCTAAAACGGGTATTTAGTGAATGGAAAGGCGGAATGCGACGTCCGCACAAACTCCCCTAAATGCATTATCTCAACCGCAGCCACTAACCATCAACGTTTTAGTTATTAAATGGAGTTCGCTACCTTGACTATGTTATAAATAAGTTTTGTTAGTTGAAATTCAATTTCAAAGCGTCACATTGTTCTAAGGGCCTGACCAGGTTTTCCCTGCGCGCCGAAAATCTTATTAAGGCGTTATTCTTGAGTGCCTCATTTTGGGTTTCGGAAATTTACATTGTCGTGTGCGCGCAACGCCGTGCCGCTCCACTCGGATCGTTGCGTTATTAGTTCGCGAATGTAAACGGTAAGCGATAACTAAAATCTTACGGCAGATTGAATGTAATACACCTTAATAGCATTAATAAGATAGTTGAATTAGTTCTGTGAATTTATAAGGGAATTTCCTTTAATCAGTTCCACAGTACGTGCTGTTGAAATTGCAGCTTTAGTTTTAGAGATCCGCAATTTACGCTGATGAAAATGTGTTGTTTAAAATCTACATATTAGTTTATTTAAATAATACTGTAAATTATATTTGACAAATACTTTTGAACAAATAAATTGACGCAAACATACAATACACTAAATTAATATTGATGTACCCTTGACAAATGTTTATGCACAATTTAAATACGAGGTGCTACCCAAAAGTTCCCGAAATATAACACTAAATACAATCAGATCATACAAGAGTTTTATTCGCCACCGTCACCTTCAAAGTAGTCCCCCTGGGAGCTCAGACACTGATCCCAGCGCTTCTGCCACGAACGGCATGCATCCTGTAGTCTCTTTTAGTCAATGTGTTCAGCAGCACTTGTGATTCCTCTTGAATCCCCTCTATCGTGTCAAATCTTCGTCCCTTCAACTTCATTTTCAATGTGGAAAAGAGAAATAAATCTCACGGAGCCAAGTCCGGTGAACACGTTGGATCAGGAATAACCACCGCGTTGTTTTTTTACGAAAAACTGCTGAACGATAAACGCTGTAAATAGCCCCACTCATACCTGCGCTACTTTTCTTCGTTTCCTTCTCATGTCCTCCGTTAGCCACCTGAGGACACCACGATAGAATTCTCTAGTAATCGTCTGACCACAAGGTGTGGATAATGCTAGTATCGAAGAAAAGATCAATAAGGATTCCAGTTGCCTCTGAACTTGACGGGCTTTCCTTGGCGGAGATGAAGATGGACTCTTCCAGTGGGGTGATTGCTGTTTAGTTTGAATCTAGGTCATATACATAAACCCAACTTTCGTCAACTGTAACAATCTTAAAAAAAATTGTTTAAAGCTGTTCTTTCAGTTCTTCGGAGACATTTATGCTATGATCTTTTGATCGTCACTCAGCAATCGTGGCACGAACTTTGCAGCAATCCTTCTTATGTTTAATTTTTCTGACAAAATCCGTGACATATACCATATTATAATCCTATGATCTTTCACAATCGCATTCCAAACAGCACTATTTTCTGGTGTAATGCCGGTATTTAGTCCTTCCGAATGTTCATCATCTTCAACGTTGTTCTGACACGTTTAAACCAGTCATACTATCATTTTGTGCGTTTCTGCGGCTGTTTTACCAAGCTTAAAATACCAGACCACCTTGAATGTACAAGAAGCTTTATAAATATAAAAAAAAATTCTTTGCACTGTATCCCTCAAAGTTGTTTCCATCATTATTTAATTTAGGTTATGTTATACAGGTGCAGCCATCTGTTGGGTAGCTGCACATTTTCTTTTGAATAGCTTTAAGTCAACTTAAACCGCTGGAGCCATCTTTATGGTTGTAGTGGAACTTTCCATTTAATGTTATTGCAATGAATAATTCTTCATTTTGAATACTTTCTTTATGTTCGTGTCAATCTAGGGAAACTGCTTTAAGTCTTGACCGCCTTTGTCGCGTTTTTCGGCATCACCGTCCGGACTATTTCCCGACAAAATCAAGCTCACTTTCGATTCTGTCGTTCATAGTGAAGGTGATCTAATTAAGTGTTTTTCTTTAAGTCTAGCACATTTAATTAATTTAGGTTTTTATCAGTTAACTACTGGATGGTTTATGACAGACTATTTTAAATGCTGTGCTAGAGAGCACTTGATTTGATAAATCTGACGATCGCTAATGGCGGATTAATGTAAAGCACATGTATTGGTCTATCGGGCACTAAAGAACCAAAATATTGCTAATTATTTAACTCTATCTGGATTTATTTGTTGGATTTTTCCCTGGAAAAACAGGTATTCTTTAATCATATATTAATTTGTACATTTTCTTCAGAATGGCTACACCTTGTGTGTAAATAACCTTAATATATAGTAATTACCTCATGGTAATAGGTTTTATCTACTTTATTTAATGGAACAAGTGCAACATATCTAGTGCACATTACTTTACAATACGCCTCAAATAACAAATGCGTCTTAATTATCTAGTACACAGTAAATGGAGCACTTTTAATTAAAGACCATTAATTAGTACTGGAATAAGCATATTCTTGAGGGTTTCTGAAGTGTCTTTTTCCCGAGGGGCATTTCTTTTAATTTTTTTTTTTTGGTGGAAGATTCATATTGCACCTAAGCACTTGTAAAGTCAATTGCATGGAGATCGAGCTTTCCGTCTTTTCATACCAGTTGTTTACAGCTAAGTTTTAGATTAGTTTTTCTTGGATTCCTTTTTCCTTAAATCAAATTAAATGTAATGTAAATAACAAAAGTATTCAATATGAAGAATTTTTTCTGAAGAAGCCACTGTGTTGGCGAAACAATTGTCAAATATTACTTAGAATATTAAATAGTGAAAATCCAACATTTGTTGTTTATTTAGTAATTTTTTTTTACTTTTTAAATTTGTTTTTTTATTTTTGTATCTTTATTTTAATATATATCACATTAAATATTTTTGAAATCCTATTGCATATTAGTTATATTAACCTCGGGACCTGGCTTGTTCTCTGATGCAATTAATTCCTGCTTTTCCTTTTTTAACTTAAACCTGCAAAATAGTAAGTAGGGTATAGTTCGTTTTCATCCCTCAGCTACATTAGTTTTTATCTTTTGAACTGGGCTAATCGTCTACTCAAATGTTTCCTCTTGTTTTTATATTCTGTTTTATTTTCCATTTTGTATAAAAAGAGAAGCGAAGAAAATAACAAACGTTTTTATCACTAAAATTAGTAAAATGTCTACAGGACAAATCATAAATGGACAGAAATATTTGAAATATATTTGCTTAAATATGCCACCTGTATTTTTTACTAAGTTTTATATTAAAAAAATAATTACAATGTCTCTTTATTTGGTGTTAAAATTTACCTCAAAACTTTTTGCTGGGACTATAAATTATAACTATTATAAGACACAATTCCGCTTTTATTTAGAAACATCAGTTATTATTGCTTTTTTATTACATCAAAGTATAAAAAATTATCTGGGAGTTTAAATAAATTTATATTTCACATAAATAAATTTATATTTTGAAATATAAATTTTCATTCAAATTTTTACCAAAGATATATGACTGTTTACAAAAATTTCACAAAAAGATCAATTGACACGTTCTCTTTAAACATTGGTTTTCTACTACTTGTAATGGTACAGCCCATTTCCCTTTATTAATTTTATAATTTTTATTATTTTTTTAAAGGATTTAATTAAATGTATTTTTTGTTAGTATTTTGAAGGGAAATAATATTTAAAATCAATGCATTTGTATTATTAAGTAGATGTTAGTCATAGGTTTTGTATATATTTATGAGTAAAGAAGGGTGACGCCGAAGTTTATATTAACGTGAAAAACACTCCAGTAGAAATATACAATCCGGCGGCTAAATGAACGTGTATGTGCGTGTAAATGCGAATGGGAACCCCTGTACTTTGTGGAAAGCGGGGAACCCCAGACATTCTGATATAAAAGGGAAATACGCGTGAGAAAAGGGAGAGTCGACAACAATATATGTTAAATATCGTATCAAAAGGCTAACTCCTAACATTAGACTATTGTTACTATAACTTCAATAAATAATTTACTACCGAGAAAACATAGTAAAGTAGTGGTCTAAGTTGCACCTATGAAGTAATTGTGCAACGTGTTATATTGTAAAAATTAAGATTGTATTTCGAGTGGCAGAACAAGCAGATGTTGAAAATATCGTAGAAGTAAAGAAGATTTTGTCGATAATAAGCAGCCCGAAGTTTCTGCTGGAAACAGTACAAAAAAGAAGATGAATAAGAAGAATTTAGATAAGGTATTATTTAAATGATTATTGTTTAATGACTGTAATGTTTTATATAATAAAAGAGGAGAGACTGTAAAAATAAAAATTCAAACAGAAAGTAATTAAATAAATATGATGTGTTCACAAGTATCGATATAAACACGTATAATATAGAATGTGCATTGTATGTAATGAATTCTGGCGTTTATAGCTTACGATTGAATCGAACAAAGGACGTACAGAAATGTTTGTGTTAGTTTAATGTTTGTAAAAAAAAATTCAAATGTATTAGAATTGCTTTTTAAATATATGTTACTTCTTGTATTGTTTGTAAAATTATAGATACAGGATTCATTGATCTTAATATAAGAATTATTAAAATTTTAAATAGTATTTTTTATTAACGTACAGGAACCCCTTTTACTTAACATTTCAATTAACTCGAATCGCCCTGAGATAATTTGAGTTGAGCTGGCAAAACAAATAATTTTACACCTCATTTCTAAAGATTAACTTTAAATTAAATATCATTGTACATTGTGTCACCCAACATTGGGGTGGTACCTATACAAACGGAGAACCTCCCCCCCCCTAACACCATCCTAGTGTATCGCCGCATGGGGCATCAGCGGACGGTGTATTTTTTAATAAAAGCTTATGATAAAATGTCAGGATAAAAAAAATTAGAACATGGAAAAAATACTAGAAGAATATGCACTTTTTGGGAAAGTAAATCACATTGCCGTAACTATTTTCATTCAAGAGTAAAAATGTTTTTTTTAATTAAAATTTTCGAAAATAACTCCCATACCTATTCTTACTTTTTTTCCATTCCTTCTTTTAATCAGTTTTATTTTAAATTAATAATAACGGTACAGCACGAACGGACCACATAGTGGTACTGATGTAGCCTCTTAAACTTAGAATGGTGCTCTATTTTATTTAACATCTGTTTCGACCCCAATCATCTTTTTCTGAGCCGGTCAGGCCGCATAAAAAGTTTATTCACAGGTAGGTCGGTTTAGGTCTTTTTATTTTTGTTCCTTGGTAATATAATTTTGATTTTGCAACACAACGCCTATTACTATACTGCCAATTAAACCATTGCATAATATACGTGGCAATACGCAACTGGATTTTTTTTTATCCCTTAAGCAAAATATTATATATTATAATATTTTGTCTTTCGGATTTCATTTAATATACCTTAATCAACGACACACCGGAACATAATTTCTTCGTGAGCAATAGAATTGCGTATGTTCGCAGAATCCGGTTCATTCTACAGATTAACAACATGCTCAATAAAGCTGAATCGTTACTCCTTCGGACAAAAACAGGCTGATTAATGTTCCACCAAACGCGCGCGGGATTTAGATTATTCAAATTTAAAGAAAACCGGCCAAACGAAGATTACAGAAAATTTATGATCCTACGTTTATCATCATTAATAACGCTTCTTTCCCCTCAAAAAAACAAAACAACAAACGTGAATCTGCATCCTATCACATGAATAGATTGCACATACGGATCCGAAAGAAAATAATCGAACAAGCGGCCGGTATTTGCACGTAAAAATAAATATTGAGGATTTACAAAGCTTTCAAAACGTTTGCACAAATGTATTGATGATATATTAGATGCCGGCGAAGTAGATACGTAGTCGGAATCAGGATTAGCTCATTGAATAATATTCTTGGAATTGTAAAGAATTTCCTGGTATTTATTCACTTTCATGTATGCATCAACATACTTTTATATGCACATACAGAGGAATGCATATACAAGATAAAGAGATTACTGTGATATTCAATAAAAGAACATGCTCATCCAATACGGAAATATCTTTGCTTGAAATATATGAACATATGTACGGTACGTGCATGCCGACATATTTTTCTGTGTGTTTTCT
Organism: Amphimallon solstitiale; assembly: GCA_963170755.1. Classification (NCBI taxonomy): domain Eukaryota; kingdom Metazoa; phylum Arthropoda; class Insecta; order Coleoptera; family Scarabaeidae; genus Amphimallon; species Amphimallon solstitiale. Next base: position 8,020,342 of record OY720675.1, read on the forward strand.
GCTTTCATAACCGCTTGAGGGCTTCTCACAGAGACTGTTTGCGTAACCGGCATGTATCTTGAAGGAATCTTTTATGTTTGAATATTCAGTCTATAAAATGAAGCTGTAAGACACATACTGAAAATAAACTATTGCTTTTCTTATACGTGGTATAAAGAAGTATTGTGATGACGAAATGTTCGAGGTTTCCACGAAAAATTCAGTGCGCGATTAATAGGGCGCGGACACGTACGGTTGATGACTCATCACCCATGGGCGCACTATTGAAATGTTGTATTTTTAAAGAGGTTTTAATTTTATTTATATAATTGGATAACAAGTGGCTGGTGATCTATAAAATACAAAATACCTTATTATTTGTTCATTTTCTCTTCTGTAAGACTTGTTCTCTTTGAATTAAGTACATCCTTGTAGATAGAAAACGTCCTTTCTACATCGCAACTGGTTATATGTGCGTACTGGAAATATTCTTTTTCTATTAAAAACTGCGTCTAACTTTTGCCGAAGGCCACATCCGAAGTCACTTGGAATACTTTTGAAATTATTAATAGCCCACATCTCATGTGGTTAATCCATCTTGTAATTTGAGATTTCGATTTTCAAAATATGTGATTAGTTTAGGCAAATTTCCAAAGTGTTCCTGAAGGAATAACAACTGATTTTTTAAATTTGGGATTTGTGTTAGTTCCTTGCACTCAGAACTACTTCGAGCATCGTCATTTAAACATTTAACGAAATTTTGTAAACTATCGAAATTCTCGGCATAAAAACTATTTCTGTGTATGTTTTAGCAAAGCTAAGTGACGAACGGGCGATATTTTGGCATTCTGTAACGATATTTTACAGACTTTGTAATAAATTTCGAAATCACTGACAATTCATTTTCATATCAGAAAAAGTAACATAAACAACATTCTAGATCTAAATAAATGATAAATAAAATTGTACGCGTATGTTATTGAAGCTAAACGAAATCCAGTGCACACTTTCGCCAAGATAGCTGGGAGAAATCGATTCAATAAACCGGTATTTAACAGACTATTACAAAAATTACGAATTAACAGTCAAAACAATGAAAAAACGAAACTCACGTAAGTATGAATGAAAATTTTATTTCTCTTGCCAAATATAAGGTAAATATAATAAATTTTAAAAACCCCTCACGCTCCTATCTACGCCGATGAAAAAAGGATTTTACTCATAAATTCCTTATTTTATGGGCATTTTTTGCTCTCATTTTCGGGCACTTCTCGGGGTTAAACACATTGCCGTGGTATCTCGCAAGTTTATAAAATAAGAATAGCTTTAAGAATTAGTTTAAGTTTTGAAATGAAATAAAAATGACAAAAATCGTACTTAGATATGAAAGAGTTTAAAATTTGCAACAAATTACATGGATGTATATAAAGTTGCATACACATGGTCAATATACAAGCAAATAATTTAAAAGTCATTATTATTCAAGGGAATAGTGAGTAAATGTAAAATAAAAATAAATAAATATGAAATAAAAGACAAAATAAATATAAGCAATATATTTCTTTTGTAAAAAGGATACACAAGATGTATGGTTTACATATCATGAAAAAGATCAAATACGATATGCAAGAAAGATAGATATGGCTGAATAAATTATTATGATTTACATGCATAAAGTAATAAAACTTTATGAAAGAGTTTAAAAACTAAATTATATTAAAAGATAAAAATTACCTCAGCTTATAACTAGAGACTAGAAAAGGATATAAAAATATATAAAACGTAAACCCGATCAGCAATAACATTTTGTATAAAAAGGTAGCTGATAGCATAAATAAAAATATAACCTGGCTAGCTTACTTTTATTTATAACATAGTGTCATTTGCTTATATAACACCAGGGGCAAACTAGCCGGTTATAGAATTTGTCTTCTGAATGCCAAGACACCAAGATACACAGCACTCCTGGCTGCCTATATGTTCAGGCTTCAATGTTATGATCTGATAAAGTACGTGCCGTCGACCTTAATGTCAACAAGTTCGGGCAGTTTAAGATAAATCAAAAATATGGCGGTTATAGTGTGGTGCCTTGGGACAAAGACCTATTGCTCAACAGCGAACTCAGCGGAGAAAAAACGTGAGTACTTCTTATTGTTTTAATGTGATTCGTTACTCTTGAATATACTACTTTCTCTATCTCATTGTCAAACGGTAAAGGTAAAAAAAAACACACGGTTAGAAATTCATTTGAAAAGTACATAACGGTTAACTTTTATTTCTATTAAAACATTGTTAAATCATGTCAAACAAATAAACAATTCAGCAATTAAACTATGGTCACAATTGATACACATTTTTGTCTAATATTAATTACAAATTTACAAAGCCTATGTACATAAATAGTATACAAAATAAATACACGTCAATGACCTCTATAAGTCACGTATGAAATTAAGCGAGAACGTTTGCACATTTCTAGTCCCTGAATTAATAATTACGGGTCCCAGAATATTCCGATTAAAAAATCATAAATAAAATGGTGTTTGAAATAAGATACGGATGCTCAGGTTTGCTTAAATTATTTTACAACTAAATTTTGTATGTTATCACGCTCGCAGAAGAATCTTTACAAATTTGTCACGGAAAATAATTTCAATCGGCACGGGCTTTTGCACGTCTACTCGGCGAAGTATTATTATATCTTTGTTTATGTTACAGAGCGCGGACAATGTATTTGAATTTATACGCGCGTTACAAACAATATTCGAAATCTAACATTTCTGAAAATAAAATACAAATATTAAATGCGGAGATATATGGTCACGGCATTTAAAGCCTGACTTCGAAGGGAATTATAGGTTGTAGCGGTAAAAATGTCTATTCCTCCACGACCCCTGGTCTGAATGGAAAAGACACTTTCGGACGGGTTTTAGCGGATTTTGAAATGATTATTTCACGGCGCATAAGACCTGAATATAATACGTTTCTAGGATTATCACCTAACTTTCCCACGCCATCAAGGCTGAGTAAAGAAGGTAAAGGCGGCTGTAAGATAGGAGAATAAAATGGAAGAGACACACTTGCTGGTGTCTTTATATATCCGTAAACCCCCCTATTTCTGTAGGAAAAACTCGTTCAAAATATACAATTTGCGCGCGACTACGAGCATGACGTATACATTCGGTACTCTTATATTGAAAAATAAACAAATAACATGAATGATCGTTACAAATGAATACATATACAGGTCCGTCCAAAACATTTTATACAATATTTGAACAAAATAACACACATTCTTTTAATTTAATATTGCTAAATAAATTAATAATGGACTAAAAAATGTTAATTTGTGCAATTAACGAGGAACTTCGTTACAGCCCCCTCCTTAAAAGAAAACAATGAACCCTAACAACTAACTATCAAAAGTACAGAAACGGAAAATTAAATTTAAAACAAAATTAACACTTGACAGTCTATCATCTTAAAATTAAAAAACTAAAACTCGTCAGTTTATCATCACTCACGATGTCTATGACGCACGCACTATCACTGATCGTTCTGTCTTTTCAGATTTGCGTGGTGGATCTCGGCTTCACTAGTGACGGAAGTAGTGAAACAACAGGACTGGTGCTGGTATCGCCTCGGACAATTACATGCGTCGAAAATTTGATAGGCCTCCACTGCCGGAATTATTACAGCGGTTGCAGTGATTGTTACTCTGGCGGTTCCCATGTGGACAAACACTTCATGCGGCGGATTGCACGAAGTACGAGCTCTAGATGGTGTCATGAGCAAACACTTGGTACGGCGGATTGTACAAAGTATGAGCTCCGGATGATGCCTTGGAACAAAACACCTGGTGCGGCGGATTGCAGCAAGTACTAGTCCAAAACATCCCTCACAGCCTCCGGCGGAATTGGAGGTAGGAGATCGGCTTGGAGCTCGTCGGCGGACGGAATCTTGATGTCTTTCACATGGACTTTCACTGGCTTTCGTCTGTTTGGTACCTGTAACATAAGAACAGACGGAGACAGGATCTGGATAACTTTAGAGGGACCTTCAAATTTCGGAGCAAGTTTTGCGGTAAATTTCTTAGAGGCGTCGGATAAATTATGTGCCTGATGATACACCCATTGTCCAATTTGAGGGCGGTAAGGACGATGTCTCAGATTGTAGGGCCTACTTTGCCTCTGGAACGCTTGAGCCAACTTTATTCTGACGATCTTGAAAAAGTCGTCCAATTTCGACAATTCTTGAGCCAATTCTTCGGTATTCGCTCGAGCAGGATCCATTAACTGCCCATCAGCGGTTCTTCGCAGAGAGCTCGGCGGCATGAGTTCTCTACCAAAGTTAAGAAAGGCAGGTGTGAATCCTGTAGACTCATGTTTAGCGGTGTTGATGGCGAAAACGAACTGAGGTAGGTATTGGTCCCATTCTCTATGATCTTTATTGATGTATTGCGCAATCATAGGTCCTAATACCCTATTTGTCCTTTCCACAGGATTCGATTGCGGAGCATACGGAGCATTAAATTTTATCTTGACACCTAATCCATTAAAATAACTGGTGAAACTGTGACTGGCAAATTGCGGACCATTGTCAGCCAACAGGATCTTCGGACAACCAAAACGATAGATTACCTTTTCCTTCAGTGCCTGGATGACGGCTCGTGATGTGGCAGAGCGTAGCGGCTGGCACTCTACCCACTTCGTGAATCGATCATGTATTACTAACAATGAAGTATATCCTCTCTTGGAACGCGGAAAAGGTCCGAGGAGGTCCACACTCACTTGTTCCCATGGACAATCAACAGGTGAGAATAACATCTGGCCTAGAGGTTTTCCCTGATTAAATTTATAATGTTTACAGGATCGACATCGATTGACGTAGCGGCGGACATCTCTGAACATCCCTGGCCAATAATATAACGAAGCGGCTCTCGCTATACTTTTGGCGACCCCAAGATGTCCAGCTTCAGGAGCGTCATGGATTTCTTTCAGGACGTCGTTTCTATCAGGCGTAGCTACACACAATTTCCATGCGCGCACTCCCTCGGTATGTTGTGTATCAGGTATGTGTCTGTACAAATTACCATTTTCTAATCGGTATTCTTGATGTTTTTCAGGATCTGACTGAACGTCCGAAACCTTCTTGTTATACCAAGAACAAGACGTTTCTTCTAACAAGGCACAGGTATCTTCATCGGTTTCGTGTTTGAAAGGAAGCGGTGCTCGGGACAGAGAATCGGCTAAATTATTCATCGCTCCTTTTCGGTATTGAATGACAAAATCATACTGTTGTAAATCAACAGCCCATCGACTGAGTCGTCCTGACGGATTCTTCAAGTCATTCAGGAATCTTAAACATTGGTGATCGGAAATAACGGTGAATTGGTAAAATTCTAAATAGTACTTAAATTTTTTGATACCCCAAACGACGGCAAGAGCTTCTTTCTGGGTCGTCGAATAATTTAATTCTGCCTTACTTAAAGTCCTACTGGCATAGGCAATCACTCTTTCGGCACCCTCTATTATTTGTATTAAAACGACTCCCAAACCTTTCTCACTGGCGTCGGTATGCAATTGGAATGGTTTGGAGAAGTCCGGACACGCGAGAACTGGGCTCTCTGTCAGTGCTCTCTTTACGGCGGCGAATGCGGCGTCTTGTTCCGTCGTCCATTCCCAACGCACATCTTTTTTAATTAATTTTATGAGCGGAACGGTAAGTTGTGCGAAATTCGGTACGAACCGACGGTACCATGACGTTTGTCCCAGAAAACCACGTATTTCTTTCTTGGATCGCGGCGGCGGTACATTTAAAATAGCAGCGATCTTGTCCGGGTCTGTACGGATTCCGTCCGGTGTTACAACATGACCTAAATATTTTATGTCCTGTTTGGCAAAAGTACATTTGTCTGGTTGTAGTTGAAGGCCTGCTTCCCGTAAACGCGCGAAAACATTACTTAAATTTTTCAAATGCTCTTCAAAAGTCTTGCCTAAAATAATAATATCGTCCAGATATACAAATGCGTACTCCGCCATTTCAGGACCTATCACCGAATCTAATAGGCGTTGGAACGTCGCTCCCGCACTATGTAATCCATACGGTAATGACACAAAATGAAATAGGCCCTTTCCCGGAATTGTAAAAGCTGTCACGGGTCTGCTATCTTTTTCTAATTCCACTTGCCAGTACCCACTTTTAAGATCAAGCGTCGAAAAATATTTACTGTCGCGGAGTTTATCAAGAATATTTGAAATGTACGGCAAAGGATATGAATCTTTAATTGATACGGAATTAATTTTGCGGAAATCGACACAGAACCGAACGCCACCGTTCTTTTTTGTGACCACGACGATAGGAGAACTCCACGGACTGTTACTGGGTTCTATTATACCGTCTTGTAGCATCTTGTCCACTTCGGCGTCGATTAGTGCTTGCTTCTTTGGGTTGCACGGATAATATCGTTGTTTTATTGGGGCGGTATTCGGTTGCAAACGGATTGTGTGACGTATTAAATTCGTCCGACCAGGCACGGTAGTAAATTTACTTAATTCTTGATCAAGGAATTTTTTAAGGCGGTCTCGTGGCGGTCCTGTACTCCGGAGATCCCACAGCTCGCGGCAAAGACTGCATTGTCTCCCTTAAAGTACAGTTTCCTTTCGGAAAAATCGAGAACAGCCCCAATTTCCTTGAGAAAATTAATTCCGAAGATAACTGAGCACGGGCTCTTCGGCATAATTACAAAATTAACGTCTGTAGTTCGGCTCCCCATGCGGACCGGTAATAAAACTGAGCCAGGCGATTCTACAACGTCTCCATTTGCGAGGCGGACTTTAGATTTTCTATTCAAGACACGTTGTTCATTATTTTTCAACAACCGGGCAACTAGTGATTCGGACAAAAACGATGAAGTCGCTCCGCTGTCCACGAGGGCTCGTAAATTCTGGTTACACATGTTCACACGGATCCAGACGCGATTGTCTGGCACCGTCGAGTCTTTGATACATGTGTTTGCGGATTCAGGCGGTTTTACTGCTTGCGGACGGTCTTTGCCTGCAGACCGCCCTTCTCGGCGTTTCCCTGGCATCGGCAGTCAACGGAACGTACATTTAACTTGCCACACCGTGAACAAAACATTTTAAATGGGTTACGGCAATAACCACGCGTATGTCCCTCTCTGCCACATCGCCAACAACGGTTTTCCGGATGTGATAATTTTTGTAACGGCGACGGCGGTACAGGAAATTGGCGAGGCTTATTATCCTGGGCGGCATATGACAAATGATGCGAACGCGAAGTACTCGGTTTATCGCTGGGCGGGCGTTCCGGTGCTGATAGCGTACTTTCTTTCTTACAAAAGCGCGCCTGCTCTTCCAGCAGTAATTCGTAGTCGGCAGCGAGTTTAGATAATTGTCGGAGGGATTGTATCGCGTCCCTATGTATATACATTCTGTAACTAGGTGACATGTTACCGTATACACGTTCCAATTTATCACCATCGGACATATCTTGGCCGCGTCTCATTAACGTTAATATGGCGGTTAAATAATCTTTAAAAGATTCCTTTGGTTTTTGCAACCGAGCGCGTATTTCTTCTTCGATTGAAAAATTATACCGAGGCGGAAGATATTGAAGTTTAAAGTCCTCTAAGAACTCGTCCCATGTACCCCATAAAGTTTTATTATTCCGGAGCCAAAGCAGTGCTTTGTCTCTAAAAAGCTCAGGCAATGCATGGAGCATATGTTCGTCTTTAATCCCGTAACATACTTGGAGTTCTTTGACTCTTTCCAGGAAAAATACAGCGTCCGAGCTGCCATTAAAATGAATCCCCCATTTCCTTATTTGAGCACAGATTTCCGCGGAAGAAATCTGAACGTTAGTGTCTCTTTGCGGTGGAGTGTTTCCCTTATTCGTTGAACCCGTTTTATCCTCTTTCAGAAAGGTGCTAATGCGTTTACGTACGTCCTCGACATTACCGGTAGCGTCTAACCCTAAAGATTCTGCTGCGGCATTTAAGTCCTCTTTTTTCAAAGTATATATCCACCCAAGAGGGTTTGGATTTTTGCCTTTGTCCTGATCAGTCATTTTATAATTTATAATGTACCAAATAAAAATAAAATAATAATAAAATAAAAATGTATTGTAGTTGCAATTTATTCTCCTATCCTTTTACTCCCTCACAATTAATAAAGAATATGTACGTTTTACTATCCTTTAATAAAAACTTATCTCTATGTATGTACATAAATTGTGTATCAATTTTCCTATCTTATTATTTAAAAAAATAATTATACATGTATATCTGGCGGAAAACTGTGAAATTATTCATACAGTTTTATTAAATGCGGCGGAATTTAATTTTTTAAATCTCTTAAAACACGGCCAAACGTTATGGGCGCCATCTATAACCTGGCTAGCTTACTTTTATTTATAACATAGTGTCATTTGCTTATATAACACCAGGGGCAAACTAGCCGGTTATAGAATTTGTCTTCTGAATGCCAAGACACCAAGATACACAGCACTCCTGGCTGCCTATATGTTCAGGCTTCAATGTTATGATCTGATAAAGTACGTGCCGTCGACCTTAATGTCAACAAGTTCGGGCAGTTTAAGATAAATCAAAAATATGGCGGTTATAGTGTGGTGCCTTGGGACAAAGACCTATTGCTCAACAGCGAACTCAGCGGAGAAAAAACGTGAGTACTTCTTATTGTTTTAATGTGATTCGTTACTCTTGAATATACTACTTTCTCTATCTCATTGTCAAACGGTAAAGGTAAAAAAAAACACACGGTTAGAAATTCATTTGAAAAGTACATAACGGTTAACTTTTATTTCTATTAAAACATTGTTAAATCATGTCAAACAAATAAACAATTCAGCAATTAAACTATGGTCACAATTGATACACATTTTTGTCTAATATTAATTACAAATTTACAAAGCCTATGTACATAAATAGTATACAAAATAAATACACGTCAATGACCTCTATAAGTCACGTATGAAATTAAGCGAGAACGTTTGCACATTTCTAGTCCCTGAATTAATAATTACGGGTCCCAGAATATTCCGATTAAAAAATCATAAATAAAATGGTGTTTGAAATAAGATACGGATGCTCAGGTTTGCTTAAATTATTTTACAACTAAATTTTGTATGTTATCACGCTCGCAGAAGAATCTTTACAAATTTGTCACGGAAAATAATTTCAATCGGCACGGGCTTTTGCACGTCTACTCGGCGAAGTATTATTATATCTTTGTTTATGTTACAGAGCGCGGACAATGTATTTGAATTTATACGCGCGTTACAAACAATATTCGAAATCTAACATTTCTGAAAATAAAATACAAATATTAAATGCGGAGATATATGGTCACGGCATTTAAAGCCTGACTTCGAAGGGAATTATAGGTTGTAGCGGTAAAAATGTCTATTCCTCCACGACCCCTGGTCTGAATGGAAAAGACACTTTCGGACGGGTTTTAGCGGATTTTGAAACGATTATTTCACGGCGCATAAGACCTGAATATAATACGTTTCTAGGATTATCACCTAACTTTCCCACGCCATCAAGGCTGAGTAAAGAAGGTAAAGGCGGCTGTAGGATAGGAGAATAAAATGGAAGAGACACACTTGCTGGTGTCTTTATATATCCGTAAACCCCCCTATTTCTGTAGGAAAAACTCGTTCAAAATATACAATTTGCGCGCGACTACGAGCATGACGTATACATTCGGTACTCTTATATTGAAAAATAAACAAATAACATGAATGATCGTTACAAATGAATACATATACAGGTCCGTCCAAAACATTTTATACAATATTTGAACAAAATAACACACATTCTTTTAATTTAATATTGCTAAATAAATTAATAATGGACTAAAAAATGTTAATTTGTGCAATTAACGAGGAACTTCGTTACAAAAAGTGTATGCGTTTATGATTTGTTTGTAACACAATGCTTCAGAGATTGAAAACAGACGTGTACAGTTTCATGACCTACAAAAGATAACAAAATATAAAACTTGTGTAAAGTTTTTGCAGATAGACATATTACAGAGATGCAATGGAGAAACAAACGTACTTTCCAGGTGCGGGCAGTGTTGGAAGAAAAATATGCGTTCTTTTCAACGTATTTCCAAACCTGCCGAGTCACAATCCAGCTACAAGAAAAGTGAAGATAACATTAATAAATGGAAAAGAAAATATGTATTGAACAATGAACAAGGCAATAGGTTCATTAATGAATACAAAGAAGGATGGTATTAACAACAAGAATAAACCTACCGTCGGAAAGGCAGTACGAGGCGGTGAAAAAAATTCTTAAATAAGAAGACAATTTTCGATGTGTTGACGTTTGGTGAATAAGAACTGTCAGAACAATATGTGCGTGTGTGCGTGTGTGTATCACGGCGGCAACATGTGGGCAGCGATTTCACTGAAACGTATAATCCAATACCAACCTAAAAGATGGACTAGAGGGCGCACTAGTCAACGTTACATTTCTTTGTCGGTATAAATTCAAAACAAGATCCGACAAGAAGGACTTCTTATTACGACTTCGGGAGAATAAGACGCTTTCAAAATAATTGCGATTGAGATTTTGTTAATTGTTATATAGTAGAATAGTAATTTCTTTATTTTCTTATCACGTTCATTTATAATAGTTTTTATTTTATTAATACATTTAAATTCATTTTTGAAGAGTTCAAGATGGACATTCAAAATAAACAATTTGATGAAATGTTTGTAGATAGCAAGTAAGTTTTTGTTTAAAAGGAGTTATCTAAACTGTTAAACAAATATTGGTTTTGCGTGCAAATGATTACTCAATATAACGTTGAACAGTATAGATACGCAAATATTATCCTGTAAGGTTTTTAATTCATTAAGAGATTACAAAAAGATATAGGACTAATGGTGTTGGGTAGTTGGAGAAATGCTGCGTGCGAATGAGTACTTTCTTCAATAATTTATCCAGGCATTATTAATCTTTTTCAAGTCATATTAATACACAATTAAACGTTTTACACGGCAAAGATTAAAAGCTAGAAACAACGCGTGCAAATGGTTGTCTAAAGTACAGTACTATAGGCACATTACATTAGCTAGCATGTTCATATATTACCTACCGTTTAAATGACCCTCTTTTTTCCATAACACCCCTGGTCCATAGAAAGACATCCATCACCAGACGCCTACAGAAAACCGGTCATTAATCGAACGTTCATAAATATAGCTTTGAAAAATTGGTTAATCGAAGAAAATTACTGACCAAAAAAAAGTCTGCCCATGAGGTGATAGGTTTGCGCAAATATTAACCTATCATGCCAATGTCTTAGTGAAGCTTTCACCGCCGCAGTATAATTTTTTAGTTCGGTAGAGATCAGTCCTCTTCGTGCATTACTCGTACTCACAGGAAAAACACTTTCGTTGATCACCGAACGGAAGCTGGCAAATGGACGCTCCCGGATCTATTATGATAAAGTTTTGTCCTCTACATCTGTGCTATCTTTGCGTCTACCTGATCGTGGTTGCCTTCCAATTGTATTCTCAACGGCCCATTTACATAGCAATTTATTTATAGATGCATGGCTAACGTTTAATTCTTGAGCAACAGCTCTTGCGGACAATCCATTGTCGAACAAACTTATCGCGCGCATTTTTTCCGGAGTGGTCAGCAATATTTTAAAGTTTTTACCATCGTTAGTTGGGAAATATAAATAGAACCAGGCGATTGTGGACTCATATCACATCTTCTTAATAAATTGGTGATTTACCAGACCTCATTGCATGATTTATCAGTATTATCAAGAAATCCCTTCAGAAATGAAGTTGCTTGCGCTACCGGCTTCCAAATGTCAACTTAAGATTTACCTGCTATCTAAGTAAATAGTTAATGTATGCTATATGCATTCTCACATTTCTTATATTCTTTCCTTAAATATGTAACTTTTTTGAGTATATTTTTTCTACTTGACTTCTTGCATCACCCTCAAATTTTAGTTTAAGATTTAGTTTATTAACGAAATTGTAATTTTTTTTACAAGGTTAACTAAGCAGTTTAACTGAGATTAGCTTTGAGATTGGGTTTTGTGATTTCAACTTGACGTGATTAATATTAAATTGTTGTAACATTTTGTATTATACTGTGTGTCCAAAAAGTCTGGAAACACCCAAATAAAATCGAAACGGATGATTTTTGAGAAAAATGCAAAAACAGGTCAATTAGTATTTTCAAAAAACTACTGGCTGATGGTATCTGTTTGGATTTTTTGATGACCTTGAAAAAGTTATGTCATCAAAAAAAATTTAAATGGCAACGGCGCATTTTTAATTTTATTTTTGATAGATCTTTTAATTGTCTAAATGACTGTAAAAAAATTCTTCATTTTACTTAAGAAAATGACCGAGAAAAATTTAATTACTTCTTCGAAAATGGAAAAGTTTGTCTTTAAAAAAAAACAGTTGGCTTAAAAGTCGCTTATTTTTCAAACACATTTTGTTTTATTTGTGACATTCTGTCAAATACGAATTGTGCGTAAGTTAAAAAAATTTGTTTAAAAATGGTTTTAAGTGAGAGGCAACGTATTCAAATATTGATAATGATTGGTTTTGGGGATAGGGCTCGTTCAGTTAGAGAAGTGTGCGACTTATTTAATACAGAACATCCGGAGCGTGCCCCAATTAGTATTTCTACAGTGAGTAAGATTCACAACAAATTTCAAGAAGAAGGCCATGTTCGAGATCGCCCTAGAGGTGGTCGTCCAAAGATCGCAGAAGATACGCAACTCGGCGTATTATTGTTAGTAGAGGAAACTCCAAATTCTAGTACACGGCAGCTTGCTCGGGAGTTTAACGTGTCGAAGAGTACAATTGGTAAGATTTTCCGGAAAACTAAGTATCATCCCTACAAAATCAGTTTGGTTCATGAGCTGTCTGAAGACGACTTCGACAGACGTGTACAGTTTTGCGAACAACTGATGCCTATGTGTGATAATGATCCGTTTTTTAGTTTTTTATCAGAAATATCTTATTCTTAGATTAAGCTCCGTTCACATTACATGGGACTGTTAATAGACAAAACTGCAGGTACTGGGCACGCCAAAATCCACGCTGGATGAGAGAGGTACGAACTCAGTATCCTCAGAAATTAAATGTATGGGCTGGTTTAATTGGTAACAGAATTATAGGGCCTTTTTTCTTCAACGGTAACCTGACGGCGGAAATGTATTTGGATTTTTTATAAAATTATTTAATTCCGTCATTAGCAGAAATATTTCCGAACCATGAAGATCCTAATTTGCCCAGCCAAAGAATTTGGTTTCAACAAGATGGAGCTCCAACCCACTATGCGGGAAATGTTCGGCATTATCTCGAGAATACCTTCCCAAACAGATGGATTGGCAGGAGGGGGGCTATCGAGTGGCCGGCTAGGTCGCCAGATCTAACGCCTATTGATTATTTTTTGTGGGGTTACCTAAAAAATAAGGTATACGCAACTAAACCTGAAAATTTGGAAGACTTGCGTCAACGGATTGAGATTGAAGTACGAAGAATCACTCCTGAAATGATAGAAAACGTTCAAAATGAATTTTATTATCGTTTAGGGTATTGCCAAGATGCTCAAGGACAACATTTTGAACATTTATTGTAAGAGTTTTTGCTGATATCTACGATTAAAATTTTCTTTGTTTTCTATAATGATTTTTTTTTCAAAATTTTTCTTAAGTAGAATGAAAAATTTTTTGACTATCGTTTAGACAATTAAATGATCTATCAAAAATAAAATTAAAAATGCGACGTTGCCAGTTAATTTTTTTTTTGATGGCATCATAACTTTTTCAAGGTTATCAAAAATTCCAAACAGATACCATCAGCCAGTAGTTTTTTGAAAATACTAATTGACCTGTTTTTGCATTTTTCTCAAAAATCATCCGTTTCGATTTTATTTGGGTGTTTCCAGACTTTTTGGACACACAGTATGTGTATTGCATAGTATCCAATGAAGACATATTATTATTGTCATTATTATTTTCATGTAGGTTTATGTCACCAACTATCTTGTTCCGTCAATAATATTTGGTTTGGTGAGAGGATTTTGTTTCTGTCTAAAATTTCTTGCAGAGTAAGATAACAAAAAAGAGTCAGTTCTATTTAAGGTGTAAATTAAAAACAGTACATACCCAAATCACACAGGATACGTCTCATCGTGGTTTGTTCATATTAACATAAAATCACTACAACACAACTTTAAATTGTAAACAAGTAGTCAGTGTAAGTAATAAACGTTTAGGGTGTAGTTTTAATTAAAGCATTTAGTGTAACAGTGCTGGTGTTTTATTAGACCTACAGAAACCTATGGTCCTTCGAAAGTTAAATCAGTTGAAATCACTGGCGTGGAGCCGTCTTAGAATCCATCACCATTGGCTTCACGCAAATCGAACAAGTCTACGGTAAAGTAGTATATACAGGTGCTACTTTTAGACCGTAACAATTCGGCCTCCTGAATACTTCCTTCCATAAATTGCTATTATTACGTTGTATTTAAAATATTCTCTGCATCATAATATAATCATTCCTCGATCATATCTTCAACATTCTCTTGCTCTTGCAAATTCTATAGTATATTAACATTTACATTTTTCCCTATGGTATTTATTATTTTAAAATATTTCGTGAGGTCTGATTTTTAAATTGCGGGGAACATTGTGCATTTTAAATTTAACAAATTTCTTCATCAAATTCAACCAATCATTGATGGCGAAGTGTTCACTTACATTACGAGCAGCCCTATTTGTTTTTAATTAACGTCGTTCAACTTTTCCTTCAGATAAGAACTCTTTTCCATCTTACACTCTCGAAGTTTCGGGGAAAGTAAAAAAAAAAAATGATTAACGACGAAATTTCCCCAACTACAAATCACGTGATTATTTAAAATTCAATGGATTTTTGCGCTGGACGATCCGCATTTCGTATGCGTGACAAGCACTTCCCATTTTCCAGTATACATAAATTAATCTTTCCGGAAAGACCCAGTGACGTTTCCTTCGTCTTCTCCCTGCCTCTGCTTCGTCACCTGTTTTCGAGACTGGAGAGATGTGAACGAGACGTCGAAATTGCGGTGTACTGCAAGCTATCTAGCATCCGCAATAGATACAAAACGAAAAGACGATAACGCGGTTGAGCACAGGTGATTGGAGAACAGCTCGGACGTTCCGAAGAGAAATTAGATGGTGATAATGAGGGAAAAGAGAAGTAAGTCCGATGAAGAATGCTGAAGAACGACGTTTTCCGAATCGGTTCTCTTATTAAGGGGATGCTAGGGCGAATAGTTGAAATGCTTAACGTTATTACTTGCGACAGGTTAACGAAGTTTAAAGTTCTTCCCTGCTTCGACTTCCTGTCGGTGAGGACCGCTTGAAGCGTTCTATCTTCTCTGAGAATGAATGGGAATGGCGACATCAGATTAGTATGTGTTCGGGTATTTTGAGTTAATTTGTTGACGCAGACAAACTTTTAAAATTTTAAGCTTATTAGAAAGTTAGTGGAATTCCTCAACTTTGTTAGATATAAGGACAATATAAATCCGCTGAATATCATTTCAATATGTAACTTGTGATTTGAATTTGTTTACGTCCACTTTGTTTTATTAGTACTATTCTACAAGATGTACCTATGTTTATTGTAATTACATGAATATCTTTATTAATATTTCAGAGACAGAGCGATGATTATCCTTCGTGTTGTAAGTACTGTAAGTACAGATCAGCAATTCAAAGATAATATTTTCTAAAAATGTTGTTTTATATACAGGGCGTCTTGAAACAGTCCGAATATTACGAGAGTAAACGAGATGCAAAAAAAAGCGGTATGAGCATTCGCGCAATTAAAAGCACGCGCGAAACATAATCTTCCCAGGCTTGATTCGTAAATTATACACGCTAAAAGCCGTTCGAGTGACCCACTCTAATCGCCTTGGTTGAAATAGCTTAACCAAACCGTCAAAATCGACTCAAATAGGTTACACGTGGGGAAGAACTCTTCTCTAGATAAGCAAAATTAAAAGCTGCTCTTTGGCGTGGCCGTACGGGCGACTTTAAATTTCGGGTCGACGGAGAGATTTTCCTTCTTAGTGAAGCGTGTGCAGAGATATGGGCCGTTCAAGAGGAGCGTGCAAAAATCGGCAACCGGGCGTTATGAAAAAATATGGACAAACGGCGTTTGTGATGAAAAATTCAAGCGAAACAAGTTAGAAATCGTAAAAATGTCAGGTATGACAGGCGCACAGAAAAAGTTTCTCTTTGACGAACAAATTTCAGGATATGGAGGTTTAGCGTGTTGATAAAGGCTCAGAATATGAAAGTACGGAGTTTTGCGCAACGATTGAATGCACTTCCACGTGCCAAGTCTTTCGCTGTCGAAGGTACGACTCATTTAAAGCCTTTCTGCAGGGGAATGGGGTTAAAAAATCTCGCGATGACGAATTGGCGAGAACGTGTCATTAATTCAAACGGACGTATGATTTTGACAGCTGCATACAGAAGTTTAATTTTTGTGATCGATCGAAATTTTCTAATAAAGATGAAGGGTGTTAATTTATAAAAAATGCGTGATATTGTCACACGAATCCCGATTCAGAATTATCAGAACGATGGGGAAGAACGCAAAGAACTGACATTTAGAAGATAGAGAGACGGGCAAGACGAGCCCTATCGTAAAGTAATGTGGAAAGAATTACACCATAAGGTGAATATACTATTATTGGGTATAACATTTAACAATTGCAGTCTTCAACCTTTTCCAGGTGTCGTTCATTATGAATTGGAAATATCAAAGACAGGCAAATATATAGATCGAGAAAATCAAATACGAAAGCACTAAAGGGCATTAAACTAAACTAAACATACAGAAGTCATAGAAAAATATGCACATTTTTAATTCTTCTGTGAGAAAACTTTAAGTGTACGTAGCCGAATAACATACACTAACGAAAAACAGTTAATAAAGTGCTTATGTTATGTCTGTAATTAATTTTAAGTGTAGAATATCCTTTAAA
This sequence comes from Amphimallon solstitiale, assembly GCA_963170755.1. NCBI lineage: Eukaryota > Metazoa > Arthropoda > Insecta > Coleoptera > Scarabaeidae > Amphimallon > Amphimallon solstitiale. The sequence goes on from OY720675.1 coordinate 8,037,398, forward strand.
GTAACAGGAAACTTCAAACATCCAACAGAAGTTTGATTTTTGACGACAGTCTTACGAAAATTGGATTTTCAGCTTATGAACCATGTCAGACATTTAGATGAACTCATTGTACGAATCATAATGACAAAGGAACGAAAAAAATGCAAGTTCAAGTGCTATACTTTATTAAAATGAAATACCTGTTAGACGTGTATTTTTGTTATTACCAATTATTACTGTTGTATCGTTCTTTTCTATATGTATTTGTTCTATGCCGATGGCACTAATATCTAATAAAATATCTACCATTCTTTTCTCTGTATTACTATAAATTGTGAGTAAAATGAAAGTGTACTATCACATATAAGTATAATAATAACAATAACGAGCTATTTATGAAAATGGTCCTTAATACAAACAAAAATTACACAGAATTGCAACATTTATTTATGTCAACAATGACATTCAATGTGACAATTAGGTCTCTCAGTAGAAGTTTGTAGGAAATAATAAACGTCAATTAACATTTGACACAATGACAGTTTGTGCAAAAGCTAAATTAGACGTATATACAGAACATTGTAAAGTGCATCATCGCAATGCTCACGTGTTACAGGATATTGTAATAAAGCTATAAGCAGTTGTAAAAGAGGTGGATTCAAGCTCAAAGAGATTGAAAAATTTATCTTGTAACTATAATATATTGATTGAAAATATGGCATTTACATGGTTTCATCATGGATAGGGTTTATGTTGCTTGGGATTCTTAAGAATAACACACTTTCTGTAATATACTATAATAAAGACGATTACTCAGTCGAAACACGTGTCTGTAGTTGTCTTTGGACAAAAGCTACAAATGGCATGATTTTTTTTCTATTTTTGTTACTAGTCTGCTATAACTGTCAATAGGCCACTACGTCATGATTGCATATTAGACAGGTTTAATATACCTACTGGCTACGAATAATTTAATGATTATATACCGCGTGTTTGACTTTCCATGCAGACACCTAAATAAACTGTTTACAAATGACACAATTAGCGCAAATATTTTGGATGAATGTATTGTTTTAAGAGTCTAAATCCGGCCAACAAGATTAAAATAAAAACTAATACTTCAAAGAAAATCATAGTAGCGATGAAGATTATTGTCAAAAAAGGTGTTGCTAATTACTAAATTGTTGCAAATACGCTGCTTCACAACAAAAAATTATTTTTGTGTAAACTTATTGAAAAAATGTTTAATTTAATAGAAAGTTATAATCTTCCCAATTGCAGTTGATAATGCTGTGTGATCGTCTTAAATTGTATTGAGCAACATGTATGAGATAGGAAGTTTAGAATAAAAAACATTTTTACTAGGTAATTGTAGTTTATTGAACTGTATAATATTGTTTTAAGTGAAAAATGTTAAGAAGTTTAAAATGAGAATAATGTTTAGTGTAATAATTGTGTAAATAGAAAAATAGTAAGATCAAATTGTTTCTATTGTTAAAATACGCATACGGTTGCGCTATTTCATTAAATGAAGCGTTTTTTTCTCAGTGCTACAAAAGTATTAAAATTTGTAACCTATTTAATCTATTTAATCTAATAAAAGTTCAAATAACAAGAAAAATGAGTGTGCTTCAAACCACACGGCAGAAGTGAAAACTTCATCAAGGCTCTCCCATCTAACGGTCGCCGAAAGAATCGCCAAATTGAAGACGTATTAAGCGACCACAAACACCTCCGTATCCAAAATTTCACAAACATTCATCAACTTTCAAAAAACTCTTCCGCCATTTTGTTTTTGCATTTTGTTATTTTAACTTTGGATTCGTGATCGGCGACCTCAACCACCCCCGTATCTACACCACATTGATACGTCAATTTCCAAAAAAATTCTTCCGCCATTTTGTTTTTTTGACATTTTGACTTTGGAATTGTGATCGGCGACCCCCAAAACACCCATATCTAAAATTTAACATCCATACGTCAATTTTCAAAAAGATCTTCCGCCATTTTGTTTTTTTGACATTTTGACTTTGGAATCGTGATCGGCGACCTAAGACATCCCCGTATCTAAAATTTCACATTCATACGTCAATTTTCAAAAAAATCTTCGGCCATTTCGTTTTTTTTTTGACATTTTGACTATGGATTGGTGATCGGCGACCTAAGACACCCCCGTATCTAAAATTTCACTTTCATACGTCAATTTTCAAAAAATCCTTCAGCCATTTTGTTCTATTTCGACATTTGAATTAGTGATGGGCGACCGTAAAAACTCCCAAGTGCCTAATTTTAATCAGAAGAGAGAGAAATTGATTTCAGCCGGCTCCGCCCATTGTGCACGTTTGCGTAATCGTTTAAATAAAATTATTTCATAGTAAAGGCACATAAATGTCGAAAGCAATCCTCCTTTTCCCCTTTAAGGAAATACACACGTTCTGAAATTAACGTATTTTAATTCAAATCACTATTAAAATATTAATCGACCCCTGTATAGATAAAAATATCATGTCATGTGATACCGTTATGTATTGTGTGGAGATGCAATTCGCCGGGCGGTAATACATTGATCGCCAGTGCACATGAGAATCTGTTATTTATTTTTCGCCCGTCCGGAATACATTGATATCAGTGCACATTTAAACGGCCATTTTTCTTACCAAATCCTTCTGCAAACGACCTTTAAATTGCCGGTACCTTCAATTGCGTACGACTGCCGAGTCGAAATAAGCATACAAAAGGTCCCAAAAAGCCGGTTCCTTAAGAAACCGAGTCTTGATGAGCCCTCGCAACCTTCAAAATTCCGTATTTCACGCTTAAAAGTGAATCTGTGGTGCAACTCAGTTCGCCTGTCAGTTTGACGTTTCTCAGGGGTTTCTTGATTGTCACCTGAATCGTCATGACGTAAGCCATTTTGCTGTTAAAACATCGAGCGCACGCTCTTCTTTAAAAGCCCATATCTTTACAACCGCTCCACTTAGGAAGAAAATCTCTCCGTCGACCGGAAATTCAATCTCGCCCGTACACCAATGCCAAAGGGCAGCTTTCAATTTCGCGTATCCAGAGAGGAGCTCTTTGCACAGTTTTGCCGATTTTTGTCGAAATTACGGTTCGTTAGGTAACCATGGCGACTCGAGCGTTACATAGCCGAGCGTGACGGCTCAATCTCGTTCGTACACTTCAAAAAAAAAGTTATTTAGCTATTAGTATTATTGATGGCAACCGGGTAGATTATGATTTTCAATAATTCTTTCCCACTGATAAAATGTTTCATTTATTGCTTAATTTAATAGATACTGATTATGCCTCGAATCGAATCTTGTGGTTAAACATCCTTGTTAATCTCCTAACCTCTCACTCGGGTAAGAAATACTATCAGGGAGTCTGTCAATTAAGTCAATGAGAGGTGGCTGCCTATGAATTATCGTCAAACCAATCCTTCTCCGCAAATGAGAGAAGCGGCGCCACGCTTACTTGTATAAAAAACCAGGGGGAGATTCTAAGCAATATAATACAGTACAGTACTCCGTGACACATCGCTAGTAGAATTCAACTATCGTTTTTACAAAGCGCCATACTTACCCTTGACAATCCGACTTAACTGACTCCCAACAAAGTTAATTTCCACAAAAATATTAATCGTAATGGCATAATTGCAATATTAATTAACAATATATATTTAGATGTCTTCATGTAAAGTGAAACACATTGTATATAGTATTTCTGTCCAACTAACAGCTTTAAATTTAACTTTTCCAAATTCGGTGAATGGCAGACTGCGAATGTGCTTCGTTTTGTTGTAGCTCCAATAACTACTGTGCACTAAAATAAAAATAAAACTTTTCACGAAAATAACGTCCTTTCAGCTGCTAGTCTGCAACACAAGAAAGGAAATGCGTCCATTCCGTAAAATATAAACCGTATTGAGATTTCAACTTAGCCTACTAAATCCATTCATTCAGCAAACATGACAAATGCATACGCTCGATATATTCAGTTCGGGATCGTATGTGAATTGGGAATAAAGCAATTTTGGCGGAGCGTTTCCTTTTTCGCGACCTATTCCGCACGAACTGCTGTGAGCCATGTCACCGTACTTGTGTACGTATACGTACCTAGCACATACATACATATGTATGAGTGTATATTTCGTTTCGGCAAAGGAGACAAAGCCGCATACTGCAAATTTAAAATACAGGATAGCAGTAAATAAACGTTCAAGATTTTGGACGTGAATACGCGCGCCATGATAATGGAGTGAATGCGGTATTATTTTCACGATGATACGTCTATGCTTGCTTCCCAAGACTCGTGCCGATGTCTTCTTGCGGTATCCGTGCGCTATTGAATCAATATACAGGATGTATTCTGCTCCCAGAAAATGACATTTTAATTGCTATTTTAACCTTAAAAATAGATAGATTTTAAATTTAAAAAATAAAATAAATTCGGTTTTTACTGGATGTAGTTCCATATTACAAACGTAAATAAAACAAAGTAAACTTGTTGAACCACACTTTAATGACTCAAACTGGACAATTGTTTCACCACACAGTGGCTTCTTCAGCAATGACTAAAAATACATGTAACAAAGTATACACGACGAAATTTCGTTAGAACAATATAGAAAACTAATAAGAGTTGAGTTTTGAAATTTTGCAAATATTAGTTTCGTCTTAAGCTCTTTAGATTTAAAATAGTTTTGAAATTTTTCTTCTTCCGGTTTCACCGGAAATGGATATCAACTTCCTTATTTTAAATGGAATACCCCATTTTTTATGATTGATTCGTATTTCCAACTTAATTTTAATGATAGTTTGTCTGATAAACTTTGCCACTAAAGTTAGCCATTTTTGAAGTATTTCAATTTTTGTAAAAAAATTGACAGCTGCACACTATTACTCATAACAACATTCCCAATAATTGAATGCATGCACATATTTAAAATTTTAGGTAATCATTTTGGAAAGTATACTGCTTCAAATGCGGTATTATAAAAAATAATACATGGTGATGAGAAAACCATATTAAATATTTCATTCAGAAAATATCAATATCTTGTTATTTTTAAATAGCAACCTACATTTTTTTTCAACTTCATTGAATTGCACGTTCAAAATTAGGGGTAGTATGCATTTACTTCCCTATAACTAAACGTCTTAGTTTCAGAGTTATTTCGGAAAATGTATCAATTCCTTTTACGTTTTATTTTGTATAATCAGTTAGGCTATGGAAACTAATGTAAATAAATAAAAACAAAACAAGTCATCGTTTAATAATGTCCTAAGACATTTAAATGAAAACTACACAATATTGAGAAGAAGTAGTCTTAATAATAGTTTCTAATAATCTTAAATAAAGTTTTCAAACATATCACCACCTCTTTCTAAACACTTTCTTACTCTTTTTAAAGTGTTCGTACGCGTGGCGCGCTGAATCATGGTACCGTCTAAATTATTGAACGCGCCTCGCACTCTGGCCATCATATCTTCTTTGGTGGTAGCAGGTATACTGTATACTTTATCTTTAACATAGCCCCAAATAAAACATCTAGGGGCGTTAAATTGGGTGATCGCGGCTGAAATTTATAAGGTCCTTTAATAGTATATTATGCAATGAGCATTTAATGATAGCTATTAAGACACGAGTAAGAGAATTACAATACGAGGCGAAGCCGAGTATTGTAATGAATACGAGTGTCTTAATAGCCATTAAATGCGATTTGCATACACTATTTTTTCTACGACCCCATAATAAAACATATTTTTTGACCAATCCATTTCATAAATAGAGCGTAAAATTTTTCGTGCGTTTTTGCGAATTTGGCTGGTAATAAGTTGTTCGTGGCTACTAAGACTTCTTCCATAATTTCTGGTGGAGTCAATTATTACATTTCACTGCCATTATCCCTCATTTTTACCGTTTATATTTTCAAAAAAGCAGAAATGTTAACTACTTACTTGTAAATTGCAGAGAACTGTCACATTTAATTAATTTTTATATCTGTCAGATATGCAGTCTCCATATTGAATATTGTTTGAATATTGGAATGTCGCATTCCTATTGGATATACACTTGTATCGTAATAAAAAATCTGTATTCCTATTGGATATAAACTTGTATCATAATGAAAATCTGTATCGTAATGGACATTATTAAAGTACAGGTTTAGCATATCTAATAATACAATTAAAGTATGGGAGTAGAAAAAAACTATTTTAAATCGAAAGAGCTTAAGGCGAAACTAATATCTGCGAAATTTCAAAATTCAACTGTTATTAGTTTTCCATATTGTTCTAACGAAATCTCGTCGTGATATACCCTGTTTATCTAATGTGTATCTGTTGGGGGAGGTAAGAAAAAAAGGAAAAAGAGAAAGTGGTTTAAAACCCCTCATAAAACTATGTGTATTGTACTACTAAACAAATAAATTAAATAAAGGAGATTTATTTACATCCAATTGATCATTTAAAAGAAAATTAGAATTTTCGTGTTTATTAATATTTAGAGCTTCCAAGAAATTCAAGTTTATATTCTTATATTGTACGCTAGCACAGAAAAATCTTCGTTAACATCATGTCCTTCATCCATTAAATGGTTCGCTCGCATATATCGAATCTGTTTTTTGGTTCTTGTAACATGACAGTTGTTCTTTGATGTAGATCTTCCTGTTTGTCCGGTATAGAACTTCGGGCAAGACCCACAAGTTTATTTATAGACCCCTAATTTATGTCTTTTTTCTGTACTATCTTTATTATTTTGACTGGAGCAGCGACTCCCACTGTGAAGCAGAAAGGTGGTTTTGTGCAGTATACAAGGAAAGTTTTGTGGCAGATATGCGTCAATGTGTTGGCGTGAGGAATGTGTTGGCTTTACTGGAGATGACTTAGAAGACCTTATCTGCCCAAACTGTGACGATTAAATTGATTTTATATTGCGGGCCTTATTATACGCTGTGCAGATAATAAGACTTAAAATCAAGTTTTTTAAAAATAGTATTATTAGAAAAAAATATATATTTTTTTATGTTTATTTTGATATGTATTTTATTCAAATTCAATATGTTTTTAGTTTTTCAAAAATGTGTTATTTTATGTTGTTCCTTGTTCTCATAAGATTAAATAACTCTTAGGTAGGCCTTATACCCGACAATACCTTATATTGGCAGGGAGCTTAGTATGCGTGATCAAATTGATATTGTGTACACAGATTTCAGTAGTGCTTTTGATATCATAGACCAAGGGCGGCCAAACTTAGTGGAAGCAAGGGCGCAATTAAACATTTTCATGAACACGTTGCGTATGCAACAATATCTAATGACATCATATAATATTCATACTCATATTCAACATATTGGGGTTATGTATACAATATTATACTTACACAAGTCAAAAAACAAAAGAATAATTAAGGATATGTCAAAAATTTAGACACTAAAGCACATTTAACTACGGTACATTATTACATATTAAAAATTCCTCTATACTATAGAAAGCCCGACCGAGGAAACACTCTTATAATTAATTTTTCAAACTGTTGGTGGTTGGCTTCTCACTTGGGGTGACACTTTGTTAAAAATGTTAACTGCCCAATAACCCTAACCACCTCGACATCTTTCCAGGCGCCAATACCTAGCAGTTAGTTCCCCGTTATGTCTGTTGTCGTATGTATGTATGACCCCAAAGTAAAGCAGCATACACAATATGTGAATGGCACAAAGTTCAATATGCACTTCCCAGCTCAGACCCAGATACATTATTCGTTAAGCCCCTCAGAAGGAAGGTATCCCGAGCTGAGCTTACCGTAAACTGCCTCGGTGTGAGCCATCCAGCGGAGACCCGGGTCTAGATGCATCCCGAGAAACACTACATCCTTCTTATTTGCCCTCTCTGGGATATCCTTCGCCGAAAAAAAAACATTTTTTGTGTTTTATTTTTATTGAGACAAACTTTATTTAATTTAAAACATTGCACTACCAAAGACACTGGTTCTCCCGCACTCTCCCGTGCCACAAAATAACCATTATCCAACCTGAAAACAGTGGTGTCATCGGCGAAGAGTCTAAAGTAAAGATTCCCGACCACTGGTTGGAAGATCGTTAATGTAGATTAGAAAAAACAGAGGCCCAAAGATATATAATATAAGTTTATTGTTAAAGTTACTTTTAAATTTTTTTTAATTCTCAATTATACTTTCTAAAGATTTTTTTCATTTAATTTTAATTTTAATTTTTGGTTTTGATTTTATTTTATAGGTTAAAAAAAATATAAAAAAATTTAATAGCAATTTTATTGAACGACATTTATTCCATAATACTTGAAAAATTTTTATTATCAATTTTTCAAAATCGGGACAGTAATTTGAGACAGCTACTCTTAAACTCATTCAATAAAGTTTTCATCCATAAGACGTGATCTAAACACGAGAAAAGTCCGTGTAAATAAGATCCATCTGCCCCCTTTTCATTGTCCAGTGTTACACATAAATTGTGGCGAAATTCGAAGTGGTATACCTTTTAGACATAAAACCATGTTGGCATGGCTACAAAAACGATTTGATGTTGTTGTAATATGTTCATATAGTACAGTCTCATATACCTTTGCAAACTTTGGTAGGATTGATTAATATTAGTGTTATCTCCCTTTTTTGTGGAAAGGACTTATACTAGCTACTACCTTCCAGGTATCAGGAAAAACACATGTTTGCAAAGATAAATTAAATATTTTGCAAAGAGGCTCAGCAAAAATTGACGGACAATCACGAAGCAGGAAGCTGGGAATATTATCATGTCCGGTGGTGAAGTTATTCTTTGATTATTTCAGCTGTTCCAGTACATCATCATATACAATTCTCCCAATATTCAGTGACGACAAATTTGAATACATATCTCGAATGTCACAACTGCGAGCAGATGGCAAAAATACATCAGAGACAACAAAACAAAAAGTCAACTAAGCAGTAGGTACTTCTTCTTTAAACTATAGACGTAGAGAGATATTATTTAATTGCTAAGAGAGTGTTTGAGCATATCAGACTTTCAAAAATTATTACTTGGAGAAAAACCCCAATTGAAATAAATTAATTGATCAGAAACAATGCTCGTCGCGGCGTCACCAATTAATGAGATTCACAAATTCAGGGTGCAAGATAATTGTGTGAATTCGAGCATGCAATTACCGTTAATAATTATTATTAATCGCTTATGATTAATAAACTAAACTTGGAGTCTGTGGCTTGAAACTACACAAAAACACTAAAACACCTTACCACACTAAAGCACAAAAATGGCTAAATACGTATTTCAACAACTAAGTTGTCATCATCGGTTTAATAGGACAGAGAAGTCTAGTGTAGCTCGACATATTTCGGACACAGGTCATGATATTCCAGCAAGCGGCCTCAAACTTATAAAACAAGTGCGCAATTATAGAGAACTAGATAGTTACGAGAGTATATACATTCAGAAAAATAAAAATAAATTAATGAATTCAGATAACGGGCCAATTCCCCAATCTTGTTTATATAAGTTTGTGGTGTAAACAATACCTTTTAGATACCGTTAGTTTTTCATAGTACATTAGAATTAAATGATAGAATTATAGTATTAAGCATGACTAATTTAACGATACAGCGATCAGGTACTGTTAATGACGTAGTTAATAGTTTAGGTAAAAATATATAAACCATCCCCGTAAATAGGAAATTATATTGTTGGTTTTCTTAGAATATTAGAATTAAAGGATAGGATTAGAATAGTAAGTATGACGTATTTAACGGTACAACGATCAGGTATTTTTAATGAAGTAGTTAATAGCCTAGGTAAAAGAATAAACCATCCCCGTAAATTGGAAATCAGTGTTGCTCTGTACGCTACGGTGTGTAGGCAGCGCGATTTTTAATCAGTGCTACTGATGATGACAACTTAGTTGTTGAAATACAGTAGGGTACTTTGGACAGTTCTGGAGCCACCACCCCCCACCACTCCCCAGGTCAAAGGTCAAGGGTCAAGGGGTCAAAGGTCAATGGGTCAAGGGTCAAGGGTCAAAGGTCAAGGGGTCAAAGGTCAAGGGGTCAAAGGTCAAAGGTCAAGGGTCAAAGGTCAAGGGTCAAAGGTCAAGGGTCAAAGGTCAAAGGTCAAGGGGTCAAAGGTCAAGGGGTCAAAGGTCAAGGGGTTAAAGGTCAAGGGGTCAAAGGTCACCGGAGGTGGAGGTCAAAGGTCATCGGATGCGGAGGTGGCGCCCTCTAACGCTCACTAACCCAACTAAGTGGCGCCCTCTGACGGACACTAACCCAACTAAGTGGCGCCCTCTAACGCTCACTAACCCAACTAAGTGGCGCCCTCTGACGGCCACTAACCCAACTAAGTGGCGCCCTCTAACGCTCACTAACCCAACTAAGTGGCGCCTCTGACGGCCACTAACCCAACTAAGTGGCGCCCTCTAACGGTCATTTGCCAAACTAAAAATTGCATCTATCATCATTACCAACCCAACTAAAGTAGCGCCCTCTGACGATCATTTGCCAAACTAAAAAATTGCATCTCTCATCATTACCAACCCAACTAAAATGGCGCCCTCTGACGATCATTTGCCAAACTAAAAAATTGCATCTCTCATCATTACCAACACAACTAAAATGGCGCCCTCTGACGATCATTTGCCAAACTAAAAAATTGCATCTCTCATCATTACCAACCCAACTAAAATAGCGCTCTCTGACATTCACTAACCCAACTAATGTGACATCAGGCAAAATGGCCGACCATCAAGATGGTCAATAAAAATATAAACTTTGCTTCTAGAGAATTCCTGAATAAATTACACAACTTGCTATCGCGCTTCTCAATGTATTTCTAGCAGGTCTAAACATGTTTTCCAGCGGAAACCGCAACGTCTGCATGCTTCTGTGATAGCTGCAGGCTTGAAATGTATTTCTATATCTTATAAAATGAAAAAAGAAACAATGTATTTTTTAAGAAAAAACAATTTATTATTATAAATTAACAATATGACCAAGTTTCATAACTTCAAAGTCATAGTGAAGTGAATTATAACAAATATGTAGCACTTCCATCATAAGGAAAGCGTTAAACGAATTACAATGATCAACAAGCAATTCTGATACATTTGTATATAAATCTCCAGTTAATGTTATACAAGCGGTTAAGATCATCTTATAAAATGCTATAAAATCGCTGTTTACTAAAAATTCTAATTTACTCTTAATGAGCGGTTGTAAATTAAACAAATTGCTATAGGTATCCGAAGACAATACCAGCTGTTGATTACGACTACTTAATACAATGACAGTAGTATTCCTAAATGTTGACGTTCGAATTTGATGATTCGGACTGCAACCATCTGTCTTACAAAATTCCTCCCAGTCGTCCAATGTGAAGAATACACAGCTTGCAGGCGATCGAATCTGGATGATGGGCACGAATCCAGCCGCTGGACTAAGACCGATATTCACCCATTTCGAACCGCATTTGTTGAGGAAGTATGATGACTGCCCAATTAACTGTTTTTCCTTAACGATATTCTCATCTATCATTTTAAGCGAATCACCAATAAATTCATTATAAGTTTCTGAAAAAGAATTAAAAAAATATAGATATAAGTTTATGTATATAATAATTTTGTGTTCTTACTAGCTTCCATTTTAATCTTAGTGTGTTAAAATATGTGCGAACTCGAATGCAAACAAACTAATACTGATTTAGTGAGAGAAAATTACAGTGAGAACCATTGACGCCCTCTGACGGTTACCAAGCAAAGTAAATATTAAATATATAAGAGAAGAATTTCGAATATAATATCAGCAGTATCAATTGTAAAGCGGTGTAACACATTTTATATAGATAGTGATAATCAAGTACCTATAATGACAGTGAAACCATACAACGTGGAGAAGTATGAAAACTTTTTAGCAGTTAATGACATCGAAATACCTATTGGAGTTGGGAATTGGCTATTATCCTCGGAATTGAATCAAAGTGATTGTTTATTCATAGCAGCATTTGCATATCAGAACGATCAATATTTCGATATTGATCAATTAATCCACGTGTTAGAATATTGTAACCCCAATATAACCCAACTAAAAAAGTGTTGTATTTATTGTGAATATGAATATCTACGTGAACCTGATTTTGAACTTCGTGATGAAATTTGTGTGTTTGATATAGAAACGTCGAATGTGCTAACTTTAAATAAGAATATACCGGAGATGTTAATGACTTGGTATCCTTAATATGATCATCCAGAATTGGATTATAATGAAGAACTCGTCGTGAATGGTGGTGGATATGTTATATACGCTCATCAGAAGTGTTTCGCAAGTAGCTAACATGTACAGATCTGTATAATCTTGTCTGTACTTGTTTGGAAATACATCAGTCGACAATGTACGTTGAACGCAGGCATAGTGCGCTAAGATTGAAGAAAGTAGTATTAAACAATAGAATTAAGAGGTTTATATCCGAATTAGAAAAAATTAAAACTGATATCGAAATATATAAATTAGTTGTAAACATCGGCAAAATAAATATATAAAAAATGGATAATATTGAAAAATAGAGATGATCGGGCAATCAGACAAATCGATAAACATTTTGGATTATTGGATGAGGTGGATAAGACGATGATTAAAAATATTCCACTGTTTATCCTCCAAAATAAGGTGAAAAGCTGAATCTCTAAAGCAACACTGGCATTACATTCCTCAGGAGATGCGAGCAAGTCTAAGAGAGTATTTACCCTATGGCTCTCATTATAATCAACCTTGGCAAGACAATCATCTGGATGGTTGGACCCCAGCTCGAAGAAATTGTTATTTATGTAACTTTATAGAATAAATATACATATATGTAATGTACAATATAGTATACAATATTTTAAATAAAAGAACAAACAAAATTATTGTTTTTTATTTATAGATAGTCATATAAATATATATACATATTTTAGAGGTTGAATGAATATACGATTCTACATATGTTCTATACATATTTATTAGGTATATTATATACATTTCCAAATCAAAATTTATGGCTGACCGAGAAAATAAATTACATATACACTCAAACACTCAGTGATGTAGTAATCATTTTTGAGTATACAGATTGTTTCAAAGGTAAGATGGCGGATACAATATGGTCACAACCAGATTATGTAACAATTAATATTTGTTTTATACATATTTATTAATCAAATATCTTATACACCATTACATTTCAAAATTTATGGCATTATAATGTAAGTATAATACTTCAAGCCTATATAAGACATTTAAGAATTTATCATGACAAGAGATTTAATATTTTAATGTAAAGCACCTTACAATGAAAGCAGACTTGTAGCATACTTTTATGAAATCGAATAAAATCAGTACTCTTGAGCACACTTAACTTTTTCATTAGCTAAGACTGGAGATCTCTATTTGACATAAATTTTAAAATACATGTTCACGTATCATGGATTTTTTTTTTAAATAGTCATATAAATATATATACATATTTTAGAGGTTGAATGAATATACGATTCTACATATGTTTTATACATATTTATTAAGCATATATTATTATATTACATCTCCAAATCAAAATTTATGAGTGATACATAAAACGAAAATAAATACATATAAACTCAAGTACTGAGTGACGTAGTAACAAAATTTTAATATACAGGGTGTTTCAAAAGTAAGAGGCGGATACATACAGAATGTTTCAAAGGTAAGGGGTGGGTGGATACATACAAGGTTTTCAAGTACACCGAGTTTTTATTACCAGTTTTAAAATTCACAGGGTTTTTATCATCGGTTTTAAAATACCAGGGTTCTCAGAAATTAATTGTTCATATCTTTGTAGATGTTAAATTCATCGCTATATTAGTAGTATTATACTTGTATGTATGATTATAACATTATTCATTATATATATAAATATATATTTGTGACGAATAGAAAGAGTTAAATAGATAATGCGAGCTATTTCTTCAATTATTTTGTTAGAAAGCGCATTTTTTTATATTGTCGTCAGAAATATCTTTGAAAGCATTACCTCGATATAATTTAAAAAATTCCACAGCACTAATTAGACGACTTGAGGTAATTGTATAGTTAGAAAGCGCATTTTTAAAGTTGACGTCATACTGATGTCATGTAGTTTGACCAGGAATTTAATATCCTTTAAGTTATATATTATATAATCTATAATATTTTTACTTAATATTGTAAGAACATTAAATAAAAAAATTGAGGTTGCAGTTGGATTAGTAAACAATGGGCGTGGTCAAGATCTCTTTATTGCATGTAAATATCAATAAAGTAAATTTATAGTTGACGTCAGAGCTAGTATAATTTTTATATATGTATATAATACCTTGATATAATTAAAAAAATCCGCTCATACATAAATTCCTTATTGATCAATACATTTTAACGAACATAAAATTACATTGAAGTTCAGAAGTATTTCCATATGATAATATTAATGCAGACTTCAATAAGAAACAATGAACGATTCTGTTTTAAATGTATACACAATTTCAACGTTCATATTACTATAAAAATGATGTGGAACCGTGTCTTTCACCTATAAATTATGAACATTTAGCACCGATTGTTATTATAGACTCCAGTCATCAAAGTGAGTTGGTGAAGAACGAAGCAGTTGATATTCGATTAGACTTCAGTAAACGTGACAGAAAAAACTACAACATTTTGTCTGATTTTACACGATCGGATTGTTAAATATAACCCATTAACAAGTGTTGTAAAATTATTCTAAAGAGAGAAAATGTTTATAATAGATACTCAGGGATATCAGTATGAAGATAGCGAATATTTCATTAAAGAAATCGCAATCTACGATTTAACTACGCATCACGTTAACCATACTTTCGTTCAAATGCCTAACAAGTTGTCATGGTTTTGTCCAACAATTAAAAAACATATGGAATGGTTATGTAATAATATACATGGATTACATTGGGATAACATGGACAAACAACAATCAATATCGATGAATCACATAGAAAACTACATTCAGAGTATCGTTGGTGATGCTATCATAATGGTAAAAGGATTGAATAAGAAGAACATTTTGGAAAATTTTCTGTCCAATACAATTATCGATATGGAGAGATTCACTTGTCCAAATCTAAGTACTTTAAGACAAAATGAATGGAGTCGACATTGTAATTTCCATAAGAACAATAATTTAAAATGTGCAAAAGAAAATGTATATTTGTTATATCACTGGTTTATAAAATAATAAAACACAATATTTATTTAAAACCTTTAACCTATTTACATTATATTCTATAACTGTGCAATGTCTTGACTAACATTAATAATAATCTTCTTGTAATCATTACAAAAGCCGAACTTATACATTATTAAGCGCGAAAACCTACCTTTTCCTGTTACCTATAAATGTATAAAGTTTACATTACTAATTACTTAATATTGTGACGAATAGAAAGAGTTAATTAGATATGTGAACTATTTCAATTATCTTGTTAGAAAGTATATTAACAAGCTGACGTCAAGTATTTGTAGGCGTTAATGATTGTACAACAGTGTTATTTATTACATGTCTTACAATATTAATTGTTTTATGAAACAGTTGATTCAATTTTATATCTATCAACGTCACAACCGCATATTTTTATTTAAAGACTTGTCTATACAAGTAAAATTGTTAAATATCATGTATTAAGTCTCCTAATAGATTATTTCGAGAAAACATACATTAACAAGCTTTTAGAAAAACTCTCTAATTATGTAGCCAAAAATATTTTACCTCAATCCATAAAATATGACATTTTTGTTTCAGTTTATATGATCAGTAACACGATGGTTGGTATATCTTCTTATAATGTAAATGTTTCTTTATGCAATTAGGGATTTACTTTTTTTCATTGTACCATATTTCAAGTTAATATCTATTATATTTTCTGTATTATTACATAATACGGAATTTGAAATTAGACAGCGAACAACATTAACAAATAATGAAAAGCGAACATTTTGATTAACACGCAAAAGAGATTTAATAATTTATTGCCATATACTACGAAAATAATATTTTTTACTTAATATTGTAAAAATATTAAATAAACAAAAAAATTGAGTTGAAGTTCGATTAGTAAACAATGGGTGTAACCAAGATATCTTTATTACATGCAAATATCAATAAAGCTAATGATATAAATCTAGAATAGATGATGTAGGATATTTTCACATACATAGTTAACAATATGTAAAGTATATATTATCAAATGTTGACATCAGAACTCTAGAGTATAATTGATATATTAGTCAGATAAATTGTGAAAGTATATAGAAAGAATGATAATCATTCTTCATAATACCTCAACTAAATTTTAAAATGTATCTGATCCTCATCCCAGCAAGTCGAACATAATTTAGCATTTTCTCGATGTATTATCATCTAAAATTACAAAAACATTCAAATATAACAACATGAACCGTTATACATATGTAGAAAGAAACCAACCTTGTCATAGTTATACCAACAGTATTATTTATTCCTAGTCTTACTGTGCTAATTATTCTGAATTCAATCAATCGGAATGTTGTTTTCTGAAACAGTCCAATAAAAAACTAAAAAAATCACTAATTTCTTTAAATAATAAAACTGAATCATGGAGATATATTTAAACCATAAGCAGAATTAATCATTCATATCTTTGTAAATATTAAAATCAGAATTATTATACACTAGTTGACAAAAATTTCCATTCATTAATATATAAATGAAAGCGTATATCAAGAAATTCCAAAAATTTTAATGATCGAGTTAA
Source organism: Amphimallon solstitiale (assembly GCA_963170755.1). Lineage (NCBI taxonomy): Eukaryota > Metazoa > Arthropoda > Insecta > Coleoptera > Scarabaeidae > Amphimallon > Amphimallon solstitiale. Next base: position 8,054,203 of record OY720675.1, read on the forward strand.
TAGGTATCGTCTAATAATTTCTCTCAATGTATACCAGTATAACGCTTGTTCTGTATATGTTTCTTCTTTACATATATAATATATGTATATATTTGTTTTAATTTTTATACAATATTCTTACAATATTAAATAAAATATAATATTTGTACAATCCTGAGATATATAAAATATATATAATTAGTTATAATTGTATAAAAGAACAACAATAATAACAACTTTTTCCTAATGCTTTGCAGAACGGAACTATTTATTCGAGTAATTTGATTAAATTTCTTTATAATATTTATCTATATACTATTGCGGCGGTGCTTGATACATTATTTTTTTCGGCAAGACTCTAAAAAGAAATCCCACGGTGTGAGATCACAATATTATGTTTATTATTCAAACTAATTAAAAGATTTTTAAATACTTCTCGTAATATATTCATTTCTCACCCATTCTAGCAGAGGTTTATAACTCAAGTAACTCAAAGCTGTATCATCATTGACTAAGCTGATAAAGAAGGGCAGGATTATTTTGAATTGGATCAATAATTCTTCATCTACTTATGGTGGATCAAAACACCAACTTTTGTGCATATAGAGGAACTTCTACACAAAAATCAGCGAGTGTATAAATAAGAAATCAAATGTTTTTGATTTTTATATACAGGGTGAGTCATTAGTAGCCGCTCTTTTGTGTTTTAAATAAAAGAAAAAACAATTAGTGGAAGATTCATGATTGTTTGGGGAGTATATTATCAAAATACTTTAGCCCTAACACACTTCCGGTTTCACCGGAAATACACTCAACACAAGAACAACAATGTTTATTCTTAGACATATATCTTCAACTATACATTTCCTACCACTTAATGTAAAAACGTATCAAATAATTTCTAAAATTTTAACGATCATTGTTTTCAACTACATATTTTTCAGCACTTAGAGAGCACAATCAAGGGATTTATAAAATCTTAATAACCAAGCTAATAGACATCACCTAAAAATTTCTATTCATTAATATATATAATATATTATATAATAGAAAATTTTTTTAGTCGATGTCTATAAACTCGGTCATTAAGATTTTATAAATCCATTGATTGTGCTCTCTAAGTGCGGAAAAATATGTAGTTGAAAAACAATGATCGTTAAAATTTTAGAAATTATTTGATACGTTTTTACATTAAGTGGTAGGAAATGTATAGTTGAAGATATATGTCTAAGAATAAACATTGTTGTTCTTGTGTTGAGTGTATTTCCGGTGAAACCGGAAGTGTGTTAGGGCTAAAGTATTTTGATAATATACTCCCCAAACAATCATGAATCTTCCACTAATTGTTTTTTCTTTTATTTAAAACACAAAAGAGCGGCTACTAATGACTCACCCTGTATATAAAAATCAAAAACATTTGATTTCTTATTTATACACTCGCTGATTTTTGTGTAGAAGTTCCTCTATATGCACAAAAGTTGGTGTTTTGATCCACCATAAGTAGATGAAGAATTATTGATCCAATTCAAAATAATCCTGCCCTTCTTTATCAGCTTAGTCAATGATGATACAGCTTTGAGTTACTTGAGTTATAAACCTCTGCTAGAATGGGTGAGAAATGAATATATTACGAGAAGTATTTAAAAATCTTTTAATTAGTTTGAATAATAAACATAATATTGTGATCTCACACCGTGGGATTTCTTTTTAGAGTCTTGCCGAAAAAAATAATGTATCAAGCACCGCCGCAATAGTATATAGATAAATATTATAAAGAAATTTAATCAAATTACTCGAATAAATAGTTCCGTTCTGCAAAGCATTAGGAAAAAGTTGTTATTATTGTTGTTCTTTTATACAATTATAACTAATTATATATATTTTATATATCTCAGGATTGTACAAATATTATATTTTATTTAATATTGTAAGAATATTGTATAAAAATTAAAACAAATATATACATATATTATATATGTAAAGAAGAAACATATACAGAACAAGCGTTATACTGGTATACATTGAGAGAAATTATTAGACGATACCTATTAACTCGATCATTAAAATTTTTGGAATTTCTTGATATACGCTTTCATTTATATATTAATGAATGGAAATTTTTGTCAACTAGTGTATAATAATTCTGATTTTAATATTTACAAAGATATGAATGATTAATTCTGCTTATGGTTTAAATATATCTCCATGATTCAGTTTTATTATTTAAAGAAATTAGTGATTTTTTTAGTTTTTTATTGGACTGTTTCAGAAAACAACATTCCGATTGATTGAATTCAGAATAATTAGCACAGTAAGACTAGGAATAAATAATACTGTTGGTATAACTATGACAAGGTTGGTTTCTTTCTACATATGTATAACGGTTCATGTTGTTATATTTGAATGTTTTTGTAATTTTAGATGATAATACATCGAGAAAATGCTAAATTATGTTCGACTTGCTGGGATGAGGATCAGATACATTTTAAAATTTAGTTGAGGTATTATGAAGAATGATTATCATTCTTTCTATATACTTTCACAATTTATCTGACTAATATATCAATTATACTCTAGAGTTCTGATGTCAACATTTGATAATATATACTTTACATATTGTTAACTATGTATGTGAAAATATCCTACATCATCTATTCTAGATTTATATCATTAGCTTTATTGATATTTGCATGTAATAAAGATATCTTGGTTACACCCATTGTTTACTAATCGAACTTCAACTCAATTTTTTTGTTTATTTAATATTTTTACAATATTAAGTAAAAAATATTATTTTCGTAGTATATGGCAATAAATTATTAAATCTCTTTTGCGTGTTAATCAAAATGTTCGCTTTTCATTATTTGTTAATGTTGTTCGCTGTCTAATTTCAAATTCCGTATTATGTAATAATACAGAAAATATAATAGATATTAACTTGAAATATGGTACAATGAAAAAAAGTAAATCCCTAATTGCATAAAGAAACATTTACATTATAAGAAGATATACCAACCATCGTGTTACTGATCATATAAACTGAAACAAAAATGTCATATTTTATGGATTGAGGTAAAATATTTTTGGCTACATAATTAGAGAGTTTTTCTAAAAGCTTGTTAATGTATGTTTTCTCGAAATAATCTATTAGGAGACTTAATACATGATATTTAACAATTTTACTTGTATAGACAAGTCTTTAAATAAAAATATGCGGTTGTGACGTTGATAGATATAAAATTGAATCAACTGTTTCATAAAACAATTAATATTGTAAGACATGTAATAAATAACACTGTTGTACAATCATTAACGCCTACAAATACTTGACGTCAGCTTGTTAATATACTTTCTAACAAGATAATTGAAATAGTTCACATATCTAATTAACTCTTTCTATTCGTCACAATATTAAGTAATTAGTAATGTAAACTTTATACATTTATAGGTAACAGGAAAAGGTAGGTTTTCGCGCTTAATAATGTATAAGTTCGGCTTTTGTAATGATTACAAGAAGATTATTATTAATGTTAGTCAAGACATTGCACAGTTATAGAATATAATGTAAATAGGTTAAAGGTTTTAAATAAATATTGTGTTTTATTATTTTATAAACCAGTGATATAACAAATATACATTTTCTTTTGCACATTTTAAATTATTGTTCTTATGGAAATTACAATGTCGACTCCATTCATTTTGTCTTAAAGTACTTAGATTTGGACAAGTGAATCTCTCCATATCGATAATTGTATTGGACAGAAAATTTTCCAAAATGTTCTTCTTATTCAATCCTTTTACCATTATGATAGCATCACCAACGATACTCTGAATGTAGTTTTCTATGTGATTCATCGATATTGATTGTTGTTTGTCCATGTTATCCCAATGTAATCCATGTATATTATTACATAACCATTCCATATGTTTTTTAATTGTTGGACAAAACCATGACAACTTGTTAGGCATTTGAACGAAAGTATGGTTAACGTGATGCGTAGTTAAATCGTAGATTGCGATTTCTTTAATGAAATATTCGCTATCTTCATACTGATATCCCTGAGTATCTATTATAAACATTTTCTCTCTTTAGAATAATTTTACAACACTTGTTAATGGGTTATATTTAACAATCCGATCGTGTAAAATCAGACAAAATGTTGTAGTTTTTTCTGTCACGTTTACTGAAGTCTAATCGAATATCAACTGCTTCGTTCTTCACCAACTCACTTTGATGACTGGAGTCTATAATAACAATCGGTGCTAAATGTTCATAATTTATAGGTGAAAGACACGGTTCCACATCATTTTTATAGTAATATGAACGTTGAAATTGTGTATACATTTAAAACAGAATCGTTCATTGTTTCTTATTGAAGTCTGCATTAATATTATCATATGGAAATACTTCTGAACTTCAATGTAATTTTATGTTCGTTAAAATGTATTGATCAATAAGGAATTTATGTATGAGCGGATTTTTTTAATTATATCAAGGTATTATATACATATATAAAAATTATACTAGCTCTGACGTCAACTATAAATTTACTTTATTGATATTTACATGCAATAAAGAGATCTTGACCACGCCCATTGTTTACTAATCCAACTGCAACCTCAATTTTTTTATTTAATGTTCTTACAATATTAAGTAAAAATATTATAGATTATATAATATATAACTTAAAGGATATTAAATTCCTGGTCAAACTACATGACATCAGTATGACGTCAACTTTAAAAATGCGCTTTCTAACTATACAATTACCTCAAGTCGTCTAATTAGTGCTGTGGAATTTTTTAAATTATATCGAGGTAATGCTTTCAAAGATATTTCTGACGACAATATAAAAAAATGCGCTTTCTAACAAAATAATTGAAGAAATAGCTCGCATTATCTATTTAACTCTTTCTATTCGTCACAAATATATATTTATATATATAATGAATAATGTTATAATCATACATACAAGTATAATACTACTAATATAGCGATGAATTTAACATCTACAAAGATATGAACAATTAATTTCTGAGAACCCTGGTATTTTAAAACCGATGATAAAAACCCTGTGAATTTTAAAACTGGTAATAAAAACTCGGTGTACTTGAAAACCTTGTATGTATCCACCCACCCCTTACCTTTGAAACATTCTGTATGTATCCGCCTCTTACTTTTGAAACACCCTGTATATTAAAATTTTGTTACTACGTCACTCAGTACTTGAGTTTATATGTATTTATTTTCGTTTTATGTATCACTCATAAATTTTGATTTGGAGATGTAATATAATAATATATGCTTAATAAATATGTATAAAACATATGTAGAATCGTATATTCATTCAACCTCTAAAATATGTATATATATTTATATGACTATTTAAAAAAAAAATCCATGATACGTGAACATGTATTTTAAAATTTATGTCAAATAGAGATCTCCAGTCTTAGCTAATGAAAAAGTTAAGTGTGCTCAAGAGTACTGATTTTATTCGATTTCATAAAAGTATGCTACAAGTCTGCTTTCATTGTAAGGTGCTTTACATTAAAATATTAAATCTCTTGTCATGATAAATTCTTAAATGTCTTATATAGGCTTGAAGTATTATACTTACATTATAATGCCATAAATTTTGAAATGTAATGGTGTATAAGATATTTGATTAATAAATATGTATAAAACAAATATTAATTGTTACATAATCTGGTTGTGACCATATTGTATCCGCCATCTTACCTTTGAAACAATCTGTATACTCAAAAATGATTACTACATCACTGAGTGTTTGAGTGTATATGTAATTTATTTTCTCGGTCAGCCATAAATTTTGATTTGGAAATGTATATAATATACCTAATAAATATGTATAGAACATATGTAGAATCGTATATTCATTCAACCTCTAAAATATGTATATATATTTATATGACTATCTATAAATAAAAAACAATAATTTTGTTTGTTCTTTTATTTAAAATATTGTATACTATATTGTACATTACATATATGTATATTTATTCTATAAAGTTACATAAATAACAATTTCTTCGAGCTGGGGTCCAACCATCCAGATGATTGTCTTGCCAAGGTTGATTATAATGAGAGCCATAGGGTAAATACTCTCTTAGACTTGCTCGCATCTCCTGAGGAATGTAATGCCAGTGTTGCTTTAGAGATTCAGCTTTTCACCTTATTTTGGAGGATAAACAGTGGAATATTTTTAATCATCGTCTTATCCACCTCATCCAATAATCCAAAATGTTTATCGATTTGTCTGATTGCCCGATCATCTCTATTTTTCAATATTATCCATTTTTTATATATTTATTTTGCCGATGTTTACAACTAATTTATATATTTCGATATCAGTTTTAATTTTTTCTAATTCGGATATAAACCTCTTAATTCTATTGTTTAATACTACTTTCTTCAATCTTAGCGCACTATGCCTGCGTTCAACGTACATTGTCGACTGATGTATTTCCAAACAAGTACAGACAAGATTATACAGATCTGTACATGTTAGCTACTTGCGAAACACTTCTGATGAGCGTATATAACATATCCACCACCATTCACGACGAGTTCTTCATTATAATCCAATTCTGGATGATCATATTAAGGATACCAAGTCATTAACATCTCCGGTATATTCTTATTTAAAGTTAGCACATTCGACGTTTCTATATCAAACACACAAATTTCATCACGAAGTTCAAAATCAGGTTCACGTAGATATTCATATTCACAATAAATACAACACTTTTTTAGTTGGGTTATATTGGGGTTACAATATTCTAACACGTGGATTAATTGATCAATATCGAAATATTGATCGTTCTGATATGCAAATGCTGCTATGAATAAACAATCACTTTGATTCAATTCCGAGGATAATAGCCAATTCCCAACTCCAATAGGTATTTCGATGTCATTAACTGCTAAAAAGTTTTCATACTTCTCCACGTTGTATGGTTTCACTGTCATTATAGGTACTTGATTATCACTATCTATATAAAATGTGTTACACCGCTTTACAATTGATACTGCTGATATTATATTCGAAATTCTTCTCTTATATATTTAATATTTACTTTGCTTGGTAACCGTCAGAGGGCGTCAATGGTTCTCACTGTAATTTTCTCTCACTAAATCAGTATTAGTTTGTTTGCATTCGAGTTCGCACATATTTTAACACACTAAGATTAAAATGGAAGCTAGTAAGAACACAAAATTATTATATACATAAACTTATATCTATATTTTTTTAATTCTTTTTCAGAAACTTATAATGAATTTATTGGTGATTCGCTTAAAATGATAGATGAGAATATCGTTAAGGAAAAACAGTTAATTGGGCAGTCATCATACTTCCTCAACAAATGCGGTTCGAAATGGGTGAATATCGGTCTTAGTCCAGCGGCTGGATTCGTGCCCATCATCCAGATTCGATCGCCTGCAAGCTGTGTATTCTTCACATTGGACGACTGGGAGGAATTTTGTAAGACAGATGGTTGCAGTCCGAATCATCAAATTCGAACGTCAACATTTAGGAATACTACTGTCATTGTATTAAGTAGTCGTAATCAACAGCTGGTATTGTCTTCGGATACCTATAGCAATTTGTTTAATTTACAACCGCTCATTAAGAGTAAATTAGAATTTTTAGTAAACAGCGATTTTATAGCATTTTATAAGATGATCTTAACCGCTTGTATAACATTAACTGGAGATTTATATACAAATGTATCAGAATTGCTTGTTGATCATTTTAATTCGTTTAACGCTTTCCTTATGATGGAAGTGCTACATATTTGTTATAATTCACTTCACTATGACTTTGAAGTTATGAAACTTGGTCATATTGTTAATTTATAATAATAAATTGTTTTTTCTTAAAAAATACATTGTTTCTTTTTTCATTTTATAAGATATAGAAATACATTTCAAGCCTGCAGCTATCACAGAAGCATGCAGACGTTGCGGTTTCCGCTGGAAAACATGTTTAGACCTGCTAGAAATACATTGAGAAGCGCGATAGCAAGTTGTGTAATTTATTCAGGAATTCTCTAGAAGCAAAGTTTATATTTTTATTGACCATCTTGATGGTCGGCCATTTTGCCTGATGTCACATTAGTTGGGTTAGTGAATGTCAGAGAGCGCTATTTTAGTTGGGTTGGTAATGATGAGAGATGCAATTTTTTAGTTTGGCAAATGATCGTCAGAGGGCGCCATTTTAGTTGTGTTGGTAATGATGAGAGATGCAATTTTTTAGTTTGGCAAATGATCGTCAGAGGGCGCCATTTTAGTTGGGTTGGTAATGATGAGAGATGCAATTTTTTAGTTTGGCAAATGATCGTCAGAGGGCGCTACTTTAGTTGGGTTGGTAATGATGATAGATGCAATTTTTAGTTTGGCAAATGACCGTTAGAGGGCGCCACTTAGTTGGGTTAGTGGCCGTCAGAGGCGCCACTTAGTTGGGTTAGTGAGCGTTAGAGGGCGCCACTTAGTTGGGTTAGTGGCCGTCAGAGGGCGCCACTTAGTTGGGTTAGTGAGCGTTAGAGGGCGCCACTTAGTTGGGTTAGTGTCCGTCAGAGGGCGCCACTTAGTTGGGTTAGTGAGCGTTAGAGGGCGCCACCTCCGCATCCGATGACCTTTGACCTCCACCTCCGGTGACCTTTGACCCCTTGACCTTTAACCCCTTGACCTTTGACCCCTTGACCTTTGACCCCTTGACCTTTGACCTTTGACCCTTGACCTTTGACCCTTGACCTTTGGCCCTTGACCTTTGACCTTTGACCCCTTGACCTTTGACCCCTTGACCTTTGACCCTTGACCCTTGACCCATTGACCTTTGACCCCTTGACCCTTGACCTTTGACCTGGGGAGTGGTGGGGGGTGGTGGCTCCAGAACTGTCCAAAGTACCCTACTAAATACGTATTTAGCCATTTTTGTGCTCTAGTGTGGTAAGGTGTTTTAGTGTTTTTGTGCTTATGATTAATAATATTCCAAGATGTTGACCTCGAAGTAGAACCGTTGATGTTATTATATCTGTGAACCACCCTGTATATCTAGCTCAGATTATTAGTGAGAGCGTGAGATTACTCAAAAAGATGTTAATTAATGCCCGTCTGCGCCACCCATTTTATAATAATAAAGGCGGGGTCACTGTTGTTAAAGTATTGCACAATTAAAATGGGAAATTGCACTAACTAATACTAGACCTACCTCAAAGGAAACAAATTAATAAAAACAATAACAATTTATTAAACAAAAAATCAGAGAAATTTGAAATAGAAAATTCAGTTACATTACAATAATAATATTAATTGAAGTATTAATTACACAAAAGAAATATTGAAGCTAAAATATAAATGATTGTTGAATAAACAAATATAACTTCAACTTTAGTTGTTAAAAATGACTCAATTTACACTAAATTTAAATTCATTACAAAAACAAAGAAAACTTTAGAGAGACGGTACATACAGAACAGCAAAATAATAAGAACAGGTCTGACAAATAAACAATCTAATAAAATTAATTAGTCAAATTCGGTAAACTAATTGATCAAATATGGTGCACCATTTACCTTAAAATTTCCATAAACTCAATATTACAAATATCAAAACTTTACTAATATTTAATACATTCCAAAATAATTTGACCATATATACAACAAAAAAAAGAAGATAATAGTGACTATTGCAACACACAAATTTAAAAGAACATACAAATTTAGACAAACACAAAGACTTAATGAACATATACAAAGGTTCTTGATGATCGTGCCTTACGCACAATAATATTTAACTTTATTATACAAATATCTAACTTTTGAAATCTCTGACAGCTTGGTAGTTGTACAGTTAATTCTCTGGCCACACGAAGTACAAGAAATAAAAACTCAAATACCTGGAAATTTAGTGTTCCAGTAGCCAACGAAGATTGTCCCGGACGCCTATTTCTACCGAGCTACCGTTCGATGTTGTTGACGGGCCCTGAGTTGATATTGTCGGTGAGATATCCTCTAAATCCGGACCAACGCCGTAAATTGAAAGACGATAGATACTCCAACAATTTATTATTTGGAAATCGAGATTTAAATCACCCTGACCGGTGTATCCATACTGTGGACATCAACACCGCGTTTCCATGGACATCTTCACCAAAGGGCTAGCGGACTCTGGCTGACGCCGGGACCGGAGTTAAGATTTGTTCAACTACCACTCACTGTTTAATTGTACTATACTAACTGGGGTGTAACAAATGAATTTAATAATGAATGTAATACTGATGTTGTAATAGTGAATGATTTTAGACGAGCTTCGCCCTTTTAAAGACTCGGAGGTGGGAGAAGAATGTTCGAGAGAATTTAGGCGTCGGAAAGACACTGTTGGATCACGCCACCAGAAAATGCGAAATACCTACGCAATTTCATGCAAAAAGAAACTATGAAACTTTTTAGATAACTTAAGACTGACAAAAAATGCATACGTGGTCAATCTTAAATTTGAACAAAGAGTCCTTCGTAAACTAAATATTTTAAATCGAATATTTTAAAACGGAATATATATGCGACGCTGATTTAAATGTTGAAAATTTTAAAACGTAATTTATTTAGAATTTTAACATAATTTGAGTAACACTGATCTAGAAATATTTAACAAGTAATATATAGGGGTGAATGAATTAAATGTTGAGCGCGTCTTTTAAACGTAACAAAATATCATCATACAATGTCGCCCAGTATATATCAAAATCATATGCCCCTTAAAATGAGAATATAATTAAAGGTATGATACATTTCGACCAAAAACTAATGTCACATGACATCAGTCCTCCTGTATAATAATGACGACCGAGAAATTTTAAAATTTAAGAGGGTACTCGCAAAGAAAAAACTCTTATCAGACGGATTTCTTTTCTAAACGATATGGAGGCAAAAAAAGGAGAAAAACGTCGCAAAAGAAAAATAATTTCACGAAAGATTAGAAAACAACCGACTCAAGACGTGTACGCAATGCGGGCCTTCCCTCTTTTACCGTGCTCCTGCTGATGAACACACACACCATCGAAATGAACCAGAAAATCGACAAACAAAGAAGTAGGGCTATCTCTTCTCATATATAGGAGACGGCGGGCGTTTGCCACGACAGCATCTCGTGATTCTAATTCTTTACGGTGGGATACGTTTGCACATATAGCGTACGAGATTCCTCCCCGGGTCGAGAATAATATCTATTGGAGATTGTCATCTGTCGAGACTGGAGACGGGAGACATCTATTTCGAGGTCCTCGCAAGCGAGCGAGCATGGCATCGCCTCCGTGCTAGGTGCTTGAAAAATACGACCACGGTTCAGATGAAAACATATGTGCCAAGTAGGTGCTAAAATGAAAATAAACTACCTTGCGAGGATGAAGAACATACCGTCGCTATAGGGCGACGACGCTGTTTCGTATCCGTTCATTAAATTAGATTACATCACCGGCGGTAATACGTTGAGCTGGGATCGTAGCGATAGTTGTGCTGCTGCTGCTGCTACTGCTGCTGGTGGTGGTGGGAGTTTTGCGGTTATAGAGTGAGAGGACTCTCGATATTGGTTATGTGATGGGTGGTAAATGCATAAAGTATGAATAGTTCTCGCGTACGGGAGATGTTAACACAGTGTCATCAATCCCCCAGCGGGATTTTACACAATGCAATCGTGTATTCTTTTCTCGTTTGCTTGTTAAATATATGTTTATTTACGGTTACTATATGTTATATCTACAAATTCAAAGAAAACATTGTATTGTATTTTTTGTAATCCAATATTATCTACTAAACTGTATTTCTGTATCATATTTTCAGCGTTTCAAATTCTGGAATGTACAATAAAAAAAATCATCATTACTGGTCAAAGGAAAATCTTCTTTTAGTAAATCCAAGACGTCCACAAGTCCGTTTCAGTTTTAATGTTTGGTGCGTTTTAATCGGTTCATGGATTGTTGGTCCTTTCTTTTATGAGAGCACTCTAACTGGCGAAAGGTACATAGAATTTTTGACTGAAATTTTGAATAATTTCTTAGACGATCTGGATCTCATAAGTAGACAAAATCTGCATTTTCAGCAGGATGGCGCACCTGTGCACAGCTACAGAGGTACTCATCAACTTCTAAATACTATTTTTTTTTCACTTCATGGATAGGAACAAATGGTCCTATTCAGTGGCCTCCCCGATCGCCAGATTTAACGCCGCTTGATTTTTTTTATGGGGTTATTTAAAGAACCAGATTTATAAGCAAAGGTACGAAAACGTAAACGCCCTAAAGATTGCAGTTAGTGAAAAGATAAACCAAATAGATGGTAGGACCATACTGAAGGCAGTTCGAGAAGTTCGGAAGCGTGTACAAAAATGTATTGAACTACAAGGTGGTATTTTTGAACATCTATGAAAAAATCAGTGATTTTTATTTTCTTTTAATGATAAGTTTATGTATAAAATAAAGTTAATAAAACTAATTTAGCTGTTTTCGTTTATTCATTATAACTCAAGTATTTTTAATCCCAGTAAAAAATTTCTTGTAAGATTTTTTGTTTAAAAATTAAAGTTCTAGCAGAAAATGATATAATATACAGGGGTTTCCATTTGGAAAAAAATATTTTTCGGCAAAACTCGAAAACGCGTTGCTCATTTGTTTTTTTTTATTCTTCCATCTTAAAGAGCGTTAAAAGTACTACAAGTTCGCTAATTTAAACAATCTTGTATCTTTAATAATAACAAAGTTACCAATGGTGAACACTTAATTTGGATTGCCCTGTATAGACGATCCATTCTTGTGCTTAAAATGACAGCTGTCAAAGGATTTCAACTGGTAGATATCAGAATGGTTGTGTTAAAAAACTTTTAAATGTATCAAACTATGCTTTACTTAGTATGTATATAATATTACGGACTATACGATATAGAAAAACCGTTCTTGTGCATAAAATGATAGCTGTCAAAAGAGCTGAACTTAGATGTCAGGATGGTTTTTTTTTTAAACTTTCAAACGTATCAAACTTGATATGTTTACTTAGGATGTATCTGATACTACGTACTATACGTATAAACGTACATCAAATGACAGCTGTCAAAAGAGCTGAACTGTTAAATGCCAGGATGGTTTTGTTAAGAAAACGTTTAAATATATCAAACTTAATATGTTTTACTTAGTACGTATGTGATATTACAGACTATACTATATAGACAAGCCGTTCTTATACATAAATGACATCTGTCAACAGAATTCAACTGTTAGATGTTAAGATGGTTTTGTTAAAAAACTTTCAAATATATCAAACTTGATATGTTTACTTAGTATGTATCTGATACTACGGGCTATACGTATAAACTACCAGTTCCTGCGCATCTAATGACAGTTGTCAAAAGAGCTGAACTATTAAGTGTCAGGATGGTCTTGTTAAGAAGGCGTTTGAATGTATCAAACTTAATATGCTTTACTTAGTATGTATTTGATACTACAGACTATACTATACAGACAAGCCGTTCTTATACATCAAATGACAGCTGTCACTAGATTTCAACTGTTAGATGTCAGGATGGTTTTTTAAGAAAACGTTTAAATCTATCCAACTTAATTTGCTTTACTTAGTATGTATCTGATACTACAGACTATACTGTATAAACAAGCTGTTCTTATGCATCAAATGACAGCTGTCAAAAGAAACGTGCAAGCTTCAAGTATGGTCACCAGTTTTGGCAAAGTGACCACGTAATTATTTTTAACAGAACAATCAATGTAGCGTTAAGGAGCTTTTTCAAAGAAAACCACAGATTAATAATAATAATGAAAATATTTTGTGACATTTGAAAGCCAAAATACACACAGTTGATTATTTATGTGAATTTCCTGTAGGGAAATTTACATAAATAATCGTTATTTAATAGTAATGCAAGCGTAATAATACACGCAATAATAATAATATTAACATACTAAATTAGTGAATTTTTAAAACTTCAAAAAAAACGGTTCCAATATTTTATTTCAGATGTTTTGAATATTGCCCGATATACATATTTAATTAAATATGTAAATAGATAAACATCTATTAAGTAGTTTGAATCGCCACAATAAGAGGTAAAATATGTATATAGTCAGAGAATAAGGAAAAAGTATTTTTATCTCCGAAATTCCCAATCAATGGTTTTCAAAAATAAGCTTCATGGTAAAGAATTCAAAATATTAGATGTGAAATAAGTTTACTAGAATACAAACAGGTATTTGCCTCAATTTTAATTACTTTTCGTAGTCAGTCTTAATATTATTAGGATCAAAAATCTCCTCTGTCTTCATAAAATGTCTATGCAGTCAAATTATATATTTTTGCAATAACTCACCTTTTAATATTCTTTAAAATTTTCTCATTACACCTGGCAGTTTTAATTAAAATTCCTTTTCAAAATTTGTTATTTCAAGATTAATTTATAATTTGTAATTACAATCGCAATATATTTTCCTTTGAGTTTTCAATCAGTCTCCTTCAATAAAAATTATTTTCATTCTGTTCACCATTACTGATTTTCCTTTTACATTTTATTTTTTTTTGGCCTCGTTCTCTGATGCTAAAGTAATTTGATTTCTTAATTTCATATTTATTTAAATGTATATAGGTTGTTGATTATAGATCGTTGTACTTTCTTAAATAACTGTGCTTGAACATTTTATAATTTCATAACAAAAACAAATGTGGTGTCAATCCTTCAGTCAAACTTAGATGACTAAATTAATTTAATGAATTTCTAATATTTGAACTTTTTCTCAATATTTTTCAAATGTAACGTATTAAAAAAAAATTATACCGTTTGACACGGTAATAGAAAGTACTTCCGAAATTAATTAAAAAAATTACAGCCAGCAATTTAAGAAACCAGTCGATGACGTCATAGCATAAAAAGCAAATGACATAAGAACTGAAAATAGGATGGAAATATTCCGCTTAGAAAAATCGCTATCTCCTTGTAGATTTATTTCAAAAAATGAATATTAATGAAATTAATGAATGTATACGAGACTTTTTTCTACACTGTATATCACAAAGAAATTGTTGGCGGTTTTAACTTTATATGAAAAAATTCCAAACATTCCTTTTTTTACTTTAGTAATTTTATAATACGTCAACAATATTTTAATATCAATTTTTTAACTTATTTTTATATACAGTGTAAAGTGATATAGAAAATTATTGGAAGGAAGAAAGACATATTTTTTATAAAAAAATTTGATTGCATCGAAACCCCTTTTCGTAAGTAAAAAAAAATCAGTTACGATAAGATAAAAAAACTTGAAATTATGTCTAGTGGTTGGCTTTAAATGTGATTAAGTCCGAATGTTATTAACCAACGAAATTGCCTGACAGTTCAGCTAGCTTGGCGAAATATGTTGACGTTTACGCAGCCTACCTGCTTGGTGAAATGTAATGGTATTGGAGAAGTCTCGTATAAATGTGCAATACAGTTATTTAATGAAAAATACTCGAACGTAAGTGTAAGCATAACAGCATTGAAGAAATTAATTGATAAGCTGATGGAACGGGATCAGTTTCCGACAAAAAGAAACCTCGCAAGGAGCACAGTGTTGATGGTGCTGCGACCATTATTGCTATCGAATCAGTTGGGGAACGTCATAGGAGTTCTTTACGCCAGCAAGCAAGTGAACTCAATATTAGTCATACATTATTGCAAAAATTTATAAAGCGAATAAAATTTACCCATATAAACCTAGATTTAGACACACCTTAGAAAATGCAGATCACGCTTTTAGACTCGAATTTTGTTTATCGGTTGGTGATAATACTATGGAACATCGCATTTTTTTTATCAGAAGTTTGTAACGAAGTCCCTTCATTAACGTAGTAAAATCTGATTTTAAAATCATATCTAATTTAAATGTAAATATTAATTATATATGAATGACATTTTATACAAAGCTTCAATATTTTGTTATGCTAACTTTGAACTTTCCTGTGTGTATATTACAGTATTTTTAATAGTTCGTTACATGATTACATAGAAATATATTATTTGTTTATAGAAAAGTACCAACTGTCTACATCATGCTTATTTTCACGCGATATTTAGCTTCATGTTTCGTGTGCAAATTTAAATGTATTGAACTGGTTTTTGTGTGTCTACGTAGCATGACCAGAAGATATATAAAGCCGCATGTAATACGTTAAAATAAGACATTCGTCTTCAGATTATGATACCGTGGAAACATTCCTTTGCGATACCCAATCCTGAAAATCAAACCAAGGTGTTGTGATCTTTTCCACGGTCAGGTTTTGAACAACGTGATCCACTCCCGTAAAAACCGTAATTAATATGTTCGTTTTATTCCATGACCGCGTAATAAACGACAATCTCCGTATAATAATATTCAAATCATTCCATCCCCAGAATTTCCATAACCGTGGAAACTGTATTGTCTCACAGATAAGTCTGTGTTTTATGTATTTTTTTGTTCCGTTGGAGAACTGAATTTGAAATGTACATTTAATTCAACCGACGAAGATTAATTTCGTAAATTTATTTCAACAATTTTGTTCAATAAATGTTAATTTTGGCCCCGATAATTACTAACATCGAAGGTTTAAGTCATGTCTAAGCTCTTGTAAGTTTTTCCTGTTTTTTTTTTTAATTATAAGAGCGTTGTTATAAATTTGTAATGCAATTTGAACCTTTGTCAATTTTAAATTTTGTGATTAATAGCTAATTTAAATATTATTACTGCCGATTGCAAGGGTTGAGTAACGATATAGTTAATTACTGTAACTAAATTTTGTTTCTAGTGCCTTCAGCCAGTTCTAATTGTATGTGATTTAATTGTAACAACTGACAGTTGTTAATTTGTTGCATTTGTATGTTCATAGTTAGCTTTTTTTTGTGATATACACCTACACCGTATGAAATCTGTAAACGCACCATTGTGAGTTTCTGTAAAACAAGATCTTGTTCTCAAATTTTAATTTCCATTGTAATTATAGTATATGATTGCTTCCTTAAATTTAATCAAGTTTTTTTTGTGTATTCATGTTTCTTAAATTCAATTTTTAAGTGCACACTTGTAATTACGCTTAATACCATTTAAATTAGTTAATTGTTTTTCTTTTTACTTGATGGTTGGTATATACAGAGTGATCCAGCCATACGTTATTTTTTTTGTATCGCACCGTTTTGGGGCAATTTTATATTTCCATTTCAACCGGGTTTTTTTTTTTTTTAATTTAAATCTAATGATCCTTCTGTGGATTTTAAATTATTCTTTCCTTTGGTCAACTTTAGCATTTAATAAACTTGTTATTGTTTGAATTTCCTCGTTTCTCTAAACTTTACTACCTGAGTATTCATTACAATTTTGCTTCCGAGTAAAAAGACATTTTGGATGGGAATCAGTTCATAACGGAAGCTGGCGCCTGTAATTCATCCATCTATATTCTGAACGACCACGCCCACACCGACAAGCAGAGGCAGATCTCCCCTCCATATTAAACAGCATACCTAGGGAAGTAAAGGTAAGGCACATTGAGGACATCGCACCAAAAACTCTCCGAAACTTTCATAAGTTTTAATTGTGAGAAGCTACAGATTTTTAACTCAGACAAACGGGCTTTCTTTTATTTACCGAACTGATGAATATAGTTTGGTTACCGACAGCGCCATTTTGCTGCGCCTTCTGCTGTTTTTTTGCTAGATACTTACGTACAGTAGCAGGAAGGGGTAACATGACATTTGCCTTTTGCCTAACATTAATAATGTAATATAACATTCGCTCTTAGTCATATTTAAAATCAACAACTCGCCATAATTTTAACTTTTTATCTTATCTTAAATGATAAATATTTTTCCCTATAGAAAACCACATAACTTTATACGTTGTATATTTCAAATTGCAAATCTTTATGATATTTTTCTAGTACTTAATTTGAACATTGAAATGTCCTGGTGGATTTTGATGACCAAATAAAATACTGCTACAAAGTGAAAAGAAAAGAATGTTCGAGTATAAAAATATACGATTATTATCATGTATAAAAGTGTATAATAAAGTGAAAAATACTGTATTATTTCAAGAAAGAATAAATTAAAAATTAAAATCGCCGATAAAAGTTATTATGACCGCGATAATTTTCTCGCGATCTAAAATTACCAAGTTTCACATGACACGGACATGACAGAGAAAAATATGAAATACACAGTCAACCAACCATACGGCCCCATTACTAAAGATAAAAAATAATGGCCGTCACCAGTCGATAGCGTTTTCTCTTCTACGTACTGCGTAATAAAGGGGGTGGTAGTGGGAAAAGGGGGGGCGTAAAATAAATAGTAGGTACACATATCGAAGCAGAGAAGTGAACTGGAATAACAGTAAAAATATGACGTTATCAATGGGTCGTGAAAAAATGCCAATCTGTTATCGCAACAAAGAGAATGAATGCGGGGGGGGTGGAGGGATCCGGAAAGGGGCCGCCTAGAGGTTGAATATGAGTAAAAATCGACGAAATATTCGCGCGCCATCTATTATTAAAAATCTAGGCTTATTTTATGATCGCTCGTAAAAATTGTCGCGCGTGTTTTTATCTTTCATGATTCTGATGGGTCCGCCTCATTCGGTTGAACGACGGAAATTGGTCCGAAGAGGGAAAGCGCGCGCGCGAGAGAGAGAGATGAACACGCGATAGAGACGCAGGGAGATACTGTTGCCTTTATATCTTGATGTCAATAAAAGCGCGAAATGTTGTTTGCATTGTTATTATGACGTATCGGAAAATAGAAAATCGTTAATCCCGAAACGAAATGCGAAATGCTCGTTAAAACGAGAGAACAAAGAACATAAAGGGACAAACATATGTATATACGTGTAACTGGGGAGAAATTTTAATTGAAACTTGTCTATAATCTGAGCAGGAATAACGAAAGTAGTATGGGATCTTTTCTTAAGGTTGGGAAATTGGACGGCGTAAATGTTTAACTTGCCCATAAAGGATTGCTAGAAGTTATGCGAATAAATGTTAAATGTATTACAGATGCTATTTAATAATGAAGTATGGCCACCAAACGACTTTATTATACATACGACAGTTTCAAATTGTACACAAGTTGTTTTAAATTGCCTGAAGTACTTTTATTTTCTTAGAAATTTAAACCTGTGTGTTACTTCAAGTCCAAACTCTAAGATTTTTTTTATCCAAGAGATATTCGAAATCCTATTCTAAGTACTTCTATTCTCTTAATAAATCTCTACAGAATGCATACTTTGCAAGATATTCGATAAAAATGCTACTCGCTAAGAGTAAAGTGTTACTTTCGGTCCGAATTTTGACATTTCATGTACCTATACAAAAAATATTCCAAATCCAGCTCTAAATACTTTTGTACTCTTGATAAATATATATGGAATGCATAATTTACGACATATTGCAAAAAATCGCTATTCGACAAGAGTAAAAGTGTTACTTCGGATCCGAATTTTGAAACGTTTTTATACAAAATGTACTGAAACTTAAGTTTTAAATACTTTTGTACTCGCAATGTACCTGCTTAGAAAGCATGCTTGCGAAATATTTGCAAAAAAGAAATTTTTGATAAAAGACCTACTTCCAGCAGGAATTTCGAAAATTTGTTTTGATAAAATTTTTCTCAAATTTAATTTTAAGTACATTTGAATTCTTTATAAATTTGTTTAAACTCAGTAGTTGACGAAATTGGCAAAATTCGATTTTCTTACTATCGTGGTGAGAGAGAGAGAGAGAGAGAGAGAGAGAGAGAGAGAGAGAGAGAGAGAGAGAGAGACGGGGGGGGGCAGAAATTTTTTAAAAACCACTTTTTTGGTATCAGAAGATTTCAAAACCTGTACATCTGCAAAAATTTTCATCATCACAATACTTCTTTATAGTAAGTATAACAAAGTAAATACAAAAACGGTTTTTTCTTCTAAACTAATATTTCCATACTATGGCGACAAGTACAAGCAAATAACACAACCGGTATACTAAAACGTGTAGTGTAAATAGGAATAACAAAAAAAAATCAAATCCGTTGTATATTTTTTAAGTGTAGTTGTATACAGCAAGAGCGCGCGAGGTATGATCACCCGATGGTATACGTAAACTCGCATCTAAACGTGGTCCGATAATACATATTAGAGTAACGGCACAACATACTAGCATTGCCTGCTCATATTCGAACTCATAGTGATCTGATTATTTTTTTGCAGATTGACAAAAAGAACAAATTAAATTTTCTCTTTAAGTGATGACGATTGCTTAGATAACTAAGTCGATAATAACGCGAAGATTGTAATACTTATAACGTAATTATGATTATCCTAATGAAATTAAATAATAATGTAGTTGTGTACAAAGTTATAGCAGTACAACTGGGTTTTAGAATGAAATAAAAACAACCCGCCTGAAATATCTGCACAATAAACTAAGATGTCTAGAGAAAAATAAATAAATAGAAATTTCTTGGTAAAAAAAAAACTATAAATAAGTATAACAGGAATACCATAAAATAACATAAAAACGACCCTTGAAATAGAAATTAAAATTAGAGATTCTCTCCAGTAAATATAACGAAATAACAACTCTGGAAAAATAAATCTATATATCTATATCTGGCGAACACAGCTAGCGGAGATCATTTGCCGAATATACGTCCGAAAAATATCGACTAGCATCGGGTGATCATACCCCGCGCGCTCAAGCTGTATAGCAAAGCGTCTAAAAATAATTGATATGCGATATTTTAAATCGCCCAAATCTAAAATTATAGGTTCACTGATTCTCAAATTGGTGTCGAAAATGGAAATATTCGTTTCATACGAAAGGTCGCTTTAAATTCTATCTAAGGCCTAGAGAATTGTTTTAAAAGAGATATTTTGCTGAAGATAGAACTATTGACAGAAATGACAACCACTTCCAAAAATTTCAACTCTACAATTCCGGCAATGGCACTTAATGTATGTGTGTATCTCAAACACATGCATATATACATATAAGTTTTACGTATAAAGGTATATATGTAAGTCACAGTAATTATCTACAATTCTATTAAACCAAAAAAACTTGAAAGTCTTTCGAAACTTCTGATTAAACTATCAGGACAAAATTGGGCCGATTATCCTGAACTCGAGTGGTTGCAGCCAATTTTATCAGATCATCATGACCAAAATGGTCAAAATAATAAGGCTGAAGTAGAAGAAGAAAACATACCATGCGACTATAATAATGAATATGAGTTTGATGACATGTAAATTACAATAAAATTATGTTTTATTATTTTTTGTCAACATCCTCATTCCATCACTACTTCTTATTGAGTTTAATTTATATACAGCGTGTCCCAAGATTGATGTTACAAGAGGTGTGCGGAACTAAAAATTTTTGAATCTCAATTTGATCTTTTGTAAGTAAGCCCTGCTTGGTTTGAAACTTATTTTACTTTCTTATACGTAGTATAAGGAAGTATTGTGATGATGAAAATTTTCGACCTCGAGATTTTTGCAGATGTCCACGTTTTGAAGTCCCCTGATACCGAAAAAGTGGTTTTTAAAAAATGTCTGTGTGTCTGTGTGTGTGTGTGTCTGTGTGTCTGTGTGTCTGTGTGTGTGTGTGTGACCACGATAGCGGTCAAACCGCTGCAGATATCAATTCCAAATTTTGTATTTACGTGTATAATGTCCCTCTTGAGATCTGATTAGTTTTTCAGTAAAATCGGTAGACCGGAAGTAGCAGTTTACTTCAGCGAAAAAATCGAATTTTGCCAATATTTCGTCAACTACTAAGTTTATACAAATTTATAAAGAATTCATTCGGAAGTAGGTCTTTTACTCTTATCGAAAATCAGTTTTTTGCGAATATTTCGCAAGTCATGCTTTATAGACAAGTACGTTACGGGTATAAAAGTATTTATAAAATTTATAAAACATAATTTTCAATATCTTTTGTATAAAAAAAATTTTAAAATTCTGACCGGAAGTGCCACTTTTACTCTTATCGAATAGCGATTTTTTGCAAATATGTCGTAAGTTATGCATTCTATATATATTTATCAAGAGTATAAAAGTATTTATAACTGGTTTTGCAATTTTTTTTGTATATATGAAATTTCAAAATTCGAACCGGAAGTAGCACTTTTACTCTTAGCGAGTAGCACTTTTTTGATAATATCTTGCAAAGTATGCATTCTATAGAGATTTATTAAGAGAATAGAAGTACTTAGAATAGGATTTTGAATAATTTTTGTAAAAGAAATTCTTAAAATTCTATAATTTGAAACGCTCATACGTATAAGAAAGTCGTGTGGTGGCCACACCTCATTTTTTAGTATAGTTTCGAGTTTGTGAAATCACGTAGGCCTTGACAGTTGAGCAAGATCTATTTCCTTTTCAGGTAAACTACCTTTCTCGTTCACATTATGCTAAAATATTAATAAGAAAGGTTGTTCAGAATAACAAACTATGGCCCTATACAAAATTTCAGGAAGATCTACCTACTTTGAATAAATCGTTATTTTTTAGATTCAACAAAATAAAATTATATTTATTCACAAACTGAGAGTAGAAAATGTAATAATGGTATGATTGATTGTAGAGCAATACTATTACTACATTTTGTACACTTAATTTGTAAATAAATATAATTTTATTTTGTTGAATCTAAAAAATAATGATTTATTCAAAGTAGGTAGATCTTCCTAAAATTTTGTATAGAGCCATAGTTTGTCATTCTGAACAACTTTTCTTAGTAATATTTTAGCATACTGTGAACGAGAGAGGTACTTTACCTGAAACGGAAATAGATCCTGCTAAATTACCTACGTGATTTCACAAACTCGAAACTCTACTAAAAATAAGTTTTAAACCAAGCAGCGCTTACTTACAAAAGATCAAATTGAAATTCAAAAATTTTTATTTCCGCACACCTCTTGTAACATCAATCCTAGGACACGCTGTATATAGACATACAAAATGCTATTTATCCCAGATTGACAAACTATATTCAGTATGTCCTATATAGTTTTGCTTTTTTTTTAGAAAATTATCACAATCAATTGTTATAATCTAGACTCGATGATTATGCGGTTTTTTTTTTCAAAATTTACTTTTTTGCAAAATTAATCCAAAAACTTGCAACAATTTTTCTCTATTATAATTTCAAATTCATTCAATTACAATAACATTAACATATGACATGGTTAGTCGTTAGTTACTCGAGCACTAGATGGCGGCTCATGACACTATGTTAATCATTATTTAGTGCGTTTTTATGAGTTCTTTTTAGTTTTTAAGTCCGCTACGATTTTCTTCATAAAACATAAACATAATGTAATAATCCAATGATCTACTGCTCATTTATAACGAAAAAAAGGGTAAGAGAGATTTTTCGAAACAAACGGATAAAATAATAAATAGGTGTGCCTCAACGAAAAATAAATTACTTCCTTACGCTTTTACGGACACAAAGCCCCCGTCTAATCCCCGGAAAAAAATATCCAGCCCGGATTTGCTTACTTATGCTTTTTCTTAATCAGGTGGCGGACGACGTACAACATCTAGGAAACGTACAACGGACATATTTCACTTGAAATAATGCCCGGGTCTTACGTCTAATCTAGTGAAAACCTATATTGTGAAATTGGAAAAAGTATTTTACCGATCCGCAGCCGGTCGGAAAACGTGGCGGCTACTGTGACTCCAACCTGTGGGGTTTAAAGTATCAAAAATGATAGAGCGGGGAAACACTGGTGCGCAGCACATACGAGATCTAATAGTTTCTTCACAATAAATACTGGTTTTAATAAAAGTTTGCCGCAAAATCTCTGAATACGTGGCCCGGTTGAAAATAACGGCCATATCACATGCGGTGTGCACTCTTTTCACGTGGGTTCTTCGTGAAGCTGAAGTATTACATTTAATAAAACAAACTTGATGTAAAATATGTAAGTATTACAATTTGTGAATGATAATAAAACAATTATTCTGGTGTAACAGAAATACCTGTTATAATTCTGTTGCCGGTGTGACAAGTAGCATGTGTGGAAATCGAGGTTATTTAGAACAGCTATATTCATGCGGTTCTTTTTCTAATTTGACAGGCCTGTAAATGTCAGGTAGATAAATTTAAGCTTTCTTTTAAAGGTGAAGCCTCATAAGACACTAGGGTAAGCTCGATTGATAATATCATTTGATTATAATCTCAAGGCATCCTATTTGTTAATGATAATAAGTAATGCACCTTTTGATAACTGTTTCTAATTTTACAAGCGCTACTTGTAACAATTGTATTTTAACCTCAAAAGAAACACATGCTAATTGTTAATTCGACTTTTAGGCTTTAAGGAAATCCTTTGTTACATTTTAAAGTGTAACCAGCAAATGAGCCTCTAAGTAGGGAACAAATTAAGGAACGTGTTCTTAAGAACAATGGGGCCAACCTGTTAGACAGAGAATGCAAACATATAGTTCTAGTATGAAATAACGACAACATATCTTGGTGCACACGTAACGTACTGAATTATTTAATCACAGATTGCACTAAAGAATTAAATTACATACATTCAAAAATAAAATTGCATATTGCTGAACTTGGTAAATTAATTAGTTTAGAATCTCACAATAAAATTAGAGCATGGCTAAAGAGTAAATACGAAACCTTATTTAACAAAGTAAAAACTAAACAACAAAACAACATTAAAACCTTACACGCAAAAAGGGGAGAAAAAATTAAACTAAATTACAAAAGTTGTTCAAGTAATAATGAAAAAATTGGTTAGTAGATTTGTCCGAGAGTACTATCCCTGCGAATGTAGAGAGGATTTTGGGAATGGGTCCAAAGTTCACTATTGATTATATAAAAAAAGAAAACCTACCAATAGATCATATCATAGCAAACAATGAATCATTTATAGAAAATATAGGAGATTCAGAAAAAAAACACCATTAGATCAAAAATATGTAATACAAAAGCCAATTACAAACAGTCAAGTACATATACCTAAAAACTCAGTTTCCAACGTAAACTTAGAAAAAGATATTAAATAAACTAAGATTTCGCCTGGTTCTATTTAAATATTTTTTAAAAATCTAAACACATGCTCAAATCCTCTGTACAACTTTACACATTTCCCCACGATTATGGGGCTATAATAGGTGTACGCCGGCGTCCTTCACCAAAATAAAACTATTGTTGAGCGACAGATAAATCTCCCAGAGCGTGGACTTTAATACGTTAACAACTAGAGAGCAACACAACAACAAACAATATCATCTGTCTTTGCAAAAAGGACCGTCGGCTAAAATGAATTACGACGCAGTGTTTGAGCGAATGTAATTGTAATGTTTAAAAGCAATTAACGCATCAACGCGAAGCAGTAAATACACATCTGTCAGCGTCGGGGGGCGGGACCGTCCTCGCCCCCGCAAAAACACTTTCGGCTTAACCGGGAAACGGAAAGCACACGGTTGGACACACACGCGCGCATACATACGCGTTCGCATTCTGTACGCCCGATTCAACACGAGATTTACATTACCTTTGTCGAGATTTATCTTCTTGAAAAATAATCCCTAAAGAAAACAACGCCCTCGGCGCCCTCTGTATTACGCATAGAACATTTATGCACATAACCTTCTGTTCGGTGAAATAGTTTGTATTATTTATTTGGACGGTTTGTATTAAGGGCAACAGATGCAAAGAAGAAGAAAAAGAGGGAGCAAAAAAAGGAGGAGATTAATTTGTTCAGTCGTTACATATTTTAGGGCTGTATACATTTTGCAAAGCGGACGTTCATTGTCTATAATGCATGAGCAACTCACTCTCTAAGAGAATGTCTTCGTGTAGTTTCTGACAATGATAATTAAACAATAGTTATTTACGAACCAAGTGCGGGAAGACTATTTTCCCGCATGAGCGCACTTTGAAAGCACGAGCGACCGCAGGAAGCGAATGCTTTTAATTGCGCGAATGCGTGGAAGATGTCTTCACGCAAGTGGTTTGTACAATATTTTTCGTACGAGCATTAAGTTAAGTTAAAAAATATGATTAAGGGGATTAGTATCATACCTAACCTAAAATGGATTACCTACCTAATTAATTTAAGCATTTTATGTACGTACCTATTACTCACATATCCATTAAGTTTTAGTTATTTATGAACCAAGTGCGCGAAATGTTTCACGCACGAACTTTGTACAATATTTTTTGTAACGAGCAAAATGTCAATAATTTTATTAATATAAATTATATCGGTACTACTTTTTTGTAGAGTATTGCAAAAAAGAATGACCCCTAACTGTCATTCATTGCTGCCAGGTGTATTATGACAAGGTGTATTAAATAATTTGCATACGTACCTGTTTTAACATATTTCTGCAAAATGTTTCCACATAATACTTTTGAAAAAACGAAACTTTCTAAATACTAGATTTACGTAGGTACTATTTTCTTGGCGGAGTAATCAGCAATGCAATTAATAATATAGGTATGTAATAGATGGCGCAATAATTTTTTTTTTTAGTTTTTAATTGATTTTATTAAATTTACAAGTTGTAATACACCAAGTTTAGTTGAAATGGATATTTTTACAATTATACTTTATTACTGTATTAATGATTTACTTCCTTAATGCAATTTTTACTCACTCCAATTTCCCGCACTCAAATGCATGCGCGAAATGACATATTTTAATTAGCAAGTACAAAAAAATATTTATACATTTACACAATGGTTTGCTCAAGCTCTTGCCTTTATGTCTTTGTCGTTCGGTAGGTTATGTATGCTACAACGGATTGCAATCTGGTCACTTTATACCGACTTCAGGTGTTCCGCAGGGATCAAACCTTCGTCCCTTGCTATTCAATATATTTATTAATATCTTAAATTCTCTGTCCCTAGCATATGCGGATGACCTAAAGATCTTCATGGAAATTACAAGTGTTGAGAACTGTCATTTACTTTAAGACAGTTAATGATTGGCGTCTACAAAATAAAATATTCTTAAATGTAGAAAAATGCGTAATAGTCACGTACACTAAACTCTGCAATCCCGTCTTTTTTAAAACATGGTTACAATAATAATAATACAGTAAAACCTGTTAATAACGGCCACCAAAAAATGAAACACCCTTTATATAAAGGTGGCCAGAATTGTCAGTTTTTCGTCTATAAATAAAATATTATACATAATTGGTTTTTACGATTTTTTTCTTTATTTTATTTACTTAAAGTAAGTATTATATAAATGCACATATGTAGGTATACGAAAAACTAAAACTATTTTAATGTATTAATACAAAACTATAGAGTAGACATACATATTAAAGAATAATACATATTATTATGTATCTATCTATATTATAGGTAATACATATAGAGTGTGCTTACCGACGACCTGCGTATAGGGCTTACTGTGAGATAAAACGACGACACCGAGAGTTTGTATGAGTTAGTACGAAAAAGCAATATACAAACTGCTCCTTGGTCGAGTGTAGTGTTGAAAAAGAGGTGATTCGAGTAGATTTACGCTGAGGCTAGAACGGGCTAGGCTGACTCACCGTTTAAGCAGGGCAACGAGGATAGATAGCGCAGCTGTACTGCAGTTTGTATATTGCTTTCTCGTACTAACTCATACAAACTCTCAGTGTCGTCGTTTTATCTTACAGTAAGCCCTATACGCAGGTCGCCTGCAAGCACATGGTATACATACATACATATTTTGTCTTTTAACGATAAACGATTTTTTTTAGCGACATACTTAATTAAGAACCTTTCGAATATAGAAACAACTTCAAACTAGTCAAGTAACCGAAAGACTGAAAGAACCGTTCGAATACGGAGAGAATTTGAGACTAATCAAATAACTAAAAGACCACATTGCGTGTACATACTAGGAATGCATAATTATGGTAAATTTCACAAATACGAAATACGAAATAATGATATTGGGTATTTCCATCAATAAAGATACATCATAAATAGTCCGGCCGATATTGGCAGGTAAATTTCTATGAATAAAGGTCGTAAAAATTTTGGATTTAACTGGCCGCGGGCGTTTTACAAGGGTGGCCGTAAATAACAGGTGTTCGTATAATGAATTCCCTTAGAGTCGGTTCGGGGAATTTTGAAACTGTCCGTTACCTCAGGTGGCCGCTTTAGACAGGTGGCCCCTAACACAGGTTTTACTAGTAGTTTTAACTACTGTAATGAAAAGATTACATGAAATGAAACCTTTATGCTTTAAGATTTGTATGTCAACTCTGTACTTTATGAAGTTGCTTCTTCTAGACATGGTTTAAAAATGGCGAACTATTTTTGAAAATACAAAAAACACAGAAATTTGTAAATTTAACATAAATAAAAGTCTGGTGTTACACTTACATCTGAGGTGGGTTAATTTTCAGTTGACTTTTTTTATAATAAATTTCTAATACATCTAATATAATTCAATAAATTTTGCACCGAGGAAATGTTTCACCGAAGGATTATTGTTAAATACTGTTGATTTGAAAAACTATGAAGAATACCTTCAATGTTATTGCCGCTCAAAAGTATGACTGAAAGGCGGGTTCTCATTAGTCGACTTCATTGACCGATATCGCTGAATCTATGCCGCTGAATGTAGAATCGACATAAAATTCGTTCACATGACTCACGAGCATGGCTGCAAATAAGAAAATTGTGCATCCTGGTGTTTGTAAATGTTTACAAAACGTGTTCAGAAAAATCAACGTTGTTAGTCTGACCGACCATGGATCTTGAAGACGCTTCAGTAAAGCTGTTAGCGGAATTGGCTAAAGATGACTTAGACACGTCTAAAAACCATTTAAAAATGGACAAAGAGAAATTTGAAGAACTTCTACAGAAAATGTCAAATACTGTTCAATGTCATTGAAAGAGTCTTGCTGATCAACGAAAGTAAAAATTTTCACTTTTATTGAAACTGAATATTATTGAACAATACTGTTGCATTTATGTTCACCACACACTATTCATTCAGCTATTTTGCTCAATAAAGTCCATTAGTGAGAACCCGCCTTAATAAACATTAATATAAAACGATTATGATGTAAGAGAAATCTTATAAATATCAATCTGATTATAAGTAACTAAATAGTAGGCAACCACTAGTACACAGTATTTTTAGATAAATGAATCCTGTATATAAATATAAAAGAAAAAAATACTTGAATGGAGAATTAAAGAGTTTTTTCATAACATAGTTACGAAATAGAACGTTAGCCAACATAAAATCATTTTTAAGAATATGTGTTACAATTATTTTGCTGTATTTTATCTCTTAATTGAGAATTTTAGTTTTATCGATTGAATACTTAAATTATCTTGGTTAAATAGATCATCCTTCTGACTCCTTCTGCCATCTAGGGGAGAATTTCATAAGAGTCCTACCGCCGTACGTTTTACATTATCTCATGTGTGTAATGTATATGTGTTGACGGGTAGATGGCGCACTTGTTTTATTTAGTGGTTTCGGCAGTTTTAATTAGTTTCTAATTAGTTTTGGGAGTTTCTTTTGGGTCAGAGTTATGTGACAATTTAATGATAATTATTTTCCACTTTTGTATTGTCATTTGAATCTACATTTATGTCGTATGTTAAAATATCAGGTTAGGTCGTTATTAGTTCACATGTTCGTTGTTACACTTGAGATCGGTGATTGACAAGTTAGAGCCTTTCTCTTTTGATCTTCGACTGTCTTAGAAGAAGCACTTAAAACATCACAAGAGCAGATGCAATTTCTTTAGTCACTACTTGAGGAATTAGTAGAGTTTGAATTTTATCGTATGTAATCGCTAGCAAAAGGCGGATGTTATGGTATTTCTCAAGTGTTAATGTGGATATGGCGTTATGGTTGTAATCTTGCCGAGGATATTGTTTGTCGTGGCTTAAGAATTGCTTAACTGCTGTAAGTATAATTTTCACGTGTCTGACCGATCTTAATTGTGCTGTTTCTATATTCAATTATAGCTGCTAGTGCATGGCAAAAATCTCATTAGAGCACTTTTCGTTTGGTAAAGTTTAAGAACCACGTGCCTGATGTATTTTATAATTCCAAGGGGATAGATTGTGTACCCTGCGGTGAAGACATAATTTAAGGTGCAGATAGATGTAATGCTGTAGCCTTCCTACGCTGTTTTCCCGAAGATGTCGTTAACCGAGGGTATGTGGAGCAGTTTCCCTTTGTAACGAGTGTGATTTGTAGAAGGTATCTGCGCTTCTGGCCTATTCGGTTCTAGGGCTAGTTGTTCCGTTCACAGGCACGGGCGTAGCATATGACAAAAAATTATGTATTGAAGTCTTGTTATTCAACATTAAAGGAAGTTCCATATTGAATTATTTGAGAAATATTTCTATCCTTGTATCCCAGAAGTTGTAGTTACTACATTGAATTTTCGGATGATAATTACTATTTTAGTATTATCAGAGAATATGTAGATGTGAATCATCACATCTACAGAAGTTCGTTTTTGTTGTGACTATAAAGTATTCAGCCTATAGGTTGTAACACTTTTTGGAAAAGATTTTTATATATCGACAATATTTATATCGTTGAATAAGAAATAATATGAAAGAGTAAAAATGATATTAAATATTGAACATCAGAATTGAAGGTACTTTGTTAACAAAACCTATAATTTGTTCTAAATAAATTGAACTGAATTCATAACTAGTTGGTAAGACCATGTACCGTTTTTTTTTCTATAATAACGTTTATTTCATTATATAAAAATAATAGAATTGTGATTTAACATTTAAATACTAAGTAAATTGTTTTGAATAAATTTTTATTGTTTAAGAAAATAATTTATGTTAAATTTATATTATTTTCAAAAAAAAACCATTGATTAAAGTGGGGGCTCTCACATAATAAATTATAAAGATTCTATCAAAATGCTACCCGAGGAAAGTCTTTCAAAATCAATACTCCCTTAATGGACTCATTCGTTGGTGCTTTGCTTGTAGTATTTTGTATTTTCTTTCCTCTCCGCAAACTCAAAATGCCAAGCGTTATATTTCTACCGATACGCAATAATTTTTTACAATTTAAATATGATAACTCACCACGATCAGACAAAGGTACAATTCACATTTGCATATATACATAGGGATATTAGACACTGGCATGAACACATTTCGGAATAATTTTAATTTTTTTTTTGTTTTAAAGAATTCCCATGGATGTGAAAATGTAATATCTATATGTATATATACGTACATTTTCCGTATGTTCAATGTTAAATATGATATTTTTGCAGAGGGCATTTTCAATTTCGAGCCTGTCAATTTACATTAGTTCAACCATCCGCTAATATATCTCCATATATTTATACATTTATAAAACATATGGGGCTCCTGGATGTGTAATATTGTTTAATATACGCTGGCGTATTGTCAAATGTACAGTTCAATAAATACATGAATATTTAGTGTGCTACTCTTTATTATTATAGCTCATAATGGCCATTGTATTTTGCAAAATAACCATAAATTTAGACTTGTCAATAAATCTATTTTTATGTGTTGAATTTATTAATGTTGAATGTAGAAAGTGTACAAGATTTAATATTGAGATTAAGGTTTATTAAAAATAAACCAGACGATGTAGATCTGATAGCAAAGTATGCCAAAGACCTCAAAACAAATATCAATATATTAGTACCTAAACGTTTGAAAAAAAAATATAATTTAGTCGTCAATATGCCAATGCTAAAATGATAGTAATATCAATGAAAAAAAAACAATATTAATATTAGTGTGGGAGAAGAAATACTGAAACAAGTGACTATATTTAAATACTTAGAAACAACGTTCAAAAACAAGGAAATATAGGAAGATAAAATCCGAAACAGAATCAAAACATTGAATAACGTATACAACACAAATCTCCAAAAATCTCAAAACGTGCTATATACAAAACATTATATACGAAAATTTCCTAGTACGAAAAATAAAAACACAAAGAAAAACGAATTCAGCCGTCCAATATGGGATACCAGAAATAAATGACAGAAATGGAGAGTTTTAATAAAAAAGGAAAAGGAGATATTAGAGGGGAATTTAAAACATGTCCCTCAAAAATAAAGGAGAAGAAAGGAAGTAACGGAGAAAGATAGAAAAGCGAGGCGAATAGACCAAAAGAAGGAAACAACAAACGACATGTTGCAGATATTTTAGAAGGAAAAGGTAAAAACTTGAATCAACTCAAATGCTCATTGACGCTATTGACGACTCTTCGTGGAAAGTCAATCAGAAAATGCGTGTGAACAGTTTTATAAAATGGAAAAATATTGAAAAACTCACAAGTGCCATTGGTGGTAGAGAAACAACGTTTTTTTTTTATATTCGAGAGATTTTTCAGTCATTTGTCTGAGGATAAAGATTGTGTCCACTGTCGATCTATTTTACCTGAAGCCTTGTTGTTCTTCGCTTGCTTAAAACAATTAAAGAAATCAGTATTATTAGATCAGCATTTGCGTGCTTGGCAAATTATGTGGACGGAGGAAAATGCAATAATACTGATTTCTTTAATTGTTATAGACATAGCTTCAAATCCTAGAAAACCCATATCAATATATATTTTTATTTTATCCAATTAAGGTTTCCATATAGCATCCAATCGATAAATAACATCTGGAATGCTATCGAAAAACAACATGAATGGGTTTTACTGAATTGGACTATTTAGGTTCCTATGTAATAGCCAGATCTCTTTCACTATCTTGTATTCTTGAGAAACAAGATCTGTCAAAAAGTCGGTAATAGTCAGTCTATAAACATTCAAGAAACAGATATACAACAACATCTACGGAATAATAACATTATATCGCTTACATGTAAGACTTTAGAAATTCAAAATAATGATATTGCAACGTTCAGAGCGGCTGTTTTGCAGGCCGACGTCGAAAAGGTTTTCAATGCTGATTTGTGGTCTAAGAATTCGATTATTAGAATCTACAGGAATTTCCGGAAAAGAGCCTCGAACATTGCGTCATTGGAGACGAAATAAATGAGCAAGAAAAGAAGAAAATAATTAATATTTTAATATTCACAATATACAGAGCATTAATAATAAAATTGATTCAGTGAACATGTGTTTAGAAACTTATGAGGAGGGTGGTACATGTGCTGGCGATTACAGAATATTGGATTGATACGATGAACTAACAATATATACATTTAAGGAACTACACTATGGCATCCGGTTTCTGTAGAGCTACAAACAAACAGGTATGGTGTCTTTTGCATTTTTGTAATAAAGGGAAATGAAAATTTTTAGTCAAAAATCCATAGTGGAATGTAATGCTGTTCAACTGATAAAACCTAAAAACAAATAAAGATGGATCACTGATGAAATTAAAGTAATTAAAAGTTGTCTACAATCAACAGACAACTGACAGAAATGTGTAATAATGTAAGCAAGATCAAAGATTTAGATCTCGACAATATTCCTTATAATAACCACTCATTGATGTGGGATTCCACTGATACAGGAGAAATATGTAGCATTATTGCATAGTTAATTTAGATAAAGTTATATACAAGAAATGTTAAATTACAAAACCAGAAAACTACAGACCGATATCTACTCGTACATTACATTTCTCAAAAATATTTGTAAACCTATTTCCTTTTGGCACATGATTTATTCAGTGAATACCAGAATGGCTACATCAAGGGCAGATCTCCGATCACAGCTGATCAAGCCATACAAAAGATAATTGAAAGTTTGAATCATGATGAGTGTACAATTGGTATCTTAATGGACCTTAGTAAGGCCTTTGACTGTATAGAGTACTGTGTTGTTTGAAGAATTGGAAAGAGTTGGAATAAGGTGACATTGTTTGCAATTGATACAGTCCCATCTAGATAATAGAAAGCAGTGCATAGCCGATGGTGGTGCGAGTGCTGCTTCTGGTTGAGGGACGCTGAAAAGGGGCGTGCCCCAGGGCTCTGTCCTAGGTCCTTTATTGTTTTTAATATATCTGAATGATCTCCCTCGCAGGACTAAACATAAAACGATACTGTACGCTGATGATAATTCGGTAATTGTACGAACTAAAAAAGATGCAGCATACAATGAAATACTGACTACTGTCGAGGACTGTGGTTCGTGGTTTCACAAAAATAGGCTGAAGCTGAATATTAAAAAAAAACAATGTGTTTAACTTTGGATATTTCAAGAAGGACCCAATAAAAATTATTTATGGAGATCAACAGCTAAATATGGAACATATGGCAGTTAAGTTTTTGGTATTGTGGATGGATCCTCAATTGAACTGAGAGAACATATTGATTACTTGGCTGCAAAGATATCATCATTTAGTTATGCGTTACGTATTATAGCAGGCAGGATCTGTGAATCAGTCGGCAAGTCTATCTGTAACGAAGTCCCTTCGTTTATTGAATAAATTATCATGTTTTTAAATTCATAATTAATTTGTCATGTAAGTATCCAATTATGTATGACTGATATTTTATTCAATCATCAGTAATAATGTTTTTATACTGTATATACCGCTGTAATTATTGTATTTGTTTTCTTTATACATTTGTTATCGATTTATAGTAGCGCGCTTCCTCATCACGTTCGAGTGCAAAATCCAATGCTAGTTTTTGCCGATCATAAATGATATATAAAGCCGGCCGTTTTCCAGTCAAAAGGCAGAGTCCCTCCGATCCTTACCCTAGCCACAGGTCAATTATCGTGTGGCGTCCTCATTAGCAACGTCAGACCTATTGTCGTGGCTGCGCTAAGACACCGTCTTCTCCTGGATGCAAGGCTATTGCCGTGCCTCCAGGTGAAAAGCCCGCTCATCTAAGTCCCGTCAGGTCAATTATCGTGACATGGACTTAATGAGATTATATACCTGAGCCACTTGGTTTCCAGCAGGCCGACTTGTCGTGTCGGAAATCAAGTATCTCCACTTCCCGAAAGAATCTCTCGACAGGTCTATTTATCGTGTAGAGAGATTTCATTCCGTCCGACAAATTACCGCTCCCAAAATTTTAACTATAAATTTTGCGTATTATTACATGTCCGGGTAAGAATTCACTGCCGAGAATATTAACGTATTTAACCAACCAGATACAGGCCGCGTATCACCGTAAATTGATTGCATTCGTAACGTGAACAAACTGGGCACTTATAAATACCGCTATAGACATAACCGAATAATATAATCCGCACAACCCCGAATGTTATTTATTAAAGTTCAGATATAGTTTTGAACAAACACTATAATGCATATTCCGCGAGAATCAATCTTTTGTTTGTGAAATTCAAAGACTAAAATTGTTATTTTTCATAGGTTATGTATGTAACGATAGGTTAAGCATCCGTAATAAAATAATGACATAAATTTCTTCTTGCTAGTATTTGGCATTTGTAAATGTTATATTTAATGAAGCATGTAATGTACGAGGGTAGTCTGAAAAGTTTCCGACCTCAACATGAAGATGGCAGCATTCGTTGACAAAAGTAGTGGAGCGTGTTTATGCATGTTTTGACATGTACGCACCAAAACTTCAGCCACCTCGGACGCTCAGTTATTGTTTAACAATCGTTTGAGTAAGTTGCTGTGAGTGTTTTTGTGAAAATGGAAAAACTTTAGCATCGAGCTGTGATTAAATATTTATTTTTGAAAGGCAATACGCCTACACATATCAAGGAAAAGTTGGACGCTGTGTACGGGGACTATGTACCATCATTTACCACCGTGAAATTTTGGGCAGCTGAATTTAAACGTGGCCGTACCGGCTTGGCTGACGATGAACGTTCGGGACGTCCGAAAACTGCAACCACTGACGAGAACATTGCTAAAGTTCACCAAATGGTGCTAGACAACCGCCGAATTAAAGTTAGAGTGATAGAAGAAGCCATGAAAATATCCAAAGAACGTGTTTGTCACATATTAAATAAATATTTAGACATGAGAAAGCTGTTTGCGCGTTGGGTGCCGCGGTTGCTCACGTTGGATCAGAAACGTGTTCGAATGAACATTTCGATCGCTCTTTTGGCGCAATTTAGGCGCAATAAATCAGAGGTTTGGCGCCGGCTAGTTACTGTTGATAAAACTTGGATACACCACTACACCCTCGAATCAAAAATACAGTTAAAATAGTGGACTGCCAAGGGGGAATCGGCGCCAGAAAAAGCAAAGACTGTTCCTTCGGCTGGGAAAATGATGGCGACTGTTTTCTGGGAGAGTCATGGAGTTATTTTTATTGATTATCTGCAAAAAGGGAAAACCATTACAGGAGAATACTACGCATCATTACTTGACAAACTGAAGACAGAAATTGCGAAAGAACGGCCACATTTGCAGAAAAAAAATCTTGTTCCACCAAGACAACGCGCCGTCTCATACCTCAACGGTTGTCATGGCAAAAATCCACGAATTACGGTTTGAACTGCTTCATCACCCACCTTACTCACCAGATTTAGCTCCCAGCGACTTCTTTTTGTTCCCCAAATTAAAAGTTGCACTCGGAGGATAGAGATTTTCATCAAATGAGGAGGCCATCACCTTTTTAAACAACTATTTTGCAGAGAAAGACGGCAAGTACTATTTGGACGGGCTAGAGAGATGGGAATATCGCTGGGTGAAGTGTATAGACTTACAAGAAGACTATGTAGAGAAATAAAAATAATTTTGTAGGAAAAATGTCTTATTTCTTTGTTAGGTCGGACACTTTTCAGACTACCCTCGTATGTATATAAATTTGTGTAAATATATTGCGTTGTTTTGAAGAATAAACATTGATTTAAAATTCATTTGACGAATATCTGGTTAATGTTTCGATTTGTTTATAACCCCGACCCCAATGAGTTATTTCTAGTGTTTGAATTAAATCTACGTGTATTGATAGATATCTATAATAAAAACAAACAAAGTACTCACTTCATAAACTCTTACTGAAGCAAACCGGTGGAATTTTGTATTTGTTACACCAACACTATCACTATAACTCTTTCACATTTCATATTTGACAGCAAGTTGTTATCATTTTTTGCAGCAGGTTAAGTTACCGGCATTTTATACGAACATCGACGCTTGACTGGGTATAGGCAACCCAGAGTACGCCGCTCGACCGACGTTTGTCCATTGGGGTAGTAGCAAATGCATATAAATTTTGTAACTGTCGTAGTCCCGCACCATTATTAAATATTAATTATTAATATTTAAAGTAGAGACAAGAGACAGGTTACGTATCTGCATATTATCCTTATGTGCAATCAACACTTAGTTATGGCATCATGCTGTGGGAACATCCATTCATGCATCTAAGGTATTCATCTTCCAGAAGTCGCGCCTGCGTAGTGTCTTTGGCGTGAGGAAGACTTATTCATGCAAGAAATTTTTAAAGGAGACAGAATACTTGCTTTGACGGGCTTATATATTCTTGAGTGTGTGAAGTTTGCGAAGGAGAACTATGAGTTTTTCAAAGAGCATGAATTACATCATTACAAGACCAGAGGTATAATATGTTCACATTTAGTGCCTCTACAAACATCAAAAAGTACTGTGGAAAAAAGTTGTATCATCCATATAATCAGAGTGTATAATCATTTACTTTCACACAAAAAATTTTACCTCAAAAAAAGCAAAAAACTATATTGTTTGAGATACTCATCGAAGAAGTTTTCTGTAGCATAAATGAGTGTTTTAATGTTAGATTTTGACGCATGGATGTATTTTTTGACAAATTCAACACTTAGTATGTATTAATGAATAAATAGTTTTTATTATTTTTTATCATTAATCAAATCCAAATCTTCTGAATGACTCGAGAATTTAGATTTAGTGAATATGAAATGCGAACAATTAAAATACTAATATCTCAATTCTCAAATATTAATTTTAATTAAAATAAATAATATCCCGGATGACTAAAATTACACGATCTATTTACATTTATATTCAGTAATTTAATTAACGTTATCGTACAAACCGGCCCTTTTGCATACACTGGCAGTAATTTGAGGTTTTGCAGCTTGTTTCTGCCATACCACCACGGTATTTCCCTGCATATGTAGTATTAGGTCGAACCTATACACAAGGTTCCGATATTGAAAGGTTATACCACCGATGGTTCTTCTCACCATCTAGTCAGTTCATTTCGTCCGGATATATAGGTACAGTAATTAATGTAGTGTTATTTGCTGATGGCGAGAGAACGAATATTTACGAATTTAAATTGGTGATTAAAATTTTGCATACAAAGTACATTTTAATGTAAATCTAGTGGATAATAGTTTGTACATTGTAGTGTGTAATAGATGTCCGACTGAATGTTTATTTTTTTTATCGGCAGTAGCATTACATACTGGCGGTTGAATACGGCCAGCATATTAGGTTAACAATATGCACGTGAGTTTCGAAGAGAGCAAATAACCGCTTATTAATTCAGAATTTTAATTTTTTTTTTGTGAAGGACGCTGGCGAACGATTCTCATTGCATTAATAATTGAAATACCTTCACAATGAATTTTTTATTCTAGTAATTTATCAGCACGATATTGACGTATTTCATATTTAATACAGGGTGCTCATTTTCTATCTTACTATATGACTAATTTTGTTTAGTACTACTGTTACAGTATTAGTTAAATTAGCAAAGTTGTTCAGAAATACGAGTAGGTAGTATTTGAAAACACTTCCAGATTTGTTATTTATTGTCAAGTTTAGAAGATATTTTAAAAAAATTTAATATTGCCGAAATTTTCAATTATACGAGGGAGGCTCTCTTTCCGCTGAACCTATCTAGTAGGCGATGATATTTGCGATAAATTTGTGTGACAATTTCAATCAGTTGTTTACAAATTTAGTTATGGTGAAATATGCCTGACTGTAAGTTACATTAATTTAATGTACTCCTTTCTCCAATAAATCATTGAACTGCATCGAGCCGTTATTTTTCAAGCCTGGCTTTAACCGTAAAGAATTTTTTGAGGAAATCAATGGAGTATTTGGTAAGAAGGCGTTTGCTTCGTTACTCTGAAGCGGTGGTATAATGAATTTCAACGGGTTCGATTTTCCTTAAATGACAGTTTTCGGGTTCCTAAGTCAAAAACGGCAGTTACAGAACAAAATATTGCTCGTCTTTGGAACATGATTGTAGAAGACCGGCAATAAATAATAACATGCTTCGATTGTTTAAATAATACTAGTAATAAACGAAGCAAATGTTACAATACTAGTATTCTGCATATCTTGACCATGCAACGGAAATCATAGTCCTGAACACAAGTGCCTTGGGTTACCTATGCATACAGGCACCAATGTCACGAAATTTTTAGACGTCCTCTTTTAGTAATATCATATTTCGCGACTTCATCCGGTTGGCACTATTTATAAACGTAAATATGGCAGGTGAAGTGTTGTGACTTTTAGACATGCGAATACAAAACTCTACAGCTAGCAAAGTGGAGATTGATCGTAAGTAATTTTGTTTTAATATTCTTTACTGCTTATTGAACTAATTCTACATTCATTGCATTCATTACTGACGGACTGGTGAAAAGAAAACAGTACAAAACACGCGCGGGAACTTATCTAAAAATAGACTTTATTATCTGTCAAAAACAATATCAATATTCATACACATTTTTATTTACATCTATGTATATACACAAAGTCATTTTATATGTACATGATTAACTATAGCTCGAATTTTCTTTATTGACATCTTCCAAATCATTACAAAAGAAATTTATTTATCGCAAACTAACATAGGATCAAATATGTAATCAAATTTATCCCCTGAAATGTCACTAATAGATTCCGATACATTTCTATTATTCTTAATAAATACAAGATATGTCTCTGTCGATTTGAATTAATATACGTAATCAGGTTAATTTAAATTGTTCTATAAATTATCTCCATGTCACGGCATGCTCATTTAAAGAATATTTCGATCAATGATAAAATTAATGTTTCTCTTAGTACGGGCCCGAGTAGCGCGGGTATCAGGTCAATAGCTTTGCGGTGAAATATAAATACGCGGCGCGGATTAATGCAAAATATCGTAATTTAACGGTCGTAAAACATCTGAAATAAATAATTAAGATTAATTTCGGATTTATGTAGACCACAACATCAAAAGTCTGATCTTGACGGATTGTAGGTTTTTAAGCGGTAATACTCAATCTTCCCACGGCACCTGGCCTGAGTAAGAGAGAAGTATGCGGATGAGAATAAATGGATTTAGAACGTCTGTCCCATGATACAAAGACCTGAATACAGAACGCTCTTTACGGAATAACCTGGTCTTTTCCACGCCATCAGAGGCTGAATAAAGTCAGGTATAGGAGTTGAGGTAAGTCGGGGATCTAAGTGAACGAGGCAAGCTCGATGATGGCCTTTATATGTTAAAACCCCCTACGTAAGTAAGTAAAAAACCGTTCAAAATATAAAATTTGCACACGATACTGATATGAAATACGCGACCCTGAGCATGACGTAGGCATTCGGTATTTTTCCATTTAAAAATAAGTAAATAACAAGAATTATTACAAACAATTGATCATACATACAGGTCGACTCATTTCACACTATACAATATTAACATTTGAACAAAATAACATTCATGCAGATAATTTGATATTTACAAATAAATTAATTATGAATTCAAAAATGTTATTTTGATACAATTAACGAAGGAACTTCGCTACAAAATAATAAACAATATTTTACACAAACATTGGAAAGTCCGTAAGCTTTGTTTCTGGTGGATTTCCCACAACTTGACTTCAATTCAAAAAGAAGACCATGTGAGATGGTGCAGATCTACATTAGATCGCTTTAACCGTGGATCGTCTCATTTGGTGTACAACATCATCACAGGTGATGAAACATGGGTCTACTGCTATGATCCCGAAAAAAGGCAACAATCGACAGTT
This sequence comes from Amphimallon solstitiale, assembly GCA_963170755.1. NCBI lineage: Eukaryota > Metazoa > Arthropoda > Insecta > Coleoptera > Scarabaeidae > Amphimallon > Amphimallon solstitiale. Next base: position 8,095,163 of record OY720675.1, read on the forward strand.
TGAGTCTTTGAGAATGAGTCGGCTCCAATAAAAGTTGTTAAAAAAATTATCAAGTCGTCAGCAGACAAGAATTCCTAGGATATTATAGGTTGTAGATGTCTGGATCCTACATAAATACCCTTTGTTAGGGTATTGGCATTTCTTGCATTATCGTCCAGTTATGAATAAAAGGGGATTCAAAATTCCACCCTGTCTTACTCCTTTAAGTGTGATAAAGCTTCTTGTATATCTGCTTTCAATTCTTATTATGTTGATCGTGTTGGTGTATATACCTTTGACTGCCTTAGTAGTTCTTTTTTAATCCCCCTCTTTTCCAGCGATGACCATGTCCTAGGTCTCGGAAGTGTATCAAATGCTTTTTCTAGGTCAATTGCACGTAGGTACATTTTGCCGTTACCACCTAAAATTCTGTCCGAAAATTGCTTTAAACAGAATATCCAGTCTTGTGTGTTCCTGCTCGAGCTGAAACCTGCCTGACTTTCTCAGAGGGTTGAGTCTAAATTTGCTTTTAATCGTTATTTATTATCCTTTCGTACATCTTTCCAGCTACTGATAAAGAGATACCTCTGTAATTGGAACAAGTCGTATTTATGTAAGGGGATGATAATTGCTATTTTCTAGTCCTCGGGGATTGTTTTCTCTTTTTAAGTTTATTATTCTATGTAATACCCGTGTATCATTAACCATGTATTTCAGCATTTCTGGATTTACCTTGTCGGCTGCCTTTCCTGGTTTTAGCTTTTCCACTGCTTCTGTAATCTAGCTCAGTTGTATATTTGTTGTAGCCTCTTCAGTTTCTTCAAGCGAAAGTTCCTCTGTGTCGACTTCTCCATCAGTTTCGGCTTTATTTAAATAAAAATCAAATTTATTGTCATTATTTTTGAATATAAGAAATACTAAATAAAAATGCAGGCTCTTTACGAACAAGATTTCATGATACTTATAAGCAAGAAACGTGAGTAATATCATACACCATATAATTTTAACAATTATTATTTTATAAAATTTCATGTCAACCATACATATCTTATGTTGTTTATACAATTAACTGTTTATTAATTTATTTATTTGGAACAATGTTGACAGTAAAATACTTTCAGTTTTACCTACGACATGAGAAGAATCATTTATGGTCAATTTAGATACTCAACATAATCTGTATTTTATTTCTACCTTTATTATAAAATTAGAACAAACCATCTTTCATTTTTATTGCTTTTTAGCAAAAGATTTTGTTCTCTTGATTATAGGTAAATAAACGATAAAATAATTATTAGGGACTTGCAATTTGGACTTTTCCACCTAATACTTTGTAACGTCGCAAAAGTTCACGTGGTTTGGTCGTGATTAGTCTATTTCTTTGTCTATCTGATGGAAATGCATCTTGACAACTGCAGTTATTTATTTTCCTAACTGGTTGGGTAATTGTCTTTCTTTTAATAAATAATTTAATTATAATTTGTATTCAATTAATGTTCTTTTGGCATATATATTTTTCGTTTTAAAATAGCATTTCAACAGTCTGTTTCACATAAGAAGGTGTTAAAGTTACACACAGTTTGTATGTTCATTTTCAATTTGAGATTAACGCAGTAGTAAAGGAAGCCCTGAAAATGTTCCTTAACATAGTGGACGAAGCGTCGGCAGTATAAGCAGAAACGACGACCTGGTTTCAACCCAAAACCCAAAGAGGTATCGTCGGTATTTTCTGTTGACGTCACTATTATCCTAAGCCAAGATTCACAATCTAAGGAAACCGAATACTTCTTTTTATTGCGTGTAAAGTATATGGAGTTATAGAAGAGATTATTTCAAAGTAATTTTTATAAAAATTGTATACATAGATTTACCTTTTTTGGTGTTAGTGATAATATTTGAAATGTATTCTAATAATGCTTATAATTTAACACCAAAAATACTTGTATTTTTAGATTTATAGACAATATTTTATTTACAACAGTTTTTTCTTCATTATTCTGTTGAATATCTTTATGAACTTGCAAGTTTAACTATATCAATAATGCAAAACAAGATACCTTAAGGAAAGAAACAATATTTAAATTGTATCCAGCATTGAAAGTTATTTTAATAAAGGTTTTGCGTATACAAGTTCAGTAAAATTCTTTGTTAATTATTATTATGTTATTATGTTGTTTTGAAGAATCTAGATGTGAAAAAATTAAATTACTTACTAGGTAGTATAAATAAAATCTTTCAGAAAAAATAGCTACAGTAAATTGTAAACACAAGTTGTATTGTCTATAAATCTGAAAATATAAGTATCTTCTGTGTTAAACTATAGTAAATCATTAGAACACATTTCACACATCATACCTATCACTAAAAAAGTTAATTTATGTAGGCGGTTTGTTTGGATTATGAACCTTGACCACTCTCAATAATGACGTCCGGTCAACACCCGAAATAGACAAAATAGTAGAAAGTAGACGTTTTATAAGACAATTTGCGCACTTGTTTGTTAGAAGACTGAACTAAAATCAAGCGGCTAGTTTTCCATACTTTTCCACGTGTACAAAAGTCGGGTTTTATGAAACTACTAATTGCTTTTCTGTCTGATCAATACAAGTGATGCCGTATTAACCTAAATTAATCAAAACTATAGCAAAATTTAAGGACTCAATGGAAAACCACTTCGGTGAATATTATACTTGTGAAACAGTGTAGTTCACAAACATAAAACGAAACAGAATGAAGGCATTCACTTTTTCGTGCAGCTATCATAAATATCTTGATACGTTTTTTTTTCTTTGACGACAATACACTTGTACAAATAAAGAAAAAGAAGAAGTGAAAGAAAAAAGCGAATAAATTGTACCACTTACATTCGAATGCTTAACGCGATTTACTCTCTACACAGTCGGGCACGGGAAGTTCGTATTTCCTTTTCTTTCCATTTAAAGCACATGTCAATCCACGTCAGATACAACGATGGGAAATATAAAGTTTCTGGTTTTCCTATATACATATATGTATATATATCTTATATGTATTTATATGTATGTATGTATGTATGTATGTATGTATATGTGTATATACACAGTCAGTCAACATCACATATCCCCGACCCGCAAATTTGTACATGCGCCAACTTTCCCATACACATATATTTCGCGAATGTAAGGCCATTTCGACGCCTTTATACGACGAATATTTATGAAATTTATGTTCTCCTTTACACCGAAATACGAAAATGTTTTTTTTGAGATGGTATTACGAATAAAGTTATAAGTAGTTTAGAAAGGAGTTTATCGGTTACTTTTATACGTTCTTCTACATCATTAGATGCATTTAACATTCGGTGATTGATTATTTATTCAAAATTAGGTAAGTTCATAATAGTAGTTTATACAACGAGTCAATAATGACAGTTATTATTCCCGAGAGCCGAATTTACGAACCGAGCCGCGAAGCGGCGAGGGAGTAACTCGGCTCGAGGGTATAATAGTAATTATTGCGAGTTAGTATACACTACTTTATCTACGACTAACTGAAAATTCCAAAAAAAAAAAATCAAAATAATTAAACGAAAATGTCATATATCGATATGACGTTTGACGGTTAGACAGTTAGTAAAATGGCCGAACTTGCCTATCGTTACTACGACAACGTTGGTAACGTTATGTTCTTATTGGCGGAATGCAGGGAATAATGGTAACGTTATAGCTCATTATTTCCCGGTCGCATTTCATTATTCCCTCCGGGTATTGTGATTCCTATTATTAGCCAATAGTGATTAATATAATACCTACTTTACTGTTTAGTCGGCGATAAATTGTTTAACTGCTCTGCTATTTATATGCATGACAGACCGTTTTTATATTACTGGAGTAGACCTGAAAGTGAAAGCCCATAGCAGCAACATAAACAAATAATTTAATTATAAAAAAAGATCCGCGGATGAGTTTCGAACCCCCGACCGCCCGATCGCAAGTCAGGATGTTTACCACCGGTTCACCAAGGGTGATAAGAGGTCGTGTCTTTTAAATTACCATATCAAATATTATCATATTACTTGATATGATTCAGAACGAGTTAAAATACTCGAGCTGTCATCATCTTCAGTGGCTCGGAAGCAAGACTGGCTAGAAACTAGAAACTGACTAGAAATCGGGGGGTCTTGGGCACTTATTAGTCAATTTTTATAATTAAATTATTATTACCAAGCAAAAAATTATAATTAAAATTTTCAAATGCTAAGAAGAAATATCTTTAAAATTACTAAAAATTTAACAAAAAATTGTTTTCAATATAATTCGCTTACATTTACTAAACTAATTTAATAATAAATTAAATAATCGTAAAAATATTCTTCACGTTTTTCCATAAAACGGCTAATAGGCCACACTACCTCCAGAAAAATACAATGATAATACCTATTTATTTTGCGTGCTTCAAATCATTTTGTATTCTTTCTTGTATACGGGAAATATAGAGCCTGTGTGACATCTGCCATATTTTTTCTAAAACCATAATAATCTGTTCGTAAAGGTCCTGAACTTCTTCCAAATTATTCCAAGTATTTCAAAAAATAATAAAAACAGACCAAGATAATTCAAAAGAAAAGACAACGTGGAACAACAGAATTTCGATTTTCACTAAAATTGTGGTGAGTTTTTTTTTTCTGTTTTTCTCGTCTTATTTTATATACAACAATCTCGAACAAATGCCAATATTGTTTTCAAAAAAAGGCACGCGCGCGCAGTTTCTTTTAATTATCTCGGCCAGATTTTTATTTTACATTCAGTTTGATTTTTGAAAAAACTATACTTGATTTCGCTTCTGTCTATATGATGGATATGGTTATGATGTTTAGGAAAAATATTTAGAACGAACGTATATAAATCCGAAATAACTGTCAGAATATTTGCTTTTCTTTCAAAATTATATTGGCGGAAATTGATTTTTTCGTTGAAAGTATTTCCTTCAACGAAAACAAAAATCAATTTCCGCCAATAGTATTTCCTTTGAAGACAGAAGCAACAAAGCAAGCGACTAAAGCGATGATAGTGAGTAACTGTTTGAGACAAACCATATGGAGAAACGAATTTATGACTACAGAAGGCAAACGGAAGGTATACAAAACAACAGCGAGACCAATTTTAACATACGCAGCAGAGACAAGGGCAGACACAAATGGAACAAAACAGAAAATAAACAACGTGGAAATGAAAGTATTAAGATCGATAACAGGAGTTACACTAAGAGATAGACAAACAAACAGTCGCATACGAGCGCAATGTAACATACAAGACGTCAACAAATCGGTGAAAACAAGAAAGAAAAAATGGAGCGAACACGTAGATAGGATGCGACCAACCAACTGGCTAACATCTCTAAAAACAATAAGCCATACAGCAGAAGACCAGTAGGAAGACCAAAAAAGAGATGGCAAGACAATATACAATCAACAACAACCGAAACCGAATAAGAGGTAGACAAACAGGAGAAATCCTAGTCGTACGAAGAAGAAGAAGAGAAGTATTTCCTTGAAATAGTCTGAGATAATTTAAAGCAAACCTATACATTATGAAATAAGCGTAATAATTTCAGTTGCGAAAAAGAGACTAACTTCACAAAGGTCAGTAAGTTAGTTCTTTTATGTTCACCAGAGTTTTCCGTCATTTTTCCCCAAGTGTTATCAATGATTTTTATTTTGCTTTCTTGAGTTCTCCTTATTTATTTCCTTTCACTTTCTTTTGTATATTTCTTCAAATGTCTTCCATTTTGTTCTTAATTTTTACGTACAAATTCATGCTTTGTTGTGCGTTGATTTATTATATTTGCAGATGTACAGTTTTCTCTTGCGGTAATCAATAAAAAGACCCCAATTATCTCCTTTTCCCGAGCTTCTTTTTGTTCTACCAGTTTTCGCTTTATATTATTGATAATATTTCTGGTAATGACTTTAAGTTAACATCTAGCTTCTTCCTTCTATCTAATAATGTTACTCTTGCGGAAATGGTAAAGTATATAGTTCAAGAGCTTTGTAAATGTAGTTTTGAACATCTAAATGGCTTCAAAGAAATACTAGCGTTATGATAATTCCACCCCAAATCAACAATTCTCTGGTAGGTGCAATGTCTGCTTTTTCTTAACTGTACTTCGAAGCCTACCAATCTTAAACAATAGAGTCCACAATCTTAGATTATGCTCCTTGTTTCAACTGCTGCAGAAAATAAAATAGTTAAAGCCATTGTGAATTTCTGGTTTGGTTGCAAGACCCATAGTATTCTACAAACTTCTTGGCAAAGCATATGGTTCAAGAGCTTTGTAGATGTTGTTTTTTAAATAGCTTCAAAGAAATACTAGAAGAGCTTTATGATAATTCCACCCCAAATCAACAATTATTTAGTAGGTGTAGTGTAATGATCTACGGAAGAAAAACTTTTCTGCACTTTTCTGGTTTTTCTTAACTCTACTTCGAAGCCTATCACTCTAGAAACAGTACCTCTTCCACAATCTAGGATTATACCTGCCCGTTCTTTGTACGCCTACCTTTTCCTGTTACTGTCTTAACTATACTTCGAAGCCCACCAATCTTAAACAATACTCATTCCACGATCTTGGATTTTGCTTCTTGCTTCAACTGTTGCAGAAAATAAAATAGTTAAACCCATTGAGAATTTCTCTTTTAGTTGCAAGATCCATAGTATTCTACAAACTTCTTGGCGTAAATTAAGAAATTATGATAAATATAGTTGTTAATATAGAAATAATAAAATACATGAAGACATATGGAAAAATAAACACAAAAAATGCTTTATATTCAAATAAAGTTTGACCGTAAATTATTGAACATATCTGAAATGGTATTATCAACAGGGGCCACCTGGAAATGGTTGTCCTATATTAGAAACTCTTCTAAATAATGAAGGAGGACGTAAGCCTAGAAGACCATGTACTTTTTTCCAGCAATTTCAATAGTATAAGAGATCTCAGTCAGCTCAAGTTTGGAAGGTGAAAAAAACGTTTCTTATTTCTACTAGATGCTTATAATCTATACCATTGATAGCAAATGTATGTAATACATTTACCAATCCGCCATTTGTATTATAGCAAATTTTACATTTCACAATTTCTGCTGCTGCATTAAATCCAATGTAATAAGCATATTAGACATTGTAATCCCACAAGCTCAGATCAGGAGATTTATAGTAATGATCTTAAAAAATTATCAGCATAAACTAATCATCTTTGCCGGAATATGAAAAATAAATAAATAAATAAAAATAAAATTATTACAGGCTATCAATAATTGTACCGTGAAATCAAAAATTATATTGATAAAGGTTTGCCAAAAAAGTCTGTATTAAGTTATATCATTAAGTGTCATACTGTCATTAATATTTGTCAGTATGACACTTAATTATATAACTTGAGACAGACGTTTTACATTCCATGGCAAACCTTTATCGATATAATTTTTAATCTCGCGGTATACAGCGTGTTGTTACAAGAGGTGTGTGGAACTAAAAATCTTTGAATCTGAATTTGATTTTTTGTAAATGAGCCCTGCTTGGTTTGAAACTTATTTTTCGTATAGTTTGGAGTTTGTAAAATCACGAAGGCCTTGACAGTTGAGCAAGATCTATTTGCGTTTCAGGTAAAGTACCTTTCTCGTTCATAGTATGCTAAAATATTGTTAAGAAAAGTTGTTCAGAATGAGAAACTATGGTCCTATTCAAAATTTCAGCAAGATCTACTTACTTTGATTAAATCGTTATTTTTTAGATTCAACAAAATAAAATTATATGCATTATCATCGGGGAGAAATGTATTGAAGCACGAAATTTTTATAAAAACATAGTATTTTAAGACGAAGCAACTTTTAGCACAAATGGCGTTATTTCCTTTCAAAATTGTCGCTAGTGGTCTACAAAAAATCCAAACTTTCGGATCAATTGTAGAAGACAGTATTATCAAAACGTGAATGTGTGGTGTGCCATTTCATATCGTTCTGGCATTATTGGACCTTACTTCATAGAGGAGCGGTTAAATCAGGATACTTATCTACGCATCTCTAAGTCACCAACTTACTATCATAAAAATGTCAAAATAGTAATATGTAAATCAATTAAATACACCTTTAGATATGTCGCTAGCGGACTGACATACTCTCTTCAAATCTCTAAAGTCATTCTGAAGTTAGTTTAGAAGAATTTATGACCATAAATCAATGAGCGTAAGAAATACATCTTTAAAACAGCTCCGTCTACTTACTGTTTAAAATGGTAACATTTATTACTGTCTTGTCTACATATATTTTCAAAGTGCGGTACATAAGTTTTCCCAAAGTCTAGAAAATGAACGACCTATAGACGATAACGTGAGAACAGTTCTTAAAGATATATAGCCGTCATAGCAGGACTCCCGCAAATGAAAAAATCCCCGGAGATCTTCTAATACTCGGTCCCGGGGTGAGAGAGAAAGACAGGAAAGAAAAACGAGAAAAAACTTCAGTTAGACCCTCCTTGATAAGTTGATTGTCCCAAGAAACAATATTGCTGCCACGTAATTTGAAAGATTAATCTTGGAGAACCGCGCGCGCGTTTCTTTAATTCCGCAAGTCTCGAGTGACCACCCTTGTCTTTTCTCTGGGACTCCTTTATCTGGGGCCGATGTCGGACCGTGTGGCAAGCTCAATCCGAATACGATGATGTGCTTTATCTGGGGAAAGCGTTACTACTTATTCTTCTACTTCTTCTTTTACTTCCTCCTTTTTTTTTTTTCGAAAACCGGAGTGAATACAATACAGTTAGAATAGAGAGGCAGTAGCTGCTTGACGGCTTCAAATAACAATGGAAACCCTTCGAAAGGTCGATTGTCGTATCCTTGGTCGTTCAGTATATTCTATCGTCTTCTCGGAGCTCGTGACAAAATTCAATAGTAGAAGGTTTGGGAAATTATTATTTATTTTAGTATAATTTTCTTTGTCTTTCAATTAAGGAACGGCTCTTATAATTGGTGGCAAGGGAGTACCCGCAATAACAAGGAAATCTCTTCCGGTATAAATTGTACTTTGTAGATTAAAGAGCTTTTTTCCTCGGGCTGCTTAAATTTCCTGTGAAAGGACATTTTCCTCTTAAAATTACAAGAATAATATTTGCGACAAATTTTACTAAACGAAGTGGTCGCTAACACTAGTGTCTCTACAGCTAATATTTCACGAAGTAATCTAATTTACGGATAAATAAATAAAACGGAAAAATCATAAATAAACTATTCCATTGTAACGGTATAACCAAATTGAAAGATTTTATATTTTTAAAGATGAATATTAATTCCTTTTCAAAGAATATGTGTTAGAAACCGACGATAAATTTCTTTAAACTGTTTATTCTAAATGTATATCACCCATGTATGAGATAAGCATTATTTAGATAAGAAATGTTCGTATTATATTTAAGATTTCAGACGCCGAGTGTTTGTGTTTATCACCGGCTAAACGTGAGAATATGCATGTAAATTCTAACGACTATAAATGTGTGCGTCTCGGAGAATGAAGTCCGGTTGATGAAGAAGTCGACGGGGAACTTTCAAGAAGATAGGAGTACAGAATGTTAGGCTATCCTTAGACCTTAAAAGTAATAGGAAGTTTCCTAATTAATAAAAGGAAGTCGGCGGAGACCCTTTAAGCGTAACGGTCGACAGCGTATTCGACTGTCCTGAACTCCATGAAAAAGTAATACAAGGTTCTCTATATACATATATAAGTAAGTCGACTCAAACATAGCGGTCGACAATGTATTAGGCTGTCGTTTTGAATCTCATAAATAATATAAAAGGATCGTTATTTATATAAAGAGGTCGACTGAGTAATAAGTGTTGAATGTAAAGTTTGATATATGTTCATATAAGAGGTTGAATAAGTGCAAGGTAACCCATACTAAAAGAAACAGGTCACTTATAAGAGGCCTATAACAGTTAAAAAAGCTCCTGATATACTTATCGTCGGAAGAGGTCTCTCATAAAGCAAACCAATAACGAGATCTTGTTTTTCAGCGAAGGGGAAGAAAAGCACACAAAAATTTCTAAAAGGTATTGAAAAGTTATTATTATGCGAGTGCTAGATAAACTAAAATGTTAAAATTTGTCTTTATTAGAGACTCAATTTCTAACACAGATGTTATTTAAATTAGAATATTTTTGTTTTCTTTAATTTTACCATTTAGTCCCCTAAGATTATTTTTCCTATTTACCTGGATCGCCTTGGAACAAAAATATGAGCTAGCCAGGTAAACGATTTAGTTGGCATTTTATTTAAAAATATTAAAAACATTAAGAAATAACGGGCAATAATTTAATGGTTTTGGTGCACCATTTAGCAAGTGATGTTTTAATAACTAATAATCAAGAAACATGAAACATAAACGCAAAGAGAAAAAAAACTTCACGACTTCTTTGGCAAGAAATAAAAGAAGCCATAGCAATGACGTCCGAAAGAACACTTGGAAGAAAAAAGAAAAAGTGATTCGATAAAGATTGTGAAGAATGGGTCAGGAAAAAAGGAGAAACTATAATAATAGTTATTTATTAAACAAGGGAAAAAAGTATTAGATTTTAGCTCGAGGTAAGGTTTATCTCACGACGCGAAGCGGAGTGAGATAAATTACCGAGAGAGAATAACAACCAAATCAAGAAAAATACCAAAATTATTTGATTTAAATTACGGATACCTGCAATCACTCTAGTAGCATACCGATAAAGACTGAACGTACTTAAGCGATCCACAGATAGATGACGCTACCATACCCAAAATATACAAATGATGTTATTACTAATTTTTAACGAGTCAAACTTGTACTAATTCATTTAAGAATAATAATAATTGTTGACTAAAAAAAGTCATAATTAAGCCTGTGATTTTTGAACCGTTACAACACTCATTTCATTATTGTCTTAGAACACCACGTCACTAATACAATTATTGAGCTCATCGAAAAATCTACTAAACATGATTATACTTACATTTGTTCGACTTGGTGTTTTTCCAGGAGGTACTTCACTCCTAACATATTTATAAAAATTTGCACCAATGTCAAATATTAACAAACTTGTCTCGAATAAATAAACGTAAAAAAGCAAATTATTTAAATGTTTAATATTTTAAAAATAAAACAAAATAGATTTTATAATTTATAAATATAATTCTGGTTAACAAGCAAACACCTATAATATACATTTGCAAATAACTGTTCTTATATTTCAAATCCTTACCTCTTCTTACATACTACACACACTACAAACACAGCAAGAATAAATATTTTGCAACACAAAGGGTACCAGACATATAATAAATGACGCATTATCCCTCCCCCAGAACACGAAACACGGAAATCAGCATCTCCTCCTAGTTCAGGTGCAATATACGTCAGGCATGATGGATCTTTCCTCGCCTACCTATCTCACCTATCCACATCTTCATCTCAGATCCTTCAGCTCCTACGTTAGGACGCACAAACATACACGTCAGGTCGTTAGAAGAACAGCAAAACAGAGAAAGCCAAATGAAAATGACGTAAATCGGACGAAATGAAATTTTTGGCGAAATATTAGAAAGCGACGGTGTGTGTGTGATGAATTTGCGAATTTCTTTTAGGTGCTCGACAACTAAATAAAAAACCAGACAAGAGAGACGACCTTCTTAAGATGTATTTGTTAAATTAAATTACCTGAACATAATTGTCTTCCAGAGGCGAACGTAGAACGTGAACGCAGGAGTTGGTGGGGAATTTCATTTCAGCAGGAGATGAATATAGACGGCGCGCACCTTCGTGTGGGAAAACATCGACGGTTTGATATTAAAGCTTCAACACTCACAAGTTGCTGTAAGATCCGTGATGGGACGCATGTTCTCCAACATTTATTACGGTTTCACCGAGGAAGTAAATATTAAATTAGTCGGCATGGCAAAACAGTATGTATATTATATATATATATATTGGTAAGAGTACTTTGCGATATGATTGGTGCCTGTAATTTCAATGTTTACAACTTGCTAGAAAGTTTACATTTAAACGGAATATCTAATCTACACACACAAGTGTTACACAACCCGTCTTTGCCCATATATCAAATGTGAAGTCTATAATTGAAATAGCAACACTAAAGATATTGTATACAAGTTACACCGAGTGAATGCTAGAAGTACTGACCCAATTTAAAACGTGTATGTCATTTACTGATACTGCACTTTTAAATTCATTAAAGATTACAAGTTAATGTTTGATTTCAAGAAGGGCAGTGGCAAATTTATTAAATTATTATTTATTATTATTATTATTACAAATGACAAACAATTATTGTAAACATATTTCCAGTTTCCTAATACAACAGTATATGTTTATTACAGTAGAACCTCATTAATCCGGACTCCATTAGTTCGGACTTCAGCCGTTTAATATGTATGTATGTAATAAATATTGCTGTGAATTCTCCTTCAGTTTAAAGAAGAATGCCCCACGTTGGGCGCCATAAATATATTATGTGAATTCTTCTTTAATTTTACAGAAGCATACCTCACGTTGAGATTAGGCATAAATATGCTGTGAAATCTTTATTAATTATAGTTAAAGAAAAATGTGATTCGTTTTTAATATATGTGATTGTTATTATAACGTGACAGTATCTGGTATTTTAACGTGGATTCTAACAGTGTGTCTCACTTTTTTTTACATTCAGTGTATCTTATTATTCTTATTCCCTTACCACATATTTATTGTATTAAATAATAACTATCAGAAAAAGTGCAAATATTTTTTTGAAAAATTCGAAAGGGCTGCTTTTAATTAACATAATATAAAAACGAACAATGTTTTCCTACCGTTTCCCTAACATCCCACCTTATTAATGTAGGAAGATTCCGTTGGAATAATTAGATTGGTCCGGGTATGAAGAACAGTAAGTATTATTTTTGGAAATGTCCGTGTCACTACAAAAGAGTGGCGAGGCAGTAATTAAAGGGGCGGCTGTTAATAATTAATTGGAGTTGTTATTTCTGTTTGACAGCGAGACGGGAGAAGTTCAAACAGAAACAGTTTAACTTTGAAAACTGAGATTTAATTTCGTGTCTGGAACCGTGAATGGCCCACTTAAATTCATTAAAATTTAATATTTTGCCGTTCGCGCTCTCCAAGAACAAAGCAGAAAATTTGAGGTAGAGGTAACTTTCACTTTCTTCTAAAGAAAATGTTCTAGAAGTTATCGATGAAAAGTGGAAGCCGTAATTTGTTGTACATACTTTAATTTTCTTCCATATACTCCAGGGACTTGTTGAACTATATCAATATAAATAAAGAAAGTAAATTTTAAACTGTATTTACTGTCCTTTTTCGTATCATATTATTAAAATATGATATTCCTAGTTTTGTAGGTGGTTCTTTTACAAAATACATGTACGGTCATGTGTAGTGAAAAGTAGCCAGTTGATTAGTTACAGTGAAAGACGGGATGTAAGAGAAAATCGTATTCTTTACTGCTCTTGCAACGTAGTTTCATATAAAATAAATAGGACAGATTTTATTTCTATATGTAAATATTTACATAACATGCGATGAATGGAAATGTTTATAACTTTATCTCAATGTCTACTATACATCTCTGTGATGAAACATATTTTAAAAATTGTCGTTTTTACTTCATTCATGATTTTCATATTGTATCGCGATATCACATACGGAAACGCACCCAGCTCCTTCAGGATCCTTCGCAAGGAAGTTGTCTTTATACCAAGTTGCAGCGCTGTGTTTCGCTGATGTTCCTTTTCGATGGCACAATATACTGCCAGTATTTCTGAACTTCTCAGCAACCTTTAAAATCACGGCATTACTCCAGAGAAAGAGCGATATAACATAAACAGTATATTTATTTTTAACGATTTTAAATAACAAAATTAATCTTTAGCCTCTGAAGTAATGAACAACTACAAATTAAGGGAAATTTATCATATCGTGAGGGATCAACTCTGAACTTTACTATGCATTTTCTAGATAGCAACAATACACTAATCGATCACCAGGGTATCGAAAGAGTGTTTCCTGCAAAACATCAACAAACTTTCACAAATTGAAAAGAAAATATTTAGCAAAATAGTGAGGTAGTTGTAGTTTGTCTTGACTTTAAAGACTATTTGAAACCATTAGTGACTACTTTTTAAAATAAGTGAGTATGGAATAAGAGACAAAGTTCTGAATTGGTATCGGGACTATTTATCGAATAGCGTACAGTAAGCGCCAAATAAGATGGATAGCGGTGGGAGTAAGTCCGAGAAGCATTTGCAATAGTAGGACAAACATAGTATGACATTATTGGTAAGTGGGTGTACGCGTTTTTAAAAACGACTACATTCCCACCGTTCGCAATCTTATTTAGCGTTTAATGTACATGTGATGTGATATGAAGGATATTAGTTTAAGAAAAGTAATTTACGCTAGGTGTGCCTCATGGTTCAGTTATAGGTCCAATATTGTTTGTTGTATGCAATACAGAGTTTAGAGTTGCTTGGTGCTGTTGAACGAATTGCTGTATCTTGAGGCTTCCTTTAGAAAAAGATTTCAAGCTAGGGCGACTCTTTTAGCATCTATATGCAGTACCGATAATGGATAATGATAAGCAGTGGATGAAACGACAGCAACTACACCTACTCTGACGCGATTTGAGTCCCTTAATTTTTAGATTACTTATCCTCCTGTTTATGACATATAAATGTTTACTTCGTCAATCTATTATGAGTGTTCCACATAGAAAAACAGAATGGTTAAGATTTTCAAACTTATCATCATGTAAATCACATATATTTAAGAATGTGGTAATCGATCTAGCGGTCGCCATCTTGTCTAGCGAAAATAAATAAAATAATTAAAGAGGTAACGATTATTATAATCTTAAATATGTATTTGTAATATACATATACAACTACATACCAAATATGAGTACGCTATATCATCTGTAGCGAATAATCGGTGAAATGAAGAGATACCTAACGCCATTAAATGACAATTACCCATTAAGGGAACCCGCCCCGACATCAAACGCACTCAAGTGACTGGAAACAATTAATCGGATCGTTTCTTTGCCACACGCAAAACCAACCCTACTATTCTCGAACATCGTCGATGTACCGGGTATTAGAACGACATCGGATACCGCTAATGAATTGAAGCTTTTCTTCTGTCCTTTTTTCCTCGGTACCGCTGTCTCACCTTTTACGTGATAAAAACCACGGAAAAAAATCGTCCGTCATTATTACCGAAAGCTCTCAGTCAAAACCATCTATTAGCGTGTTAGTACGGAATTGGCATAGATATATATTTGTATATATCTCCGACATATAAATATATGTTTAAAAATAATTGATGATGAGTAGTTGTTAAGAATTTGTAGAGTGAAAACGTGTTTCTGTCGATCATGCATTTGCACAAGTTGAATTTAGAAGGACAGAAAAAACGGTAAAATCTTTCATATGTGAGAACGAGAGACATGGTAAATGCTCGAGAGTAAGCGACCAAACAGCTAAAACATTAAGTGAAACCGATATAATTACATATGTGGGCGATATTTATCGTAACCTGAAAGTTTCCAAAAAATTAATGAACTACATAAAAAACTTATTGGATTGCCTTCAAACAATTTCAGATCAAAACATATTGATTCATGAACTTCTAAAGTCTATTTCAATTGTCGGAAATAAAAAGGAAAAAAGGACTTTATACAGTGATACTGTAAAAAAATAGTGATAGAATTATTATAAAACCAAAAAATTAAACACAAAAATGCCAAGAAACCAAAACAATATTGAGAAATAGAATTGGCCCCATTAAATTGTCTGTAACTGTAGAAACAATTAAAAATGTAAGCAAAGTTGTGGTGACAATACTTCCAAAGAAAAATTAAAAAATCAAATGAAAAAATAATTGGAAATTAAATATAAAATGTTAGATCCTATGCTGAAAGATCCACAGATTATTACAGTAGGAGTGATAAAAAGAATATATTGACATGCAACCGGAGGATATTTTGTGTGCAATTGTTAATTAGAATTACCTACTTATAAATACTAGGTAGTGATATAAAGGAAAAAGTAGTGTTAAGGAGGTATCTCAGCAAACGCAAATTGAACTGTGGTAACAGAATAATTAAAATAAAATCGGATATATTTGAATAAATACTACAGAAAGAAAAGATTAATGTTGCATGGAAGAAATGCGGTATATATAAATACATAAATAAATATAACGTGTTATAAGTGTGCAGGTCATTTTGCGAGGGACTGCACAGTTAATGGTGTTAGTGAGGACGGGTAGTGCGTTAATTGTATGAAGATGGTAGAGAATTTAGAATTTGATTTTGATGTTAACCGCATATAGCATTTGACAGAATACTGTCCCAGTTATCAACAGTGTTGCCAACTTGGGGCGTTTCCCCCTAGATTTAGGGACTTTCTTGAAGCGATGGGGAACACTGTTGCTAACCCACAAAATCACATCACAAACCCCTCAAAAACCAGCAATTGAATTGGATTAAAACAAAGTAATTCGTTTACATTGTAAGAGTAATTCATATTTATATATTCATAGAATTATACTAAATCCAGTTCAAAGTACTTTTATATTCTTAATAAATCTCTATAGAAACATAATTTGAAAAATATTTGCAAAAAACTGATATTCGATAAGAGTAAAAGTATTATTTCGGGTTTCAATTTTGAAATTTTTTATATATTAAAATTGTTCGAACTCAACTTTAAATACTTCTGAGTTCTTAATAAATCTGAATAGAATGCAAAATTTGCGAGATATTTGCAGAAAACTGCTATTTGATAAGACAAAAAAGTTACTTTAGGTAGGAATTTCGAAAAACTTTTTTTTATAAAATCCTTCTGAAATTCACTTTACATTACATTTATATTCTTTAGAAATTTGTCTAACCTTAGTAGTTAAGATATTGGTAAATTTTGATTTTTTTACTGAAGTAAACTACTACTTCCGCTCTAATGATTTTATTGAAAATCTAATCAGATCTCAAAAGGAAGATTATACTTATAAAGTTTAGTTCTGGTACCTGTAGCCGTTTCGCCGCTATCGTGGTAACACAGAGACAGACAGACAGACAGACTGACATAGAGATAGATAGAGAGAGAGAGAGAGAGAGAATGAATATGAATGTTTAATTAATTTTTACATAAAATTTTGTTTTTAACTCACATTGTTTTTCTAAACATTTTAATTATACCAAATGTACTACAGACGTAATGCAATGGCTTATATACATATATCTTAATTTGAAAATAGGAAAATGTATGCTTATTGCTCATAACAGTCACAATTAAAAAACAAAATGGCGGATCCAAGATGGCGGAAAGGTTTTTCGAAAATGATGAATGTTTGTGAAATTTTGCATTTGGGGATTTTTTGGTCGTTAATCACGAATCCGAAGTCCAAATTTCTAAAAAACAAAATGGCGAATTCAATATGGCGAAAAGGTTGTTCGAAACTTGATTGAATGATTCTCAATTCTGTTTTTGGGTTTTTTCTTGTGGTTGCGGAGCACGAATCCGAGGTGGACATTTCAAAAAACACAGTGGCGGATCCAATATGGTGGAAAGGCTTTTCGAAAACTGATGAATCTTTGTGAAATCTGCTTTGGTAGTTTTTGGGGTCGCTGATGTCGAATCCGAATCCGACATTTAAAAAAAAAATGGCGCATCCAATATAGCGGAGTAGTTTTTCAAAATTGATGAATGTTTGTGAAATTTTGCTTTAGGAGGTTTTTGGGGTCGCTGATCACAAATCCGAAGTTGAAATTTTTAAAAGACAAAATGGCGGATTCAATATGGCGAACAGGTTTTTCGAAACCTGATTGAATGTTTCCACATTTCGTTTTTAAGGTGACTGATCACTAATCCAAAAGTCAAAATTTCAAAAAAATGGTTTTTTTTGGATGTGTGATCAAATTGAATTTTAGGTTTATCTTTATTATTATTGTGTGCTTTTTTCTTAATGGTATAGTAGACTTCGAACAGGTTGTCAAACTTTTCCACTGTCACATCAGAAGAGTATTGTAAACTGTCTCAATGAAATGTTGTGCTTTTTGGCTCATTGTTTCTTTGGATTCTTTAACGTGACTTTTATGTTTAACATTAAATCATCTTTCTCGCTCTAGAGTGTGTACCGGTTTGTGTAAAAAAACACTTCGAGAAGAAATTTAAATAATGTCTATAATGTCTATAAAATCGTACATTCTAAAAAGTGACAGTGATCGTTTTTTAATGACAATGTCAATGTTCTATTGAATTTATGACAATAAAGATATTATTATTATTATTATTATCGCTTTTTATAAAACACTGTAAAAAAGCTGTAAGCGGACGCGAAAAAGACGATTCAAGCTCGCAGAGATTAACGGACATCTAGTTATAACATAATAAAAATAAACTTAAATATTTATTATTACATAAATATTTTTTACAATACGGCAATTTGAATGCCTACAGTACGGTAATTCCATGGTTACTGGTGAAATTAGAAAAAAGATAGATGGTTTATGATACATATGCTGTAATAGCCAAGGGTAGGTTTGACTCTTCTTTTGTACTTAGGCTAACGATATCTATTGTTTTTATTGGAAAATCGAATAAATTACAATCTATACAACTAAGCATTAATTTTGTTTGCAAAAACGCAATACTCAAGTATAACAGTTTTCAATATCCCCCAAAAATTCTCCTAATAAAAATAGAACACCCAAATTTGCCACAGCGTTTTAAAGTTGGCAACAGTGGTTATCAAGTAATTCTAAAAACGCAAATGTCCAAAATTAAGTATATATAGTGGAAGACATTTATCATTATAATACGAGAAATATAAATATTTTTTTTTATATATAAATTGTACAAACATCGAAAAACACTAGAAAATATGCATAAATATATTGAAAGTATGTTTTTTTAAGCTCAAATTGTTTTATGTAAACAACATATTATATAAGATAACTTAAAATAATAGCAATTGCTAAACAAATGTATACTATTATTATTATTATTATTATCTAAAGTTAATTATTATATAAAGATTTGAATCAAATGATTATTACGTAATTATAATTTCCTACTAGATACATGCGATAACCAAAATTCGACAATTTAATCTCATTAGTCATTCTACGTATATTCACTGATATTACCTAATCCAATTTCGTATGCGCTTTAAAGGGGAGGATGCAACACGGTTGAATACATGTGTTCGGGAATACCTCCTCGACGCCTCGAAATCCTTTTAATTGGGTTAATAACTGCCTACTATTCCTTTCCCATCGAACCCTTCCAGCCGCCGGCACCGGCGCCTCCACCACACGATAAAGCACATCGAAAATACAAGTAGGATTCGAACGAACGGTGGCAGCATTCTACACAATTATCGCATAAATCATACGGAAAGGGCGCATTGGATTAAGTCGGAAGGTATAAAAGGGCTAAATATAATATCGGATAAGGACAGGTTCGGTGATTTATTTTCTCTGAATATGTTTGGCAATTAATCCAAAAGTTGACCTGAATTAGAACGGTAAATTAAAGTTGTTTTATAAGCAGATATTCAGTGCGAAATCGCATACAGTCAGTCTGGAAATAATTATATAATATTATACATACTAAAAGTTGTTCGAGTGACCCTTTCTAATCGCCTTGGTGGAAATAGCTTAACGGAGTCTCCTTGGTTACGAACCGAACCGTTAAAATCGACAAAAATCAGCGAAATTGTGCAAAAAACTCCTCCCTGGATACGCGAAATTGCAAGCTGTTCTTTGGGGTGGGTGTAGGGACGACTTTAAAGAGTTCCTCGACGGAGAGATTTTCCTTTTTAGTGGAGCTTGTGCATAGATATTGGCTTTTGAAGGGGAGCGTGCAGTCGATGTTGTAACAGAAAAATGGCTTACGTTATGACCAATTCCCGCGACACCCGTTAAAAATCGTAAAAATGTCAGGTATGACAGGCACGCGAAAGAATTGCAGAAATTTCACTTTGACGAATAAATTTCACGCCGTCGAGGTTTAAACTGCCGAAAGAGGGTTGGAAACCAAAAGAGTGGACTTTTCCGCGACGATTGAGTGCACTGTCCACGTGACAAGTCTTTCGCTGTCGAAGGTACAACTCATTTAAAGCCTTTCAGCAGGGGAATGCGGTAAAAAGAAATTGCGATGACGAATTGGCAATAACGTGTCATGAATTCAAACGGACGTATGATTTTGACATCTGCACGAAGAAATTTCATTTTTGTGATAGAGTTTTGATGTTTCGAAATTTTCACACAGAAGAAAAACAGTTAGTAGAGTGCTAATATTATGCATTTAGCGAAATATTCTTCAAAGTAACAAGAAACTTCAAACATCCAACTGAAGTTTGATTTTCGACGATAGTCTTACAAAATATGGATTTCAGCAATCACATGTAAGTACAACAAAAATAATAACGACTTATTAATATTATAAAAACGCTTCTTGCCAAAAAAATTACACACAACAGCCACATTTACTTATGTCAACAATGGCGGTTAAACGTCAACTAATTTTAGACGCAATGACAGTTTGTGCAAAAACTTAAATGCAGGGCACGTCAAAAGTTTAGAAAACCGGACATTATAAAGTGCATCAAGGCGATGCTTGCGTTTTAAGCGATTCAAGCTCGAAGAGATTGAAAATTCAACTAGTTAGTATAATAAAAGCTGCTTTTAACAATCGCATGTACTAACAATACAGGATAGAGATAGTTTTGAGCAGTGTGTGATTCTTTCGGAATTTAACCACAAACAAGAAAACATCGATTTTTGGATAATCCGTGGTGTGAAGTGAACGTTTCTAGTTTCATAGTGGCGATATTTGAAACCATAAACTCGAAAAATGTGTTCCGACAAACCATAGTTTTCTGCGGCTATCTCCTAAAGTTCAAGCGAGTTTGGCATATGACGAAAAGTAGAATCCTAAAACTCAGGTATCGATGTCTTCTTTGTGGTAATTTTGTCACTATATTTCGTACTAAATGGCTGCTATTAACTATGAATTTGACGAATATTCATTGAATAAGTGAAAAATTCTGAAAGTGAAGTTAAAATTTCGGGAACAATCAAATTCATACTTACAAAGAATTGTTTAGATAATATAGATATCGGTCATACCTACAAAACAGTTGTTTGAATATTAGAATTACGATGCATAAATGCATGTAATGTTTCTTTTAACTACAACGACAATGCACTAAATTAATACGTATTATAATGGCGTGCTATGCAAATCGATCGACATATTCAGTTATAGTTGAAAGTGGATAATTTCGAAAATTACAACACAATTTTCATTTTTACATTCTTAGATATAATAAATACATTATTGATACAAAATAAATAATAGATGTTTCGTCAATGTCAATGGCCAACTTCAGTATCAGTGATAAGAAACTGCTTAGTGGATCGGGAATCCTTTTTTCCAGGGGAAACAGAATAATGATCAGCTTTGAATATTTGACAAGTATGCCCAGTGTTTTCTTATTTATTTGTGTTCAAATACACGTTTTCTCGTGTCTCCTTCTGCATGGATAATATCAAGTACAAGTACTTCAGTTAACGATAGATCAGCAATATTTTCTAATCTCTAACTGGAATATTTCAATAATATTTAATATAAGCCATCAGAATTTACTTCAAATAATTTTTACAAATCTAATTTTTTTGTTAGATTTCTATTGATACCATAATTGCATTTTAACGTGATCTAATAAGAATTTCCATTATTAAATGATATGCATACGAGCAGTTTTAATCAATTAATACACTGTAAAATTAAAGCTAATTACCATAGGACGTTTCTTTACTTTTATTTGCTAATTTAATGATTCTGTTTAACAATTATCATATCATACAAAGATTAAATATTTCTCTCTTTCTTTGTGTACCTAATTAAATTATATTATGTTTAATTAATTTAGATTATAATACATTTTCCTCTATTTCACATCTATAACGTACTCTTTTGATTAATTGACTTACATTTATATTTTTAGCTGATTAATTTATTATCAAATATTAACATATTAGTCCTCTCATTAAATAGACTTTCCTTTTAAAATGTACATTTTAAATTCATGTTTCTCAATGCTCGTATTTGAAATACAATTTACGCTAAATGGTAGTAATGGCCTTGAAGCATATTATTTACCGTAAGTAATATTATATGTTTAAGGAATATGATTTAGAATCTCCAAAATTGTATGTATGTTCTTACTGGTGTATTCTATGTTACATCACGTGACTTTATATTTATTTTACAAAATGAACATCATTGTATAGATCGATAGGTAATGGAGACAATATTTTAATAAAATTGCTACATATTGCCGTGATCCTTGCATATATAAAAATAAGAATAATATTAAGAACTATAGTTTAAGTGTTGAAGAAAAGATTAAATTTAAGTTTAATTAATGTTTACCAAAAATTTCAACATCATGCAATACAAATAGCACAAGTGTATGATGGGTTGCATATATTTAAATATGGAGAATTCAAGAATTAAATGATTTTATTGTTACATTATAGGATAGACAAGTATTAAAATTAAGTATTAAATAGATCACTGTGTAAATACAAAAAGGTACTAAAAGTTAATAAAAGAGAGTAAGTCATTTAAACACTATAAAAATATATGAACAGGTTCACATTCGTTTTGCACGATACAAAAATATTGAAGAATAAATAACGTAAAATAAACGTGCACAATGTGACAAATTTTATAAGAGAGACTTTAATAAATCATGCTTAAAGAATAAAAAAGTTACCTCAAACTTATGACTATAAATAAAAAAGAATATAAGTTAAATATTCTAACATGATATGATCAGCAATAATGTTTTATATAAACAACAGCTGAATGAATAAAAATATACATTCATGACCTTGTATGTGTAAGCACAGAAGTTTCATAGACTGTGGAAATCTTGTATGGTTTTGAGACCTACAAAGTGAAATATAGTTTAAACTTTGTTTACAGTTTCTTGCAGATAAATGTATTACTGTGGGAAAAGTCCTGGTTAGAAATGAAAGACGACGTGGTGGGCCCGACTAATCGTTGTAATGTGAGTGATATGGTCATCTGTCATCTGCAATGTGTTTCCGATTAGCACACAGCAATATGTCCATATATACAGCACACTTATTTTGCAATGTTTTGCAAGTCAGCAAGTAGGCTAGTATACAACAATTCGTTTTATAAATATTGTAAGTAGGCTAATATCCCTAGATATAAATAGTAGAAGTAGGGTGGTAATAGTCTCTTTGTAGTATGAATGTTATGATGATACTTGTTACAAAAGTCTGTTAACTACATGTAAGTGTTTAAGTCCTTCACCTCCTAGCCTAGGACCATCATCTGGGCTAACAGTGACAGTCCACCTTCATATATTACATGGCGATCCTGACTAATTTTGACGTAACTTTACATAGCGATCCTGCCATCATGGAAGACCAAATTTGTCCTTGCTTTTACAATAGCCTACATGATTAATGAATATTGTTAATACTATTATAGTAGCTCGGCGAAGTTATACTCTAGATGGCCCCAGTGGTGTCCTACTAGTTGACTGAATTTGTTCAGCCTCATCACAGGAGAAACAAAATTAGTAAACACGCTCACTAGATAACACATGTTATTAGAAACTAGATAAAAGTATTATTAATGACACCCTCACCCCTGTCGTCTAAGTTAATTACGCATTACTGGAAAGTTTTCCTCTCTTCGGAATTACATTAGCTGTTTACCGAGCTAATCTTAAATAATGAAGGCAATCATTGACAGAGAGTGTTCGGGTCCACCCCGGATCCAGATAACATTCCCGCGAGTTCTGTAATCGCCCGCACCATCCACATCATTATTATTATAACGATTTCCGATTTCGGATGGTGCCTCCCGCCCCACGCCGCCCCTTCTCAAGCCGTTGTCAATTCAAGGGAATCGTCCGGATCCAGTCCAGAGGTTATCTGATTCCACGTCGTAATTGTATAATTAATGGAGTCCGGGACTGGAGTTATGAGGTTACTTGACTAGGAATAAGCGGCTCGTCTGACGGTTGTCCTCCAGTGTTGTTCTTCTTTACACGACGGCCGCCCCTACCTACTTCTCGGCGGAGAGCTGAGCAGGGAAGCACCGACCGCACACAATATTAATCAATTCATAGGCTTATGTGACACGACGGCATTAAACAGAAATGTTCATTAATTACCGGCGTTACCATCTGTTCTCGTGTCAAGTGCGAGCTAGCATTTAATAACTCAGTAGTCAGGGAATGTGTCACCTAGGATGACGAGTGACGGACTGGAGCTTACCTCGATTGAGCCATTAACATTCAATACAATTGAGCTGTCGTATATCAAATGTTTGTCTCTTCGGCTAGTGCACTTATAATTATACAGTGTGGTGATAAAGTTTGAAACAAAATTCATAAAAGCATTCTATATTGTTTTTAAAAAAATCGCCCCGACAATTTTTGTTTTTAAAATGTCATATTTTTTGTCGAATTTTTTTTTGAATGACGACATTGGTTTTTGCGCAATGACGTCATCATATTTCTTTAAATGACAACACCCACTGTTTCTTTTCAGTTTCTAATAGACCTTCTTACAAAAATTGGTAACTAACATAAGATTTTTTTAATAAATGACGCATTTACTTCACAACCTTAATAGTTATAATTTAGTAAACATAATAATCATAAAACAAACATATAAAAAATATTTTACATATTAATCAACACAACTTAACACAATTTTTGTGGCCCCCTCCAACCATTTGGCATTTGTCCCATATGATAAGAAAAAAAGCATTAATTTTTTCCTTTTTTTCATATGCTATGGGTTCCGATGGCACGCAGGAGGACAATGTCTACCTTGCTGCGACGTTTGGATACATCCTCAATATTGAAGAGATTTTGACTGAAACCTCAATTGGTAGTCTGTCTCCTGTATGTGTGTCTGATTGATGCTTTACCTATTCAAGGTTATCCCATCTTATTCTTCGGCTACACTGCACTGACGAGAACTAAGTATTTTGAAACACGTATCTGCAGTTGTATTTTCTGCGGAATTACCCTATGAAATTCTTCTCATTTAACATGGTACAAACATGATATCAGACGTTGTGAATCCTCTTACACCGAAGAAGTGATTTTTGAAAACTCCTCTCTCTCTCTCTCTCTCTTTCTCTTTAACTCTCTCTCTATCTCACTGTGTGTGTGTGTGTGTTTAACATAATCATGAATTATTTACTTTCCTCTATTAGTTCTATTAATTCCGTCTTTATACTGTTCATGAACCCATAATACTGCTCTTGTGACTATAGTATGTAAGTAAGTTTATCATTGCATAATTTGTTACAAATTTACAATTAGCAAAAGTCAAGAAAATAGCACTATTAATATTATTATACCAATTTACAGTTCAAATACATTCTCCAAGTATTCTGTAATATTATAAGGCTCTGGATTACATAGTAACTTAAAGGTAGCATTTTTAAAAATATTTCAGTTAGGGATAGATTTCGAATATCGCGGTAAAATGTCAAAAAAATTCACACAGGAATAAACAAGATTATTTTCGTGTTAAACGATAAACAATAATACATTCTACTTCTTGTGGGATATAAATGATTAGGTAATTGATTACTAAAGAGATGTATGTTTTGAAATAAAAATATTAAGCATTCAAATATAAAATTGCTGCAACTACCAAGATATTATTCTGTTTAAATTTTCCTCTAGAGGACTGTGTACATTCTAAGTATCGTGCGTAATACCCTCCCCAAACAACGATGCCATATTTCATAAGGGAATAGCAGCAACCGTAATATCCAATCCATAGAACATGTCTACTGACCGGTACTGGTATAAGTGTATATATGCATTCCATAAGTTGCTCATTGTCTTGCATATAGGATATATTATATATTTGTCCCATTTTAAATGGTCATCAACAATTACACCAATTAAACTTGTAATTTAATTTAATGAGAAATTTATAAATGTTATATCCACACTTTGTGGGTAGTTTTGCTGCCAATTTTGAAATTCTTGTGATTTATGGATAAATATTTCGAACTTAACATATTTCAATATTTTTCATATACCTATACAGGGCAATCCAAATTAAGTGTTCACCAATGGTAACTTTGTTATTATTAAAGATACAAGATTGTTTAAATTAGCAAACTTGTAGTACTTTTAACGCTCTTTAAGATGGAAGAATAAAAAAAACAAATAAGCAACGCGTTTTCGAGTTTTGCCGAAAAATATTTTTTTTTCAAATGGAAACCCCTGTATATTATATCATTTTCTGCTAGAACTTTAATTTTTAAACAAAAAATCTTATAAGAAATTTTTTACTGGAATTAAAAATACTTGAGTTATAATGAATAAACGAAAACAGCTAAATTAGTTTTATAAACTTTATTTTATACATAAACTTATCATTAAAAGAAAATAAAAATCACTGATTTTTTCATAGAAGATGTTCAAAAATACCACCTTGTAGTTCAATACATTTTTGTACACGCTTCCGAACTTCTAGAACTGCCTTCAGTATGGTCCTACCATCTATTTGGTTTATCTTTTCACTAACTGCAATCTTTAGGGCGTTTACAATTTCGTACCTTTGCTTATGAATCTGGTTCTTTAAATAACCCCATAAAAAAAAATCAAGCGGCGTTAAATCTGGCGATCGGGGAGGCCACTGAATAGGACTATTTGTTCCTATCCATGAAGTGTTAAAAATAGTATTTAGAAGTTGATGAGTACCTCTGTAGTTGTGCGCAGGTGCGCCATCCTGCTGAAAATGCAGATTCTGTCTACTTATGAGATCCAGATCGTCTAAGAAATTATTCAAAATTTCAGTCAAAAATTCTATGTACCTTTCACCAGTTAGAGTGCCCTCATAAAAGAAAGGACCAACAATCCATGAACCGATTAAACCGCACCAAACATTAAAACTGAAACGGACTTGTGGACGTCTTGGATTTACTAAAAGAAGATTTTCCTTTGACCAGTAATGATGATTTTTTTTATTGTACATTCCAGAATTTGAGAAATTCGATTCATCGGTCCATAAAATATAACGAAAGTTGTTTACATTTTGGCGACAAAAGTTAAGATACCAGTGGCAAAAAAACATTCTTCTCTCTGGATCCCCTGGCAAAAAAACCTGAACTGGTTTGTACTTATAAAGAATGAATTTGTGTTTCTTCAGAATCCTATGCACAGTACCGTGACTCAAATCAGATTCATTGACAATATCTAGTATGGAATTCTCACGGTTGGCCTCAAATATGCGATAACTGCAATTTCCGTGGCCTCGCTTTTTATAAAAGTCCTTTTTGTCCTTGTTTTGGCAAAAACACTCTCATTGCCTCTAAATTTTCGGTAAAATCTCAGAAAATATTGCTCATGTGGTTGTGTTCGGAGTGGATATAATTCAGCGTAGTGTTCTTTTGCCCTCCTAGAGGATTTTCTGCACACTAAATAAGATTCTAACATATCACACTTTTCTGAATGGGTAAAAATCTTTTTTTTGTCAAATTAATAACTAGCACAATGAAACTTATGAGTGAAAAACTAATAAAACTATACTAATATTTGACGTTTGGTAGAAAGACTTATCGTCGTTTTCATAGATACATGGAAATGCACTTGACTTGACGCCCTAAAGATTGCAGTTAGTGAAAAGATAAACCAAATAGATGGTAGGACCATACTGAAGGCAGTTCGAGAAGTTCGAAAGCGTGTACAAAAATGTATTAACTACAAAGTGGTATTTTTGAACATCTTCTATGAAAAAATCAGTGATTTTTATTTTCTTTTAATGATAAGTTTATGTATAAAATAAAGTTTATAAAACTAATTTAGCTGTTTTCGTTTATTCATGATAACTCAAGTATTTTTAATCCCGGTAAAAAATTTCTTATAAGATTTTTTGTTTAAAAATTAAAGTTCTAGCAGAAAATGATATAATATATAGGGGTTTCCATTTGAAAAAAAAATATTTTTCGGCAAAACTCGAAAACGCGTTGCTCATTTGTTTTTTTTATTCTTCCGTCTTAAAGAGCGTTAAAAGTACTACAAGTTTGCTAATTTAAACAATCTTGTATCTTTAATAATAACAAAGTTACCAATCGTGAACACTTAATTTGGATTGCCCTGTATAGTGCAATTGCCGATGACCAAGTCAAACGTATTCCGGAATACTAAAACAGACGTATCATCCGCGTAAATGATTGTAGTTAATTTACTAGTCAGATACGACATCTCGACATAGTATAAGTCATTTAAATATATAATAAAAAGCAGAGGACTCGGGATACCCCCTTGTGGCACACCTTGTTGTAGGGAACGTTGTTTTGAACTTACTTGTGAGTTTTGGTACCGTAGACGAACTGTTTATGCGTGTTGCATAGGTAAGATGCAAACCATTCAAGGCTGTTACCTTTTATGTCATAAAGGTCTAATTTGCGTAGTATAAGGAATGATCTATTCTGTCGAGACCTACGAGAGGAAAGAAAAGAACAGGAGAGAGTCTCCTTAAAAATAATATTTGTCCAAAATGGTAACTCAATATGGCCGCCTCAATGCATAGAATATGTATGTTACATGTCAGATGTAGTGTCAGATATATGACAAGTTATTCAAAATACTCATTTTATAAATTATAATTGGTCAATATTGCCATAACTGACGTGCCTTAAAGTGGTAACTCCGTCTAAATAATACCTATTCCCCCACCAGTTTATTATCTTTCCTGTTCTATTATTTCCTCGTAGGTCGAGACCTTGGACAGATCTAGCAAAATATCACAGGGTACTGCTTTTTCTTCTAAGGAATAGAAAATGTTGCTGACGTAGTAATAATGCGATTCCAGTGCTTCTATTTTTAAGAAGCCATGTTGATGCTCATTAATCAACTTATGTTTCCTACAAAAATTCTACAATTTAGCGTAAACTATCCTTTCAATAAGTTTAGAAAAACTAATAGGTCTGTAGGTACTTAAATCACTAATATCGCCTTTCTTATAACCCGAAAAACACCGGATTCTGGCTTTACACATAAAGCTAAACAGGCCTCTAAAATTTGGAATTTCGTATACGCTTTGAATTATATCCAAGAACAGATGGAAATGTACTTCACTCATGCCATTACTTATGTTAGAAATATTTTTAAAAAATATTTTTTTTGCTTCATCACTGTTAATTAAATTGAAATTCTAGTACAATTTCTTTTAAAATAAGAATGTTTTCCGCGACCTTTCGAAAAAAACCATAAGCAAGCGTGCGTTACTTTTAATTGTATCAAATTTTACTTTACGAAAGAGCCTCGTAACTACAATTGTTTAGCGTTAATCAGTTATTGTCTCGTGTTCTTTTTTCGATGAAATTGGTATCGATATAGGTCAGTAAACTTGTTATTTTACTTCGAGTTTTTCTGCATGGTAATTTTTATTTTCTAGTTTTGCATTTGAAATTGCCTTTGTTGCCTGATAGGTCACAATTCTCCTATAAATGAAAACCAATTTCATTATTATTCGGTGCCGCCGGTTGTTTGCAAATATCGTGCGATTGCTTCAATCGCAATTGCAGGTGAATAAAATTTAACCTGTTTCCATCTCTAGAAATGCGCAATTGCGTTTGAAAATCATATTTAAAAAAAAACTGGCTTTCTCATTTCAAGATATTTTTTATTCGAATTTGCAGCTGCATATTTCGTCTAGTTTAATTGGGATTTCCCCTAAGGACAAGCGTGAATAATCAAGTGCTTTTTCAGTACTTATACAACAGTACGTTGTGACTTGCTTGTTGCCATTGCACTTCCACGGGTTGAAATCGATGGATTTAGCATTACAGCAGCCTCTTACAGTCCTATTTGCATTACGAAAGGAGCTATAGTCTTCAAAATTATGATATACTCTCTTAAAGGTATGCAGAGAAAGCTGGCTATCACCAAAATACCGTACGAAATACTATTGTGTAGCTTTTACAGCATTTTTATGATACAAAATGTAACACTCAATCATATCAAACTTTTCTTGGTTAGAAAAATTAACACTGATAATTTACGAAACCTTAATCAACATTCATTAGAAACAAAATGATTAGCACCTGTCATTAATTGACGTTTACATCTATGAAATATTCCCACAGTTTACCACTCGTGACAGTTCGTCAATGGAAAAATGTGTATAATTTATTTATTTATAAGAAGTTGCACATCATGTGAATCATTGAGAAAAGACTTTTTTTATAAAGCATGGCCTACTATAGTTTGCATTAGAAAAAACACAAGTTTGTGTAATAACACATAAAAATATAGCTAAAATAAAGAAATAGGTTACTTATTTAGCATATAATTTCCTACAACTTTTTCTTTTACACATTTCTTCTGAAGTCAATAATAATAGGGTCACAGGCGCCGCACAAAGGAACAAAAAAATCATTTTTGCGACATATCTACTGAACTTCTTCCAATAAATAAACCTCTAATTCAATAGAACTATTAAAACTGCAATTCTTTTCCCAATTAACCGAATCTGTATTTGTTGTTTTTGTAAAACGCTAAAACAGGTCAACTTTTATTCTAAATTGCGCTGGTTTTAAATCACTATTAGTGACGTCATCTTCTTTAGAGCTGTGACGTCATACGCATTTTTTTTAATGAAATGCTATATTCTTTTATAAATTCGTAAATAGCACTATTAAATACGTTTTCAATGAACTTACACTAGTTAACTTTGTTTTCAACAGTTTTTGAGATTTTTACATTTTTACGTTTCAAACGTCAAAGTTTACTTATTCTTTTTTGATGAAAGCAAAATTACTATTTTTCTTATATTCTCTTATCGTCAGGTACTATCAATTTTATCACACAGTTTTTTTCGTGTTGACTTTTTCTTTTCAATATATATTTTTTTTTATAAAGATGTCATGTAGGATTTGTTACAAAAGCTGCTAGGAGTACTATCCAAAACTAAAACAAAAATTGTTGCAATACATTAAAAAAATTAGTGTCGCCAAAAATGGATGACGCCATTAACAAGTGTAACAACTCACAATAAGTATTATGATAAATAAAAATTGAAAAAACATTTGCCCCAGATATTCTATCTTTCTGTGCTTACTGTTAAGAATTTTATTAAATGTCGGGTGATCATAAAACATCTTGAAAATAACCGGTTTCGCTATTACGGAAAAAAGAAAGTTAAATGTGAACACGGAGTCGAAATAACGGCCAGATTAGAGTAATTTACAACAATTTTAAATCAATTATGTGCTATATTATTTGCTGGTTTATCACGCAAACATAAATAATATTCCGCGTTCGTTCAAGAATTGGAGAGCATTTTGTACATCGATTTCAACTGTTGGGCAATTCTAATATGGCGTTGTCGTACTTTTAAAGAGATCTACTTTTGTCAACAATTAAAATAAAGTGTTAGTATATGCGCTCTATATTCTATATTCTATTTAGAAAAATATATGTACATATTGCTGTGGTGTCGATTATTAATATTATATTGAAGTTATAATTTATTTTACTCTTTTTGGAATAGTCTTAGTTCAAAATTAAACAATGCACATTGTATATAAATATTTATTCTAATATCACAGTAGGTTAAGATTTCAGTAAATTTATTTTAGCATAAAAATTAGTAATATCTTAAATAAAACAATGTTATAATGTTGTTAACATTTTTATTTATAAAATTAACATTTGTTGAGTATAGCAAGTAAATATTGATAACTAATTGTTTATTATTAACTTTAGCGTGAAAAGATGTGTCGCCTGAAACCATTCGATGGGTGGAATCTCATGATGGGGCCGAAGTAAATAATCTTTACCTGACGCTGTTCAAACCACGCATGAATCGTTTTTCTTAGGAAAACGCATTCCAACGATTGCGGATGTATTTCCTTTGTTTCCTATGAGAAAAAATACCAGAAAAATTAGGATTAAGTATCCGAGTAACATGCGGAAATGGTTTAAGAATCATAGTAACAATAATGGAGAGATTTATAACATCATTTTTGAATGGCAGTAATGTGTCATTTTAGAGTGTAAATGATGTTATAGGTGCTAAAATATTACTGTACCTACCTTGTTAAATGAAGTTCTGATAGTAATTAGACATTTTCACACTCTTTCCTGAAATTTTCTTTCATTTATATATTAAATTGATACAATCACATCGACTTAATGTTACATCTGTTTGTTTACGTTTTCAGGCAGTAATCTATTTTCACGTCGATAATATAATATATATTTAAAATTTCGAATAATACACTCACTAATCATGTTTAATTTTTTTATTAAAAATAAATAAATTAAATAAAAGGAATTGCACGATAATTTTCGAGGAATTCTTTAGCAGGTGAAGATCGCTTTCGAATACCAATAAACAGACGGTGTCTGTATTAAAATTAAATAATAATTTAGGGGACCTAGAATAATTTTTAAATTTTTGGACTTCGAATAATTTTTAAGAAACAATTTATTTTTGAACTTGGAATATTTTGAAATGCAAATAAGTGCATTTGATTTATGCTTAGGAGATATCATTATTTTAATTAAGGGCCGGAAGATTTTAAGACATGATGGCCATACGCAACATGTTATGGTAAAAGATTTCGAAATTTGTAATTAATTTAGAATAAGGACGTTTTATTTTACAATTTATCACAAAATTTAAATAAGGTTACAGTCACGTTATGTTTTGTTTTGTTTTTTTGTTTAGTTATACAATTTAAGGTGAATGTTTTATAATTCCTTATAGTTTTAAGTATTTGGTTAAGTAAGAACATTCATATATACAATGCTCTTGTTTTGTGTGGTGATTTATATAGATAGTTAACAAGGTTACTACTTTTATTTATAATTTAGAATTATTTTTTTTTCAATTTTGTGTTTATTCATTGGAATTAGACATGTTGAGTTTTCTTTGAATTAGGAATGTGGTAGATAAGTTTTGCAATAATGAACTTATAGAATGGAGCCCTAATTGATTATCTGACATGAATTTGTGTTGAGAATGTCATTCAGAAGTGAGAAAATGGATTTGGATAGGATTAATATCAAAACAAAGTCTATCTTCTAATGTGTACATTATAATAAAATTTTCTTTGTGCCCATTATAACAATATCTGTGTAAGTCATCATCTGTAGTAAATTTCTTGATTTTATTTTGTATTTGAAACATTGAACTCAATACGTGCAAGTATTTTATACCTATTTACATTTTTTTTATTATATATATATTGAACGCTTAATTTTAAGTTGTATATGAATAAATAATTTTACATTAACTTTTTCTTTTTTATTAATTTTTTGTTGTGTATAATAAATGGTTTTGTAAGATATTTCTGTATTTCATTTAATGTGTCTGACCTACCAAAAAGATAAAGAGTACAATCCGTTGGAGAAAAAATATTTTGCCCTTGAGATGATGCTATTATCTGAGCTAGTGAAGTGATAAGATCTCAAATTAGCATAAGGCTAATTTCCTGATATATATGCGTGAAACTTCATATTTTTAAGAATAATAATTTAATTTAATAATTTCCTTATATAATTAATTTGCAAGAGTCACAGCAATATGTTGAAATGCAAACCGTTACATATAGTATTGTCACACCAACGTGGGACTCTATTTAAATAGAACCCCCCCCCCATTACCACTCGTACAGTATATTTGTCTTATCATGTCAAAGCAAGTATTTTAAAAAAAAAGTCGATCAAAATGAAAAAAAAATACATACTAATCGATCTGCTCGGATTTTTGTTTTGACATTCTAGAATACATAGGCAGTGTTTAAATTTCCACACACTTCGACGAGACACTATAATCGACTATTCGAAAGATAAAATATTCCCCGTCCGTACAAGATGTGCGTCCCATACCCTGGGGGAAGCCGCGATAGTTATTGGGAATTACACAGTCTCAGTATGTTCGGCATTTCAAATGAACCGTCTTCGCCAATTTCATCTCTGATGCCACCGAGCAGGGGCGATATCGACAGCGGAGCTCTTCGTTTCGGATAATGGAGTCGTAACGGAAAATGAGGCCAGAAAAAAGGAAGAATGCTAATCCTTAAAGCGCCTCTTTCCCTATATTAATACTGAAAAAAAAACATCGTTTCTAAAGAGTGCCTTCCTCTAGAGACGTGGCGTGGGAACGAGATGATGCACTATTTTTTCCCTTCATCGCCGTTAATTCGAAAAAGACTTTTAGTGTAATTACGTTCAGACCGAAATATAATTTTGTTAAGTTCCGTACTGAATGCAAAAGAAAAATTAATAAGGTTAATGCACAAGTGCTACGGCGGACGCGACAGTTTTACTAGAAGATTCTCGAGATGGTAAAGTCTACAGTTTGCGCGTCTTAAGGTTATATGGAACGATAATTGAATCAAATTCGCCGTTATTATATTCGTCTGGTGTATTTTAAAGGTAGAACGCTTTTAAATTAGCTTTTAGAATTTGTGAAATTCAACGTTGGAAAATATCTTTTTTGATCTACGATTAACTAGCATTAAGAAAAAAGTGTTAAAATTTCAATTAGCAAATAAAACTGGCGATAGGAGTTCACCTCATCTGTTTGTTTTAACTTCTTCTGTACATCAATATAAAATCTTGGAATTTACTGAATATCTCATACACACAAACATAACACCACTTTCAAAGAAATTGAAACGCGTCCACGTCTCGCTAATTATGATTGGCAATTATTTTTTTTTAACTCACACAGTATAATTGTTTTTTTTTTTCTGCAGATGAAAAATTCTTACTACTGCAAATTATGTACCCCAAAACAAGATTTAATCTTTGTTATAGATATTAACAAAATGTCATTGGTAACAAAAGTTTTAAGCCTTATTCTTCAGATTTCAACAAATATGTTAATTAATAAGCATGTATATTAGCTAAATTTATTTTTTAACTATAGCAGCAAATATTATATATAATGGAATGATTGTTCATTTCTTGTACGGTCATATGGAGTGAAAAGTAAAGTAACCAACTGATTAGTTACAGTGTAAGTCGGGCATTTTTTCTGTGACGGGAAAAAAGTATGACATTTTATCCTTCTTGACAGGTAACAAAACGTCACTTTTTCAACCCGGGCAGAAAGTGATCACTTTCTGCCCGGGGAAGAAAGTGCTCACTTTCTGCCCGCTTAAATTGACAGATATTTGATTATTTTACAGGTTTCCATGGCAACGCAGGTCTAATGTCACTTGAAATGTCACATCGATTGATTTTTTAACTTAAAGTATTAACGTGTTTTTTTCAATATTAACTCGTCGTTTTTCCCATCACAGAAAAAAATTGTGTATTCTACACGGGAAAAAATATAGATTTTAGCTATCTGTAGTTTATCTCCCGACGCGAATCTCGAGCTAAAATCTAATACTTTTTTCCCTTGTATAATAAATAACTATTAATATTTCGTTTTCTTGCGAGAAAAGACGAATAAATGCTACTTGATTCGTCGTTGAAAATTTATTATATATTACTAATTAATTTTAACAAATTTTTTATCGAAGCACTTTATTTGGAAATTTCATTTTAGTTTATCTTTAAATTATTGATGCTATACAGGGTGTCCCAGAAATAAAAAGACGGAGTAGCAGAAATCGGAGAAATCTAGATTGTGTAAAAACGTACCCTCAAAATATCAAGTCTTTATTCGTGCGCAGACGGCAGAAAAAAAAATAATAAAGAATTCAATTGGCCTTACGCCGACCCTGGTCTAAATATCCACCTGCTTCACTTTCATAATCGGTCTTTTCAGGACCACCATATTACTTGTGTTAAAAAAGGAGGAGGAATTGATACTTCATAATAAATATCAAACCATTAATTACTTTAATTTTACACCTGCTAGAAAAAAATAATTACATTCTTGATATTTACTGTAATCTAGAAAAACTAGGATTTATTGAATATTCTAAAATAATAATAATCAGCTGTTTCCAACTACAAACACATTAAAAAGCAACAACCTTCCTATTTTAAAAATAAAAATAAATAAAAATACTTCATAATAAATATCAAACCATTAATTATTTTAATTTTACACCTGCTAGAAAAAAATAATTACATTCTTGATATTTACTGTAATCTAGAAAAACTAGGATTTATTGAATATTCTAAAATAATAATAATCAGCTGTTTCCGACTACAAACACATTACAGAGCAACAACCTTCCTATTTTAAAAATAAAAACTATCTTTTATTGTCTGCAATAAAGTGGGTCGCCCATCTGGAAAAAAATATGTTTTATATGAATGAGTACGATTTAACGTTTCTTTCCCGTTTTATACAAATAAGAGCGTATTTTTCTATGAATACGTGTTCGTTTCTATTGACAAATGAGCATTACAGCAGCATACGTGTATTTATAAACATACATTCTGTGCCAGGTCCGTAATGTAATTTTTTTATCTAAAAAACAACATATTCTGTTCGGACTTTACATACCTGCTACTCCGTCTTTTTATTTCTGGGACACCCTGTATATTCTTGTAGGTATAGAAAACTAATTATTTTTATAATAATCTCATATCAAAATCTATGAGAACAGAGCGGTTGAAGTCAGAGAAAGATCGATATAACATATATGTATTCAACAATTTGAAATAATAAAATTAATCTTTGGCCTTTGAAGAAGTGACTAGCTACAAATTAAAATTAAGAGTTGAATTTTTAAAGAAATCATAAGAAGTATATCCGTGTCCGGGCTGTTTACACAATGCAATACAAATAATATTCTTACACGTCATATTAGCAAACCTAAATGTATTCAAATAAGTCTCCACTCGATTAATGCAACGGGGAGGTATAAAAGAGTCTTGAGAAAGATGGAATAGGGAGACAGCATGCCACTCCGTACTTTTATGAATTCCGTAACAATCTAATGAATATATCGCAAAACAGCTTCAGTATTTCTTTACTTTTTACTGCTCTACATTGTTCTTTGTTCATCATTAAATTGAATTTTTACTCTCTCCTTTCTTCTTCAATTTCGTTTATCCACTTGCCAATCACTAGCAACGTTGTAGCATGTGTACAAAGTCTGCTCTGTTTGGTGTTACATTACTTGGCATGTCATAGAGGAGATAGAGATAAAATGCCCCATCGTGCAATATTAATTTCTAAGTTATTATGGAGATGTATATTATCTAAATGTCTTATTGAACCATAGCAGGATGATTGTACCTTCCCCGTACATTGTTTTTGTTAATTATTAAATTTAATCTTTACTATCTCATTTCTTTTACCTTCTTTAATTTCGTTTATTCACTTTCCAGTCACTAAGAAAGATGTGCCACGTGCATAAAGGCAGCTCTGTATGGGTGCTACAATACTTGGGAAGTCATACAGAAGATATGGGTGAAATTGACCCATCATGCAATATTATTTCTAAGTTATTGTGGAGATGGCAGCACAAGCCAAGATTTCACCTAACATACGATGGCATTCGACTATCCAAACAAGCGCTCAGATGTATTTTTAGTCTGGAATATATGGTTTATTCAGTTATTTGTGTTTTGGCAGTTATCTCTAACGTTTAGTACAATTTTAAGATGTTCGAGGGAGCGTTTTCAAGTTTGCGAATTGGAGACGTTGGATGGAACGGGAGAGCTCTTTCGTATCGTAACTTACTCTGTAACTCATTATTAGTAGGGAGCGGACACAAGCGGTTGATGACTCATCGCCCATGGGCGCACCATTGAAATTTTGTATTTCTAAAGAGGTTTTAATTTTATTTATATAATTGGATAAAAAGTGGCTGGTGATCCATAAAATACAAAATACCTTATTATTTGTCCATTTTCTCTTCTGTATGACTTCTTCTCTTTGAATTAAGTACATCCTTATAGATAGAAAATGTCCTTTCTACATCGCAACTGGTTATAGCTGCGTACTGAAAATATTCTTTTATTTCTGCGTATTTAGCATACATAATTGCCGCAATGTTATTAAATCTGGATTTCTATTAAAAACTGCGTCTAACTTTTTTCGAAGACTACATTCGAAGTCACTTGGAATACTTTTGAAATTATTAATAGCCATATCTAATGTGGTTAATCCATTTTTTACTTTGAGATTCGATTTTCAAAATATGTGATTAGTTTAGGCAAATCTCCAAAGTGTTCCTGAAGGAATAACAACTGATTTTTTAAGTTTGGGATTTGTGTTAGTTCCTTGCACTCAGAAATACTTCGAGCATCGTCATTTAAACGTGTAACGAAATTTTGTAAACTATCGAAATTCTCTGCATAAAAACTATTTCTGTGTATGTTTTAGCAAAGCTAAGTGACGAACGTGCGATATTTTGGCATTCTGTAACGATATTTTACAGACTTTGTAATAAATTTCGGAATCACTGACAATTCATTTTAATATCAGAAAAAGTAACATAAAAAACGTTCTAGATCTAAATATATGATATCTAAAAATGTACGCGTATGTTATTGAAACTAAATAACAGTAAGTATATATACATATTTACATTATTTCTCTTCCGAAATAAAAGGTGAATATAATAAATTTTAAAAACTCCTCACGCTCCCGTCTACGCCGTTGTAGAAAGGATTTTACTCATAAATTCCTTATTTTATGGGCATTTTTTTGCTCTCATTCTCGGGCGTAAACAGATGTTGCAGTTCACCATATGAATTAGTGCTATTCAGTAAGTGGGTGTTGTTCACATTATTTCTTTGGTCCATTGTAACTTTGTCGTAGTTTAAACCGGTCAAGGCCGCCCCCTAATTATTAGTATACATGTTAAGGTTTAACATAATCGTGTCAGCAGTTTTTAAACTATCGCTGATCAAGCAACCACGGGAATTCCGAAAAAAATATTTTTAAGTTTCCAAAATGAGCGCAAGGGGCGCAATTCTCAAGATGAATTAAAAATTCGATAATTTTTCATTAAATCCCAGATTAAGATAGATTAAAATTTCTATTAGCACCATTTTTAGACGTTCTTATACAATTTTTATTTGAAACTTTTGATCTAACTCTCATACGAAGGGAAGGGTGGAGGGGGTATATCTGCATAGAAAAGTAGCTATAAATTTAGTTTGCCCCAACGGATTTCAATGTTTCTGGGCTAGTAGATAGAGAATTTTACAAGGAATTGAAGCGTATGTGGTACGAAATTGCATGGTTGTCACAAAAAATAACACGGCGAGTTGTTTTCAATTTACGTACATTACATTTTCTTTAAATGGAACGATATGTTTTTAATATCGTAATATTGAAGCATATCAAAAACTGAAAACAATGATGAAAACCGGAAGTTGCTACCTTTCTTCTTGATGAAGTTATAGTCATAGGAAAACAATTAAGAAAAATAATTTTTTTAAATATAAATTTATTTATTTATTGAAAGTAATAATTTTATTTAAATTTTAGGCAACTAGATAGTGTACAGTTTCCTTTCCTTTAAATTTCTATCATACTCTTCCATAAATGTATTTATTTCAATATTTCTATCGATTTTTTTTATTCATTCCATATATTACAAATAATTAAATGAAGTGATGGAAATCTCTTATATTACGTTAATATCTCATTTCTTGGCTCTTCCAATATTGAAATAAAATAATAATAATGAAGATAGTTTGCTTTTTTTTAAATTTCCATCATACAATATCGCATGCACCGTGATATTGAATTACATTATTATGAGATTTCCAAGGTGGACCACGAAACTTGAAATGTAAAAATATCAGTGTTACCTGTAGTTAAACTTATTGTACGTATTTAGCAAATTTAGCCCTTTTGGACACCTGTACATAATTATTAAGTTTGTAAAATGTCATATTCTAACGTTGATGCTTATGTTATGTTCAGAATGTATTTTCAATGCTTTGAAAATGCAGTTCTTGCTTCCCGGAAATATTCCCTAAATTAACTTGAAAGAAGACATTATTGAGTTTTTATTTGCTTTGCGAGATATTCTTGATTTTTATTTATGGGGTAGAATAAAAGACATAGTTTACCCCAAAAAGTCGATTACAACAATTGCGGCCTCCGAAATTGAAGTAACTGTGCTTTCTACTAATCGACAAGTAAACATTGTCTTCGTATGACTATATGTTCGTCAAGAAAAAGGGTTGCAACTTCCGGTTTTTATCATCTTCTTCAGTTTTTTATGTGCTTCAATATTATGATATTAAAAATATATCGTTTCATTTAAAATTTTGAAGAAAAAACAAGTAATATACATAAATTGAGAAGAGCGTTCCCTGTTATTTTTTTGACAACCACGTTATTTCATACTACATACCCTTCAATTCTTTGTAAAATTCTCTATTTAATGAGCCGAGAAACGTGAAAATCCGTCGAAACAAACCGAAATTATAATTACTTTTGTACACAGACATACCCCCCTCCACCCTCCACTTTCATATGGGAGTTTAAATGAAAATTATATAAAAACGCCTGAAAATGTTCTTAGTAAAAATTTTAATCTATCTTAAACTAGAATTTAATGAAAAATTATCGATTTTTAATTGATCTTATTGATTGATCAAGATTTTTTTCCCGCCAGGTTCTACGATAAACGGTTGCCGAGATATGGCCGGTGGCCGAGATTAAACAGACACCCGGTATATTATAATATCTTTTGAATTAGGTGTCATTCGTTCATAGTAGATTCGCTTTAAATAAATATAAATAATATTCGTTTTCTAAAATTTTATAAAATCATATTCTATGTTGACGATTGATTACTTATGCCCGGTTGCACCAACATTCGTTGTTAAGTTTGTTAACCTATGTTAGTTAACGCTATGTTAAGAGCTCATCCGGATTAAATTTCTTTCTTGTTGTACCGACGAAAAGTTGACGTAGATTAGTTAACAGAG
Organism: Amphimallon solstitiale; assembly: GCA_963170755.1. Taxonomy (NCBI): domain Eukaryota; kingdom Metazoa; phylum Arthropoda; class Insecta; order Coleoptera; family Scarabaeidae; genus Amphimallon; species Amphimallon solstitiale. The sequence continues at coordinate 8,136,133 of OY720675.1, forward strand.
CGTTTGACAACGCAAGAATCTGACATCATTAAAATGTCTGAAGTTTCATGCCGTTATTGGTCAGTGCATTTTAAGTAAGATCTAAATTTGTGAACGTTTATCATGGGAGTTTCCAAACATATCTGCGGTTTATTAGGGTATATCATTATAGTAATTTGAAAACCATTTTTAAAATAAAGACATCTGGAAATTAGTTTACTTTGGTTGTTAATATCTACTGAAATTTAGTTGTACTTCAACCTCTAAAGTAAGTGTAACATTCTATTAATTAAACAAATTACCAATACAATGGACAAACGTGATAGGTCAACCAATTTTACTCAAATGGATAAAGAGTTGCTTTTGGCTATTGTTTCCGAACAATATTTTAATATTATTGAAAATAAAGAAACTGATGGAATATCAATGAAAGAGAAAAACAAAGCATGGGGGAAAGTCCCTGAAGCTTTTAATTCATCCACAGAAATGGCAACAATTAAAGAATGCCTACAATAATACTAAACGTCAATTAAAGAAGCAGAATGCTGATGAACAGGTTAGTATAAACCTAAATATTATTTGTTCAATATACATTCTTATAATCATATTTATTGTATAGTAAAAGCAATTGTAATCAGAGTATTTATATTTTCAAGTAAGCCCATATACAACTAGTGTTTCTAAACATAATGGGCCGTATGATTTTCCTTTCGTTAGAACTTAGAGACAGTCGTTAAGGCCTTAACGACTGTCTCTAATTTTTCTCAATGATTTCCCTTTAATTAAGCATTTAGCGACTGTCATTAGTGGTTATTTTTAAATAAAATTTTAAACAACGACAAGTGATGTTTAATATTTTCGTTAACTTGACATTTCCAAAAAAATGGCTGAATTAGATAACATTTTGGAAGAAATTGAGTTAATTGATAATGATATGAATGTTATTCCAAGAGAGAATGGCTATACGTATCGCTTACGGAAAAATCCATTTCAAGAATTTACCGAAATTGAATTTAAAAAAAGGTACCGCTTGACAAAAGATACCGCTCAATATGTGGTAGATTTAATAAGAGATGATATAAAATCACAATCTAATAGGACAGTGGACGTCAGTCCAGAACTGCAGTTCTTAATTACTCTTAGGTATTACTCCAAGGGGAGTTATCAACTGGAATTAGGTAAGTGAACTATTATTTCTGACAAAATAAAATCTGTAATAAATTGGTCATCATTGCATGGTTATGGGATCTGAACTGAAGCATTAGCGAATTTTCTTCCCACCCAAATAGAGACCGAAGGCACTAATACTAACTACTATTTACGATTTTTTCTAGGAGATTTGCACGGCGTCACGCAATCATCAGTTAGTAGGATTGTATTCAAGGTATCTTTGGCTATTGCAAGACAATTAAGACATTTTGTACGCTGGCCTAATAATAATAACGACTTGAAAAGGAGATTTTATGAAGTTAGAAACTTTCCTGGCGCAGTGGGATGTATAGACTGCACACACATAAAAATAAAAAATCCAGATGGACACAATCCTCGACTTTATTGGGGTAGAAAAGGATATTATTCTTTAAATGTGCAAGTAGTATGTGGCCCAAATACCGAAATATTCAATGTAGTTAGCCGTTGGCGTGGAAGCGCTCACGATTCTAGAATTTTTGCATACAGTCGTGTAAAAGAGGATTTTGAGGTAGGTAACTATCTACTTCAAGGTGAAAATTTTAAAAATCACCTTACCATAAATATAGTTATCAAATTATAATCTAAATTACTTCGTATCTATTTTTAGAATAATCGTAGACAGGGAATATTGTTAGGGGATAGTGGATACGCATGTACCCATTACATGTTGACTCCTCTATTAAACCCAAGAACGGCAGCTGACATCGCTTATAATGCAGCTCATAAAGGGACAAGAGTAAAACTTGAATGTTGTTTTGGACAGTGGAAAAACACGTTTAAAGCTTTAAGAAGAGGTCTTGAAATTAAGTTGTCTACCTCAAAAATATGCATAGTGGCTATGGCTGTTCTATATAATATAAGACTAAACAGAGATAACGATTTTGAGGATGATTCGGAAGAAGAATCAAGCAGTGACGAAGAAGAAGAGGATCCGCCAAGGCCAGTTGTTCACAGGAGAAGAGGTTTGTTCTTCAGAGATCAATTTATACGTCGATATTTTGATCACCGCAGGGTATAGTTTGGATGGTCATTGGTCAATACGAAATAAGAAATAATTATTAATTATTTAAAAAATCACACAGCAATTGGCGTTTTATTTGTTAATTAGTAATTTTTCTATTTCTAATTTAAGTTTTTGAATTTCTAGATCTTTTATCATTTTTTGTTTTCAATTCATTATCTATTTTCAAATTCAGTTCTTGTACTCTTAATTTATGGAGTTCTTCTTCGTTTCCCAACTTTGTTTTTGTTAGTTGCATTTCCAGGTTTATCAGATTACTGTTTTTTTCAATTTTTTCGTTAATTTGTTTTTCGTGCAGAGAAACCATTTTAGCCTGTGTCTCCGTCATCGGAATTATTTTCCTTCGCTTAACTTTTGGTGTTGTGGAGTTAGATTTTGGGGGGATGTTCAAGGGACTCTCGGGACGAGAAAGATTTTTGCTGAGAAAATAAATGAAAGTTAAAAAATGATTGAAAATTTAATTAGGTAAGTATATTAATAAATTTGTATAATAGATGTAGGTACCATCGATTGCAAAAAAAATAAGAAAATGTACAAATTTATCTGGAAACACATATTATGTAAGTACCTAATTGAAAATCAGAACTATGTAATTAATTTTGAAAGTGTAATTTTTTTGAAGCAGACTAAACCTATTATTATACGTGGGTCCCTCAACTTACCTGGAGACAGTAATTAGTCCAGTGCTCGGATCTACAAGTCCTATATCGTCTTCTTCGCCTGTATTATTCTAAACAATACGAAAAACGTCTAAATTATTTTATAAAAAAGACGACCGAGCTATACCTTTATGCTATTGTCGTCACAGTCAAGTACTGGTGTGTCTTCCTCGAAGTCGACATGACATATTGCTGTGACTCTTGCAAATTTATATATAAATGAAATAAATTTAATTTATTTAATCAATGTGTAATTGAGAGTCGAGCACGCATCTTAGTGCTAGGCCTTATGCTAGACTAAGATACGATGAATTTTCAGCTGAAAAGTAGGTTAAGCAAAACTTTTACATACAACTAGCTCAGTTTAAAATAAATAATTCTCTCAGGGGCAGAAAATATAAGTAGATTCTCCAATCGATTCTCCTGCTCTTTAATTATCTCCAGGTCAGGTAAAGAAAATAAAATGCCAAATAAATCTTAACATCTAATTTATTAAAAATAAATTTAAACGAATTCAAAAATTTTAATATACAAATATTTACATACAAAGAATCAATAATTCAATCATTATTCAAATTGATACATCATAATCAATAAAATATTATAAGAAATAAAAATAAATGAAGTCATAATGTCGTGAAAAGCTTATGTCTAAAGAAAAATGTGAACGTGATTATTATGAATTATATTTATCATAGATACATGTAAACAATCAAAAATAAAATAAATTACACATTATGAATTGTACTGGAATATAAATAACCAAAAATTTACGCGATCTACTATTTGCGAACAAAATATAAACATTAAGGATATGGCTTTGCCCTAATTAGTCCTGTCCGGCGCCTTTTCTCGCTCCCAACACAGTACCATCAGATAGCAAATTCACACAGATGAGTATCCCAAAGTTCCACCCTACGAGTATGTCTTTTCAACTCGTCGGACACAACCCGAACATACATCACAATGTGCTCACTCCTTAAGGAAAATATATATATATATATATATATAAATAAATTTTATATAAATAAAATGAAATAAAATAATGTCTTTGCGTATTCAATAGATTAACTCAGCCCTGATTAGTTCTGCCTGGTGCCTTTTCTCGCTCCCAAACGCAGTACCACCAAGACCAATTCGTGTCTTTCAAATTCACCAGGACTCCATGCTATGAATTAAATAATGACTTAATTCATTTCACACATTCCTGATGTATTATTCAACACGTTAATATTGAAAACCCAAATACAACAAAAATATACTTGATATACATATAAGAAGAAATAATATATACATTAAAATAAACTTTTACCTTCTCGTGAAATTCCAATACAAAAACACCACCACAAACAAAGAATTTGGTACACCACTATACACACATTTATAACAAATATTATCTAATCACCTTAACTCTTCGTACATGGCTTCAAACTCATCCATAATAAATTTTAGAAACTTGTTCACTTATATATATCCTATATACACATAAAACAAAATTATTAATTTCAAATCCCTTTTGTAGGATAAATAAATTTAAAAGAAAAGTAAATTATACGAAAATAAAATGATTATGCTATCCAAAGTTGTCATTACAATTACTAGAAAGTTTTGTCACAATGTATGGCATAGTACCCCTACATGCAAAACAAAACACTCTAGAAAAAGAAAATAAAATGAAATTAAATAAATTCAAAATCCGAATTCATAAATAAAATTATCTCATACATAAATAATTATTCAAGTATAACTAGAAATCTCAATGTAATACACGTTGCATGTTAAAATAAAAATATTACAAGTGTTGAATCTTGTTAAAAATTTTATAAGTGTCGAAAATCTCAAAAATTATTCTAAGTCCGGATTTAAGAGTAATCCTTTTTAAAAGAGGAGGAAGTGGTTTGTCACCTACTTTAAGACTATTTAAAGATAGCGGTTTGCACCAAGCTATCCCGGAAATTTTATCCGTCAGCTCTTTTATGCCTAATTTTCTTTATAAAAACGTACGGCAATTCTCGGGATGTACGAATCCACCTCCAAAACTGCACATCGACGGTGCTGCTCTTATCGGTCACTTGGGAAAACAGCGCACTAACAATCCTTGAAAAAGGTAAACAAACATGTGAATATAAATTTGTCTACACGTTTATGACTCATCCATGCATCTGGCGAACACTATTGCTTGCGCCGGCCTACACGGTCGATCTTTGCCGGTGCCAGTATTCTTCGGGCGAGAAACACTTTCTCATTATTGAAAACGTAACATTCAATGCGTAACTTAATATTATGACTTTATAAAAATTTTACTAAGATTCTTTTATTGTTTTACTTAAATAAAAATAAAATTTTGGCAAATTATTGATATAGTGAATATTTACATACACATCATAATAAAAATAAATGAAATAAAAATTAATTTAAATAAATCCTGAAGTGATCTTGATTATATTTATTTATAATTTACAACCCAACTCAAGATCACTGCAATATATCTGCAATTGCCCAGTCTAATTCCGTTGGCTCGGTAGCAGAGGACGGGCCGGGGCCACCTCCAGTTTTTTTTAAATTTCTCTTATAAGTATCTACTACAGATTTGGCCTGTTGCTTCAATCTGTAGTACGCACTTCTCAGGTTCTTGGCATCTCTTTGAGAAATGCCAGTTTTTCTCATTTCGGCACCCAATCGCTCCCACAGCTCATTTTTCTTTTTGTTGATCTTGGGCTCCGAGCTCTTCGACTCCAGAACATGCTTATGTTCTCTGACATAATCAATCAGAGTAATTTTTTCTTCTTCGGTAAAATTTTTTACCCTTTCCCTTTTACTCCTAGAAAGACATTAATTGTGCTAATGTTACGTGACGCAATTAAAGAATTAAAGTACTTACATTATTTTACTGCCAGTATCAATAAACAATCTCAGTAAACCTTAAATAACAGCACAAACTTTTTTTAAATTTAAAATAACTTTGTAACTGACAGCGCATGTCAAATTTAATTTCTCACAAATTCCGGCGTTGCCAAATATAATTTGCGTAAAGACGTTATTTAGTTAACGAATCTATCAAACGAAGGAAATCATAACCCTTTCGTTAATTTATTCTTTAAACAGTTGTTTAGTCAAATCAATTATTTAGATAACGACGCGTTAACGAAAGTTTTAACGAAAGGAAAATCATACGGCCCAGTGCCTCCGAAATGCCTCCTAAACAGAAAAAAAAATTAAATTATATACTTATACGATTATGTTGAAAATTTCACAAAACAAAAATCTTGCAAACAAAATGCTGTAGAGAAAACAAATAATATTGAAAGTGAAATTATTACTTTAAAAAAGAAAAAACGGGAAATATGTAATAAATTACATGAGATTCAATTGATGCAAGAGGAAGAAAAATTAGAACAAGAAAGGTTAAAAGGTCAAAAGGAAACAATCAAACTAGAATATGAAAAAATGAAATTAGAAATTTTGCAAAAGTTAGTTTTGAATTCAAATAATTAAGAAATTGAATAATGTACTCATATCAATATATTATATTTATGCACGTACCTTAAATAACTTGTTTTATTCCGTAAAAAGTTGGTGAATTAATGCCGTTCTTGCTGGGATATTATTTTCTTCAGCATTCAAAATGTTTAATAATAATAATAATAATAATAATAATAATAAACTTTATTGTCCAACAGACAAAATCCATTTACAGGACAAAAATTGAAGTTTAGTACAATGCAAACAAAAATATCAGCACATTTCCATTAACAAAAAAAAAAGGTATTGTAATAGCATATATATCAAAATACATTACATAGTATTGTATTTATCTTATCTTAACTGGCAATATTCATGGCGGCAGGCAAGGATCAAATATGGAAGGGATCAGGATATAAAATATCACATTCGTTCGATCTCTGGCAACTAAAAACGTATCAGTCGAACGCGTTGCATACATTGGCACCAAAAAGTCCACGGCCGACAGAAGGCAGGGCGAGTCAATTTCATTATTGATTAATTTTCTTAAGTACCCCGCACTGGCTATCTGCCTCCTTGAAGTTAGGCTTATTAAATTATGGGTATTTAAGAGTGCATCATAATCAGTACCACGTGGGGGGTAAACACCGCTCAGTCTAAAAGATACTGCAGATTTACTGCATCATTGGCAACATCAATTCCTTGAGGAACAGTATCATTAAAATCAATGGCTAAATTGTGTAACACAGCGGTAGCAACAATAATAGGTAGAACTTTTTCAGGTTTAACTGTTAACCCAACAGACAAACAAGGAAATCTCCTTTTCCAGACACCAAAAGTCCTTTCAATTAGATTCCTTGTTTGTATGTGGGATATATTGTATCGTTATTCTGCTGCTGAAGTTGGGTTTAAAACTGGTGTTAATAAATAATCTTTACAAGCATACCCACTGTCACCAAGTAACCATCCATGTAAGAATTCACCAGCCTCAAATTGTGCCCTTAATGCACTTGAATTAAAGATCGTACTGTCGTGAACACATCCATGCCACCGGGAAACAATATCTCTAATTCGCAGCTGAGTATCGCACACTGCTTGCCCATTTATCGAAAACCAGCCCTTCCTATTTCGGTATATTACCGCATTCTCTCCACCAGGTGATAGTATTTTAATATGTGTGCAATCAACACAACCAATAACCCTGGGAAAACCGCGAATTTTATGAAAATTTGTCATACTTTCTAAAATTTCCTCTCTTGTTCGAGGTATTTGAATATAATTTCTTGATTTAGATGCTATTTTTGATGTGATTCGGGTTATTATTCTGGACACTGTCGATTTAGGAATATTTACATGATCACCTATTACTTCTTGGAAAGTGCCAGTTGCGAATATTTCTTTCGGAAACCTATACCTTATTTTAGGTCCACATCGTTGAAATCTTACAGTTTTTGTCCTTTGCAACATATTTATTAACTCTAGTAATTCTTCATCAGATGATGATGACGATGATAATACTTGTATCATCACTATCACTAGACATGATTATTATAATTATTTAGAGTACTGGACACAAGATAAACAAAAACACGAACGAACAATGTTACTTTACAAGAAATTTTTAGGTTAACATTAACTTTAATCGACCTCTAACGTCGAATTTGTTAACCCATGTTAGGTAATTCGCTGTTGGGACAAATCGCGGTTGGTGCAACGAAAATACGCCTAACCGAGCATTTGCTAATCAAGATTAACTAATACTACTTTAACAGAGGTCGGTGCAACCGGGCATTAATGTTTTATTTAAGTGTTTCTGTTCGAAAAGCGCTATTATTAGATTATAAACTTTATTCATTTGCAAATGGCTTCAATTATATACAAGCAATTAAAATACATTGTATCAATGACTCACTATCTCTCAACAATTAGTTAAAACGGTTATATCATAACGCTACTACGGTTAATAAATCATATTTTATAAAGATTAATATCGCAGTACAATCAGCTAAAGCATTAATTATTTTATATCTGGGTAAATAAAGTTAGTAAACGTATCACAAAAGAATCGCTCTTGAATCGATCGTGCTCGTGTCACCTCATATTAAAGCCACCGATCTCTATACAACGAACTTTCCTTTCTAAACTCAACAGAGCACGCTCCCATTCACACGACTCCCACCTCCCTCCCCGAACATGATTTATAAACGTGCTGAAGTTGTTGCTCCTCCGCATTCATTACTTTGTCGGCGGATTCCTCACCATCACCACTTCGCATAATGAACTTCCCCCAAAAGCATTCGGTTTAATGTACTACCGAAGAGAGACTATGGCGAAGGCCCCCGCCCACGTAAAAAAAAAGAGAAACACAGGAAGGTCTTCGGTTACAAACATGCAGCAACGATTTTCGGGCGGATCAGTAGAAACAAATACCGACTCTTCGGTTAAATTGCTGTGAAACGAGTTTTACGAACGACGGATGGATCGGAGAACTGCGAAAGAACGACGTTTAACAGAAATGAAGCCTCGTTAGGTTGCCCGGTTCTTTTTTTTTTTTTCGGGAGTGCGGGTAGAAGGCGGGGGAAGGCACCCCATAAAACGACAATTATTCCGATACCAAAATTGGATTACTCAATTGGAGAACATTCTTGGAGGTTATTTATCCGGCCCTCGCGATTTAAATCGGGGAAGGTGGTCTTATCCGTAGTCTCTTCTGCTTGTGAATTGATTCGCGCCTTGTAACGATTTCGTAAGTTCCCCTTTGTGAGAATTTAAAATTTTAATCTTAACACCAGAGAATTTAGCAATTTTACATTTTTGCCATTACAGCATTTTATAAATTGTTTTATAGATATTGTTTTGCTCAGCACATATTTAATAGTTAAAGAATTTTTTTATAATTTATTCAAATCTACAGTTTATTCTTGATATAAATAAAAGAAGAATGGTTGAGCCTTTGTCTTTTGTAGACATTTTAACTCGAGTTTCAAATGACCTATAAACATCTATAAACATTATTTTTTGGCTAGCGTGTTTTGTACTTCCTCCATTTTTGCAAGTATACGACATAACCTTCAATTACAGTCCGTCAGTAACCCTACCTTCGTTCAAACATCCCTTGAAGTATTGTTTCCTTCTAACTTGTTTTATTCATTCTTCTTTTTATTCATCAAACGGTATTAGACTTCGATATCTTTTTCACGCTATTTATATTTTTGTAAGAAATGTTATTTGATTTTTGAAGTGTAAACTTCTTGAGGCGCGTTGCGCTGATTGTAGGCACTGAACAAGACTGACTGCAACGCTCGGATATGTAACGCTCGGATATGTATAACGCTCGGATATGTGTAACGCTCGTTCGGGTAAAGTCGGCTAAGGGAACAAGATAAAGAAATATATCATATATGTAGAGGTATTTAATTTCAATTAAATTGAAATTTAAATGAATAAATAAATTCATGTTCCAGAACAGATTCGATCCCGGGCCGCACGGGTATGAAGACGACACGTTACCATCAGAGAAAGCGCGGGACCGTAAGCGAGTATTTATATCGTCTATTTATACATATACATACGTCCGAACCGACCAAACAAAATGGCCGCTCGCGTAAATGTAATAAATGTGTGTTTTATTTAATACGTTACTGAATATTATACGCGTGTATTTCGTATTATTCAAAATTGACGTATGAAAGTGAAATTTTAGATACGGTGTCTTTGGTCGCCGATCACGATTCCAAAGTCAAAATGTAAAAAAAAAAAATGGCGGACGAGTTTTTGGAAAATTGACGTTTGGATGTGAAATTTTAGATACGGGGGTGTCTTAGGTCGCCGATCACGATTCCAAAGTCAAAATGTCAAAAAAACAAAATGGCGGACGAGTTTTTTGAAAATTTACGTATGGATTTGAAATTTTAGATACGGGAGTTTTGGGGGTCACCGATCACAATTCCAAAGTCAAAATGTCAAAAAAACAAAATGTCGGAATTTTTTTTTGAAAATTGACGTATGAATGTGAAATTTTAGATACGGGGGTGTCTTAAGTCGAATCTAAAATCAAAATGGCAAAAAAAAACAAAATGGCGGACGAGTTTTTTTAAAATTGACGTATGAATGTGAAATTTTAGATACGTGAGTGTCTTAGATCGCCGATCACGAATCCAAAGTCAAAATGTCAAAAAAAACAAAATGGCGGAAGAATTTTTTGAAAATTGACGTATGAATGTGAAATTTTAGATACGGGGATGGTTGAGGTTTACGTTTTATTTAATACGTTACTGAATATTAAACGCGTGTGTACATATGTAAATGTAATAAATGTGCGAATACGTTTTATTTAATACGTTACTGAATATTATACGCGTGTATTTCGTATTATTAACCTCGCCTTGATGAAGTTTTCACTTCTGCCGTGTGGTTTTAAGCACACTCATTCTTCTTGTTTAAGCTAGTTTCTTTTTACTTTGGATATTTTTTACCATTTCCCTTTGTCTTCTGAATGTTTGTGTATTATCATTCTTTGTCTCATTATTTTCACTCGATTATTTCTTCTTCACATGCGACAGCCTATCATTTTTTGTTTTGATGTATTTTTTGTTTCGTTACAATTTTTGCTGTTGCATATTTAACGGCAGATTTTTCCTAATTTCACTAGATATTATTATCCTTCTATCTTCTTGGAAAAAGTTATTTTCAATTTCCAATCTATACTTTCATGCAATCCTTTCATTCTGCAATTCCTTTATACTATATTTCGCTTCTCTTCTTTTTTCTGATTTTCTTCGTGTTTGTAAATTTTATCTTTATCCCTTACAAGGAAATGATATGACCGAACATTAGAAGATCTTAAGTGCTTTTGATGAATTATACCCCCCATCTCAGAATAAGAAGGAGTGATACAAATATCCTGCAAAAACCTGGAACACATAGATTAAAATGTTGTAGGCGATTTGATATTACATCATGACAATTGACAATTAGAAAGACGCATTACTTCTAACTAAGGATTTAGCTGTTTTGTCTTTCATTTACTACTTTGGTTAAAACGGATGGAGTGCCGCTTTTCATTCTACCAATCGAAGTAGCGATAAGAGTGCAAGGCAATTGGAAACAGGAAAAGAAAAAAATATAAACACAAGAGTAGGTACATACATCTATAATTTGATGAATATAAATCTTTTAAATCTTAACAATAAAATTTGTTGATTCTAGTCCTCCTAAGAAAAAAAAACATTAGAAGAAATTTGTGCATAAAAATATTGGCCCAATTTCCATATAAAACCATCAGACTTTGTTCTGGGAGTTTTCAGGAGGATTGCCATTATAAATATATACTTACTGCCTATGCATTTTAGTAACGATTTTAGTTTTAAAGTAATTACCGACAGTCACACATACACTGACGAGAGCTTAAAGGTCGAAACACGGTGTCTGTACGTTGATTGTTGGTAATGACACTAGATGTATTTGTGTATTCTGACACATGCATATATTCATATATGATTTGAGTGTATATGTATATATGTTATCAGTAGTCTGATTCACTTGTGATCATTTTCATTGTGACTGTTTCAGACACAAATAATAAATGGTTCCACAATCCATCTATGTCTCACATTCTCTTTGTCACTTTAATTACATGATCGGCTCAATTTTTCCAATTACTTATTGTAACATTTGTAATTGCTTCTGTTAAAAGTTCTCGTACAAGTGATATTTAGAAAGTGGAATTTTTTGAAGCAACTTCGCCTTCTAGTTGGGCCCAAATCATTTCAATCGGATTGAGCTCGCAATGATATGAAGGTAACCTTAATACAGTTTTATGTACAGCTGCCCTTTCCATCTTGGAGAATATTTGTTCAAACATTTTTCAAAAATGTTACCGTTCATTTCATGAATCAACAGTCCTTCTCCCACATATCCAAATTCAGATCCTACTACTAATTTCCTATTTTTACCAATAAGGCTTTTTAATCATGTCGATAGGCTTTCAACAAAAGCTTGCCCTCATTATACTTGCGGCAATCCAATTTTCTTCCCTATGTGTTTTTCATTCAAGCACGTTTCATCTAATTATTATTCATCTAAAATATTATATTAATGTACTGTTTTATTATTTCCAGATATTCTCCACCTGATATTTTCATCTTTTTCTGTTAGTAAAGATTTGTTATTACGTTTGACATATCTGAAATATAACATGTATATGAAGATGTGGTAATATAATTATTATTTAATTACTTGAAATTAATGAGTTTCAAGAATGTGTGTAGAATTGCTCAATTCATTTTTGGTATGGACTTATCTATAGTTATTTTTGCAATGATATTAAGTTTTAGACGTTCGATTTTAAAAAAGAAACTGCGCTCTGTCATACAGTATATTTGACAGATTCATCAAATTCAAAGTTTCAAAAACCTGATCACTTCTTCTTTAGGTATTAAGCCAACTGATCACTCATGGTCATGTTGTACATAAAAGTACGAATTTTATTTAATAACAATAAAATATAATAATTCAAAGTAAAAAGGTGAGATAATAGGTTATGGCTTGGTTATAAACATAAAATGACGTTTTGGTGGACTTATCATTTAAAATTACCTACACAAGGACCAATGAAGTATCTCTAAAGTATACACCATTTTGGCGCGAGATTTAAATCACCACTTTTTATTCTTAATGGTTAATTTGATTTGTTACATTTCATGCATTATTTTCCATGTTTCTTTGTATATATCCTTCCCCTAAAACTACTTACGCCCCTTTTTTAGATTTTTTTACTTTCTTATACGTAGTATAAGGAAGTATTGTGATGATGAAAATTTTCGACCTCGATATTTTTGCAGATGTCCACGTTTTGAAGTCCCCTGATATCTAAAAAGTGGTTTTTAAAAAATGTCTCTGTGTGTGTGTCTGTGTGTCTGTGTGTGTGTCTGTGTGTCTGTGTGTGACCACGATAGCGGTCTAACCGCTGTAGATATCAATTCAAAATGTTGTATTTACGTGTATAATCTCCCTCTTGAGATCTGATTAGTTTTTCTGTAAAATCGGTAGACCGGAAGTAGCAGTTTACTTCGACGAAAAATTCGAATTTTCCCAATATTTCGTCAATTACTAAGTTTAAACAAATTTACAAAAAATTGAAAGGTACTCAAAATTAAATTTGAAACAAATCATCTTAAAAAAGTTTTTCGAAATTCCAACCGGAAGTAGGTCTTTTACTCTTATCGAAAATCAGTTTTTTGCGAATATCTCGCAAGTCATGCTTTATTGGCAGGTACATTACGAGTATAAAAGTAGTTAAATTATAATTCTAAATATATCTCATAGGTCGAAACACCGGTGTCTGTGCGTTCGATTGTCGACAATAGCACTTAATGTATGTGTGTATCTCAAACACATGCATATATGCATATACGTTTTACGTATAAAGGTATATATGTAAGTCACAGTAATTAATTCTAAATATCTTTTGTATAAAAGAAATTTCAAAATTCGGACCGGAAGTACCACTTTTACTCTTACCGAATAGCAATTTTTTGCAGTATGTCGTAAATTATGCATTATATATATATTTATTAATAGTACAAAAGTATTTATAGTTGAATTTGCAATATTTTTTGTATACATGAAATTTCAAAATTCGGACCGGAAGTGGCACTTTTACTCTTAGCGAGTAGCACTTTTTTTCGAATATCATGCAAAGTATGCATTCTATAGCGATTTATTAAGAGAATGAAAGTACTTAGAATAGGATTTTAAATAAGTTTTGTAGACAAAAATTCTTAAAATTGTATAGTTTGAAACGCTCATACGTATAAGAAAGTCGTGTGGTGGCCACACCTCAGTTTTTCTATTACGAGTGAAAATAACCTGAGCTCATTGTCATTGCTTTTTCAGTTTTTACTGTGGCTTCTAGTTGTTTTTGTAAATATCATCGTTTCTAACTTTAGCATTGGCACCACCATACAATCTAAATATTTAGGCGTTTTCCTTTTATCCTTTACCAATTCAATTAGCAAGTGTTTTGTTATTGTACATCAATTCTCGTTGTTCTTTCATATCATCACGAGAAAACTTATAAGACTCGAGGATTACATAACCATGTCCTTCCACTTTTAATTATCTTTTAATATTCCAATTCGTGTGAAAGTTTTTTATCGCAAACCACACCATCTGATGCGAAAAGAAACATCATGTAACGATAACTAATAACTGTTGCAAGATAAAAAGTAGAAACGACGAGATTCGTGCGCTCCGATGTAAAAAAAAAACCGAACCGGAAGAATTGCTGCTCGCTCCGGTATGACAGCTGAGAAACAATCGAATCGTCCTGATGTGCGATTCGAAAAAAGAAATAACGCCGGCCGAAAAAAAGAAACACGAGTCAGGAAAAAAAACAATAAAACCTTATCTGATATTTTGACGTATCAAAAATGAGATTTCCCGAGTCGGGAAAATCGCCGGAAAACATCAAAGAAACACATTACTGCGGAACTATGGGGTTCTTCTTGCACCGACGGAAAAGGTCGGTGAACATTTTTCATTCGCCCCAAAATGAGGAAAAGATTCCTGGCTGGAGGACTAAATGTGTGTAAGAAAAATGTAAAGTTGCAATGAAATATGAAAATTTTCTCATCTATTGTTTTTATATTTGGTGGTAAAAATTCTCGATAAAATATTTAATCATAATTAATTATACCGTAATATCATAAAGTTTTTAGAACGAAGATGGAATTGAACTTAATACAGGTATTATAACTTAAGGGTCCTATATAGTGGATATGTGAATAGTTGAAAAATAGGAGATTTTTGATGCAAGATACTTTGGTTGATTTTAAATTTGGAGAAAACATTTCAACGTCAACTTATGAAGAATTTAGTAATCTACCCCGCTGAATAATCAAATTTAGAAAAAAAATGATCTCATTAAAGAAAATTAATCAATACGTCTAAATATTAAAAACAAGTTTTTTTCAAAAATCCTTTGTAGCAGATTTGTTTGCTTTAGTTCACGTTATAAATTGAATAAAAAGCTACCCCGCTCTGCGCTTATTTTTCGTTCAACTATTATTTACTTTGTTTTAAATAAATATAAAATAAATTAAAATTAGGCAACCCACATTACAATTAATTGTTATTCTGGTAAAAATCTTTCCCGCGGTTACAAATGTGTAAATATTTGGTCATAAATGAATTTTTGTTCGCTTAGATATTGAGTTATTATTTGAGATATTTATTATATATTCCCTATGTGTAATAAGTACTCAGATATGCTTGGCTCATTAAATTATGTGCTATGCAACCAATATTACATTTCCGATCCACTTTATAGGACCCTTAATGGTTTTGAAAATTATTTTGACAGTGATATTGACTGTCATCAATTAATGTGTTAGAACTGCTGAAAGCAAGCTTGAACATCGAGTTTGAATAAATTCAAATATGGTTTACATTACAGTGCAAAAACGTACATGATTAAAGCCTATAGATAGATAAATATATAGCTTTTTTAGATTTTATAATTGCTTTTTCAATTGTGTTGGTGTTTTGCGTGAGACTGTTTCTGTGGGTCATAAATCACGTACTGGTAGTCCAACAGTTCGTTCGAAAGAAGTTAAAAATTATGTTCGTCAGTGTATGGAAAATGAAACCACAAAACCTTTGAAATAGCTTCCTCAAGAGTTTGGACTTCTTATGGAACATGCCAGAAAATTGTAAACAGAAACTTACACATGCATCCGTATAAGATGCAATCACATCAGGCTATATTGCTGGTAGATTACCAGACGTCTTGCTTACTACCAGTGGTTTGCAAATAATTTAATGCATGACAATGACCTGCTAAATGTGACATCTTTCTCTGATGAAGCGTGGTTTCATCTTTCGGGGTATGTCAATTCCCAAATTACTCGGAAGTGGAGTAGTGAATATCCTAATATTTTTGTAGAATCGTTTCTGCATTCCGAAAATCTTAGTGTTTGGCTAGTAGTTCCTCGCCGCAGAGTTGTTCGACATATGTTTTTTAATGTTAAAATTAATGCTGTTAGGTATAGAAACATTTAGAATGCATTTATTGAACTGTTGCACGAAGATGAATTACAATATGGTTACTTCCAGCAAGATGGTGCAACGGCGACACAACACCAGAAATATTGCTTTTCTTCGTGAGTTTCTTATCGATCGGATTATAAGCTTACATACGGAAGTTGTATTTCCACCACGATCACCCTGTATGACAATTACGAACTTTTTCATGTTTCCTGACCTAGAGAATAGAATATTTAGAACTCCTGTTGCTAATTTGCAAGTTCTGCAGCAAAGAATTATTGAAGAATATTCATTAATAACTCCCGCAATGCTGCTGCAAGCCTTTACATGCACGAGAAAACGTATAAACTTGAGAACTGAAAATAATGGACAACGATTTCAACTCTTTCATTAATTTCGCATTTTTTTATTACTAAAATCTTGAATATCAGCTGAGCTTGTTGTATTATAGTTTCTTTAAATCACGATGATACTGTTAAAATATTCTTCAAAAGTTAATGTTGTAATACAAGTATGATAATATGGCTTCAGTTCAGACATATTGCTGTGATCTTCTTATCATTGAAATAATAATATAAATTAAAATATTTCTAGTACGAAGTGACAGATCGTAAATAAGAATGTTTTATGTAAACAGTAACTGTATAAATTAAAAATACACTTATTAGTTCTTGTATGCATAACACAAAGGCTTCAAAGGAAATGTAAATGGTCATGTGTGGTTTAAAAACCTGCGAAAGAAAAATAAAGTGTTAATGTTGTTTACAGCATTCTGCAAATCAACGTGTTACAATGTTGGCATGGATAGAAATCGGAGACAAACGATCTTTGTAGTGCGGGCTCCGTGAGAAAAATCTCAGTTGTTTACAACGTCTTTCCCGTATTACCAAATCGAAGAATTTCTAAAAGAAAAGTAAGAATAACATTGGTAAATGGAAAAAGAAAATATATAACAAACAATGAAAAAGGCAATGCATTTATATACAAGTACAATGAGGGACTATACTAAAGAGGAAGGATAGAAAGATATACCTACTGAAAATAAAACGTAATAAGTCTGTGAAAAACAATAACAACAAACAGTTCAAGTCATCGCCATTAGTGTGTAGCTGTCAACGACGATGTGCGCGTATTAGTGCAAGTATGATAACCTGAAGAAAACAAACAAGAAAGATTTTATCTCGAACATTTTAAAATCAATGCCAACTTAAAATTTAATTAGATAACAGAGGCGCTACAAATTGTCGATAGGTTTTTGTTTCAGTATATAAGGAAGCTTATAATTCGAGCAGTAAAGACATTAATTTTGGAAAAGAATAAAAAAAAATTGATAGCGAAAGTGAGAATAGGGTCTTTTATGCACTATTTATGATCTCACGATTTAAGAATCTGTATTAGAAATTAGAATTTTATTTCCATTTAGTTTCTTTTAAAACAATTTCATTCAATTAAATTTCATTTTTAGTATTTTCATTTTTAAGATGGAGGACATCAATAAGAATGAATTTGATAAAATGTACGCTGATATAAAGTTAATAATAATAATAGTTATAAGATAAATAATTCAATTAAGATATGGGGTTAAACGTGCTGAAGGTACTATGTGAAAATATTTGCCTTTAGTATATCGTTGGGCATCATTAATTATTATATAGTCATTTAATTTAGTAATTCAAATAAAACGAATACGAATAAGCGGGGATGTTATCGATGGGCAGGTGCTAAGCTGATAGAGGTACAATGCGAGAATGTTTACAGCTAGCCAGTTTAGGCCAGTTTCAGAGCATTCACGTTGCAGAGTTCTAGATTATCAAGGCACTATGTGAAAATGTATGTTTTTGGTGAAATAGAATCGGTTTCGTATTAATAAACAAATTATCAAGAATCAATAAATTTTTTTTTTTATTTAAAGGAACAAGATAATTATTCTTTCCGATATCATTATAAATGTATAAGTATTTCACAAGCATTATAACTCTTAAGTGAGTACAAATGCTTTCCTTTTTTCTTTCTTTGTAAAACAAAGATATATAAATATAGTGTGGAAATGTTATTAATGATCGTCAACTCTTTACAAAATATAAATATAATTTTTTATATGAGATTTAGATACTTTGTTTAATGTTGACCTTATCCCAAACAAAACTAAATAAAAGGTGTACCAGAATATAAGAAGCAAATCACTGCAAGAACTCATAAGAACATACATAAAAATTGTATGCTGTTAACAGTGTAACAGCCACAGCATATATATTATAATGGCTGTACCGAACGTATGGCAATGTTACATTTTCATCTTAAATAAGAAATTTACCATTTTATAACAATGCTGCAGCTGCAGCAATATGTGTTCGATTTCAATGCTATCTTCGTCCTAGAAACTTTATATCATTCTTCCTCAACACTCAGAAGTACGTTGAATTCGATGTTTTCATGCCGAAGTTGATTCTAAATCCGCTTCACATTTTTGAAAGCTCCATATCTTAGTAAATTTTCTACTACCTGCTGAAATTTTCATCGACTTGGAGAATCTCTGTTCGAATAGCCTTGCTGATAAATTTGCGAAGCTTGGTAAGTATTATCAGTGATAATACTTACCAAACATCACAAAATTATTTTGAACGTGGTGATAAATTATCACCACACTCAAAATAATTTTCTACTTATTACCATTTTTCTGAAAAATTCAATGTTTTTATAAAATTATAATTTTCGAAAAAGACGTATTAGATACACACAATTTCTGGTAGATTTGTTCATAATAAAAGGTCCTAATACAAACATATTTTATTTTTTCGCAATGACTAATTGTATTTGCAACCATTTAATTTATGTGTATAGAAAATTACAACCCTCCGATAAATAAGGGATTTATGGACTCGTCTCTTTTCTTGAAGACAGTCAGTATATTATCAGAAAGATGCCTGACCGTTAACGATATATTTAGTTCCACGTAGTAGATCGTAATCTAAATCTTCCTTTAAATCAAACCATGCATAAAATACTACTATCAATGCCACGGGAATCCAAATAATAGACTTATTGATAAAGGCACAGCATTTTAAGTATGCCAGAAACGACAGGCAGACGATCTCCTTTCGGATCCAATACAAGTACACAGTATGTAAGAAATTCTTTATTCACTGCACCGTGCATGTGATGCAACTGTGCATACGTACAGAGATTTTCGCGTGCATTTCACGAATAATGCATCCGAAAGAAAAAGATTTACAATACAAGAACCACCTATATTTTACATGCCTTATATATTTAGAGATTTTGTATACGTACAGAGGATTTATTTGTTGTTCCTCGTGCCTGCCGAATAAACCTACAGCAGACGCAATACTTTATTCATGCGGGATAAAATCGCGCGATGCCAAATCATTCGAGGGAGATCGAGAGAGAGAAAAGCCCTCGGCGAAATTAGGTTGCGCACCGAGTTCTCACTATACTTGCGTCATTGAATGCACATTATTCCTTTTGAATATTGAAATATAGAGAGCTTCCGGAAAGGCGGAGGCGGTTACGATGCCGGCTTTGGCTGCTGCAATCACATTCCGAAAGAGAAGCCTTACAGCGCTGATGCTGCTGCATTAGCATTAGCGCACAGTACAAACGTGAAACACAACAACGGTAACTAAACAACAACGTTCCCCGCTACGACTACTACCGCTATTACTTCTAGTACCTATTACCATACTCCTGTCTTCTATATACCGTGGAAGACGGAGCGGAATGAAACGAGGAGTCAATTGAATTCGTGTTCTGTGTCTGGCGCTCGCGAAGAAACCGAATTACAGTACGTATTCTGCATAAATTCGCTTGCAAATGGAAAAAGACATTTTGTTTTGTGCAAATGTTCGCTTATAAGTTTGAAATGAGAAAAACAAAGGAAACAAATCGATAGAGATGTACTTAAAATGATTAAGGAACACTCAATTAGTATGTAAATTAAATAAGTGGTCCACATTTGCCAGAAATAAGTAGTAAATTGGTTGGTATTCATTCATTTAAAATGAATGTCGGTGTTAAGGAAACTTTCTATTTTGAAAGTACCATAAATAAAGCTCAATTTCAGTTCAAATTCACATTTATTTATTTTCGGTGTGCGCCGATATTTCGGGGTCGCTCTGCATCGAACATAAGATATACAGCATATATACATGTGCATCGCTCGAGGAGCAAATGGTCCCTACATATACGCACATGCCAGACACTGCCGTCCGTACGTATACATAGGAGGTCTTGCATCGCCTTCGCTGTACGGTCGTCTACTCGGGCCGGCAGACAATAAACTCGGTCGCTGAGACTGTATACGCCCGAAGGTCGCTCCGCATCAGTACCGATGCTCACAATATTTGTAAGTAAAATAGTATATTATGCAACGAGCATTTAATGATAGCTATTAAGACACGAGTAAAAGAATTACAATACGAGGCGAAGCCGAGTATTGTAATGAATACGAGTGTCTTAATAGCCATTAAATGCGAGTTGCATACACTATTTTTTCTACGACCCCATAATAAAACATATTTTTTGAACAATCCATTTCATAAATTGAGGTTAAAATTTTCCGTACGTTTTTGTGAATTTGGCTGGTAATAAATTGTTCGTGACTACTAAGGCTTGTTCCATAATTTCTGGTGGAGTCAATTATTACATTTCACTGCCATTATCCCTCATTTTTACCGTTTATATTTTCAAAAAAGCACAAATTTTAAGTACTTACTTGTAAATTGCAGAGAACTGTCACATTTATTTAATTTGTATATCTGTCAGATATGTAGTCGCCATATTGAATATTGTTTGAATATTGAAATCTCGCATTCCTATTGGATATAAACTTGTATCGTAATGAAAAATCGGTATTCCTATTGGATATAAACTTGTAACATAATGAAAATCTGTATCGTAATGAACATCATTATAGTACAGGTTCGGCATATCTAATAATACAATTAAAGTATGGGAGTAGAACAAATACATTAAGTAACAATATAATTAAAAGTTAAAAAACAAAACATACAATACAAAAATATAACAACACATAAAGATAAAGAAAAACATTCATATGCAAAGCAAAAACAATAATATAAAATAAAAATAAAAGATGTTAAGTTCTTAACAGTCGGCGATGTGACATCTCTTTAAGTAGTTTTCATTGCGATGTTGATTACAAAGAAAAAAAAGTATGAGTAATGCCCATACAAAAAACTTGCGGTCCAGTGTTCACGCAGTGACGAGAAATTAATTTTTCTTTCCTGTCGCAGTTAATATACAAACATATTAATTTTCTGTAGAGGAATTAAGTTTCAAAATAATTGTGCTATTCACAAAGAAAAACATTGCTGCAGAAAATCTTTTCAATTGCCATTCATTCTCTAACCAAGGTTGTAACTATTTGCATTTTATCGTTTTTTTGGATGAACATTAAGCTGGAATTACTTGTGGTATTTACCTAAATGCGTATAGGATAAACAAAGTTATGGACAGACTTTAGCTGCGTTTTGACCGTAAAAATTTAGACATTTTTGATGAGCTACAAATAAATGAATTTTTTGATTTCCAGTTAGGCATTTATACGCATTCTTCAGATTCGCATAGTCTGGTACCTACTTGGCTGTAACCCTGTATACTGTAATGACCTCTATCATAATATTAAACAATAATAATAATAATAATTATCTTAAATGTATTGTTACTATAAATGTAAAGAATGAATTATTAATAACATGACTGTTTTTCAGATCTCGATCAAAGAAATAATTGTAAAATGAGAGAAGATATCTGGATGTAAAATAAAGTGAGTGTATTAATCCAAAAAAATATTTATGTTGCAAAATAATATAAACCGACCGACAAAAAAAAAACCGCCCACCTGAAATTTCTACAACAATCAGCTATAAAACTATAATACTAACCGCATCATGGGATCACATAACAAGCAAAAAACAGCTTGGAGTATTATCAAACCGGAAACACACAAAGCGGAATCATACTTTACCGTTGAAGTACTGAACGACTACTTTAGCAATATCGGTAAGGAATTGGTCTGCAGTGTTTCTGATTGCAACACAAATTACCTTAGGGGCCTTAGTGAGCGGGGTGATGGTTCGTCGTTTTTCCTGTATCCGGTAGACTATGCAGAGGTATGCTGCTTAATAGACAGATTAAGTAACTCAAAATCTTTAGATTACTACGGGCTAAACAGTTCCGCGTTAAAATTAGGTAAATATGAACTAGTAGAACACATAACGTATTTTATAAACTCTTGTTTTACGGCGGGGATATTTCCTGTATGTCTCAAAATTGCCAGAGTAACACCTATTCCTGAAACTGGGAACGGTAATTCATTATCGAATTATCGCCCAATATCTATAGTGCCGGTGTTATCAAAATTAATGGAACTGGCATTGAAGAGCAGAATAGAAAAGTATTTGGACTGCAAAAAGATCTTAAACAGTAATCAGTTTGGATTTAGAAGTAATAAGGGTACGGTTAAAGCCTTGGTTGAATTATACAACTTCATTAGCGACGAACTGGAGAAGGGGAATGCCGTTACGGCGGCTTTCCTGGACTTGACCAAGGCCTTCGATTGTGTGTCTCATGATATATTGTCTACTAAATTGGAATACTATGGCTTTAGGGGACCTGCTCTCTCACTGATTACAAGTTTTGTCATGGACAGACAGCAGTGTGTTCAAATTAAAGAAGATACGTCCCCATTGAAAGCAATCACTTTCGGGGTGCCTCAGGGCTCAATATTGGGACCATTGCTATTTATTATCTACGTCAACGATGTAAACGAGCATATTATGTGTAAGACTGTTCAGTATGCTGATGACACTACAATACTAGTTGCGAATAAAAATTACGACGAATTACATAACTCCCTGATGGGTTCACTAGGGCGGGTTGGGGATTACTTTAATGGGAATAGACTTTGCATGAATTCCGGGAAAACGCAGGTGTTGGATCTTTCGTTGAATCCCAACATGAAGCTGGTGAATGCCGCGCCTATTAAATGTCTGGGTTTGCTCCTAGACTCTAAGCGTACATGGGGGCCCCACATTGATAGTTTGACCAAGCGCCTGTCTACTAGTACTTTTGTTTGAAAACAACTGCGGGTGATGGTGGATCAGAGTGCTTTATTGATGGCATATTATGCTCTCTTTCATAGTGTCATGAGTTATGGTATTATATTGTGGGGCGGTTCGGCGGATATACATCGGGTTCTGATATCACAGAAGAGAGCAATAAGAACTATGCTGGGTATAAGTAACATGGATTCATGCAGACCGTCGTTCAAGCGGTTGAGAATTATCACTTGTGTTGGTCAATATGTTTTTGATTGTATTACATACGCCAGGAATAATTTGACTTTCTTTGCAAAGCAAACCATGTACGAAACCAGACATGGATGTTTCGAATAACCACATTTTAAGTTGTCCCGGAATATCAACTCATTTAGATGTCAATCAATAAAATTATATAATTTACTCCCGAAAACCTGGAAAGAACTGAATGACAAAAAGTTTAACTTAACCCTTAAACACTTCCTAAAAGAGAATCCAATTTATGATGTCCAGGAGTTTGTGGAAATGCTCAAGAAGCTTTAATTTCTTTTTTGTTCTCGTTTTTGCTCTGTGAAATGGCGTACATTGTTTGATATATACATTAGAGTTTGTGATATTTAATGTTTACATTGTACTTTTATTTTCTAGATATGTTTAGTATTTGCATTGTACATTTATTATACAGTGCTTTTCATTTAACTGTGGCCATAGGGATTTACATGCTAATATTTCGACTCCCTGTTAACTTTTGTAGTCGTATAAATTTTAAGAAATTTTTGGTTTTCATTAATAAATCAAACATTTCTCTACGAAATGTACATTGCCACAATAACATGAACATGTTTTATTTTTTTATTTTATCATTACAAGATGGAATAATAACACAGATAATTAAACCAGAAAAATCAACGTGGCTAAAATGTCATTATGCTTGCTGTCATTTAATTATTATAAAGTTCCGCCAAAGCTTTTTATAGTGACTTTTAAAGAAAATGTTGGTTTATACCATCAAAGAAAGAGTGGAATTGGTTATGGGATACATAAAAGGTATATCTAGCAGAGAAATTGTAGATAACTTTGCTGCTGCACATCCCAATCGTCCCATTCCTAGTAAGACGACAGTCCTTAAAATGTACGCCACTTTTCGCACAACAGGTTGTCTTAATTCTGAGCATCATAAACGTGTGAGAAATTCTTTGGTTCTGACAGAAGAGGTGAAAAGTAATTTATGTTTGGCAATAGAAGATGAGGGCTGCACTACCTTGCATTTCCTTGCGGATCAATTTAATGTTTCGCAGAGTAGTTGCTTCAGGGTGTTAAAAAAGGAAAAGTACAAATCATACAAAATTAAAAATGTGCACAAATTATTACCACGAGATTACTTGCCAAGGATGAAATTTTGTGAACTTTGGATGGAAAAAATTAATAATGATCAAAACGTTTTAAAGAAAATTCTATTTACTGATGAGAGTACATTTAAGTTAGATGGGACAGTCAATAAACAAAATCGACGCATTTGGGCACGAGAAAATCCATACAAAATTCGAGAATCTCACACACAATGGCCTGAGAAAGTTAACGTCTGGGCTGGAATTGTAGTGAATAACATCTTGGGGCCATTTTTTATTAATGGGTGCCTTAATCAGCAAAAATATTTGGATTTGCTTCAGATGGAAGTAGGCCCTCGTTTAGACGACCTGAGAGCGAATGGACAAATTATCTTTCAACATGATGGAGCCCCAGCTCATAGTGCCGCAGTTATAACGGCATTTTTAAATGAAAGTTTTCCCAATAGTTGGATAGGGCGATTTGGACCATTTAAATGGCCTGCCCGAAGCCCAGACCTTTCTCCTCTCGACTTTTTTTGTGGGGTCATTTATCAAATCAAGTCTACGATAATGTGCGAGATAAGCCAGAGAACTTAGAAGAGTTGAAGAGAAGAATAACAGAGGCTTGCAACTCCATCACAGTTCGAGAGTTACAAAAGACGCGTAGACATTTTTCTGAACGGTTGGGACATTGTTTAGCCACACAATGACAACACTTTGAGCAATTTCTTTAATAAGTGATTACTTTAATAAAATTATGTTTGCTTATTTCAATAAAATTATTTATAAAATTTATAAAGTTTTATAAGAAAACACCTATCTTTATAACATTGTGTTAAATTTTATTCGTGTCGGCCAAAAATTGCAAATGTCAGCGTAAAATCCAAGCTATTAGAAATTAAAAAGTCGTATAAAATGAGATTTAAAAAAAAATTTTTGGTAGATTCATTGTAATTTCTAATGATAAATTGAAATCATTTTAATAAGGAAAGCATAATGACATTTTAGCCACGTTGATTTTTCTGGTTTAATTATCTGTGTTATTATTCCATCTTGTAATGATAAAATAAAAAAATAAAACATGTTCATGTTATTGTGGCAATGTACATTTCGTAGAGAAATGTTTGATTTATTAATGAAAACCAAAAATTTCTTAAAATTTATACGACTAAAAAAGTTAACAGGGTGTCGAAATATTAGCATGTAAATCCCTATGGCCACAGTTAAATGAAAAGCACTGTATAGACATATTTACTGACATGTGCATACATTTGTTTTGTCTCGCACGAATAAAATCTATCTATCTATCTATCTATCTATCTACAATCATTTTGTGTTTCTAGTGAGATTGAATCCAAGAACTATTCATTGTATGTATGTGCAACATATGCAAATTTTTTGAAGTAATAGGGCAATTTTTAACAGAAGTAAATTTAATTTTAGAAAATAATCTATTACACTGGCCAACAAATTTCAACTTTTGATTTTGCCATCAAATAATTTATACGAATTTCAATAGAAAACGTATAAACATTTATTTTAATAAAAGGTAGAACGTAAAGTTAGCTCGATTTTTTATTGTATTACAATGAAAATATTTTTTAGATTAGATCATAATTTAATGTATATTTCAAATTATTATAATTAAAAATGTAAAGTAATATTGCTCTGTCTCTTATAAACAACATCTACAGCATCTCTTCTTAACGTCCAACAGTAATCTGCTAACATAATAGGAATCTATTTCCCCTGATACCGTTTTTCCATTCCCATGATGTCTTGGTGGAAGCGCTCACCGTGTTCATCGCTAACGTCGCCCATATTTTCCGGAAAAAAATCCAAGTGAGAATGTAGAATGTGCACTTTAAGGGACATATTACAGCCAGCAGCGTGAAATGCTTGTATCATATCCATTACTAAAGTTTTATAGTTGTCAGCTTTTTTGTTTCCCAAGAAATTCGTGAAAACTTGTACCATGGAGCGCCAAGCTGTTTTTTCCTTCGCTGTTAATTTGGTTTCAAAGATTTCATCATTTACTATTTCTCGTATCTGAGGTCCAACAAAAATACCTTCTTTCAGTTTTCCTTCTGTTATTTTTGGAAACTTTTCACGAAGGTATCTAAAACCGTCACCTTCGCGGTCCACTGCCTTTACAAAATTTTTCATGAGCCCAAGTTTCACGTGGAGAGGTGGTATTATGATCTTTTTTTTCTACTAGAGACTGATGATGTACATTGTCTTTTCCTGGTATAAACTGTTGTCGTAGTGGTCACTCTTGCTTATGGTAATGTTTTTCCCTGTCACGACTGTCCCAAAGACATAAGAAGCAACAGTATTTGGTGTAACCAGATTGCGTACCCAAAATAATTGCAAGAACTGGGATCATGATGTATTCCAAAAGCTTCAGAAAGTTTATAAATATTATTGCAGTAGACCAGATTACCGGCCATACTATAAAAATCAACAATATTTTCATGTCTGCTGCGAAAAATACTTATTCTTGTGTCCTTTGCTAAGAGATTCCATTGCTGTAGTCGCGACCCAAGAAGTTCTGCTTGTGATTTTGATAAATTCAAATCCCGCACCAAGTCATTTAATTCAAACTGAGTAATTAAATGTGGTTCGTTTGATGTAGATGGAATAAAATCAGGGTCACTTGATTTTTCATTACCTTCAAAGCTAGTGTCGCTATCGGTAGCTATTGTACTCTCCTCGCTTTCTTTGTGAATTGGCGGTCGTGGAACAGGATGCTGTTCATCATGTGGTCGAGGTTTCTGAGCTGACTCAGTTTCCACATAATTATATTTTCTTTTCTTACGGGTGTTAAGTCCTGCAGTTTTGTTAAGGCAAAAATAGCAATCTTCAAGATGATTCTTTTGTTCTTTCCATCGCATAGGAATGGCGAACGGTAAAGAATGTCGTTGTCCACATAACCAATCTCGCAAATATCTGCTGCATGTAGTACATATTACATGTGGAACCCACTGTTTGTCCTGATTTTTGACGGTCATATCGAAGTAAAGTTCATAGGCCCGGCAAATGTTCAGACTTAACTTTTCACTCTGGCCTAGTGGGGTAAATTTACCACATACGTAACAAAAGTTATTGGATATTTAAAGATGGAACTAAATTATCGCAATTTTTAATTTCGTTATTAAAAATTCTCATTCACGGCTTTATGCTGTGCTAGCGCTAGTGGTATTTCAGTCAAAGATGTATCTCTTATATAGTATGTATCTGCTTATCCCCTCCCTAAGTCCTATCAACCAACCAGATTAAAGCATAACACTGCAAACTTGAACATTCTTGAACATTCTTGAGGGAACGAGTCAAGTCACGTCTGCAACAAGTCTCGACCTGCATTTTCTCTGTAACCAGAGCTAAGCCAATACTGCCGCTTTTCGAATCATTTTTACTTTATATATGCTGTTCAATTTCATTAGTTACTAACTTAGGGTAAAAACCTTGTTGGCCAGTGTTATTAATAGCGTGTATGTTTACCACGAGCTTCAATTAAATCACGTAATCGTTGCGGCATTGAATTAATTAAATTTCTTATGTAGTCTTGCGGAATTGCTTTAAATTTTTCTTTAACTGCAAATCTTAGCTCTTGAAGAGGTTCTGGTACGACTGCGCGTTGGCGAATACGCGTCTGGAGTTGATCTCATGAATGTTCAATAGGATTGAGATCTGGACTACCTGCAGGCCAGTCGAATTTGCGAATTACGACCTCGCAATGTGAGGCCTTACGTTGTCGTGCATTTAAACGAAGTCTTCTGCAATAATATGAGGAAATGGAACCATGGCCGAACTTCCTCCACGTATCTACGAGCATTCAAAACACCATTCTCTATAAATACCAGGTCGGCACGTGTTTCAGTAAAAATTCCAGCCCATACCATAACAGGACCTTCCCTAAGAGGTACCCGTTCCGAAATTGTAGTTTGCATAGCGTTTTTTACGTCTTCTCCACACTCTTTCTCTGTCATCTGGAGTTCGTAAACAGAAGCGCGACTCATCTGTGAGCAGAACCTCACTCCACTGTTGAACGTTCCAATTTGCATGCAAATCCGCAAAATAAGGGCGTGCTCTACGATGCCTGAGTTGTAACTGCGTTCTGGGGCTCTCTCGTTTTATTTAATTAATTAAATATTATTTCTATTAATGTCTAGCAAACTTTTGCTTATGCAAACCTCGACCATAGTAGCAAGCATGGAAACTATGAGCGTAAAGCATTTAATTTAATTTAGGTTATTGACATGACCTTGACATTTGCATAGCAAGATGGTAAATACAGCAATACAAGCCTTGCATTGCAGTTAAGTTCGAGTGCACACTACATCAGTCAGTTTCTTCCAAATCCTGACTTTATTTTTTTAAATATTTACACAATTATTTTTGTACATTATTTTAAAAAAATAAAAGAAACATGATAGCGTGGTCCTTTTTCCGAAAATATACGTAGAAAAAAAAATTTAAACAAAATTTGAAAAATATCTGAAAATTAATGACTATCATAATTTAAAAAATATTTTAACGATTTCCCTGAAAGAGTAAGAAAAATATTTTCATAATTAAACCTGCAATTTGGAAAATAAAATAATAGAAATTTTAAAGTGAATCATTTCGCCATAGAAAAGTTATTGGTTCTGAGAACTCTAACAGAGACACATAGATCATCACATCGTTTCAACAAATCAAACGCACTGTGCACGCATGCATCAGAGTGCCTTACCGCTGCAACTTAACATGAATATTCCATCTTTTTCACACTACCTGCGATTAGCATGACATCCAAAACTTATATCGGTGTACAAAAATCGGGGAAATACACGACGCGCCCACTTAAAATCGGAATTCATTCAATCTGGGAACACGGCGTTAATGTAAAACCCTGTACCATAGTGGATGGGAATTTTAAAATAATGGCCTGTATTTTACAGACCATTATCGTCACTATAATATCCAGAGATGCTCGTTCAAAAGTTTCGCAGTTTTCCCAATTTCTTACAAATTCTCCAGCAATACAGACCATAATTTATGTTCGTATTTTTTAACGTTACATATACAGCCCGCAAACAAAGAAAAAATTTCCATCGGACGTCAGCCGTAGTGCTCGATTTTGTCGGCATATCTTCCTGCACATGATAGAATTAATATAGCCCGACAAAGCCGCGGACGTATGCGGGAGTGTATTTAGGTGGAATACTCTCTCGTCAGATGGCGATAGCGTAGTGTATTTAGTGCTTGGTTGGTATTGGCTTGGTGTACGTGAAACGATGCCGCCGTGATTTATTATATTCCGGCTCGTTTTGGCGTATGGCGTTTTAATATAGAGCGCGGAGCCGTTACCGACGACATATTTATGCGCCTCCGGGACGAAGAAAAAAAGGAAAAAATATTCCGGAACAGACTCGTGTATCGGACAAGAAGTACATATGTGTGCATGCTTCCGTGGATGACGTTTTATCTATAGTGGATCTTTTTTATCCACATATACGCGCGCACGCACACAGAAATATATATATGTATACTGTATGACATGAAAACTGCAACACCAAGAAGGGGTGCGGATTTTTTGACCAAACTTGGTAGAAACGTATAACTAGTCAAACGCAATAATTGATTAAAATTTCAAAGAAAAAAAACAAAAGACTAACACAATTTAACATAATTTTTATTAATAATGTGTTGAAAAGCCCCTATTAGTGTCACACTCCCTCACTCTTCGTGGCATTGATTCGACTAGGTGGTCGATATCCTCTTGGGGTATGGTGTCCCAAGCAACCTGTAATTCATGCCGGAGAGCTATTAGTGTCTGCGGGGGATTGGCTAAATTCATAAGTTTTCGTCCCATAATGTCCCACACATGTTCTATTGGCGAGAGGTCGGGGGATTTGAGTGGCCATGGCAAGATATTGACATGAGCCTCTTCCAAGCGATTTATAGAAATTCTCGCTACGTGGGGAGGGGCATTATCCTGCTGGAAAAGTGGGTCTTCGAGCGTTTGAAGATATGGTAGAATATGGGGTTCTACCACCTCATCAATGTAACGCTGGGCGTTCATGGTGGTTTGGATGAACACCAATTGAGACCTACTCCCATATGCTATAGCACCCCATACCATAACACCCACTGCTCGATGCACATGCCTTTCAACGGAAAACTGAATATCACGACGTTCCCCACGTCTTCGTCTGACCCTCATACGGCCATCATGCATCCCTAAACAAAATCGAGATTCATCACTGAATATCACCCTGTGCCACTCCACGTTCCAGTGCAGTCGCAATCTACACTACTCCAAACGTTGCTGTCGGTGTTGAGCCGTAAGTGGTAACACAAGATGTGGACGATAAGATTGTAAGCCGAAACCCCTAATTCGACGATAAACGGTTCGAAGGGTTACAGGACGACCAATATAACCTAACCACACGTCAGCAATTGATCTGGTACTGGAAAACTTGTCTCTTAGTGCCATTAAGCGAAGGCGGCGGTCCTGTATCTCATTAGTTCTTCTTCGGCCTCCGGTTCCTCTTTGGCGTCTTTCCTGACCTTCCCTAGTCCATGATTGATAACAGCGCATAATGGTGGATTGGTTCCGGTTAAGGCGATTTGCAATTTCCCTGTATGAAAAACCACCTTCTCGCAAACCAACAATTCGACCTCTGTCGAATTCGCTTAATTGGCGATAATTTCCACGTTGCCGCACTCTAGGCATAATAAAACTCTTTAAACACGTTAAACAAAGGTATAATAAGACAAAACCGTTGAAATTAATTTCAAACAAACAATTAATACACCACACATTAATGTCAGCGAAAACTGAATGAAGTGTCAGATGTGTCATGACCACTTGATCTATCGCAACAAAATTTTAATCAATTATTGCTTTTGACTAGTTATACGTTTCTACCAAGTTTGGTCAAAAAATTCGCACCCATTCTTGGTGTTGCACTTTCCATGTCATGCAGCATATATATAAAATATATTCCAATTCTTTGCCAAATATACAAATGTATTGAAAAATTGAAAATCTTCTTGGTAGTAGTGGCATACAATGAAATAAAAGTAATAACAATATGACAACTGGTTGTCAATTAGAAAACAATGACAAACATAAAATGTAAATCAAAATGTATAAATGAAAATGTAATCAAATAAGCATAGGACAGTCGGGATTACTTATATAGTCACATCAAAAGGCTTGGGTCTACCACAAACTGTTCAGTCAATGCAATTATACAAATAACAACGCCGCAACAATGTAATGAAAAATTAAGGGTAGAACTGTTGATATTATAACAATATAGAATGTAAAATCAGTCATGTATAAATGTAAATGAAAGCAAATAAGCATAGGACAATCGGTATTACCTATGTAATCCTATCAAAATGGTTTAGGTTTACCTAAACATGTACAATTTGATTGAAATACATAAACAATCAACGATGCAACTATGTATGTGTTAAGATGTGTTTGTAGCTACAGACATATATGTTTCTACCTAATTTGGTTTCGTCAGTGCAGCATAACAAAGAAGGTGTATGTTAAAGCATTAATATGTGTTGAATAAAAAATATATAGTATTACTTTTATTTCATTGTATGCCACTACTACCAAGAAGATTTTCAATTTTTCAATACATATGTACGTATATATATTAATACAAACCCTGTATATTGAATATACAAATAATTATGGTCTAAATTCAGGTGAATTATATATTCAACGATAAAAGACACTTGGTTAATTTGTTTCACTAGAATTTATTTATATAAAATAATTACATAAAATAAAATAAGACAATATTGTTTCAGACTCTGCATATAATTTTCAATTAATGTAAGGACAAATTTCATAAGTATAAATAGATTATTATATTGCTTAAAATAGCTGGAGGTGATAAACAAAATTAGCTTTTGCAAAAGAAGGTTTAAAATTATAATTCTATTATTTAAATATTGAACTTCAAATGATTGCCCTCATCAGTGGTGAAAGATTAAACTTCATTTATTCATTTATAATGTTTAGCGACTTATTTTTCGCCTTTGAAATTTCTAATATTTTCAGGAAATTTAATCGTAATCCTTTTGAAAAGATGTGTAAAATGTTGAAATTGTCTGGAGTAATCATGTGGTTCTTGTCAATACACTGTTCGGAAATTCCTGAACATTTTCTAGAATTTAAAATAGCTTTCCTGTGTTCTGTGATACGTGTGTTAAAACTTCTACCTGTTTGTCCTATGTAAAATGCATCACAGGTATGGTAATTAACTTTGTAAATTCCGCTTTTTTGTGATTTTTTAATTTTATCTTTATTGTTGGCCCATAATTTAACTAAATTAAGTTTGTTTACTGAAATAGTCTTTATGTTGTTCTTTGTTAATCTATTATTATTACATAATTTATGAACCTATGTTTAACAGATTCTTCTTGAGAAGTGGCATATAAGAAATTAAAGAAATTAATTAGCTGTTCGTGTTTTTTTCTTTTTGATTATTTTGTCTATTATCTTAATTATCTGGTAAAGCCATTGTTTACAGCCAAGCACTTCAGGATTGCGACTTCTTTGTCACAATTTGGTTTGGACAAGGGTAAATTTAAGAGTCTGTGTATTACACTATTAAAAGATGAAACATTTATACTGTGTCTGTATATGTAGGTTTTCAGTACACTCTGTAATCTACTTTATTATTCAATTTCTTTGAATTATGTAATATTATTATAAGCTATTTCTGGCGTTAACAAACGTAACACGGGTATTGCACAATTTAATTAATCACACAGTGATCTGAGACTTATAATAAATGAATTATATAAATTAAAATAGTGAAAATAATTATGTTAATGTACTTAACCTTTTTAAAATTACCGCGGTTTTAGCTCTTCGAGTGAAAAGCATCGACAAGTATAACGTAGACAACAGTTCTCATATAATCAACCGATACTTACGTGATTAGTTATCTTATTCAAAACTTATTTCTTTTAATCTCAGGTAGTGTACACCTTTCGCTAATTTTAAGTGATTTTGATGTACTACGTTGTTAATCTCTTTAAAACATTGTGAGTTGAAATAAACAATCTAATTCTACTACTGTTATGGAGGTAACAAATAAAAAAAAACTGAATTCGAAATAGCGGTAAGTTATTTAATAAATATATAGTTAAATCAATTACAAATTTGACATTCAAATAGTAAATTAAAAATGAATTATTATTGTAATTGCTGGTTATTCTGTTTCACATTTCAAAGTTATTATAAAATGAATTGAACATAATTTCAAAGATACACATTTCAATCGTGAATATTCCTTTTTTGTTGCACTATTTTTTCATTCAAATTAACATATGCTTCAAAATAACTAAAACAATATTATATCACTTCAAATTCTAATAATTTTAATTAACAGGTTATATTCAAAAAATACAGCAATTGAAGGTATATGAAATGCGACCACAGTACTTTCTTAGCAGAGACCCCTTGTTCTTCGGAATATGCTTGGACCAGCTTTTTATATTTGATATGCAAATAATTTCTTCTCTTGGGTAATTATTGTAGTTTTTACGTTTTAGCACTAATATATAATATAACCGGTATTGTTGCCATGTGGTAAAGTTAAATGTAGCCCCTGATAGATCAAGAATCTTTGACGAAACTATATATATGGTAGATAAAATTTTACATGTTTGCTTTTAATTACCACAGTTACCTTGGCAACTAAGTATTCTCTGTTTGGTGCATTAAGTAAGAAGTTGTCAAATTGCCCTTTATTTTGTACCTTAGATTCTTCGGTTTATAAGCTTCGCCTTGACCCTTTAAAAATGCTAGCAATTTGTTATATTTTCCAATATTTACATTCTGTATTAAGTTTAATTGAGCTTTAACCATTGAAAATTGTCTCTATAGATTAGATTAGATTAGATAATCGTCTTTATTGTATTAAATAATACAAAATAAAGGTCAGTTCTTACATACTGATACGGTACAATATCATTGTCTAGTAGAGTAAAATATATGTATAAATAAAATGTATAAAATATATATAAGCAAAATGTATATAAAATGAATATAAGCACGTATATTTAAATTAACAAAGAAGTAACAAATAAAGGACAGTCAGGCTACACCAACTCATCACGAAAATACTCCTCGATTGAATAATATTCTTTTTGTATAAGGGCCCTTTTAATTCTTGTTGCAAATTTCTTGGCGTCTAAATCTTTTATGCTGCTGGGCAAATGATTGTATAATTTAATGCCCCAGTAGTGCATGTTTTTCTGAGTTGTTGCAATTCGATGCTGAGGAATGCGCAAGTCTTCTCGCTGCCTGGTGTAGTAATCATGCTTGTCGCCATTCGAAGCATAATCCCGATTGTGTTCATGTATATATTTCAGGGCCTGATATATATACACAGATGCTAAGGTAAGTATTCCATTCCGCCGAAAATGCCCCCTACACGAGTCACGACACTTTAATGCACATAGTACTCTTATTGCTCGCTTTTGTAGAACAAAGACGCGTTCTGCAGATGTTGATATGCCCCACAAGAGTATGCCATAGGAGAGATGGCAGTGGACGAAGGAGTGGTAAGTAAGTAAAACAGCTTCTTGTGTAGCTATGGTTGCTATTCTCCTAATGCAGTAAATTCCTGATGTTATTTTTCTTGCTAGCTGATCCACGTGATTGTTCCATTTTAATCCTTCATCTACATGCATTCCCAGAAAATTTACCACCATCCCTTCACCAGATCTTGTCTTCAGTATTAGTTGTTTTGTTTTGTCTTCGTTTAGCTTAAGTTTGTTGGCGGCAAACCAATCATTTGCTTTTTCCAAAGCTCTGTTTGATTGTATAGCGAGCCCACTCTCGAATTCATCATTTACCAGAATAGTAGTGTCATCCTCATAGAGACACATTCCGACACCCGGTATATTGTCTGATACGTAACTGGACACATCGTTCACATATATAATGAACAATAATGGTCCAAGTATTGATC
The DNA here is from genome assembly GCA_963170755.1 of Amphimallon solstitiale. Lineage (NCBI taxonomy): Eukaryota > Metazoa > Arthropoda > Insecta > Coleoptera > Scarabaeidae > Amphimallon > Amphimallon solstitiale. The sequence continues at coordinate 8,171,899 of OY720675.1, forward strand.
CTTGTGGTACGCCACATGTGATTATGTTCATTTGTGATCTTTTTCCATTCCATTCTACTATTTGCTTCCTATCAGTTAGGTAGGATTTTATTAATTGCAGTGGAACTCCCCTTACTCCATAATAATGCAGCTTGTTTAAAAGTATATCGTGGTCAACTGTATCAAATGCCTTACTAAGGTCAAGAAGATTCATTTTAACAACTTTTCTATCATCTTGGGCATTGTGAATATATTTTATTACTTCAACCATTGCTGTCGTAGTTGACCTATTTCTTCTGTAACCGTGCTGTGCTTTTGTAAAGCAATGGTTTCTTTCAAGGTATTCTGTCAATCTGATGGCAATCACCTCTTCAAAGATTTTCGAAACAATTGGCAAAACACTTATGGGCCTGTAATTCTTGCATTCATTTACGTCATCATTCTTGTGGATTGGTATCACCCTTCCGATCTTCAATTCATCTGGAAAGTATCCCTCTTCGATGCAGTGGTTCACGATTATAGACAGAGGCTGACACAGTTCGTCTTTAGCATACTTAATTATTTCAGCAGTCATACCATATATATCCGGACTTTTCTTGTTTTTAAGTTTTATGATTATTTGACGTACTTCTTCCTGTGTTACGGGCTTGAAAAAGCACGAATTGGAGTTATTCAGGCGCAGAGATTTTTGTAGTGTTAGCGGAGATGTGGTGCTAACAATACTATTTGCAGTCTCAGGCCCTACTCTACTAAAGTAATCATTCAATTCGTCGCCTGTCAGAATTGAATCATTTTTCAAATGTTTTTTCGATGAAAGTTCATTGTTTATTAGTTTCCATGTTACTAATATTTTATTGTCACTATTTCTTAATATATCTGTGTTTTTCTCCTTCTTATATATTTGTATTGCTTTCATGTAAACCTCCTTCTGCTCTATGTATGCTTTATACCAGGCATCACTTTTGATACTTTTTGCTATAATTGCAAGAGCTTCTAATGTATTTTTGATTCTTTCAAGGTGCCCATTACACATTGCTTCCTGGCTTTCATTAGTGTGTTTTAGTTTTTGTTTTTGTTTCACAGGGAAGGAGAGTTCGAAAGCAGAAACGAGTGCCCTGTGGAAGTTAGCATAATGAATTTTGGCATTCACATTATTTGCTAGTGAATATATACTCTTTTGTACCATTTCTTTAAATACGACAATATTATGGGTAGAAAATTGCCTACACATTATTTTTTCTGTTTTTACTATAGGATCTGTTACTATATTCATTCTCAGTATTTGGCCCATATGATCAGATATGTGGAGATTCACGGTTGCGACGGTGTAACAGTCTTTGTTAATATTTGAAAAAATATTGTCAATGCAAGTGCTTGTAGTACTTGTTATTCTTGAATAATCATGGAACAACCTCTGTAGATTCATAGAACTGAATAAGTCAATAATATAGTTACAATTTTTACTACATCCAGCAAAATTTACATTGAAGTCTCCCGTAATAAAAATATTTTCGAGAGCCTCATCTTCTAATATATCAATAAGTTCGCATATTTTTTCCATAAATATGTTGATATTTCCAAGCGGAGGCCTGTAAATAGAAACAATTAGAGCTTTCATTTCTTTTATCTCTACCGCTACGATCTCTATTTCTCTTTCAACTGATAACCTTTTAACATCTGCTCTTTCCAGTCCTGTTAAACTGCTCTTCAACATAATTAAGGTTCCACCATGTACAGAATTTTGTCTGCAATAAGCACTATGTATTTTAAAACCGTTTAAATGGCACCTCTCCATTTGCTCATACGTTAAAAAATGCTCTGTTAGACATAAAATGTCTAAATTGTTATTCTTTGTAATAATTTCTAGAGCGTCGATTTTCTTTGAGATGGACTGTATATTAAGATTTAAAATCGCAAAATTTTGTCTGTGTTTTATTGTGCAATGTTTGTTTCGTAATACTTTTCTTGCACCTGTATGATAATTTAAGACGGTATTTCTTTTCTCGATTTTATTTCTATTACTTTTTGTTTCTATATCTATTGGTTCTACTCGTAAGTTGTTTGCGATATACAGTTTTTCTCTGTTGGTCCCGAAAAAACCGAACGTGAATGTTAGCCGGCCACTTTTTCGGATCGAACAAATCGTCGTCATCGATGGAGCTAGGAAAACTTATTTTAAATGCGTTATATTTTTGCTTTGAATAATAATCTTGCTTGGTAAATGCATCAACAATAAAATCACTCGTTTTAAAGTTTTGGGCTAATAATTTCAGTAAGTGATCAGTCTCAAAGTCCATATTGAATCTATCCACATATATTAGCCTTCTTGGTTTGTTGACGAAAGCTACGTTTTCTTTGCCTTCACCGACAATTTTCTTTTCTTTTTTCCTATTCACGTTGGAAGTATTTTTGTGACTTATTTGGGTATTAACAATACCTGTAAAATTGTCGCTCTTCTTTATCGTTTTATTTAGATCTTCGATAATTCGGGGCATATTATTATCATCGGGATTGTTCTTATCGGTAATTTTATTTGACGGATGATTTTTGTTGTTTAAATTTGGTTTTGAATTTTTGTCTGCAGATGGCCTCTCATCTTCCCTCAAACTCCGATCCATAGATGTCACTGCCGAGTCTAATGATATTGATTTCTTTTCTCTTGTATTTGTTTTATTCATGGTTTCGATGTTAGATAATTGTCCCGATCGCTCACAACTACCATGATCCCCATTTGTCACTATTTCAAATTTTTCGATAAACTTACAAAATATGCCGACAAAACGTTTTCGGTATTCTCTACTCGACATCAGAAACTTTTCGTACGTATTTTCATACACTTTACGCGATTTAGCCGGGATTTGTTTTGCAGTAGCTGGATTGGCGTTTTTGACTAATTCTAGTGGCGTTCATTGAAATTCTTCTTTGCCCATTTTGTAAATATTTGAAAATTTCAAATAAATGTTTAGCCACTTGAGGGCGTTATAATTGGTAAGTTATATTTTTATTACTAGAAATTAATTATTTTATAGCTATGTATTCATCAACAAAATAATTATATTTTACTACGTTTGCAGAAAAATGTATTTTTTCTTAGGCTTGTATAGTCCTGTCCCCTAACGGGCACCACACAATATGTGTAAAAGCTTCCATCAATGATGTTTTCATCTGTGGTTAACCTTTTTTTTCTCCATATTTACACACAGATACACTTCGATAAGGATCTCAGCGATGTATCTCTACTACAAGAGCGGGTCGACAAATAATTCAGATCGATTCCGTTGTCGTCACGTTTCGAGGATAAATAATTTGTCCTTGTTGGTGCTATCAGTTGATGCGGTCGGACGAAAGGACGGAGACGGGTAGGTGCGGGTTGTTCTACAGAGAGGAACGCGTTAATTCAATAAAGCTCGGGTTTCTTCTCGCATTTTTTGTTTTTTAGTTATTTCGGGTGGCATTTGAGTGATGAGAATCGGTTTACGTGGGAGGCGTTTTTTTGAGGTCCTCGAAGGCCAACGAAATTATTAATGATGAAAAAGTTGACGTGACATTTGAGTGCATCTCTGGAAAGGTGACGGGGTGATCTTGTTTGCGACATCAAACCCCCTTCCCGTTCAATGATGTATCGATCGTGTATTTGTAAATAATGCCGTCGAAATAAACTTACTAGAACATTCATTTTCAAAGACATAATCATGTAACTTACAAAATAAGAAAAGCTAAATTCATTTTGTTGGTTCTTATATTTTTGCTTACTTCGCATGGTATTAGTTTTTCATTATTAATTGCACTAAAAATAAAAAAATAAAATAAAAAACAAAAAAATCAAAAAATTAAAAATAAAAAAATAAAAAATTATAAATTAAAAATTGAAAATTGAAAATTAAAAATCGAAAATCGAAAATCGAAAATCCAAAATCGAAAATCGAAAATCGAAAATCGAAAATCGAAAATGGAATATCGAATATCGAATATCGAAAATCGAAAATCGAAAATCGAAAATCGAAAATCGAAAATCGAAAATCGAAAATTAAAGGTTGAAGATTGAAGATTGAAAATGGAAAATGGAAAATGGAAAATTGAAAATTGAAAATTGAAAATTGATAATTAAAAATTAAAAATTAAAAATTAAAAATTAAAAATCAAAAATCAAAAATCAAAAATCAAAAATTATATAAAAATTAAAAATCGTACGGACAAAGTATGTTTTGATTGTGTCAACGAAGATATGACAAAATATCAATTTAGGATGTATTAATTTTAGTGTTTTCCTATTAACCAACATCTGTGAGTATATTTGTTTTTCATCGTTCATGATGATATTTATTATATTTTACTTTATTGAAATTGTGCATCAAGTTCGACATATATAGGTTTTAATTTGTCTTCAATTTAATTGTTATAGTGCTTTTAGTTTATTGGAGCTTAGGCAGGATTCAATTTGGCGAATTTATTGAAATAATTATTCTAAATGAAAATTCAATTTAAATCTTATGATAATAGTAAATCTTAACATTTAGTTTCTATTTTATCTTATTAGTAAATTTATAAATTCCTTTTCGTGAAATAATTCCCAAATATGTTTTGGTTGATTAATAAATATAAATTTCTTCTACGGAGCACATACAAATAAATTATTTTGTATTGAAAGTAAAAAAATAATAATAAATAAAGTTGAAAGCTATCTCAAACCTAAAAAACACAAGTAGTTATTTCTTGTTGTCGCTCCAATTAGTAATGAAATTTGTTTTGATACGAATACTTTCATTTATTTATTTACTAACTCCTTTCGCGTTTTCAGTCCAGCTTGCCTCTCAGAGAAATTCTATAGCTCCGCGAGACATGACGAGGATCATTTAAAAATACAAAACTAATTTCTCAATGCCACGAATAATAATAATCGTAATCATCGTCTCCGTCATCCTATTTACATCAAAAACACTCTCGACGAAGTTAAATCGCACATTCCAACCTTTGTCGAAATGACATAATTTCCCCGGCGAAGAAGAATCTTTCATTAATTCTAACCCTCCGGCATTCATTTAGTACCACATCATTTGTAAATATTTCTTTTTGAAGGAAATTATTCAATGGCTCCGACTTTAAGAACATCTCTCGACTAGGTACATTAATTAAGTTTGTACGGAATTAAATTAATTAAAAAAAAAAATTGAGAAGCAGAAGGAAACAAATTGAATATACCGACTTCCAGCAAACAAGCCAGAGCGCTAGCTACTAGGCGTATCATTTGTGAAGATTCGCTATTTTTCGATTTCTTTATAAAACTTTACATCTCACTCGCATAAAAGGTCATTTTTCCTTTATGTTCAGGGTGTACAGACTTCTCTGTTATTAGGTATTAGAGTTTGTAAACTTTATCTGTTTTGTCATTCAATTGGTTGTGTACGGCTATCTATTGTTAACAGTTTAGCTGGTAGTCAGTTCTACTAAAACGCCGTTCGCACATCTAGAATAATGCGATATGCTTGAAGCTTATCTGTTTTGCAGAAGAAACGCCGTGGAGGCATTGGTATATTATTGTAACAAATTTCCGGACCGTGAAGCGCCAAATAGGCAAATCTTTTTAAAATTGTACAGAAAACTAAGGAATAACAAAGATAAATTTAAGAAATTTAGAAAATGGAAAGGGATTTATAATCAACGAAGAAACGGATTTACGGGAGTTAGCGTATTTTGAAGCATTTACTCAAAATTCAATTAGAGACATTACGCGAGAATTCGATGAACTTATTTTAGGGAAACATAAACAGCATCCCACACTGTAAAAAATCGACTGAAAAATACATTTATTATAATGGTAATTTTTCCAATAATTAAAATGTAATAATCCATGTAATGTAAGATCACCTAAAGTTTAAGGTAAAATTGCAATTTATCTGTAAAATCACAGCTAGCGTGTAATTTTAGTTTCAAAAGTAATGTAAAATTGCTTTATCTAATAGAACTTTTACAACATTTAGTTTGTGTTCATCACTTGTAATGTAAATTCGCTATTAGTTTCTGTGATTTGAAATTCAAAATACTTAATAAGGTTTCTTAACACGTATTCTCATTAAAAGTTTATAACATGTTTAGTGATTAACCCACTTGTGATTTTTATACGCGCGAATAAATAATTTTACGTTCGTCAGATATATTTTAAAAATAAAAATTAATACATATACTATACTATTTATTATAGTATAGGTACCTAAATAGCACGATAAAGTGAACAAAATAATTGTGTAATAATTATATTATTGCCCACTACAACTGTTATAAATCTTGCCATAATATAGGTTCATCCAAGATCCTATAATATTCAATCCCAACATAAATCAGTTGATGCCTGAGTGTGAATTGTCATGTAGCATGATGTAAGTCTCTGTTCTAGACCCATTCCATTTAGGTGACTTGTATTACTTCTCCATATACTCGTATTGTATGATAGTAAAATTATATTTAGCAAGCCCGTACGTGCATTATCTTTAAAAACGGAATTAAAATCAAGTGTAGTTTTCATATGTTTGCGAGCCGCTGATGTTTTGTTTCTATAATCCGTCAACGCATGTGCAGTGATTTCAGTTTATTAGTGGTTTTCATGACAATTATTTGCTGTTGTTTGTGTTTTGGTTATACAATTAATAGTTGTAATTTATAAGTTATTATAAGGTAAGTTAATCATTGCCATCCATTATTGGCATCTGACAGTAACAATTATTTAAAGCTCTGGCGTCAGTTTGTCTGTGGCGAAGGTTAAGTTCGCAGACTGCAGTGGAGCCCAACCTACAGTGAATTATTTGGTAATGTAACGTTTTCGGGTTCCAATAAACAACTCCTGCAATTCATTTATTTAAAACAGTCTGTGTATTTATATACTTAAAATTATATAACAATATAAAATATAAAAACTAACGTATCACACTTAAACTACTATTAATAAATTAACACTTGTATTTATTTCTATTACTAATATGTACGTATATTTATATCACTTAAGGAACTATTTATTTCTTTGGCTACCACTATTTTTTTCTTCGCACTCAAGACTACTTAAGGACGTCTTACTCCCGAATTCATCCGCAATTACTCCGCGATTACTTCTCCGCAATGAATCATCCATCGGTGACCCAGTCGCCTTATATACACCTGCATGAAATGTTCTCGAAATGTACCAGTAAGTTCGGTAATATACCAGTGGAAATCTGGACTCTTCCTTGTTTACGTCAACAATACTGTGAGATGACATATTTACGACTTGTTTACATTTCGTTTTTATATGCCGCGCCGAGATGATTTATGGTCTCTGCTTTTTGTCGTCGTACACTCATTTCGTTACAGTAAGTTAGCACTGTTTCTTTTATATGTAAAGTAAATCACTATTCTATTGGGCAAATAAACAATACATATATGATGTATGTATAATTTTATAGTGTTCAGGAATATGTAATGTATTCAATAAGTAGTTTTTACTTTTTTTAGTGGATGTATAGGAAGAAATATAGGTCCATATGCAGAATGTGTGGTGATCGCACCCCTTTAATTGAAAAATATAACGCCGATCAGATCCTACATAGACATTCAATAAACTGACTCGCACGAAGATTTTATATTAGATAGAGATTCCATGAAGCTGCTTAATGACACGTATACAATGCAAAAAACATTTATAAACCGTTCGCGGCCTATTGTCAACAAATCATAGAAGGATGGCTAATTCTTTTCAAAAAGAAGTATCATTTTGGCATTTTGATAAGTTGAGAAAAACTTTGTGCAAAAATACAGAAAATCATTTCAATTTTGCAATTGAAAAAACATTATGCCCGACATTCCACCTTCAGATGATGCAGAAAAATACATGAAATGTATTTTTTGAAAATTAACCCTGATCAGGAGATGAAAGGGAACAAACGAAGCCTTACTAAAATTGTAACCTTACTCAATAAGTTGAGAAATATTAGTTGTTAAAATGCTGAAACGTTGATTACATGTTAATTTCTTTGTTAAGTTTATTGGTTCGTGTTTTGCTTTACTTTAGAATTTTTTTGTGTTTCATATACATCTTGTAATTATCTTTGTAATAATAAAATTAATTGCAATATATAAAATCCCTATCTTAAACAGCTGTTTTTTTTTATTTTTTGATTACAGTAGTGGAGCAGCACAGGATTGGCAATTTCCACAATCTACGCCGTGCTTCATTCAATGAAACATATCTTCTACAAATTATAGGGCAACATCTATATGAAAAGCATTTTTAAAAAGCGATATATCTACACGATTCTATAGTGCCTCGCGAATGCATGCATACGTTGCCCCCAATGTATATTACTTCTCGACGAATGAATAAGTGTTAACTTGATTTTACGTAAAAAATGAAAGACAAAAGGGCTCCTTGGTAATAAAAAAAAATTACAAGAGCTGTACGTATAATTATGTATTCCGGTTGTAGATGTATATCTTAACAGGGAATAAATGTACATTCACAGTTAGTGTACGTAAATTTACATCGAGTCGTTGTGTACTTACATAGCGTTGCTGTGATATTACATTACACGAGTGTAAATTTTATTATTAAAAATTTAAATTTACAATCATGCCTTGTAACACTGCATTACCTTGCTGTATCTGTACCAGCTGAAGAAGTAATATTAATTGATGTACTTGTGGAACTACATTCACATGTTTTCTTACAATGATTATAATTGGTCATGGAGTTGCCAATGATTTTCATTGTAATTTTACACAAACACTTTTTAGAGCGCAATAAAAAGAGAAGGGTGCACACAATATTACCAGGAGACGCAAAGAGAAAATTGTTTTTTTGTAACTGGCTAATTAATTGCATCAATAAACATCTAAACTTATTTTGTGGTCAGACGAATCTAACTTTTCAACTAAAGAGACGTGTAATAAAATAAACCAACATTATTGCTCTCGACAGAATCCCATCAGTTTAACTTAAATATTTGGTCTGGAATACTAGGTTCTCGAGTTATTGGTCCAATTTTCTATCACGGCACCCTAACAGGGATACGTTATGTTCAACTATTAGCGCCAGTTCTCGATAATCTCTAGAAAACCTACCATTCGTTGATTACCAGCGTATACATTTTCAACGGGATGGGGCGTCTGCTCATAATTATCATGATTCTGCTAGTACTGTGCTAGGTAGACTCTTTGATAATAGGTGGATAGGAACAAACGCACAAATTCCTTGGCCTCCACGATCCCCAGATTTAACACCTTTAGATTTTTATCTGTGGGGTTACATCAAAGAAGAAGTTTATAAACAACAACATAGAAATGTAGTGGAGTTCGAAAACACTATTAGAGACATAATAAATAATATTCCCGCAAGAACTGGCCTAAAAATGACAAGAAGTGTTCTCAGAAAAGCTCAGAATTGTATTGATCAACAAGACCACACCTTCGAACATTTACTAAGATAAAAAGATTTATGAATTTATCACTTTTTGTTGTTTATCGTTTTGTTATTCAATGTTTCATAAGGTTTAATGTACTAAAATTTTATAATTATAGTCCGTCTCAACCACATTATGCAGTACAGGTCTTATGGCAATTGATTTCGTGGTTGCCAAATCATCTCATTGTATATCATTACATTTTCAGTTCATTATCTGATATTCTTTGTAATCAAAACATAACCTATACGACTGTTTGTCATTCAGTTGATGCATACTAAAAATTAATAGTAATATGAAACACTGAAAGGAAAGAATATAACGGGAAGATGGATAGTTAAAACGGGATATTTGTAGTAATATAATCCTTTCCTAAATCTAACTGAATATAGTAAGCCATAGTAAATAAATTAATATTTCAAAGAAATCCTAAGGTAAGTATACAATTTTCTTCGTTACTGAATATTGACATCTTAATCTATTACCCACTATAAATTTAGACACAGACAAAGTTAATTACAAATTTATTTTTCATAAAAAAAGACTTTTCCATTTAGAAAAGCAACGTAAATAATATTCATGAAAAGAATAAGAATAACCACACATACACATATACTTTTATTTTTTAATATGCTACATGACTTATACCGGGTGTCCACACGAAAACTTTATATTGAATTATTTCTGGTGTTTTTGAAGACAAAAACTTGAAATTTTGGGTGGTTGTTCAGGATATAGGGGGACAATGAATAGTGTATTTCATACCGCCCCATCGGGTCACCCGCCGCCGCCGGCCACCCCCACTCCAATATTTTAAATGACACCCTATATTTTTTTGGTGGTTTTGAAAGAACACAATTTTCTTGATATTCCTATGTGAAAAAACTAGTAACACACATTATGACATTTATGAGATATTTAAATTTAAAAGTTTCAGATATCAGAATTTATTAAGTCCGAAAAATCATAAGTTAGTCATGGAAATACTTAAAACAAGATTTATTCACATTTTAGTTAAATTAAATGCTCAAATTGTTCACCGTTTACATTTAAACATAAATAAAGTCTATTTTCAAAAGCATTTCTAACATTTTCGAACACTTGTGGCGTTAAATTTCGACATTCCTCTGTTATTCTATTACGTAAATCAGCTATTGATTGTGGCGGTGTCTTATAAACAACAGACTTCAAATGTCCCCACAAAAAGAAATATAGGGGAGTTAAATCGGGGGAGCGAGCTGGCCATTCAATAGAGCCCCTACGTCCAATCCAATGTCCTGGGAAAATATTATAGAAATAATTCCTAACGTCTAAACAGTAATGTGGCCCAGCTCCATCTTGTTGAAAATATAATTGCTCCTCCTCTATTTCATTCAAGTTTTCTTCTAGACACTGTATGATAAGAGGATGTATTAGCTCTTCCAAAAATTGTAAGTACTTAGGTCCATTTAAATTTTCCTAGAAGAATATCGGGCCAATTACTTGGTTATTAAGAATTCCAGCCCATACATTAATTTTTTGGGGATATTGTGTGTTGCCTTCTCGGAAAAAATGGGGTTTTACGTCGCTCCAATATCGACAGTTGTGTCTATTCACAAGACCATTTAAGTAAAAGCAACTTTCATCACTAAAGCAAATACTTCGCAAAACATTTCCATTTTGCCGAATCATATCTGTCATTATTTCACAAAATTCGACTCTTCTGTCGAAATCACCGTCACCCAACTCTTGGTGAAGTTGAATTTTATAAGGGTGCATTTTGTTTAATTTTAATATCTTATGGCAGGTTGATTTTGGCACTCCCGAAACTTCGGATAATTTTCTCAACGAAAGCTCTGGGTCTAAATTAATATGCCCAAGAACTGCTAGTTGCATAGCTTCATTTAGTACACCACAATTATTCGTATTCCGTTTTTTATTATTTACAGATCCAGTTTGCAAACATTTTTCTATTAGCGTTCTGACATAAGCAACAGATACGTTTCTGATTGGATGGTTTTCATTGAATAACGTCGCCGCTTGGGAATAATTTTTGTTTGCAATCCCATACAAAATCACTATTTCAGTTCTCTCTTCAAGAGTATAAACCATTTCAGCGAAAAAGCCGAAACTTTAACAACAATTTTACAAGTATTAATATTAATGAAACACAAAAGTCACAATTTTGACAATTCTAATTTAAAGCAAACTATTTCCATGACTAACTTATGATTTTTCGGAGTTAATAATTTCTGATATCTGAAACTTCTAAATTTAAATATCTCATAAATGTCATAATGTGTGTTACTAGTTTTTTCACATAGGAATATCAAGAAAATTGTGTTCTTTCAAAACCACCAAAAAAAATACAGGGTGTCATTTAAAATATTGGAGTGGGGGTGGCCGGCGACGGCGGGTGACCCGATGGGGCGGTATGAAATACACTATTCATTGTCCCCCTATATCCTGAACAACCACCCAAAATTTCAAGTTTTTGTCTTCAAAAACACCAGAAATAATTCAATATAAAGTTTTCGTGTGGACACCCGGTATAGTCTTATTAAATATTAATATGTTAATGTACATTCCATTATACAGTTAGGGACACAAATTCCTCACAAATTCATTTTTCAAAAATATACTTTCCCATTTATAAGAACAAGTTAATAATACATAATACTAATCTAAATTTAAATAATTTTAAATTAGTTTTGAGTGTTATAATAAATACATGATAACATTTAAGAAAAAACTAACCATAACCATACAAAGTAGCATATACACATATTGTTTTATTTTTCTTCTCTCACTTAAAGAATGTTGATCTGATGATGAATGTGTGACATCGTCTTGGAAGTTATCCACTATTCACATTTTGCTCTCGATGCTTTTACGTGGCCAATGTAATTCTGTCAGATGTTTATTGATACATTTAACACGATTTAATAGAAATTATATAATAGGTAAATTAAAGACAATATAAAAGTATACACGCTACGGCAAGAACCGACAACTGACAGCAAATATTTGGCATAATAGAATTTGCAACAAGGCAACCGGATATAAAGATGGGGTTATTAAGAGCATAGTGGGGTTGAAACGGACTATAGTTAATTAGTTTCCATCGCCTACTTACATATTAAAGCAATAATAATGAAAGAGCTCACGTGCTTTTTTTCGATTATTTTTAAATTTAGGACGATAGTGTATTGCTCACTTTTTATTTAGAATTTAACTCTCTTTCAAAAAATGTCGAAATATATAGGATGCTCCATTTAAAAATGTCTATGTTTTGTCTAACTCAATCAGCAAAAAAAGTCCTACTAGTATGCTAATTTAACCAACTTCGTAGCTTCAATAATAACAAAGTTATCAATGGTAAGCACTTAACTTTAGACACGTAGTTATTCAATTTGTCCAAAACTAAATTGCAGTATAAGCTCTTAATCACATCAAAGTGAACATTAAAAGCTTTGTTTGTAGAGAAATCACGACATAATCAGAACCAATCAAATGTTGTGAAAACAGTCAGAGATTAGTTTCGGATTTCTCTCCCCTAATCAAATCGCCGCTAACTAATTATGATCCCTCTACGATCGCAGCAATAATGTCTGAAGCGCCCGGCAAATTAAACGTAACTCATTAAATTATTATAATACTTACACAATAATCCTATTCACGCTCAACTGTGTTTAGTGATGATATAATTACACTCTGGCTTACCTGAAACAAAAAGAAATCATTCGAAGTAATTCGATTTTATTTTAATGTTTTTACTAACTACATTATTTCGTTAATTGAGTAGGGTACTTGTATCAAAACTCAATTATAATAATGATCATAAACTATCTTTATTGCAACAGGAAACAAAGTATACAAGTATATAATCAACATAGATACACTGATATTCAATTTGAAAATTAAAGTTAAAGTTTATAGTTAACAACTGCAATCGTTAGGCGAAGTTCAGTCAATGCTGCTTTACAACTAAACCCTGGATATTGAACCAAAAAAGATTGTAATTTGATAACCAGTGACTGACTACACAAGAAAAAAATATTCCAATCTGAAATTCTAACGGTTTTCAAAAACACACACATAAAAATCAGAATTATTATACTTTAAACTCACTAAATTTACCAAATCTATCAATTCTTCAAAATTACTGATCCTGTTCACCAGCAAGCATCAATACCTTGTCCATGTAATAATTTTTTCCTCATAGAATTTACAATAAATTTAATATGAAAATGATGTTTGATATAATGCTGTTTTATACGCTGGTGAAGAAATTCTACCTGTAAACCTCGTGGCAAGGTTATGAATATCCGTTCTTAGGGTTATCTTCTGATATAAATATGGTGGTGCTTTCAATGTAATAATTTTGCTATGCAAAGTCAAACACCAAAGCTCACTCCTATTATGCATATTCAACCATCGTGCACAGCTAAGTTTATGCGAGATGTGGTCAAACTTCCGTATGCCATATGTATATGAACCTCAAGCAGGCGTTTTGTACTTTTTGTATGCGATCTTGAGTTAACGTGTCTAAAGCCAAGTGATATATTGGAATACAGTATGAAAATTGAGAGAGAACAAAAGTATCACAGAGGCTTTTCTTGATGGTTTCATTAAATACATGTCTATGAGTATACAATTTCTTCAAATTTAGATAAGCATTACGGATATAGCCATAAACATGCGTATTGTCTATAACCAGTCTCAGATTCTTCACACTTACCACAATTGATAGCTTAGATTTATTATTTTCAATATTAAAAATACGAGAAGTATTAGAACAAGTCTTCGCCGAATCGAAAAGGATTAATTTTGATTTATCCGGATTTAATGTAAGACAATGTTATCTGGATATTCTATGGAGATAGCGCAAGTCTCTATTTATATTTGCAACTGCACTTTTCCAGTTATTTGATCCAAAAGAATAATAAAGCTGCATATGCATCCAGTATCCTAAGTATGTTTCAGCTTATTGCAGTACTAGAAGCTCTGAAGATGTTCCTCTAGATAGAGGATGAAACGTCAGTAGTAGAAGCACAGAGAACGCGGCGGTTTCAACACATAAACCATGAAGGTACTGACAGGCAAAATTTCATATTTAAAATTGCCTGACCTTGCGGAAAACGTCTCCGTTTATAAACGGAATTAACAACCTACTAACATCTGAATGAATCTGGTAAAATCACCTACCAGTCCGCAAGTGATTCTTATTACAGTCTGTAATAAGCACAGCAAATAAATACCTTAACATACTCCAGCTATTACGAAATAAGAAGAACGTGTGCGGCAATAAAAAAGGAAGCAAAAATACCATAAACACGATTCAAACGATGTAAAGTTTATAGTTACCTGTTTACTTGGGCTTTATTAAATAGTTGATGGTTCGATTTATTGCTAGTAGCTGTAAAACTTTCGCCAAACTAATTAAGGAACCTCATCGATGAACTAGTGAGATCGGTTGTGAAATAATTTAATATCACGCTAGATCGTTAATAATTTTATCGTCCTTTGAGCGTCGACTCAATTTACTGCTAATACAATTTATGTTAGAGAATCTAGTTGAACGTTTTACAAGGGATTTTTCCGTGCATTACGGTAGTGAATTTTAATTAAATTTCTCATGTATTTCTGGAATTACTTGCAGGATATACTTGGACTTTCATAAATTTTGGTGAATTTGTTGAGCGAATATTTCCTTCGATAACCTCTAAACTATTTACATAAAAGAAGGTAAATATTGTAATGATATAGAGATGGTATTATTAATCAATACATAATTTAAAATAATAACAATAATTTAAATACGGAAAACTATCTCAAGTTATAAATAAGTTGTTTTTGAATTACTACAGTATTCTTATGTAATAATTATCTTTCTCTCGTCAGATAGCTTCCTTCACTTTCACTATTGTAAATTCAGCACATTTTCTTAAATAATATATTTTTACCATATTCATAATCACACATACAGATATAAGCATTTAAGTTTGAAATCTAAGACAGATATATATAGGATTACATTAATAAATACAAATACAAATATAAGAAAAATCAATGGTTGCTTATAGAATCTGCGTTTTAATAAACAAATGTCGACAATGACAGCTACAGAATTAGATTAAACAAGGTTTGTTTATATTTTTTCCGCCTTTCACTATGTAAAGAGAACATAACTGAGTTACAATCGACGTAACTATAGTTATAACGACCCAAGGGAACCAAATATACAGGGTTATGATAAAGTAACGCACAAAATTCATAAAACGTACAATGTTCATTTTTGAAAAAATGCAAAAACACGTCAAACAGTTTATTTTATTCCGCGTCTTTTAACATAAGTCAAAAAAATAAAACGTCAAATTTGTCAAAGTTATGACGTCATCAATATTTTTTTTAAATATGAAGCTTGGTTTTTTTTTTACTTTATTTGATAAAGCTTGTTTTCCTGCATTATAAATAAATAATTGAAGTAGGGGTCACATAAGGAAAAACTGAGAGAATTAATAAAAAACAAAATAAACTAGTTTTTGAATTTATGAAAAGAAACTAAATATTAAAAGAATTAAAACTTAAAGTTACCTAGTAATAAAACAACTGTATGTCAGTGTCAGTCTTACAATTAGTGTCATACCAATTTTATTATGATGGCTTCTTTAACGGAAAGAGAAAGTATAGAAATTCTAATGATGGTAGGTTACGGCGATAGACTTCGAAATCATGAAGAAGCATGTGTTTTATTTAACGAAACACATTTTGAAAGACCTCCAATTGCTAGAAGCACAGTAAGCAGAATTGTTGCAAAATTTAATGAAACAGGAAGCGTAAGTGATGCTCCAAAATCTGGAAGACCGGGAATAAGCGACGATGCAAAGTTAGATATTTTGCTGTCATTAGAAGACAACCCTCACGCAACTACAGAAGAAATTGCCTTACAACAAGATGTTAGTCAGTCGTTTGTAGTAGAGTTTTTAAAAAAAGAAAAACTGCACCCATACCAAGTTCAACTTGTTCACGAACTCTCAGAAGATGATCCGGACAGACGTTTCGAATTTTGTGAAATCTTCATGAGGCATTGTGACGAAAATCCAAATTTGCTTAATAGTGTAGTATTTTCAGACGAGGCAAAGTTTTATTTAAGTGGTACAGTAAATCGACACAATTGTCGCTACTGGGCTCGGGAAAATTCCAACTGGATTCAGACAAAACACACCCAGCGCCCCCAAAAAATTAATGTATGGGTAGGAATCGTCAGGGGAAAATTTATTGGTCCTTATTTCTTTCGTGGGAATTTAACAGCTGAGCGATATTTGAAACATCTTCGTATGGCAGTGCTTCCGGATCTAATTGCGGCATTTCCGGATCCAAATAATACGGAAAACTTGGATCCCAGTATTTGGTTCCAACAAGATGGTGCACCACCACATTATGGTCTTAATGTTCGAAGGTTTCTGGATAACCAGTTTGAAGGAAGGTGGATTGGAAGACTAGGTGGCCACTCCATTAGTCCACGTCTTCCAATCCACCTTCCTTCAAACTGGTTATCCAGAAACCTTCGAACATTAAGACCATAATGTGGTGGTGCACCATCTTGTTGGAACCAAATACTGGGATCCAAGTTTTCCGTATTATTTGGATCCGGAAATGCCGCAATTAGATCCGGAAGCACTGCCATACGAAGATGTTCCAAATATCGCTCAGCTGTTAAATTCCCACGAAAGAAATAAGGACCAATAAATTTTCCCCTGACGATTCCTACCCATATATTAATTTTTTGGGGGCGCTGGGTGTGTTTTCACCTGATCTCACCCCCCTTGATTTCTTTCTGTAGGGACATTTAAAAAGTCGGGTCTACGTTAACAGAACAGACAATTTAGAAGACTTAATGGAACGAATTAGACATGAAATGACTCGTATAACTCCGCAGATAATCGAAGACTCTGTAAATCAGGTCTACCATCGTCTTGGCCTATGTCAGATAGTGAACGGGACACAGTTTGAACAATTCCTGGTTCATGGTTTTGGTTTAATAGACTGTTTAGTTAATTTAAATGTTATTACTATAATAAAGTTTATTTTGTTTTTTATTAATTCTCTCAGTTTTTTTCTTATGCGACCCCTACTTCAATTATTTCTTTATAATGCAGAAAAACAAGCTTTATCAAATAAAGTTAAAAAAAAACAAGCTTCATATTTAAAAAAAATATTGATGACGTCATAACTTTGACAAATTTGACGTTTTATTTTTTTGACTTATGTTAAAAGACGCGGAATAAAATAAACTGTTTGATGTGTTTTTGAATTTTTTTCAAAAATGAACATTGTACGTTTTATGAATTTTGTGCGTTACTTTATCATAGCCCTGTATAACATCCCGGTGCTGAACAATGATAGATATAGAGGAGCGCGTTACATTCAATTGTGCGTCATTGATGACGTTTACATGTTGTCATAACTGTACTAGAGAACTAAAAGAGTTACTTTGTTAAATTATATTTGAGGGCTTTTATTTCATTAGATTTTAAATAGAAAATGTATAAATTGGTCGTAATATACGCATTCATGGCAAATAAACACATAATTTCCATTTCAATATTAAATTTTTCCCTTACATATTTTTAAAACAATAACAGCCACTCTGTGTTGCATATTCAACAGAATTACGAATACATTCATGACGGCTGCTTACATCCAATTTGACAGTTGACAAAACATCAGTGACTGTCAAAAAATTAAAAAGTTGTGAATAATACATTTTGTAATTATTTAATATCGGTACTTTTGTAACTTTTTAAGTAAAAATGATGACGCGGGCACAAAAATATTGTACGTAACACGGGAGCAAAGTAGGATTACAGTTTCAACATCGTGATTTAATAATATATTACATACCGAGGTGGACATGTTTTATTACTGTCGAGAGAGTAAGTAATTCACCGAAACTTAAACTTAACCCGAGCCTGGAATGAAACTTTTTACCGAGGTTTGTATACTATTTTAATTACAACCACGATTATTATATTTAGTTGTGATAAATACTCCGGTAAAAGTTTTGACATAGCGAGTTGTCAGATTTGTGATGTTCTAGCGTAAACGTCAGTTTATTTCGGTGAATAAATTATAAAAGAAATGTTGAGTAGTGAAGGCATCAATGACGGCCCACCTTAGCTCGAATGGAGAAGGACAGAAATCATTATTTCATCAGATCAAAGACACGCTTCCAAAAGTTTAAAAAGTCAGAAATGCCAACATTACGCGTATGGTTGTAAATAAAAATATGTACATATATCAAATCGATTTTAAAATTACTCTATAAACGATAGCATCTACATTAATAAAACTCCCAATAACTGAATAAATAAACTACGTAAACTTAGTTTCAAAAATTATTTAATAATATCACTACAATATTGTTTCGCCAAACTTTGGCATCATCAGGTGATGAGAAACTGAATATACAAAATTATTACAACATAATATATAGTGTCACAACAGTATGGGATATGAGTGGGGGTATTTTATAAAGTATAGCATTGTAACAACGGGGAATAATTGAATTGAGTCTGATCGTTTAAAGCACGACCTAATTTACTATATCTATTGATTTCTAAGGTTTCTAATAAATTAAGTTTCTGTCCTTTATCTTGAATATGTAAAACTTTGAAATCTCTATTGAATTCGTGTTCTTCATCTATACAATGCGTTGCGAAGGTAGAGTCCGTTTTGTTACCCATATAACTTTTTTCATGTTCCCCGGTCCTTTGTTCAAAAGTACGGCCTGTTTGACCCACATATACCTTATCACACTCACAAGTCAACATATAGACCCCCGATTTCAACCTTTTATCCGTTTTGTCTTTATCATTTCTAATATATTTTTGAACTGAATTATTAGTTTTAAATGCTATTGACTCGTTCTTAACGTTTTTAATTAGTTTACCTATTTTTATTGATGTATGTCCTATATAGGTGAAAGCATTATATTTGTTATCTGACTTTTCTTGTACTTTTGGATAAATTAACGATAAAGCCTGCTTTTTTCGTTTTCGTGCAAGAATATTGTCTACTAGATTTACTGTATAGCCGTTATTGTTAGCTATCGTGTAGATTCTATTTAGTTCTAATTCAAAGTTAGTTTTATTCATCGGTACATTAATTAATCTGTGTATCATTGACTCATACGCTGATAACTTCTGTGACCAGGGGTGAAAAGAACTTTTATGTATAGTAGTATCTGTGTGCGTAGGTTTGTGAAAAATTGCAAATTCATGCCTGCCTTTATTATTCGAAATCGTTAAATCTAAGAAATTAATGGATTTATCCTTTTCTATTTCTGTTGTAAATTTTATATTAGGGTGTATGGTGTTAATGTGGTCTTGAAACGCTTTTAACTGCCTAACTGTACCTTTAAAGCAGATTAATATGTCATCAACATAACGGTACCAATAAACACAATTGTTAAATAAGGGGTGCTTACTTATTTGTGTTTCGATGTAGTTCATAAATATTTCTGCCATTAGCGGACTTAAGGGATTTCCCATTGCTAAACCTGTCGTTTGTGTGTAGAACTGTTGTTTATATTGACAGTAATTCTGTCTTACACAGATGTTTAATAAATGTAAAATCTCGGTTTTGGTAATCGGGTTAACGTGTCTTAAGTCCAGCATTGAAGATATTAATTCTATTACCTCTGTAGGGGGTACATTGGTGAATAGGTTTGTAACATCAAACGAAACAAATTTACTGTTATGGGGAATATCTAAACTCGATATTTTCTTAATAAGTTCTTGTGAATTTTGTATGGACCACTCCGATTTAAATTTTGTATGTTCGAGTATAATATGAATTAATTGTTTACAAAGGTTACTACACGGGGCTTTAATGAAGGAAACTACGGGTCTAATGGGCATATCTGGTTTGTGTAATTTAATTAATCCATAAAGTTTAGGTGCTTGGGGGTTCATGATCGTAAGACGTTGTTTTTGTTGATTGTTAAAAAGAATATCTGAATCATTTAAAGCCATTTTTAGTTCTTTTTGAAACTTTTTCGTGGGGTCTGATTGTAACTTTGAAAATGAATTATTATCTATGAAATCTATAACTTTTTTATTATAATCTGGCTCAGAAATTGCAATGACAGTGTTACCTTTATCTGCTCTAGTGAAAATAATTGGATTTTCTAAAGATTTTTGTTTTAAAGATTTTATTGTATTGACTTCTGAGCTAACATTGTTTGAAAGTGAATGGTTCTTAATTATATCGTCCGCTATAAATTTGGTTCTAAGACTATCATTTTGTTTGCTTAGGGCAAGCTCTGTTTCTACGGCTAAATTTTCTAGTAGTTTTTTATTAATGTGGGGCTTGATGTTATGTTTAAAACCTTTAGACAACAGGCGTTGTTCATCTACAGTAAATTTAGTAGTTGTTAAATTCTTGAATCGTTCAAAAAAGGAAACATTATGTGTGATTTTATTAGGGGTGATAGTATGGCTATTAAGTGTTTTAGTAAGTCTCTTAATCTTACTATTTTGAATTAAATATTTTCTATGGATTTCTTCAGTTCTTCTTTTATCCTGGATAAAAGAAGAACTGAAGAACCTATACAACAAACGAGATACCCTATCTGCATATATCAAGGTATTACATTCAGAGTTAACATTTAGACTCACAAATTTAGAATTTGACCTTTTATTTGAAGCTATTCACTCTAAAATCAGTCCAGTGATCCATAGAAAATATTTAATTCAAAATAGTAAGATTAAGAGACTTACTGAAACACTTAATAGCCATACTATCACCCCTAATAAAATCACACATAATTTTTCCTTTTTTGAACGATTCAAGAATTTAACAACTACTAAATTTACTGTAGATGAACAACGCCTGTTGTCTAAAGGTTTTAAACATAACATCAAGCCCCACATTAATAAAAAACTACTAGAAAATTTAGCCGTAGAAACAGAGCTTGCCCTAAGCAAACAAAATGATAGTCTTAGAACCAAATTTATAGCGGACGATATAATTAAGAACCATTCACTTTCAAACAATGTTAGCTCAGAAGTCAATACAATAAAATCTTTAAAACAAAAATCTTTAGAAAATCCAATTATTTTCACTAGAGCAGATAAAGGTAACACTGTCATTGCAATTTCTGAGCCAGATTATAATAAAAAAGTTATAGATTTCATAGATAATAATTCATTTTCAAAGTTACAATCAGACCCCACGAAAAAGTTTCAAAAAGAACTAAAAATGGCTTTAAATGATTCAGATATTCTTTTTAACAATCAACAAAAACAACGTCTTACGATCATGAACCCCCAAGCACCTAAACTTTATGGATTAATTAAATTACACAAACCAGATATGCCCATTAGACCCGTAGTTTCCTTCATTAAAGCCCCGTGTAGTAACCTTTGTAAACAATTAATTCATATTATACTCGAACATACAAAATTTAAATCGGAGTGGTCCATACAAAATTCACAAGAACTTATTAAGAAAATATCGAGTTTAGATATTCCCCATAACAGTAAATTTATTTCGTTTGATGTTACAAACCTATTCACCAATGTACCCCCTACAGAGGTAATAGAATTAATATCTTCAATGCTGGACTTAAGACACGTTAACCCGATTACCAAAACCGAGATTTTACATTTATTAAACATCTGTGTAAGACAGAATTACTGTCAATATAAACAACAGTTCTACACACAAACGACAGGTTTAGCAATGGGAAATCCCTTAAGTCCGCTAATGGCAGAAATATTTATGAACTACATCGAAACACAAATAAGTAAGCACCCCTTATTTAACAATTGTGTTTATTGGTACCGTTATGTTGATGACATATTAATCTGCTTTAAAGGTACAGTTAGGCAGTTAAAAGCGTTTCAAGACCACATTAACACCATACACCCTAATATAAAATTTACAACAGAAATAGAAAAGGATAAATCCATTAATTTCTTAGATTTAACGATTTCGAATAATAAAGGCAGGCATGAATTTGCAATTTTTCACAAACCTACGCACACAGATACTACTATACATAAAAGTTCTTTTCACCCCTGGTCACAGAAGTTATCAGCGTATGAGTCAATGATACACAGATTAATTAATGTACCGATGAATAAAACTAACTTTGAATTAGAACTAAATAGAATCTACACGATAGCTAACAATAACGGCTATACAGTAAATCTAGTAGACAATATTCTTGCACGAAAACGAAAAAAGCAGGCTTTATCGTTAATTTATCCAAAAGTACAAGAAAAGTCAGATAACAAATATAATGCTTTCACCTATATAGGACATACATCAATAAAAATAGGTAAACTAATTAAAAACGTTAAGAACGAGTCAATAGCATTTAAAACTAATAATTCAGTTCAAAAATATATTAGAAATGATAAAGACAAAACGGATAAAAGGTTGAAATCGGGGGTCTATATGTTGACTTGTGAGTGTGATAAGGTATATGTGGGTCAAACAGGCCGTACTTTTGAACAAAGGACCGGGGAACATGAAAAAAGTTATATGGGTAACAAAACGGACTCTACCTTCGCAACGCATTGTATAGATGAAGAACACGAATTCAATAGAGATTTCAAAGTTTTACATATTCAAGATAAAGGACAGAAACTTAATTTATTAGAAACCTTAGAAATCAATAGATATAGTAAATTAGGTCGTGCTTTAAACGATCAGACTCAATTCAATTATTCCCCGTTGTTACAATGCTATACTTTATAAAATACCCCCACTCATATCCCATACTGTTGTGACACTATATATTATGTTGTAATAATTTTGTATATTCAGTTTCTCATCACCTGATGATGCCAAAGTTTGGCGAAACAATATTGTAGTGATATTATTAAATAATTTTTGAAACTAAGTTTACGTAGTTTATTTATTCAGTTAAATATGGAGTTTCAACATGTATCAGCCTCATCAATTAACTATTTAAAACTCCCAATATTACTTTACCAAAAACCATACTGCTTCATAAATTTCAACAATGCTGCCGGAAACAAAGCGATCGTCTATTCCTTTCTAACTCCCTTTTACCTACTTTGCCTTTTACTCTTTTAATAAAGGATTAAAAATTAATACCCGCGACTCCCATTAGACGAGATTTAATAGATAGAACCTTGGCGACGATGGCGAAAATGGTACCAACAGTAAAGTATCATCTGTGTATAAGTACATTAAGCTCGACTTGTCGCAAACTGCTCCCACGAATAAGCGATTAATATTATTAATAAGGTAATAAATGTCCTTCTGTTACTACTTTTATGGTAGACGGTGGGAATTTACGAGTTTCGTTTAAGCAACACAATACTTTGCAGAAAAGTGCAGTTGGCGGTTGCTAAATAGGTAATTGGCCGGATTTCAATTGTAATAAAACGGTCATAAATTTTATATCATACATATTTATGTTTGTTAGCAGTAAACAATGAAAGCCTTTACGAAGAAGTAGTTTTTAGAGAAGAATCTAAAAATATTATTATGTATGAGTTATGTATAGAGCTTTTTCAACCAGCAACATAATAATAATAATAATATAATTTATTTCAGAGACTTGTGTACATACAAAGAAAACATACATGTGTGAAAACGTCAAAAATGAAAGTTACAAAATATAAGTAACAAATCATTGATTCAAGAAGTCCTTACAGGAGTAACAATTTAATGTTAATAGTAATTCCTTAACTTTGAGTTTAAATTTTTTTAAACCTTCCTGTTTTATCACGGATGGAAGTTTATTGTATAGTTTACAACCACTATAAAGAAGATTTCTTTGAAAAATTGCTGTTCTATGCTGAAATGGCAGCAGGTAATTATTTTGCCGTGTACTGTATTTGTGGTCTATATTGGAGGTGAAAGATGACCTGTTTTTATGTACAAATGCACTATTACCAATATGTATATGTCAAATAAGCTTAGAATTCTTTCTTTTCTAAAAGCAGATCTACAGAACTCTTGCAATCTCAGGTTATTTATGTACCTTATAGCTTTTTTTGCATCAAAAATACCCTTTGGGCATCTCTGCAATGGCCCCAATGAATTATACCATATCGAATCCTGGAAAACACATTCGAGTAGTAGTATGTCTTCAAGACTTCGAAACTGCAAGAATTCCGCAGATTATATATTGCATAGCAAGCCCTACTCAGTTCACTGCACAAAACATCAATATGGGCGAACCAAGTCAACGACTCATCCAACACAACCCCCAATACTCTGCATGAACTAACCAAGTCGACAGAAGTTTGATGTAGGTTAATTTTTGTTTCCCTAAACTTTTATTGATTTTTAAATAATTGTATCATTAACTAATAGCTTATTGACTGACATTCAATCTTTGATCTGTGTGTAGATCCTGTCTGCTTTAGATTTTATATCTAATAAGTCATTAGCATCAATGATTATATTAATATCATTCGCATAGAGAGAGACTGCGGTCAATGGTTTTATAAGTTTTGGCATATCATTAATGTAAATTAAGAACAATATGGGACCCATCACTGAGCCTTGTGGGACCCCCACTGTTACCTCTCTGCTACATCTGTCCCGGAGGTAAGACTCAAACCATTTGTTCAGCATACCACGAATACCATACCTATGCAGTTTATAAAGAAGAATTGTGTGATTTATACAATCAAAAGACTTTGACAAATCAATGCACATTGCTAAACATGGCAAATTAGAATCTACACTAATAATGGCCCTCGTAAGGCATTGAAACAAGGCAGTATTCGTAGAATAACTAGGACGAAATCCATGCTGATCATCAGAAAATAAATCAAAGTTTCTTAATTTACAATTACGCAGTAAATTTTTCAAATATTAAATTTTTAATATTTAGAATATTATCGTTTTTGTCACTGTTGTTGATTTTGTTCATATTCGTATTTTAGTTAAAATTGTTACATACGTAAATTCGTATATTATGCATAATGTAGATTTTTTAGAGAAGTCCTAAAATAGCAATTATAATACATAATGTGCGAGTTAGTTGAAAATTCTGAAATTGCTTAAGATTTAACGTATAATAATGATAATAATAATAATAATAATAATAATAATAATAATAATAATAATAACAATAATGCCATGATTGGAGGTCGTTGGCAAGAACTGGAACCATACGATATGACTAGAGAACAGCAACCGATTGTAGGATTAGATCCGGAAGGACTCTACAAATATCTGGGCTTTGAGCAGGCTAGGGGAATTGATCATGCTGCAAGTAAACATGTAATAACAACGGCATACAAGGAAAGAGTAAGAGCAATAACGAAAACAGAACTGACACCTAGCAATAAAGCATAAGCCATAAACACGTTTGCAATCTCATTATTGACATATAGATTCGGCATCCTTAAACGGACAGAAACCGCACTTTCGACTTTAGACAGAACAACTAGAACAATGGCCTCGAAGCACCGAATTCATCATCTAAAAAGTATCATTGAAATTTTCATCTGGCAAGGAAACATGGTGGGAAGGGCATTCGTAATATCCATAATCTCCAATGGACACAAATAAGAAACTACAAACATACTTCACGGAACAAGCTCAGCTCATCAATCTACATCATTACATTGTGTAGAACAACTATAAAAGAGAGGTGAATTATCATCAACTTTCCCGCGGTTGAAAAAAATAATAATAATCTTTATTGTCCAGCAGAAGAAATTCCAATTACAGGACAAAAATTACAAATCCATTGATAACAATAATCTAATAATATAAAGAATACACAAACTACTTAATACTTAATAATACCATAATACTGAAAGCAGAAAATAATAATAGTTTATAAGAAAACCAAAATATGGCAACAACAAAAACTTAATCTACTTTTAAAAAAATTGAAAAACTATCCTCACTATAATTAAATAGAAAAGTATATAAAATATACATCCAATACATAGTATAGACAGAAAATAATAAATTATAAGAGAAAACGATCTGTAATACATCTATTGATATTGATCACATGTTAAATGGGGCTTTTATTAGAGTATTTTTTCTTGCTCTTGAATAAGCAAAGGTATCAGATAATCGGGTTGCCCTTAAGAGGACGTGAATATTTATCTGGGAGTGTAGTGCTGGGGAGTTTATTTTGTTGTGAAGTAAATGCACTAAAAATTTGGTACTACTCCGATCTCTTCTACTGCTTAAAGTGTCGAATGAGTGTCTGTTAAGGACAGCTGCATAACCAACTTTCCTTTCCGGATAATAACCATCACATTTAAATAACAACAAAAGGTCGTTGATAAACAGGATACAGAGAAGGGTTTCCAGGTTTGAATCCTGAGGAAACCAGAAGTTGAGTTATAAGATATAATTTGCAGCAGGTTTTTTGAAAAACCAAACGCGTCACTTTTTGACAGTGGTATCAAATGGCCAATTCGTATTATAAACACAAGGCATGGTAGTGTTCACGTTAATAATAAAATTTACGCAGCAAAGACAATTTTCATGTAGAATATGTCGGTGAATTCTAAAAGAACTAGTTTGAAACACGTATCTGCGATTGCACTACCTCAGTTTCCAATAATTCATCTTTAATTTACATACGTTCGCAATTTAATAATTCTATGTTTTGTCAGTTCTGGATTAATTAAGGCATACTTTGTCAGTGTCTACTATATGGTGGAGTTAGATGTCCTCAATAAATTGAGAATATTCTGGCAGATGCTTTATAAAATTTTAAAATTCCAATCGTTTTCTTGGTATTAGCGACCCATTTACACCAATGAAACATGCAACGTAGAACTTTAGATACTTGGCTCAGCTTTTCAGGCAGATTTGAAGCTCGTCCAAGGAAAAGGAATGTGGATGCTTATGTCCAAGGGTTCTTGACTGGTACATGAAATTGCTTTAGGAAATGGGATTCAGGTTGGATGATTATCTTTTCTTATCCATTACCATACATTATAGTATGGATGATGTCGGAATTTCTTCTAA
The DNA here is from genome assembly GCA_963170755.1 of Amphimallon solstitiale. Lineage (NCBI taxonomy): Eukaryota > Metazoa > Arthropoda > Insecta > Coleoptera > Scarabaeidae > Amphimallon > Amphimallon solstitiale. Next base: position 8,199,282 of record OY720675.1, read on the forward strand.
GTATTTATTTTTAGGTTAGGTTCAACCACACTGGGTTTTCCGTATTGGTACAGCATCTCTTATATAAAATAGATTCCAAATCAAGGACCCAAACTCTAATTTAGGTCGAACATATGCAACAAAGGTAATATAATTACGCCTCTTCAAGAAAAAAGTAGTATTTCTGATCAAAAGTCCTCATAGTCGATGAAATGATATGATCACTATGTACAGTGAATGTTAGAGCTGCATCAAAAGATATATCAATATTTTTTTTGCTCGATTCTCAAGTGAAAAGTACACCGCCAATTGCTTAGGTGAAAGATGTGGTTGTGCACTTTCTTGAAAAACTTAGAACTTTACATTTTGCAAAATTTAAATGTAAATAGCTTAAAGTACACCATCGAGTTATCATATTTAATTTATTCTGTAAGTCTAAACAATCAACCTCCGAAGCCACTCCTGTAAAAATCCTCAACTCGTCAGCAAAAGTGCAATCAATATATTCAATCATATCGTTAATAAATATCGGAAACAACAGGGAGCCTATATTAGGTCTTTGAAGCACCCCGGAAGTTCCATGGAAAAAATGAGGTGTGGCCACCACACGACTTTCTTATACGTATGAGCGTTTCAAACTATACAATTTTAAGAATTTTTTATACAAAACTTATTCAAAATCCTATTCTAAGTACTTTCATTCTCTTAATAAATCACTATAGAATGCATACTTTGCAAGATATTCGAAAGAAAGTGCTACTCGCTAAGAGCAAAAGTGCCACTTCCGGTCCGAATTTTGAAATTTCATGTATACAAAAAATATTGCAAATTCAAATCTAAATACTTTTGTACACTTAATAAATATATATAGAATGCATAATTTACAACATATCTGCAAAAAATCGCTATTCGGTAAGAGTAAAAGTGGTACTTCCGGTCCGAATTTTGAAATTTTTTTTATACAAAAGATATTTAGAATTATAATTTAAATACTTTTATACTGGTAATGTATCTGCCTAGAAAGCATGACTTGCGAGATATTCGCAAAAAACTGATTTTCGATAAGAGTAAAAGACCTACTTCCTGTTGGAATTTCGAAAAACCTTTTTAAGATAATTTGTCTCAAATTTAATTTTGAGTACATTTCAATTCTTTATAAATTTGTTTAAACTTAGTAATTGACGAAATATTGGCAATATTCGAATTTTTCACTGACGTAAACTGCTACTTCCGGTCTACCGATTTTACTGAAAAACTAATCAGATCTCAAGAGGAAGATTATACACGTAAATACAAAATTTGGAATTGATATCTACAGCGGTTTGACCGCTATCGTGGTCACACACAAACATTTTTTAAAAACCACTTCTTCGGTATCAGGGGACTTCAAAACGTGGACATCTGCAAAAATCTCGAGGTCGGAAATTTTCATCATCACAATACTTCCTTATACTACGTATAAGAAAGTAAAAATGTGAATTGTAGCAGTTGTAGATAACATACAGAAAATAATAATACTAACAGATTACAGAAGCCAAATGACACTTTACAATTATTACCTTGTAAGTGCCAGGTAGATGCCAACAAACTCATTTGAAATATTGAAACGGAAAAATAATAGCAGATAATATATGTGGTAATATTTAAAAGGCTGTAAAATGCATTAATTAAATGTAGAAATTCATCTACGTAATAATAATAAATGCTTCTTTCTATTCTTTCTTGTCCCATGTGTTTGTACGTTGTCGGCTTTCTTTACGAGATTTCTTCGAGCAGTGCCACGTTACAGCAATGGTATAGCGGTAACGATGTGTCATTTGCGTTGATAAATAGTCGGATACGTCGTTGAGAAATTGAATCATGAATAAATTTCGCAGGGCGAAGAACGATCGGTCGCTTCGATACCCACACTGACGGGAGGTTTCAGGCAAATTTGATGTCCTCTAATTTCTGTTGCTCTTATTCCATTCGCCAAGATGTTTCCGATGATGAAATGTTGGTAATATTTCATGAGATATAAAAAAAAAGAAATTTCTGTCGAGTTATGCGGTATATCCTTTACAAATGAAAAGAATTTTTTTTTATTTTTCACTTCAGTTTTTAAGTGGATATTACCAGGGATATTGATAGAAATTCTATTGTATTATATACCGTGCCTTTCATGAAATTGTTGTGTTAGAAATGTATCTTATTCGATGTAAAATATGTAATATATCAATGTGTTAAAGACACATCCTCTTTTGAAAGTTACCGTCACAAACTGCCTCCAAACACTATTTATTTAAAATTCGGTTTGCGATATGTGGGAGCCGCTTTGCATCAATACATATGACAAATATCGATATATATTTTCGTATTTTTCCTTGAAATACCTTGGAACAATTGAGAACAAACCTATAAGAACATGGAACAACCGTTAGAATTTTGATTTTCAAAACAAAAAATTAGGTGTGGCCACCACACGACTTTCTTATACACATGAGCTTTTTAAATGAAAGAATTTTAAGAATCTTTTTACAAACATTATTCAAAATCCTATTCTAAGTACTTCTATTCTCTTAATAAATCACTATAGAATGCATACTTTGCGAGATATTAACAAAAAAGTGCTACTCGCTAAGAGTAAAAGTGCTAGTTTCGGTCCGAATTTTGAAATTTCATATATACAAAAAATATTGCAAATCCACTTCTAAATATTTTTGTACTCTTGATAAATATATATAGAATGCATAACTTACGACATATTTTCAAAAAATCGCTATTCGATAAGAGTAAAAGTGGTACTTCCGATCTGAATTTTGAAATTTTTTTTATACAAAAGGTATTGAAAATTATATTTTAAATACTTTTATACCGGTAACGTACCTGTCTAAAAGGGATGATTTGCGAAAAATTCGCAAGAAACTGATTTTCGATAGGAGTAAAAGACCTACTTGCGGTAGGAATTTCGAAAAACTTTTTAAATAAAATTGTTCTCAATTTTAATTTTAAGTATATATTAATTCTTTATAAATTTGTTTAAACTTAGTAGTTGACGAAATATTGGCAAAATTCGAATTTTTCACTGAAGTAAACTGCTACTTCCGGTCTACCGATTTTACTGAAAAACTAATCAGATCTCAAGAGGGAGATTATACACGTAAGTACAAAATTTGGAATTGATATCTACAGCAGTTTGACCGCTATCGTGGTCACACACAGACATACAGACACACACACAAACACACACAGACATTTTTTAAAAACCACTTTTTCGGTATCAGGGGACTTCAAAACGTGGACATCTGCAAAAATCTCGAGGTCGAAAATTTTCATCATCACAATACTTCCTTATACTACGTATAAGAAAGTAAAAGGGCTAACTTCCCACTTTTGGATATAGTTTTTTTAAAATATCTTTTAATGTATAAGAGATGCACGATTTTGATGTATCAGAATAACGTTTAGAACAAATGCAGAACAACCTGGAACAATCTTCAGATTTTCAGTTTTCGTAAAAAGGGTGGTTGTGAGAAAACCGTTGTTTTCCATTACCTCGGCCAAGTATGAATTTTTCTTTGAAATACCTTGGAACAATGTAGAACAAACTTAGAATTTCGAGTTTCGAAAAAAGGGACGCTAGCAAAAAAAAAAAGTCTTTTGCCATTTTCTCGGCCGATTACGATTTATTTTTTGAAATACTTTGGAACAATTGAGACCACACCTAGAACAACCTGGAACAACATTAGACCATTTAAACATATAGACACGCCTTAACTATCAAGCAGTGAAGCAAACATAATTCTACGCGGGTGACGTCACGCGTGGGCACGATGCAACTAAATACCTAGACTTTGTACTACAAAAGTAAAGAAAATCCTTCATTTTAATTTATTAAAAACCCCAATCTCCTTATTTGAAGAACATTTGTTTAAAAACATTATAATCTTGATATTTTAAGAATATTTGTAAAACAAAATCTGAATACACGTAAGACGTTAGACATACAAAATGACATACAACAGCAGCAACAAGCCCACCCGTGAATGTCACGTTACGGGTGGGCTTGTTTGTGCTTTATGTTTGCTTCAGTTCGTATTCAAGGCGGGACGGTAAATGGCGTGTCTATATGTATAAATGGTCTATGGGAAGAACCGTCAGAATTTAGATTTTCGAAAAAATGGGCTAACTTCTCAGTTTTGGATATAGTTTTTTTGCAATATCTTTTGATATATGTGTGACGCATTAGCACAATGTTTAGAACAAACCTAGAACAACCTAGAACATCGGACAAAATTTTAATTTTTGCAAAAACGTCGTATGACTTCATACTCTTGGCTTTTATTTTTCCATTTTCACGTCTGATTTTCAATTTTTCTTTAAAATGCTTTGAAACAATTTCGAAGAAACCTAGAGCTACCTAAAACTATCGTCAGAATTACAATTTTCAAGAAAAGGGGGGCTGGCAAAAACTCGTTTTTGCCAGCTGAGATTCTTGGAACAATGTTTAGAATAACTAGAACCATCTAGAACAACCACCAAAATTTCAATTTTCGAAAAAAGGGCACCTGGGTAAAAATGTCGTGTTTTTGTTTCAAATACTTTTTGTACCAGTAGTAAAAAATCATAGCATTTTCGCACATAACAAAGCGCCACGAAATGCCATTACTCGACCTGGAACTAATAACAGGTAAATAATGGGGCTATTATTGACCTAGGGAAATAATGAAAACAAATAACGAATGCCGCAACCATGCACTCGTGCTCGTAGTAGTAGTAGTATGTAAAGTTGTCAACCGTCAAAATAAATAACTGTATTTTAGGCACAATTTTAAATACCAGTAAGCAGACTTATGGACTAATATACTGCCATTATATATATTACACAATGTCATCATTTGTCTGTTAATACATAAAATATGTATGATAGTATAATATGGAATCAATATATCACGTAACTATTACAAATGTAAAGAATTATTTAATTCATATTGAAAATTCCTGTATTTATTGCATGTGTGGTTGCGTAAGTAGATGTAGGTAGATCTTGTAACATACATGCTATATTTTTTTTATTTACTAGGGAATCTTCGATATAACCTTTAGCTACAAAGTGACTCCATTAGTACAAACTTTTGAGACTTACCATTTTTGCTATTGTGGATGTGAATAATAATTAAATTATTTCTCATGATGACATCAGAAATTAATAAATTACACAGCTCATCACTTCGGCATGCACCAGCAACACCAATTACAAGAGCAGTCTACAGAGATATAAATTATCAATAATTTCAATGTATTACTATATAAACATACTACCTTAGTTGCAATGTAACATGTGTCGGGTGCCTCAGAAAGAAATTTTATAATTTCCTCGAGTAAATACTAATGATTTGTTGGGCTTATAATTTTAATTTTTTCTTTTTAAAAAGGCAACTAATTTAAAATATTTTGATATGTTAATATCCTCTTTTAGGCAAAATGTAGCTTTCAACATTGAATATTGTGCCCATAAAGTCGAGGCTTCTTTATTTTTTGAATATTATTGAAAATTAGCCAGAAGTACGTTTTCAGAAGTTACTACTCTATATTTGGAATTATACCATTTTTTAAATTCTGTATATGTTTTCATGTAAGTGATTAGATTTATGCGGAAGCAAGTTCTCAGCTGCCTGTTCTGGAATCTCGCGCATTAGGGTGGTGTACATCTGAACTCTTCAGACATAAATGGAATGAAAAATAAGCTAATAAATACTTGACTTTTAGTTTCAGCATTTATGTCAAAACTTATTTGTCAACATCAAAATATAGCCTACTTATTTGTTTACATGAAGTTTTATTACAAGGGCATTCTTACATATATGAGTAAATTTATTCATAAGTATTAAGGTTTTAAGGGCCAATTAGACTACTGGTACAAAAAATAGTATACATACTACGGTTGAGAAGACTATTATTGCCCTTGTGGCTTAAATTCCTCGGCGCTGCGCGCCTCGGAATTTAATCTCGCCACTCGGGCAATAATAGTCATCTTCTCAACCTTGGTATGTAATATACTATTATCTTCTTAGAAAAATAAATCTGTGGGTAAGTGTGTTACTTGAAGACCAAATTTTAAGAATCTTTTTATATAAAAATTATTCAAAATTCTGTTATAAATATACAGGTTTTACTGAAAATCTAATCAGATCTCAGTAAAAAGTTTCAAAAGTTTTATGTACTTCCGATGCCATATCCTAAATATCGGAAAAAAATAATTCTTTCACTGAAGTAACCTATTACTTCCTGTTTCCCGATTTACTGAAAATTTAATCATATTTCAATAGAAAGGAAGATTATACCTCGTACATGTAAATTTTAACATTAATAACTTTAACCGTTTGGCCTCTATTGCAGTCATAGAGAGAGAGAGAGAGGGGAAAGGGAAAGAGATGTTTGCAAAAAACACGTTTTTCGATATCAAAGGACTTCAAAACGTGGACATCTGCAAAAACCTCGAGGAAAAATATTTTCATCATCGCAATATTTCCTTAATTTTTTTCGCATAATTAATAAACAGTGAGTTTTTAAAGTTCAACTTTGCGTAAATATCAAAAATTAATATATTATAATATGTATAAGTTTTGATGATCACACATTTTCTAGCTGAATTTGAAGTTTGCCTACACAATGCCAAATTTCTTGCAAAACAGAAAACCTTCATTTCCGAACAATACACCGTGGACACTTTTCAAAAATTCTCATCAATACACAAATAAATATATGCGAAACAATTTGAACCGACAAAAGCAACTAAAACACTTTACAAAAGACATAAATAACTGCCATTTCCTTGAAAGTTTGTCAGTCTTCCTCACGTTCTTAATAGAAATGCATTTAAACCACATATTCCCACTGTACAGGACCATCACTTGCTGAATTAATTAATACACATTTGAGAGTTTCTCGTAGATCCTCACCTACATCTCATACACTTCTCTTCACAATTACACGAGTAATATAATATGTACCTTTGAATTAAGACCATTTCCTAGTTTAAACTTCATTGTTTTAACTTCGTCAAGAAATTTCGTCCTAGATACGAACTTAATTTGCTCATATTTAATTATAATGATTTAGATTGCCGCATGCTCTAGAAATTAGTGGTCTGCTTGCTTTATATGATGAATGCAGTACAATAATGCAATTAGTACATTTTATTTATGACATGTTTGTTAATATACTAAACATACACGAAGTGAGAGACTGCAACAATGTTTTTAAATACCTAACCCGTAGTTGATGATATGATGTTTTAATATAATAATCACTGTACCAGTCGTCAGATGTCTCCACGATCACCTTCAAGTGTTGCTACTGATAATACAGCTACAGAATTATTTGTGTATGAAGTATCTTATGATTATCCTTGCCAACATCAGAGATAAGTATATCTGATGTATGTAGTTACATAGGTGTTGAAAGGTTGGTAAGTTAATAAGGATGGATATGCCATGTGTTGTTGTATTATTAAAAACACACACCACCACAGTAAAACAGATAAATAGAAATTACGTACTTAAAGCGAAAAGCTCATAATATAAGAAAATTGTATAGATCAAAAAAAAAGCACGTGGTAAGGTGGGAAAACACAATTATAAAAATAGATGCAAGAATAGCTACAGCATTTTCACTTACAGAAAATGTAAATAATAACTGGAAAAATCATTAGAAGTTTATATGATACTTGCCTCTATCATAAAAGAAAAAAAATCATCTGACAAAGTAGCTATTCTTCTAAATATTATAGGAAGATGAAATTGAAGCCTTTAATAATTTAAAACTAACAGAAGAGAAAAAAATGAGGTGTGGCCACCACACGACTTTCTTATACGTATGAGCGTTTCAAATCATACAATATAAAAAATTATTTTATACAAAAATTATTCAAAAACCTATTCTAAGTACTTCCAGTCTCTTAATAAATCTCTACAGGATACATACTTTCTGAGATATTTCCAAAAAAATTCTACTCGCTAAGAGTAAAAGTAATACTTGCGGTCAGAATTTTGAATTTACATTTATACAAAAAATATTCCAAATTCAACTCTATATACTTTTATACTCTTGACAAATATATATAGAATGCATAATTTACGAAATATCTGCAAAAATCGCTATTCGATAAGAGTAAAAGTGTTACTTCCGGTCCGAATTTTTAAATTTCATTTATACAAAAAATATTTCAAATCCAACTCTAAATACTTTTGTACTCTTGACAAATATATATAGAATGCATAATTTACGAAATATTTGCAAAAATCGCTATTCCATAAAAGTGTTACTTGCGGTCCGAATTTTGAAATTTCATTTATACAAAAAATATTTCAAATCCAACTCTAAATGCTTTTGTACTCTTGACAAATATATATAGAATGCATAAGTTGGGAAATATTTGCAAAAATCGCTATTCGATAAGAGTAAAAGTGTTACTTCCGGTCCGAATTTTGAAATTTTTTGTATACAAAAGGTATTGAAAATTAAGTTCTAAATACTTTTATACTCGTAATGTACCTGTCTAAAAAGCATGACTTGCGAAATATTCACAAAAAACTGATTTTCGATAGAAGTAAAAGACCTACTTCCGGTAGGAATTTCGAAAAACCTTTTTAATAAAATTTTTCTCAAATTTAATTTTGAGTATATATGAATTCTTTACATATTTGTTTAAACTTAGCAGTTGACGAATAATTGGCAAAATTCGATTTTTTCACTGAAGTAAACTACTACTTCCGGTCTGCCGATTTTACTGAAAATCTAATCAGACCTCAAGAGGGAGATTACAGACACGGACATCTTTTAAAAACCAGATTTTAGGTATCAGGGGACTTCAAAACGTGGACATCTGCAAAAATCTCGAGGTCGAAATTTTTCATCACAATACTTCCTTATACTACGTATAAGAAATTAAAAAATAATTATGATATGATAATTAAATAGAACATCGTTAAGGTTATTTTTTTCCGAATTGTACGGTATAATAGGTTAGGTGATTTATTTGACAGAAATTTAGAATAAAATTAAAACTTAATTAAATGAAAATAAAACACGCAAATCAAACAACCTTTGCAAATCCGTCAAAAATTAGATGTAGAGAATGTGCCAATATGATTATTACGTCTATCATTTCCCATTAAGCTGAAAACAAATTATATACAAAACCTAAATATAGGTATTTATTATAAATTACTAGCTGGCCCTGCAGACCTTGTTTTGCCCTTTCCGGTAGGTGGCGCGATTAATACTCTACGAAAAAATAGTGCCATCTATCCTACGGTAGCATATACTAAAACGATTTTCTTGACCACGCAAACAAATTTTGTACATGTAAATCCTGCCGGTTTATAAATATAAAATTTATTGATAACTCGACGACAGCGCCACCTATCAGGGTCCAGATTTTTTGATTTTCTTTTTTTTTTGGCGCTAAAGCAATATACAGATTGTCGTAGTTAAAAGTTAATATGCATCTTCAAATACACACACATAAACATGTACCTATGTATAAGACCGGTGGTGTGGGGAGATAGTGGGGAGATCGAGAGCGGGCACAACACATTCGTTCCGTAACTTTAGAGCGTGAACGTACATACATTGTATCTGAGCAAACTCGCAAATATTAATAGGAAATAGAGCGATTGATTTGGATGGCTTAAGAGAACAAATTCTTAACGCCATACAAATGATTACTCCTGAAATGCTATCGAATGTACGAAATGGGTTTTATAATCGTTTAGGGTACTGCTTGATGCAAGAGGGACAGACATTTGAACATCTTCAACATTAAATTTTGTATAGTTCATTAAGTATAATATTTTGTTTCGTTTTAAATGTGAGAATTTTATTTAATTTTTTATAAGAATTTTATTTTAGTCATAAATTTTATATAGTTTTGTTTCAGTTCAATGTTAATACATTATACATCAGTTACCAAAATATTATACAAAAGCCGTAAAGAGCGTAGCAATTCCTTAAAGCAAACGTCTACATACTAGCTTTCAACGTTTTGCACTAAAGCCTGGGTACCCCGGTGTCCCGATATGAACTCATCTGTACTCCCCTACTATCGTACCCCTCCATTTCATGTTTGCATGCACATGTGTGCGTGTCTGTATTTCCCTATATCTACTTTTATTTCAGTCAAACGGTATATTATGAATATGAGTTATTTTGGTCCACAAATATAGAATTTATTAGTAACATGACTACAGCGTTCCCTATCGGATCCTAGCATAGCTGTGAACCATCATCTCGACAAAATGAATATATTGCGTGAATATGAATTCAATCTGACAAGTCTTCAAAAGTTACACCATCACTAACAAACGCACCAATTTAGGTTAGAATGCGTTTTTCTAGATTTTTCTATAGATCTTACAATTTTTTTTTTCAATTGAATTATTTCCATCCCGAGAGCATAACGAACAAAACAAAAATAGAATCACCAAATATGTCATTATTATCGTCACTCATGATCGAAAGTGCATATAAAAACTATAATTTTTGATAAGTTTATAGCAGAAAAATATCAGCGACTTTCTTTACAGAAAGAATAAGATAATTTTTATTGTTCTAATCATAAAATTTTAAAGAAATATTAAATTTACATATTTATTTGTATAATATATATTCAGTTCCTCAATAGTTAATCATAATTTGTCTTTGTGTTTTATTCTAGTACAGGTTTAAGACCCATTTATCAACTTATCAATAAAATTGCTATAGGGGAGTTTATTTTATGATATTAATGAATTTCTTTTCACCTTTGCTCCAGATATCAATCAATATTTAATTCAAATTCTAATTTTGATTTATTACTTATTGGCTGATCATTCTTAGAATAATTTAACTATGTTGGATAAATAGGCCTAAAAACTCTACTAGAAGAAAATACAGATGTTATGGTCTTGAGTTGGTACAAAAATCCTATAGAAGAATGCACATTCTGCTTTCCCGACTTTTCCAATTTTCCAGGCAACTTTTCAGATTTTTCTTTCCATAAAAACCTTTTTCGAACTACCACGAATATTTTTAAAATTAGCCAAATTTTTAAAATAAGACAAATTAAAAATATGAAAAATATCAGAGTAGGTCTTGAGGTCTCGCAAGAACGTTAAAGTTACAAAAAACACAATTTTTGGAACTTTTTCAAAGATGTTTGAGACAAAATCAACTTTTGATTTTTAATTCATAATAGCTCGGAAAAATTGCCTTTTGGTGCAGAAAAGATAAATTAAAAATATAAAAATTATTGGAGTACGTCTTAAAGTGCCGCAAGGACGTTAAAGTTTCACGAAAACACACATTTTAGAATTTCTTAAAGATATAAAACACAACAAACAACTTTTGAACTTTACTGCTACTGATTGTGATGGAACATTTGACATAATAATGGTGTGATTACTTTGATTAAAAAGGAAATAGGAAAACCTTTACAAGCTTAATTTGTTTGTTCCATGGTAATGAGCTACCATTGACACATCTTTTTTGTCATTTAGATGGTGAAACGAAGTGACTCAATGAGTTTAAAGACGAAATAGGCCAGCAGCTAGAAAACTGTGCTAACCTTCCTCTTTTGGAGGACAAAAATGATTTAAGTACAGATCAAAAATGTTTATTGGAAATGTGTATCGCTGTATCAAGTGGAAATTGCTCACTGGATTTACGTTTAAGATACTCTGGAAAGCTTGCTCACACCAGGTGGTTAACATTAGCCAAGCGCGTGCTTAGATTGTATGTGGTAACTGAAAATCCTACTGAAAATCTTAAGACTCTAGCTGACTACATTGTGCAAAAATTTATACGCCTATGGGTTCAATATTAAGTTAAAACCTTCATATACTTATGGTTCCAAACATCTGTTTAACTTTATCTCATATTCACGCTATCTCTCTAACGATCTCAAGGACGTTATGGACCCGGTTATTCAAAGGAATGGGTACTTCGCTGCTCCAGAAAATCTCCTTTTGTTCACGCCTTGTGGCGAACGCAATATTCGAAGAGAACTAGGTTTATGACATGTTTTAAAAGTAAGAACAGAAAGTAGAGGCTGGGTTAGGAAAGGATTACATCGACATGAGGGCCCGAAAATCCCCCTTGATAAAACATGTTTCCAATGACTCTCTCAAAGACTATATAGGGAAGGCATCTTGAAGCTGAACGATATAGTAAAGTGGACCCGGTTATCGACTTTCTGCGGCTCCCTTGTCACACGCAGGCAGTGGAAAGATCTGTGAAACTAGTGACCGAATCGACTCAAAATGTCTGTGGTTCAGTCGCAAGAGAAGGATACACAAGAGCAGAAATTGACTCACGTGTGAAACAAAAATTTTGGGGCTGTAACATTTGTATTCATTAAGAATACAGAAATAAGAAATACAAAATTTGACATTATTCTTTATTTTTATTATTATATTTATTTTGTAGTTATTAATTTTTTCCAATTCTAATGCTTATATGTATATGTACAGAGTTTTTCACCTAACCCGTTCGTTAGAACTTTTCTATGTTAACGCCTTAGGACAGTTTTGAAAATTTGTAGCACGTAATATTGATACTTCGTCCGTTAATATAAAATATTTACACTCATTAACCACCTTTGGTTATACAGGAAGTCATAGCCAACTTTGATTTTTTAAATGGAATGTTATATTTTTTATTGCTTTTTTAGATTCCTTGTAGAGTGCTGTAACACATTTAATTAGGTTCTATTTTGTGAATAATTAACCGTTTTTGAATTATTTGAGTTTTGTCAATTTTTTTGTCTTTTCAATGCACTTTTTAAAACCACATATCTAAGGCGTATTTAAATCGAATTACGTCATATTTCTACTGCAAACAGGGAAAGGTATAAGATTATGAGTAATGTCTAAATATTTAATAAATCTCATACAGTGTGTTCGAAATTTATCGATTATTTATGTAATCTTTTTTTAAATGGAATAGCCTGTAGATGAGCAAGCCCTAGTAAGTAGATGAATATCTTGCATCATAAATATATAGGTTTCCCTATGCCTATCTCTCACAGTTTTAGAGATATTAATGATTATTTTCTAAATTGAGCATTATTAGCAATAAACTGTGAAAAAAAATCTAAATAGTTTTGGAATTACACCAATTGTTTTTGATCCATCAAACTTTGTGTGAGAAGTTTAGAAAAGAAAATAAATAGCAAAACTTAGAATGGCTTTAATATCATATGAGATAACAAAAATAACCATAACAATCTAAAATGTGAATAAAATCAACTTATTAAAGACAAATATTGCGTTCAGAATGATATTCACAAATGTTTAAAATGATCTCCGTTGCGTTCTAAACAAATCATAATTCTTCTTCTTAACTCTGTTGTAGTTGCTTTTCTTACTTGCTCAGCGTTCAAGTTTCGAAAACCGTCTCTTACTCTAGCTATAAGCTGTTCTTTGTTTTGCACGGGAGACGCATAAACTTCATGCAGATACCGGACGCTCGTTAAATTCTCATTATAAATTTCGTATTCAACGCGGTTATTTACAATCATTGCAAAAACGTTGAAGCTAGAAGTGTCTTGAAAATTTGCTTCTCTAATGGCATGTGGATTTTGTTGTGCCCAATGATGACAATTTCTTCTATTAACTATTCCTTCACCGGTAAATTTCGATTCATCTTTCCAGATAATATTTGATAAAAAATGAGGATCTTCTTGTGTTTTAGTTATAATAAACTCGCAAAACTGAATTCTTCTATCTTGGTCTCCCGGACAAAAAGCCTGAACACGTTGAAATGAATAAGGATGCATCTTATTTTTCTTTAAAATCCTATGTATAGATCATCTACATGAAATTCCTACATCTGCAGATGCCGCCGGTATAGAACTGCTTGGATGTGCATGAAAATATCCCAAAACAACGATTTCATTACCATCGTCGCCCGTAATCGGTTTTGGAACTGTCTTCTTGACTTGAATACCAAAACGAATGAAACTTGACTCTATTCGTTTCAATTTAGTTTTATTCATTGCTGGTAAATGTGTGTATCTTTCATTAAAAAGTCGACATGTTCTATCAATTATTTGAAGAGATTCACCATGAATGTAGAATAAATTTAAAATATCCCTATTAGAATAATTATTGAATTCGTCTTGTATATTTGTGAACAACTTAAAACCAGTTAGAAACGAAATGAACTACCTTTCAATTTTGAGAGATCAAATTTACTTTTCAAGGCTTAGTACTACGATTTTTCTTGAAAATGCTCAATTTAGAAAATAATCATTAATATCTCTAGAGATAGGCATAGGGAAACCTATATCTGTATGATGCAAGATATTCATCTACTTACTAGAGCTTGCTTATCTACAGGCTATTCCATTTAAAAAAAAAACCGATTTTTCTTAAATTTAAGATTACATAAATAATCGATATATTTCGAACACCCTGTATGAGATTTATTATATATTTAGACATTACTCATAATCTTATACCTTTCCCTGTTTGCAGTAGAAATATGACATAATTCTATTCAAATACGCTTTAGATATGTGGTTTTAAAATGTGCATTGAAAAAACAAAAAATTTGACAAAAATCAAAATAATTCAAAAACGGTTAATTATTCACAAAATAAAACCTAATTAAATGTGTTACGGCACTCTACAAGGAATCTAAAAAAGCAATAAAAAATATAACATTCCATTTAAAAAATCAAAGTTATCCTAAGGCGTTAACATAGAAAAGTTCTAACGAACGGGTTAGGTGAAAAATCCTGTATATAAAACGATATTTTGTAACATTATATGTACGAAAAATCGATAAAAACTGGTTTATCAAAGTTTATACTTTTTTAATTTTTTTAACAAACTTTAAGCTCTTTGCGGCACCTCAAGATGTTGTAGTAAAAGGCAACTTTTCATTCCACCCTATCCTACATACTTCTTTAGGAAATATTTAATATTGACGTTTCATATTTGCCTATCGATATCAATATAATATTAAAAAAATAAATTGACCGAACCATACTCTTTCGATTTAACATTTATTAACATAGGGTAAATCAGGCATACGTGCCCCAGTCGATAATGTGCCCCACTCGCAGAACTGACAGATGCATTTTGAATTTGGCGCTAATTTGGTCCGTGCGGGTTAGTAATAGAAGTATGGCGTCGATGTAAACAACTCAGTGCTGTTATTTATTTGTTTTTACGAAGAAAAAGTGGTCACAAGGTATGTATCATAGTCTGAAAATGTTTTGTGTCTGTTGTAACATTGAGTTAAAGTGTTTGCTTCATGTTTTTTTTTCCATTTTTAAAGTTTTATTCTAAAGCTAACCTCTTTGAACTATTGTGTACCTACAATTGCGTTTCGTTCTTCCTACTTTTTGTTTGAAATCAAGTGGGGCACGTTATACTGAACTTTGGCTAATGCGCCCCGATTTCTTTCGGGTAATGTGCCCCACGTCTGTATTAGTTTTATATTTTTATTTTTAAGTATTTCTGATTGGTTATTTTATTTTAGGAAATGGGGAAGGAAAAAGCTACAGATCCAAGAAAATGGACAGAAGAAAATATGAAAAAAGCTATAGAAGATGTCATGAGCAAGAAAATGGGAGTTAATGAAGCTAGCCGGATATATGAAATACCATCAAGAACCTTACGTAGACACATCCTGAAAGGCTGGGATAGCAAGCAGAATATAGGTAGACCTTCGGAATTAGGATGAATTGAGACTCGTAGCTCACATCAAACGTCTCGAATCCATCGGATTTCCTCTAGAACAAACAAGACTGCAGTCTATTGCTTACGACTTTGCTGAAAAACTAGAATTACCTCATCGATTCAATAAGGAGAAAAAACAAGCTGGATGGGATTGGTTCCAAGGGTTCATGAAGAGACATCCAGAGCTAAGTAAAAGAAAAGCGGAAGGCCTGTCTCTGGCGAGAGCTACTGGTATGAATCGACAGGATGTCAATAATTATTTTGAGATGTTGCTGAAAGTGTTGACTGAAAATGATTTAATTGGTAAGCCTGAAAGAATTTTCAACATGGACGAAAGTGGCATTCAAATTAACAATAAAACTGGAATCGTAGTAGCTAGCAAGGGTACAAAATGTGTTAATTCTGTAACCAGCGCTGAAAAAGGTGAACATATTTCTATAATTGCATGCTGCAATGCTGAGGGCACTTTTCTTCCCCCCGTTTTGATATTTAAAGGTAAATACAAAAAACTTGAATTTTCTGAAGGGCTGCCGCCAGGATCAGATGTTTTTATGAATCAAAAATCATCTTACATCAACGCTGATCTATTCTACAACTGGATGAAAGATCATTTTATTCCACGAAAGTCAGACGGGAAAGTTCTTCTGATTCTTGATGGCCATTCCTCCCATTCGAATTCATATAAAATGCTACAGTTAGCTAAAGAAAACGAAATAATTTTGCTTTGTCTACCTAGCCACACTACTCAGGCTCTACAACCTTTAGACAAAAGTTTTTTCAAGCCTTTTAAAAGCTACCTATCCAAAGCAGTAACCACTTGGTTTATAAACAACAAAGAAAGGAATTTAAACCGACACCACATTTCAAAACTAATTGGTGAAGCCTGGTACAACTCTGCAATTCCAGCAATCGGTGTTTCAGGATTTAAAGCAACAGGGATATATCCCTATGATCCAAACATTGTTCCTGACTATTTCTTCAGCGTTTCTGATGCAGCAGTTAGAAACAGTCCTGATAATATTCAAAAGAATGACCTTTCTTTGCCGAGTACTTCAACATCTTCAATAAATCAGAGTGACCAGATTGCACACGCTTCTAATGTTTTACAGAAAGAAACACCAACTAAGACCTTACAAATAGTGAGTCCTTTGCCTGTTTTACGTCATAAAACCAGTAAAAGGAAACAGAATGTTAAGATTTTGACATCAGAAACACATTTAGCAACTCGTAAACTCTTTGAAGACAAAAAGAAGTCGCAGGAGAAACACTTGGCAGCACCAGCAAAACGTAAGAAGAATGTTGCAAAAGTGTCTTCATCATCGGAAAGTGAAGAAGAGTTACAGCTCAGTGAATCAAGTGAAGAATGTTCTGTTGAAAATGAAAACACTTGTGTAGAATGTCTCGAATCTTACTTCCATACAAAGAAAAAAAGTGACTGGATCCAGTGTTTGCAGTGTTCTGGCTGGTTGCATGAAGATTGCTCAAACTTTCCAGAGAAATGCAACAAGTGCGGTGACCAAAATAAAGGAAAAGGAAAAGGCAAGAAGACTAAAAAATGAGAGGCTTTATTGGGGCACATATGACTGATGTATCCGTGGAATGTGCCCCACCCTAGACTTTAAGAAATCGTTGATCTCAGCTATTTTAATTACTTTTAAGAAGTTTTTTTTTGTTTTTGTTATACCTATTGAGTCGGAGGTTAAGACTAATCACTTTAATAAACATGTTTTAAATAACACCGTTTATTATTTCAATTTTTCGAATGGTGGGGCACAATTGCCAGGTTTACCCTATTGCTTTTTCATATGTTCTTTTCCGTGAGATATATTTCTATGCCCATAGATTTATTACAATATATTAATATTCTGCTGGAAAATATTTCATAGTATATACTTTATCTTTGCAAATTGCTCATTATTAATAATGCAATTACGTTATTATTTCAATGGTATATAGTCCGGGCAATTCTCTTGATCCACATCCCCCGAAACATAATTGTGTGTATATTTCACTTTGATTAATTGACGCCGAAGCATAGTTCAGGAGTTCGCCCCGTTCTTTGCACGATCAGTCGTAATCGATCCAATACGGTCGGTCTGTGGGTTGATGGCGAGGTCAGGGTGATGTTACTTAAATTACGATCGCTTATCAAGCCCACCGCCAAATATTTCAGAGCGTTCCGATAACATTTACGCTAAATCACTGCAGTAATACAGTAATACAACTTCGACTCCGGCAACTGAGGGGGATAAGTTTCGCGATTGCATTAAGATTATTTCATCGGTATTATTTGCCTGCCCGATTAAAATTAGTTCAATTATTTACGATGTAATTTAGGTTATCTTAAATTCATTTGGTTCACGTTTAAAAGTAGTTTACTTAGTTAAGTATACTTACGTACAGGATATAAAATATGAAGTTTTTCTTGGGAAAGCCGACTAAGCAATTCCAGACACTAATGGCATAAAATGTAATAGACAAGTTTAGATATAGCTAATCAAGATATAATATAGTATATTAAAGAACGAGTGTCATAAGACACGTCTTATTGCACGAGCACAAGTTTCCAATGCAATTAAGTATCTTATGATACGAGTTCTTTGTTATTTTTTCTAATTTGCCTATTTTTATCATCTTCTTTTTATAAAAATAATAGGAATTTCAAAATGTAGTAATTTTTGTAGTTGTTAAGAACTTAACATCTTTTATTATATTTTTTATTTATTGTTTCTTGCTTTATATGTGAATGTTTTTCTTTATCTTTATGTGTTATTATATTTTTGTAATGTATGTTTTATTTTTTAACTTTTAAAATATATTGTCACTTAATGTATTTTTTACATACAAATATTGTGAGCATACTGATGCGGAGCTAGCTTCGGGCGTATACAGTCTCAGCGGCCGAGTTTATTGTCTGCCGACAGGGCTACACGACTGTACACCTCGAGGTCTTGCGATGCATACCTCCTATGTATACGTACGTACGGACGGCAGTGTCTGGCATGTGCGTATACATAGGGGCCCATAGCTTCTCGAGCGATTCACATTATACCGAGGTCGTCATATTTTAATTTCTGATAGGAAAGTAGTAAGTGGAAAAGAGCGCGACGAATTAAAGTAAAGATAGACATAAGCGAGGCTGCCACACTGGACATTTGTAAGGCGTGGGGGTCCCCCGCCACTCCGTTGCTCTCCCTCCACTGTTAGCAAGCAGGCAGCGCTGCATATGATAAGATCATCTTCTGCATATGATAGAAGTGCAAACCGAAATTAAAATTTGACGCTTACGGTATATCTTATGTTCGATGCAGAGCGGCCCCGAAATATCGGCGCACACCGAAAATGAATAACGCTGTGGCTAAAGGCACGCGAGCGTGCCGATTAATTTGGAATTATAGGCACGTGGCTGACGTCACTGTTGTTATGACATTATCATTTAACGTGCACCTAAATTTGAAATTATAGATACGTCAAATCATTAGTTTATTCTGCGCCAATCTATGTTATGCGAATAATTAATAATAGTTTTCATTATTAATTTTTTTTAAGGAAATAAATAACAATTAGAGTCAAAATAAGTCTTTTTATTACAAAATTCAAAACATCAAATTAACAAAACTCTTACTAAGGATAAATAAAATATTATTGGAAAGTTTTAGTAGAACATTCTGTATCGAAGGATGCTTTCCTTATAGCGTCTAGTTGATTGTTTAAAATAAATGTGAGAATGTTTTGCTTTTACTCTTTTTATTGCGTCTGTTAAGATTTATTACTGTCGTAGAATCATGCCCCCTTTTCTTAATGTTTGAGGGCAAAACTATTTATTTTAAAAAATCAGTTTCAATATTTTCCTGTTCTCCAGCAGTGTTCCATTTTCTTCAATAAACCTAATCTATAGTTGAATTCACTATTGCTGGAAATGCTAATTAAGTTGATTAAACAATTGGTAATTAAAATGGCTGATTTTCGTTTTTCCGTTAACGTCATCACTTTAAGATTTTCGCTTACTACATGTTTTGGTTTTGCCATAATATCTGACTTGGTTGTTCCAATTCTATGTTTTAATGTTATGTTTTTATGTTTTCTTACGGCTAAGATAAGTCGGTAGGCAACATCATGGAAGAAAAATTAGGACATTGGCAATTGTCCGTTGTGACATTTATTATATTTCCATTTTAGTTGAAACATACCGTCATTATATTCCTTTAATATTTTGACTTTTGTGATTAAATCTATCTGTTTCTGGATATACTTGAAACTGTAAACTGTTAAAATATTCACATAATGCAATAAATCTTTTTCATGCTTTTGAAATCGATGGTCGCTTCAAAATGTGTTTATATGCTCGATTGTCGATTGTTTATGGCTATCCAAAAAAATGAAAAATATTTAACAAAGTCGGTTAAAGTTGAATTCTTAGGTATTACTTGGTTGATTTTATGGTTAATTGATTCCATACGGTTATTTGTTGTATTATTTAAATTGCCATTTGTCTGTTGCATACAAGCCATTCATTCCGAATAGTATGCCAATTTTTATCAAAATAATCACATACGCTTTGAGGAACGCATTTCTTAAATTGAGTATATATGATATCATATTCAGCCTCATTGTTACAATAGACTAAGTGTTGAAGGTATTCTAAAGATAAATCTCGCTTCTCTTTAGAAATATTCAACTTCTGGCAGTCTATTTCTCGTCTAAAAGTCTTTAAGGTATGAAATAAACATAAATACACAGATCCCCTTGAAAAAAGTTCTTTCATAACTCCACGTTCTGTTAAAGCTTTATCTCACATAAAGCAAATTACTTTTTCAGTGTCGTTTTCGTTTTTAAATAATTCAAAAATCCTGTAATACGATTCACGATCTACCACAGCTATTAATGATACAGAAACAATTTCTTGACTGGCCATTAGAATCCTCTTCCAAAAATAAAAAAAAAAGTGCTGCCGATGTTAAGGAATTTGTAAGTGTCGTCAATACTAACAAATTCAGGCCACGCTTTCATGGAATTACGCATACTTTCTGTAGAGAATTGTAATGCTTTGAAGTTCTTTTCCTCGGCGCAAAGTATATGAGCATTGCAATCTGTTGAGAAAAATATTTTTTTAGGATTATATAGATACAGTAGCATTTAACTCATTACGGTATATGGATTCCAATAATTTCACAGTTTCTGCCAAATGATTTTTCCCAGTCTCGAGTTTGTAGTGAATATTATGAAGATCTTCGAACGCTGTCTTTTTACCAATTTCTAGACGGATTTTATTCTGTATGTTCTTCTTATTTGCGTCCAAACATAAATAATCTTGCACATTTCCAAGGTCTGCTTCATTTAATATACGATTTTGAGGTAAATGATCAAAAACTTTCTAGAAAATAAAACTTTATTTTAATTTTATGTTTATACATATTATTAACTACGTATGTGCTTACAATCGAAAGTTCATGTTTTGAATGTTCTATTACAACTATATACTTTTAAATATTGGCCTCCTGAACAAATACGTAGTTTGAAATTCGTATTACATCCTAAGCGTAGCGTGCTGAAAATTATTACAGAAGTCAAAACAATTTTATCGGTTATGTAAAAGCTATTGTAACCTGGTCTGTCGTAATCCATTTCCTTTTTTAGGACGTTCTTTACCATGGATACATGCATATTAAAGTTCATGGAATTCTAGAGAGGACTTCAACGGTCGTTGAATGTATTTAAGAGAGGAGTTTATTGTACGACTTCTT
Source organism: Amphimallon solstitiale (assembly GCA_963170755.1). Lineage (NCBI taxonomy): Eukaryota > Metazoa > Arthropoda > Insecta > Coleoptera > Scarabaeidae > Amphimallon > Amphimallon solstitiale. The sequence continues at coordinate 8,220,715 of OY720675.1, forward strand.
TGTTTATAATTTTTTTTTGTCTTGTTCATAGATTTCTAAATATTTCTTTAGTTCATTATAAGAACCAAAATGGAGACCAAGGGTTAATTCTTTTTTTTCTTCCATTAATAGTCTCATTTCTGTCATTACTACTATTATTTATGGTAACTGTAGCCATATTGTTATCTAAAGAAAATGAGTCATAAGATACCTTATGAAGTACTGTTTATGACATAAATCTAATCAGGATAAATTATTTCCTAACCCCAATTCCTCAAGGATTAATTTTGTATTATGCATTGCGTGTGCATAACACAAAATCAGAGTACGCTATGTTTAGTGATTTAACTATTATTAAATAGAAACTATTAAAATACAGCGTTTACCCTGTTAGACCGTCCATATTTAATAGTTTATGTCGTTATAAACTGCAGTAATCCACTAACACTAACAGAAATCCGCATCACAAACTAAAATATGCATATTTTCCCCGTTTTTGATACGCGTGCCTCTAATTTCAGATTTCAGAGCACGTTAAATGATATCGTCATAACAGCAGTGACGTCAGCTACGTGCCTATAATTCCAAACTGAGCGGCACACGAGCGTGCCCCTAGCCATAGCGAATAAATAAATGTGTATTTGAACTGAAATTGCGTTTTATTTATGGTACTTTCAAAATAGGAAGTTTCCTTAACAGTGGTGGTTGGCAAAAATTCAAAATTTGAATTTATCGCTTACATTTAATATAAAATGAGTGTAAATATGTCATATACATGAATAATTTACTTCCCATTAAGTCTCGTAGCAATTACGAGAAGCAGTGAATGAAATTTGGAGAATCGTGTAAAGGAAAAGAACTTCATGTTATATCAGAAAACACTCTAATTGCATATTTTCAATTACAACATACTAAATATAAACCATCTACTTTATGGACAATTTATTCTATGTTGAAGTCTTGTTTAACTATATATAAAGATGCAGATATATCGCATAAAGGTATAAGTACATTTTTCACAACTACCTCAGCTTTGCGTATAATGGTATTAATTTGTATATAGGTAGTCTTGATAACAGGTTACACCAGAGCTTGCAGACAAGATCAATATGACCAATATGTCTGTAGACGACATTGACAACAAGTCTGACACCATCATTATTTCTGTACCTAAAACAAAAAATAATATTCGGAAATATTTCGTAATTACAGATACAATATGGATCGATTTAATTAAGAACTATTATATCTTACAGCCTATTAATACTAGTCATGAGCGATTTTTCTTGAATTATCGCAATGGTCAGTGTATTATTGGTCTAATGGGTATTAATATTATGAGTAAAATTCTGATAGAGATTGTGAGTTTTTTGAAATTGCCAAATTCATGCCTAATTGTTTATAGGGCACTGTTTTAGAAGACCTAGTGAAACACGTTTGACAAATCATGGTGGTGATTTGTTGATGAAATTAATGTTATTTATTATTGCATTTTCACATATTGCTTTATTTATATTTATATTTACTCGTAATTTTATTTTTGTATGGTTTTTGTATTTTATTTTGCATGTATTTTTTGTCCTATAACTGGGAAACTCTTGGACAATAAAAAATATTATTATTATTATTGTTATTATTAAGGAATATAAAGACATTAGGGATCTTAAAGACAGAATAAGCAGGCATTTGAAACTTCAAAGATTTGGTAAATCTGTCGAAATACTGCACGGCCGAAGTTGCACAGTTTCTTTTTTAAGAGGCAACATCAGTCCCACTATGCGGTCCGTTCTTGCTGAATAATTTCTTACAGTTATTATTAATTTAAATTAAAAATGGTTTTTATAAAAAAGAATGGAAAAGCAATAAAGAATGTGGGAATGTTATTCTCGAAAATTGTAGTTAAAAAACACATTTTTTACTTTTAAATGAAAATAGTTGCGGCAATGTAATTTACATTGCCAAAAAGTGCATTTTTTTCTAGGATTTTTGGCATATTCTAATTTTTTTTTTATTGTAACATTTCTTTATAAAATGCCTCTAAAGCTTTTATTAAAAAATACACCGTGCGCTGGCGCCCCATGCGGTGAGTCGATACACTAGAATGGATTAAGGGGAGGTGCTATTTGATAAAAATTGCCGAACGCCGTATGTACGGTTATATTACGGGTATATTTGCCGAGTTTAGAATGCTTGTGCCTTTTACAGGAGACACGTACACCAGCGATTGAACCGATGGGATGCCTGGTCAACAGCAAAGCAAATAAACTTGAGATATTTGTCTCCCGCATTTAAATTTATTGTATGAAAATATTCATGGGTCTACATTATTCCAAATTTTCTTTACTTTTTCTCAGTATTCTTCTGGCTTGTATTTATTTAGTTGTATTAAGACTCGCGTTTTATGTAATTTGTAATTATTTTAATGATATTTGCCAGAATTAATTAGATATTACATTTTATTCTGCAATAGATATATAGATTTATTATTACTATGATTATTAATTATTTAAGTTGTACTTCTTATTATTTCTTACCATGATTTGTATTTACTTTACATGTTGAGGTTTTTTAATAATTTGAGCAATGTGTTAGAGAAAACTAAAGTCTGACGTATTGCAACAACAGGGCCGGTGTTTCTTCCTAAATGTGAAAATATTTATATTCTCTAAGTAGCGCATGTTTTAAATTATTAAAAATTATATTTTTCACAATCGACAGTGATATTGTTAATTAGCAAAATTAAATTATAAAATTTGACCGTCGGTAATATTGGAATATAGAGTTTTGCCGGATTCTTGGAAGTCATCATTGATTTGAAGCAAATTTTAATACAACAATTTACAACCGATTGTTATTGATATTGTTTTTTTTATTAATATCTTACATTTTTAATTTTTAGAAAAGCGTCTAGGAACTTTTTATTTATAAACAACCACTATGTGGCATACAAAACGTCAACGCACTACTTTCCGCACTACCTAGGAGGTAGAATGCAAAGCGCGTTTTTGTTCTCATGATATCCCCAGTAGGCCTAAAACATGTTTTTTTTTAGAAAAAAGATGTTCACAAAAACATAGAAAACGTAAAGGAATAAGCAAGTAGCCAAGTAGTCCCCTGCAAACTATTCAAGGCCATTATTTAAAATATGATGTTCCGTTTGCAGGTGCAATAAAAAGAATGTTTAATTTCTCGACATCCGCGTTTTTGCCTAAACGTGTGACAATCAGTACTAATTGTCCAATTTAACGCCCCTACCTAATTTGTCGATTTCTCAAAATGCGGGGATCAATAATTTCAGGTAGTAAATCATTAAAATAACATTTCTCTAAATTAGTTACCATTTCTGTCCAGAGTTCTTCAACTCTGTGTATTATCTCATGCCAAACACCTCTCGGAGTCCAGACTATGAAATAACATAAATCTTTCTTATATCTTCTGTCTAAGAAAGACTTATGTTATTTTATAGTCTGGACTCCGAAGTACGTTTGGCATTAGATAATACAGAGAGATAAAGAACTCTGGACAGAAATGGTAATTAAGTTCTTCATCTCTGTGAATTATCTCATGTTAAACACCCTTCGGGGTTCGAACTATGAAATAACATAAATCTCTCTTAGATATAACATATAAGAAAGGTTTATGTTATAAGACATAGTATTAGGTAAATGGAAGATGAGAGATGTAACACTACAAGAACTCTTATTCGCAGATGATATGGTGTTGATTGCTGAATTGGAAGACAAATTACAACAAAATATAGATTTTTATCAAAAGGAACTCAGGAAAGTAAACAAGGAAATAAACATCGAAAAAAGAAAAACCATGTTAATGTCTCCAAAGAAAAAACGGCATGAAATTAAAATCGAAGAACAGGAGCTAGAACAGGTCACAAGTTTTAAATACTTAGGTACAGTCATAAAAGACACGGGAAAAATTGATGAAGAAATTAAACAGAGAGTTGGAAAAGCAAGGAGACTCTATAGCACCCTGAAAAGAACATTTTTTGGCAAGAAAGGCTTACCACGGGAAATACAAACCACAGGTACACAGAAAAGTGGTCAGGTCATCAATAATATATGGCAGTGAATCCTGGACCTTACAAAACCGAGCAAAAGTAAAGTAATAGCTACTAAGATGAGTTTCCTGAGAAGGATAAAAGGAATCACAAGAAGAGATTGAGTAAGGAATGAGTTAGTATTGACCGATTTAAAGATAAAATCCATAGATTTATGTGATTGGAGGAAGGCAATTGATTGGGTTGGCTGGGTCACATACATAGGATGAATGTAAATAGGTTAGCAAAAAAAGTCTATGAAACCAGAGTACAAAAAAAAGTACAAGCTAGGACAACCACGACTAAAATGGGAAGAACAAGTACGACAAGAGGCTCACAAGCGAGGGATTCATTGGAGTGAGACTAGATGATTGGCGCAAGATAGAAATGATTGAAAAAACAGAATACGAGAAAGAACATGAGTATTTAATATATAAGTGTTATACAATAATTGTATGTATTTGTATCAGTTTTACACCTAAAAGTAATTGGACATAATTGATTAAATAAATAAATCTTTCTTAGAGTTATGTTTAACTATCCCTGTATTTTGTACATGTAATGATGCCTAGGTTTCAGACGTAATTCAGAGTTCCGAATTTCTAAACATGCAATTAACTTTTTCCCTTGTTTCAAATGACGTCACTTCGCGAGCCTTGAATGGACAATTTACATCAATAACCGCGCTTTAATTAGCAATTATTCTGTCCTGAGATGCCGCTAAAAATCTATATATAGGATGAATAAAAACACCATAATCGACTTTTAGGTGTGCCGAAATTTCAAAAGCATTTACAACATGCTTTTCTTGTTCATTACCGTATAGTGTCGCAAAGGTTCCTGTAAATTCCTGGTATAATAAAGCCTTTAACAGTATTGGCTGTACATGTGGTTTTATTCAAATTAATTACCTTACCAAAATTTGATGCCGTTAATCTTTTTACCCTCATTTCTTCCCACAGTTTATTATCTTTTTGCCCTATCGTTAAATTTTTATAATTAATTTTTATACATAATTCAATTTTGGTAATTGATAATATCAGTGAACTTATCAGAATTGATATGGCAGCGGTATCCTAGTAGAACTTCGAAAACGACAAGCTTAGACGTTTACTAAAAAGGAGGTAATGTACCTGCCTAGAAAGCATGACTTGCGAGATATTCCCAAAAAACTGATTTTCGATAAAAGTAAAAGACCTACTTCCGGTCGGAATTTCGAAAAACTTTATTAATACAATTTTTCTCAAATTTAAGTTTCAGTACATTTGAATTCTTTATAAATTTGTTTAAACTTAGTAATTGACGAAATATTTGCAAAATTCGATTTTTTCACTGAAGTAAACTACTACTTCCGGTCTGGCGATTTTGCTCAAAATCTAATCAGTTCTCAAGAGGGAGATTATATTCGTAAATACAAAATTTGGAATTGATATCTGTAGCGGTTTGACCGCTATCGTGATCACAGACAGACACACAGGCAGACACACAGGCAGACACACTGACACACACCGACCTTTTTTAAAAACCACTTTTTTGGTATCTGGGGACCTCAAAACGTGGACATCTACAAAAATCTCGAGGTCGAAAATTTTCATCATCACAATACTTCCTTATACTACGTACAAGAAAGTAAAAAAATGAGGTGTGGCCACCACACGACTTCCTTATACGTATGAGCGTTTCAAACTATACAATTTTAAGAATTTTTTTATACAAAACTTATTCAAAATGCTATTCTAAGTACTTTCATTCTCTTAATAAATCGCTATAGAACGCATACTTTGCAAGATATTCGAAAAAAAGTGCTACTCGCTAAGAGTAAAAGTGCCACTTCCGGTCCGAATTTTCAAATTTCATGTATACAAAAAATATTGAAAATTCAACTCTAAATACTTTTGTACTCTTAATAATTATATATAGAATGCATAATTTACGATATATTTTTTATTTTTATACAAAAGATATTTAAAATTATAATTTAAATACTTTTATACTATGTACGTGCCTAGAAAGCATGACTTGCGAGATATTCGCAAAAAACTGATTTTCGATAAGAGTAAAAGATCTACTTCCGGTTGGAATTTCGAAAAACTTTTTTAAGATAATTTGTCTCAAATTTAATTTTGAGTACATTTCAATTCTTTATAAATTTGTTTAAACTTAGTAATTGAGGAATATTGGCAAATTCGAATTTTTCACTGAAGTAAACTGCTACTTCCGGTCTACCGATTTTACTAAAAAACTAATCAGATCTCAAGAGGGAGATTATACACGTAAATACAAAATTTGAAATTGATATCTACAGCGGTTTGATCGGTATCGTGGTCACACACAGACTGGCGGACAGACACAGACATTTTTTAAAAACCACTTTTTCGGTATCAGGGGACTTCAAAACGTGGACATCTGCAAAAATCTCGAGGTTGAAAATTTTCATCATCACAATACTTCCTTATACAACGTATAAGAAAGTAAAAACAGGCACAGAATTGTTTTTGTAATATTTTAGACGGCATTGCTCATATTTTTACGATTAAAAAAACTTCAACGTCTAAAGTAAATACGGCGAGAAATAATAACTATAAGTAACAAGTAAAATTTCATAATAATAATAATATATATTTATTCCAGACCAAAAATAATAAGACAAAATAAAGCCTATATCTGAATAAAACATTCATTGATTCATTCATTCATTCACCTGACAAATAAAAGAAGATTTTTTCTAAAAAATCAATATGAATGTTATCAAGCAAGCTATGAATCATAAATAAGTGGCACATTTAAAATATATTTGCTTCCCTATTTCTTTTATAAACTCCTTTAATATATCCTCTTATATTAATGTAATAAAAAAGTGGAATAGGTATAATGTCTGTTTATTTGATGTTCAGCTTATTGCAGTTGACCAGGTTGGCTGGTTTTAGACATTACAAAACTGTGAATAGAAAACGTTTGAATTGTGCACCCCTCCAAAATTTTCTTACGTTACGATTGCCCCACCACACAAACGTTTGTGTGTCTCGTTTTACCTCCCCCTTCACACCGCAAAAACCGTAGATGGTCACCGAGCTGCTGCTGTAGGCTCTTAATAACGAACTTTCAACACTTGATAAAATCTCAAAAATGAAACCCAGAAACAAGACATTGCGATACAAAAACATGTCTAGTAGGAATGTATAAATTAATCAAAATATTACGCACAGTGCTATAGTACTAACAGAAAAGTGACTAAAATCATCAAATACATTAAGTAAATACTATCATTATTAATATTTACATTCAAAATCTAGTAATACGCATCAGAAACAATAGATTAATACCAATATCTATCCAAGTGATACAGTTTGCTATTACTAGCTTTTATAGTATTACTAAACCGAACTTTATTGTTATTAAACATTCTTAAACTTAAACGTCTTCTTGTTGTTCTTACAGGGAGTAAACGAAAAGAAAACTGGAATTACACCTGAATGAACCAAAACGATATCCGTGCTTGATTGATCAGTTGTTTCAAACCAGTTCATCGTATCCGGAGATACAGCAAGTTGAATACTTCTATGTAAAAGTCATATGTGAGTACATAGACACATTCTTAATACATTAAATTAACATTAGATGAATTACAGGTGTGGTTTAACAACATTTCGGACATGAAGGAGAAGTGAATATTTACATCAATAACAAATATTGCTATTAATGTATGTAGATACTGCATGTAATATAAAAATAAATGATATAGAACAATATGCAGAACAATATGAACAATATGATTGATTGTTCATTTTTGTTTATATTATTTAAAATGATATGACAAATAGGTAAATAAATAGAAAATGCATATGATGATGTATCATGGTGCGCCTGTCATACAAGCAGCCCCTTATGCATCAGCAAAGCTATACAGCTAACCTGCGTCAGATAATTTAATAAATAATAATTCATTACGCAACATATTGATGTGAATTAAATGAATCAAATGCATATACTCAGTGTGAAAGTATATTTTCTTGTTAAAGACATCCTGAAAAATTTCCTTAGTAATCATCCCATCAGTTCCTCTAATTGCTCTCTTTTGCTACTTAACCCATTACTGGCCAAGACAAGAAAAAAACATTTTGAACATTTTTTTTTATTTAAGTAAACTCAGAACACAGTAATTAAGATACATTTTTGGTACAAGAAAATTTGGTATTATTTTTAACAAAAAAATATATGGGTGCATGTACGCATGTTTGACGAAAAGCAGGTTATTATAAAATAAAATACTAGGCTCTTGTATGAAAAATATCAAAGCAATCAGGATGCAAATGCACATTACATTTCTTACACAAGTAAATTGTATTACTTTTGCAAAGTCGACACTTTTTTCTTGCACTATTAGCATTTCAAATTATAATGTGCCCGATATTGTCAAATCTTATATCACCTGGTAAAGCTGATTTAGAAGGTCTTCCATAAGACGAGTTGAATTTTGCTGAAGTGGCAGCCTCATTGTGGGTGTCTTCTTTTTGTACTTCTTATTTCAGCAGAGACAGCGCTAAACTTGAACGAAATTTCAGTTGGGAAATTTTGGTTTCATTTGCGATATTGAATATTTTCCAACTGTTTACAACCATAGTATCAACAACATTGGTGAATAATTGCCACCACCACTTTTTACCTCTAATACCAATGCGATAATTGGCAATACCATTGTCGTGAAGGTCTACCCCACCCATGTGTTGGTTGTACTCATGAATCACTTTTGGTTGATTGATAAGCATTTCTTTACTCTCTTTGCGGTTGTAACGTTTGGCTTGAGTGACTGGTAAGATATTACAGAAATTCGTCATAACAGTAACTACAGAGTTGTCATTCCACCGAGTAACCAGAACTTTCAAGTTCGAATCAAAAGCGGAAGTGAAAGAGCCTCTTTCCTTTTTTGACATGATTTTGTTATCTTCAAGTGGACATTTTGCAGTACGGTTGTCTCTTACCGTTCCAGTCGCGAAGAACCCTTTTTCACCTAAGTTTTCAAAAAGAGAATATGATGTGAAAAAATTATCAAAACATATTTTATGCTGTTGCGGCTTTTCGACAACAGAAAGAAGCTCTAATACAACTTTTGATACAAATGGACCCATGTTTTCAGTTTTCTGCGCCTTTCCACCATATGGAATAAATTTGAATACCGTTATCGGAGAAAAGACACCACAACTTGAATCCAAATCTCACAGGTTTTCCACGAATAAACATCTTGCATGAGTGCCGGCCAAAATATGGTACCATTTCTTCATCGATTGAAAGATGTTCTGCAAGTATACCAAATTGAATACATTTTTTATTTATAATATCAAAAATTGGTGTAAGCTTCGCAAACTTATCGCCCTTATTTAGCGAGGTGTTGTTTGACAAATGAAGGTTTTGTTCTATTGTCCTAAATTTATTGCGACTCATGCTTTCACGTACAATACGCACTTCCTTGTCTTCATCTTTTGACCAGTACATGTGAGTTTGTGGCAATTTATGATATCCTGATAGTATAAGTATACCAAGAAATTTTTTTAGGTCTATTTCAGTAAGCTCATAGTCATGTTATTTTGTGCAGGGTAAGTATTCGAAAAACTTAAAATATTGCTAATGACTTCCTTGTCAAAAAATAGCGAAAATATTTCCAAGGGTGACTTCCCACCATGCTCAGATACTACATTTTCAATTCCATGGTTATCAAACTCTTTGAGAACAGTAATGTAGGCAATTGAAGCGGCTTTTTTCCAATTTGGCACGGAAGTTTATTTTAGTTTTGGAGTTTCTTTGGGTATCAACTTGTTTCGGCTTGCAATAGCACTAAGTGGTAGCTCATCTTCCGAATCAAAATCACCCTCTTGATTTGTCTGACTTTCATATGTCCCCGCAATGTCCTTATCTACATTGTCTTCCCCAATTACGTTTTCGTCAATATTTTCCTCATCAGTCATTTCGTCAGGTTCTGGAGGCACATAAACAACATCAGTCGATGTAGCATTTTCACAATCTAAATCTTCTTCTAACGCAGCCATTAGCTCTATGGCTGTGAGCGGCCTTTTCGTCTCCCATTTTGAATATTTTTTACTGAAACAAAAACAAACACCAACATAACCCAGATATAAAAAAATTAAAAAAAAACAGAATCACAAAACTGTCAAAAGAAGCAAGAGAATAGCCTAGCTGCCAAATATATTTTGAACTTCACGCTAGTACTATACCTGAACAAAAAATGTCTTACCTCATTTTGACTATAGATACGAGTCTAAAAACACAAATTCAAAACTCTAAAGCACTACTAAGAAGTACCGCTACGATTGCTGGCAACCAACTGAGAGATGTATCAAAGAGTCAAATAATTTTCCGTCAACATGCGAATCGTGTCTCAACCTGCATGAAACCGCTCACGTCCTTCAAAAATTCCATGCTGCAGAAACCAGTGCGGTCGAGCAGCTTGGCACCGGGCGCGCTTTTACCTATGTATTAGCCAAAGGTGCGTATACGCATCCGTTACAAAATACCTGTCATTCTAGCTGTCGTTTTCAAACTATAGATATAAACATGTGTATATATCAAAGACGACATATTTTAAATACACACTGAGAGAAGAAATATATAACAAAAAAATAATTAGTACCCAAAAAAATAATTATTTGAAGGTGTGTACAAAAACCAAAAATACAGTTTTTTTTTAATTAAAAAAAAAATTAAAAAAATTTTACTTTCTATTGGAGATCATAATTTAACATAAGATTTTGGTCTGTTAGAAAAAGCAACCCTTGCGACATAATGAATAAAAAAATATTTTTGATGCCAAAAAAAAAAATGTTTTTAAAAGGTTGCGTTTACGCCCCTTTGGCAAGTAATGAGTTAAATATTACAAATTAGCATCAAACCAATTCCTAAAGAGCCTATAGCTGATGTGGATATGAAAAGTGCTAAAATAAACAAGTTTAGCCGTCTGATTGAATGCAATTGATCTAATATATATTGGGTGTATTGCTGATGACAATTTTATGTTTGTAACAACCAACATTTGCGTTTATAGCAACCTATCATATACGTACAGGACACTAAACTTGAAAACAATATTCAGACACAAATGAATAAAATAACTTTTTATCAGACCACTTTGTCAACGATTTTTTTAAAAAAAATATTACAATCCACATTTTCGTCTTTTACTTTATGGATTGTTCGTAAAATACAGCACTTTAGGGCTCCCATACAGTCATCGGACTGCACGAGCACGGAGCAATGTCGAAGAAAATGAAACAAATTCTGATTATTCGAATTCACCGGCACACAAATAATAAAGGGGCGCAAGAACCGGTGAACTCACCGAATATTTTGAATAGCAGCACGGTCGCCAATAAATGAAAGGGCACGTTCGAGCGATAAGAGATAAGAGGCCGGTGGGGTTGGTCTGCACGTTGATACGACGGCATTGTGTTCGGAAACCCGTGGGAGCGCCAAACATCAAAGAACTAAAGCAATTTTATATATGAAATTGTTTACGGTTATATTTCGTTTTGAATAGATTTTTAAGTCTGATTAAACAAATTGTATTTTACGTCGTGATATCTACATTTTAACTGTATCGACTTGTGCGGTTTCGTTTTTGGTATGCTTTTATGTAAACATTTTAAGTGGAAAATTAAAAGGAAACTATGCTATTGAATGAAAATATTTTGGAAATATATAAGTGGAGAAATGCATAGATAAGAGTGTTTGGTGAATTTGAAAATTCAGAGAACTCAAAGTATATTAAAAGGAATTTTACATACTTCGTATGTTCATGTGAAAAATATAGAAAAAGTACCTACCGATAATACAACAAAAGTGTATTGTTATTGACACCTATTAAATATGTAGGTATTATTGTTATTACAAATTATTACTGTTTTATCTTTATTTTCTATATGTATTGGTTCTATGACTCCGGCACGTATTAAAACATCTTCCATCATACTCTCTATATCACTCACTATAAATTGCCCATAGAAATAACGACGTTTCTATATTATAAAAATGGTCCTTAATGCAAAAAAAGCGATCAAATACAATTGATATATTTACACGGAAAAAAAATTGTGTGAAAATGTTCTACAATTATGGCTCTTCGTCATACAATTTGTCCCGTTATTTTCGGACAACGATAAATTGTATTAAAAAATTACAAAAAATTGTGTGAAGATTCGTAAAACAAAATGTGTTAACATATGCTACATAATGTAGTACTTCTTAGTATAATGAACTGTAACCATGTCATATAATTCGTATTTTTTTTTTACACAAACAGTGTTATATTTTGAAGCTTTTGTATCCGATATAGTAATACTTTGTATAAAAATTTTATAAAGGAAATAGTGATTTTTCGTATTTTTTGTGTATAAATTTTATAGCAATTGTTTAACATGTTTCGAAAAATTGTAATTATCTATAGAGAAGAATATTATATACTCCCTAGCACAAAATGTTTGACAATTTTGGTATTCTTGTGCTGTTGAGTTCTATGTTGTATGTAGAGGGATGTTCCACAATCTTGTCGCTATTTGCTGTATAATTAGTGTTTCAAAGATAATGACAAATTATATCTAAAACTTGTACGATATGCATTAATTCGTACTATTTGCATATCCAATCCACTAGCATTATATGTTGTATTTGTAGCATTCTTTTCAAAACAATAATGAATAATTTTGTTATTCATTATCTTTGTTTTGACAATATACTTTAATGAAGTAGCGATTCTTAGCACTATTTAATTTATATATTATGTTGTATGTAGTAGGTATTTCATACAAAACCATTTCAAGAACAATTTTCATATTGTTAAACAATTCGCAAATTTCTGTAACCCATATATACATATACCTACTTTCACACAATTGAATGTTTACTTTGAGAAATGCGGTATTACTTTGATTTATATTATGATTAAGAAGTTTGATAATGAAAACTCTGTTAAAGGAAAATTATTTTAAATAATGATGTGATTAGGGATGTGTATAGAAATAAAACAGGTATAACTTGATACTTATTTATTAATATACTTATATAAACATAATAATATAAAATAAAATATAGGTAAGTTTCTGTGTAGCAGCAACGTTTTCTAAATAAAAGTGTGAACAACGAGCTAATGGGTTTAAAGAGCATGTCGCACAGAGACAAAAAGATTTTTACTATTTTCTGACATTAAACATGGATGAACAGCATGCAGTTTGGTCTGCTTTACAACAAAATGGTTTGATAGTATATTAGCTGGTATTGACATCTCAAATGCGAAATTATGTTTATTAAATTTGATAGTATCAAGAACTAAACAAATAAAATTAACATCCGTTTCATTAAGTAAACAAATATGTTTGATTATGCCAAATTTAGGAAAATCTAATGAATTTAACACTATAATAGATTCTAGCCTTGACGCATTTCTAATTTTGATGGTCTCCAGTGTAATCCTGGTTTCTTGTTCACATTCATGCATGGAAAGAATAAAGGCAAAATCGTTAATGTAAATTCTTCCCTAACACCTGAAATGATTGCAATGGGAATATTTTATATAAGATAAATGTGTGGCAAAAATACTTACAGCTAGTAATTTCTGGGTCAGCATATATATTTTTATATTGCCCAAGAACTTCTCTTGAATAGGAATCCTTTTTTGCGGTAGCACTGTTTAAAATTGAGTCACACATCAGGGGCCATTTTGCAAACAATCAATTTTCCTTTAGAGGATAAATAGTATTGAAGTCTGCTTCAATCTAAAATAAAGTTTCAATAAAAAGAATTAATTTATTTATGTGAAATGAAATACCTGTGTAAAACCCAACTGTTCGCTTAAATAAGGAAACTTTTTAAAATAATTGTGAACAGGGCCACTATTTTTTACCAATTCAAATCTAGTTTTCCTTGTATTTTCCCAGTATTCTTGCACAGTAGTGAACGGTTCTGTATTTTTGTTCAACCATTGCATGTACACCTCTTCATCAACACAATTAACGTATGTGGTTTCAGTTTAGCATACCTCAAATAATTTATTTACATAAATAACAATAATGACATCAGAAAAGTCATTATATATTACCTGTAATTGTACCTATTAGTCCCAGTTTTCTATAGTTATTCCTCAAATGAGTATAACAGCTCCATACCTTTCCCCTTGCAGCCTTTGGTTTTCCTTTGTTATTTACGTATGGAACATAATATATGTCTGGAATTTCGTGTGGAAAGACGTTAGTGATTTCGTTTACTAACTGTATAAATCTTCCAGCTGTATCCAATGGACTTCGTTTACATGCTAAAAATAAGATGGGAATAAAAATATATATATATATATATATATTCGTATTTGCAGCCTATAATATCGACTTAGTCAAGCAACGCTTACCTCTAAGTCCTTTAACTCGTTACATTTTTTCAGAAGCTTGCGTCTGATACCAATTATTGGAAGAAGATCACGTATGTCGGCTGCGTTTAATAACATAAACGCTTCTTCGTCTATACACTGTTCTAAAATCAAATTATTTAATACGTGATTCAAAGATAATAAGATAAATATCTTTTTCGACTAATAATTAAAAGTAGCAAAAATAATCACTATGTTTGAAGTGTTTATTTTTTTACATTAATTTGTTAATTTGTTGATAAATAAGCAAGGAGTAATAATTGTTTATATGTAGTTTTATAATATGTACTCCTTCCAATTATTTCTTATATTTTGTAACCCCCACAAATAGGTACAGTCGCCCTTTCTCACATATTGTTCCTTCATTACTTACCAAACACCATTAGGACAGAGTTACCTTCGCATTGCAATATAAAATCGTTAACTTCCATTTCTATTACCTCATGCAAGTAATGCAAAAAAAAGAAGATCTTTCAAAAATCCAGACAGTGTATCTATTTCCCACAGCTGTCGTGAACATTTTAGGATGTTTTTTGTACTGCTCGTCGAAATTAGAAAAAACCAAGGACATTACATACTGTTATTTAGGAGTATCTTACAAGTTTTCTGATTTATTATTATACAAATGTATATCCATATACGATAGTAAATTATTGTATTTAGGTGTCTAAGAATTAACAGAGTCGCCTGTAACTCATACATATACAGTACGCATAAATTGTCCCGTTTAAGAAATAGTCTTTCATGTAACAAATAATGCATAGTACCTACGCCATTACGCCTTAATCTATGATGTTAAGTTCGTATTCATTGCTATATATGTACCTGCATAATAATGCTAACATGAACAACAACCTATAGTTATCACAAAAGATTATTTATCTTGAAAAATTGGTATTAGGTTATGCGTTATGCATATTCCAGTCTGTTAATTTATTCTTGACGAATTCGTCCATGACTGGCATTGTAAAACAAAAAGAACGCTTGCATACAGGAATGGTAATATGTAGAAGTACTTACCAATATGTTCAGTATGTGTCTGTATGTGTGATAATAAACAAAGGGCACTAAACAATCACCAAACTTACGTACATAATCAAGGCAAAATGACACTGCAAAATGTAAAATATGTTACGTATTTAACGCTTCTGCTAACACTATACAACCCCACCATTGATACCCATACCACGCCGCAATGTCTGGAGACATTTTTTGTTAAAATAAATATTCAACATTTCCTAATTTTACGACAGAAAATGCATAGCAGGCTAAAACAAATTACCTAAATTTGTAACACAGTTATATTTATTTTTACTTCACACATCTTTTAGTACCAATGTGGACAATATTTCTGACTGAGAGGATAAAATATTTGGCACAATTTTATATCGTATTTTAATAGGAAGACTATCAACGAGTTTAACAATTTATGTAAACCGTTTCTACAATTACCATTGATACAACATTGTGTGAAATTTTCACATACCATTTTTTTCCGTGTACTTATGCCAATAATGACATTCAGTTTGACACTTAGGTCCCGCATTAGATTTGAAGCCAACCAATAAACGTCAAGTAAGTTCTGACGCAAGGACAGTCTGCGAAAAAGTTTAAATTAGACGTACATACAGGGCGCGTTAAAAGTTTATAAAATCGTACATTATAAAAAAAGCATCATGGTAATGCTCGAGTTTTACAGGAAATTGTAAAAAAGATGTAAGTGCATCACTGAGAAAGGCTTGACCAATTTGGCTAATTTCTTTCTTTTTTTAATATTCGTAATAGTTGGAATAAGGTTTTTATGGAAAGAAAAATTGAAATAGTTGCCCGGAAAATTGGAAAATTCCGGAAAAACTGTTTTGTAAATTCCGCAAGTTATCATTATCAGTAAATTGCAAAACTTAAATCGTACTATCAATTGTTTATGGGAAATAATGTGTAAATATTAATTAACATATTTTAGAAATAATTTTACTTATAAATTTAAATTAATAATGAATTTATTGAAAATTGTAAAATTTGAATATTTGCTTGTTTGAAAATTAAAATTCCAATTTCATGAACTCGCACTGTATACTTACTATTTCGGTAGGTTAATTCGATTAAATAATTAAATATACTTTTGTTTAAAATTCTGCCTTCGACAACTCATTTACATTGCATGACTCTTTATTTATTTACCTCACTACTTCTATTCTGCCAATCATTTAACACTCCGTTTTTATTCATGAAACTTTTAAATAAGCAATGGCGGCGGTCTACTCATTGGATTAAACAAAAACACACAGAGTGTAATAATGTCGGTTTATATTGAAATTTTAATGACTAATATTACAATAAGTACGACATGTACGAAATTGATTTTCAATAAACTTGTTTCTAATAGTTATAATATATTTAGTTTTTATGAATTAATCAGAAAGAAAATCAGAACTAATACAAAGTCATTTAAAACCTCAATTGGTTAATATTTTAATATAGAAGTTTACTAAGTTGAAACTATCCTGGTAGGCCCTTTTTACAGTGAGTTTAAAAATAAATTTTAAAATTGGTCGTATATCTTTAATATAATCCTTATGTATGTAAATAATTTATGATTCCTTGTTTAAACCAATGACATATCAGCATATAACGCATAAGCAATGTATATGGAATTATATTACATACAAGGTACTCTAATAGGATCATCAATATGGGACTGTTTATCACTTGAAAGGTATAAATTGAAATTGACTTTTAAACAGTGGTAATAACTTAACATTCAACGAGATATAATTCCTCGAAATTTCAATCATTAAAACACTTGACCAAGTTTTTCGATTCACGTCGATCATAAACAGAATTCAAAAATACTGCGTATGTAGTCAAATTATACTTATGTAGTTATTAAAACTAAAATTTTACATAATAAACAGTAACGTATTGCTGTGATCTTCTTAACATTGAAATAATAATAATAAGAATTAGTTTAGTTATTGAAAAAAAACACTAATTTTATTTTAAAAATTGTATATTTAAGATTTTAAGCATTAGTTGAAAAATGTAATAGTAAGTAGAATAAGTTGCCTACATTTAAGGAGGCGCTGATGTACCAAAAATAAACATGAATTGTAGATACACAGTAAATGAATAAATATAAATTCAAATATAAATAATGGTGCCAATTCAGAAGAATATTTTATAATAATAATACTTAAGATATAGTAAATACCTGTAACTTAATATCTATGTACAGAAAAAGGATATAAATCAAAACATTTCTAGTGCGAAGAAACAGATCGTAAATAAGAATGTTTTATGTAAATAATAACAGCATGAATTAAAAATACACTTGTCAGTTCTTGTATGTATAACTCAAGGGCTTGAAAGACAATGGAAAAATGGTCATGTGTGATTTAAAAACCTGCAAAAGAAAAATACAGTGTTAATGTTGTTTACAGTATTCTGCAAATCAACGTGTTACCAGAAGAGAGGGCATGGATAGAAATCGAAGACAATGTGATGGAGGCGACCGATCTTTGTAGTGGGGGCTCCGTGAGAAAAATCTCAGTTTTTTACAACGACTTTCCCGTATTACCCAAATCGAAGAATTTTTAAAAGAAAAGTAAGAATAACATTGGTAAATGGAAAAAGAAAATATATAACAAACGATGAAAAAGGCAATGCATTCATATACAAGTACAATGAGGGACTATACTAAAGAGGAAGGAAAGAAAGATATACTTACTGAAGATGAAACGTAATAAGTCTGTGAAAAACAATAATAACAAACAGTTCAAGTTATCGCCATTAGTGTGTAGCTGTCAAAGACGATGTGAGCGTATTGGTGCAAGTGTGATAACCTGAAGAAAACAAACAAGAAAGATTTTATCACCAACATTTTAAAATCAATGCCAACTTAAAATTTATTAGATAACAGAGGCGCTACAAATTGTCGATAGGCTTTTGTTTCAGTATATAAGGCGAAAAGAAGAATAGACTTGTAGAAGATGAAGTTTATAATTCGAGCAGAAAAGACATTAATTTAGGGAAAGAATAAAAAAATTTTTGATAGCGAAAGTGAGAGTATGGGCTTATATGCACTATTTATGATCTCACGATTTATGAATCTGTATTAAGAATTAGAATTTTATTTTCATTTAGTTTCTTTTAAAACAATTTCATTCAATTAATTTTCATTTTTATTATTTTAATTTTTAAGATGGAGGACATCAATAAGAATGAATTTGATAAAATGTAAGATGATATGAAGAACAAGATAATTATTCTTTCCGATATCATTATAAATGTATAAGCATTATAACTCTAAAGTGAGTACAAATACCAGAATATAAGAAGTAAATCACTGCAAGAACTCATAAGAACATAAATAAAAAATTTATGCTGTTAGGTATAAGTTTATAAATAGGCTATTATAATTTTTATCATTCATCAACAGTCTAACAACTACAGCATATATTTATAATGGCTGTACCCAACGTGTGGTAATGTTACATTTTCATCTTAAATAAGAAATTTACCATTTTGTAATAATGTAGCAGCCACTAAAAAAAAATATGCTACACTTATGATCGTGAAGCAAAATGAATCTCTGATACAGGTTGGTGTCGAACCGAGACCGACTGCTTGATGTATAATTTATCTGCCAATTCTACTTCCAATAAAACAAACGAACACAGGTAATGCTGATTTGGTTGAGTCTCTTACAACACAGGGTAATTTTGTGCTACAAACTGCTGTGCTCAGTTAATAAAGTGCGTTTAAGCTAACACTCGAAAATTATCTGCATTCAGAGACATTTTCTCAAGAAAGTACAGATAGAGCTTTGGTTATTATTATAAAACGTTCCTTCAGTGCCAATCAATACACCAGGACTAGGTGTGCTTCTATCACTGACCGAAGTCGTATCAGAAGAAAAGTGACGTCAACAAATTTACTACATATACAGGGTAAGTTCGTTATCTATACCGACGATAATAAACGACACATCAACAATTGCTAATATAATCTTAAGCAGTGGTCACTGAAATTCTATGCACCAAAGAATTATGCGTTTTACCACTAGCAAAGATTATTGAAAAGTGAACGCGCATATAGTCTGCAATTGCGCATTACAATACATTTTACAAGAATATGAATTAAATTGTAAAATGTAACGCAAAGTGTGGTAAAATTACACTGAATTCATTCTTGAATTATTAGAGACGAGAAATCAATTAATTGTCCCTCAAGCAAATGTAATAATTAAGTTTAAAACGAAGAAATCATAGAATAACTACACAGCCTGCTCACAGGTGGCGCTAGGTAAACTGAAAAAAATAATTTAATTACGAGTAATTAATAACCATCGTAACTAAATTCAGCAATACGCACTATTAATATATCGCAAAATACTAACAAACAATTAAATCATATTCTAACATTAATATTTACAAATAAAGAATTTATATAAAGCATAGGGTAAATTCTGCCACCGAAATACACAAAATGTGTAAAGATATCATGAAAGAGATAATCCAAAATTCAAAACTAAAAGACCTAAGAACCACGGAAAAACGAATTTAATGCAACTAATGGTCGTGAAATTAATAATGTTACATTTTTTTGTGTTCGCTCTCTTATTATTTGTACCTAATTAGCATTTTGTAAATTTTGTTGCATTTCTGACGAGTGGTGCTGTATATTTACCTTATATAATTCCGTGTAATCTAGGTCACGCCTAGGGTTAATCTTTCGTTTACTTTTGGGAATACGATTATTATGCTCTGTGGTATACTTTATTTGATTTATTTTTTTTTATTTAATTACCTCCTATAATTAAGGGGTTCCTTTCATTTTTAATTAACTTAGGATTATTTTCCTACAATTTGCAGCACTTGCGCCATCTTGTGAGTGCGAATGTTTATAAATGTTACTGCTATTAAGGTGCATTAAGAATCTTTTCCGGTTAGCGTTGTTTTATTCGTTACGTCAATGTATAATTTTCCGCGGTTATTTCCTATTTATTTGTTTCTTTGTTCCGCTCTTATTAATTATCTTTTAAATCAATTTCACGTAACATTTTCTTCCGAGTGAGGTAGATGTCGCTTCCGCGAACGGCTTATTCATCGGCAATCTCGTGGTGATCTTGCATTTCGTCCGCTATCGTGCATCAGATGAGTTGACTTTTAAAAGGCGATCCTTGTTTTACTTCAACCTGTAATCACTGGATAATTTGGGGACTAGAATTGTCCACTTATCGTGCAATTATCACGTAAATCGTGGATGACCCACCAGTGACAGTAAATTATTGGTAATTACTTATATTCATGACTGCTTATTGGGCAGGATTAATTAGTCTGGGGTATACTTGAGGATCGGTGAGTCTCTTAGCTATTTGCAATTTGATTCTGGTGATTAACGCCTGTTTCGTGTCTTCCCTTTTCTTTTTAGCTGTTTATTATATGCCAAATTGCCGTCTATATTGTGGTACGACCTCGTGTTGGAAAATCGGAAGTCACCCGCCATTGCTATTATCATTTTTCATTAAGCACGTGGACGTTCATTTCTATTGAAATACCTGGGATGTTTTATGCTGTTGAACGTTAAATTCCACTATGTTGGAGACATATTTGATGCAATTTCGTGAAGGATCTGATGTTTGTTCGGTCCAACTTCTCGACAAGATATGTATAATATATAGTTAATTGTTTTTTTTATAATTGGAACTTAATTACCTGTTAGTGTTCAATAAGTCCATGAACATAAGTTGCACTACTGTTTCTAAAGTACATTTCATTACCGATTTAAGTAAAATTTTTAAGGCTAGATAATTTTGTGTCCGATGCCTTTTGGAATCGGCTTGATTTAAGCTTGTCAAATTAATTCTTTTGTTATTTACTTTCGGGTCAGCAGTCTGATCTGCAGTTGTGAATTACCTTTTGTATAATTTATAGTTTATTAATTTTTAACTTGAATATCGAGGGTGCTCGACAAGTTATGGAGCAAATTTAACCGATTGTTAGTCAACTTGAGACCTTAAGTCATATGTTAGTCAACTGGAGACCTTAAGTCATATATTTGATTTAATTGCTTTCAGGTTTAGTCTTGCATGTTATAATTATAAATTCGAATTACTCGATTTGAATTTCTTTTAGATTTTAAAAGGCACATATACATTTTTTACTGTCTTATAGGCATTCATGTACACGAGATCTCGTATTGCCGAATTTCTCTGGTAGATTTGCCATCCGTTCTGCCAGGGCTATCCGAAGGCAGGAAGTGAGGGTAATAATACATATATACAGGCCGAACTTTTAGACCGTAACATTTCTTTTTTCTTAATTTAAAGACTAATAATATATTTAGTATATTTTAATTTATTTTTGAAAATGGTTTTAATATATTTTTAAACAAATTAAAATTAAATCTATATATGGCTTCTGTTGCTTTCCAAATTTGCATTCCGACTTTTCTATAAACTCATAATTACTATTTATATTTTTAATTTATTTAAATTAAATGACAATTTATATTTTACCTCATAACAATATTATATTATGCTGTACTACCAAATCTATTTATATCAGTTCCTCTGGGATCACATCTCATACTATATTTATGCCTTTGATCTTCCTTTTTCATTAAATCAACTCATGTAAACGGATATTTTATATTAGATGAAAGCATCCCTTATATTTTACATTTCAATAAAGTCTGACTTACGGTTACTGTCGATATTATAATTTAGCTTCCGGCCATAACATTTTCCTTCTATTTTGTATCCCTCTGATATTTTATGTGTGTCATAACCGGGAAGACAAAAAGGATTGGAATAGATGCTGTTTCTGCGCTTTCCAAGCAAACTCTCTTTCTCTTGCGCCACTAACTCACGCTGCACGTTCATAAACTACGTTTCATCCGGGCGATTTTCAAAGTCTCAGAAACGAAAAAAGATAGAGAAACGTGTTTGGAATATATTTCCCTTAAGAAGATTCGCCGACAGTCCGCACACAGCAATAGGAGTGTAGTTAGTCTGAGTTAGTCTCTTTTGTTTGCGTTTTAAGGACGGACGTCGCCGTCTTTCATATTTGACCGTTCATCATGAGTAATCAGAGTGGAGGAAAATTCCCCTTTTATGTTTTGAAATATTATTATGATCTTGGTGATTATCTCTCTTTAGTTTTTCTTTTCGCTGGACGTTTTTCTTTCACGGAGAGTTGTTTTTTCGTACCACTGTTTGCCTAAATTCTTATAAAAAAAAGAAATATATGTCTCCTTATAACGGCTGACTATAAATCTAATATGTTTTATGATTATTTCATAACCGGACAATGATAGAAGTTTAGCATTTAAATGTATCAGTAATTTACATTGGATGTTTTAAAAAATACGGAAGATATAGTCCAGTCGCTCTCGCAACCGACATACGCCACCAAATTAAAATGGCGTCAAATTTGAGACGTGGCAAAATTTGATCTGATTTGTCAAGTGCATTGATTATACATAAGAAGATATTCCAAATCCATAAGAAAAAGATTGCGCCTAAAATCAACATTTTGGACGTCACCACCAGTAGTCGCTAGTTGTCAAAGTGTCCACATGTGTTGGAGGTAATTTACAAAGTAGTTGAGATTCATACCGTTAACCAACATAATAAATTCTTACTTTTGGTTTTCAGTAAACAGATGATGCTGTAAAAAGTAAATAAATTTAATTTATTTTTACTTTCTTATACGTAGTATAAGGAAGTATTGTGATGATGAAAATTTTCGACCTCGAGATTTTTGCAGATGTCCACGTTTCGAGGTCCCCTGGCCCGAAAAAAGTGGTTTTTAAAAAATGTCTGTGTGTCTGTGTGTCTCTCTCTCTCTGTGTGTGTGTGCCTGTGACCACGATAGCGGTCAAACCGCTGCAGATATCAATTCCAAATTTTGTATTTACGTGTATAATCTGCCTCTTGAGAACTGATTAGATTTTGAGCAAAATCGGCAGACCGGAAGTAGTAGTTTACTTCATTGAAAAAATCGAAATTTGCAAATATTTCGTCAATTACTAAGTTTAAACAAATTTATAAAGAATTCATATGTACTTAGAATTAAGTTTGAAACAAATTGTCTTAAAAAAGTTTTTTGAAATTCCAACCGGAAGTAGATCTTTTACTCTTATCGAAAATCAGTTTTTTGCGAATATCTCGCAAGTCATGCTTTTAAGACAAGTACGTTACGAGTATAAAAGTATTTATAACATAATTTTCAATATCTTTTATATAAAAAAAATTTCAAAATTCAGACCGGAAGTACCACTTTTACTCTTATCGAATAGCGATTTTTTGCAAATATGTCGTAAGTTATGCATTCTATGTATATTTATGAAGAGTACAAAAGTATTTAGAGTTGGATTTGGAATATTTTTTGTATAAATGAAATTTCAAAATTCGGACCGGAAGTAACACTTTCATACGTATAAGAAAGTCGTGTGGTGGCCACACCTCATTTTTTATATACGTATTAATAATAATAACTCTGATCTTATACCACATATATTGTGCAGTTTCATTACTAAAATGTGTAATACTAATAGTATTTAAATAATATTTTATTTATGCTCCACTCTACTAGAATAGTTATTTACGAACAAAGTGCGTGAAATCATATTTCGCGAATGAGTGACCAGTTTATGGACACGAATTCGCGAAATGTTTCACGCACGAAGTTTGTACAATATTTCTTGTACGAGAACTATAATAATAATACATATTGTTAAATACGTTATCGTTTATGACACACTACTAATCTCTTGATATTAATTAAAAAAAATTGAGTTGGCAGTATTGATTATTTGAAGTGACATTTAATTTAAAATTATCAAATTCAAAAAATTCCATACAAAATAAAAACCTCACCAACAACATGAATTCTGATAATGAAATGCAATGTACACCGCCTGAAATTCGCGAAGCTGCCAATATTGCAGTGGATAATTTATTACCCATAAAATCAAAAAACGTATACAAAAACACTTATACTAAATTCGTAACTTGGGCTAGATCTAAAAATATATAAAAATACTCCGAAAATTGTTTATTAGTTTATTTTCAAAATTTGCAATCAAATAAATCATTATGGTCCACTTATTCTATGTTAAAATCATGCTTAATAATATATGATAATACGGATATATCTAAATATGCAAAACTCATAGCGTATTTAAAACAGATAACGAAGCAACATCAGCCTAAAAAATCAGCAGTATTAACCGAAGAACAAATTACTAAATTTATTGTTGAAGCACCAAATTCTTTGTTCCTACTAATGAAGGTAAAGTCATTTGCGTATATTTAAATTCCCTACAACACTATATGTATTTATAGGCTGTATTAATATTGGGTATTTCTGGAGCGCGTCGACGTGAAGAACTTTGCAAAATGTCATTGCGAGACATAGAATTTAAATCGAATTTAATTATCGTAACAATTCCAGAAACTAAAACAGGTAACAGCCGTACATTTGCAATCATTAAGCCCGAATGGATTGCATTAATTCGGCAATATGCAAATTTAAGACCGGACAGCCAGCAGCGATCCATTTTAACATATCGCAATGGCAAGTGTGTTTGTTCACCTGTTGGTCTTAATACAACTGGCAAAATTCCAATGCGAATAGCTGAGTACCTTCAGCTTGATAGCGCAAGTAACTTCACAGGTCACTGTTTCCGAAGGAGTTCAGCGACATTGTTGGCAAACCAAGGAGGTGACTTGCTTTCAATTAAAAGGCATGGAGGATGGAAATCATCTACGGTTGCAGGATATATCGAAAATTCTCTGCATAGTAGAATTCAATTGGCTAAAACAATGACCCCGTTAGAGATATCGACTCCGCCTGCAACTTGTTCGACATCTGAAATACAAGATATATGTAATAATACAATCAACGTTACTCTATGTATTGCGTTGTGCAACAATATTAATAAATAATTTTTAAGAAATTACTTAGGTTTTTTTTCCTTTTGAGCCCAATTAGAAACCACATAGTCTAGATTGTATTCGCTAGGGTCGGTTCATCCGCATCGGCTAGTAATGTATTAACGTGGAATATTTCGATAAATGAGTCTTTCAAAGGGAATTGTGTAAACCCAGGAATCACTTATTCTGTCAATATAGAGAACAAACGGTATTCATTCATAGGTAGAATAGTTATATTTTATCTCACGTAATCGTATAAGAACAAATTCAGTTAAATTTCGAAGATGAATAGACGTTCAATTGCCTTCAGTTACAGTATTATATATCGATTATTAACTATTGTTCAATATATTATGTTATTTAGGAATATATAAACATCCCTTGTAACACATCACTTATTTGTAAATATGTTTTTTGAATTTATTATTAGGTACTATGTATTTCTTATAATCAACACATTATTTCAGATACTATTTATTTTTTCGCAAAGGGATATTTGTCTACAATTGATATTTTGTGAAGACGTTTTCCTTTATAGTACGAACCCTTGTCGGTTAATATTTGGCTTCGATTGCATTTTATATTCGTTTTATGCATTGTGAATATATTTAGGTATATAAAATACATAGTCTAACTAATAATTGTCTTGCTTCATTCATAGAAGCATACAACAATATTATGTTTTTTTTAATGTGTAACAAACTTGTAGTTGAATTTTTCGCAATGCCCTGTGTGTTGACTGTTTATTAATTTTAAAATAGCTTTCTGTGTGTAATTTTCACAATCAAGATTCAGAGAGTAATGTTGTGACTCGTGTAGCTGGCAGCAATTAAAAAATAAATTAATTATTAGCAATACTACAAAATGTATTCTCTTAAATTTGTTTGTTGAACTGTTGGTTGTCATATCGAACATCAACCGCGATTAACAAAATTCACGCAATATATTTTTTAAGATGTTATACTACCAATAACCTGCCAAATAAGTGTTTACACGCTCAAATAAATTCATGAAGTTTTTGACATTGAATTTATATCCAATAAATTGTCGTCAATTCTTTCTTGTCAAATAAATTCATGAATAAATTGTCGAATTAGAACCCGCTCTAAATTCTAGAGAAATATGGTAACATTTTAGTTTAAAATAAATGCCAATTTTCGGATTGTGAACTTTCTGCCACGTGAAAAAATTTTGTATTATATTAGGTTGATAAAGTTAGTAAAATCAATAGTATTTGTAAATATTAATGTTGCAATAAATAGTATGCAACTATTGCTATTCCGTTACAGAGGACCGACAAAAAAATCGATTGTGAGAAGTAAATAATTTCACTAAGCATTTGTAACAAACAATTATTTTAATGATCATGATCAAGTCTTATAAAAGATAATATTGTTCATGAAAACAACTACAATACGCTTTGGACAATGTTGCATTTTATTACTACATAGTTTGTGATTACTACAATCAAGTACATATAAAAATATTCGGATATTCTTTTGTATCCCTCAGCAAGCTATAAGTGCCAATTTTGCGGATATTTCACACAAGTATAAGAAAGTTATATGGTGCCCACACCTTATTTTCTTAAGTTGCACCTACTGATTCTTTCACGACCGACTATGCAAAAGAATATTTAATCTAAGGGTAGATTGTTTCAGCATTATCTATATCTAACTTCATTCCTTATCGAGTTGTGTTGTATTTTGTCGATAAATTTATAACTTTTCAACAATTCTGTATCAACAAAAGATAGCTATGATTAAGTAGGTGATATTTAATCAAATTTAACGTGTTAATTTTTAAATGATTTTACTTTCTTGCAAGTTTTTCACACATCTGAAACTCAAAAAACTTACATGCATTTTGAATATAAATCACTCTGTATACACTAAATCCATTCGATTGTTACAAAAGGTAATAGTTTCGATGTAAATTATTATTGTAAATATAATAATAATAATAAATTATTTATCCATAAACATTTATTGTACACTTTGGGCGTCAATACACAAAAAAAAATGTTATAATAACAGACAAGCTGTCATATCCTAAAAGAAAATGGAATAAAACAAAATTAAAAGCTAATACTATAACTGTTTGATAGATTCGCCTTTTACTTGATGTAAATCCATTATCAAATTAATAATAATGAAAACAACTTGTTTTAGATTTACACTGTGTTTATTAAAATATATATGACAATTGTTTCGCTACCTTGTAGCTTCTTCGGATAAATGTTACAGAATGAAGTGTACAACATCAACTTATTATATTGAAAATATTACTGACTACACTACGGTTTTCCCAGCAATAAACCTTAATTGTATTATAATGTACTTTATGTATCTATTTTAAATATACTCCATGACAAATGAGTATCTTTACAACTACTTATAATCCTTTATGGACAACTTAGAAAATAGAATTTTTAAAAATAAAGATTTGACGAATAATGTGTTTTTTTGGTATCGGTATGTTGATGATATTCTAGTAGGATACACAAGCACAGATAGACAACTAAATAAATTATTCAATTTTATTAATTCTTTAGACCCTAATATCACATTTACAATAGAAAAAGAAAATGATAATAGTATCAATTTCTTAGACTTGAAATTAAAAAAACGCGACAATAAAATTAACTTTTCTATTTATCATAAAGAATCACATACGGATACCACGATACATTATAATTCAAATCACCCATACCAACAAAAACTAGCGGCGTTTCATAGTATGACATTTAGACTTATTAATATTCCTATGTCAAAAGAAGATTACAATAAAGAATATAATATTATAAAACAAATAGCTTTTAATAATGGCTACGACCCTAATATTATCAATAAATTAATTTCGGATAAGTTATATAAAAAATGTCTGCAAGAAGCTTACCTCAATATCACAGAAAAACCAAATGAGAAATTCAATTCATTCACTTTCATTAGTAGAGAACAGAAAAAATTATCCATATTTCTTAAGAAACAAAACATAAATGTAGCATACAAAACAAACAATAACTTAGGGACATTTATTAAAAATAATAAAGATAAAACTTCAAAAGATAACAAATCGGGTGTCTATAAATTATCGTGTGGTACATGCCATAAAGCATACATAGGTCAAACTGGAAGAGCCTTTAAAAAACGTATAGAAGATCATCAAAAAGCGTTTACTAATAAAAAGGAGAACTCAACGTATGCCACTCATTTGATTGAAAACAACCATGACTTTGATGAGAATTTCGAGATCTTACACATAGCAAATAAAAGTAAAAAACTAAATCTCTTAGAATCACTAGAAATTAACAGACTAAAAAATTTAGATATATTATTAAATGACAAATTAGATTTAAATTCTTCACCTTTATTAAATATGTATAATTTATAAGTAGTTGTAAAGATACTCATTTGTCATGGAGTATATTTAAAATAGATACATAAAGTACATTATAATACAATTAAGGTTTATTGCTGGGAAAACCGTAGTGTAGTCAGTAATATTTTCAATATAATAAGTTGATGTTGTACACTTCATTCTGTAACATTTATCCGAAGAAGCTACAAGGTAGCGAAACAATTGTCATATATATTTTAATAAACACAGTGTAAATCTAAAACAAGTTGTTTTCATTATTATTAATCTAATACTATAAGGAATAGTAACATCAAATTGTTGTAGGCTGCCAACGACTTTCTTACATTTATGTAAATACTTTTATAGTGTATATATAAGAATATAAGTATACTTCCTGACCGAATTTTGAAAACTCTGTTATAGAAAATTTATTCTGAATTGAATTTTAAATGCTTTTCTACTTTTAATAAATATAAATATGGGAATTAATATTATGCCAAATATTTGTAAATAACTATTACTGATAAAAGTAAAGCTATTACTTATATTGAAGTTGTTACAGAATTATTTCTCTATACTTTTACATTTTTCATAATTTGTTTTAACCAGACCAGACCAGATATTCCCAAAATATGATTTTTGTCCTAAAGTAAAGTGATACTAATAGCTGCTGTTAAAATGACGTTTCTATTATAATTCAGAATAATATACAATAGGATTCTGAATTACATTAGAAACGTCATTTCAAATTCATGCCAATAAACACTGAAATTTTCAATGTACGACGAAAACAATGTAGGTCATCCCTTTGACGCGTTTAATCACTATGAAATTGATTATTCTACCAACTGATTATTCTGCGAATTTATTGTTGTGGAAATAACGTCGAATATGCCAGAGAACCTGGGTTAAAGTTTCTGTTAGACGAAGAAATATTTAGGCAAATCTATCCATTATATATGTTACGGTAAATGTGATTAATTCTGTGATTATGTATAATTACAGGTGATTATTCATAATCACCATTAACTAAATTTGGTAAATGTGTTATTGGATATTTAGCAAATTACCCGTTAGTTTATAAAATCTCCAACTCATAATGAAGAATGTAATAAATTCCGAGTATTTTGTGAGTCACATGGTCTGAATTCCAAAAAATAATTATTTTCAAATAACACTAAAAATTTCGTAAGAATTAGAAGAACTGGCTATTAAAACTTTCAATAATACTTCAATTTAATAAATTAAATAAAAGTGGCACTTTTGTACTTTGCTTTCATTAGATATCTTTAAAGAGATATATTATTATATTATGTATGCATATTATTATAATACCATGTTATATATGTATTTTTATTCCGCATATTTAACAAATAACTGCGCATATTACACACAACCTTAGATAAGTGATAAAAAGAAAGTTATCAATAATAGCAACAACGTAATTCTTGATTTAGCCACTTTAATTAAGAATGTATGTTATTTCGTATAGTTAAAGTATCAATATGATTATATTATATTACTAATTTAAATTAAATTTGCGTCTCAAATTATTATCATATTATAGAACATAGCAGTGCGACGTTTTCATAAATATGGGCCGCGCTTATTTATCATTTTGGCGCCCAACGTGGGGCGCTTCGGCAAATAATTTTCTTCAACATTTTATCAATATGTAGTGTGCTGCTAACTACACATTGATTCCACTGCAATTATCTTTTACAAAAATGATACTTAGTTTATGGTAAAATGATTACCTATTTTTTATTACATCAATACATTTATGCCATAGATTTAAAAAAAAAGAATAAAAAAAATATTTTGTACTCATATTAAATATGTTTATCGAATAAAACTGAAAAACGATGCCAATCAACAAAAAATATTTAGGAAAATAGAAATAAAAACGAAATATAAATAATCATCGGAGCCTGAAAAAAAAATTACTCGCCTCGTTTCAAATGATGAACGCCAATATATAACATTTTCGTTCTGTTCCGTCCAAAAAAAGAAAAATGCATTTTCCAAAATAAAAACATTATTTTTATTACCTCTGGATTTAATATATTGGAAATGAACAATGCCCTAGTATCGTATTTCCACGAAAAACATATATTCATGATGAGAATTTTTCGGAATTTATTATATTGTTTAATGGTTTTTCGAAGTTATTAATTTCGCCCAATGGTTGGCACGTACGACACAATCTCCCGAACATTCATCAATTTAATTGGAGCACATTTTTAAACAGCGTAATGTAATATTTCGATGCAATTTTTCAACGTCAGTTTCGGGTTAAATTGTTAATGACCGCCGATGTCAAATCGTTTCTGTTTTTATTTGCTATTCATGACTCAAAACCGTAACATTATTTTTTATTTTCACCATTTCATACGCACACCCCCACACACACACACACACGTATGTATATGTATGCATTATTTGATCTGATAAAAGTAATTTACAATTTTAATCTTTGGAGTTCTTTTTTGCTTTTTGCTAAAAGACTTGAATTTCGGCCCACATTTCATTTCGATATTTATCCTAAATATTGGAGATAAGGTACCTAAACTACAAAAGTGAAATCTGCGAAATAAATTCTAATATGCTTAAATGCTGCCATATTTACGGAAAATACATCAAACCAAAACTTTTTTTTCAATATAATGCATACTGGACCATTTCCACACCATTATTAATAACTAGGGAGCGGACGCGAAAGATTGATGAGTCATCGCCCATGGGCGCACTATTGAAATGTTTTAAAGAGGTTTTAATTTTATTTATATAATTGGATAACAAGTGGCTGGTGATCTATAAAATACAAAATACCTTATTATTTGTTCATTTTCTCTTCTGTAAGATTTGTTCTCTTTGAATTAAGTACATCCTTGTAGATAGAAAACGTCCTCTCTACATCGCAACTGGTTATAGGTGCGTACTGGAAATATTTTTTTAGGGGAATGAAAACACTTCTTGGTGGTTTTTCGCAATTTTAATTCAACTAGTTTTTTTTTGCAATTTTCTCAATTTGGTGTTTAATGCAATAAGCAAGTTTTGCATCTAGAGCACTCAAATATAGTAAATTTCATGTAAATTTATTTTCTTAATCTATGTAAAGGAACATTTTTAAATCTCCTTATATCTCATCATTATCCTTTATGAACGTTTTGGGTACTCTCTATTTTGAAAACCATTTAACTAGATTTTAAACTCTATTGTTTCTAACTTATACAATTATTACAACTAAACACTAAATATCTACTTAATATAATATCGAAAATGAATAGTGTAAACACATGGATATTAAAACTAACATCAAGCAGTAAATAAATACTGTGACTTACATATAT
Organism: Amphimallon solstitiale; assembly: GCA_963170755.1. Lineage (NCBI taxonomy): Eukaryota > Metazoa > Arthropoda > Insecta > Coleoptera > Scarabaeidae > Amphimallon > Amphimallon solstitiale. Next base: position 8,252,823 of record OY720675.1, read on the forward strand.
ACATTTATACGTAAAACGTATATGCATATATGCATGTGTTTGAGATACACACATACATTAAGTGCCACTGCCGACAATAAAACCCACAGACACCGGTATTTCGACCTTTGAGGTCTCGTCAGTGGGCGTGGAGACTGTCGACAATGGCTTCAAGACTTAAAAAGCTGCTTATGTCATTTTTGCGTGTTAAATGCAGTGAGAGTATCACAGCGACATCTAACACCCCTGTGTCATCTTTTGGTGGTCGAAACACCGGTGTCTGTGCGTTTCATTGTCGGCAATGGCACTTAATGTATGTGTGTATCTCAAACACATGCATATATGCATATACGTTTTACGTATAAATGTATATATGTATGTAAGTCACAGTATTTATTTAATATAATATCTATACTAAAAGATTAAAATTGTTCAACGAATACTTTAAATACATTTAATTCTATTTACCTATGGCTAAATTGTTTTATTTATTATTTCCGTTTTATAACAAATGTAAGACCCACAGCAATATGTATCTACACTCGCCACATATAACTTGAGCGGTGAAGGTCATATGCGCAAAAAAACAAAGGGGAGAGTGTAGTAGCGAGATGTACACGGATGCATTTGACGCAGATGTATCCATCTCTATCGTGCATTCTCTCTCTTCTTGATCTGTGCCGATGACCGCTCAACTTATATGTGCATTTTTAAGTGGCTACATTTTTAAATATTTTATAGATGTATACTTTTATATACATACACATTACGTCATTGGTTACGTTTTCATTCATTTTAAACTTTACCGCATGTTTACCCCTCCACTTACGACAGAGCCCGTCTTATCCGAGTTGTCGATTATACGAGTCACCCTCGGTCTACAGTACCTCGAATAAGTGGCTCTGTGTTTTGACCGGGAGGGTTTATCAATTTTTCGTAATATATCACATGAAATTTAAGGGGGCTTACGCAGAGGTGCCGACTAACTGCCGTGAGGTAGGACGTAAAGGTGTGGCGCCATATGCGCTAATGTAAATTCTGGACTTTACAAGGTTTCGTTATAACAATAGTACCGCTTTTATTTACGAAATATCGAAACGAAATTTAAAACACAAATAAACAAAGGCTCAATACATGCTCTACTGGAATTAGTTTTTAAAATAAAGTTTCTGAAACTGTGATATGATGTAAATTTTGCCAACTTTGAGAGTGAAATGTAGGAGTAAATAATTTGAATTATAAGAAAGTACTCCCAACGAAGCCTTAATTAATCCTTTTTATTCAATTTAATGCATTGGAAAAGTTGCCCGGAAATTTGGAAGTTTCGAAAAAACTGAAGGTGCTTTTTGCTAGAGGCTTTTTGTACAAACTCAAGACCATAATTCGCGTTTTTGGAAACAAAAATTGGAAAGTTGTCCAGAAATTTGGAAAATTCGAAAAAAAATAAAGGTGCTTTTGGTATAGGCTTTTTGTACAAACTCTATACCATAACGCATTTTTTGGGAAACAGAAATTGGAAAAGTTGCCCGGAAATTTGGAAGATTCGAAAAAAACTGCAGGTGCTTTTGCTATAGGCTTTTGTACAAGCTCAATACCATAACTCACATTTTGGGAAACAAAAATGGGAAATGTTACTCGGAAATTTGGAAGATTCGAAAAAACTGAAGGTGCTTTTTGCTATAGGCTTTTTACACAAACTCAAGACTATAACTCACTTTTTGGGAAACAAAAATTAGAAAGTTCCCCGGAAATTTGGAAGATTCGAAAAAAACTGAAGGTGCTTTTGCTATAGGCCTTTGTACAAGCTCACTACCATAACTCACTTTTTGGGAAACAAAAATTGGAAAGTTACCCGGAAATTTGGAAGATTCGAAAAAAACTAAAGGTGCTTTTGCTATAGCCTTTTTGTACAAACTGAATACCATAACTCATTTTTTAGGAAAGAAAAATGGGAAATGTTACTGGGAAATTTGGAAGATTCAAAAAAAGTGAAGGTGCTTTTTGCTATAGGCCTTTTGTACAAACTGAAGACCATAACTTACTTTTTGGGAAACAAAAATTGGAAAATTGCCTGGAAATTTGGAAGATTCGAAAGAAACTGAAGGTGCTTTTGCTATAGACTTTTTGTACAAACTGAATACCATAACTCACTTTTTAGGAAAGAATAATGGGAAAAGTTGCTCGGAAATTTGGAAGATTCAAAAGAATTGAAGGTGCTTTTTGCTATAGGCCTTTTGTACAAACTGAAGACCATAACTCACTTTTTGGGAAACAAAAATTGGAAGAGTTGCCCGGAAATTTTGAAGATTTGAAAAAAAACTGAAGGTGCTTTTTGCTATAAGCTTTTTGTATGAACTCAATACCCTAACTCACGATTCGAACGATGGACATGCGTAATTCTTTCATTGTTTTGTTCGTTATAATCCTGGAAACGTTTTCAGACAAAAATACAAAGGAAAGTCGGAAAATTTCGACAAACTGCCAAAATCATAATTTTTGTACGCACTCTCGATCATAACTGACGATAGGAACGACATATTTGATTGATTCAACAGATAATGTTAATTAAAAATAGACAACAACAAATTACAGCCAATAAAAGATAATATCTAACAGAGATCCGTCTGTTTCATCATCGAAATACGCGATAATTTCGCCCGCAGCACGTCCGAAAAGGATGGAGCTTCTTGCGCTGAAGTATATCGGCCATATATCAAACGGCACCGGCGGTGCTTAAGCTGGAAAGAAAGAAATTGAGCAACACAGATAAATTACACTCCTTCATGTGGCATTGTGTATTTGTAACTTCCACGAACGTAAGTTTATTTTATTAAATCAGAATCGACAGCGCGAAAATACAAAGCGAAGCCAAACCTCACGTCAGACGAGTGAAAAATCGCTCCCGGTTCTATTGCCTTCAATACCCTGAAAATTATATGCGCTGCTGGTGAGAATGCATCTCTTTCCTTGAAATGACTAAAAAAAGTCAAGAAAATAAAATATACGTACAAATATACAGTATCCACAATAAATATTAGAAGACAACTATAAATAACATTGTAGATTTACGAGAAATTTAAGAAAATACATTGCAATTCTTAATTATTTGAAAATCCTTAGTTTAACTTATTTTATATCCAAAATTACTTTCAATATAAATCAAATATAACTTACTTGTGCAAGTCGAAATAATAATGTTTTCTGTAAATCCTTCGATTCGCATGACGGATACGCGTAATTCTATTTCATATTTCATATTTCATATTTATTTGTCATCAAAAGCTTACATGACATGTCGGTAAAAAAGTAAGATAGTAAATAACAAATCAAACAACAGTGCAAAGCCACTGATACATTAAGACAAACAACATAGAACAAAATACTTAGGGATAGACATCCAATACAATATTAAATTTCGGAATTTACCCTACAAAGTTTATAAAAATAGGTAGAATCTATTATGAAAAATTTCTAAATTATATATGTAATAATCGCTGGCAGATGCTAGAGTTTTTTTGCTAGAAATTCCTGTACACTGTAAATAGTTTCTTCCATCAACATTTCCTTCACAGCCCTCTTGAATTTTTGATGACTCATCCGCTTGTAAGTGTCTGTGAGGCAATTATAGAGTGTAGCACCCCAGTAATTTATACTCTGTTGTGTCATCCTCAGCCTATGGTGGGGAATAACAAATTCTTCTTTGTGTCTTGTTTCATATTTATGGAGATCCATGTTCTTGGTGAAACGTAATGAATTTCCATGCATAAACTTTAATATTGTTAAAATATATACACTCGTGATTGTAAGAATCTTCTCCCGCTTGAAAGCACTTCGACAAGTGTCCTGAAACCCGAATCCACACAATACTCTTACAGCTTTTTTTTGCATGATCAGCACCCTCTCGGCCTCGGCAGACATCCCCCACAAAGCGATTCCGTAGGTAGCTGCACTGTGAAAGTTGGCATAGTAAGCACATTTAGCTGCTTGATGAGTAGATATATCCTTTGTTCTTCGAATAGAATATATGGATCTGCCAAGCTTATTACAGAGGGAGTTTATGTTCTCAGACCAACTCAAAGCACCGTCAACCATTAAACCCAACAAGCTAATAGTGTCTCGACCGCATCTAGCAGTAAACATCATTGACTGTGTTTTCTCGGTGTTCAATTTGAGTTTATTTACCTCGAATCACGTTTCTGCTGTTCTCATAGCAGCTATTTTATTTGATGAAACCTCTTCCTGTGCACCTCTTATAAGTATGGATGTATCATCCGCGTATATACACACCTTACTCTTTGCGATGCTACTTGCGATATTTTGCGGCAAGTCATTTATATATATAATAAAAAGTAGAGGTCCTAAAATGGATCCCTGGGGTACCCCTGTATCAATTTCTCTTTGTGCAGAGAACCTCTCCTGCCACAGCACTGTTTGTCTACGATTCCTTAAATAAGAGTGCAACAAACTATGTGGAATTCCCCTGATACCATAGAACCACAACTTCTGAAGAAGTATCTCATGCGAGACGCAGTCGAAAGCCTTGCTAAGGTCGCACGCCAACAATTCAGCAGAATCCCCATCATCCACTGCACCCAATACACCATCAACAATCGATGTTAGGGCCGTTACCGTGGATCTCCCGCTTCTAAATCCATGCTGTGAGTCCGAGAATAAGTTGTTCTTTTCGAAGAAGTTCATGATTCTATTTTTTATTATAGTCTCAAAGATTTTTGAGAACACTGGTAAGATGGAAATAGGACGATAGTTATTCACGTCCTCTTTGCAATTTTTTTTGTGTATTGGGATAACTTTAGCCAATTTTAGTTCGTCAGGAAAGACTCCCCCATTCAGACACGCATTTATAATATAAGTTAGTGGGACAGACAATTCTACAGCCAGTTCTTTCAGTATGGTTGTCGACATACCATATATATCAGTAGTTCTTTTGTTTTTTAGAGACTTGATTATTTTAGTTATTTCTTCAGGGTATGTGTTCATGAAAAAGCATGACTTTTTTTGGTTTGTTCGTTATGGTCCTGAAAAAGTTTTCAGAAAAAAAAAAGTCGGAACAATTACAAAGAAAAGTAATAAAATTCGGACAAACTACAAAAATCATACTTTTTGTGTGCATTCATGATCATGACTGGCAATAGTAACGAAATATTTGATTTATTCCTTTTCTGCTTTGTTCGTTATGCTCTCGACATGGAAATGAACCAATTGAATGTTTTCAATTGAAAAAAATCTGGACGATCTGGAGAAAAATCTGGAAAAGAAATATATATAATCCTTGGTGCGTCTGTTAGTGATTGAGTAACTTCTGAATGACTTAACGGATTAAGGTCATATTCACACAATATATTTGTTTGGAGACGGAGGTACATAGTTGTAGTCTAGTAGTTATGAACAAATTCTATGCACTCAACGAAAATGGTAGGTAAATTCAACTAAAAAGAGCATTTGGAATTGCGTCTATCTAGTTTCATTATAATCACTATAAAAGCAATTAGCGGTCAATTAAAGAACTACGAGCGCTGTTGTTCTATGCACCAAAATATTCGTTCAACCAATGGAAGGCAGAAATAGCGGCCGACTTCTTTAGTCAACTATCAAACTAAGCAAATTTCACAGAATGAAAAGCATCGCATTAATTTTTTTAATTCCGGCAATGTCCATGCAGTTGCATTATTTCATTTTTGACACTGTTGGTTAACATCGAAATAAAATAAAGGTTATGTTTTCTGACATATTTGAAGATGTCTTCAAAAAGTTTTGAAAATTTATCCGTAGATAGCGAAGATAGTCTCTCCATTAGCATTATCATCAAAGAAATAGGGTTCAATTATGTAACTACCCGCTATTCCTTCCCACAGTTTTAATGAACAACGATTTTAAAAGTTTACAGGTGTGATAAAGTGGGGGGTTTTATGTGTTATAATAACGGAAATTGTGACGATGAACGTATTCACTGAAATAGAAGGTCGGTTGATAAACAACAAAAAATTGAGAAAGCCAGTATAATTTATCTGCTGCCAATTGACAAAAAAATGAGGTGTGGCCACCACACGACTTTCTTATACGTATGAAAGTGTTACTTCCGGTCCGAATTTTGAAATTTCATTTATACAAAAAATATTCCAAATCCAACTTTAAATACTTTTGTACTCTTGATAAATATATATAGAATGCATAATTTACGACATATTTGCAAAAAATCGCTATTCGATAAGAGTAAAAGTGGTACTTCCGGTCTGAATTTTGAAATTTTTTTTATACAAAAGATATTTAAAAGTATGTTCTAAATACTTTTATACTCGTAATGTACCTGCCTAGAAAGCATGACTTGCGAGATATTCGCAAAAAACTGATTTTCGATAAGAGTAAAAGACCTACTTCCGGTAGGAATTTCGAAAAACTTTATTAAAACAATTTTTCTCAAATTTAATTTTGAGTACATTTGAATTCTTTATAAATTTGTTTAAACTTAGTAATTGAGGAAATATTTGCAAAATTCGATTCTTTCACTGAAGTAAACTACTACTTCCGGTCTGCCGATTTTGCTCAAAATCTAATCAGTTCTCAAGAGGGAGATTATATTCGTAAATACAAAATTTGGAATTGATATCTACAGCGGTTTGACCGCTATCGTGGTCACACACACACAGACAGACACACAGACAGACAGACAGAGAGAGAGAGAGAGAGAGAGAGAGAGAGAGAGAGAGACATTTTTTAAAACCCACTTTTTTGGTATCAGGGGACCTCAAAACGTGGACATCTGCAAAAATCTCGAGGTCGAAAATTTTCATCATCACAATACTTCCTTATACTACGTATAAGAAAGTAAAAGTAAACGATTCTGAAAATTTCTTTCATCTAACCCTGTGTATGAATATGCTACGGGTGAATTTCATATTTCCTAATTATTCAAATTTGACTTACATCTAACTGACGTCTAATTTTGTGTAGTACAAGTATGGGGATGTTCGACTACACTCGCAAGTACCATAAACGTCTTATCTCACCAGTTTCCGCTCTTTCTTTCATATTCAATACTTTCTGTTCTCTCAAACCGTCCCTTTATACTTTCGAAGGTTTCTGGCTTCGGTTGACTTTTACCAGGAATCGCTGTGCATAAAGTCTGGATGTTAACAAAGAGTTTCTTTCATATTTACTCAAAACGTCAATCATATCTAATAACTCTTCATAAGAATAATTCATTTGGTTGATAACTAATAGCGATGCTTTTATAAGTTTGACATAAATGTATTCCGACTTTCCTTAACAGTTGACTCAGGCAGTCAGCCGCATTCCAGTCTTTATTGGACGAATATTTGGGTGCATAGAACAACGCCCGTAGTTCTTTAATTGACCGCTAATTGCTCCTATAGTGATTATCTCAAAAATTACAAAAGATAGGTATAGGACATTATTAACAAAAATGAAAGAGAATAAAAAAAGGAACAAAACGCCTCAATGAAATACTGGGTGTTCCATCTAAAAAAAATAAGTTTTTGGTATGTAAAAATTTCAGGAAGTAGGCTTTGAAAAAACAACGTTTTTTGAGGTATTGTCGAGTGCAACTTTACCAAATGATGTAGAATTTCTTGGCTATAAGCATCACCAAAGTTAATGTTTTTACTTTTAAAAACAAAGGTTTTTTTGGTCAAATATTTTCAAAAAAAATTAATAACTCAAAAACTATTAGGTCAATTTTGAAAAAGAAAAAAACTGTTGAACAGACAATTTAAAGCAGTACAAGAAAATCTAAAAATATATGGGGTGAGTCACTTGAAAAAATTAAGGTTCGTGCATTTCCGGTGAAACCGGAAGTGCGTCAGAGCTTAAATTATTTTTACAATATGCGCCCTAAGCAACCATGGATATTCCGCTAATTGTTTTATCTTTTATTAAAACACAAAAGAATAATCGCAGAAGCGGCTACTAATGACTCACCCTGTATATTGCAGCCATTTTCCTACTTCGGAATCTGTGTTCCTAAATTCTGCTGTTAAACCCAAGCTTTGGATTTTCCTGAACCACGATTGGTGCAAATGGAAACGACAACCATAGATTTGTACTGATGGCCATATAGCGCGAACCGCTGTGTGAATGCTTTTCTCAAAATCTACAAAAACTTCAGCTGCAAACATTTTCCGTTGTTACTGTCCTCGAAAGAGACCTCCATAATTCTTAACAGTGTGCAACAAAACTCGAGACTGAGAAACGGATCTAATTTCTTACTTTAAGCAAACGCCGCAAACAAGATAGAAATAACTAATACACGAACTAAATGTTTCCTTATATATAGAATATATTATAGCATAATACAATAGACTTTACTTTAGAGTTACTTGGCCCGAAGTTACTGTTTATGCCGTAACTCTTCTGCGTCTATAAATGAACTTATACATATTTTGTATTCCTGTTTACGTCGGTATTTTTGATCCTTATGTATAATCCGATCATTTTTAATTTTGAGTAGATCCAGTTACGAAATCTATAGATTTGTTCAAAAATATTAAGGGAATATTTAATCGGCCACTTAAGCTGCAAAATACGAAATATTAATTTGAAACCTGTAACGTAAAGATATTAAACAAAAAATTTTATATTCTGGTTTCAAACTTTTTTGCATTCATTATCTAACTTTTCTGAAGTACACTTTATGCAACTTCAAATCTTTCTTCATAAAAGTTCTGTTATACTATTAAAACTTGGTTTTTGGTAGTTAAAATTAATTGTAAACTTTAAAGAGAATCGCTTTTCCATCGGGGTTTTCGATATAATATTTATTACAACAAAAAGCCACCCCCGTCACCCACAACCCTACGCTATAACACGGTGTGCCTACTTAATCGATAACAGCAGATTAATCAGATTAAATACTCGGTGTTAATCTCGTTTTAATTAAATTTTAGCGAGCCGCGTGCAGGGGCAACGTTACTAGCAGCGTGGGGTTTCCGGGTGCCTTTATTCTGAAGCGGTTTGTGCCGGCAATTTGAAGGATTACCGATTTTAATATTTGCAGTGGTTTGGGGCACGTTTATTTCCGTATTGCACGCTATCGAGAACAAATGGTCGCCGTAATAGATAAAAAGAGTAATTTTCGTACGTTGTACGTAATCGGTAAGCGAATGTCGAATTTTATATAATAAAATGTTAAATGAACGGGAAGAAATTAAATAAAAAACGCAATCAAAATGGGGAATTGAAATTCATTGTGCCTGCGGCATGTGTGTAACGCAGCACGAGGTAAAACACTATTTAAACTAGAATTCAAACAAAATTATAAATTGAAAAATAATTGTGTCAAATACAGGAAGCGGTCGTTGAAAAATAAAATAATTAAATATGTGCTGTCATGCAAAATTTATAGGTTGCAACCGGTAGTTTAATACATAATTAGGTACGTTTCGTATTTTTGATATTGTTAATGGAATCTCCCCATGTACGTTCACACAAAAAAGAAGAAAAACGAATCTAAGGCTAATTGAAGAAATCAAAAAAGTATGGACTTAAAAGGCAAAATTATACGAGGGTTACATCGAAAACTAATTACCTAAAAAAGTAAATTATTCATATTGTGTATAGAGTACGATACACTTATACCGGTATGCTTGTTTGAGCAGTCAATGACATCATTGCGAAGCAAATCAGATTGACAGTTCTCATATCGGCTGCATTTTGACACAGTTTGAAGTTATTGTACCTTTTGTTTTTAATAATATTTTATTTAATATGTTTGGTTGTGCTGTATATGGTTGTCGTAAATACAATCGAAAAAGTAGAGATATTCACCCAAGGAAGAAGATACGGTACGAAATGTAGCGTGTAAAAGGCAGGATTTAATAAATTTGAAAAATGGTATTTCCAGAAATTTTATCATTGTTCATAATAATAATTATTTTAGCATGTATCTGTTCCGTTCATTTTGAGCCATCATGTTTTCATACACCACTCGAACAAGAATTACTGCAATTTTTCAATAAATCTACAGAGGTTTAAATTCAGATACAGTTCACAGATTCAAAGAAAAGACAACTTGAAGCAATAAACAATGAGTTGAAAATATTTAAAAAGCAAAAAATACATGCTATGATAAAACATATACAGATGCTCAAACTACTTTATCGAGCAGTAAAATGTGTGAAACAGCGACACAGATTAATTTTGAAGCTTTAAGATGGCCGATGCTTACTAATCACCTATAAAAGTAAATTTTTTGATTCAATACTTTTTCCGAGATTGTCACATTAAGAGGAGCACATTTGTACATATGGGAACATTCATAAGGTATTTTGCGGCATTCTATTTATTTATTCATTTAATCATTTAATACCCAACAGATACATCTATTTACAGGGTAATATATACAAAAATTAACAGTGACTTAAAATAATAGTTCACAATACGATGCACAGATAATAATTAAGAACAGAACACAATACGGCATACAAAAATCAAGAATACATTAAGAAAAAACAAAAAAAAAAAAAAAAGCATAAATATATCAATGTATCATCACCTCCCCAAGAATGGGTCAGCGCACAAAAGGTTGGCATTTGTGCACATATGATAGAGCGGGGATTTGAGAAATACATTTGTTCGAGCTGTCGGTACATAGAAAGTACCCGTCGACCTAGCAGCGTACCTGGGCACTAAGAAGTTCACCTGAGACAGAAGTGCAGGTAAGTCAATGCGATTGTTGACCAGTTTCACAATGAAGCTGCAGCTCGCCCTGTCCCGTCTTTCACTCAAAGAACTAAAACCGTGTCTGTTCAGGAGATAACCATAATCAATGCCGCGTTGTGGGTAAGCACCATCGATTTTGAACGACATATACTTCAGAAAACGTTTCTGTACACGTTCAAGCATGAGACGGTGGTATACATAATGCGGAAACCAGACCAGGGATGCATACTCCAATTTGGAACACACAAAGGAGTAAAATAAAATAGATAACGTTTCCAAGTTGTTAAACGCTCTGCATGAGCGAATAAGGAACCCCAGGGACTTGGAGGCAGAAGCACATAAGTCGCTGATATGCGGACCAAAGGACAGTTGGTTGTCGAATAGCACACCAAGATCTCTGAACTGCAAAACTCGAGAAACACAGTTCTGAGAGACTTCATAAGGGTACGACAGAACGTTAGAACATTTAGAGTAGGAGAGAGTTGCACACTTGTCCACATTTAAACAAACTCTATTATTGTTGCACCATTCATTAATTAATGTAAGATTTCTTTGCAGCACTAAACAATCCGAAGGAGTAGATATCACATTAAAAATTTTTAAGTCATCCGCATATGCAAGAACCTTACAATCAAGCAACATCAGGAGATCGTTGATGTATACATTAAACAATAGCGGGCCCAAATTAGATCCCTGCGGAACACCGTTGAAGGCTGTAAAAGTATTGGATATATATCCATTGTAAGCTACATAGAACAAGCGATTCCGCAGATATGAGTTTAAGAAAGCAAGAGTTCTTGTGGAAGCACCTAAGGATTGTAGTTTAGCAGATAGCAGAGTGTGTCGATTGTGTCGAACGCTTTAGTAAAGTCGATATAAATGACGTCCACTTGCTGACGAGCATCTAAAGCCTCACTTATAAATTGAGTGATTTCAACTAAATTTGTCGTAGTTGACCTTCCAGCAATAAAACCATGTTGGTTGACTGAAATAAGTGGTTTAATGCAGCTATACAACTTCCCATATATGACGTACTCGAATACCTTAGCACAGTTTGATATAATGCCAATAGGTCTATAATTACGAATGTTACTACGGTCACCCTTTTTAAACACCGGTGTAATTTTGCTGACCTTCCAGCGATCAGGGAAAGTAGCGGTTCGAAGCGATAAGTTAAATAATATGGTGAGTGGAGAACATAGCACTGAAGCACAGTCCCGAAGGAGAAAACTGGGAAGACCATCATTGCCGGAGGTCATAGTTGATTTCAGTTTCCCAAAACCACAAAGCACCTCCTCAGCAGTGAAGTAGCCAATATCAAAGGAGACAGTATTCACATCAAAGTCAGACTGAACCGTGAGGTCGGGCTTAGGAGAATTGAAGACTTCAGAAAAAATGTCAGAGAAAGCCTGAACAATATCCTGCGGTTGTTCAAGTATATCGTCATCAAGTGTTAAAGATCCAGGTATTCTAGAAGTAGTTCGTTTGCTGTTCACAAAACCCCAGAAAAGCTTTGGGTCACGGGCAATGTTAGTCTCAAATCTAGTCTGGTACACTCTATATGCCGCTCCAACCTCTGTTTTAATCAAGCACCGAAGTCTAGAAAATTCATTTCGGAAATAAATAGACCCCGTGCATTTCCATTTAGTGAAGTAGTATTCCTTGAGTTTCAAGTGCCTCCTAATGTCTGAAGTGAACCAAGGCGGAAACGCACGCTGTGAGGATCCAAACTTTGGGACATAGGAAGCAATTGTCGTATGCATCACATCATAAAACCTGTCAACAGCGTCGTTGATATTGGAGAGAGCATCAAGACATGACCAGTCAATCGAGGCAATGGCATTGTATAGGGATGGAAAATCTGCTCTGTTGAAGTTATAACGCAGATTATTATTTGAGGGAAAACTTTTGATGCAGTTTACAAAGGATGCATTCAGAGTAGTATCTAAGGCAGGATGATGTACATCCTCCCGAACAAGAGGAACAACATCGTGCTCAACCGTAACTTGACCAGAAATATTGGAAAAGATAAGGTCCAGTAACTTTCCATTGGAGTTGGTTATACCATTATACTGTACCAGATTTAACGTATCCATAAAATGACGAAGAGCGAACTGCTTGCGATCATCAAGTGGCGAATACATCTATACAACATACGTAGTTTTTTTGCTTAATAAGAATTTCTAATTTATTGTTAACTATTTCAGATTGCTTTTCGTTAATAAATGGCAAAGATATAGTGAGAATTGTATTTGGATTTCAATCTGATGCACAATTGGATAGTTTTTTTTAATAGTCTTAAAAACAATGACTCAAACTTGAAATAAACATCTTGAACTATCAAAGTTTATTTAACTTTTTATTTTAATTTATATTAGCAACCACACGTAATCCTACGTTTTACAAACATTTATACCTAACATCAATTAGTACCTTTCTTAAGGAACATATTGCTGTAGCTTCAATAATTTGAATAATTAAAATAAATGATTATTTTTATTCTAAAATTCTTATAGTCTTAATCATAAGCTAAGTTCCTGATCAGCATAACATTTTTAAATTTTCTTATGAGTGCTTGCAGTGATTTTAGCTTCTTCGTTTTCTGGTATATCTCTTATTCAGTTTTGTTTGGGATAAGGTTACAAATTAAGAGAAAAGTTTAAATTTTACATAGAAATCATATTTATATTTTTATTAAAACGTCAATCATAAATAGCATTGCTATACTGTATCTATATCAATTTTTATTTTATAAGTAATGAAAAAGAAAAACATTTATACCCATTTGGGTTATAATGTTTGTGTAGAGCTTATATCTCTATAATGATAGTCATGAAACAATTTGCACATAGTGCCTTGGTAACCTAGAACTTCGCAATCGTTAATTCTTGGAAATTGGCGGATACTAATCACTAGCCGCAAACATTCGCACATAGTACGGCTAGCGTCTTAATACCTGCTCACCAAGAACATTCCCTTTTATTCGTATTTATTTTGTTTGAATATTTAAATCAAACTGATAAAAATGTAATAATTAATGATGCTTAATGTTTTACTGAAAGCAAATATCCTTTCGTTATTCTATTTTTTTATAAGAAATTGAATTATTGTTTTTGAGCAGGATAATGTACATCTAATTAACAATGCTTAACGTTTACTAAAAGCAAATATTTTCACATAGTAATCTTAGCTCGTCTAGCACCATTAATTATTCATTATTCGAATAATTTCTCTTATAACTTACTTAATTTCGTCATATGGGAATTTTGCCTTGCTAATGTCTTCCATTTTCTTAAATTAATATTACAAAAAAATTACTTGGATGCAAATTAATTAATAATAAAGCAAACTAAATTGAAACTGGATTCTAAATCTTAATACATTTAAGTATATGGTAAGTCGAAAAGTAGTGTATGTTCACCCTACTCTTATATTCGCTACCACGAAGAATTTATTTCTTTGAAGATTTTCACGTTTTCTTAGCTCGAAATACAAATTTCTTCTCTAACATGTTGATTCCTGTCTAGTAGTTATATATCAAAAAACAAATGCCATCGACAATTTTCAACGGCTCTATTGTTGAACTAAAATTTAGGTTGGCATTGATTTTGAACGTTTGTGATGAAATCTTTTTTTTCTTCAAGTTATCGTCCCCACACCAATACACACGCACTGTTCTTGACAGTTCTCACACTAATGGTGGCACTTGAATTGTTTATCACTGAAAGTCTTTCACAAACTTGCTATACTTCGTCTTTAGTAGGTATATTTTTCTTTCTTCTTAATATAATCCCTCATTGCACTTGTATATAAACACATTGCCCTTTTGACTGTTTTCTACATATTTTCTCTTTCCATTTATTAATTTTATCCTTATTTTTTTTTAGAAACAACATTATGTAATACTTGGAACACGTTATAGACAACCAGAATTTTTCTCTCTAACCCTGCACCATAAAGACTAGTCGCCCCTGTCACATTGTCTCCAGATTCTATCCAGGCTTTCTCTTCTGGTAGTATATTTACTTGCAGAAAGCTGTAAACAACATTAACACTGTTTTTTGTTTTGTATGTTTTAAAACCATACATGGCTATTTCCACAGTCTTTGAAGTTTTTGTTTTATACATATAGTAACTAATAAAAGTATATTCTAATTCATACCAATACTGTTTACATGGAATATTGCCATCGAATATATCGTATTATAAATGTCTTGATTTATATATCCTTTTTTCTGTTCATAGTTATAAGTACAGGTATTTACTATATCTTAAGCATTATTATAAAATATTTCTCATGAATTGGTACCATTATGCATATCTAAATTTACATTTATTTATTCAAAATCTTATTCTCATCTGGAGCATACCGAATATGATCTTGCTCATATAACTTAATGGCATTTAAATGATTTACTCTTTTGATTGCTCCATCCTTTAACATAATTCTTTCTCTATGGTTTACTTTCAATATATTTTTGTTTTTAAATAATGATCCATTTCTTAAAATGTTTAAAGCTGTTCTAACGCCTTGTGAGAAATTTGGTTCATTCTCTTTATATACAAATCATATTTCGTGTTTCTCTTCTCTACAAAATATAGAATGCATAGATTTATTTTGTGTTTGTTTTTATACCTAATTTTTTTTAGTATTTATTCAACTTAATGTCTATATATATATTTATTCCTAATACAAGATTTTTCCCTTTTTTTAAATATAGGCAACACATTGTGCTTCCTAGTAGGTATACATTTTTATTTAATGCCCACATTTTAAAAATAAACGTTTTTAAAGTAAAATTAATGTTCTTTTTCACCAATTAATCTAATTCTTAACCTTTTTATTTTTATATAATTTGAAGGTCACAGCAATATGATACATTATCTGCCTTTTATAAATATTTGTATTTTATTCAAATACACAGTGTTTTTATCAAAACACAAAAACAACTTAATAAAATGTCTTCAAATAATTAAATTAAGTGATTGAAATCTCTTGGTGAAACATATTGTCAAAATATAGGTAGGTAACCACAAATAAAACACTTAGTATTGTTTCACAAATATGTATAATTACACACTCAATGTACATTACGCCTTGCGGCATCGTCAGAAGTTCTACAGAAACTGAACTTAAAAATCGATATACTGTACCTACTGCAAACAAAAATATAAATACAATCAAATAGAAATTACGAAAAAGTGACTTCTGTGGAAAAGACGGATTTTACAATACTAGGGTTTAGTAACGGTAAATTTGTTTGTTGAGTTTGGGCATTAAGAACATTGCCTGATTGTAAAAGTAAACCTTCCTTGATAAAATAACCTTCTAGAACACCCATTTTTTTACTTTTATTTAAATTAAACAGCACTTCTAAATTATCTATTGAAAAACGATGCCACGTGTCTAAAACATGATTAGCTACATTTGATAGAAGCATGACATGAAATAAAAAAATGAGGTGTGGCCACCACACGACCTTCTTATACGTATGAGCGTTTCAAACTATACAATTTTAAGAATTTTTTTATACAAAAATTATTCAAAATCCTATTCTAAGTATTTTTATTTTCTTAATAAATCGCCATAGAATGTATACTTTGCAAGATATTCGAAAAAAAAGTGCTGCTCGCTAAGACTAAAAGTGCTACTTCCGGTCCGAATTTTGAAATTTCATGTATACAAAAAATATTGTACACTTAATAAATATATACAGAATGCATAATTTACAACATATTTGCAAAAAATCGCTATTCGGTAAGAGTAAAAGTGGTACTTCCGGTCCGAATTTTGAAATTTTTTTATGCAAAAGATATTTAAAATTATCATTTAAATACCTTTATACTCGTAATGTACCTGCCTAGAAAGCATGACTTGCGAGATATTCGCAAAAATCTGATTTTCGATAATAGTAAAAGACCTACTTCCGGTAGGAATTTCAAAAAACTTTTTTAAGACAATTTGTCTCAAATTTAATTTTGAGTACATTTGAATTCTTTATAAATTTGTTTAAACTTAATAATTGACGAAATATTTGCTAAATTCGATTTTTTCACTGAAGTAAACTACTACTTCCGGTCTGCCGATTCTGCTCAAAATCTAATTATTTCTCAAGAGGGAGATTATATTCGTAAATACAAAATTTGGAATTGATATCTACAGCGGTTTGACCGCTATCGTGGTCACACACACACAGACAGATACACACAGAGAGAGAGACACACACACACAGACACACAGATATTTTTTAAAAACCACTTTTTTGGTATCAGGGGACCTCAAAACGTGGACATCTGCAAAAATCTCGAGGTCGAAAATTTTCATCATCACAATACTTCCTTATACTATGTATAAGAAAGTAAAAATCATGATAATAATATTACAGGCATATGTGGGTTAATTTCAAACTCTATTTAAAAAAATGAGGTGTGGCCACCACACGACTTTCTTATACGTATGAAAGTGTTACTTCCGGTCCGAATTTTGAAATTTCATTTATACAAAAAATATTCCAAATCCAACTCTAAATGCTTTTGTACTCTTCATAAATATATATAGAATGCATAATTTACGACATATTTGCAAAAAATCGCTATTCGATAAGAGTAAAAGTGGTACTTCCGGTCTGAATTTTGAAATTTTTTTTATACAAAAGATATTTAAAAGTATGTTCTAAATACTTTTATACTCGTAATGTACCTGCCTAGAAAGCATGACTTGTGAGATATTCGCTAAAAATTGATTTTCGATAAGAGTAAAAGACCTACTTCCGGTAGGAATTTCGAAAAACTTTATTAAACCAATTTTTCTCAAATTTAATTTTGAGTACATTTGAATTCTTTATAAATTTGTTTAAACTTAGTAATTGACGAAATATTTGCAAAATTCGATTTTTTCACTGAAGTAAACTACTACTTCCGGTCTGCCAATTCTGCTCAAAATCTAATCAGTTCTCAAGAGGGAGATTATATTCGTAAATACAAAATTTGGAATTGATATCTACAGCGGTTTGACCGCTATCGTGGTCACACACACACAGACAGATACACACACAGAGAGAGAGACACACAGACACACAGACATTTTTTAAAAACCACTTTTTTGGTATCAGGGGACCTCAAAACGTGGACATCTGCAAAAATCTCGAGGTCGAAAATTTTCATCATTACAATACTTCCTTATACTACGTATAAGAAAGTAAAACTGAAACACAAAATGTGTTGTTTTATCCTTTTAAATAAAGCTTGAAATTAACCAACATATGCCTGAAATTTTATTTTCAATATTTTTTTCTTTCATATCATGCTTGACTAAAATAACTTGCTATTTCTTGGAAATTTTTTATTTTATAGGTGGTTCCATTAAGTTTACTACCAGCGGCAGTAAATTTCCACTTAATAAAGATCCCACATTCGTCCCTCTGTGTATGGCGTATCCGCTACGTACGTTGCCTTCTCCATAATTAATGAAAATCCTCAAGCTCTTCGGACATGACTAATTACCGAAACGCTTTTAAAACGTTAGTTTCCTGCCGTTCACAGTTTGCCTCATCGCACCACCAAAAACATCCGTACAGAATATAATTCCTAACAGGGTACTGTATACGAAAAGTAATTTCCTCTTCAGCATTAGCACCATCAGGCTTACCGCACACTTACATCGAAATTATTTACTATGTAATTAAATTAGTTTGTGGTGGCAGCTCTGTGAATGTCTAATCCCGCATGTGTATGTAAGTGGGTTCGCATGAATTTGTGCCATTTCAAAATGGCCCGGTTATGTTCTCAGAGGATGACTCGGCCACGATTCATTTGAGACTTAGTCGAGCGTAGGAGGAACACAAAAGCTAGATAAATAGGACTCGTTTATTTTCGAATTTAATATTAATAAAAATAATAAGGTCTTTATTAAATAATTAAATGAAGTGATGGAAATCTCTTGGTGAAACATGTCGAAATATAAGTAAGTAATAACAAAAAACACTCTTGGTATTGTTTCACAAATTGTTTCACAAATAAATTTATTTGTGAAACAATACCAAGAGTGTTTTTTGTTATTACTTACTTATAAGGTCTTTATTCGTAAAGGCCAAGTTTAGCCGAAGCTATTTACACTTAACCTTAACAGTAATATCAATAAGTACAAAAGAAGCATACACATGCACAAAACACCTAATATTACATAACTATATAGTAACTGTGCTTTAGCTGAAAAATCAATCTCAGAAATCAGCAGCATCAGTTGCTAACTAGCCATCGCTTATAAGCTGGTGTAAATGCAGTAATAGGCAACTGTTTGAAATTATCACTGAATTTGAATTTAGTTGACGCTCGGAACAACAAAATGGTACCTTAATCTTATGCAATTCATAATGCTTCAACAATTTCAGAGACAAGTAAGCCGGTGAGGATGTTGTAACCACTGACTGCACAAGAATGGCATAATGCAGTCTGCGACGGTTTTCTATATTCAGCCAACCAATCAGCTGTAATTTATCAGATACGTGGTCCCGAAACTTCAAATCAAATACCAACCTCAAACAACTGTTCCGAACTCTCTGAATACGATATCTGTCCAGGGAATCAAGACAGGCCAATAGTTGAAATGATATAATACTAAAGCATCAGTCAGAAGTATTCTTAAATTAAAATCAAGGCAGTGCTTGTTGGTGTAAAGTATTTTTAAAGAAGAGTATATGACCTTCATAAACGCTGATTAATATGGGGTTTACATCTTAAAGAAGTATCAAAATAGGGTCCCAAATTCTTTGCGGAACATTTTTAAGGTAACTGCATCGAGGCCAAAATATCTCAATTTAGGTACCATAAGTTGGTGATTATTTGTATCAAATGCCTTCGTAAAATCTAACAGTACGAAAGGCAGTCCCAAAACTTCAATCCCATGATATAAGGACATCATCAGTCACCTTGATAAGCGCCGATGCTGTACCACGATTTGATTTGGTTTTAGCCGAAGCCGATGGGAAATAACAAAAAGTAATATTTCGACTTGAGATTGAAAGTGATTAGGATAAGAATTTATTCAATTCAACTCAAAGGCGATAAAAATCTTATAAACAACTACAGGCCTATATCGTTTCTTTCTACATTTTCTAAAGTTATAGAAAAGATAGTTACAGATAAGTTCCTATCGTTTCCTAACAGAAGTAACATATTAAATAAGAAGCAATTCAAATTAAGAAAGGCTTTTTCCACATGCAATACTTGAACTGTTAAATAATATCTATATAGAAACCTCGATGTAGGCAAAGAATGTTTAGCTATCTTCTCGAATCTGAGTAAAGGTGATTGTGTTAATTATGAACGGTTGCTGCGAAAGTTATACCGGTATGGTGTAAGGAGAACACCCTAACAATGGCTTAGGAGTTATTTGGAGGGTCAAATGTATAAGACAAAAACAGGCTTTAACTTTTGGGGTTCCTCAAGGATCTGTGGCGGGCTCACTTTTGTACATAATATATATGAATGACGTCCCGTCAGAAAGAACTTTACTGTTTTATGGTATGTTATAAATATAATAACGCGGCGCATTAGCGAACAAAAAACAGCAGAAGCTCGAGTTACGTACATATTCGTATTCTACTATTTCATGTAAAATTAAAAGACTTGTGCACAACTTGATGTTTTTGTGGTTTCCTTCCAAAGGGGTTAACTGATGAATATTTTCAATTTTGGTCAAGTCACCAATTGCCAAGAAAAAGTGTATACAAACGTCTTGAAGGGTATTGAAAGCCAATTTGGCATTCAAATATGGATACTTGTTATGCATGCGCTTCTAGTACCTATAAAAGTTGAAGCAAATGACTACTAATCTCAAAAAAAACATAATACCTCGAAATAGGCAATGACATTGCACAGGGAACGTACATATTCGTAGTATTTCAGTAGAGATGATTTGCATTCGAACTCATGCAAGACTACATTTTTCAACTTTAATGTATCAGATATTGAGAAGTACTATAGTCACTTAATTAAAACAAGTGAAATTAGTATTATATACAAAAACAATCCGAAATTTTTAAGTGTAACTATCGATTCGAGATGTAACTACCCCTAGTCATATTAAATGCCAGTGTAAGTGGCTAAGATCAGTATTTCTTGCATTAAAACAATTGAAACAATCAGTGAAAATAGATATTTTAAAGAAATACTACTATGTAGTGTTTTCATTTCTTGATATCCTACGTCACATTAGCATGGATCTCCTCAAGTGAGAGTGAGAGGGTCTGGAGTGGGTGTGCGTGCAGAAACAACGCGAGTTCCTTCATTAAGCTGAATATTATTCACCGTATTCCGTGGAATGTTACAGGCTAACAGCACTTTATAAGTTCATAAGCAGTTCCAGAGCCAGCAATACGTGCTTTATGTGCATCCGACGACACATGTTTTACTACGCGGGTAATACATTCCAAATTTTGCAAATCTCGTACCCAATTTTCAAAAGCATATGCGTTGTGGGCAGCCAAATGCATTGTGTTGAAGAAATCAAGTTTGTATAATATTTAACATTAGAACATTACATAGATAATGTATAGCTTATTACGTATTATTGTATTACTGCTATTACTGTGTTTAATTTTAAATTACATATTCATCTAAGTCCAGTTTTGCAATGTACTCCTGACTGCTGATCCGTAGTAATTACCTATCAAACTGATAAGCTGTCACTAGCTACTACTACTACTTACGACAACTTAACAATTTCTAAAATCTTCAGTGCAACAGCAACAAAACGATTCTTCCCATTCTACCGCAATATTAAACGTCGAAATCTATTTACAAATAATATATGCACCAAATATTAAATAATACACAATGAAAAAATTATACTTTTATGTTTATGTTGAATATTACTGTCGATTGTTTCAAAGTGCAATTCAACGTGAGAAAACTCTATGAGCTCATCATTTTATATGTATTTAGGGCGACGGTGGAACGGCACTCATAAAATTTTCACGACCAATATATCCGAAAGACTCATTAACCATTACATCCTCCGTCATTTTGAACAAAGGCGTCCATGTCCCGAGAGCATCCAGTAAAATCTTTATTTCCATTTTGGCAAGTCGACTTTCGTCTCATACATAAAGAAGAAGAAAGAACCGAATTTAATATCACCCTTTTGGGACGAAACAATTTACATTTCGACAAATTTGGAAAAGGCGAAAAGGGAAAAGTTTTATTTTTTTTCTTCTCCTGCATTTCTCGTTCATTATTTCTTGAATAAGTCGTACGCTTATCTCGGGAATAATGTCCATCTAAAGTTTGTCTCTCCTTTCAGTGGCTTCTCACGCAATTGTACCTAATTAGTTTTAATCAAGTAGCCGGCCGCTGTCGCACGAACGAAGTTTTTTCTTGTCTTCAAATTCGACTTTGAGAAGACGTGCTATGTTATATATTCGAAAGACAAAATATAATTATGCTCACAATTGGATGAGGAAGATTTTTAAAAATGACTTAATTCAACTGAATTACTAACGACTTAATATGCATGAAAATTTGAGTGCGAGTTTTTATTGGTTCAAATTATTACAATTGTTTCATAACTGTTATCTTATCGTCTATAGTTATACTAGTACTGCTTGCATTGTTAGTATGACTATGAACATTTAAAACGTTTTTTGAAAAAATTATTGAGGCGCAATCCATGTAAATAGTATTTACCTCTTGATGTGAGTTTTAGCATCTAAGTATTAAACACTTTTCATTTTCATTTTGATTGGTGGTGCCGCCTAAATGCTCTATTATGCGGGATACACTTCTAACATGCAGGTTTCTCTTAAGGTGGGTTTACATTAGTCAAGTGAATTGATCAAGTCAGTTGAATTCAAGTGAAGTGAACGTGAATTGAACATCTAAACCCCTTCATTCAATTCAGTTGATCAAGTGAACTGAATGGATTCCGAGTTGAAACATATTTAAGTTTTTATGTTCAATTAAAGGGAAAACAGCTGTTTAAAATGGCGGCAAGTAGATGGTCGGAGGAGAAATCCTGCAAATTTATCACTGTATATGAAAAACACGAGTATAAAAATAGAGATACTAGAGGAACTGCTGTCAGGAAATTAATAAGTGACATGGAAGAATTGTGCATAAAAATGACAGAAGATGAGGTTAGAAATAGGATAAAAGCCATTCGAACTACCTACATGACAGAACTCGTAAAGTAGAAAAAGCAGCAAGATATGGCGTTTCAACTGATGATTTATATTGTGCTTGGTTTAAAGACGCAGACCGTTTTTACGCCATGTGGTATCTCTCCACCCCTTTTTGAAAACATGGTGAGTAAAAAAAAACTTATTCTGCTAATATAATCTATCCGTGTTACATAATTTCAAGCCTAAGAAAATTCTTTCTTATGTTTCCAACATTATACCTATATTTCATTTTAACATATTACAACATGTACTGAATATAAAACATTACGGGTTTCCAACATTATACCTATATTTCATTGTAACATATTACAACATGTACTGAATATAAAATATTACGGGAAGGAAAGAATGCATCAGATGATCATCTGTAGTTGCCAGGGTACAGCACCACCTGCAGAAAAATATTCAACATATTTCTCACGAATAGTCGAAGCATTTCGTGAAAAATTATTACTACCCTGGCGTTCTAGTGGATGCAGAGCTGACGGTTAGGTTCTGCAGGAGGAATTATACGTCCAGTTTCTACATCCTCTGTATCGACAAGCCCGTGTGGAATGTAAGTAGCTGTAGATGTTTTGCGCAACCAGTTGTGTAAAGCTGCAGTTGATTTTACTATTGAAGTTACTTTTTCTGGAGAAAGTGCAATAGGTCTTTCAAAAATTCTAAATTTAGATACCAGAATTCTGAATGCATTCTCCGTGAGTGAGTTATGTTGAGCGAAATGTTTACTGGAATAATGACGCTTGTATTATATTCTTTTAAAACAGAAATTGTTTCGTTACACAACAAGCAGATAGGTTTACGATCGTGCATGATAAACAAGAGAATGGGTGTGCTTAAAACCACACAGCAGAAGTGTAAACTTCATCAAGGCGAAGTTAAAAATACGAAATATGTACAACTTTTTTTTTTCGTTCTATATTACATTTAAATAATCGTCCGCGAAGTTACCAATTCGCGAACGCAACACAGTTCGCGAAATATAATTTCGCGGCCGTTGCTATGGCAGCGGCCGTTAAAGTAAATACACATTTTGACACATGTTTAATCACACATTCTACGACTTATTTTGACAACTATCAAGTATTTGTAGTTTATTATATTCGTCTCATTTCCATGGTAACGCATGTAAAGCAAGTAAACCATTTTAATTTAGCACCTTTAGAACTAAATTAAATTTAATTGTGTCTCAATTTAAATTAAATCGATTGAAAAATTTAACGGTTGCCCAAAAAATTGTGTGTATATCTTGTCCGCGAAAAACTTTAACGTACTCGAGATTGTCTTGCCTCGGCCGCAAGCATTATTAAGGAGATTTTTGGACGCATGTATATATATATAAATAGACTATATGAATACTGGCTTTCGACTCCCGCCCTTGGTCTAATGGTTAAGTGCTGGCCTCTCACCCAGGCGGCTCCGGTTCACATCTGCTCTGGGACATGAATTTATTTATTTATTTAAATTTCAATTTAATTGAAATTAAATACCTCTATATGATATATTTATTTATCTTGTTCCCTTAGCCGACTTTACCCGAAGAGCGTTACATATCCGAGCGCTGCAGGTCAGTCTTGTTCACTGCCTATAATCAGTGGAACGCGCCTAAAGAAGTTTACACTTCAAAAAGTATTCATCAGTCCGTTTTTCTTGGAATTGACGACATTCTGTACAATGGCGGCTTCTGTATAGAAGCACATGAGCACGCGAACCCCCTAAACAAATCCTTGATTACAAACTAATAAAATAAACAAATCCTCGATTACAGATTACAGATTCGATATGAGCTGGAGCACAAATTTAGTGTGCTCCTGTCTGTGCTCGATTTGTTGCAGTTAAAGTATTGTTGGTATCTATCGACATCGACATTCAGATATTGTGTTTTACAGATAAACTATATTATATTATAAGTAAGAATTATGGACGCGAACAGTTTTACTGTGCAATATTAGAAAGACAATTTTAATTTGTTTAGTTATGAACAAAAAATTCAAGTTAAAAATATGGGCAGACGAAAACAAGAACTTAATTTGACGCAAACTACAGAGGGAAAATCTAGAGACTTCACAAGAAAATTTAAGAAGGACCTGTACGAAAAAAAATATTGGATTTGTGGGTGCAGTTTGTTTTGCTTCTTTGCTTCCCTTGCTAAATGGTGCTATTCATCTGTTGAAATTCATAACAGATAATAAGCTTCAAGATATATTTTCTGACACCTTTGCTCTCTTACAAATTTCAATAACTATTCCAATGACCACAGCTGAAGCGGAACGAAGTTTTTCAACATTAAAGCGAATAAAAACTTTCTTGCGAAGTTCTATGAACCAAGAACTGACGACCTTAGCAATGTTATCTATCGAAAAGCAATTTATACAAGATTTGCCCGACTTCAACGAAGCTGTTATAAATAAGTTTGCTGAGAACAAAAACAGAAGATTGGACTTTACTTTCAAGCAGTGTAATACAGTTTAGACATTAAGCGTGAAAAGTGAATGTAATAAAGGATAGCTACCTACTACATGACATGTAAGTTTTTTATACGATTTTAGTTAAAAATGTGCATGTTCTTGATTTTGTGAACACCCTACGCTTCCGACCACGAGCACCAGACATCTTCTTATTTATATGGATTATTACGTTTTAAAATATTTAGTTTATGAAGGACTATTTGTTCAAATTTAAGATTGGCGACGTATGCATTTTTTGTCCGTCTAAAGTTATCTAAATAGTTTCTTGTTGCATGAAATTGCGTAGGTATTTCGCATTTTCTGGTGCCGTGATCTAACAGCGTCTTTCCAACGTCTAAATCCTCCAGAATGTTCTTCTCCCACCTCCGAGTCTTTAAAAGGGCGAAGCTCGTCTAAAATCATTCACTATTACAACATCATTATTACATTCACCATTAGATCCATTTGTTACGTCTCCGTTAGTATAGTACAATTTAACAGTGGTAGTTGAATAAATCTTAACTCCGGTCTCGGCGTCGGCCAGAGTCCACTAGCCCTTTAGTGAATATGTCCATGGAAACGAGGTTTTAATGTCTACAGTATGGATACACCGGTCAGGGTGATTTAAATCCCGATTTCCAAATAACAAATTGAAGGACGATAGATAGTCCTTCAATTTACGGCGTTAGACCGGATTTAGAGGACATTTCACCGACAACATCAACTCAGGGTCCGTAAACAACATTCAAAGGTAGCGCGGAAGAAATAGGCGTCCGGGAGAATCTTCGTTGGCGTACCGGAACACTAAATTTCCAGGTATTTGAGTTTTCATTTCTTGCACTTCGTGTGGCAACAACCAAGCAGTCAGAAATTTTAAAAGTTAGATATTTGTTTAATAAAGTTGAATATTATTGTGCGCAAGGCACGATCATCAAGAATTTTGTATTTGTCTAAATTTGTATATGTTCTTTTAAATTTGTGTATTGTAATAGTCACTATTATCTTATCTAAATGGTGCACCATATTTGATCAATTAGTTTACCAAATTTGACCAATTAATTTTATTAGATTGTTTATTTGTCAAACCTGTTCTTATTATTTGGCTTTTCTGTATGTACCATCTCTCTAAAATTTAGTTTTCTTCACAATCATTTATATTATGGCTTCAATATTTCTTTTCTGTAATTAATACTTCATTTAATATTATTATTGTAATGTAAATAAATTTTATATATCAAATTCCTCTTGTTTTTATTTAATAAACTGTTATTGTTTTTATTGATTTGTTGTTCTGGTTACTATTAATTCTCAACACGCAAAAGAAGACAGAAGATTTTTTTAGGGCGAAAATCAAAAATGACATAGCCACTACGAAAACGAAGGAATATATGTTTTTATATTGCCGCATTCAGAATCCAATCAAACAGAGCTGATTTTATGTTATATATGCGCCCAGATATATATTTTTCTATAATTTTAAGTTGCCTCTATAACGTCAATCATAGAAGAAACAGAACGCCACATCATAATTCTAATTTCTGAGTTGAGACGTGCCCGATGTCATGCAAATCTAAAAAATAGAACTTATTTTGACGTTGATGCGAGTGTTTTGCCTTGCCTCTAGTTTTGCATTTTTATTCGTATATACGCACAAGCGTGCGCGCGCGCACATTCTCGCAAAGTGAAAAGATAATAGACATGTTTTTCATAAACGACGAAATATATCCGGCCCCAATAAAAGAATTCGGGTATATTAAATTTTCCGAAACGAATGACGAATATATCACGTGGTATTTTTATATTATCTTAAGAAAAAATGAGGGACAAATAACTGACATTCACAGGTGGTTATTAAAGAAGATTGTACCATTATTACGTTTAGGAAAAGCTGCGGAATGATGCAATACAACTTAAAAATGTTTTCTGTTGTTGAACACCGATGATAAAAGTAAATAGGTGCTGCTTTTAAATATACTGTGCTAGTTAATAGCCGTTAAATAAAATTATGCATATTTATACCTAGGACTGATAACAATTTTAGTAAGTTGTTTAATTATTTGAGCCAAGGTGTTATCAATGTGTTCGTAATTATTATTCATACCTAGTATAATCAAATTAAATGTCTAACTACAATACATATTTAAAATAACGTAGTACAAGAATTAGGCCCAAAATTATCTATGAAGAGATTGAAAAACTATTTGATATAATTAAAATTTGTTTACGTTTGCATAGAAATATCTGAGTATGTATGTATGATTTCATTGTTTTATTTTGATTTTGCTGTGAGATATTTTATCTACCAACTCTCAAAAATACCTACAATAATTATAAAATTGCGACATTATAATTTAAATGTTTTCAACAGGTTCTCATATCTCATCCATCTTTTAGAAATAACGAATTAATTAATTATAATATAGAATCCAAACGCCATGATCGATAACCCTGTTGTTTATCACAGCTACCGATAAGTATTTCTTATTACTTAATATATAAATACTACTGATAATCGATATTATTTATTTATAACAGACTCAAGTATTGGGCTATTTATTGCAAACAAAATATCCATTTTACAAGGTACATTTTACAAGATAACTTTAATTGTTATTAATGTGTTAGAATTCTATAATTATTTACTCGATTTATTTTCCTACATTTATGGTTATATCAACATATGGTCATTTCGAAGAACAAACATACCTGAGTAAACTACTTATCTCATTATCTACATATACCTTTTATGGGCATTATAAGATTTAACCTAAATAGGTATATACATTTACCGTGTTTGTATTGCTTGGATGATTGATTTGCATTTTCTAAACTCATACTGATGCTCGTGATGACCACCCATGTTCTTTATCTCCACGAGCAATCTATTTTTTTTTGAACATTTCCAGGACTTTGCTCAGACTGCTGAATAAATAATGTAATAAGAAAATCATGTTTTCACCTTTCAGAATCAGAGTAATTCTGGTCACCTTCCATTTTCCTGAGAATATTTTGTTGTTTTGGCAATCCATTTATGATGTCGGCCACCATGCTTGATCAAAAACTTGTAATAATTTTTACCCATTTAGACGGGATCTTTTCAGGACCAGGGGCCCCAGAACTATTATGATGATGCTTAAGACTGCACTTTCTCTTTCGTCCAAAACAGCTTTACGTTTGGCACCACATGGTCTTTCTTCCGACGACAGACGTATGACATTTTTATATGGTGTTAAAACTGTTTTAACATAATTCTATAGGCATCGCTTAAAATGGTATTTTCTAGTTCCTGGCACAGATGCTCTCAGTACATTTTCTTTGTTACTTTTATACGATTACTTAGATCCTTTTTGATCGTCAGACACAGTATGCTTCTCTAATAGTGTTAACACCGTAACCTACTTCGTAATTGCTTAATAGAG
Source organism: Amphimallon solstitiale (assembly GCA_963170755.1). Taxonomy (NCBI): domain Eukaryota; kingdom Metazoa; phylum Arthropoda; class Insecta; order Coleoptera; family Scarabaeidae; genus Amphimallon; species Amphimallon solstitiale. Next base: position 8,281,542 of record OY720675.1, read on the forward strand.
TTAGTTTACTTTTGTTACTGTTGCACTGTGCACTTTTTTCTGCTATTTCGCCAGTCCACTAACAGGAGTTTTCCTGCTGCTATTATTATTACTTTCTTATACATAGTATATAAGTAAGTATTGTAATGACGAAAATGTTCGACTTGGAGATTTTTGAAGTCCCCTGATACCGAAAAACCAGTTTTTAAAAAGCCTTTCTCTGTGTGTATGTGTGTGAACGATAACGGTCAAACGGCTGTACCTATCAATTCCAAATTTAAAATTTATAAGTATAATTTCCCTTTTGAAAACTGATTAGATTTTCAGTAAAATCGATAGACCGGAGTATTAGTTTATTTCAGTAAAAAAAACAAAGTTTACCAATATTTCCTCAACTACTAAATTAAACCAAATTTATAAAGAATTCAAATGTACTCATCAAAAGTGAATTTGAGAAGAATTTTATCATAAAAGTTTTTTGAAACTCCTACCGGAAGGAGGTCTTTTACTCACAAATCATTGCGAATATCTCGTAAGTCATGTTTTTTAGGCAAATATATAATGAATATAAAAGTATTTAACGCTTCATTTTCAATACATTTTGTATAAAAAAAAATCCAAATTCAGACCGGAAGTAACACTTTTACTCTTATCAAATAGCATATATCTTTATCAAGACTACAAAAATATTTAGAGCTGGATTTGGAATATTTTTTGTAAAATGAAATTTCAAAATTCGGACCGGAAGTAACACTTTTAGCGAGTAGCATTGTTTTTATGCATTTTATAGAAACTTTTTAAAGGAATAGAAGTGCTTAGAAAAAGATTTCGAATGATTTTTGTATAAAAAAGAATCAAATTTGGATTTGATTACACACTTACTCACAGGTTTATTTCTGTAAGAAGTTAAAGGTATTTAAAAACTTCATTTAGAACAACTTTTGTATATTTTGAATCGCTCATACGTGTAAGAAACTCGTGTGATGACCGCACCTCACTTTGATTTCTCAGATTTGTTGTCATGTCATTTCCATATCTTTGGACAATTGTAAAAGGCGTTATAAAGGTATTAGTCCTCAGTCGGACGCAGAAGTATAAAAGGCTGTGAAAGAAATCTTCTCTCAGCGATTATATGAGCCTAGTAAATACATTTTGTATTCAATTTTTTAGGAACCCAACATCCCTCCTATCTTCATAATATTGCTGAACAAAATAGCGGCATATAGAAAAGTCATAAAAAAAGCAACGACATCATGTCCTGAACAGTGGCGGCTGCTGCAGGGAGGGCAACGGGGGGGGGGGGATAAGTTAATTATAAATACCTAATTTGTTTATAATTTTTCTGATTTGTTTGATAACAAATAATATCCCTAGCAGCAAAACCACTATAATGCACCCTTGTCCTACATTAGCAATTATATATTTTTATCCTTCTTTAAAATTGTGATTTTGTTGCTTAAGGATTTTTTCAGAAGTAACAGTCCGTCTCTTCAGCGCGTTTAAAAATCACAGTCTGACGTAGGCTCCGGGGCATCTCGCGCAACTGCACCGTTTGTATTAGAAGTCGAGTGGATAAAAAGTGGCGCGGGGCGAGAGCGGTATATGTCAGCGAGAGGGCACTACTCTATGATGCCGGATGACATCCAGTATGTAATATCACAGAATAATAGAAGTGACAAAAGCCTCACTTGCATAATTCTGATATTTTTGCGCAAAATCAAACAAGGCCACATTTCAAAATGGCGTGTTTAGTTTTTGTTGTGTACTTGTATATTGTTGTATAAATATAACCTGTCTCAGTTTTATAACTTATAATTTACGAAAGAATAATAAGTAAAGGCGCCAGTTAAATTGTTGTTGATATAAATTATGGAAACTGTACGAAAGAAGAAATCTGGCGTACGTAGATGTTGTATTTTTACTTGTAAAAATGTTCAGCAACAAAATATATTCTACAGTTTTTCGTTTTTTAAAGAAGAAAATCGGTAAGTTATAGCTAGCTATTGAGTAACAGTTAATTTGTAATAATTCATCTTTTTTGTAGTGTCTTACAGTGGATCACCTGTAACCGGAATGACCTTCTAGGTAAAGATTTGTCAAAATTATGGCAAACAAGATTTGTGTGTGGTAAACACTTTGAATCACACATGTGTTTAAATGATTTAACGAATCCAATGCAATTCCCGCATTATTTATCTCACTCTGCACGGAAACATCAATAGCTTTTGATGCAAAATTTCACACGGGCAGGTTATTTTTCATAAAAATGTTTTTAATATAAGCTATCATAAAATTAAAATATTTCCAAAATCATTTGTTAGCATTTATCTTTTATATATTCAACAATTTTTGTCTATATTAAGTTGCAATACCGTTGCATTGTATTTTAAAATATGTAACTTCATATATCATTGGAGTAGAATAAATATAATAACATGACTTTATAATTTGAAATATTCCAAAAAATCATTACACGATGATAACAATGTTTTAGTTTAATTTCTCTAATAAGATATTTCGTAATTTAAATTTGTAAACTTATTTACTATCTACAAAAAGTATATCTTATTTATCATTGTTAAATATGTTTTGATAAGGTTTGCACTTATAATTAAAGTTTTTATTAAAGATGAAGCATGAAAATAAATACTTCTAATGTGGTTTTTATCTTTTTATATTACTGAAGGAACCTCCTTCGAAAATAAGAATTTTAGAGAACATCGTTATCTCTCACAGCCATGACCATATTGAAAAGAAATCAATTCAAACCTCACCGGCTAAGGAACTATTTACTGGTAAATGTTTATTATAAAATATTATTTTATAAGAACTAAGTATTATTTGAACTTTTAAAAGCATACTAATTTCAAGATGTATTTTAGAATGTGTGGAAACTATGAATGTTCCTAGCACAAGTGATATTGGATCCCAAAATTTAGCAGAAAGTGAACCACCTATAGGTATGACAATTAATATTTACAATACAAAATTATATTATGAACAAAACATAAAATATGTTGTTTACCTAAAGAATTCGAAGTCAATTTTGAACAAAAATGCAACATATACACATATGTATTTAACCTAGTATAAAGTAGAATAATTTAGAACTTTTCAGTTACACACATACAATTAATTTGTATTTAATGAAATGAATAATTTCTTAATTGTATTTTAGCAGTTATGGAAATTCCTACTACAAGTGATGTTGGGGTTCAAACAAAAAAAATCTATCCGCCCATACACCCAGAAAGGAAAGATTGAGAAAATCTCTAAAACAGCATCGAGTTGTAGCTACTAAATCTAAAATGAAATCCTATCCTAAACAGGAGAATTTACAATATTTTCTAGGGCTTTGTGACAGATATTTAGTAAAAGAAGTGGCAACTGTTGTTAAATTTAATGCAGTTAATATAAATAAGAATATTGCAATATAGGTTTTCAACTTTGAAGAGAACAAAAACATTTTCTAGAAATACCATGCAGGAAAGCATACTATGTGCCTCAGCAATGTGTTCCATCGAAAAACAATTACTGACATCGACACCAAACTTCAATGAATTAGTTATTAATCATTTTGCTAATCGTAAGGAACGGCGAATGGATTTTATTTTCAAACAAGTCAATTAAATTTAACATATTGAGTTTATTTTTTTTTGTCTGTACTTAATTTTTGATATTAAACACTCAGCCCCCGTCCCATAAAATCACGGGCCGCCACTGGTCCTGAAGCATATTTTCCTGAAAAGCAAGAAAGAAATCACAGTTAAAAATTGACAAAACCCATATTATTATTTCCATTGAGCTATTAGTTTAACAGAAATTCATTACTATATTCTCGAGTTCATATTTCTGACGAAACCAAATTGATGACGTTCCATTTCCCTATACAAGTATACATTCGTGTCTGTGTATGCGTTCATGTTGTGATATATATTGGAAAGGACCTTTCTTCTTCCTTTGTTCCTTTGAACCGTGTCCTCCGAATGGAACCTATTTAGTATAAAGATTGAACAAGGGGGCGACCGACCCCAAGTTAATATGGTTTATTGACTTTGATAAGCGCAGATCGTGTACTCGCGTGTGCGTGTGTGTGTGAATCAGATGGATTAATCAATACTTTATACGTCAACCTGACATCCTAAGCAATATAAATCATTGCGTATATATGTGCAAAGAACGCAACGTTCTTTTTTTTTGGAACGCCTGTTTCGGTCGGCCGCTTCCGGGATTGACGACGATCATATTAAAGGTGAATTGATTTCGAGTGTCCCGAGAATTTCTTAAAAGAAAAATTCGTGAAATATATCCCCCGACTAATACATATAAATAGATGTCATGTACAAGCGCACCGTCACTCAAATTTGGCACTTCATTACGATTACTAGATCTTATTCTTAATCTTAGCAATTTCTGAAGAATACGCTTAGTAGACTGCAATGTAGTGAGTCTGTAATGGTCAATTTGAAATACTCTACGAATTGAGGTGGGAATTTCGACAAATGCGACAAATTATTTTTTGATTTTAAAGTATTGAAATCTTATTTTTTCGTTTCGTTCTATAAAGTTCACCTTAAATAACCGGTTTGGTCATTAAATGCTTTATTTTTCACATTTACTTTTTTATTTTTAATGTCGCACAGTGGGACCAAATTCCGAAAAGCTGGCCAAAAATTTAAAAATCATCTGACTGAGGTAAAACTCAGTGCTCGGGAGGGTTTTGGGGTCGCTGATCACGAATCTGAAGTCAGAATTTCAGAAAACAAAATGGCGGATGCAATACGGACATCTATAGAAAAAATTGTTCATTCCGGCTGAAATTTGAATTACGTCTGTTTCAATTCAATCGTTCATCTAAATTATGAGTCTAAATGATAATTGAGGGAATGATATTCAGAGTGCTCTCGTTATCTCAATATTTATGACAAGAGCACTACATCCGGCTATATGGAATAAAACCCTGACAAAAAAAAGAAACACATTTCTAGCAATAATAGAATCAGTTATGACATACTTATATGGGTGACTCACAAAAAAATTAGACAAAGATTACTCTCAGCTTTAATGACATATTGGAGAAGATGCTGCAGCGTAACCATGCACGACCATGTCAGAAATGAAAACATCAGAGAAAGAATGGAAATGGTACGGAATTTGATTAGAATGAGGGAGGAAAAAATACCAAGGAAGGTATGGAATTGAATTCTAGCACAAAGGAATAAACGAGGAAGACCTCGAAAAAAAGAGATAAACAAAATGGAAATAAGAAAAGGAAGTCTATAGACGGACGACTGGAACGACAAGAATAAATGGTGTTTAAGATGCGAGAAGCCGCAATAATTGCAAAAACTCGTTATATATACAGAATGGTGCATTAGTGTGGGGAAGCCCGATTTATTTGCCATTATAAAAGTTATCAAAAATAAAAATTATTATGGAAAGGTGTAGATTCCTTAAGCTTCATATTTTAAAATTAGGTAGACATATACAGCGTGTTTTATGACTCAATTGTAGACTTAACTTATACTTTTTTTAATGGAATGCTTTACTTTTTTTGCATATTTAACACGAGCTCACTATTGCGAGCTTCCTCATATAGAGTGTGCCTGATCTATTCCGTGTGTTTAAAAAGTTGTAACCGTTTTTACGTCTGAATTAAAGAGTTTTAAGGGGGTTAGTTCTGGTAAGGAAAAAATTATACGACTTTTTTCGCACCGTGACTTGCTTTTAGGTATGTCTAATATTTTCGCTAGCTTGTTAATTTATTAAAAGGCAAATATCTTGTATACAGGGTAAGTCAAAATTCGGATGCTTAATTTTCTCATTAAATTTAAACGGACACTCTTTATTTTTTATGACGTTTTGATAGATATTTATCGGCTCTTTCATTTTTGTTAACCATTTCCTATTCTCAACTGTTACGGTTCAGTAGATATTTCGAATTAAAAGTGAAAAATTGCATTATTACCGCACAAACCGGGGTTAAATTATTACATTGTTATATTTATAGTTAATTTTTTTTTTAGAAAACAGTAGCATGTACTAGCCGACCAATAACTGGTGAAATCTGATGACGCGTTCTGCACGAATAAAGTACGAAAAACGTGAAAGGGAAAAAACTACCGAGGAAAATGAATTTAATGTGATGCCAGATGTTATAGAAAATGCACATAGTAGTCAACGTGAAATTTCGCTGCAACAAAATAATAGTCGAAGGTCCATTCAACGAATACTAACAAAGCACAAATACCATCCATACTACATTCAGTTACACCAGGAGTCGCTGGACGAAGATTTTGCCCGTAGAGTTGCGTTTTACGAATGGGCTCAACAACAACTCCATGATCGGATAGTTTTCGTTGAATGTCCCCTTTTTGGAGAAGAAGCAACATTTCATACAAATGGAAGCGTGAATAAACACAACTTTCATTATTATTCTACCGGCAATCCACATATTACACTAGGGTGGTTACAAGGTATATGAGAAAAAAAAATTGATCCTGTCTTTCGGCTCACCCCCCTAAAATGTGCCGATAGGCTAGAAAATGTTATTGGCAAAGTTTCAATTCAATCTGATAATATTAACACGTGCCCCATTTAGGTTAAAGTTACGAAAAGCAGCGGTTTTTCAAAAAAAAACCTAGTTTTTCGTCCTTAAAAACGAAACCATTTTTTCTAGGAATATAACTCGAGTCTTATTTGATAGGCAATTTTATTCTTATTAATTTTGAAGTTAATAATTTTTTTGATAAAACTGATAGATTTAGTGGCATTTAGCATTTACCAGGCGAAGTCGAAGTTAAATATATAATATTTCGTACCTGATTCATTCACTTGGAAAATTATTACAAATTTCCCTAATATTAAGAATGAGGCGAGGCACATATAAAACATTGGTAATTGCAACAGGTATTGTTTAAATTTGAAATTATTGGGATTTTCCTTAATATAGGTTCACATAAAAATTTTAAAAAAAGTTTGATAAACATTTATTGGTGCGACGACTGTTTTTTATCTATTGCATTAGTTTTTTAAATAACGAAATTTTTGTTTCAAATCTGTTCTTATTGTTCCAGCAATCAGACGTGTTTACAAAAAAAACTAAGAAGTAATTGTGGAACATTGATCTATAAATTATTATTATTCTAAATATAGAACTACCATCAACTTCCAGAGTATCAAGGAGTATGAGTTCAAGGCAGAAAGACACAACTTTTTTAATTGGTCACATGTCTCATCAAATAAGTGGCAGTAAATTACCATCTAATTGCCAAGTCTTACGTAGTTTATTTTATAATATGCGCCAAGTTAAATTAAACAATAAAGAAGCTGCTAGACTTACAATAAAGGAGGTTCTTCTTTTTTGGGAGAAAGCTAAAATACCAACCAAAGATGTTCAACATTGCATCGCAAAGCTGGAAAAACTGTATGATGAATGGAGAAAACTGCAAAAAAGCGCTAAAAGATCAGCAAGCCCCACTCAAACTCAAAAAGAGGAGGAATTCAAGTCAAGCTTTGACGGCCTATTTAACGTTGCTCGTCAGGATGCCCTTACTAAGACCGCTGAAGAAGACAGGAAATTTTTGTTACTCCAGAGAGAAAAAGGACGCCCTGACTGCATGGGAGACGTCGACATGAAATCTTTTAAAGCAGAACGACGAAAAGTATTGAGGCGAGCAGCTGAGATGGCAAGATTGAAAAATCCAAAAAATATATAGGTGAGTTCGTATTTTTCAAAAATGATTCATTTAATAAATTTTAACATTATTAACTAACACTAATATTTTATTTTTAGAGGGTGAAAAATATGTAGAACTGGAATCTACAACAGCATTAGCAGCACATCAGAGGAACAGCAGCCGATGCAAGAAGATACAGACACAGATTCAGAAGCAGGATCAGAAATAAAAAAAAGGAGGTACTGTCGAGGTACCGAAGAGATTATTACTGAGAAATTGTCTGTATTGTTGGATAGATGTACTATTTCTGCGTTGCGAATTATAGAAGCTACAGCAGAAGCATTAGGGCATGACCCACAAAATATTTTTATAAGCAGAAGTGCCATACGAAACCGCAGACAACAATTTCGACAACAACGAACCAACTTGATCAAAAGTAGATCCAGAAATTCCGATTTAGAGGGTGCTGTTGTGCACTGGGATGGAAAATTGTTTCCAGAGTTCTTGAGTAAAGTAAATGTAGAGAGACTAGCGATTTTAATTACTTGTGGCGATGAAGAACAGTTGATAGGGGTTCCAGTCCTTGAAAATAGTACGGGCATTACTCAGGCAAAAGCCGTATTATCAGCAATTGAGCAGTGGGGAGCAGCTGGAAAAATTCAGGCAATGTGGTTTGATACCACGGCAGTAAATACTGGTCGCCATAGGAGAACCTGCATTGTGCTAGAACAATTATTAGAGAAAAATCTTCTTTATTTAGCATGTCGCCACCATATTTTAGAAGTTGTTTTAAGAGAAGTTTTTAATTGCAAAATGGGCTGATCCACCTCTCCTCAACCAGAAATTTTTCGAAAATTCCAGACTAGGCGGTCTAAGCTAGACAAAAATAAATACAAAACAGTTATAGAAGATAAAAATTTTAGAAATAAAATAAGTAATCCGGAGCAAATTTCAAATTATCTTTTTGAACAATTAAAAATTCGCCAGCCCAGGGTTGATTATAAAGAATTCATCCAACTTTGCCTAATTTATTTAAGACGTCTACCACCGGAAAAAATTACTTTTAGAGTACCTGGAGCTATTCATCACGCCAGATTGATGGCAAAGGCCATTTATTGCCTCAAAATATATCTTTTCAGGGATCAATTTTCATTAACTGATTTAGAGAGAAAGGCTATTGAAGATATTTGCTTATTTATAATCAATATTTATGTAAAAGCATGGTTTAACGCACACAAGCCCACCCTGGCCCCCAACCAAGGCCTACAATTATTAGAATCTTTAGTTCAATATAGAATAATTGATAAAAAAGTTGCAGACAAGGCATTGTCTAAAATAATTAACCATCTATGGTATCTCAATTCGGAGCAAGTTGCCGTTTCATTTTTCGATGATACTTTGGAAAAAATGTGAAAAGAAGCATGGTTAGAAAATTATGAGCCGAAGAAGAAAACGATGAAGTTAATTCTGATAACAGGGATCTAAAAGCAAAACTTAATTTCCAAGAAGTTGATCATTTGCTGGACAAAGAAATTGAGTATTTTTTTTCGTCTCGGACTCTACATTTTTTTAAGAGATTTGAAATCGATACATATTTTTTAAATACTGATCCTGATGTATAGTGTGAAAATCAACATTATTTAAAAGATAAAAAAATAGTGGACGGTTTAAGAGTAGTTAATGACACAGCTGAGAGAGAAGTAAAATTAACCCAAGACTTCAAGTCATCCTTGACAAAAGATGAAGAACAACGACAGTTTTTATTACAAGTTGTATCTGAATGGAGGCATCTTTCTCCGGACTCTTCAAAAGCTACCGTATGTAAGGCATTACCACCACAAAATGTTATTTTTTTAATTATAATGTTATGATATACAATTGAAAATAATAATTAATAAAATATATTTGAAACAGATATAACTGATTATTACAATGTTCTTTAACCTTTGCATGGAAATTCATATTTGAGGATATTCACTACCACCTGAACTGGTAAATGCTAAATGCCACTAAATCTATCAGTTTTATCAAAAAAAATTATTAAATTCAAAATTAATAAGAATAAAATTGCCTATCAAATAAGACTCGAGTTATATTCCTAGAAAAAATGGTTTCGATTTTCAGGACGAAAAACTAGGATTTTTTTTGAAAAACCGCTGTTTTTCGTAACTTTAACCTCAATGCGGCACGTGTTAATATTATCAGATTGAGCTGAAACTTTGCCAATCGCATTTTCTAGCCAATTGAAACATTTTAGGGGGGTGAGCCGGTGGAAAATCCAAAATTAATTTTTCTAACCACCCTAATATTAAAGTCATATACAAACTAGGTGGTCCTTGAATGTTTGGAGTGGCATAGTTGGAAATTTCGTTATTGGACCACATTTCTTTGGTAGACGAGTAAATGGTTTAGTTTATTTGGACTTTCTTCAGAAAAATTTACCATTATATTTGGAAAAATGTATCTCTGAGCATACGTCAAAGAATGTGGTTTTTACACGATGGGACTCGTGTACATAACACTGCATTAATCCATAACCATCTCAATACAACGTTTTCCTACAGGTGGGTTTGAAGAGGAGGACCAGTCATATGGCCAGCTCGATCCCAGGACTTGACAAAAATTGTTTTTTTTCTTGTGGGGCTACGCAAAAGATTTTGTATATCAAGTACAGGCAACAACACGAGCAGATATGATGAAAAGAATAAGAGAAGCCTTTCAGAGTATTGATGCAGAAATGTTAAAGAACGTTAGTCGATTGTTTGTACAACGACTGTAACACTGTATTGACGTTTTTTTTATTATCGATAACGCACAGCGTATAACTTATTGGTTGATAAAAATTTTTAAAAATCATTTTTCAATTTTAAATAGAAATATCTACTAAACTCTTAACAGTTAGGAATAGAGAATGGTTAACAAAAATGAAAGAACAGATAAATATCTATCAAAACGTCATAAAAGATTAAAGGTGTTCCATTTAAGTTTAATGAAAGAATTAAGGATCCCAGTTATGACTCACCCTGTATACAAGACAAAGCAAAGTGCGAAAAAGGTCGTATATTTTTTTCCAGAACTAACTCTCCTAAGGCTCTTTAATTTAGACATAAAAACGGTCATAACTTTTTAAACACACGGAATAGATCAGGCAAACCCTAAATGAGGAAGCTCGCAAAAGTAAGCATGTTTTAAATACGCAAAAAAAAGTATAGCATTCCATTTGAAAAAATATATGTTAAGTCTGCAACTGAGTTATAAAACACCCTGTATATGTGTACCTAATTTTAAAATATAAAGCTTAAGAATACCTACACCTTTCCTTAATACATTTTTTTCAAAAATTTTAATTGCAAACTGCAACAAAGGTTCTGAGAACACACCATGTTTTATTTAAATTTTAGCCTTGACGGAATATAATTCGCTAAAATTCGTGTGATACGCACACCAATTTGTGAAATATTAAATCAAGAGTTCAAATATTATAAAGGAAAGTGTCGAGATAATCTAGAAGCAAACTTACATTACATTTAAGATATTTAGAAAGTTGACATAAATTTCCTATAAATTCCTAACTGAAGCTTACCGAATTTAAAAACTTCATAGTAGATAGTCAACAGAACGATCTTTTTATAGCAATGGCCTTGAATAGTGATTATTATTCACCTGAAAATAATACACAAAATGGCCACGAGAAAAGCGATCTCCCCTACCGATTAAACAGCACTGTCCTGAACAATTTTCGTCATGTCAATCTGGTAAATGAACCGGTAACTGGATTTATGGAACGGTTATGCTTGCCGGGTCAAGAGCTCTCGGTTATGAAAATAATCCAATTGCACTCCAAAATCAATTCACTTTAAACATATCATCATCATTAGCATCGTTATTCTCAGAGCGAAGCTCAGTCAAGGGAGTGAAAAGTGTGTCAGCTATATTGGGCTGGACCTAATTTTGCAACTACCAATGTATTACGTTTTGATATTAATTACTTAATGAGGTAAATATAATAAACTAACTAAAGTAAAATAAAATATAAAAATACAATCGGTGCACGGATACACACTTTCTCATGTCCTCTTCATGAATGATGCTTCTTCCTCAGTGGCATCCTGCTCTTCTATTAATCAGAATATTATCTACATATTAATAAATATAATAATAATATAAACAAGCAATGCAACTAAAAAAAAATACTGATATATAAAATGAAAAATAATGTTATAAAAACAGAAGTCAAAATACCACAAACACACATAAGCATTCACATACAACAAGAATAAAATCAATCATACGAAAAGAAATATGTAAGCAATTAAAATATGAAAAAATACCAACAAGGGAGTTGTAACACAATATAACAAATTACCTAAAGAAATAAAGGACTTAAAATATCTTCAATTTAGAAAAACAATAAAGAACATGATTTTAAAGAAAGAGATATAAGCAAACATGGAAAGTGGCAAGAACAAGACAAATAGGAGTCCCGGTAGGTACTATTGGTCCAGGATGGATGAATCATTCAGTAAACAACCCGGGACGAAAATGTGAGGCAATAGCAAATACAGTAGTATGTAGATAATTATACATATATTGTAAGATTTACTTTTGTTGTTATTTATAGTAGAAATTTTCTAAGTTCCGTTGCACGTCATTATAAATTCATGACGGAATGATGACGCTAGCTTTCTCAGTGTTGCAATAAAAAACGCTTGCCAGTTTTTGACAGACATCGTTAATTATTAACCTATAGTTTAGGTTATACCTTCAGAAGTACTTATTTCTTTGGATCTTTCAAGATAAAGCGTTTTTTATGGTTCTATTTACGAAATATTGAAGTGATATGGATTATATAACAAAATTCAAATAATTAAATGAAGTGATGGAAATATCTTGGTGAAACATGTCGAAATATAAGCAAGTAATAACAAATATCATACTTGGTATTGTTTCACAAATATATATATAATTAAATTCTCTATGTACATTTCGCCTTGCGGCTTCGTCAGGAGTTCTCGAGAAACTAAAGTAAAATTTAATATACTGTAACTACCTACTTCAAACAAAAATGTAAATAGAAAAAATATCCAAAAATAGAAAATTATGAAAAGGTCATGACTTATCTGGAAAGACCGTTTTTACAATGTTAGGGTTTATTAGCGGTGAATTTATGAGTTCGGTTTGTTCATTAAGAACATTGCCTGGTTGTAAAAGTAAACTTTCTTTTATAAAATAACCTTCTAGAACATTCATTTTTTTACTTTTATTTAAACTATACGGTACTTCTAAATTGTCTATTGAAAAATGATGTCCCGTGTATAAAACATGGTTAGCTACACTTGCATTTTCATTATTGAATTTAACGGCTCGCATATGTTCTGCGAATCTTAATTTGAAATTTCGCCCCGTTTGACCTATATAAAATTTACTACAATCACTACAATTAATTCTATAAATTCCTGATTTGTTTAGTTTAGGTTTCGCTGTTTTATTATTCGTTAATTGACTTTTTAAAGTGTTATTATTATAGAAGCTGCTTTAAAACATCACTGATTTTCATACTTATACTACCTAAATATGGAATTTTAACCCATTGTTTTAATGTCAAGTCCTGGGACGGGGTAAATGCTGATTTTAATGTAATTGATTTATTTATTCTATTGACTAATTTATCTATTAGAGATGAGTTATAACCATTATTTTGTGCAATTATTTTAATAGTTTTTAATTCTTTAGTAAAGTTATATGTATTCATCGGTACTTTCAATAGTGTATAAATCATTGAATTAAACGCAGCATGTTTGACGTCAACAAAAATTGTAAAGAAAAATTAAAATACATAAACTGTGATTTTCATTAATGATTTTTATTATACATAAGTTTATATTTTATTAGTCACTTTTATAGGAGGTAATTACCAGCCTTTTGATAATTCTACTCTGTACATACTATATTAAAATACAATGACTGAAGGCTTTTTATTCGTTCTTTAATAAGTTGAACCAATAGCAAAATACGTTTTTTACTAACCAAGTCGTATATATTCTCAGATTAATCACAATATACGTATGTAATACTAACTTAAGAATACCTTATATATCTAGTTTTTATAGTTACACACATATATGTCATTATATACACTCGAAATTTACAAACATGTGCTTTCATAAATATCTAATATAAGGCTAAACTATTTCAAGAGTTTTATGATAATCTCTAATTTCAATACAATTTATTCATTATCTGAATCACTACAACTAGTTGAATTGTCAGTAATTATCACTGGGGCAATTTTATTGCGATCAAATCCTACTTCTCTTTCCCACCATCTTACTATTTCCTTTTCCGTATGATCAATTGTGTATATCCATGTTTCCTTTGTAATTTTATGCAGAGCCTCTTTCCACATTTCCAAACAATTTTCCAATCCATAGCCATCCCTTCCTATATGTCTATTATAGTATGTCTTTGCTATTCCCCAAATATTTTCAATAGGATTAAATACACAGTGGTATGGTGGTAATCGTAAAACTTTATGTTGTTTTTCTCTTGCGAGATTGTCAATAACATATTCCTTTTGTGGTTTATGTCTAGAAGAAGAAATTCATTATGCACAGTCTATTTGAATGTTATCGAACACTTACAAAGCCACTAAATGGAGCAGCTGAGGTCTCAACATATGTGCATCAAATGGTGTATTATTGTTTATTAGGTACTCCTTTATATTATCATTTTTCCAAGTTGAATCTGGTGCTTTATTTGCTATTTCAGAATGGTAGCTGGCATTGTCCATAATAATTTGAGATCATGGTTTTAAATTAGGTAATAATTGATTTTTAAACCACTCTAAAAAGCTATCTTTGTTCATTTCACCATGATAGTCTGTATTTTTTGTGTTGGAAGCAAATGTTGTAGATGCTCCTGGTATAAAACAATCTTTACCAATATCATGCAATACAATGCATCTACAAAATATATTATTAGAAATATGTAATTGAAACATAAGAGAAATCAAGATCAACCTTTTGCCTTCATTCTTCAGCTTTTTAACAGTTTGAAGACTACTATTTTTCCATGAATAATTTCCACTTCCATTTTCAAATACCCAACTTTCATCTAAATAAACACATTGCTGGTAATGATTATTTCTCATATTGTCGACATAAACTTGTAAAAAGTCAATACGAGCCAAAGCAACATGATGCAACTCCATTAGCCCTCTTCGAGAATCATCTTTCTGTCAACGAAAACCAATATTTTTTAAAATTCTGCCAAGGGATGAAATACTTCCCTTAAATAGATCTCTATCTCTTAGTAATGTAAGAAGAGATTGTCGAGTAACATATTGACCTAAAATATAGAAGTAATTAAATTTATCATAATATGTTAAACAAATTTATACTCACGATTATGATACAATTCCTATATAACATTCCGTATAGCGTTTGTTTGGCATTATCAATATTTGTGATTGGTTTTGTCTTAATTCTTCTTCTTTTGATGAAGATAATGGTTGATTGCCTTTCACAGTTTGAGATGTAATACTTACTGTTGATATGTTTATATTCAATGCAGTTGCTACACGCTATAATAAATCATTAATTGTATTTATTTATTTAAAATTAAATAGAGCAAAATACTTCTCTAACAGCAGTGATAGGTATGATAGGACCGCAACTATCGGCTTCCCTTTCAAAGTATTTTATGAGAGAATTGACCATCTTTTTCGCTTGCTTGCACAAAGCTTTCGGCATTTTCAGTTACTTCTGAAAAGAACTGTAAATTATAGCAGAGATAGAGAAATAATCAGCCAAAGCAATACTGTCAAAGCTGTCATAATAAACAAAGCCTCACAAAAATGTGCCAACCATGGATATTATAGCGTTCTGCCACTTGTTAAACCATAAAGACACTAAAGTATTATTACACTGATTATGCAACAAAAACCTATTATTGTTTTTCGTTTTCAATCTAAATACTCACTAAATGTTATTTAAAAGGTAAATATGTATGTCTTTTACAATAGCATATCATTGATTTGAAAATTATTTTAAATTTAATTTTTAGTGAATTACCTATCATTTTTAATGCGTATTTTATTAGTAATGACGTGCAACTGAACTTAGATGATTTCTAATATATGTATGATTAAAAAAATGACCAACCCTGTATAAGAAAGTAGAAATAACCATTTAAAGAGAGTTCAAAATTCGAATAAATGTAGGATAGTTTGAATACTGTAAAATACCTCTTTTGCGTACCATCTATTATTATTTTACAATATTAGTAAATTGCTACATTAACGGTTGCTTGGATGGTTATTTAAACTGCCGATTAATTAGTTTTACACGTGAAATCGAGTTAATGAAATTTTCAATTCATAAAAGCACGCTTATCTATTTAAAATAAACACTCTACTATGGATTATACCCAGGCTTAAAAATAACAATAATTTATAGTACAAAAAATTCAATATTCTAAGGACATGAATAGTAAATCTTTTTTATACAAACTGAATTGCCAGGTACTGTAGAAACACTGTTTGTACTACCTGACATTTGCAAAGTAAGCAATATAATGCGAAAAAATTTTACAGCGGAGAATAAAATGCAAATTTTTCTTTATTTTCATATTTTCTTATTCGCGAGAGAACAAACACCACCGTCCGGATTTAATATCCGAAAGGTCGATAAAGAGTAGCTGGTGCACAATGTGCTCGCTTCTTCTTGTTGCATAGCGCTGCAGAAACTGTATGCGGCATTTTACAAATTAAAACTTAGAAAACCTCACAAGAAACATCGTGAACGGCGTGTGAATAAAACATAATGCAGTGTCTAAGATGTTGAAGTGTAAAACGCAATATCACATATTCTAAAGCAGAAAGAACGCTCGGTGAAATGAAGGGCAAAAAACTAACAAAACAAGAAAGGAAAAAAGCAAAGCTGCAGTGAAAAATATTTTTGTTTACGAGTACACGAGTTACGTACTCATATAATATTGATTGTAGGAGCTTTGGGTGTACAGTTTTGATTTTAATAAAACACAAATTGTTTTAGTGTCGTTTTACTATACAAAAACAACTGTTTAAACACCGTATTGCAATCTTCTTCAGCGGTGAACAAAAAATTAGTTCGTAAGCCGATTGAAGAATAAATTTAATATAAGACGTGAAAGAGTTAGAAACCCCATTTTCTTCAGTCTATGAGTAGTAAAAGAACGTATACTTATGATTTACATTGACAAAATTGGAACTTAACTTAGTCCTAGCAAAAAGCAGGTAACTCTATCTTAGATAAATGTATTCTCGATGTATTATTTTGTATTGTGAGTAGATAATATTTTTCTTATTAATAATTTAAAAGTACTGTTTGATTTCAACAGAGGAACCAGCAAATCAAGAAACAAAGAGTTAACAAGTGCATACTCATATCAATCTTATACAGCACGTGTCAATTTTCATTAGCCATAGGCGATTAATTCATGCAATACGTGACAACATGGCACCCCCTACTTTTCTCTTCAATGCGAGCGCGACCGCTGCAAGCTCAAGTTAGCAGTAGCTGTTGGACTATTGACTTGGATGTTTGTACTGCGCTTAGAAATAATATTTACGCCTTGCAAGGATTTTTCTTTCTCCTTTCAGTAAATGCAGAGAATTATTAAGCATGACACAAACAAAAGCGTAATTCTAATAAAATTAAAAATAAGGTAATTAAAAAAGGATTCTGAAAATAATAATAAACAAGTAGATCGCGCCGGCCATTTGATGATGACGGATTTTATTGCAGACTATATCTCGGAACGTGTTCGCAGCTGAACATTTAATGTAGAAGTGGCAAGATCGGTGAAAGTCGCTGTGATGTCGATTGTTGCCGGGAGACACACGTTGCCACGTATTATTTGTATACGTATAAATCGCATGTAAAGATTGAATCCCTATAGCTAATGAAAATAGACACATACGGTATGATTAAGAAGTTGAAACGTCACAAAGTTTAAACCAGGTAAAACGCTGAAGGTTATACCGATAGAACCACCGGCCATCTGCCTATAGGGAATTGTATGCAGTACACATTTATATGTACATATATGTATCTAGTCCTACCGTTTATCAGAAGCGTTGTCTATGCCGACGCTAGGGATCGACAGTCAACCGCGTCAGTCGTGTCTTGACTGCGGAGGAGTATACTCATAGTTGGTCGAACTTGCAAAAATACGCAAATTCTTGCTGTCTGCATCTTTAGGGTTTAGAATTATTTAGAGCTCAGTGTTTTTTTCTGTTTTTTTACCGATATTCATTTACGTATTTACTATGCCGTTAGTTTATAGTAAAGAAGAAAAAATAAATATTATTAAAAAATGGTATTACTCATCTCAAGGAGGTACGCAAGAAGTGATTGGTCGTTTTGTTTTTTCGTTTCCTGATCGTCCAGTTCCCTGCCGTCGGACGATACTAGATATCATACATCGTTTTGAAAAGTCGGGCTGCATTAATGGATGTTCGAAATGATATCAAAGTAATTTCCATCCTATTTCGGAGGAAAGAATAGAGAAGGAAGTCAGTGTATGCGCCTTTGTAGAATCAAGTGAGCCCTGCTCTAGCCGCCAAATTTCTGAACAATTAGGTATTCCAAAAACCACAGTTAGGCGTATATTACACAAAAAGAAATATAAGTGTTATAAGGTTAGAAAAAATCAAGAAATATTCCCAGATGACCAGTTTAGACGTCTCGAATTTTGTGAGGCTATTAGAGAAAAATGTGATAATGATGATAATTTTACACGAAATATTTTGTTCACTGACGAATCAACATTTTCCCTTCACAAACGCCATAATCCATCTGCCGTTCGCTACTGGTCTCAGAAAAACAAACATTTGAGCAGGGATGTCACCACTCAATATCCACAGAAACTAAATGTCTGGGCAGGAATCTTAGGGGATCACATCATAGGGCCATTTTTCCTAAACGGAACATTAAATGCGCAGTCATATTTACAATTACTGCAAAATCATATTGTTCCTGCAGTGCGTGACCTTGCTGTAAACTTTAATGATATTTGGTTTCAGCAAGATGGCTGCCCAGCTCATAATGCCAGAATAGTACAAGAATGTCTTTCATTGCATTTTCCACATACCATTAGCACTAGAGGTAATATTTCTTGGCCGCCTAGATCCCCTGACTTAACGCCATGTGATTTTTTCCTTTAGGGATATTTGAATGAAACCATTTATGTACACCAGAATGAAAGACCCCGCACATTAGATGATTTACGAATGCGAATTACACAACTCTGTAATAGTATTTCACCTGTAACTCTCTCTAATGTACGTAGAGAATTTTACAACAGACTGGGCTACTGTGAGGCAAACAATGGAGGCTTGTTTGAAAGAGATATTTATTAGCCTCTAGAATTCTATTTTATTTTCTCTAGAATTTTCTTTGTTTGACATCAATTATTACTTTTTGAACGTTTTTTAATTTCTCCATGTTGCTTCCTTTTTAGAATTATTTTTCTTATTTTCTCTTGGTTTAGTAATTTGCAATTTAATTTTATTTAACTAGGTACATTCAGAATCACTAGTTACTACTTCTTTGGAATCTCAAACCTTCGTTTTCATTACAAATCTACTACTAATATTTCTACAACACGAAACATTATGCCGATGATTGATTCTTACAAATATCTACGAAATGAAATGGCAATATCTGTGTCATATTTAAAGATTAAATATGCTTTATCGACGGATGTGTATTTATTTCTTTTTACGCCACAAATTATTATTGCCGGTACGTAGATATATACGTAGGCGTATATAAATGTGTACTGCATACAATTCCCTATAGGCAGATGGCCGGTGGTTCTATCTGTATATATTTCTTTTGTATAAAGAACAAGTAAGTTGGTAATAATAAATATAACAAAAATACTCCCCAAAAATCGTGAAAATGCAAGTAAAGGTACCTTGTGTCTAAAGAAAACGGAATTGGGAATTCGAAAGAACTCATTGAAAAAGTTTTACGAGGTTGAAGTAAAAATTATATTAACAAATTCTACATTTATGGACCAACATATTCAAAATATATGCTGGTTTAGTAACAAAAAAGAAAATCACAAAATCTGGATACGGTAGGTGGCGCTGTAGTCGGGCTATTAATAATTTTTATATTTATCAACAGAAATAATTTGTATGTACCTAACAATATGGTTGCGTGGTCAACAAGTTGTTTTCGTATATGCTGCCGTTCCACATATGGCGCTAGTTTTTTTGGTAGAATTGAATTTTGACATATAAACATAATTTCTCCTTGAATTTCGACATATGCCATTTTTCGGGCCCCATGCCATTCCTGCAATTGCACTAACAACCTTATTCTGTCCAGCCTTTCTTATACAGGGACTTTCACCAAATCCAAGGTCAACTGTATCTGCTATCGCTGCGCGATATAAAGCCGTCACATAACGACATTTTTCTGATTCTGATAACCTCAACCGATTCTTAAGTGGCGCCATCTATCCAAAGCATAATAAAGGGTTTGGTAATCACTAAGCATTTTAAAATCTCGTCCTAAAAATATGCAATATGATTGGATTATAACAAATCTACTGTTACTAACATTTAACTGCTTTGACATTTATTTTGTTTATTCTATATTCTTTTCTACTTAAATTATTCTAATACTACACACATTCAGTCGTTTCATTTAATGTGTGCTACATATTTACTATAATGTATTTTGGATGTTACGTCGAGTACTAAAAGAAAATTATACCAAAGAGTGCATCACTGTAACTATCTAAATTATCAAATTGTAATAGTGTCAAAATGGGGGAAAAAGTACATTAAATATATAAGTACCGAAATATACAGAAAAAAAATAGTTTAGTGAATATCACTTTTTTAACAAGTGTTTGGAAATATTCTCTATTTCTTTTAATATGTGTACATGCATGTATATGAGGTCATTGCAGTATTTGAGTATACTGTACAACAACAATTTTGTCTTATCAAGATCATTTAGTTGCGATTCTCTAGAAGAAATGTTTCTACATTTTAGGCTTAAAGGAAGTGCAAATAATGATAGCATAGTGGCATATTTTATGAGGCAAACATTGCAATGTGGTGTAGTAAGCTTCAAAATCTACCAATACAAGCGTCGATTACGTTACTACCGTAATATTTTTTAAAATCCATGAAGTCATATACAAAATCCAAACAAACACTTTACAACGTAATTGAACCCTAATTAGTGTTTCCTTTTGAATTGTTATAAAAAATTAGAAATGTAGGTAAAATTGCTTTTCTTGAAACTACCCAACAACATCATTTGTAGCAACACTTTTTCAATTTACAGTCATTAAACAATAATCATTTAAATAACACCTTATCTAAATTCTTCTTATTCATCTTCTTTTTTGTACTGTTTCCAGCAGGAACTTTGGGCTGCTTATTATCGACGAAATCTTCTTTATTTCTACGATGTTTTCAACGGCATCATCGGCTTGTTCTGCTACTGGAAATACAATCATTATTTAAACAATATAACACATTGCACAATTACTTCTTAGGTGCAACTTTAACCACTACTTTACTACGTTTTCTCTTTTATATCAGAATGTCTGGGGTTCCCCGCTTTCCACAAAGTTCAGGGGTTCCCATTCACATTTACATGCACATAGACGTTCATTTAGCCGCGGAATTGTATAATACAATAACACATTCATTGATTTTAAATATTATTTCCCTTCAAAATATTAATAAAAAAAATAACTTAATTACATCCTTAAAAAAATATTAAAATTTTTTAAAATTAATAAAGTGAAATGGGTTATACCATTACACATTGTTCTAAAATAATTAATATTAATTATTGTAAACTTAATGATTAAAGTGTTATTTTAAAGTTTATTATTTTAATAAAAATTCCGAAAGTATTTCTTTTGGGTACTACTAGATGCCGTTACATAAGGATCAATATTTTGAGGTAACCAGAATCAAATTCTTCAATATCAAACGCAGATACAGTTGACCTTGACCAAATCAGACTCATCGTGCTCCTACCGGAAAGGACAGAACAACGTCTGCCGTGCCAACTAATAATTTGTGGAAAGTATACTATGCCGACCAGCGTAATTTAATTAATAAAATGTTATTGCAAACAAAATGTACCTATATTTTTTTTTAATTAATATTAATATTAATATACTAAATAACAATAATTATTATATACTTGCAGAACCGCAGTTTAACATAAACACAAATTTAGTTGCACAAATGCACACGCATGCACAATAATCTCGTTTAAAACATACGTAGCACAGCCATGTAATGAAAACCTGTTGCGAAAGAGATTATTCGTGTAGAAACTTAGACAATGGTATTCAGTTCGTTCTTGTTGGAATGGATACAACACAATGGGGAAGAGGGTCGCGTTTTATCTGCATTAATTAGAATGTAGAGGCTTTCATAACAGTAACTTCGCTGTAAGTTGTAAGTGAATAGAGTTCTCCCTAGGAGGTTTAGAATTGCTCGGAGAACATAGCTAAGAGTAGTTTTTATAAGGATCGTTTCACGGCACCGTTATGAATCACTTTTTTTTATTGGGAGGTTTTAATAGCGGTTTAAAAATTAAGCTGATTAATGTAACTTTAACAATAGTCGACTATTCTGGTGATACATTTTTCCATTAGGCTTTTGTGACATTTTAAACATTTTCTTGAAATATTATAGAATTGACTAGAATAATTCATTGAGTAATGCAGTTTAATTCAGCAAAGATGATTCCTTCCTCATTAAAATATAGTTCTATAAAAAAATAATGTCTGCATCAAAATAAAAAATATTATTTACTTGTAAAACAAGGATAGCAGAAGAAGACGCGTGTCTTTCTAGCAACAACTCCAGACATAGGCGGAGTTATAACATAGGGAGTGATAATTCATACCGTTTAGCGTCATTTTAGGGCAGTTTGTCTGTGACATTACGTTTTGACGTTTGTATTTGATCGAATTATTTATTTTGCATTTGCTATAAATATTAGTTTCGCAATTTTTTTAAACTATCTTTATTGAACTAAAATGTCAAAGCGTGAAAACACATTAGGTTGACTACCTCAGGAGAAAGATAGTAGTGGTCCTTTAGTATCTATTAATCTGTGCAACATGTAAAAAATGAATGTTTTCACATCTCATAAATTCGCGGCGATAGCCAATTTTCGATTTTATCATAGATTTTTGCTGAAAGAAACTGATTGATGATGAAATTTGTCCATCTTGGACGTATTCCTGCCGACTTAATGATGTTAATTAACAACATATTGCCGTGGTCTCTTGCATATTAAAAATAATAAGAATAGCATTAAGAATTAATTTAAGTATAAAAAATAAAAGAAACAGTAAAGAATCAGATTTATTGTATTTAAAGATTTCAACATTGGGTTCGTTTATGTTTGCAATACATATAACATAAGGGTATAATGAGTTGCATACATTTAGGTATAGAAAATTCAAACATAAAATGAATTTATTGTTCCAATTAAAAAAAAAAGTTAGATAAGTATTTACAATTTAAGTATTAGATAGGTGCAAAATAAAAGACGAGATAAATCTAAGCTATATATTATATATTTCTCTTATAGAAAAGATAAACAGGATGTATGGTTTGTATACAATGAAAAACAACCTAACTTTTCAAAATGCGTGAAAATTGCACTAAACATTTTGAATAATGGACAGTTGTTTAAAAAATAAAAGAGTAATGAAAGCAAACAACCGAGAAAGGGTTATGCTTAAGGACGGCACAGTGAAGAGAATTAGTCATCTAAACGCAGTAAAACTATACGAACAAGATCAAATACGTTATTCAAGCGAAGAAAATATAGTTGAATAAATTATATGAATTTGAAAACGTGCGCAATGTAATAAAACTTTATAAGAGAGATTTACATAAATCATATTTAAAGAACAAAATTTATCTTCACTTAAAATTATAAACAAAAAAGGATATAAGTATATCTTGACACGGAACGATCAGCAATAATGTTTCTTTATAAAAGACAGCTGAACAAACAAAATATACATTCATGAATTTGTGTGTGTGTGTATGTTTCATAGACTGTAGAAAGACTCGTATGGTTTGATGACCTACAAAAAGAAAATATGATATAAACTTGTTTGTAGTTTTTTACAGATAAATATATCACCATTGGAAAAATCTTGGGTCGAAACCAGCGACGAAATAGCAGGCCAGACGGATCGTGATAGTACGAATAATTTTGTTATTTGTAATATGTTTCCAATTTTACCGAATACTAAAATAAATAAAAGAAAAGTAAGAATTGTGTTACTTAATGGAAAATGAAAATATGTGACGATTGATGAAAAAGGCAACAAGTTCATAGACAAATACAAGGAAGAATTGTATTAATAAAAAATATACCTACTTTTGAAGATACCGAATAGTGTAGGGAATAAGACTTTTAAATAAGCAAACAATTTGCAGTGTGTTGACGTTTACGTGAATGAACTGTCAAAGACAATAAGTGCGTGTGTGTTGGTGTCACGACGGCAACTTGGGGACAGAGATTTTACGGATAATGCAGGGTGACAACCTAAATTTTAGTTCGGTGGTGGCGTAACAGGCGTTACAGATTTTTTTCCCGGGTATAAATTCAAAGACAGGAATGAACAAGATGAGACTGATACTGACTGTGACTTCGAAAGATAAAGACTTTAAAATAAAGAATTAATCGTAGGGTCAGATACACCACGATTAAATGTAAATTCATTCATTTTGTATTAGCATATTAATTTTACCTTATCTAATTTTCATTCATTATAATAAATTTCCTTTGTTAATATTTTTTTGTATTTAAAAAATGGAGATGCCTATGGCACAATTTGAAGAGATGTTTAACGATACAAAGTAAGTTTTTAATACAGGGATTTATCAATGCTGCTATGCGTATATGGAATACAATGTGCAAATGTTTATTCAGTATAACGTTGGGCAGCAGGGATAATAGAAAATATTAATTCATTAGTTTTTTATATACAACACAAATCGGATTATTAATGGTGTTGTGTGTTAAGAGGATATAACGTTCGAATGTATATCTTCTAACACTTTATCAAGCATCATTAATTCTCGCAATTCATTTTTGATTTAAAATTTAAAAATTAAAATAGACATTTAGAAAAGGGAAATGTATCTGGGTGGCGGATTCTGAGACGCTGGCGCTGGTCGCAATGCGTGCGAATGGTTGTAACCAGTGATCAAATTCAAGCTTTTCCTCCGAACATTAACCATTGCGAAGTTCTATGATTATCAGAGCATTACGTGCAAATATAATGTTTCTGATGGAATAGAATTAGCACAATATTAAGAGAATACTGATATTCAATTGCATTTTCTTTGTTTTAAAACAGGATAATATTTTCATTTTTGAATAAGCATTATCGATATATTTATTCTACAAAACATTACAACCGAGAATACGGTATGAATGTTTTCTTTCAATTATGTTTTCTTTTATAATTCTTGGGTGGATATAGTATAGCGATGCTATCTATTCTTAAAATGTTGAATAAAATATACAATTATATTTTTATATAGGCTCAGATTTTTCTTTAATACAAACTATAACCGTATCCCTATATAAGAAAAATAAGCGAGAGATTTACCAGGAGAAAAGAAGGTTGAATACACTGATAGAACTCACGCGTACTCAGAAAGTACGTGCTGTTAAGAAATAAGTGAATATATTAAATATAATAAAAATTATCATTATTTTTATAAATTATGTTGCTGGTACAGCACACAGCATAATTTATTGGCAATGCCCAACGTGTGGCAATACTACATTTATTTTGCACCAAATAATTATGCTGCCACAACAATATGTATTTTGGATGTCTTAATGTTATCATAATTTCGATAATTTTATCTATAAATACTGAGTTTTTATCTCATTTAGTTCACAACAATATGCTGTAAAAGTCATTATAGGCTATTTAGTTATTTTACCTACATTAACTATTAGCGAATACTAATGTATGTCGGGTTGCCTGTACGACCGGCACACACTCATGCATTATGTACAGTTTCTAATTTATTTGATTTATTGTCTTATAATTCTTAATATTCTAATTAAAAATGAACTTAAAATATCTACACATTCTTTCTTTATCATTTATTATCATTTATACATGCAATATTGGTATTATTTGCAATATCCTGGCTGACTATTTGAACAAGTCAATTTACAACATGTTTTAAAAGCTTTACGCATAATATATAGTACTGCTATTATAACAGAGACCCACACTAACAACAACAGGGGCAATGTTGTGAGTTATGCTTCTTGATGGCCACTTAATTCGAGTAATTCATCTTGTTGCTGCCAGTATGCAAGGCATGCTTATTTGTAAATATTCTAACCATAAGTCATGACTTTATTGTTTACACTTCCTTTAAAGAACGGAAATTGTATTTTGTTTGAATTATATAAACTTATTTATATTAAATATTATCTATATAAGCTTGTGTGTTCAAGATGATATTTCGAGAGTTCGCTGAGAGCAATCCAGCAATTAATACCTAAAAGAAGAAAGGAAAAAAAGGGAATGCGGTTTAAAAGATTCATCACTTACTACTTAGTACTATAGTACTTGATGTATACATATACGGGGACTACCCAAAAATTTATATAGCGGGACTGAATTTAGTTCAAATGAATATATAAATTTTTAGTGAGGATAATATTTTGTAAATTAGTGTAATTTAATTTATAAGGATTAAATATGTAATACGGATACACGAGAGTTTGACGAAATCTGTGAATATAGATAGTAATTATTTCAATAAAACTCGTAATTTATGGCAATTAGCATTATTATTTGATTTTTCAAAATTGCAATAATATTCTCGGAGATATTTATTCTCCATTAAATAACAATTTACACATAATTGTTTTGAGCAAGCACTCGTTCAATAAATCGATTACTGATATATAGGATGCGCATTTGTGTAATCAATAAAGGTGTTATGTGTTTTAGGGATACCATTGAACTAGCGTCAAAATGCACGGTAATGACAGGTAAATTATTACACGCTCTTCGTCCAGCTTTGGCTACTGACTGTATGAAAAAAACTTGTGCTTACTAGATTTATAAAAGAGTCCAGTGGATAGCCGTCAAGTATGCCAGTGAGCTTGTATCAGGAATGAAATGGTTATTCATGTCGTAAGAATGACTTGGCTAACTGAAGTAACACCTGAGCCAATACCATTGTTTCATTAATTATCTAAAATAAATATTTGAAGTCCATATTTTCTCTTTGTTGTACCTTTTATATGTATTCAAAGTATAAAATTTTTAAAACTTACATTGCATCTAGAATCATACAAACTTACATGAATATAGTTATGTATTTCTTCGTAAGAATGTTGCATCTAAATACATTTACTAGTCTGTAAATGAATTTGTAAATTTTTAAGTACCTGTTTTATTTTGCATTATCTATAAAGCAAAGAATATTTCAAATAGAGAAAGTATATACTACAACTGAGAGTAAGAAGGCCAACTCATTATATAACAATCACCTGAGTGGATAAAGGATTATACTGTTTTTTAATTCCGCGTACCACCTTTCAATTTTAGCACTCAACACTCCCTTAATATAATAGACAGTCATTTCTAGTCATTTGACAGTTGCATTTTTAATATTTTCATCGCTTTTTTTTACTTCGATTTCTCTGTTCTTGAATTTATACAACAAAAATACTTCTTTTTAGAACTCTTAGACCGTTTATTTAGAGTCTACCATAATATATCATGGACCTAATGCAGAGTACAAGTAGAAACCTACCTATTTCTCCACCGAGAAAACACGGCCGTTTTGCTCTCTTGTTCGTTATTGAAAAGCAAATAATTCTCATATTTATAAGAAGCTGAGAATTGAAAATATAAAAAAAAAGTAAGAGGGATATAGCATTGCATGTGGTTTCCACAACAGGTAATACTGTATTTTCATAGGTTATGTGTTATGTTTCTAAAGTTACCAGTACGATTATTGCAAGTGTTGCAGGAAGTATGGTTTTTAAAGTTATAAAGGAATATAAGTCTGAGGGAGCGGTTACTCAGCCCAAGCAAAGCCCTGGCATGTGCTCATTAGTCAACAACTTTGGCGAAAATGTAAAAAATGCTGGAAGATTTAGTGTTGTTTTAGAAAAATTACCAGACGATGCCATTATTATTATGGATAACGCACCCTACCACTCTCGCAAAGTTGAGAAGATTCTAAGTACATCATCTAAAAAGAAGGACATGCAGAAATGGCTAAAATCAAAAGAAATACCATTTCAACTCGAAATAAGTAGACCAATTCTACTGGATTTGATTACACAACATCGCCACAATTTCAAACATAATGTTGTTAATGAAATGGCAATAGCAAAGAACAAACACCTGTTGAGATAACATGCTACTGTGATCTAAACCCCACTAAATTGCTATGGGTCGAAATAAAAAATTATGTTACCGTGAATAATAAAATTTTTAAAATAGTATATATAGTATTGATTGCATTAGCTAATTTTAGTAGTGCTAAATGAAGAAAGTGTATAGAACATGTAAGTAAAAAGGGAAGAGAAAATGAGTCTATTAAATAGCTTAATTGACAATACCATGCAGCCATTTATCATTTCAACTGCAAGTAATACCGATACAGATTGTAACAGTGAATAATAAATTAAGAGGGGCGTTTACAAACAAATAGAAACTTATGCAACTTATATTACTAGCGGCACGGGTAGACGCAAGTGGGTGTGAGTAGGTGAAACTAAACGATATTCGGTTTCGATCACAGCGCTTCGGTTTTATTCACAGATTATGTCATGGGTTGAAAATTCTAATATATACATAAAATGAATCGCCAAATATTTAAATTCTGAAATCTACTCGCATATTGGTATTATGTACTTAGTTAAACTAAATGGAATTAACAAATATCAAAATAATGTAAATAAAATTGTAAACTAAAAATTACTTACCTCGTATTTTGATTTTTCATACGATTTACATGGTTACTTCTTTGTTTTGTTGATGTTTTATAAGATGTTTTATAATAAGCCAATTTTTGCTTGCCCATAACTGTTATATTATTATACACTCGAATATTATAGGTATATATGACATTTCTTTTTAATTACAAACTCTCACTCGGATTTAAGTCTGCAATAGCCGACCGATTCCGATAGATTTTCGTATTCGCTAGGACCGGTAGAGATACCGTAAAGTGGGGATAGACGACGCGATAGCTTCGAAGAACCTCGTGTGAAATGTGTGTGACAATGTTTACTATTTAATGTTTTTATCTTCAAAAATAATTAGATAAATTTGATTTTATTTTATATTGGCGCGTAGAGGTTGTTTTTTCTTTCGTGTACCAGTCTTAATTAGTAGACATTAATCAGATGTATACATTTTTGTGGTTACTTCTAAGATACATAACTTTTTTACGAAAATAAATTTATGCAAAAACTGACCTTGACATTATAAATGTATGCCTTTTGCATCGCTAACCTAAAGTTGAGATTCTAAAATTTCAAAATAAATTTAAAAAACGCAAAACGGCGATGCCTGGCAGGGTTATAGTTTTCGATAGGTAAACGCTCCTCTTAAATATGTGCATAATTTGAAGGTTTCTTAGTTAAAATACTGATTAAGGAATGTATAAATATTTTTAAAGTTTGTTGTACTTTAGAAAATATGGTTTACGTTCTGTGTTATTATTTAACAATATATTCTTCAGTTCTCTCTCTGTAAACATGAAATACTATGAAAATATTAAATAAATCTCTCGTATTATTTTTAGATATCATGTACATAACTAACTAACTTCCTTGACCAAAATGCAAATATTGTTGCCATATTTTAATATAAATATTCCAAAGTAACTGCAGAAATTTACTAAAAATATTTGAATACATAAATATTGATGTAAAACTATTGAACATGTGCATGCATATCAGTGCGTATACACATAATATAACGTACATAACCTATATCATAAATTTGTCAAAAATAAACGTTATCATATATTGCATAGTGTACATATGGCTCTACTTGGTGGCCCGTGGAATTAGAAAACAGGGTATAGATTAAAGCAAACCGCTTTATAACCCACCACATGCAGTAATAACTATGCGACCTAGCGCCTTGTGTCGTCCTAATAATAAAATATATGTTTCGGTTAATTATATTCTTAAATATTCCGCGTATGTTCAAACAAAAACAAAATAAAAATAATAACAACACATAAACCAGAACACATTAAGGATACCACATTGCGTGTAGTTATAAAAAAAAACTGGGGAAAAACAAAAATCCCTACACAATAAAAAGAGCAATTTTTTTTAAGTTTAAAAGTGGGTTGCTCCATATAAAACCGAAACGCGTTACTCGCCGGCGACCTAATATCAACATTATTGCGGGCTCCATGAGTCAAACGCGAAATTCGGCAATTTAAATAAAAAGAAACACACTTACTGTTTTAAATGTTCGTATAAATTACGTTTTCCGGGGCACTTTTAACCACCGCGGTCCCGGGTCATTCGTAACGGCCGTATCTCATATTTGTAAGTTTTAGAGGCAGAAATCTGACGTCATTAATCCTTTATGACGTTTTTACGGCCATTTCGTTTTCTTATGTGCTTCCGTGATATAAATTGGCCCGGATTACAATGCGAATGTGCAGAGAGATGTTTTTGAACGAGTAAAGTAAGAAGAATTAAGAATAAGTAACCACGTTATTAGGCTTTTCCTCAAGTAGTATTCTCATTATTATGTCCAATGTGCAATTAATTTTATGTGCAATGCTAGGAATATTTAAAAAATTCGAGTTTTCTAATTAAAGATTATTACTAATTAGAGTACCGATTCCTCTTCTTTTTCTGCGCACTCTTAAACTTTTATTAACATCACGTGTTCCTTTTACTTTCTTATACGTAGTATAAGGAAGTATTGTGATGATGAAAATTTTCGACCTCGAGATTTTTGCAGATGTCCACGTTTTGAGGTCCCCTGATACCAAAAAAGTGGTTTTTAAAAAATGTCTCTGTCTGTGTGTGTCTGTCTGTCTGTGTGTGTGTGTGTGACCACGATAGCGGTCAAACCGCTATAGGTATCAATTTGAAATTTTGTATTTACGAATATAATCTCCCTCTTGAGAACTGATTAGATTTTGAGCAAAATCGGCATACCGGAAGTAGTAGTTTACTTCAGTGAAAAAATCGAATTTTGCAAATATTTCGTCAATTACTAAGTTTAAACAAATTTATAAAGAACTCATATGTACTTAGAATTAAGTTTGAGAAAAATTGTGTTAGTTAAGTTTTTCGAAATTCCGACCGGAAGTAGGTCTTTTACTCTTATCGAAAATCAGTTTTTTGCGAATATCTCGCAAATCATGCTTTCTAGGCAGGTACATTACCAGTATAAAAGTATTTAGAACGTACTTTTAAATATCTCTTGTATAAAAAAAATTTCAAAATTCGGACCGGAAGTAACACTTTTACTCTTACCGAATAACGATTTTTTGCAAATATGTCGTAAATTATGCATTCTATATATATTTATGAAGAGTACAAAAGTATTTAGAGTTGGATTTGGAATATTTTTTGTATAAATGAAATTTCAAAATTCGGACCGGAAGTAACACTTTCATACGTATAAGAAAGTCGTGTGGTGGCCACACCTCATTTTTTTCCTCGTTCCAACTAAAATAAACAATTTTGTTCCTCAATATAATACTCGAATAATTTTCAATTACTTACACATATTGAATACTAGATATGTACGGGGATGTATTGATATCTAGTTAGCTTTGACTGGTTTCGTGGATAAAGAAAATATTGCGATACCATAGCAATGAAACATAACCTATTAGAAGTGTCAGTGCAAAGTTTCATGTCAAAAAGTCAAACAAAAGTTGCGAACTAAAATTTGAAAAAAAGGATGTCGACCATAATTGTGAAAATCGAAAAATTGGAGTATCGAGCCTTCATCCAGTCCTGTATTAGAGCAGTTTAAGACGTAAGCAGATTTGCGAAGATATACGTAATACCCTTGGCGATCAATGTACATCGTATGCGACCGTGAAAAAATGCATTGCAACCTCCAAAAGGGGTAAATTTTCCATTGAAGATGAACATCGATCGGGAAGGCCAGTTTTTGTGTCCGTCCCAGAAAATGATTCATGGCATGATTTTGTCAGACCGTTGAATTAGGCTAAAACGAATATCTGAGGCACTGAATATTTCATATGAACGCGTCCATCATATAGTTCACGTCCATTTGTACATGAGACAAATTTCTGCAAAATGGATCCCCAAATGTCTGTCTGTTGACCAGAAGGGTGGAAGCATTGCGTTCGATCTGTGCTCGGTTTGAAAAAGATGCAGACTTCTTAATCCGTACTGTTACTATGGATGAAGCTTGGGTACACTTGTACGACCCAGAAACAAAGCAGCAATCGATTGAATAGAGACACTCTGGTTCTCCAAGGCCTAAGAAAGTTCGTGTTCAAAAATCTGCTGAAAAAGTTCCTGCTTCAGTTTTTTGGGATTACCTTGGAGTAGTAATCACGATTGATTTCCTGGATAAGGGCAGAACAATAACAGGGAATTACTATTCGATGTTACTGAGCACTCTACGAGAAATCATTAGATAGATAGATAGATAATACAAAATAAAGGTCAGTTCTTACATACTAATACGGTACAATATCAATGTCAAGTAAAGTAAAATCTATGTATAAATAAAATGTATATAAAATGAATATAAACATATATTGTTAAATTAACAAAGAAGTAACAAATACAGTACGCAAATACTCCTCGACTGAATAATATTCTTTTTGTATAAGGGCAATTTTAACTCCTGTTGCAAATTTCTTGGCGTCTAAATCTTTTATGCTGCTGGGCAAATGATTGTACAATTTAATGCTCCAGTAGTGTATGTTGTTCTGAGTTGTTGCAATTCAGTGATGGGGAATGCGCAGGTCTCCTCGCTGCCTGGTGTATTAATCATGTTTGTCGCCATTCGAAGCATAATCCCGATTGTGTTCATGTATATATTTCAAGGCATGATATATTATACTAGCCTGTATATTAGATAGGGTATTAGCTAGTTAATTACTACTTTATTTATTTTAGAATGTATGATTTTAAAATTTACAATGAGTTTAAACTAAGTTTCAAATATAATTCTGAGTTGTACGATATTTATTTTATCTCACTGTATTTAAAATTATCATGAATATGATTCTTACCTACATTCATAGTATTTAAAAGAATTACGTGGGAAAAATTATGAATATACGTATTAAATTTGGTTATGTTTATTTTTTTCCGGCATAAATATACTTACAATGTTCTTATTAGCTCAGTTTTACTTATTTTATGAGACTCCAAATAGTATTTCAGGGGTGTTAGAGTTCTTATAGTGAAGAAAATTAGCTTCGTATAAAAGAAAAACAGTGTTAAATCATAAACAAAAATATATTGAAAATAAATACTTGAATCTATAAAATTAAGGTTAGAATCAAACAATTTATTAAAACAAAACTGTTAGTGTAATGCTACTATGTAACGGTTGCTATCCAGCAATAAATGGGATCAACTAAATTATATACATATTTGTTTTAAGTAATTAAAATCTAAGTTTAGGAAAAATCAACATTAATCTGGAAATTCTTTTTATATCTATATGTGAAAAAAACTTTATACACAATTTTAAACTCTTACATATAAAGTATATTCTTAGACTAAATTATTTATATAATTGTATAGCGATTATAGTTTTTCTAATTTCTTATTTTTTTTTTAAATTATCAACTTTAAGAAAATTTTTAAGAACTTAACTCGAGTTTTAATACTTTGTGGGATTGTTTTAGTGGCCCATTATCTCCGAAAATCTTATCCGGATTCTTCTATATCCTGGTGATCCTCTTCGTCTTAATTCAAGTATTATTTAATTTAGCACTTTAATTCACAATTAATTGGTTTATATTGTTTACTTGTAGATCAGGAGATCCAGTTTAATCGACGAAAACATTAATTGTTTCACAATTTGGTTATAATATTATTATTGATATCGTAATAAAGATCTACACTCACAGGTATTTAATATATTTCTTATAATAATAAAATTTTAACTTAATTTCGGAGAGCGTCTCTTACTTGTGAAAAATTCTTTAATAATCCAATTGTTTTTTCTTTTCTTGCCTACTAATGGTTAAGTTGATTTTTATTTTTGACTTGTAGAATAAGTTGTCTAACTATGAGTACCTAATTAATAAAAATTATTTTCTAATATTGTTTAAATGTTGATATTATTCAAATTTCCCTTAATTCTTGTGATTTTATTAACCTCTGAATTTTATTAATAATTTCTTAGACATTTAAATATCTTATTTAAGACTGACTTGTTCTATGATAATTTGTATTTTAAGTTGCATAGTTTCGAGTTACTATAAGAAATTAGGTATATAAATATTGATACTATCTTTCCTTACATGCATGAATTTAGTATATAAATATCGTTATAATATATACACAGATCCTAAGGTAAGTATTCCATTCCGCCGAAAATGCCCCCTACACGAGTCACGACACTTTAATGCACATAATACTAGGAAACTGTGAAGGCCTGGCTCGCAGAGCAAGATAAAAAATTCTATTTGAACGGTCTAGAGGCGTTGCAGGTTCGTTGTATTAAACGTATCCAACGTAAGAGGAGGAGCGTATGTTGGATAATAAAATATTTTGGATTTCAAATTTTGTTTGCTTCTACAGTAGGCAAAGAATTTTTCGATATATCCTTGTACATAAATACTAATAAAACGTAGGCAGGTTTCGAAGAAAATCCTACACACTCGTATTTATTGAAAGATTGTGCTTTACTCCAGTGGTCAGGTTTGAAAGGGAGAGGGGGGTTACCTGTCAGAAAGTCATGTAGATTTGGATTTTGGAGATATTGCATTTCTTTAGGTCCTTTTTAAAAAGTTTTCTAATTTCGCGCGCCTATGTGACGAGTCAATACCACCCTTTTATAATACTTTCTCGATTTTTGTTTAACAACTCTAAACTAGTGCACTAAAAACAAAAATACCCACCCCAAAAAAACCCAAGTAATATACAAAATGCAACAACTGTAAAGGAGTATACATAGGCCAAAACACACAATATTTAAAAGACAGAATAAACGGACATAAATATTCAAATAATAGTACCGCGCTTAAAAAACATATTCATACAACAAATCACATGTTCAATTATACAAATACTACAATTTTAGCAACAGAAACAAACAAGAAAGCCCGATGCATACTAGAAAGCATCCACATTCAAAAACACAAAACCTCTATTAATGACAGGACTGATATTAACAATTTATGAAATATTTATTTCTCAATTTTATAATAATCAAAGGGACAGCACTGGCTTATAACACAATGTTTCCTCGAACATAAATAAAATATAAGCAAAAAAATAACCATGAAAAACACACACATGAACTTAAAATACAGACATATGTTAGATACACATACATATTAAGAATAGCAATAGATTCACAAGCAATTCGTAAAAAGACTATGACTGTTCCTTTTTTTAGACATTACAGTTCTTTTGATAAATATGCTATAAATAGCGTCGAAACGTTAAGAGGAAAAAAGGGAAAATGTGTTTTATTTCATCCTTATACAATTAAATTCAAAAAAAAATTATTAAAAAAAGGCCGCTACACCCAAGAATTTATCTACTAATTATCAATGTTACGTCCAAGAAAATCAAAGAGAAAGGACAAGAAATTTTTTATTAAAAAAATGTCCCTTCTTTAAAAATACTATATATATATTGATTTTCTGACGTTTCCTATGCTCTGTTAGGAGTCTAAAGGAATAAAGATTATTATTATTATTAAAAGTGATATTAAAACTAAAGCTCTTGTTTAATTAAACAAGTATAGAAATAACAATATTCCCAACCAAAATTTAATCAAGAACCGTTTATACCAAGACAATAATCTAGTTTCACTTCTCTAATATTGGCTGACAAGTTAGCGTAAAGACCACAGCAGCAGCAGCAATAAGTATCCAAACCGCAAATGAATGTATTAGTTAATGGAAGTGATAATTATCAGGCGAAATTTGAAGATAAAAGTGTATACGTGCAAAATAATCTTAAATTGTAAACTTGCACTATTACTACTAGTAGGTATTGCATTTTTGCGTTATCTAAAGAAATAAAAATGTAACAACATTTGCTGAAGGAACTGGGGAAGCTTTCACAAATATGTATACATTAATTAACTAATTTAGATAGTGAATATCGTGTATCGTTAAGACGTTTTTAAATATACTTTCATTAGGAGTCGAATAATGCGCTTGGCACGGTAATAGTAGTGGATGTACACAAAAGGAAAAGGAGGGAATTAAAACGAAACGGGTGGTTATTTATGTAGCGGTAAAAGTGTTTTTGAATGCTTTTATTTCGTAGGAA
Organism: Amphimallon solstitiale; assembly: GCA_963170755.1. Classification (NCBI taxonomy): domain Eukaryota; kingdom Metazoa; phylum Arthropoda; class Insecta; order Coleoptera; family Scarabaeidae; genus Amphimallon; species Amphimallon solstitiale. The sequence continues at coordinate 8,317,759 of OY720675.1, forward strand.
ATGTGCTTGTTTTTGCACATTTGCATTTTCGCGATATTAATATTTTTCCGACTCCGGAACAATATACACATTGGCAATAAAGAAAATTATTTTTGCCCCATTATTGCGGTTCATGAATGTTTTAATGATGTACTGAAACTGCAGCATGCCGCTCATATTCTTTCGTAATACGTAATAATAAAAGAACAGTATAAAAGTACACCGCGAAATAATGCCAAAAACAATTACATCTATCGTGTTTTAATGTCAAATAACAAAAAAATGTTCTAAGTGTTATTTGATAGATCATATCAGATCTCAATTATAGTAATAGTTTATTAAAATCTTTTTAAAATAATCTCTGTAGATCACGTCACTAGGTAATACAATATATAACGAGAAAAGCAATATAGCTATTTACCTAACAAGTAACAAGTGCGGAAAATGAATTTTTTCGCACGAGTCTGCCGTTCACCGAACGACGCGTAGCGGAGTTCGGTAAAGCAGACGAGTGCGGAGAAAACATTTTCCGCAAGTGTTAGGTACAATAGTTTTTCTACGAGCGTGAAAAAAGTCAACAAAACCAATCAAAAGTTGAGATATTTTTAACTGTGTATACGTGCTTATATTTTATTTAGAAACATATTTTATTAGATTACTGATAAAGTAAACATAAGGTAAAATGCTACTAACAATATTAGTTACATGTCAAAATTTATGTCAATTAGACATATTGATGTGGAAAATTATTTCCACACGGTGTGGAAAATTATTTCCGCACGGTGCGGGAAAATTAATTTTCCACACTAAAATGTGTGTGGAAAATTCAATTTTCCGTCCGCTCGTAGAAAAAATACATTACAACATTAAATAACAAAAAACAGTACACAATACATACAGAATACATTGCAAGTTATTTCAATGTAGAAAAATAGTCCTCCATGGAGTAACAGTTTAAACCAGTTCTATTATTGCCCTTCCAAATGTTTAAAATTGGTTAGTTGCTTTATATGCTGTGGAATTGATTATATACTTCTGAAGCAATGCAATTTGAATCTCTGAAACTACGGACGATAATTATATATCTGGTATTATTATTAGAATCTTGAATACCTTAAAGATCACCCGACAACTCCTACAATTATTCTTATAATTCTCTTCTGTCACCTAAATACGTCCCCAGAAGAGACAAAGCTGCCCCAAAAGGTTATCCCATATCTCATCTTTGATTCCAACAATGGCATGGTATGACCCGATCAACCAATCCCGAGACAAAATGCACTTTAAGTTTCGAACAAGTACGCCAATGAAGCCAAAGAAGCTGTCAGCTCCTGGCAGTGGTACTTCCAATTCAGATATTGATAAAAATGCAATCCCAAAAATGAATTTATTTGATCATTGCTACGCCCTTCCAAAAATTTAAATTAAATTATATGTCAAAATCAAAGAAAGGCGCAGAAAAATAGCGTCGTCGTGAAATTAAAAATTATTCATCCTTTGACATTGATAGCAAAAAGAATTGGTCAAGCTAAAATAATTGTATCGCCTCTTAACAAGCTAGCAAAGTACCGGAAAATTTATGCTTACACCTTCAAAGACGCCTTACCTTTCACTACCCATGCGTACGGATGGCAAATATGATGAAAGGAACTCCATCCCAATCGTCTTTGTGGGTCGTGGTTTTACATAAAATCCCAGTTGGATGAATATATGGACGCCATCCCCCTTGTATAATATTCCCTTCCCCAAAATGATCTTTGATCCGGGAGAAAAATCAATTTAATTATTCAAGGTAGCAAAGATAAAACAAAATCCCACATAAAAACAACAAAATCTATTAAGTGCTGCACTGGATTAAATATATTTATGATTCGCTTTCCAGTAAATGATAAAAATAAATACAAAAGAAATTCGTATTCAACCAGAGAGGTTGAATCAGGTATTCAAAACAATGGAAATTAGAGGTGAATAAACTAGGAGAAATAAATAAATTAAATTAAATTAAATTAGCTTCACCCTGTATAGTAAAAGATACAGATGTAGGGGTGTGAAATCAGTTTATTACTACAAAGAAATTTATTAATAATAACAGGCCAATAATGGATCAAGGCCTTACACGAGCAATAACATATAGTGACCTATATGTTCACCGTTATCTGTTAAAAGTATGCTAGCACTAAGGTGAAAACGTTTAAAACTAGCTGAAAATATGGTCATTATGACAAAGTTAATTTAATACTATATAAATGGCCTCCTAACAGTGAAAACATCGACAAAAGCAATGGAATGGCCACTCATAAGCAAGAATTAAATAATATAAATATATGAGCCCTGCTGTGCGTTTACGGGTTTCTTCAATAACAGAATATCTATAATTCTGAAATCCGGCAAATGTTTATGAATTTTTAAGTACTACAACGACATGATGTTAATAAAAGAAAGAAACTAAATGGTAATTTAGACAAAGCATTTTACCGATTTTCTAGAATGGACAATAGAGAAGTTTCTAAAAGAAAGAGATTACATTAGGAGACTGATGTCTCTCTTGGTGTTTCCAGATTTAATTTTAAATATACACTATTTTACGATTATGAAGTAATAAAATAACTGTAAGCACTTATACAGAGATATATACATGTTGCAACTTAGAATTCTAAGATTTCCACAAATGGTGGCCTCCAAATGAAAAATGGCGTTCCACGTGGTCGTGTAGGACAATGGAATTCTTCCAACGATACAACGGCGGGGAAAAATATCGGAGCCCTAATTAGCATCCAAGGTCTAGCGATCGGAACTAGACTCTAACGAGAGAGAACGACATGAATAGATACTAATTCACAGGAAAAGAAAACTGAGTAGATTAACTTACCAGAATTAAATCCACCAATCGCATAAAATAATCTGACAAACGTCGGAAAAGTATTCAACCAAAGTTTAAATCACTGCGGTAATAATCCGCTTAACTAGCTTAATTCTTACGAAACGATAACGGTAATGTTTTCACCAAATAGATGCAGTGTATAGCGATAGTCAATTAATCTGCATCTTTATCAATCAACGACAAAAATCAAATGAACGAGAAGACATTTCATTCTAATTAACTAGACGGTGAAGACGAAAACCGTAAATTACAGTTGTACCAACATTTAAAAACTTAATTCAGTCGAAAATTCACAAATAAGAGGGAGCTTAATAATTCCTAGGGAAGGAAGGGAAAAATAAAAGAAAATTCTGTAAAACAAAACTAAAGTAAAAATCCTTAATTAATAGTTAAATTGTGAAGCACGAAGCGTATCACAACTAAGGTTGTATACGTATCGGTTATATTTTATAAAAGAGAGCCGCGAAGGTAGAGACCTATTATACAATTAAATTGCGTTTTCATATTTAAATTTCTTCTTCAATGTCTATCAACTTAGATATACAGTCTATTATATTCTTGAAAACAGATATTGCTTATTTCTTCTGCCTCGTGTTCTCTTCAAAATAATCTATCAGTGTGATCATTGTCATCAAGATAAATACCTGTAGATTACAGAGTTATTTTTATCGACAATTCACCTAAATTATTAAATTATTTAATTCAATGCATTCGTGACCATTAAAAGCTTAAATTAAACCTCTCGAAAACTTAATCGCCCAGATATACCTAACAAATGATTACGAATTGCTTATTGAGAGAGGGTGGAAAACTGTGCGCCCTCTGTAGAAATCAGTGTCTCCCTTTTGTGTTTCATTAATTACATCATTCACTGTGGTAACTTACTCCGCACTTTAACTAAAATGAATCGTTATAATAATCTCGTCCAAAACGAAAAAAACGCCCAACTAATGGCGCTCCATTATTTTGAAACCCACCTAAACACTCGCCAAGAATCATTCCGAATATTAAATACACGAGAGACAGGCCGAATGAGAAAGTGCGAGGCAGAAAAAACTGTAGAATTAACTGTCGACGAAACGGCAACAATAACACCACCAGGGGGATTTTAATTAAAAGCCATCATACATTTCTCTCCCCCGTTTTTCATTCGGAACGGGCGCGCACTGCAGAAAGTGAGACAGCGAGCGTGCAGAAAACAACACACAAAAAAAATCATTTAAAACCCTTTCACATGACGCGCCGTGCCCGTCGAGAAAGCGCGCGGTGGTGGTGATGGTGTGGCGTCGGTGGTAGAGTAGTATTTGTTCTCATCGCAGCTGCCGTCAACGGCGACGAGTAAAAATGAGGATGAATGAAAATCACTGAACCCTCTTCCTATCCCGTAAACGGATAAAAAGCGGTGGACAAAGCGTACGCCGCAAAAAGCTGCTCGATTGTGATAGGAACGCAAGCAAGGCCCTGCATAATTTATGTCCAATCGAAATTTTTGCTATGAAAATGACGTTTCTTCCATGTTGACGATGTAGGGGATATGGGAATTGGTTTTGAGAGGACGTATAAGTGCATCAAGTAGACAGGAGAAATGAGATGAAGTTGTGCTGACACCGATATACAAAGAAGTTTTGAATGTATATACTGATTTTTTATCTGTGATATTGATACTATATACTCACTTAAGAAAAGAAGTGGTACAGCCTAATTGAATATTTTTTTATATTTTAAATACGACTATTAATTATATATTTCTCAAAAAACATAGCTATTAGAAACTAAATGATATAATTTCTTGAACTGTTTATCCTAAATGTATATCTAACTTAAGCACTAGTTAGATAAGCATATGTTTATATTAATTATAGGACTTGTGACACCAAAATCTTTATGTCATTGCCAAAGTTCTGTTATCGCTGACCTTGTGTATATGTCACCAGTGCATATATGTGAAAGAAGAGATAAGAGCATGGGCGTTCTAGAAAAAAGAAGAACCCCGAGACTTGAACGAAAAAAGTGGACAACTACACTTTACATAAAAATGTTAATTGAGGACCTTTGAAGAGATCGGTCACCGATAATTTCATTCTTTTATTATCTTGTGGGTTATACTTATATACAGGGTGTGAATAAATTGTTAATGTTGTTTTAATTCGCGAGTAGTGTCTTGCCTTGAATTGTCCTCAATGTTTTCTTACTTGGTTATCTCCCGAATCAAGATAACTATTTGAAGGACATCAATACACATGGGGTGGCCACTTATAACATCCCTGGTGTTTTAAATAGTTCTAATATTTAATCAGGCAGGATATTATAAGACTGGTATTCAAAAGGTTTTAATCAGTAGACAGAAACTACTGTTTCGAACACCGGTGTCTTGGGTTGCCTGCACTCTCAGGCGCCGATGCCACCTAATGGTGCTCGTTACCTCTGCTTAATAGTTACTTCGTATTATGTTCGGTTGGTACTATGTGCACCAAATACAAATGGCATGTGACAAGTGGTGTTGTAACCTCATGATATGTGAATACTACTCTACGATTAGCACAGCGAAGAATTTACAGTGAGTATTCTTGTTTTAATATATTACTTTGTTTAATCATGTAATTATGTACTTAACGGAGTCGTTGCTATCGGGATGATAAAAAATAACACATGGAAAATAGATACGGTAACCTATTTGTAAAATAGCATTTATTATCTGTCAAATAAGGCTTTCAAATTTTACACATATTTATCTACATATTATATACATGAATAATTAGATACACTTTACTAATGTTTCTCTTATTGAAGTATAATCAAATTAATATCAACAACGGAATTTTGTTCGTTATATATTGACAGCGGTTAGGTAAAACAAAATCATAACCCTAAAAATACGATCAGCGGGTTCAAATATATCTAGTTAGTTTCGATATACAGGAGATATGACTCGGTTAATTTGAATTAATATATATACACAATTTAATAATTTAACTGAAAATTATTTTCATACTACAGAATGCTCATTTAAAAGAATTTAATAAAATAATAATAATATTATCACGGTCATCGGTCTATCTACTTGCGGTCCAATAGTTTTAATAATGAATACGCGGTGCGGTTTTATACGGAATCTTTTACACTTGCGGTTAACGGTCTGAAATAATAATTTGAAATTAATCTCAGGTTTTCGGAAAAGATATTAGATCACGACATCATAGTCTGATCGAGAAGGATGATAGGTTTTTAAGCGGAGATACTTAATCTTTTCACATCAAGCCTGAATAAGAAAAAAGTATGCGGGTACGAATAAATGGATTTAGAGCGTCTGTTCCATGATACAACGACCTGAATACAGAACGATCTTAGACGGATTTCCTAGGCCTTTTCACGCCATCAAGGCTGAATAAGGTCAGGTGGAGGATTCGAGGTAGGTCTGAGATCTAAGTGAAAGAGACGAACCCGAGGACGGTCTTTTATATGGTCAGGATCGTCTACGTACATAAGTAAAAAGAAGTTCAAAATACAAAATTTGCACACGATAATGGCGTCCTTATATATTCATCAGCTTGTTTAGTGCCATATACGACAAGAGCTGGAGGCAGACGTGCCTTTAATATTTACCAACAATTATTGAACTGGTGACAGGTAAGGCCTATTGTGTGTGTGTATAAGCTAGATAGAGTTTAAGTAAACGAGTTTTGGTCCTTGCTGTTATATGCCACGAAAGAGTAGATGGGAATTTAATAATTGATGGACAGTTTTCGTGGTGACGCCATATTTACTGTCCCTATTTTGGGTTAAGGGTTTGATTATTTAAGAGAAATGGTAAAAATATTATAATTTCTTGATATACTATTGGCGCCCAACTTGGGCCGCCAATTGTAACGACTTGCTTAACTTAAAGGATAAAGGATAGGGCAAAGAAGTTTCAGCAGAACAGCAGCAAGAGCAACAGCCAAATTATAAAAATGGAAACAGACATGCAAGCGAGACAAAATATATGGATTAGTTGAGTATCTAGAAACAAAAAACTAAGCATTAATTGCTTTATTTGGTTCAAAAAACAAACACAGCTGAAACTGAACTCTTTGTTCTTTATCTTCTCTGACACAATTATCAACCTGCATTTTCGTAGTAACCAGAGCTAAGCCAAGACTACTGCGTTTTGATTAATTTGGACTTTGTATATTTTGTCAATTGCTGACTTAGGGTAAACACTTTATTGATCTATCTATTATTATTATTATTATTACTATAGTTGAAAAAGCGTGGAAAATAATATACCTACTGTAAAATAGACATATTTTTCACCTGAATATCCCTTCTTTTCATTTTTAGAACTGTCACGAGATCAAAGAAAATAGCATAAATAATATGATCGCGGCGGAGAATGGAAAAAAGCGAACGAACACGAAATAAAAGAAAAGAAAAAGTCCGTATATAAACACAATTCAAAGGAAAGATTCAGATAAATTTCCAACAACTTTTTTTTTATCTTACACGCACGTGCATTTATCTGCATGTTCGATGTTCGCCTTCGTTTCCTGCTTGATATGCCTGTGATAGACACATTTTTATAGAATCGTATTGGATAAAATAATAATACCCGAAGACGCAGCAGCTATTCGGCAAAGAAAAAGACGGGGAGATTTTGTCGTCGACAGGGGTCGTCGGGCTTGTGTACACTATGAGGGAAACATGAGCGCTCATGCATACTTAAAGAAGTTCAACGAGGCCCTCGTCACGTCAACGGCAGTAAATTGGATATTGGAACAAAGGAAAAGGATGTCGAAGCAATTTTAAATGAAGAACTTGAGATGTGTATATGTGGTGATATTGAGAGAGAACGTGGAATTGTTAACAATGCAGAAATAACAACTTGAACGTTACTGGTAAATGCGTTTGATAAGAAACAAGGTCAATGGAATGTTATAAATAAATATCACGATTAGTGTTAAGCTCAGGTATCGTATTTCGTAAACAAACATTAATTACATCATTAAAGACGAAGTAGGCGCCATAAATTCCCGGCCTGACAGGCTTATACATGTTCAAACTCCGTCACGTCATGCATGCACATACGCGAAGTATACACTATAAATATGACGGTTCGAAGCCTAGTAGTTTTTAGTAACCAGCCAACCATCGTGACTAGCGCACGAAAATGTCTGAAGTAACGAAAATTGAGTATACCGAGCGGTCATTAAATTTTTAACAAAAGAAGGGCATATACCTTATCACAATAAACAGCGTTTAGACGGCGTTTACGGTGATTCATCTCCTTCGTATTCAACTGTAAAAAAGTGGGCAAAATGTTTCCGTTTGGGACAATTTCAAATTTTTGTATTTAGAAGTATAATCTCCCTCTTGAGATCTGATTAAACTTTCAGTAAAATTGGCAGACTGGAAATAGTAGTTTACTTCAGTAAAGAAAATCGAATTTTGCCAATATTTCGTCACCTACTAAGTTAAAACAAATTTTTGAAGAATTCACATGTACTCAAAATTAAATTTGAGGCGAATTTTATTATGAAAGTTTTTCGAAATTCCTACCGAAAGTAGGTTTATTGCCAATATTTCGCAAGTCATTCTTTTTAGACAGGTACGTTACGAATATAAAAATACTTAGAACTTAATTTTCAATATCTTTTGTATAAAAAAAAATTTAATTCAGACCGGAAGTAACACTTTTACTCTTAGGGAGTAGCACTTTTTTTCGAATATCTTGCAAAGTGTGTATTCTATAGCCATTTATTAAGAGAATAGAAGTACATACTTAGAATAGGATTCTAAATAAGTTTTTGTATAAAAAATTCTATAATTTGAACCGATCATACGTATAAGAAAGTCATATAGTGGCCACACCTCATTATTTATTGGTAACCAACGTTGCTCGATTATATTCGTGGTAGTCATTTTTCACACACGTTGTGCCTTGTAATCTGATGACATTTTCAAATTGGTACTCACAAATACGCATAAATTACCGTGAGTCATTTACTGAACCGGAAGACAACTTATATTTTTCGAGATACCCGAAATGAATTAATAAAAACGCATAGCAACATAATATATAAGTATCTGTCATCAATGACGTTTCAAAAGGTATTTATAAACCTGCTGACTTGGTTGCCTAACTAAATTTGCATTTTCTCTATAGTTATTGTTCATGTTAAAATTTACGAGGTAGGCGCCATAAATTGCCGGCCTGATATACAAAAAAGAAACTTGGAACAATATAAGAATTTTTATTATTCAATGTAATCTTCCCTAACTTCTATACATTTATTACAAAGATTAATTAATAATTCGATACCCTTGTAAAAATAATCTGAAGTTTTTCCGTCAAAATGTTCTCTAACAGCTGCTTGCAACTCACTGTCGTCCTTTAAACTACGTCCCTAAGGTTTTTTTTAAATTAGAAAACAAAAAAAATCACAAGGAGCCATATCCGGACTATACCGTGGATGTTCCAATTCTTGAAAGCCGCATTCGCGATTGGCAGCTTGTGAAATGGCGGCAGTATGGACGGGAGCATTGTCGTGCAATAATCGCACACCTTTTGTCAATTTTCCACGACGTTTTGCACGAATACTGTCCCTTAATTTATGCAACAAAGAAGCATAGTATGTGGCGTTCACACTTGTATTGTGCTCGTTAAAGTCAATTAGCAAAATGCCCTCACAATCCCAGAATATTGTGGTCATCTCCTTCTTCGTTGATTGAACGACTTTCGCCTTTCTGGGACAAGGTTCATCAGGTCGCCGCCATTCCATGGACTCCCTTTTCGATAGAGGATCGTAAAACAAAACCATTGTTTCATCCCCGTGACAATGGACTCCAACATCGGTTTAAGGGTCGTCTCCACACGTTTAAAAACAACTACGCATATTCGACTCGACGTCTCGTTGGAGAGCAGAAAGAAGTCGCGGTACCCATCTAGTACTAATTTTATTCATACCCAAATGGTCATTGTGAATTCGGCGAACACTTGTTTTGGAAATGTTTGTTATCACCGTTAATTCTTTCATTTTCAAACGGCGATCTTCTAGCAGTAAATGTTCAATAATTGAAATTTGTTGAGGCGTTATCACTTCAATCGGTCGACTCGACCGATCAGCATCTTACAGCGATTCTTGTCACAAACGGAAACATTTTGCCTATTTTTTACAGTTGAATACGAAGGAGATGAATCACCGCAAACGCCGTCTAAACGTTGTTTAATGTGATAAGGTGCATGCCCTTCTTTTGTTAAAAATTTAATGACCGCGGGGTACTCAATTTTCGTTACTTCAGACATTTTCGTGCGCTAGTCACTTTGGTTGGATGGTTACTAAAAACTATTAGGTTTCGAACCGTCATATTTTATAGTGTATACCTCGCGTATATGCATGCAATGCATGATGTCACGGAATTTGAACACGTTTGAACCTATATAAGCCTGTCAGGCCGAGAATTTATAGCGCCAATCTCGTAGGTTCAACAGGAAGAGAACATCCCTCATATTAATAAACGACAATAGTTCTTGCACTAGGGTTGTTATTATTATTATTACTATTGGGAATAGGTATTAAAATAAAACATAGTATACTTGAATATGTGTGTATTCAATATTAACGTGTCTATAAAACTAACTCAAGAGAAAAATAATATCGTACATATATCACATTTCTCCAGCCCAGCTGCATCTTATATAAAAAAATATACTGATACGTAATAGAGTGCTGGCATTTTAATGAGTATAACATATACACACAATTCTCGAACGGTAAACACCACACATATAATTGTGATTTATATTTTGTACAGGAAATGCCCATGATGCATTAAAAATTACTAAAATAACTATAGGATATTTATTAAAATTTAAATTTGCAAAACGATATTGAACGTAAAGATTTATACAAAATCACTCTTAAAAATTGCGTTCCTTAATTGGAAGCCCGAGTTTATATATATATTTTCAACTCCACCGAAATCTCGGTATTTTCCCATTAAGCTTTTGCACTTAATTCCGAATTAATTCCAGGCAGTCAATAGGTTTTCGACTCGGTCCGGCATCTCGCCACACATAAACCGAAAGCAACTAACCCACTTTATAGCGAGCGAGCCTTCTCGACGAATTTTGCTTATCTTTCACGTATCCAATTATCCTCCTCTTAAATGTGAAATTAGTTCTTTTGTGCGCGCAACGGAAAACGAACGCGAAGGTCCCCCAGCGACGACGTGGGCACACGGGAACAACACTTCAAAATATACCGGACTGTGTCGTGTAACTCGTACATGCACGCAAAGAGAACGTAAACACTTACACGGGGACTCATGCACGTACCGCGGGGCTTATTAAACCGCGGGCCCAGTACACATACCCATACCGAATATTAAATTCGCATCATTCGGGCGGCTCCAAGTAAAAATATCCTCTCGCACGGGTATGTATTTATTAAATTTCCGGTCACCGGCACTGTTGGAACGTGGAGAGCGCTTTGCTCGGCTGCGCCAGTTTTAATAATTTCTGTGGTCGTCGTGGTTTTAGTAATCAGGAACTTTTGGACAAGTGACGTTTCCGAACAATGGTGTGGGGAACGCGGGTCAGTATATTCAATAGGACTTTTTGTTCTTGCTTTAAACTGGTTCGTACCCGAACATGTTCGTTCATGTTCTAGATATATGACGACGAACATTGCTTTTAGTTGTTTTACATATACCGTGATATCATAAAGTTTCTAGGACGAATATGGGAATAGAAATAGAGAACATTTTGCTGTGACCCTTACACATAAATATATATATTGCTATGGGGGGTATTGTAAAGTAAAGAGCTATATCTATTAATAAAAATAATTACTATTATGTAAGCTTGATAATTTTATTAGTGCTAATTAAAAATTTATGAGACTGAAATTAATACAATGGGCAATGTCAGTCGACCGGGCTAGCTCAAGTGGGTTATAATTTACAAGTTTTGAATTAACGATATTCTAAATTCATGGGTATATGTGTATCAATAGATCGCAATAAGTTGAAAAGTAAATTGAAATTAATGTTTCAAATTTCGCGGCACTCGGCGTACAAATTTATAAGTTTCGTTCAGAATTAATTCAAGTGGGAGAAAGCCACGCTTTAACGTTAGCGGGAAACTGCAAGAAAACTCGTGTGTGCAAATTGTTACTGTGAAAGTGAAGTTGATTTGTGATATTGGTGTTATTTCAGTCGTGGGTGCTCTAAAATGGACTCTAAATATTTATCTCGGGCCGTTAAAGGGATTCGAATTTACCTTATACCTTCAGATCAGCCTTCCTCCAACGGTGCGAAGATCTCGGAGTTCATAACCTAGAAAGATTGATTTGTGGCACAGCGCTAATGCTAATGCACAAATAGAATGCGTGTACCTCTGCTTTAGGGTGAAACAGAATTGATCGATGGTAGAAACAAACACATCATTTACAAAACAAACAAACTTCGATTTATTTAAAATGGTAAAATTATAGAACAGTATACAACAATGATCTGATATGAATATTTGGCGAATAATAAACACAATAATTAATAATATGGATGTGGATCTATCCAATAAACTTCGTATTTTATACCAACAACACAACTATAGGCAAAGGTTCTACTTGTATAAGCATCATATGGCCACTGTAAGCGATTTTAAGCCTTATTGGTGTGAACTAATTTTAAAAGTGAAAGTGTTAATGCATTAAAACGATCTTGATTGTAAGTAAGTCCTGATATTTTACTAATAATAGATTAATGTAATTGTAATAGCAAAATGACCTAAATGTTTTTGTATGTGCACTTTAAGAGTTGAATTTTATTTAAGACCGAGAATCAGATGAGATTGAAAGATGTTACATTCATTATGTTTGACTTAGTTTTAGCACTGATTGTGAATTCAACAGTAAATAGACTTTGTACCTTAATAAGTTACTAACACCTTGATTGTTAGAGCGCAGGTATCCTGGAAAGTTTGAGGTGTGCTTCCAGTGGCATCGCAGCTATAGTCCTCTTTCCTGGTAGTGGCTTGGACAGGTGGACGGCGAAGTCTTCCTTCAATTATCCTTCTGCGGTTGGAATGTACTTCTAAGGTGTGGATTAACCGGTGACAGGTGAGTATGTATCTTGATTATCTATGACCTCGTTTTGTTGTTGATACTGGTAGTAACCCCTTTGGCTTTGGTTTTATTTCGGTGTTGATGTTTTTGACTTCAAATAATATTAGTTTTTAGAAAACTAACCTCCAATATTTCTCCTTTCTTTACAGCTTCAAAATAAATAAGTTCGACCTTGAACCTCTACTCGGCACGAACGTGTCCAATTGGGTGTTCTTCTTGCGTCACTTTGAAGGTCGCACAACGTAACTTTTTTATCGCACGTGAAACTTAATTCGTCAATGAATGATCGATACAGGACCATCCACGTATGACAAAACACAAAATTTTTAAGAACCCGGCGTTACGCCGTATGTGCATTTTTATATAAATTTGATGTTGTCATTGTTGTTTCTATGGCAACATATACAGTAATTATTTACAAAGTCTTATTATGGACAAATTTACTTTGGTTTATCAGTGAAATGATGTTTTTTAACAATTAAATTGTCTCATCTTTCATTTAGTGCAATAAAATTATTTTAATTAGTTTTCTTTTAGAAAATCACATTTTTTAAAGATTAAAGGGCCAATTAAGCGTTTCGACTGTCATATGTTCGATGACGTAATGGACGCTAATAAAAATAATTAAAATATCAAAATTTTGGATTAATATGCCTTTTCAGTAGAACCTATCCTTCACAAAATATGCATTTAAATACATTTAATAATTTTTCACCTTCCAATTCTTCTAAATCTCTCTATTTATATGCAAAATTAGTGGGGTTAGTTTTTGAATTGCTATTTCGAAATGGTCTTTTAACTTATTTATGATTTATTGCTATTACATGGAACTATGACCTTTTCTGAACAATTTAACTCCTTTTCAAATCATCTACATGGCTTGTAATTTGTATTTTTAAGCGTTTTTGTAAGTCATGTTGACAACTGTCAAACTATCCAATGTACTTATTTAAATATTTGGATTTAAATGATAAATATGTCGCTGATTATTCCAACGTAAATAAATCTTGATAAACTTTGTATCTGTTTGGTTTTATTTAAAATTAACTTTAATTATGTATGTGATATTTCTGAAATTAATTATAATTCGTTCAATATGGCGAATCATAATTCAAATCTAAGATGATGCTTAGATTAATTATGTGAATCTAACAGACTTAATGCTCAGTACAATAATTGTAAATTGACAATTGGTTCATGAGGTAAATGTTTCTGGTACTCAACATTAGTTCATTTTGGTTTTTCAATATGCGCTTTTAATTAGAAATCAGCCATGTATGTGCTATAATTTTATATTACTTGAAATGATGCTTTCGTAGAATTCAAACTTGCCTCAAGTTATGCCCTATAATTATTCTGTGACTTTTTGTTCATAAAAATCCAAACTTTAAAATGGTAATAATTTCCATTGATATAGTGTGTTCGATAATTGTTAAAAATTGAAATCAAAATTGACCATTCGTAATGGTTGTCAAATTCTTTTTAAATTATTTATTTGCCTAAATCAATTGTATTTGTCATTGTTGTACTGTAAAAATATACTTATTATGAATGTAATGATTATGCTAAATTGTGTAATGAGCTAATTAAGTATTTAATTATAGTTTTATGTATCTATAAAGGGGGTATCAGTTGGGGTTCCTGAAAAGAGTAATCATGGGTTTGGTTTTTCTAATTGGGGGAGTAATTTGCTTTCTAGCATTCAATATTTAATTGGGGTATCAGAATATATGTACTAGTTTTGTTAGCATTTTTGAATTATTATTCAGGGACTTTTACCTATACTCTTATTATACAAGGGTCGTGTGCTAAGCATCACTGATGTATGCCTGGTTGCATGTAGTGAGGGGGTTATTGGGTGAATTATCGTTTGTGTTTGTATTTGACTGGTCTTGGCTCATATTCAAGACCAGTTCAATATATAAGTATTTCTCTAAAGATCTATACTTTTAAAATATAAAGGTTCGCGCTTGTGTCTCAGAGAATTAGCCTGCAAGAAATGTGGGTTAAGCAAAACCGCATTTCACTAGCTCAGATAATTTGATTGTTGATAGGATCTCACCTAAAGAACTCACTTATTAGCTTTTATACAGGTCAGATACATTAAATAAAATATAAGAAAAAGTTTTACACAAATATTTATTATAATTAATTAATAACCTAAATGCAGACATAACCACAGATTAATCAAAATTATATAGGATATTACAATTTAATAATGCAAATAATCGACAAAATTTCCTTAAAAGTGTATACATATCGACATTTATTTAAAACAAAATGCAAATAAATTGTGTACCTACAGATAATAACATAAAATATAAAATAATATGATCCTCCTGAACGTGTTGAATTCAAAAACCTTATACACAAAATAATTTATTTCTGGTGATGACTCATACCAGGTACCGTTAAAATTTAAAGAAATATGACGAACGTGTTAAAATTCAGACATCGCATTGATGTTAATCCTATCCAAATGCATTTTCTCACGTCTGGATAACTTTTTCATATGAGTTCATTATTGGAAATTGATCACACACATCCTTGATTCACAACACATATCTAAATTTCTAATACGAAGATGAATGTATAAAAAAAATTATTATACAATTAAATTAGAAACTCATGAATAACAGTTCTAATGTGCATTAAAAGATCAAATGGTATTTGTCACTTCTAAATGATATTTTCAATACAGATGTATGCCAGAGAATTAATTAGGGCTCCATTCTATAAGTTCATTATTGTGAACTTATCGAACGCATCCTTAATTTAAAGCTCAACATGTCTAATCTCAATGCAAAAACACAATTTTATAAATTTCAAATAACTCCACATATAAAACAAAACCACTGCATAGTTATAAATTCACTAAAGAAAATTATATACGCAAAATACCTGAACTCCTCATACAGATGCTCAAATTCATCCATCATCCCTTTTAAATTATTCCAAAAAAAAATTATTCTTATAGCAAACTATTAAATCTACAAAGAATTGTAAAAAATCTCTAGAATAGAAAGAAAAAACATAAGGTGTCTGTATCTTTATCCTTAATTTAAAATAAGTTGTCCAAAAAAAATATCCTAAATTAAATTAATTATAAACTACCGGAATACTTACTGTAGCATTTAGCGTTTAGCCATCATGCATTGAAAAATAAAATTTTTCGGTTTTTATCAAAATTATTTCAATAAGTTCAATAAGTAACTGTTAGAAAAAATATATATAGAGAAATTAGTTAGTTATTAGTCGGAAAAAAAAATTTCCATGTTTCTTTTCATTTATTTTTTTTTTAAGTCCAGTAAATGTTTTCACAAAATTATTCTGAGTTCAGCAATTAAATTGTTGAAACTTTTCCCTTTTAGTTATTGTTTTCAAATATATTCTCGCAAATAAAATTATTTAATTTCTATACAGACACTGTATGTTTATTGGTATTCCAAGCGGTTCGCACCTGCAATAGAATTCCTCTATATCTAACGTGCAACATTAATTATAAATAAATTTCTCAACAACAAGACTTGCTCCGTAGATTGCTCCATTCCCTATTTTATACATTACCAGCCAAACTTGTTTTCAGCAGTTCTAACACATTAATTGATGAGAGTCAATGTTACTGTCATAAGGAAAAAATGATAAGAACCAAAGTGGTAGGGAATTTAATTCCAAACAACTTTGGTTTCCCGAAAACTGAAATGTAGGGTGATAGTACCCCCCCCCCCAAAAATTTGAGAAGAAAAATCGTTACTTTCAATTTTTTTCCGGGTGAGCCCCCCTTTATAGTCTAATTCGACTAGTCTAAATTATAAATTCAATGCAGACATCTTCACTGAGCCACCCAAAATTTCAAGTTTTTGACTTCAAAAACACAAGAAATAATTCAATATTAAGTTTTTTGTGCACACCCGGTAGATTAATTATAATGCGCCATCACGATTTTGCCAGTTATTTTATCTGCGCCACCATATCAACTGCAAAGAAATATATTTTTCCTATAAATAACTCAAGAAAGTGCTGCCATGCGAAGCATTACTAAACCAATTCGACATCAAGAAACACCAATTCTACGAGCAGTAACATGTGACAAGTTCTTATAAATAAATACACAAACGCCAACTTCATACGAAACTCGCCTCGTATTCAATGTTTTCGCAATGAGAATTCGATTTTCTGTAAGAGACAGATCAATTTTATACAACACCGGCGTCTATAAACCATAAGAAAAAAAAAGGAAAAAGAAAAGGGAAAACAAAACAAAAGAAACCCGGATAACATCGCCCCCTTGAAATTAAAGACACTTATATTTTTGCCTTTGCGGTTGCAACATCTTCAAGGGCTTCCCCTTTTTTGTGCGGGTTTAATTGATTCGCTTCTTTTCTTTGTTTTGTAGGCGGATCGATGTAGCAAATTGAAGACTTCGATTGAGAGCGGATAAGTTAGTCTTTTTGTTTCGTTAGAATGTCGGATAACGAATCTGATACATCAAACGAAATGTCTTCAGATTGTGTTCACTTATACAGATTGTCCGTTTTTAAATATATCGCGCTACAATTTAATGACATATAAGGGTTATTTAATAATAATTATGTTTTACTGTTATAATAATAATTGATTAATTACCCAACAGAAAATTCCAGTTGGGGTAATACAATTACGGGAATGCTTGATAATACATTGTAGAATATGAATCAATTATGAAATTATGTATCACATAATTATGACAATAATAACAGCAAACATAAATTGGAAAAGTTGCCCGGAAAATTGGAAAATTCGGGAAAAACTGAAAGTGTTTTTTTCTATAGAGTTTTTGTATGAACTCAAGACTATAACTCACGATTGTAACGACGGATTTCTTCATTATAATCCTGGAAAAGTTTTTTTTCAATTGAATACTTTCAATTGAAAAAAAATCTGGAACATCTGGAGTAAAATCTGAAAAAACGCATTCCAGCCTAAGTTAAAATAAAATTACATTTGTTTTGTTGTGATTATTGTTCATAGCTATGCTAGGATCCGATAGGTGGCGCTGTATCAAGTTATTAACAAGTTCTATATTTATGGACTAAAATTGCATATATTCACAATATATGTTGGTTTAGTGCTAAACAGGAAAAGTACAAAATCTGGATCCGATAGGTGGTGTTGTGGTCGACTCATAGCGCCACCTACCGGAAAGGGCAGAACAATGTTTGTTTGCCGGGCGAGCTAGCATTAAATAATTTGAAAAACCGACAATAAAAATCGCAAAAATTTGTCATGTCTATTACTGAAATTTTTAGCAGAAAGTTGTAACAATTCTTTGTATAAAATATATGTCCGCGGCTTCGGAACCACAATTGACTTGTTACATCTCGATTGGAGACGTGGCACTAAGATGCTTAAAAAGCAACTTCGGTGCATCCAGTGTATTTAACAGCGCTTTGGATATATGTGTGAAGAGCAATTCGTTGTAGTCGGTGTTTTGAATATAATAGGCGCCATCTAGCTTGAATGATCGGTATTTCAGAAACATATCGTTTGTAAGTTAGTAAAACAATTACAGATACCTACGTATAATAAAGTCAATTATTGGATGCATAGAAAAGGTAATAGTTGTTATACTTGTTACATGCTCAGCAAACGTCATTGTCTAATCAAAAGCAGCACCCAGGTCTTTGACGGATGACAAAATAGATATGTTGTATATATTATATTCTGAACGAATACAATTTACTGTCCTAATATAAGTAACAGAGCACCACTTGTCTATGTAGAGTATTGTAGAGGTACAGCTTATTTTTGTGGCACCAGGTAGAAAATATATTGTCGTCAGCATAAACCAAAACAAGACACTTGAATCACCTTCATGAGATCATCTATGAATAGATTAAATAAAAGTGGACCAAAGTTAGAACCCTGTGGCACACCAGAAAATGTACATACTTTCATATATGTTGAAAATTTTTGAAATATGATAAAATGCTTTTAAGTTTGAAATTTAATACATATTTTTGTGCATAAACATCGGCTCATTAGTGACACTCCTAGAGCAATATGCCAGGCTAAATATACAATTAATTTAGTGTTTGCGCCACCTGCTAACTACAGCTAGAAATAAAACTATTTTTACGCGCCCTCAATTTAACATTTCTTCCCCTTGTAGTAACATAAGTAAACAATGACACATTCGAATGGAATCACATTAGAGTACCGTTTTACAGTGTTGTTAGATAAGCTTTTCGTGAAAATTGAAATTTAATAAAGGAATATTAAAAACAAACTTTGGAATGAAAAAGAAAACCATTAGAAAAAATAATATTGATAATTCTTTTTACTTTCTTATAGGTTCGTAGTATAAGAAAGTATCGTGATGATAAATATATTCGACCATGAGATTTTTCCAGATGTTCACGTTTTGAAGTCTACCGATACCGAATAACTATGGTTTTTAAAAATGTCTTTCTCTGTGTTTGTCGGTGTGTGTGTCAAACGGCTCAAGATATCAAATCTCCCTCTTGATATCTGAATAGATTTTCAGTAAAATGGCAGACCGGAAGAAGTAGTGTACTTCAGAAAAGAAATTGAATTTTACCAATATTTCGTCAACTACCAAATTTAAAGAAATTTATAATGAATTCAAATATACATACTCAAAAGCAAATCTGAGCAAAATGTTATTAAAAAAGTTTTTTTGGAATTCCTACTGGAAGCAGGTCTTTCACTCTTATCGAAAATCAGTTTTTTGCGAATATCTCGCAAGTCATGCTTTATAGGCAAATAAATTATGAGTATAATAGTATATAAATATAAAGTTTTTTAAACGCCATTTTAGTCACTCGTGTCCATTATTCATGAGCGTAGCGCAGCGTAACAAGTGACTAACAAGTTTATAATACGAGTTTCATAATATACTTTTTCTACGACCACAAATAATCAGTATAACACAAAATAATTTGTGTATTGTCGCACCATGTCGGATTATTTTGACGGATTGATGACAAGTATCAACCATTTTGATTGAATTTTACTTAATTTTTGCACTTAAAAAACCTAGAGCTAACTTCAACCCGTGACTAAAGTGCTCGTTACTAAGTTCAGCCCGTGACTAAAGTGCACGAAGCCACGGCTTGTCCAGGTGTGTTTAAAAAATCACTAAGCGTCATGAAACCTAAACGATAAGTGGCATTTTAAACACGGGAGTAGAAAATAGTATATTATGTATCAAGTTTTATAAACGCCATTTTAATCACAAGTTTCATTAATCACGAGCGTAGCGTAGTGAGTGATTAATAAAACGAATGATTAACGAGTTTATAAAACGGTTTCATACTATACTTTTTCTACGACCACAAATAATCAAAATAATACTGAATTACTTGTGTATTGTCGCACCATGTCGGATTATTTTGACAGATTGATAACAAGTGTCAACCATCTTGATTGAATTTCACTTGATTTTTGCATTAAAAAACCCTAGAGCTAACTTCAGTCCGTGACTAAAGTGCACGAAGTCACAGCTTGTCAAAGTGTATTTAAAAGGCCACTTATCATCATGGAAACATATGCGATAAATGGTATAAAAAAATTCAAAATTTAGACCGAAAGTAAAACTTTACTCTTATCAAATAGCATTCTATAGAAATTTATTACGAGAATAGAAATTTAGAATAAAATTTTAAATAATTTTTGTATAAAAAAAATCTCAAAATTCGGAACTGAAGTAACACTCTTACATGTTTATTTTTTTAAGAAGAGAAAGGTTAATACAGAATACCTTTTTTGTAATTTGAAAGGCACATATGCATGAGAAAGTCTAGTGGTGTCCACACCTCCTTTCTTTATACTAAATTGCAACATTTTCTGTCAAGAAGTATGGAATAATAGAATTTATTTAAAGACTAACAGATCGAATATTGGGAGGCTCGTATAGAGGTATAAAGAATGGTCCAACATTTTCCTATTCATTGGTTCGTATGGCTTGTGCGCCAGTTTATACACACCTTGTAAGTACTTTCCTTAATATGTAAAATATCAATTCAACAATAATTATTTTTAAAAAGAATTGTTTCATCGCGACTAATTTGGATCAGCCTGTATACGTTATGAGATAATCTTAAAACAGTAAAATGTTTAAACATGTTCCAAATACGTAAATTAATCAAAGAAAAATACTCCAAAAGCGTGCCTTCCTTTCTTTTTTCTTTGGAAGTTACGCGTGTCGTGCGTTCTTTTCTGCCCCCCCCCCCCCTCCGCCGCCTTCAACTCATAAAATTAATAAGAGAATGCTGTCTGTTCAATATTGCTAGTAACGTCGCCTTTTATTTGTGAGACACAGAGCAATGTTGAAATTAAAATTGAAACGCCAATGGTAATTAAATTCCTCGAATGTCGGGATTAAAGATTATGAAAATTGCCGCGCCACCTCTCATCGGTCGATAAACATGAAGCGATCCTCTAACAGCTGCGTCAAGCAGAAATTCACAAAATATCAGAGTATGCCATGCATGTGAATTATTTAGAAATGGGCGGGATTTTTTCGTTTTAATTCGCCAATGTTGACGTTAATTTTTCACGGTAGGTACGAAATTGGCCGACGCAGCGACGTCGATATATGAAATATGAACTTATTCCTTTATTATTTCAGAATTGGAATAATTTAGTGCCTGGCAATTCAGAAAGTTTGAAAAATTAAAAACTCTTTTTATTGTGGGAGATACACAGAGGCATTATACCAACAAACAAAATTATTTTCAACTATACAGAGTGTTGTTCTAGAACATAGGTTCCCAAAGTGGGCGATAACGCCCCCTTGTGGGCGCTGCAGGTCTAAAGGGGGGCGGTAAGAGACCCAGAAAAAAAATGGGGGCGTTGTGTAAAGGCTTAGGGGGCCGACTGAGCTCTCGACTCTCGACTAGGGATGGGCGATAAACATCGATGTTCATTGAACATCGATATTTTAGGATCGATGTTCGATGTTTTTGCATCGATGTTTGCAATTTAGATTTATCGATAAACTATCGATGTTAGAAGAAATATAGTGAACTTCGAACTTTTAAGCTTGACAAAATGTATTTGCACTAATCACAAAATAAAACAGCGTCCTCTGTTGACAAATACAAAAATGTTTCCAAATTAACAGCTCACATACAGGCTACGAGGATGTAAAATTGTCTACGAATAAAAGAAGTATTTAAATTACACAGTGCTATATCATATAAATTCGAATATTTCATTTTAGGCTCTTTTAAATATTACTCAGTATAAATATTTAAATAATATATAATTAAATACATAAATTTATAGTACTTTTAATGTGCAGAATAAAAGTTAAATTATGTATGCATGCAGAATAAGTGAAGGAGGTAAACGTATTTTCATAGAAAAAGAAGGGAGATAGACATTACCGATGTATACTTCTTTCCCTAGTGCGTACAATCATACACGACGATACACGTATTAAATGCAAGATGACACATCAGAAATATAAAACCATATCCATATGTATCTCGGTATTTGCCAGCGTAGTCAAAAAAAAATGCAAGACTATAAAATCCCAAATAAAAATCGTTCTCTTAAAAAGCTTTGATACACGTAAATGTATATATTTTTTAAGTATCAGACGATTTAAGTCATGTGGTTGTTTCATGCGTAATTGCATAATATTGTTTTTTTATATAGTTTTTTTTGAGTAGTTTCTAAAGTTAACTACATATTATAAATGTATATATTTCTTTTATTATTTTTTTTGAATAGTGATATCTTTTATATCATTTTGTTAAGGACGTAAATTAATTAAGTTATAATAAAGTTTTTGTTAAACTGCCAAAAAATAAATCTATAAATATAATTATCGATGTTTAAAAACATCGATGTTTGGTAGTCGATATTTTGCAACCATCGATGTTGATCAACGATGTTAACATCGATGTTTGATATCGATGTTTACCCACCGATGTCCCATCCCTACTCTCGACTACAGCTTGTGAACATCAACTAATATTAATTAAGAGATTGCTCAAACCAACTCGGTTCGATATTTCTCTCCGAGTAGTTCATATATCTGTCCTGTTTTATTGAATAAATAAAATAAAAAACATATCAATCGGTCGCTCCGTTTCGAAACGAAAAGAGACACAAACAAACAAATAAAAAGGCAACTGTATCAATCGGCTGGTTCATAGAATACTTGTTCTTACTTGTTGAGTACGATTGAGCGTCGAATGAGATAAACGAGTTTATGCATGTTTGTCTTATTCCTGTCGGTGCGTGCTGCTTATGCAATCCTATATAAACAACGTAATATTTATTTTATTTTCATTTGCGGTTTCGCGCGTAATAGATAAGCAGTACTTAAGTTCAACACTTATACTTACGTATTTCTCAAAACAAAACAATGTCGGAAGTAAAAAAGAAGAGACGGCAATACTGTGCGGAATATATTAAATTCGGATTCATTGAAAATCCTACAAACCCATCGTCGCCTTTGTGCCTTCTATGCCTAAAAACATTTTCGAATGAAGCAATGAAGCCTTCAAGACTTCAAGATCATTTGAATAAAATGCATCCAAATAAGAAAGACAAGAATGTAGCATATTTTCAAGACCTAGAGAAGAAGCATAATACTCGGCCAAGTGTAGCAAAACTCTTTTCGGCGGCTGCTAAGCAAGATGACGACGGACTTCGAGCTTCGTACAACATCTCTTTGTTAATTGCTCAAAAAGGCAAACCACACAACATCGGAGAAGTGTTAATTTTGCCAGCAATAAAGGAAGTAATAACTACTGTGCTTCATAAACCGGCCGCAGATATTATCGGAAAAATTCCTTTGAGTAATAATTCTGTGCAAAGACGAATTGATGAAATGGCCGGAAACATAGAAGAATCATTGTGCAATCATCTGAGGACTAGTCAATTCTCAATTCAGCTCGATGAGTCCACTTTCCCAACTAATGAAGCATTGTTGCTGTCTTACGTGAGGTTTATTAAAGATGAGAAAATATGTGAAGAACTATTGTTTGCTAGAAATTTAGAGACCGATACAAAAGGCGAAACCATATTCAATACATTGGAAAAGTTTTGTGATGAGAAAGAGATTCCCTTGAAAAATATTATATCAGTTGCTACGGATGGCGCTCCGGCTATGACAGGGTGCCATAAAGGCTTCATAGCGTACGTAAAAAATAAAATTCCAGATGTCCTTGCTGTACATTGCGTTATTCATAGACAACATTTGGTTGCTAGAAATTTAAGTGAACGACTATTTCAATCACTGCAATATGTCATCAAAGCAGTCAATAAAATCCGTAACTGCTCTTTGAATGATAGATTATTTCATCAGCTTTGTGTTACTAATGACGAAGATTTCAACCGTTTGTTGTTTCATACCGAAGTTCGTTGGCTATCAAGAGGCAATTGTCTGACTCGATTTTACAACCTGTTTGACTCTGTGATAGAGTTTTTGGAAACTAAAGATACAGAATTGCGCAACAAGCTCATTATATCAAAAAATGATATAGCTTACATGACAGACCTGTATAAATTGTTCAACAACATGAATCTCCAACTGCAAGGCGATGAACTAAATTTAATTAAAACAAAAAATGTCGTTGCTGCTTTCGCAGCCAAACTGCTTCTACACAAAAAGAATATGGGCAGACGTGAGTTTCATAATTTTCCGAATTTATCAGTATCCTGCAGTAACGACGACTTGTTTGCCTACTGCCAACATTTGGAAAAGCTCCACATTGACTTCACCGAACGATACCAGGATATTTTGAACTTGGAAATACCAGACTGGGTGTTGGATCCGTTTTCAAATGTCAACACAGCAATATCACCACATCTGGAAGAAGAACTTATAGAATTGACAACGAACGAGGAAATAAAAATCAAGTTCAAAAATGGCTACCAAGAATTTTGGCTACAAAAACCGATCCCGCAATTGTACCCTGGATTGTGGTCAATCATTCAACGATTCTTGATAGCATTCCCATCGTCATATTTGTGTGAACGTGGATTTAGTGCTGTAGCAACGCTGCTTACTAAAAAGAGAAATCGTTTGCATGTTACCGAACGTGGTGACTTGCGGCTGTTCTTGAGTAAATTGGAACCTGATATCAACAAACTTATTAAACAGCATCAGATTCATCCTTCACATTAGTTTTTATATTAGAATCGATTATGTTTGTTTTATTTTGAATTTTGAATAAAAGATACTTTGTCTGAATACTATAAAGTTGCGTTTCAATAATCATTCTCATTGGCAGGTGTAGCCCGTAAAAGTTAACTTGAGACCTGAGCGCCGTTGTGTACTACCTACTACGCTCAGGTCTCAAGTTAACTCATTCATTCTAAACGAGACTTTTACTATAACCCATAGTAAAAGTCTCGTTTAGAATGAATGTTTAATCTCCGCTAATATAGCTCACAATAATTAATTTAATTTGAAGTTATAGTGGTTTTTGAGTAGGTGAAAAAATGGGGGCGCTAAAAAATAATTTATTCTCAAAGTGGGCAGTAGGCAAAATAAGTTTGGGAACCACTGTTCTAGAAGAAAGGTAGAAGGTTATGTTATACAGGAAGTCAAGAAATTACTTTCTTCAGAAGGGGTCAGAACGCAAACGGTTGGCATTCGTACAGATGTGATAGAGCATGGATTTCAGTAGAACATTTGTACGAGCTGTGGTTACGTAGAATGTATCACCTGATGTAGCAGCATACCTGAGCACTAAGAAATTGACTTGATAAAGAATAGCAAGTGAATCAATGCTATTGTCAACAAGTTTTAGAAGGAAGTTACAACTTGTTTCGTCCTGTCTTTTACTTAAAGAAGTGAAACCATGTCTGTTCAATAGGCTGTCGTAATCAATGCCGCGCAGAGGATAAGTGCGATCCATTTTAAACGACTATATGCCGTGATCCCTATATTGGTCAGGCATTTGTCAGATAAATAAATAATTATGTAATAGAATAAGTAAATAATTTTTAGTAGTAAGTGTAATTATAGAAAAATGTATCATGAGTTGCATAACCGCAACGGCGTAACATTATAATGTCAGGTATATGATAATAAAAATTGAAATAAAATTTATATAAAGGTACAAAAATAAACACCAAAAATAAAATTCATGTATTTTATATTTGTAGAAACAAGGAGCACAAGATGCAATTTCAATATACAAAGATAGAACCAAATTTTATGCATTGTGTGAGAGTCGCATTGAATATATTGAGCAGTAAACCACTATTCAAAATCAATAACGTATTAAAAATAAATAACAGAGAGAGAGATATGGTGAAAGATGGTGTATTCAAAAGAGTTAGCTATTTGAATGCCGTAAAGTTACATGAAAAGGGTGAAATTAGACATTCACGACATGAAAACATCTTTCATCATGAGTAGACGTAAATTTATAAAGATTGTTATTTGTTTGACATTCTATGGTCACACTTAACAATATGATAAATACCTGAGACTATATCTAAGCATAATTTTAAAAGGAATATGTAAAAAGGTATATTTTTTATTTGACACAATATAATAAAGCAAAAACTTCAGTAATAGCAGGTTAAATCCAGTTTAATCCAGGAAAATTCCGGAAATAATAGGGTAGATCGCCCAGTGAATGAACAATTAAGGACTACTTACACTTTGAGTGGCGAATTTTACCACGACTTTAACATCTATTGTAATAGAACCAATGTTGTTACATTCTCGATTATATTACAAATAAGCTAAGCACATCCAAAAAGTGATTTTTTGTTCTAATTCTTATGTAAAAATTATTTATTCAAAAAAGTTGCAAAATCTAGTGAATGAACACTAAAATCTAATAAATGAACAAAAGGCAACCAGTAAATGAACAATATTTTATTTCTTACAAAATCTTATGTTATCAACAAAAAGACTAAATTTGGATGTCATAAATGCGTCGAGAATTTAAAGGTTCAGGTTCCGGAATTTTTTTCACTATTTGGTGCCTTTTGTACCAAATTTGGTCTGCACATTTTGGCCATTTCCATTTTTTATTGGAAGTTTGCTCCATTACGCTTATTTCATATTACTTTTGGTCAATTGTCTTAATTATTCCTGGATAGTGCTTACTGTCATATTCTACTATTACATAATCTCCCACTTTCAGAACATTTGTAGTTTCTCCTACTTCCTTAATCGAAGGTTCGTTTTCAGATTTGTTCTTAGTTTTTGTGGTCTGTTTCTCTTTTATTTCCAATAGGTTATCTTCGGAACTATTACTGTTTTCATCGACTTCCTTTCTTGTTTGTTTTCTTTCACTTACTCCTTTTTTTTCTGGTTGAGAGTTACTCGTTTTCTCATCTTTTCTGAGTTTTTTGTGGTCATCTTCTTTTCTATCTGGCTTTCTTTTAATCCCCGTCTTTTTTGGAGTTTCAGAGGTATTTCTTTTCTGTTCTCTTTCAAGTTTTCTGACCCTCAGTGCTTCTTCTTTTTCTTTTTTCACGTTCTCTTGTTGTTCATAAAATTTCAACCATTTCGACGATGTTATTGCGAAGGGCATTTGTTTATTAGTCTTCCGTTTCTGAACTTTTTCGGGTTGATGTGGCCAATGTAAATGTTTTGCCCAAACTTCATCGTCGGTGTTTCGCTTTTTTCTAATAATAATATCTGAAAGAATTTGTATCTTTTTATCACTTTCCGTGTTCTCAGGTACGCTCGATTTGGTATCAGAGGTATAAATCACATTTGGGTTAACCAAGGTCTTCTTTTCAACAGCCTCAAAGACGTGGTCTAGAATTGCTTCAATTATAACTTGGCACATAAATATCTTTTCTTCTACATCTACATCACGCATTAGTTGACTAGTTTGATTTTTTATCGTAATATCAGTAAGGTTTTGCTTGGTTAGATCATCACTATTTCTTTTTCACAGTGAGGAAAAATACTTTGGATCGCATCTAGTACATGCATACTGTTGTCGTCAATTTGAAGAGATTTGTCGTTTCCGTATGGCGAATATAAAACTCCATCTATTTCAAGGGGCAAGTCATTCAAGAATGTTTCTGTCAAATCAAAAGAAAATTCTGGATTTCCGTTGTCAAAATCGGATTCTAGTTTGTTTTCTGCCAAAGGAATAATTCTATTTTCAATCGTAGAATCTTCACAAAACTTCCAAAGTTTATAAGTAGTATCTTCGGTTGTAGCTTCGTTTTCAAGATTCTCATATTCGGCAATTTTTGCTGCACCCAAGAAGTGATTTATTACTTTTAAACAGGACTTGTAGTCTTGGAAAGTTAAGCCATCAGTTTCTACTTCTTGTTTTGGGAAAAGTTCTTTCCTTCTGGACGATATGCATTTAGAATAACCGACATTGTCTGGATTTAATGGGTAGAGTCCACAAGCTTTAAAGCCATTTATAATGGAACTGGCCTGTGATGATTTATCATAAGCTTCTTTAAACAAAGGGCAGAAATTGTGGCGCGTTATAGCTGCACTAGATCTTTGTTTGTGAGCTTGACAAGCTTTCTTCCACTCCGATTTTAATGGTTTGAATATAGTGACATCGCATGGTTGCAAAATATGAGTCGAATTGGGATAAAGACAATATAAAACAATGTTTTTTTCGATACAAAACTCATACAATTCAATGCTGTAGTGACTCTTGTGTCCATCAATGAATAAAATGACCGGCAATGTGATTTGTTTTTCTATAAGCCAATTGTAAAATACGTTCGCAACATATTCAAAAAAAAGTTGCCCCGGTCATCCAACCAGAGTCCGAGCGTCCAGATGCCCAATCACCTGGAACTGACAGAGCTAGCTCCTTCGGAATTCTCTTATAAGGGAAAATCACCATAGGAGGAGCTGCAACGCCTGATGCGCCATAGGTGCACAAAACAGTAATTGATTCTTTCTCGTTTCCAGATGAGACTTCATATAAATTTTTCAATTGTTTTGACACCGGCCCCAATACCAACCCTGATTTCACACAAGTTCTCACCCCGGTTTCGTCGGCATTGTAAATTCTAGAGGGATCTTCCATCATATCCAAAAGATCGTGTTCTATCAAATATGTTTTCATTTCCGAAAACCATCCTCTAATTGCACTTTCGGTTACTGCTGCACGTGATTTGGAAATAATTTCCGTATTACGCTTTCCAACATCTGGATGTCTTTGTAAAAATAACTTTAGCCATTTTTCGCCAGGCCTGTTTTCTTTAAATGGATTTGGACGACTGGTTTCTGTTAAAATTTTTTGAACAGCATCTTTAATTTCAGATGGATGCATTGGAAATCCTAACATCGCTTTAGCCGTTATCCACTGTTCTATGCGATTTTCTTCTAATTCATTTAAAACCGGCTGGGGACCCATTTTCCTAATGTTAGGCGTCTTCTGAGTTATTTTGTTGTGTAGGGTCGATTTAGGAATACCATATTTTTTTGAAGCCCCGTTTAAAGTTTCAATGCCATCTTTTATGTCCCGAAGAGCTTTAGCAAGAGCTTCCTCTTTGTATCGAAATCGACAATATTTTTTGGCGAGATTT
Source organism: Amphimallon solstitiale (assembly GCA_963170755.1). NCBI lineage: Eukaryota > Metazoa > Arthropoda > Insecta > Coleoptera > Scarabaeidae > Amphimallon > Amphimallon solstitiale. The sequence continues at coordinate 8,347,228 of OY720675.1, forward strand.
CGTTCAGACATCTTTAAGAAAAGAAACAATTTAATTAATAACAATGAATTATTATACACCAAAAGGTGTCTAAATATAATTTTCCAGTGAATGAACACACCCTGTCTAGTGATTGAACTATGCTGAAGTGGAAAAAAGAACGGTGTTCATTTACTGGTTTGGTTACATTTGTATTAAAAATAATATAATTGAGAGATAGTCCTATATGTACAATAGCTTAGGGCTGATTTTGGCTTGCTTTGACATAATTCTCAAATAACCCAGTAAATGAACGCCTGTTCATTCACTGGGGGCCATTAATTTTTAAGTGCCAGTAATCGAACACAACATAATATTGTGAAATTCCTAAACAAATGTATCTACCACTGTAAAAATGGTATCTTTATCAATTTGCATTTTCTTGGTTATTCAAAGTTTGCTAATATTTTTGAAATTTAATGCTCAAATATAGATTTAAAGACAGGAATGCATGTGACTTACCTTAAACAAAATGGCCTCCAACCTTTCGACATTGAACACAATCGTCTTTTGAGGATCTCCCATAATGCATCATTATCCGTTATAATTCGACCAATGACGGCACAAAATAAAACGCAGATGCAGCATGCGTTTTAAACAGAATCAAAATATGTTGACGCAACCGCTTTCTTATTTTAAGCAAAAAATCGTACCGTTGTTCATTTACTGGTTGGTGTTCATTCTCTGGGCGATCTACCCTACGTTGAAATTGGTTTAATCTGATTAAATCTACAAAGAAAAAACAATGTTTAATATTGTTAACAGCTGCATACAAATCAACCTACATGAAGACGAGAAAAGATGGTTCGAAGATATAGATAAAGTTATCAAGGTCCAGGTTCATGACAATATAATTAATAAAAGATGTATTCCAGTCGTATGCAATGTTTTTCCTGTTATTTTCAAAGGAAACGTCTGCAAAAGAAAAATACGAATAGTGTTAAATAGTGGTAAAAGAATGTATTTGAATAATGATGAAAGAAGCAATGAATTCATCTATAAACACAATAAAGGATGGCGTTAATGAAAAAGAATGTACCTACCAAGATAAGAAAATCGCAAATGTGCATAGACATTAACAATAATAAACAATTTAAGTGCGTGTATATTTTGTGTAATTTCTGGATGTCAAAACAATATGAGTACAGGTCAGCTTAGGGAAAACATCAAGAAAATAAATCTGAGCAGAACAATGCCAACTTAAACGTTAGTGCGAAAATTGTGGCGCTGCGAACGAAGAATGTTTTTTTTCTGATGAACCGAAAATTAATAAAAAGCCGGGAACGAGGCAAGTCGTCGATCCATGGGTGAAATAGCCTAACTTTTTAAAAAAAGAAGCAGTCAATCTTCGATCTTCGAATTTTGTACTTTTCATTTAATAATTAATTTTTGCCATTTAGTTTAATTTCATTTTTTTTTAATTATCAATATAATAGACCAATATCAGGAGGAATTTGATGAAATGTATGAACATCATAAGTAAGTTTTACTTAAAATAAATTATGCTAAAGATGCTATGTGAAAATATTCATCTTTAGCAAAGCGTTTAAAAATTTATTTAATATTTTGGATGAGATTATTATCTTCTTTGTTATAAGTAAACTAATGTAATAAATAATGGGAGTATTGTTAACAATGTAGAAAGGCATCAATGACACAACGTGTGAATGTTTGTTAGCGATGTTATATATGCATTGTTAACAAGTTTTTAGATACAAAATTTTATAGGGATTTCAGATATATTAATATACGTAAAGATAGGAGCATTTTTGATAGACAATAGCCAATTTGTGGTATGTACAACGTGTAAATATTTGCATATGATGATTGGTGACAGTCTTATAAAGGTGTTTTCTGTTCTGTGGAATTTTGTACTTTCAAAGACACTTCGTGTGAATGAATGTCTTTGTGGAAGCGAAATCTAGCATAGTATAAGAAAATTATTATTTCTTTGGAACTACACAATGTTAAAATTTTAATATAGCAAAGAGCGATATTTATTCTGAATCTATATGTTATATTTGTAATGTAATGTGTTTTCGTATTTATAAAATACACGTTTTTTTTTACTTGTAATTGGAAAGTAAAAAGGACAATTCCTTTTTACGGCCACATGTGGCAAGAGAATTATTTCATCGATACTGTTATTATAAGATGTTAAAATTGAATATAAATATTTTATGAGATTTAGTTTTTTATTAGTAACCTAATCCTATTAATTTTAAATAAGAAATGTTGTTGGAAAAACAAAAGGAATATCACTGCTAGAACCTACAAGAAATATACGAATGTTAATAGAGATTGAATTTATAAATTTAATAAAGAATTTTTTTTTACATGACAACGTTATTTCTACATTCGTTAAAAATTATGTAGGTTGATTAAGTTATGCTGGTACAAGATTATTATTTTTAATTTGAAAACAAAGCTATAGCAATATATCTTAGAAAACGTTTTTGTACAGGCTTGAGCATAAAATGTTGACATATGTAATGCGGAAACCAAACTATAAGGACGCATACTCGAGTTTGGAATGTACAAGAGAATAAAATAAAATGGATAATGTATTTAAATTGTTAAGCATTCTGCAGGATCGTATAAGAAAACCTTGGAGGTGGAAAAACATAAGTTGACTATCAAAACTCGATTTCTGTTACACTACTAGTTCTTCATCAATGTAAAAATTTATTTACAGCAGTAAGCCATCTGAAAGAGAAGATAGATAACAGACATTTTTAAATCACCTGCGCATGTGAAATCCTTTCAAGAAGCATCAGGAGATACTTGATGTATACATTAAATAGTAGTGGGCTCAAGTTGGATCCATACGGAACGCCGCTGGTAAATTCTAATTGTATTAGTATTCACCATACCTAACATCAACGCTTTGCTAGTTATTAATATTTTATTTCTCTGATTTACGTAAAGTTATTTGTTTGTATACTGTTCGTTTACCTATTTAATTTAGAATTCTGTACAAAAAAAATCTAAATTCTTCGAAGATCTTAATGAATAAAAACTGATTACATTCTATTTCTTTTGTTTACGCATCTCGATATTTAACATTTTGAAACTTTACTTTAAATATAGTAATAGATTAAGAATAATTTTCTATTTTTTTATTCAAAGTCTCTGAATTAACTTTTATTTAGATAATTTTCCTAACTCGTTCTAAACTAAATGAATAAACAAAAATTATACAAATATAGAAGAAACATGACAATTTGTTTTCAAACAAAATTCTTTAATACATAGTACATATCAAGTTTTATAAACTTTATTTTAGTCACGAGCTTGATTAATCACGAGCGATGCATAGCGGAGCGAGTGTCTAACAAATTTAGCGAGTTTAATACTGTAGTTTTTCTGTGACAGCAAATACTCAAAATAATACAAAATTACTTGTCTGTTGTTGCGCAATATTCGACTTTAAATCGATTTTTGTAATCAAAAAACCTAGAGCTAACTCCAGTCTGGTAGCTAAAGAGCCCGTTGCTAATTATCCCCTTGACTAAATCGCACGAACTCTCAGCTTGTCAAGGTGCATTTAAAAGAATACTTAACGTTATGGAAACATATAGTAAATGGCCTTTTAAAAATGGGAGTGGAAAAATATGGTTACCAAAATGATTTGACTGGAATTGAGATTTGCCTATCTATGTTTGACAAGACGAAATGTGTTGCTATATGCATACCTAGGTGGCCATAAAATCGGTCCTCGATTATCAATTCATGAATTTGGTAACCGATTATGAAGATGTTTGTTGATTATGTTTGAATTGTGGAATGCGCCATCTTGTTGGAAGCAGATGTTATTCTGAATGAATGGTAATCATCAACCCTTTTATATAAATCAGTTTGAAGTAAATTCAAATACCTTTCACTATTTAGTGTTTGGGTAAGAAATATGGGCCTAATAAGATGAGCGCCTAAAACGCCACACCAGACGTTAAAACCAAATATCACTTGATGCCGACTTTTCTTAACAACGTGAGGATTTTTATCTCTCCCAAAAGTGAGTATTGGTCGCATTCAGCAGACACGTCAGTTGCGCAACTGTTCAGTGATCGGATACAGATGATGTACGCTCACTCTGAACATATGGTGGAGCGGTCGCCATTTTTGTGAACGGAAAAATTATACCCTCGCTTAGTGAGCGTATTCTGTCCGCATGCGCCATTAATGCACTCCAACACGTAACACACAATTTTGAAGAAAGTTACTAGAGAAATAAGATAAGCAAATTAAAGGTATTGTGCAGAAATGAATGTATTATAATATCGGAGTTAACCGACTATTTTAATCGGGATTAGAAAAGCGGCACTTACACTAAAAACTACGCCAAAACTTAATGCGGAATAACAATTTATTATTATTGTTCATTCGGTTTAATCTGTATAATTCTAACATATGGCAGCAGCGAAAACTACCAAATGGAAGGTGATCACATAAAGGTGAGCGGTCCTGTCCAGCGAACACACAACTGTTGTCAAGTGAACAGTTGGAGCGAAAACAGTTCCCGATCTGTTTGCTGTACGGCCATTGTGTCTATTGAAACGACCATTATTTGTAAATCTACTTTTGTCAGACCATAAAATCGTAACCGGATAATCCTTATTCTCACATTGATTAACATACCATTGGCAAAACTGTAATCTTCTCTCTAGATCTCCATCTCTAAGTCCCTGTAGAATGGTGTATAGTTTATTTCAAATTAAAAGAATATAACTTTGAACAGCTCTAATGCTTTCATTGCACCACCTGCGGCAATAACTACCTGGCCACTCAATACGATTATCCGTTACGCAAACAAACTACTGAGGTCCGTAATGACAAAATTTAAGTAAATTGTAATTAGTGCAATTTAGATGAAATAAGTGCTTATATTTTTTAAAGAAAATTTAAGTAAATATAATTAGGAGAGTTGGTATATATTACATCTAATATTGAGTCTATTTATCATTTATTGTTAATCTTTACTGCTGTAAACATATTTGATTATGCTCTCTTTACTTCACGAACATGTGGCGACCTTTTGCTGAAAGTGTTAGTGATGATGATGTGGATAGTGATAATACTGTTGGAGCAAGACAGAGAAAGCATATATAAGAAGATGCAAAACAGATAATTCTCATACCTTGATGGACGAACATAACGAACTACAAACCCAGAACATTCAACGAACGTCGCAATTAACCAAGGTACCTTTTGGAACAATATATAAGATAATTAAGAATAACGCAGGGCCTTGAAAGCAAAGAAGTGACAAAGGAGCACCGAGAAAAATTGAAGACTATGAAATTGATACTATTAGGCAGCAAGTATACTCTTTCTACAGAGGAAATGTTGTATCTACACTTGACTGCTACATAAAAGAATCAGTGATGATCCTATAAATAGTCAGTGTTCTAAAGCAACATTGTGGCGGATGCTAACGAAAGCTGGTTTTGAGTTTGGCACCATATATAAACGGCGCACAATTATGGAAAGCCCGAGGTTACAGAAACTTCGATATGAATACTTAACGGCAATTAGAAGGTATAGACAGGAAGGACGATTCATATATTATTTAGACAAGACGTTGTATGACACCCATGACACAATTTGCAAAGGTTGGGTGGATAGTTCAAGTATGTGTCAATTGGACGCGTCGGTTTCGAGAGGGAAGAGAATAATTCTTCTTCATTCTGGGTCAGAAAAAGGATGGATCGGACAGCCGCTATTATCTGCTAAAAATGTTAAATCCTCAAGTTTGGATTACCATGAAGATATGACCTCATCTTTATTTGAAGAATGGTTTTGTGACACTTTGCTGCCAAATTTTCCAAAAGATAGTGCGATAGTGATGGACAACGCGCCGTATCATTCTCGACAGCAAAACAAAGTTCCTACAAAATGTAATAATAAGAAAGATATGAAAGAATTTTTAGAAGCAAATGATTTATACTTTGAGGATCATTATACAAAAAAATAATTAATAGAGGTGATGAAGACAAAAGAACATTTAAAGGATTATTATGTGGATATCAGAGCCAAAGAAGCAGGACATACAATTTTGGGGGCTACCACCATACCATTGCATTTTCAATCCCATTGAATTGATATGGGCCCAACTGAAAAATACCATAAGACGAAAAAATCAAACACCGAAATTTAGTGAAAGTAGTGTAACACATAAAAAATGCTATGAAACATATAACTGCTGTAAATTGGAAATATGCTGTTAAACACGCAATAGCAAAAGAGGACGAATATATGCGCATGTAGAAAATAGTAGCACCTTTGATTATAAATTTGCAATACGATTCAGACACAGACACCGATTTGCAAGAGGACTCAATCACAGAAGATGATTTATGAAACGCGGTGACACATAAAAATTTTATTGTGTATTACAAACTAATTGCATTTATATATCTACATGTATCCACTACACATGTTCCCACACGATTTGTAATTTTTTCTTTGTATATAAACCCGATGTATAGATATTTTTTATTATATATTTGAAATTAACAGCGTTTTATTATTATCTTATAGGGCCCTAATTTATAGCCAATACCCAAAGGTTATTTTTTGTGTTGCCAACCTCTCCATATCTACGAGGAAAGAATAGAACAGGAAAAAGCTTGTTAGAAATAATATGTGTCCAAAGTGGTAACTCAATATGGCCGCCGCAGTGCATAGGCGGCCATATTGATATTTTTGTATAGGGTATATCTACACTTCGTATGTTCTCGAAAATCATTTAAAATAGGTTCTTAGTTCAATAATAATTAAAGAAATATCGTGAGGGCATTATTTTTTCAATCATTTTATTCTTTTTAATATACTTAGTAACAATTATTCTAACTGTATTAAAGAAAACATTAAAAAAAAAACATGCGAAGAATATGTATGTTACGCCACTGAACACATAATCAAACATGTCAGATATATAAAAAGTTATTCAAAATACCCATTTCATAAATTATTATTGGTCAATATTGCTATATCTGACCTGCCTTAAAGTGGTAACTTCCGTCTAAATATTACATATTCCCCCAACAGTTTATTATCTGCCCTGATCTATTCTTTCCTCGTAGGTATCAGTTAATGAAGCCATGTTTGACACAAAAATTTCATCTGGAACAACGATATATAGAAAAAACGATTGAGTGGGAGTATAAAATATTTCACAGCAAACTGTCCAAACAATAGCTAATGTACCCCCAGCTTTTATTACCTACTTAACCTCATGCTTTGTGCATCCACTTACGTACATATTGAACAATTAGGAACTCAATTATACAATACGGTTTAAGATATGGCCATTAGATTTATGACCCTGCAGCTTGAAACGCGTATAATGGGGACGCTATTGTCGAATCGAGGCTATATAGACTATACACAATCACACACAACACACACAGAGACACACATATATGTTTACAAGTTAGTCGCAAATGAACAGATAGAAGATAGATAGAGAGAGAGGGTCAGAGAAAGAAAGAGAAATTCAGATTTCGATTAATGTGCGTGTGCACAAGAGGACCACTATACTACAACACCAAACAAAGGATAAGCACGCGAAGTGTCCTTTCATTGTATTGGGGGGGGCTTTCATCTGGTCATTATGCAACAAACAACAAACTCTCTTGTGTGTTTCCCCGGAATAGCTATAGTCGGCGCGTCCCGGTACAAATTAGGTCCGTCCCGAGTTATCTCTTGCACAATTTCTAGCAGATAAATACGTTAAATGTACGCCAAAGTGGATGTCACATTGTGCGATAGTAAATTTAGTTAAATAAGTGAGCCCGGTAATTCTGTGAAACGTAGTTGTTCACTTATTAGTGCCGTAGATATTGTTGGACGTTAACGAATAGCTCTCATTAATGCAGAAACACTACGATAATATTTTAGAAGGATATTAATTATATGTCAATATACTTGCTACTCTTTTATATCCTATTTGACATATTTTATGTATCAACAATAGAAACGCCTTTCATAAATTAATTTATGTTGCGTTAAAAGTTCAGTAAAACTTATTTATCAGGTCTCTAAAATTTAATGTCTGCTATTTATGAGTTTAATTTAATTTCTATGTTATACGTTGAACCCCTAGATGTCTCTAGCAGTTGCGGAATGTAAAATTTAGAAAAAAAAGTACTGCCTGTGCATTATAAATTACATATAAACTATTTATTTCTCGGAAAAACAAGTTGTATGATAGCACAAATATTTATTATTATATTGCGATCAATACAATCACGTGTATCTTGTTTTAGGTTTTATTTACAATCACTAGCTGTCCAATAATCTCTTCGAGCTTGAATTCGTCTCCTTTGTATCCGCTTACAGCTCTATTTCAATTTCTTGTAACACTCCAAAAAAAAATGATGTGTTGAACTTTTGGCACACCATGTATAGATGCATATTTTTTTCAACGAACTACTGTCACGATGACAGGTGGAACAACAATTTTATTAAATCAACACTGTTATTGTAACAACAACAAATTGTTTTTGTCATATTAAATTTTAGTTTTCTATAAATATTGCTCATTCTGTTACAATTAATCACTAGCCGACACGATTTACAGTTCGAGCATGTTCGCGGCTAAACCGTGAAGGGCAGGGGCAACTACAAAAGATACTTCGCGCATTCTGGATTCGATAAGTACATAATGAAGGTTGCAGGCGGCGTAGTGATTTATTTATTGTTTAGTTTTTGACGTTTGAAGTAGTATTCCACAAGTTATGTTGCGTATGATTTTCAAGAATAGATAACCGTGCAAGAGGTTGTAAAAATTCTCCGGGCAGTTTTTGTTATGTTTGTGGGTTATATGTTACAAAATCGCAAAAGAAGTCTGTATGTGAATCAATTCAAAGATGTTATGAACGATATTTTGGCATCAAAATTAAAAATCAAGACAAAACATGGGTACCACATATATACTTTATTTCGTGTTATGTCAAATTAACTCAGTGGAACAAAAACAAGAATTATTCTGAAGTCCTGTCAGTAAGACAAATGATTTGGCGTAAACCAGTAGATCACGTCACGGACTGTTACTTAAAATTAAAGAGTTTTCAATTAGAAATAAACACAAAGTAATGTATCCAGACATTTCTTCTCCAATGCATTCAAATACTTCTGCAAATTCCACGGACGTGGAATGATTTTATACGGGATTTTGGTTTAACCAAAGAAAAATCACAAAGTTTGAGATCTCGAGTAAATGAATGGAATCTCTTGCATTCCATTATAACAGTTAGAAATACCTGTTATGGTTCAGTAACAATCATTTTTGCCGGTGTGTCAAGTAGCATGTATAATCACAGAGGTTTTGAAACAGCTATATTCATGAGCTTCTTTTTGTGAAGTTTACAGGCGCATATATACTATGCCGAGAGAATTTTAGCTTCTCGTTAAAAGTGAAGCCTCATAAGACACTATAGGTAAGCTCGATTGTTAATATCATTTAATTATAATCTCAAGGCATGATATTTGTCAATAATGTTAAGAAATGCATCTTCTAATAATTATTTGTAATTTTCCAAGCGCTATTTGTGAGACGCCCGTATTTTTAACCTCAAAAGAAACACATGCTAATTGTTAATTCGACTTTTAGGCTTTAAGGAAAATCCTTGGTTTAAGGAAATCCTTTGAAAGGGAATCCTTTGTTACCTTTTAAAAAAAAAGGAAATATTGCAAGTAACAACCTTATTATCGATATCATATAAAACGTTGTTCTCGACCTTTTAAATATAATACTTCCGAAAGCCAGAAGAATATTGAAGGATAGCAAACATCATATTTGTGATAAATCCGTTGCCTTTTTAAGTACAGCTGAATCTTAGTATGAGTTTCCTTGTAAATTATACTGATCTAACTTTCTTCTTTACTACGTACAAAATGCGGGAATAAAACTTACATTTATAGTAGGAAACAAAACGATTTGATAATCTCGCGTTAGCCTATATTTCCGTTCTCTATTATATACATTACGATAAATATTATTATATTTTAGGACAGCTAAATTCGGACAAACAGCGAACTAGTGACTCGAATAAGGGCAACTCCACCGCAATTTTGCCCAAAACATATAGCGCAGATTAAGAGGTTCTCGTGGAAGCTTTCAATTTGTTGCTTCAAGGAAGCAAGAGGACGACTAGGGATTTTAATTACGCTCTCTCTTCCATAATAAACGAAATTCATTATGCAGCACAAAATACTTATTTTCCGAACTATATCCCTTCCCTGACGTTATGAGCAAATTAACGCTCATAAAGAAGCTATTTAATACGAATTTTAGATATTAAATTTCATTTGAGGGATCTTTTTGATGTAGAATATTGTGTTGTAAAATAACAAAGAGCAAGGGATTACTATGTCGTTAATATTTCAGACGTAGAAATAAGATAATAATAATAAATTAAATAAACCTTATATTCTAACGTTACTAAAGTAAGTATTATTTATATGAAATTGCAGTGAAATTATTTTTAAAAGACATACTCATTTTAAAAAAGTATCTGAATAATATCTTAATCAATATGAGCGCTTCTTCAAAATTTTTCTAAATTCGTCAGCACCCGCCAAGTAGTCTTAAATTCGACCATATCTTCCTAACTACAAAAATTCTCAAGTTCCTTTTCATTCGGTCAATAAAGAGATATCCCTATGAATGTGGAGTAAATTTGATTTTTCTAATTTGTTAAGAAAGGGAATTCTTGTTATGGAAATGAAAAATCTAAGAGACAAATGTCAAGAATCAATAATGAAATGTAGTGCTGTTGAACTAATTGAGCATAAAACAATGGACCTTTATATTTTTCACGCACACCTTGACGAAGTCCAAAGTCGACATTTTTAAAATATGAAATGGCAGATTCAATATGGCGGAAAGGTTCTTCGAAACTTGATTGACTATTTCTAAATTTCGTTTTTGGTGGTTTTGTGGTCTTTGATCACGAATCCGAAGTCAAATTTCAAAAAAGCAAAATGGCGGATACAATATGGCGGAAAAGTATTTCGAGAATTGATAATGTTTGTGAAATTTTGCTTTTGGGAATTTTTGGGGAAAGGTTTTCGAAACTTGCTGATCACGAATCCAAAGTCAAAATCTCAAAAAAGTAACGGCTCCAATTTGGCGTTCTTCGAAATATGATTGAATAGAGATTAAATTTAATGCTTGGCCTTTTTTGGATCTTTGATCTAATTGAATTTTAAGATCATTTTATTACTATTGTATGCTTTTTTCTTAACGATAGTAGACTTCGAAAAGGCTGTTAAGCTTTCCACTGTCACATCAGAAGCGTATTGTACACTGTCTCAATGAAAATGTTGCGCTTTTTGAGCTCATTGTTTCTTTGGATACTTTAACATGATTTTTATGTTTAAATTACGTTTCTGGCTCTTGATTGTGTACCGGTTTGTGTAAAAAACAGTTAAAGAAGATTTTTAAATAAAATATATGATTGGCTTCACAATATATATATATAGATACAGGGGTGCTTCAAAAGTTTATAAAATCGGACATTCTATAAACCGTCATGACATTGATCGCGTTTTATAGGAAACTGTAAAAAAGCTGTAAGCGGACGCGAAAAAAGCAATTCAAGCTCGATGAGATTGACAAACTCTACTAACAATGTACTATTTTCTAAAGGTTTCCGTTTTATACTACTTACACTACCTTAACCTACTTAAGATGGAGGATTGGTATATATACAACAAGTACTTTGTTTGCTTTTGTATATGTCTGACGACCTTCTAGTGTTTGTGTAATATTTCTTGTTCTCCATACGTTACACTTGCATAAAATTTGGTTGGAAGAAAAGATATGAAGAATGATTCTAGGTAGGGCATTCAAATTATATTTGTGGCGTTTTTATATTAGATCTTCTTAAACCATCGTTACCTATACATGAAATAATAAAATATTAATGTATCCGTGAAAGCAGAAGCTAAAACATTCGCCGTCTTCCGTTCCATTATTTTAACCACCAATCACATAAATCAAATATAATTTCAAAATGATTGTACAAGTCAAACAGCAAAATATAAAATGTAAAACGATGCCGTGCAAATACGAAATGAAATTAAACCAGCGCAGCGTATTTGAACTAATCAAATAGATAAAACGAGAAAATGGGAATTACTAATTAATCAAAATTCTGTTTCCATCGTTTTGCAAAACTACCTGCCTGCAAATTTATAACCTGCAAGGATAACATTACCGGTGTTGCCTTTCACGTATCCCATCCTGTCTTCGGGGTGAGTGCAAATATCAATTAAGCTTATTTATATAGACCATGGGGAAAGAGTAAGGGTCGTATTGTTCGACCCGACAAATAGGGAAGCTTAATTAAAAGCGAAAACTGAAATGGTGAGGGGGAGAGAGAAAGAGAGAGAGGGACAGACGGAAGTGCGCTGTATGTCATGAATTCATGGGCATTGTTCATGCCGCTTCTCTATTTTCATACTAAATTTAGTTCTGAAGTCGGTGTACATATATAGGTTATTTTGTGTTATCGACAGATCAGTTGCGAAGAGCACGACAGTATAATTAGAGAATTCATTATCTCTATCTCAAGAGATGTATTAAGTAATGTATTATATTGCTGTGCACTATTAAAATGGATATAATATACATATACACTGTGCACGCGGTCTACCTGCGGATGAATATATTAGACAAGCTGGTCGACTATAAGTGGGAGAATAAGAGGGTAGCCTGTGTTACTAACATTAGAGCTACTTTAAAGTCGACACCGCAGATATCGTTACTGCGTTAGTCCGTGAAAATTGCTACTGTTACTGTTAATAACAAATTTTTTAACCACGAATAAAGTCATTTACTGTACTGCTTTAGAGAGAATGGAAATAATATTAATCAAGTAGCTGACCCGGCAAACGTTGTTTTGCCATATAAATTATTTCTAGTGAATATTTTGGTAATCTAATAAAAAATATGTAACTTATTGTAAGTGTGTGGGAATGTGGTATATGACTGAAAAAGGAATGGAGCGCTGTGGACGATCACGGCTTATAAAAATAACAAAACACTAAACATTCATTTTTTGAATTCATTGTACTTTTATTATCTTAACTAATAAATTTGTAATTACATCTCTATCACAAATAATGACAATTAAAAAAAAAACTTTATTAATCCCTTAGTACAATGGAATGTACGATATTTTTAGTGAGTCCATCTTTAGCCAACACAAACAAACTGGATGGTTTACCCATGCGAGAACATGCCACCTATAATTGTCCGTGTGAAAAACACGGTGTGCCCAAATCTAAGCCACAAACAGACATCGTTTGGCCTTGATGAGAATATACTTAATATCAGACTTGCACTGAGAAAGTAAAATGATAAGTATAACTAAGCGTCACTGCTACGATCGACGCACAATCAATAATAATGGCCGAAAATGGTTTAGGCCCTAAACTTTAGTGAGTGAGAGAAAGCTTATTGTGTGAGAAAGACAGGAGACCGGCTTCGTTCTCATCCCTACTCTGTGCTGTTTACGGGGTGAGAAGTGACACCAGTAGACGCCTGGCGGGAATAACTGATCGAGTGGTAACTGATCAATTATCGACCGCCGAGAGTAGAAAATTATTAAAGTACTAATATCGCTATTAAAAAATAGGGGTTGGTGATAGAAGGGTGAAAATTTAAAGTTGCATGTATTTTTTAATTCCGAATCATAAAAAAAATAAAATACAAAATTTTGTCCGAAAAACAAACAAAAAATTTTTGGGGTGGATCTACCCTTATCACTTAGGGGTATGAAAAATAGTTTACGTCCTATTCTCAGACCCGCTGAATATACACACAAAATTTTATAAGAATCGGTCAAGCCGTTTCGGAGGAGTTTTGGGACAAACACTGTGACACGAGAATTTTATATATTACATAAAAAATCACTACCTGGATAATTTATAAGTAGAAACTTGTTGAAGCATCAAATAATCCCAGTAAACAATTTTAGTAACGGATTTCATCACAGCTTCCCAAATTGTGTGAGTAAATAAGGAAATGATCAGCAATTCTAAAAACTTAAAAATAATAATTTTTTTCTTAAAATATCAAAGATAAGAAATATAGCTGATATAAAAAACGAAAATGTAACAATAGCAAAACTCTTATTAAGATAAAAAGTAATTAATTCCGTAGTATTGTAAAATAGAAAAGGAAACAAACTAAAATTCTGAAAGAAGACAATAAATTTGTATGAAACTCAACAAAATGTTTCAGTAAGATAAACTATAAACGCAGAAACAATGGATTTAATTGGAAGTTAATAATGAAATTATTAAAGAAAAATGATATTCTACAAATACTTAATTATTTATTAAATGCTTAAGCCTCCCTCTTGAGTTGAGCAGTAACCCAGCTGATTATAAAAATTTCGACGGACGTTTGTTAACATTTCCGGGGTAACATGATTCGAAAATTCAATAATTTTGACCCGTAATTGTTCTAAATTAGATGGACGCGATTTAAAAATATGCTTGCAAGTGACTAGACATCGACCCGACCGTTAACAAAATTCAAATGAAATGTGCAAGTACAGCTGCTATCCTAAACGCGAGTCAGTCAGCCTTACTACACACCGACCAATAGAACAGTTTGTATATTGCTTTCTCGTACTAACTCATACAAACTCTCGGTGTCGTCGTTTTATCACACAGTAAATACATCCGCAGCTTGCCGGCGAGCACTTGGTATGTCAATCTTTATGTAGGAGAGAGTAGGTAGATTTGTGATAAATGTACTTTTTTGCACATTATATGATTTTCAGTGATTTTTCTCCTACAATTTTTATCACATGCGTGAAGCGTAGCTATAATGTAGTTTGCAAATTTAATATTATCTTCCTTGTCTAATTTTTAAATAAAGAAAAAGTGGAATATGGTCTTGTTCACAATGGACATAAGCTGAACGTAACATAAACGTAATGCGCCGTGGTCCTTATGTTATGTTTACGTATGCCTTACGTGTGGTACGTAAGAAATACAAAAAGTTGAAGTAAATTCAACTTTATGTTTTTCTGATGTATATCTTACGTATAATTTTAGTAAAGTAAGCTTTCTGAAGTTTCACAACTAAACCGATTGGTAACGATATTATTAAAAACGCGGGAAGCCTGTAGAATCACATGCGTTCGAATGGTGTCAATTGGAAGAGTGACGATTTTCTTCTGATAAAATGAGAAATACAAAGGCTTTTAAATAATATAATTTAATATATGTATCTAATGTACAAGTAATTGCGATAAGTTGTAATTACTTCATATAAGTAAGTATTCTTTTATGCTATTTACATACCGAGTAAAGATATAAATTTCATTAAGGTGATGGAAAAACGGCAAGTAGATATAAAAGTTTTATTTGAGTTGATAAGAGCTAAAGCGTATTTATATATACCTAATAAGATGTGATATACCAAGAAGATGTCTGGAAAGGAGTAACAGAAGCACCAGACGTCACAAGTATTATAAAAATTACTTATACTTATAGCATTGGTATACAAAGGCGCATAACATATTATTCAATATGTAAATAGTTGCGAAAGAGCATGGAACGATTGAAGGAACGCTACATATGAGAAGGCAAGAAGAAATTGATAATCTACGTGCTGCTATGTATGTGAAATTGACTTGAATTTTGCTATGCCGAATACCTCCACATACTACTTGTGAAGCATCTCATGGAATACAGCAATACAAAATAATAATGTTAGAGTGAACCAAATATTATTGAAGTGTCATTATAACCTTGAATTAAAGTGCAATGTCTGATGTATAAATGCGAATAAAAACCTAATCAGCATATAAGATAGAGATGGTTAAGGATAACGATGTTAAAAATTTTGTTATCTCAGGACTTTACAATAGGACATTATAATGTGAAAAGAAAGAATTATTAGCCTAAGATAGAGCATTTAATAATTCTATATGTCTGAAAACAAATTGTATGTCTAAATAAAACATGATGGTGCAATAAAAAACAAAGGATTTTCTTTCAAATAAAGATACCTATATTGGTAAAATACAGGTACAATGATTCTTAAAAACTCTATAATGTAATTTAAATAGATAAGCTTCTAAACTGTGTGGTTAAATGACATTCATTTCATATATTTGATAATATACAGACTGATTCAAATTAAGTGCGCATCATTGCTAACTCCATTATTATTAATTCTAGAAAATATGTTAAATTAGCATAGTAGTAGTGTTTTTAATGTTGATTAATATGCACTTCATGAATAAACAATTGAATAACCCATTTCCGAGCAACATTGAATTTTTTTTTTAATAGAAAAGCCTATATATTTTTTTTTATTGGTACAAGTAATTAATCTTCGAACTCATCGTTACACAAAAATGACTTTATGTGACAGATTGTTTAATTAATCATTTCCATGACAACCAAAAGTATACTAATGTCATATCACATCCAACAATTTTACGTTATGAATTTGTATTTGTATTTGTAGTATTAAAACAACTAAAACTTATGTTTTTTAAAGTGTACCAATAAAAAAAAATAATGTAAAGTATTCGTGGATAACTAGGCATTAAAACACTTGCTCTATTTCAAGCACTCCGGCTCCGCCGTCGTGCTTGAAAAATCGCGCGTTTTAATGACTTTATTATCCACTTATACTTTAATATACTATTTAAAGATATTGATTAATAAATTTATATTGTGATATAATAGTATATTATGCAATGAGCATTTAACGATAGCTATTAAGACACGAGTAAGAAAATTACAATATGAGGCGAAGCCGAATACGAGTATCTTAATAGCCATTAAATGCGAGTTGCATACACTATTTTTTCTACAACCCCATAATAAAACATTATTTTTTGAACATTCCATTCCATAAATTGAGGTTAAAATTTTCCATGCACCTTTACGAACTTGGCTGGTAATAAATTGTTCATGGTTACTAAGGCTTGTTCCATAATTTCTGGTTGAGTCAAATTTTACATTTCACTGTCATTATCCCTCATTTTTACCGTATATATTCTCAAAAAGCACAAATTTTAACTACTTACTTGAAAATTGCAGAGAAATGTCACATTTATTTAATTTGTATATCTGTCAGATATGCAGTCGCCATATTGAATGTGCTTGAATATTGGAATGTCGCATTCCTATTGGATATAAACTTGTATCGTAATGAAAAATTTGTATTCCTATTGAATATAAACTTGTATCATAATGAAAATCTGTATCGTAATGGACTCATTAAAGAACAGGTTCGACATATCTAATATTACAATTAAAGTATGGGAGTAGAAAAAAGTTTCTATGCACTATTGTCTTAAAACGGATAATAAAGAAATTATACAAATTAAGTGCGCACAATCGCTATCTCCGTTATTATTAATTCTAGAAAGTAGGTTAAAGTGGAAGCGTATTTTTTTTAATGCTGACTAATATGACAGTGTAACGAAGTTCCTCGTTAATTGCACAAATTAACATTTTTAGTCCATTATTAATTTATTTAGCAATGTTAAATTAAAAGAATGTGTGTTATTTTGTTCAAATATTGTATAAAATGTTTTGGACGGACCTGTATATATATTCATTTGTAATGATCATTCTTGTTATTTGTTTATTTTTCAATGGAAAAGTACCGAATGTATACGTCATGCTCGTAGTCGCGCATTTCACGTCCGAATCGCGCGCAATTTGTCTGTTTTGAACGAGTTTTTCCTACAGAAATAGGGGGGTTTACGTATATATAAAGGCACCAGCAAGTGTGTCTCTTCCATTTTTATTCTCCTATCTTTCCGCTACCTTTACCTTGCTTTACTCAGCCTTGATGGCGTGGGAAAGTCTGGTGATAATCCTAGGGACGTATTACATTCAGGTCTTATGTACCGTGAAGTAATCGTTTCGAAAGTCCGCTAAAACCCGTCCGAAAGTGTCTTTTCCATTCAGACCCGGGGTCGTGAAGGAATAGACATTTTACCGCAGAAACCTATAAATCCCGCCGAAGTCAGGCTTTAAATGCCGTGACCATATATCTCCGCATTTAATATTTGTATTTTATTTTCAGAAATGTTAGATTTCGAATATTGTTTGTAACGCGCCGCATAAGTTCAAATACATTGTTCGCGCTCCGTACCACGAACAAAGATATAATAGCACTTCACCGAGTAGACGTTCAAAATCCGCGCCGGTTGAAATTATTTTTAGTCGTGACAAATTTGTAAAGATTCTTCTGCGAGCATGATAACATACAAAATTTAGTTGTAAAATAATTTAAGCAAACCTGAGCATCCGTATCTTATTTCAAATACCATTTTATTTATGATTTTTTTAATCGAAATATTCTGGGACCCGTAATTATTAATTCAGGGACTAGAAATGTGCAAACGTTCTCGCTTAATTTCATACGTGACTTATAGAGGTCATTGACGTGTATTTATTTTGTATACTATTTATGTACATAGGCTTTGTAAATTTGTAATTAATATTAGACAAAAATGTGTATCAATTGTGACCATAGTTTAATTGCTGAATTGTTTATTTGTTTGACATGATTTAACAATGTTTTAATAGTAATAAAAGTTAACCGTTATGTATTTTTCAAATGAATTTCTAACCGTGTGTTTTTTTTTACCTTTACCGTTTGACAATGAGATAGAGAAAGTAGTATATTCAAGAGTAACGAATCATATTAAAACAATAAGAAGTACTCACGTTTTTCTCCGCTGAGTTCGCTGTCGAGCAATAGGTCTTTGTCCCAAGGCACCACACTATAACCGCCATATTTTTTGATTTATCTTAAACTACCCGAACTTGTTGACATTAAGGTCGACGACACGTACTTTATCAGATCATAATATTGACGCCTGAACATATAGGCAGCCAGGAGTGCTGTATATCTCGGTGTCTTGGCATTCAGAAGACAAATTCTATAACCGGCTAGTTTGCCCTTGGTGTTATATAAGCAAATGACACTCTGTTATAAATAAAAGTAAGCTAGCCAGGTTATAGATGGCGCCCAACGTGGGGCCGTGTTTTAAGAGATTTAAAAAAATTAAATTCCGCCGCATTTAATAGAACTGTATGAATAATTTCACAGTTTTCCGCCAGATATATATGTATAATTATTTTTTTTTTAAAATAAGATAGGAAAATTGATACACAATTTATGTACATACATAGAAATAAGTTTTTATTAAAGGATAGTAAAACGTACATATTCTTTATTAATTGTGAGGGAGTAAAAGGATAGGAGAATAAATTGCAACTACAATACATTTTTATTTTATTATTATTTTATTTGGTACATTATAAATTATAAAATGACTGATCAGGACAAAGGCAAAAATCCAAACCCTCTTGGGTGGATATATACTTTGAAAAAAGAGGACTTAAATGCCGCAGCAGAATCTTTAGGGTTAGGCGCTACCGGTAATGTCGAGGACGTGCGTAAACGCATTAGCACCTTTCTGAAAGAGGGTAATACGGGTTCAACGAATAAGGGAAACACTCCACCGCAAGTAGTCACTAACGTTCAGATTTCTTCCGCGGAAATCTGTGCACAAATAAGAAAATGGGGTATCCATTTTAATGGCAGCTCGGACGCTGTATTTTTCCTGGAAAGAGTCAAAGAACTCCAAGTATGTTACGGGATTAAAGACGAACATATGCTCCATGCATTGCCTGAGCTTTTTAGAGACAAAGCACTGCTTTGGCTCCGGAATAATAAAACTTTATGGGGTACATGGGACGAGTTTTTAGAGGACTTTAAACTTCAATATCTTCCGCCTCGGTATAATTTTTCAATCGAAGAAGAAATACGTGCTCGGTTGCAAAAACCAAAGGAATCTTTTAAAGATTATTTAACCGCCATATTAACGTTAATGAGACGCGGCCAAGATATGTCCGATGGTGATAAATTGGAACGTGTATACGGTAACATGTCACCTAGTTACAGAATGTATATACATAGGGACGCGATACAATCCCTCCGACAATTATCTAAACTCGCTGCCGACTACGAACTACTGCTGGAAGAGCAGGCGCGCTTTTGTAAGAAAGAAAGTACGCTATCAGCACCGGAACGCCCGCCCAGCGATAAACCGAGTACTTCGCGTTCGCATCATTTGTCATATGCCGCCCAGGATAATAAGCCTCGACAATTTCCTGTACCGCCGTCGCCGTTACAAAAATTATCACATCCGGAAAACCGTTGTTGGCGATGTGGCAGAGAGGGACATACGCGTGGTTATTGCCGTAACCCATTTAAAATGTTTTGTTCACGGTGTGGCAAGTTAAATGTACGTTCCGTTGACTGCCGATGCCAGGGAAACGCCGAGAAGGGCGGTCTGCAGGCAAAGACCGTCCGCAAGCAGTAAAACCGCCTGAATCCGCAAACACATGTATCAAAGACTCGACGGTGCCAGACAATCGCGTCTGGATCCGTGTGAACATGTGTAACCAGAATTTACGAGCCCTCGTGGACAGCGGAGCGACTTCATCGTTTTTGTCCGAATCACTAGTTGCCCGGTTGTTGAAAAATAATGAACAACGTGTCTTGAATAAAAAATCTAAAGTCCGCCTCGCAAATGGAGACGTTGTAGAATCGCCTGGCTCAGTTTTATTACCGGTCCGCATAGGTAGCCGAACTACAGACGTTAATTTTGTAATTATGCCGAAGAGCCCGTGCTCAGTTATCTTCGGAATTAATTTTCTCAAGGAAATTGGGGCTGTTCTCGATTTTTCCGAAAGGAAACTGTACTTTAAGGGAGACAATGCAGTCTTTGCCGCGAGCTGTGGGATCTCCGGAGTACAGGACCGCCACGAGACCGCCTTAAAAAAATTCCTTGACAAAGAATTAAGTAAATTTACTACCGTGCCTGGTCGGACGAATTTAATACGTCACACAATCCGTTTGCAACCGAATACCGCCCCAATAAAACAACGATATTATCCGTGTAACCCAAAGAAGCAAGCACTAATCGACGCCGAAGTGGACAAGATGCTACAAGACGGTATAATAGAACCCAGTAACAGTCCGTGGAGTTCTCCAATCGTCGTGGTCACGAAAAAGAACGGTGGCGTTCGGTTTTGCGTCGATTTCCGCAAAATTAATTCCGTGTCAATTAAAGATTCATATCCTTTGCCGTACATTTCAAATATTCTTGATAAACTCCGCGACAGTAAATATTTTTCGACGCTTGATCTTAAAAGTGGGTACTGGCAAGTGGGATTAGAAAAAGATAGCAGACCCGTGACAGCTTTTACAATTCCGGGAAAGGGCCTATTTCATTTTGTGTCATTACCGTATGGATTACATAGTGCGGGAGCGACGTTCCAACGCCTATTAGATTCGGTGATAGGTCCTGAAATGGCGGAGTACGCATTTGTATATCTGGACGATATTATTATTTTAGGCAAGACTTTTGAAGAGCATTTGAAAAATTTAAGTAATGTTTTCGCGCGTTTACGAGAAGCAGGCCTTCAACTACAGCCAGACAAATGTACTTTTGCCAAACAGGACATAAAATATTTAGGTCATGTTGTAACACCGGACGGAATCCGTACAGACCCGGACAAGATCGCTGCTATTTTAAATGTACCGCCGCCGCGATCCAAGAAAGAAATACGTGGTTTTCTGGGACAAACGTCATGGTACCGTCGGTTCGTACCGAATTTCGCACAACTTACCGTTCCGCTCATAAAATTAATTAAAAAAGATGTGCGTTGGGAATGGACGGCGGAACAAGACGCCGCATTCGCCGCCGTAAAGAGAGCACTAACAGAGAGCCCAGTTCTCGCGTGTCCGGACTTCTCCAAACCATTCCAATTGCATACCGACGCCAGTGATAAAGGTTTGGGAGTCGTTTTAATACAAATAATAGAGGGTGCCGAAAGAGTGATTGCCTATGCCAGTAGGACTTTAAGTAAGGCAGAATTAAATTATTCGACGACCCAGAAAGAAGCTCTTGCCGTTGTTTGGGGTATCAAAAAATTTAAGTACTATTTAGAATTTTACCAATTCACCGTTATTTCCGATCACCAATGTTTAAGATTCCTGAATGACTTGAAGAATCCGTCAGGACGACTCAGTCGATGGGCCGTTGATTTACAACAGTATGATTTTGTCATTCAATACCGAAAAGGAGCGATGAATAATTTAGCCGATTCTCTGTCCCGAGCACCGCTTCCTTTCAAACACGAAACCGATGAAGATACCTGTGCCTTGTTAGAAGAAACGTCTTGTTCTTGGTATAATAAGAAGGTTTCGGACGTTCAGTCGGATCCTGAAAAACATCAAGAATACCGATTAGAAAATGGCAATTTATACAGACATATACCTGATACACAACATACCGAGGGAGTGCGCGCATGGAAATTGTGTGTAGCTACGCCTGATAGAAACGACGTCCTGAAAGAAATCCATGACGCTCCTGAAGCTGGACATCTTGGGGTCGCCAAAAGTATAGCGAGAGCCGCTTCGTTATATTATTGGCCAGGGATGTTCAGAGATGTCCGCCGCTACGTCAATCGATGTCGATCCTGTAAACATTATAAATTTAATCAGGGAAAACCTCTAGGCCAGATGTTATTCTCACCTGTTGATTGTCCATGGGAACAAGTGAGTGTGGACCTCCTCGGACCTTTTCCGCGTTCCAAGAGAGGATATACTTCATTGTTAGTAATACATGATCGATTCACGAAGTGGGTAGAGTGCCAGCCGCTACGCTCTGCCACATCACGAACCGTCATCCAGGCACTGAAGGAAAAGGTAATCTATCGTTTTGGTTGTCCGAAGATCCTGTTGGCTGACAATGGTCCGCAATTTGCCAGTCACAGTTTCACCAGTTATTTTAATGGATTAGGTGTCAAGATAAAATTTAATGCTCCGTATGCTCCGCAATCGAATCCTGTGGAAAGGACAAATAGGGTATTAGGACCTATGATTGCACAATACATCAATAAAGATCATAGAGAATGGGACCAATACCTACCTCAGTTCGTTTTCGCCATCAACACCGCTAAACATGAGTCTACAGGATTCACACCTGCCTTTCTTAACTTTGGTAGAGAACTCATGCCGCCGAGCTCTCTGCGAAGAACCGCTGATGGGCAGTTAATGGATCCTGCTCGACCGAATACCGAAGAATTGGCTCAAGAACTGTCGAAATTGGACGACTTTTTCAAGATCGTCAGGATAAAGTTGGCTCAAGCGTTCCAGAGGCAAAGTAGGCCCTACAATCTGAGACATCGTCCTTACCGCCCTCAAATTGGACAATGGGTGTATCATCAGACACATAATTTATCCGACGCCTCTAAGAAGTTTACCGCAAAACTTGCTCCGAAATTTGAAGGTCCCTCTAAAGTTATCCAGATCCTGTCCCCGTCTGTTCTTATGTTACAGGTACCAAACAGACGAAAACCCGTGAAGGTACATGTGAAAGATGTCAAGATTCCGTCCGCAGACGAACTCCCACCCGATCTTCCACCTCCATATCCGCTGGAAGTAGTGGGGGAAGGCCAGGAGGATATATAAACTCGTATGTGCCATCCAGTATACACAGTCGATGCAATGGGCACTTCCAAGCAACCAGGCAAGATGACCGCTCCCCGTCCATTGGTATCTCCGCCGCCATCCGCCATGGACGAACGATATCGAGCGTTGTGGGGTACACCGCCTGGGTTGAAGACACCTGAACGACCAATAACGCCTCGCTATCTGGTTTCACCGGCGACAGTTGCCCTCATGGAGGAGAAATATCAGACATACTGTTGTCAAACACCGCCCAAGCCAGTAGTCTCCATGCCGCCCTCCAATGAGACAACAGTCGATGTGGGACCCACGTTACACAGTCCCGACGCAGAGGCCTATCTGGGTTTCAGGCTTTTACAACTTTTCGGCGCTTCTCCAGTGCCCGACTTATTGTCACCGTTGCCAGCGACGCCTGAAGCGAAGAAAGCACCCTTTGTCAATGCCTCCCCTCCGACAATCTCCATTCCTTCGCCGCCTCCCGCACATGGTACCTCAACTCTACCAGTTATTCCTTTTCTGTCTCATTTTTCCTTGGATATGCCGTTCCTTTGCTCAGACCCTCCGCCGCTGCCGACGATTCCGCCGCCGACCGTTAAACCTCGTCTGGCAAATCCTGGGGCCTGGGTGAGGAAGGAAGGTTCGTTGGGGAAAGGAGTCCGTAAGAGGCGACACAGGAACAAACGAGTCCATGTGCGGGTCGACGGAGTGAGCGTCGTGATGACTCGCAGGGAAGCTGAAATCCACCACGCAAATCTGAAAAGACAGAACGATCAGTGATAGTGCGTGCGTCATAGACATCGTGAGTGATGATAAACTGACGAGTTTAGTTTTTTAATTTTAAATTGATAGACTGTCAAGTGTTAATTTTTGTTTTAAATTTAATTTTCCGTTCCTGTATTTTTTGATATTTAGTTGTAGGGTTCAATGTTTTCTTTTAAGGAGGGGGCTGTAACGAAGTTCCTCGTTAATTGCACAAATTAACATTTTTAGTCCATTATTAATTTATTTAGCAATGTTAAATTAAAAGAATGTGTGTTATTTTGTTCAAATATTGTATAAAATGTTTTGGACGGACCTGTATATATATTCATTTGTAATGATCATTCTTGTTATTTGTTTATTTTTCAATGGAAAAGTACCGAATGTATACGTCATGCTCGTAGTCGCGCATTTCACGTCCGAATCGCGCGCAATTTGTCTGTTTTGAACGAGTTTTTCCTACAGAAATAGGGGGGTTTACGTATATATAAAGGCACCAGCAAGTGTGTCTCTTCCATTTTTATTCTCCTATCTTTCCGCTACCTTTACCTTGCTTTACTCAGCCTTGATGGCGTGGGAAAGTCTGGTGATAATCCTAGGGACGTATTACATTCAGGTCTTATGTACCGTGAAGTAATCGTTTCGAAAGTCCGCTAAAACCCGTCCGAAAGTGTCTTTTCCATTCAGACCCGGGGTCGTGAAGGAATAGACATTTTACCGCAGAAACCTATAAATCCCGCCGAAGTCAGGCTTTAAATGCCGTGACCATATATCTCCGCATTTAATATTTGTATTTTATTTTCAGAAATGTTAGATTTCGAATATTGTTTGTAACGCGCCGCATAAGTTCAAATACATTGTTCGCGCTCCGTACCACGAACAAAGATATAATAGCACTTCACCGAGTAGACGTTCAAAATCCGCGCCGGTTGAAATTATTTTTAGTCGTGACAAATTTGTAAAGATTCTTCTGCGAGCATGATAACATACAAAATTTAGTTGTAAAATAATTTAAGCAAACCTGAGCATCCGTATCTTATTTCAAATACCATTTTATTTATGATTTTTTTAATCGAAATATTCTGGGACCCGTAATTATTAATTCAGGGACTAGAAATGTGCAAACGTTCTCGCTTAATTTCATACGTGACTTATAGAGGTCATTGACGTGTATTTATTTTGTATACTATTTATGTACATAGGCTTTGTAAATTTGTAATTAATATTAGACAAAAATGTGTATCAATTGTGACCATAGTTTAATTGCTGAATTGTTTATTTGTTTGACATGATTTAACAATGTTTTAATAGTAATAAAAGTTAACCGTTATGTATTTTTCAAATGAATTTCTAACCGTGTGTTTTTTTTTACCTTTACCGTTTGACAATGAGATAGAGAAAGTAGTATATTCAAGAGTAACGAATCATATTAAAACAATAAGAAGTACTCACGTTTTTCTCCGCTGAGTTCGCTGTCGAGCAATAGGTCTTTGTCCCAAGGCACCACACTATAACCGCCATATTTTTTGATTTATCTTAAACTACCCGAACTTGCTGACATTAAGGTCGACGACACGTACTTTATCAGATCATAATATTGACGCCTGAACATATAGGCAGCCAGGAGTGCTGTATATCTCGGTGTCTTGGCATTCAGAAGACAAATTCTATAACCGGCTAGTTTGCCCTTGGTGTTATATAAGCAAATGACACTCTGTTATAAATAAAAGTAAGCTAGCCAGGTTATAGATGCAGAAACCTATAAATCCCGCCAATATGCTATTTGATATTGTCAACAACGTACTGAGTATAATCTTTCGCACGCATTTTTTTGCATAATAGTATATCTTCATTTTGCTTTGCGTTGTGTACTTTTGTTCTATTTTTCCACATTTACATTGTTTAGTGTTAAATATCTGAATATGTTGATTTCTCATTTGGAAAAATGCGATATGTTGAAAGCATACATCGTGTCCAGAAAAAATTCAAAAAGGACTAGCGAACACAACCTTTACGACCGCAGCCAGATCGACGTTACTTTCGAAAACTATACAGCCAGTTTAGAAGACATGATTGCTAATTAAAAAAGAAAAGAATCAAGAAAAATATTATACTCAATGAAGTTTACAGGAAAAAGATATCTGGAATTTCTTCGTAACGTTCTGGAGGATTTCCTTGACAACGCCAATTATATGACGCCCCAAAATTTATACCTTCAACAGGACGGTGCTCCAGCACACAACTGTCGCCTAGTACAAAACTATCTCAACGCCAATTGTGTACAAAACGCGGTATAATACCGTACACAAATTGCACAACAAGCTCAGAGAAATTTTTAGCGAATTGGATGGAAGAATAATATTAAGAGCTACCCAAAGTGTACTTAAGCGGACACGGAAATGTATTGTGAATGAAGGTGACACCTTCGAGCATTATTTATAAATTATACAGTTACTATCTTTTTAACTTAACTTTAGTGACATTATTTTAAGCTACAATATGTTAAAATAAACATCAACAAACAACATATTGCCGTGACTTTCAAATTAAACAAAAATAAGAATGTTAAGAATTAGCTTAGTTGTTAAAAACGGATATTAATTTTCATTTTAAAACGTTTATTTTAAGTTTTAAGCATTAGAGAAGACAGATAACATAAGAGTATAATGGGTTGCCTATATTTAAAGGTAAACTCATATCAAAACAAATATAATTTTATTAGTACATTTTTAAGTTGAATAAGTACTAAAAATTAAGTACAAGACAAATACAAAACAAATCGATAGGTTTTATGCTGTCTAAAAAACACGTAAATGTCATATGAATGAAAACAAAAACAAGACGTGCTTGAAAAAAATGATGCATCAGTTTTGAAACACAATTTTGAGTGAATAAATGCAAAATTCAGACGTGCATAATGGTGACAATTTATACGAAAGATTTTAATAGTAACACTTAAGATATAGTAAATACCTGTATTTATATCAATGAACAGAAAAAAAGGATATATATAAATTAAAACATTTATGACACGAGATGTTAGATGTCAATGTTTCAGGTAAACAGTAAAGGTATGAATTTAAAATACATCTCTTAGTTTTTATATGCATAATACAAGGACGTCAAAGACTATGGAAATGGTTTTGTATGGTTCAAAAACCTGCAAAAGGAAAAATACAATATTAATGTTGGTGATAACACGTTACAATTGATCATTGGCAGTGTGAGCTTGGTTAGAGGGATTTCCGTCGTATACAACGTTTTTCTGGAACTATTAGACCAAAGTATTACTAAAAGAAGAATAAAAAAAGTAAACATTAATACAGCATAAGAAGAAATATACAACAAATGATGAAAAAGCAATACGTTTATATACAAGTACAATGAGGGACTATATTAAGAAGAAAAAGAAAAAAAAAAGAATATACCTACCGAGGATGAAACATAAGTTCGTGAAAGACTTTTAGGGCTGACATTTTTGTGTATGAACTGTCAAAGACAAGGTGTGCGGATTGGATAGATGCGGTAACTTAAAGAAAATGAATAAGAAGGATTTCACTATGGGTATTTCAAGAAATCGATGTCAACTTAAAATTTAATTTAAAAAGAGAAGCGCTGTGAATTGTCGATCGTCAATTGTCTTGATATATAATTGGAAAACGAGAATCGACTTGTCGAAGATCAAATTTGCACTTCGAGTTAGAAAGATGCTAATTTTTCAAAAGAATAAAAATTTCTGATAATAGCAAAAGTGTGTGTAGGGTTGATACACTACTTTTCGACTCACGTTTAGTTTATTTGTATTAAGTTTAGAATTCAACTTTTAATTTAGTTTTCATTTATAAATAATTTCTCTTCAATTAATTTTTCTTTGTATTACCGATCATTTTTAAAATGGAGGACATGAATAAGGTAGAATTTGAAAAGATGTATGATGAAATAAAGTAAGTTAATAAATCAATGAGTCAATTTTGGAAATAATTAATGGTGCGGTGCGTTTCCAAAAGTACTATGTGAAAATATTTGCTTTTAGTAAGACGTTGAGCGTTATTAATTGAAATAATATTATAATGTTTAGTAATTATAATTTATTTGTATCTAATAATAATCATGAAGGGATAGTTAATGGTGCTGGATGCGCTGAGAGTACTATGTACGAATATATGCTTTCAGTAAATCATTAGGCTCATTAATTATTATACTTTACCATTTTGATTTATAATTTCAAACCAAATAAATACGAATAAAGAAGGGAATGTTTTTGGTGGGTAGGTATTAAGACGCTAGCGGTAGTTCGTGCGAATGTTTGCAGCTAGTGATTAGTATAGGCCAATTTCCGAGCATTCACGATTGTAAAGTTCTAAATTACCAAGGCACTATGTGAAAATGTATGTTTTTGGTAAAATAGAATTAGCTTCATATTAACAAATTACTTATCAAGAATTAAGCTTTTTCTTATTTTTTTTAAAGAACAGGATAATTATTTTATTACTATAATTATAGATATATATATATACTTTACACAAACATTATAACCTAAACATGGGTAGAAATGTTTTCTTTTCATTATTTGTTAAAATAAAAATTAATTTGGATGCAATATAGTAATGCTATTTATGGTTGATGTTTTAATAAAAATATATATGATTTATATATAAAATTTAGACTTTTCTTTTAATTTGTAACCTTATCCCAAATAAAACTGAATAAAAGATATACCAGAAACGAAGAAGTCAAAATCACTGCAAGAACTCATAAGAAATTTAAGATATTATGCTGGCAAGGAATTAGTTTATGATTAAGACTAAAATAATTTTTATCAATAAATCATCATTTATTTAAAATATTCAAATTATTGAGGCTACAGCATAAATATAATGCCAACCAACGTGGGGCAAAATGTTACATTTTATCTCAAATAAGAAATTTACCATTTTGTATTAATGTAGCAGCCACCACAGCAATATGTATAACTTCTTTATTATCCATTTTAAGGCAATAGTGCATAGGAACTTCTATATCACAAAATAAATTATTAACCAATATTTTTAGAAATATATAGGGAGTTTTATTTAAAAAAGGATCTATGTTTCTCGGAAATGCGTTATTCAATTGTTAATTCATGAACTGCATGTTAGTCAACATTAAAATCACTACTACTTTACTAATTTAACCTACTTTGTAGAATTAATAATAACGGAGTTAACAATGCTGCGCACTTAATTTGAATCGGCTTGTATATTCTAAATTAAATAGGTTTTATAGACTCTATTTATTCTTCTCGTTTTCTTTTGACATTTATTGGTGTTACCTTTGGTTAACAACAATAAGGGTAATATCTGTGGTAATATGCAGATTATTATCCATTCTAATGGAAATTTCAATATTGTCAGAATTTTTAAGAATCTACTAACCTTAAAACGTCAATAAATAAACAAAATACCACAATAGCACTTGCGTCAATCTTTATGTTCTATGTCTTCATTGTGAACGGTAATTAAATTTTACGCTTTATGTATCTCTTATGTGTATCTTGCGTCTTATGAGTTTCTTATGTCTTATGTCAATTATGAACAACGACTAAGTAATATACTGCAAATTGTACCATTCCCCATGCTGTCAGGAATATCCTAAAAGAGATGTTTTTTTTATTTTGAAATAAAACAAAACACAAACATTCGATGTTACCCTCCAACCAATCAACACTGGTATTAACAGCACCGACGCCGAGTCAAAAAACAAAACGAAAATGTAACACTCGCTTTACAAAATCAACAATCTATTACCGATTCGTTACACATCGAATTTTCCGATCATTGTTTGAAAACAGAAACACCTCCTTTCACCTGTCGTTTATGGATGACATACATATATATATATATATATGTATATATACGTCGCATTGCTATGCTACCATTCAACCCCCTGCTGTCCATTCATAAATATTCCCTTTTACCGATATATGTGGAGGTTGTACTACCACACCGTGTAACAGTCAATAAAGTTCCATTTACATTGTTCCCGTTGTCCTCTGTCAAATTTTTAACGGCGGCACCCCCGCTGCACGATCGTAAATTTCGACAATGGGGGAAACCCCGCCGGACATCGGAACAAGACGTGTCAACACTGCCTGTGCGTTTCGCGGTCGGAAGTGCCCCGGAATCCTTTTCGATATCGAAACTGAAATATTCCGGGGGATATAATTTAGGTATATATACATATATACATGATCGTACGTGCGTTAGCGGTCGCCACTTTGTATTTATGAACTTGCTTGGCGCATCGCGTGACTATAATATTTCTCCGATATGTTATCCCTTCGACTGTGGTGTAAACATATTTATTTTGATGCGGGGTAAATAGAGACGACAGTTTCGAAACAGATCACACAAATAGGGTAGAATTAACATTGTTGCATCCTTCCAAGAATCGAAATTGACAAATTCAAACAAGGGCGCAGGCAAATGGCGTCGTCGTGAAACTAAAATGATTCAACCGTTCGGTACTGATAGCATAAAACGTTTGACCAAGCCAAAATAATTAGTAACACCGCAAAATAATTCGCTAGAGTTTCGGCAAGTTTTGTGCGTACACCTTCAGGAATGCCTTACCTGTCACTCCCCTTGCGTACCGATGATAAAGATGGAGGAAGGAACTGCCTCTTGCTCAGTCGTCTTGGTGGGCGTGCATTAACATAGAATTTCAGATGGATGAATTTAAGGACGCCATCTTCTTAATGCAATATTCCCCACCCCAAAATGATCCTTAGGTAGCAAAAGATAAGACAGAATCAGGAATTCAACTAACAAACAATTTTTTTGAGAAAACAGTTTCAAATTTCGATTTAGGAAAGTAAAACAAAATAAATTATAAATTCATTAAGATTTATACTAGGTTACGAGTGGTTGCTGAAATTTAAAAAAAAAGTTCAATCACGTACAAGGTACAATTAAAATAACTCGGATACCCTGTATAACATTTTAATTGTTTGACATAAACTTAAGCTGTGATAGCTGAGATCTCCGCTTTACATCGATTTCACAATTAAGACAATACAGGTTCACACTGTATATATATATGTATAGCGTAAGATTATAAATCACTAAAGAATCATTTAAACTTGCAAAGGAATGTTTGAAAAATACAAATAGAATAAATCCCTTTTTAAATCCTTCGTGTCGATCTATATATGGTAAATTCTGCCTGGAACTAAAAGCGACAAGACAAAGGAAGAACGATATACATTAGGAATAATCCTATTAAACGGAAATCCAACAGAAAAACTTACTAGAAATGATTCATACGACCGCGTCCATTATAATCAACCGGTACATCAAAACAAATCAAACGGAATATATACTAATCTTCACTACAATTCCATCCACTTAATAGTGTAAATTCTACGGAACAAATTGGCAATATGCTCACAATTTGCAATGATAGATAACGGCCGGAATCAATTCTGCATCCAATTAAACGAACGACAAAATGGAAGTGAATGCGGTGACGCTTCAATCCCTACGATAAAAGAGATCCCCCAACGGCAAAAGACGGAAAGTAAATTTGCTATAGCAGACCCCCCCCCCCCCCCCCGGCACAACTTAACTATACCGTTGGTACTTATAAATCACAAAAGGAAGACGAAGGTCTACTATTTACTTGAACCAGATAAGATAAATAAAAACAAAATTCTTTAGCACATAATAACAATAAGAAGTGCCTAATTAGATTGATTAGGAAAACAAAACAGACGTAACTAAGGTTGCATAACATTCGGTCGTCTACAGCACGCTAAAGGAGTCGCGCAGATATACGAACAGCCGGTTCTTCGCCAACAGATGGCGGGACAGTTCAATAAATGATACAATTAATTCGTATTTATTTTAAAATACAGAAATGCAACTAGCTGGCCCGCAGACGTTGTTCTGTCCTTTCCAGCAAGCGACGCGATGAGTATTATTTGGTAAAAGTCCCTATAATAACTCGACCACAGCTCCATCTATCGTGTCCAGATCTTGTGATACCCTTTTTTGTCTCTAAACCAACCTATATTGTAAATATAACTCATGTTGGTCTATAAATATATAAGTTATTGAGTAACGTACGAATTTACGCCATCATATCACCGATCCTTAAATTAATTATTAGGATAAAAACAATGCACCTTTAACAGTCCTATCAAAGTAGAAATACGAATCAAGAGCCGATTTAAAATAAAAACTGACCTATTGTTTTACTTTTTATAAATTGTCAGGTCTGCTTTCAATTTTGCACATGCAAAAATACAAAAAACTGCACTTTTTATTGTCATTTTATCGTATTTTATTAAATTATTCTAATATCCAAAGCAATTGCTACTATATTATTATGCAATTATCTTGTATTTTTATAAATCTACAATTTTTTTTCAAAATTTCTTTCATGCAAGACTCGGGACATAAAAAAGTTCACGTGTAGTGAATGAGTTATATTCCACGCTAAGTCATATACTTCACTTCGAAATGTGTTTGTCCAGATAATTCTATTCAACATACATGTTAATTCCAGTGCCGTGCAGTTCAGTTTTATGCAGTTGCATTTCGCATTCTATTTCCTTTTGTATAATTGTTTTTATTCCACAGTTATTGTAAATAGTTTATTATACGCTTTACACAGCACGCGAAGATTAAATAATGGCTTATATCCAAAATCTTCTGAAGAAAATGGCGAAAACTATACTGCTAGACAAACAAAAGACGGTTTTATTGTTTTATTAATTTAATACTCGCATTTAAATGTTATCCCCGTTAATATCCACTTTTTCGTTGAAAGAGAAATTCATGTACTGGTGTGAATTGCATGAATGTTTTATGTCAAGCTGATCGCTATCGGTCAGCTACTAACACTAGTCACGGAAAATTAAAATGTTTTATAAAGGAAATAAATCATGCTTTTCTTTATATACCTATATTATGCTGTAATTACAGAAATTATACACTTTCACATTAAAAAAAATATATAACTTTATTATGTCCAGCTGATATGTAACACTTCCATATTGCATGCTATATTAAATATTATGCATGTAGAATATGAAGTTTTCAACATTTTCTAGAACCCTTTCCTTCATAAATTAGATTATTATCGAAAGCAAGCACAGGACACAACAATAGTTGTCATTAATCGAGATCGCGAAAGAGTAATGAATTACATAAATAATGATGTAAAAGAGCTAAACCATTATTCCTGTGGTATGTTGCTATGTGCCTTCCATTGTTTTACACGGTATAGGATACAGTGCCCCTTTGGTTCAAAAATTTTCTATTCCAAACTTTTTTAATATATACTCAAACTTAGGTATAAAAAAAATGAATACAACTCTCAAAATCAACAATGTCAATGTCGATTGGGAAGAATTGTGTTTGTAACATTTTTGTTGTCTATCAGACATTGTTCTTATTATTACAACTAAAAAGCTTCATCATCTAAAGTAAATATAAATCACTGCGAGAAATAATAAGTAGCAAGTGGTAAATTTCATAATAATAATAATTATATTAATATATATTATACGAGTAATAATTACAAAATAAGGCCGATATCTGAATAAAACATTCGTTCCCCTGAAAAATACTAGCCAAAGGTTTTTTTTGTGTTTATTTATGATTTATAACATGATAACATTGATTTATGTTATCATGCTATAAATCATAAACCGTAAATATTTGCCTATTTCTTTTCAAAGCGGTTTTCTTACAATGATAGCCACTTATTAGGAGCACGTTTTAAAATTATTCTGTAATATACAGAGTGTTCCATAAATTGGTGGCTAGTTATAGTTTTTGTATTGTATATATTATCACATTTTTGTATTTTCCGTATAATGCTTAGTCAAACAGTTATAAGATAGTATAGGCCTATAATTTAAGGTTTTTGACTTATTACCATTTTTCTGAAAAATTCAATCTTTTTATAAAATTATATTTCTCGAAAACGACGTATTAGATAGACACAAATCTTGGTAGAATTGTTCATAATAAAAGGTCCTAATACAAAGAAATTTTATTTTTTTTTTGCAATTACTAATTAAATTTGCAAAAAACTGGATTAAAGTTATGTAACGGTAGGCCCTGTATATCATAAATAAAATATAAATATAATAACATCAAAGCTACTTATGTTAAGGTAAAATTACCAAAGGTAATGATATCATGAAATTAATATATAAAATTAACCCACACAGATCGGGAATTATATATTATTTATTTATTTGTATTAAAATATTATATTCCTTCTTAAAATGTCTCCATGTAAATTCTGTATATATTTGTGGTGTCAAGAAAAAAAAGTGCGTAGATGTATCTATGTAAAAGAAACACATGTTTCGTCAACCTTGAATGCTAAATAAACAAACATTTTACGAAGTGCTTTTTCTCACGAACAAATTGGAAAAGAAGTAAAGTCCCTAAGAGTGGCCCGGGGAATCCCAGTAAAGAATACCGGGTGACGCGCCTTAAGCGACGAGTAGGCAGTTAGACGTTCCCCGACTAGTGAAGAAGCAGGTTCACAGGTCCCTCTTGTCGAATAAATAAATCGGCCGGATCCTACCCAGTTAATTTATAAACGCATCAGAAGAAATTTCCTGGCGTTTATAATTTCATAGGGAACGATCTCGCAGGTTAATAGTGCTAATAAAAATGTAGTAATTCAAAGCACTACTTAAGTAAAAAGAAAAGGCTAGTGAGAAAATAGATATATTTACAATAAATCAAATAGTGTGCTACGCGAGGTAAAAGTAAAATTAAAACGAGTGTGTGCCCCAGTTCAGGCCACGAAGACGGCATCAATCTATCCTGGGAAACTACCAGTATCAACGAATGGGAACGCCGCTACATCTTCATAGCATCATCATAAAGGTACCCAACGTGCAATCTAATTAGAGGCCTATATCATGCATGCATTTTACATAACTAATGCGTATTTTATATTGATGTATACAATTTGAATTGTGTTTCGCTTTGTAATATTTGTTTTGTAACCTGATCTTTGTTGATTGTTTTTTAATCAATATATTCACAATATTTAAATATCATTTTGCATCTTATTTGGTTACCTTAACATAAAAATAAGGATTATAAAAATAGTACGTCTATAAAAATAATCTTAGTGTCTTAATACCCGAACCGACTTGAAATTAAGATTCTCATGCGAACCGACCTATTATCTGAGCTAATAACGAGGAATGTTCAATAAGTAAATTAATTTCACTATTAAATTCGAGTCTGTTTAAAAACCTAAAATTTCTCTCACAAAAGAACAACTTAATTACTTTATTAATTACAGTCAAGTTTAAAGACGTACTATTACATATGTCACCCAACTTTGGGGCAATTTTATTCATTTTATTGTAGAATAAAGCCGTACTATTACAGTTACATGACATATTTTTGTCTAAAACTGATTTTTTTCAAATGCAACAGGGTGTATATCAGTTCATTTTTGGATTGCTTACTAAATTTTGCACCAAAAACTTTCAGATATTATTTTAAAAGTGACTATTATTGTTCCCACATAACTTCTTTTGTGGTTACAGGTATACTGTATATTTGCTCTTTTACGAATCCCTATAAAAAGAAATAATTCTGTGATGTACGAAGACCCAACAGGCTAGTCAATAGGGCCTCCACGGGCTAGCCACTTCGCTGGAAATATTTCGTGAATAGGGGAATTTGCCGTCTTGTTGCACCTACATCTCTTCGTAAATTTAGCGGAAACCTTCCAGTAATTCCACTAAATGCATGACAGAAATTACTCACAAGCTTCTATGTTAATACTGCCTTCAAATAAATGCGGACCTATCATCCAATCACCAAGGATGCCTTCCGATACATTTATGCTCCTCCTATGCTGATCTATTTCTTAGTTAAGTTTTTAGGGTTTTCATTTGAATAGTAAAAAAAAAATGTGTTAAATGTTCCGTTTCTATGGAAACAAGCTTCATCCGCAAATAACACACTATCAAAAAGACTTACTCGGGCACTCTTCTAGCTTCAAAATGATGGGTGCTTAACTCAATGTTTGACTGTATTCATTACGGATGATATTTATTCCATTTTAAGGTCATTGCAACGATGGTTTGCTAATATAGTCCGTACCAACTTTCATGAGCTAAAATTCGTGGAAGACCGCTACGTCACTTTCTTGGAATCGACACGACCCTCGAGTAGAATAAGGCACGCATAGGCGGCGGTCTTTCACCGTACAATTATTATAGCAAATATATAACACTTTCGGCTGTTACTTTGTGAAGAATCATGATACTGGATATAAGTAAAATAAAACACTCAATTAAGCTTTAAACACCTTCACTTTAGTTGTAATCACTATGTGACTGCAATTTCAACATTTTACATGTCATTATCAAACTAGAGTTACATGAATTGATGGCAATATAATATATTATTTGGTAACATCTGAGACACATTACAAATTAAATACCTATTACTCTAATCTATTTTAAATTGGTTATGTTCGGTTACAAAATTTCCCAACTCACTTTTATATTAATATACTGTTATAATAATGTTATAATGTTTTGCAAATCATTTAATAGAACATAACCACACATTCTCAGAAAATAATATCAAAATTTAACATTACAGTGATAAAGGATTAAAATTAAACCTTTTAGAAGCGGTAGAAATTTTTAAAACAAATAATAAATCAGATGAAATATTACTTAATGACCAAACAGATCTTTAGTATACTCCTCTATTTAAAGTTGTCTAAATCCTATTATAACAGTATAGCCTACCGGCCTACCCGCTTTATTTATCGTGATTTAATTTCTTACAACAAACAAAACTTGCTGAAGATCCATTCTATACTTTCTGAATATTCGCCAAAGACAAAATACCAAGAAAAAACAAGGCACGCCACTGCTTCTAAATATCTAGTCGAGGTAGAGCCTTCCGTCAGCTTTATTCCAAGAAATGTCACAACGGTCTTCCACGAATTTTAGCTCATGAAAGTTGGTACGGACTATATCTAGCAAACAATTTCTTTCATGGGTACTGACGTATGAATTATCTATTGTTGCCATAAGAATTCTTAATTGATTTTCATCATTACCCATATATTTAGGTTTCCTTAGTTTTGAATTAGCAATACTACCAGTAGTAATGAAAGCATTGATTTTTCTCTTCTAAAGGCATCTGTTTTTGGACATCTTCTCTCAATGTTGATAAATTGTTTGTCTGATGAATAATATATTTGACATTCATACAGTACAAAAAAGCCGTATTATAATAAAAAACATAAATTTGGCTCAATAATGGTCACTTTTAAGATAATAACATCTTACATGTTTTTGATGAGAAATTTAGTAAGCTAATCAAAAATGAATAAATATACAAGGCGTTCCATTTGAAAACAAATCACTTTTAGACAAATAAATTCATGTAACTTTCTGCAAATTGAATTAGTAATTGCAAAAAAAAATTGTATTAGGACCTTTTATTATGAACAATGCTACCAAAAATTGTATCCATCTAGTACGTCGTTTCCGAAATATATAATTTTATAAAAACATTTCCTCTCATTAATATGCGTCGCTTTTTCTAAGTATGTATTATGTTTGAAGTATGCCCATAGAGTTGTATTATTTTAACTTGATACATGCACTATACCGTGCACAAATCTAATAAATCATCATATTCATTTTAATTAAGAATGTATTGTAGATTATTTCTAGTTTAACTTTTGAACGTAAAATGAATTTACTCATTTGATTCTGAAGATTTCATATTTATAAAGTTCTACAATTTTGCGCGTTACCTCCTCTATTTCAGTGTTTAATTAAAGTTTTCCCACTACCAAAAAAAAACTCAATATCCATTACGAAGGCCAGCACAAAGGAGTTCTCTTCTGCGTTAATCTATTCCTAAATTGCAGTCCCTGTTTTAGCCGGCTCTGCTTCCGGGATTTTGAGACACCGAAACCGAGAGGCCCCAACCCGTGTTTGTATTGTGTCTCTCTATGTGTGTGCAGTCTGGAAGGTATCCCAGTTAAGTATTTCATTATCCGTGAACGACCAGTAGTTTGCACTGGCTCGAACTACAATTATGTCGCATTTTAATGGAAAAAGTTCGGAACGCAGTTATCCGAAACAAATAAATGCTGTTTAGGTGTGTTTGTGTATATGTATGTATTTTCGAAATGAAAGAGAGAAAACAATGTGAATCGAAATATTCCCAAGCGAACTTTTGTATATAAAAGGCTGATTCTAATTTGAGATTCCTGACCGTGTTCTAATTCAATTACAGCCTGATTAGGTTCATTAGTTATTTTACCAGTATGTGAAATAGTAATGTGTTTTAATATACTCAGGTATGTCAGACATTAACAATTAAATTGTCAGAACAAAGTGTCATTTGGAACCCCCTGTATCAAGTACGTCGCGTGTGCCCTTTATAGAGTATTAAAAAATTAATAAATCAATCAATATTTACTCGGTTATATTTAAACTTAACAAATTATTGGTAATGCTAAAATTTCTCGTTTGTTAAAATTCATATTATAGTTAAAATGATTGTATATTAATTGATTTTTCTAAAATTAAAATGAGAAAGATGATATTTTTGTTAATATTCTACCTGCATTTTGCACGTGAAACTTCGAACGTTTCATGGCAAAAATACTGTTTTAAACCATTATTTGTGCGAGTCTAGGGCTATATAAAGCCACGATTTTGTTAGGGAAATGAGTTCTCTCAGACAGCCCGTGAGTGAATTCATCTAATTCTTTCAGGCAGTTCGTGAAAGAATTCACTTAATTCTCCCAGGAAGTCTATGGGAGAATGTACCTTGTTCTTCCAGGCATTTCGTGGAAAAACAATCCCGTCTCCCATAAGTGCTTCATCCCGCAATAAACTTGTTAACAGTCTTTACGTGGTAATAAGTTTGTTAATCCGTCACTGCGTTAAATTATTATAGTCATGTCAGATAGAGTAGTTTATAATTTCACATGTACCTACTAAAGTAATTTCAATTTCACGTAACTCTTGTCGAGTTTCCCCTTCAACATATCATACGTACGAAAACTTGTGCTTGCCGATATATTTTCTTGTTTTTGCAGAACCTTTACCACCATCTTTCTCACCGTAAACAGAAATGATATGTATTTTATATTTTATTTAAAGAATGTTCACGACAGAATGATTTATTAACCGATGATTGAATATAGCGTTATTTGTCACGTAAATAAGATTCAAATAAATGTGAGGTTAATGTTAATATATGGATTTTAATTACCTTTGTGGACAACAAATATTATCTGACTTTTTTATATGTAAATAAAAGAGCTGACATTGAAATATTTCGCATTCTTTTTATGCTAGGCAAAAATAAGATAGAATAAAAATGCTAAATGGTACATTACCTTAATTTTACTCCGAAACCGAGCATACCCGTAAAAGAGCATTTATTGTTGGCAAATTCACACTAGGCACTAAAAACACCAATTTATAATGCACATTGTTTTCATGCTTAAGAACTAATCAACTGTCAAATATAGATAGTGGAAGTGCTTGAGTGCCAACCGGAATTTTAATCGATGGCAAAGCCACTCTAATGGTAAATATCTCCAAGAGTGAATAGAATATATAGTTATCTGTTGTTAGGTGCAGATGGAAGCACCAAGCCATTCAATTTGGCAATTAGTCTCATTAATTAACATTTAATGAATTTAAAAGAGCGGCTCGTCACAAATTTAAGCTATAAGAAAAGAATTAAACATAAGAGCTACTAATTTTTCTTTCTTTAATTTGTATACCTGTCTCGGTTCTCTAATTTTCCTTACAATCTGCTGACGTGCTACTATTACATTCTTGATATGTTTTAAAATTTATGGCAAATAATTATTCTATTTAAAAAATAGTCTTGATTTCGACTAATAGGAACTTTCTTGTAGTTCCGCGCTTATCGAAAAAAAATATGACAAATATACTTACAAAATCATGCCATGTTTGGAATTAAAATGGAATCTATGTAGACTTACCTGTAAAAAAAAAATAAAAAAAATCAGTATTGGATAATGAACGATTCATTGAAAGCCATGAGAAATCAAAATTTGTAAATAGCGATAGCAATACATACATACAAGAAATGATACATATACAGGTGTCCATTTTCTATCTTCCTATATGGAAATTAATAATAATTCCTAATATTAAATATACAAAATCGATTAAATTAGCAATATTGCTTCTAACTTTGACGAGTGTAACATTTT
Organism: Amphimallon solstitiale; assembly: GCA_963170755.1. Taxonomy (NCBI): domain Eukaryota; kingdom Metazoa; phylum Arthropoda; class Insecta; order Coleoptera; family Scarabaeidae; genus Amphimallon; species Amphimallon solstitiale. Next base: position 8,387,822 of record OY720675.1, read on the forward strand.
TTGTGAACTTGCTTGCTTACCTGAGGGGTATTTTCTACCTGTGTATAGAAAGAGGTAAAATTTATAGAACATACAAAAGTGCTGGAGTGATATTTGTCGTGATTACATCACGAAATAAGAAGATTAAAACAAGAAGTACTTACAAAGATTATAAGAACACGTTATTTATAAACAAATCCATTTTTAGAGTTCATTTCGACAAATTCTGACAGTTTCAAAAACTATTAATGACGTTGAAAAAATCATTCACGCTTGCTATTATAGAAGCTATCATAGCATTTGCATGAAGAAGCTAATAGGAAAACAAAACATCAAATTGAATATACAGCTTTCGATAGACGCAATAGACGCAATTGGTTATGTACCAAGGAGAAACAATGTATTTTCGAGAAGCACTGCTATAATTGGCTAATTTTTTAAAAATTCCTAAACATTATTGGTTTGTTAGATATGAGTGATATAATCAGATATAGTTTCCCGATTTCTATACGAAGTTGATATTGCTATGGAAATATCCCAAGCGCTTGCGCGAGGCATATTTCCTAAGGGCAACATCAATTGAGAGCAGAAAAAAGGAAATATATAGAATATACGGAATATTATTTGTCATGATTATATCACGAAACAAGAAGAATAAACAAAGAAGTGAAAATGAAAAGTGTGAACACATGGATGTTAAAACTAACATCAAGCAGTAAATAATTACTGTGACTTACATATATACCTTTATACGTAAAACGTATATGCATATATGCATGTGTTTGAGACACACACATACATTAAGTGCCATTGTCGATAATTTTTTTTCCGTGTCATCTTTTGGGTGTTAGATGTCGCTGTGATACTCTCACTACATTTAACATGCGAAAATGACATAAGCAGCGATTTAAGTCTTGAAGCTATTGTCGAGAATCTCCACGTACACTGATGAGACCTCATAGGTCGAAACACCGGTGTCTGTGCGTTCGATTATCGACAATGGCACTTAATGTATGTGTGTATCTCAAACACATGCATATATACATATACGTTTTACGTATAAAGGTATATATTGTACTAGGTAATATCTCATACATATCAGTTCAATCCTCCAAATAGTTATTAAATCTTATTACAGTTTAAATGTCATAAATTGAACTGAATATGCAATGAAATAACACTCCAGACATCTTTTGAAAAATTGTTATCATTTATTGAACAACCCTCGTATGTGCTAGTTTTATAATCTCTTTATATATCATTTACTATTTCACTCATAATACGAAGGTATTTTATTTATATGCCCGACTAGCTTTATATTTTATCTTTACTTAAATTATTTTACTCTCTCCTAACTCTTAATTTAATTTACAGTATTTAACTTTGCCTTTAATTATATGCTTTAATAAATCTCAATAATCCTTTTTGAATTACTTATTTTTCCTTCTAAACTAACATTTTATAATATACTGATTTCTGTAATATTTTTATACATTCTATACTTTAAATAATCCAATTTACTAAGAAGTGTACAATAAAACACCTAGATGTCTCCACTACTCATTCCATTGCAAAATATCAAATGACATTTATTTCATTGAGGTTATAAATAAACCAAAATATTTCCTTTAGATGAAAATTTGACTATGATAAAATAAAACGATATTCTACTAATAAATAATATGTTTATATTCAAAATTCGTGCGGTTTTTTTAAAAAATATGGGACATTTGCTAACAATAAATAGAATATGGAAACTTGTTATTTGACGTTTATAAAATATTTACTCAAAGTGTTTAGTTCCAAACCCAACTAAATAATGCAGGTACGTACTTTGATATTATTAATTATTGATATACAAAATTTAGTAATTCTTTCTAATACTTTCTTCTCAAGTGAATTTATACTATTATTATAATGTGTTCAAAACTATTTACTGGCTTGATAACTCCATAAATTTGTATTCATATGAAAATTATTCATGTCTTGACTTATTACTGGATAGTAGAGAATTAAAATAACTTATGTTGTTTATAACAAATGTACTTGTTGTACTAACAATTAGTTCAGTCTATATCTATACTGAATTATATTGCAAATAATTAAATCTTCTCCAATATTCACAAAATGTTATCTTTCTTTAATATTGACACAAAAAAAAATACTAAAATGGTAATACTTAATGCTTTCTTCTTTTAGATGAGTACTATCCACTTCTTGATGACGTTTTTGGACGGATACCACTTCTCTGATGTTGATAAACTACAATCTAGTTCAAATTCTTGAAGGAAAAATACCAGCTATCCTGTACAGGAACTTGTTCGATGTGGGAATAAATTGTCCTTACGATATTAAGCCAAATCTCTTCGTGCACAGCAAATTCTCCTATTCACCCGGAACTTGTGAAATTCACCAACCTTTATGGATCTCTTGTGATAACCTGCCTCTTTTGAACACCAGTACTTCTGGAATCTGCTACCTTTTATAATAACCGGATCTTGAATATTTCTTCACCCTTAATGGAATTTCAAAACTCTGGTACTAAATAGCCTTCTGAAAACTTATATGATCCCGGAAACTCAACCCTTCTTCGGATATACCTGGATCTTGTACAAATTGGTAAGTACAATTACTTTTTTTATATTAATTTATTTGTAGTTAACGAAGTTCACTCAAGACTCACTTTTCTCATTTATAAATATCTATTATCGCGTTAATATCAGAAAAGATATTCTCTTTTCCAAAAACACGTCTACCGCTTTTTTAGAATTTGAAAAATTCTCTCGTTTATTTATTCATTTCCCTAGTAATACTTTCTCATTTTGTATTCTCCAATCAAAGTTTTACAACAGCAATAACCATCAACAACATAGCCTTTAAATTCTCTAATATACCTTGAATACTTCTTAAAATTGTATTATCTGAATATCTAAATTCTTTTCATAATTTTATTAACCCTTCTTTTCATATTCATATTCCAATACCTCTCTACATTTATATTTCTGAACACATGTCAAATAATGACAGTTCCTGTATTTCAAATTATTCCCGGGAACTATTCTACAATACAATCTATACACCTTTCAAAATAAGATTCTAAATATTTTTATCACCTCATAAACGTCAATTACCCAAGTTTTTACAAATTTATATTACATTTTACAAAATAACAACTAATATTCAACTCTCTTCTTTCCAGAATATTTTGAACTTCTAAGAACAATGAACATGGTCAACCTTTCCATATACAGGTGGTTATTTATAAAAATTCGAATACTTGTTAAATGCAATAAACCTCTTTTATAATTAACTCAATAAATCTTATTTTAAACACATTATAATAAATTTTTCTACGTTTATTTAATTAAATTTGGTAACTTTAATAACCTTCCATATTATATTGTTAACGTATGCCTTTATACTATAACAATATGTAAGTCACAGTAAACAAAGAAGTATCTATAAAGAATATAAAAACATATCATTTATTAAGAAATAATAAACAAGTCGAGTTCATTTTGGTAGATTCTGACAGTTTCAAAATCTATGACTGAGTTTGAATAGTCATTCATGCTTACTATAATAGGCGCTATCGTAGCACTTGCATGAAGAAGCTAATAGGAGAATGAAATACCAAACTGTAACCAATTTGTAATGAACAACAATGTATTTTCGCAAAAACACTGCTATAATTGCATAATTTTTTAAAAATTCCTAAACATTATTGGTTCCCGACTTCCATACGAAATTGATGTTGCTATGGAAATATCCCCAGCGCTTACGCGAGGTGTGTTTTCTAAGAGCAAAAAAAGTACATTGTTTGCACTTAAAGAAATGTACAAAGAATGCCCCAAATTGAGTTTTAAATACTTTTATACTCTTAATAAATGAGCGTGACATGAATTATTTTGCGCTCCGAATAGACAATTTGGGCTGTGAAGTATAATGTTCTGACTTGCCAATTTGTCTGCGAAACTAGCCAGTTCTTAAGACGAAAACTACTAGCTAAGACCTAGGTTATGCAGTTGCCTGTAGTTTTAGATATTGATCTATAATACTGATGAAGAGAAAATTAAAGTGACAAAAAAAGTAATTATTAGTAAACCTACAAACTTCAAAATATGCAAAAATCTCAAACTCGAAAATGTTCATTATCACAATACTTTATTATACTACAAAAAATAGAATAGACAGAATGAAAAATTAATAACGTTCATTTAGAAAATATATAATTACGACCATTTCAATTGAAGGCGGAAAATTTTCGACTTTCCAAGACGTACTTAACACTAATCCCCGGTGACCAACATTTTAGCATAAAAATGCAGTAATTGCCCGAGCTTTTGTACGTTTTTCGCCACCCGAATCGAATATGAAATAAGGCAAATGAAATATGACTTCGAGTTCTTGCCATCTGCGGAATGAATCCGCCGTCGCCCCCGCCCCCCCCCGCCCCCCTCCATTTTCTCTTGCGCTTACCAAAAGTCCTGTTTCAATTAAACATTAAAGTCACTTATTTTTCTCAAAACGTAAATTATTATGCGGCGGAACTTTTTCGGGGAGACTCGTCTTAGTTCCTCGTCTTTTTTATTTTTTTCAGTCGTCTAGGGGCGTGGAAGCGGTCTAATTGGTAATTTTTGAGTGTTCCTTTTTCTTTGTGTTCGCCCTGCACATTTACCGTATTTTTCGCCACCGTGATCTAGTACAATCTTTTTCGACTTTTAAGATGGTTAAACTTTCCGGTCAGAATTAAGTAAACTTCTTGAACAAATAGGTGTGGGGTAATTTTCGCTGTTATTTTTCCTTATTTTCTTTCTTTTGGACTGTAAAGTTTTTGCATGAAGACCTGCCAAGTAACTTTCAAGGCACATTAGTTAAAAATTTAAATGTAATTATGCATATTGGTGTAGTATATAGAAATGCAATTACAAACTGCCGAAAATAATTTAAACGTATTAATAATAATAATAATAGTAATAATAATAATAAATGCCTTTATTGATACAGTAACAATTTAACAATTGAGTCGCTTAATTCCAAAACCGACTAATTCCACTTTTGATCGAAAATGAGTTAGTGGTGCCATCTGTTAGCCAATCATCAAATCTATCGATCTGTATAAAGGTTCTAGTTCAAAACCGACGATAACCGCTTTAAAAATGAAAGCAAAGTTGAGGTTTAATTCCAAAACCGACAATGACGGTCGACGTGGTGTGGTTCAGATGCCCGCCTTTTAATGTTGTTTTTTCGGTTGTGTTTATAACAGTTGTTGAGGTGAATAAGATTAGTTTGAGGTTGTTATTACAAGTGTAAAAGTGATAGAAACGATAAAGGAAGCTCCCGCAAAGACCCGTAAAAGAAAATCGGCCCCAGAAAATTGGCAGAAAAATATTTCTAAAAAGGCTAGGTTAGTTTTAGTTAGTTTATAAAAATTCCACTTTGTGTAATGGGGTTTTGGGAAATTATAGATATACAAGCAAAGAAAATCCCAAGGTTCCAAAATGTGGCCACAATTCAAAAAGATTTAAATGTTCGTTGCTTTCACTCAATGATATTGAAGAGTTTCATAACGAATTTTATCGATATTCAGACAAAATTAAACAAGATAGTTTTCTGATAAAATATGCTTCTGCTGGACAAGTTGCACGAAGAAGAGAGCGACAAACTTGCAAAGGTACAGCTAAGCGTAGAATACAACAGCGTAAAGTATCTGCAAGTTACTTTGTTAAAACAGCCAATCATTCAGTGGTCCCTGTCTGCAAACCAGCATTTCAAAGTATCCTTAATGTAAAAAAGCACCGACTGGAAGGCGTCTTGCGTCGATTTCTGGAAAGTGGTGAAATGCCTCAGGAAACTAGTGGTGGAGATCACAGATCCTTCAAAAACAGAGGTCGCCAAGCGAATGTGATAAATTTTATTAAAAAATTCCAAGTATTAGAAAAACACTATTGCAGAGGTACAAGTGAGAGGCAATATTTGACCAGTGACTTAAGTATTAGAAAAATGTGAAAAATATATCTCAATGAATCACCTGAAAACCTGCATTGCAAGCAAAGTTATTTTCACACTATTTTCAACCACAAATTTAACATTGGGTTCAATGCACCACAAGTAGATGTTTGCTCCCAATGCCTTGAATATAAGGAAAAAATCAAATTGGCAAAAAATCAAGACGAGAAAGTTAAACTAATGACACTACAACGAGTGCACAAACTAAGAGCCAATGCCTTTTTTGATGCACTGAAAGAAACCAGAGAAGACTTAGTGACTATATCGTTTGACTGTCAGAAGAATTTAGTATTACCCAAAATACCGGACCAAATTACTTATTATAAAAGGCAACTTTACTTATATAATTTTACCGTTGTTGTTGGGTCTTCTAAAAGCAAATTGTCAAAGAACCGAGTTTCCATACATTCTTGGTTCGAAAGTGAATCAGCAAAGGGTTCAAACGAAATTGCTTCGGCCATTTATAATGTTTTGAACAAACTGGAATTGACTGAGACAGTGAAAGAGATTCGGCTAATAGCAGATGGATGTGCAGGCCAGAACAAAAACAGCAGCCCGAAAAATATTGATAAAGTCGTGCTCGTCTTCCCTGTTACCGGTCATTCATTTTTGCCACCTGACAGGGTTTTTGCATTAATTGAAAAGAGAATCAAGAAGAAAGACACAATCATAGAACCAGAGACATACTACAACGTTTTTCAAGAGTATGGCACTCAACAACGGCTGGGAATCGACTGGGATGTTTATGACTGGAAGAACGAAGCTAAAAAAGTTTTGAAGGCTACCAACAATTTACCTTTCCAAATTAAATCGTGTAAGCGAATTATATTTACAAAGTCGAAAAAAAATTATGTGTTGGTTAGAGGAATTAGGTTCTCCTCTAACCAACAACAAACGATATCAGTAATCCAGCTATGATCTGCAAACAACGACAAAAGATTGCCAATATCAACCCTAACAAAGTTCCACTAAACACAATTCGTGTGAACCCTAAAAAATTAAATAATGTTAACGAACTACTCACTAAGCATTTTGGCCAAAACTGGAAAGAAAAAAGTGAAGAATTCCACCTAGACTTCTATAAAAAGGCATTGGAAAACCATCTGGATAATGAGAGTGAAATCCAAGGTAAAGAAGATGAAGAACATGACTTGGAAGTTAAAGTGTCAGATTTTGAATATGATAGTGTTGTTTAAAAATATGCACACATGTTTTTTTTATAAATTTAATATTTCAATACAATTTTGCTGCATTCTCTTTTTAAACTTATTCTTCAGAACCTTACTTTCAAAATCGACTAAATCCCCACAATTCATTTCCAGAACTGACTAAATCCACAGTTCATTTCCAAAACCGACCAAGTCATTTTTGATTTGTGTATGGTACGTCCATTTTTAATAATTCCTCATTGTCCTTAAGGGTACACGATTATAAAATTTTTGCTTAGTTTTTCACATCCTAGCCGAATTTCAGGGGTAATTCAACTTGGCACAGTGGTTTTTACGCTCTCCTGAAAAACCAACATGTGTGGACTTGGTCGGTTTTGGAATTAGGCGACACAATTAGCAAGACAAAAAATAATGTAAAGAGAAACAGACATGTTAAGTCTCAACCTCAAGGTGAAGATCACAATTTAACCTTAATCTGAGTTATAAAATATTATGATAAAGATGCCTAAACTATAAAAATAAAAACACAAAAACATAATCCAAACACAGGTAAAATGCCCAATTCAATATACCCTTGGCAATACTACGAATTCAAGTATAATAGCCCACAACAGTAACCCTTACAATATCAATAAAAAGAGCTCCACTCTACAGTCTAAAACGGCTCCATACAAACACAATACGAATGCAACATGAATATAACCGCTTCACTACTGGCTCACCAGGACGACAGCAGTTGAGACTATATTTTTATCAAATGCCTGAATGATGTGTTCGGTGACCCTGGCTAGTTGCGTAATGGTGCTGTGTTCTTTCCGGAATCCATGCTGTTCAGGTGGGATTCTGTTATGAGAGGTTGAATGTTCTTCGATTTTGTATAGGATTAATCTGTCTGCCACTTTGCTGAGTGATGGAAGAAGATTTATTGGTCTGTAGCTGGAGCGTAAGGACCGATCTTTATCAGGTTTGGGAATAATTATTACTGTAGCCGTTTTCCATATGGTGGGGTAGGTCAGTATTTTGAAAATTGAGTTTATGATAGTAAGTAGGAAGATGACAGCTTTGTATGAGAGGTTTTTGATCATCGTGTTTGTCATTTTGTCTGGTCCAGGAGCCTTTCTGTTTTTGAGATTTTTGATTACTGTTTGAAGAGATTGTGGTGCTATGAAGTCCTCGTTTTTTGTTTTGGGGACTGCTAATTTTCTTCTGCTAGTTTTGTGAACATGGGCAATATGTTTTATGTTGGTGTTTTCCCAGTTTGGGCTACATTGTTCTTCTAGTTGTTCGGCTAGGATTTCGGCCTTCACTAGGTCTGTTATGGCGTAGGTGCTTTCAGATTGTAGCGGAGGAATTCCTGTTTTAGTTGTTTTCAGAGCTTTCGTCATCTTCCAGAGGGCGTGTGGATTTGGTTGTATGCCTTCCAGCGTCTTTTGCCATTTTCTGTTTTTGTACTGTAAGATAGCTTCATTCACTTCTGTTTGTAGGCGATTTAGCGTTGCTTTTATTTGTGGGCTCAGGGTGGATTGATATATTCTCCTCATCCTGTTCCTTTCCCTGATTAGGTTTCTATATCTCTTGGGAGTTGTTCTGTTTTATGTTTTGTTGTTTTGGTGACTGTTGCTGTTTCCGCAGCTTCGGTGATGCTTTGTTGCAGTGTTTGTATTGGTGTTTCCAGTTTTAGTGGAGTATTGATTTTTGGAATGGGAGGGAGAGTGTCTGCTAGATTTTTCTTGAATGAATTCCAGTTTGTATGTTTTGTGGTGAAGTTGGTGTCGTAGCCTGTAGCGCTCCAGTGGAGGATTATTGGGTTGTGGTCTGAGGAGAGTGATGGTTCTGTGGTTGTGGGAATATTGTCTGCGATGTTGATGATGATTGCGAGGTCGAGGATGTCAAGGATATGGTTTGGGGAATGTCGGTCCTAAACCATAGTAATCGGATCATAGTAAGAGAAACGGGACAATAGGAAAATTTCGAAAAAACAGAGATATGCTTACGATATCTTTGCGTATTATCCAAAGTTAGATCCAGACTCTTTACATTTTCAACCAACGGCAACGGGACACCATTAATTTTGAAGTTGAAGGTCTGAGATGTTGCTACAAACTTTTTTAGAGTCAAATAAAATCGCCTTAGTATTGTTGGGAATAATAGTAAGGCAATGTGCAAGTGAAATATTGTGAAACTAATCAAGACTTCAGTTCTTATTAACAACAGCATAATTCCACCGACTAGGGTTAAACGAATAATAAATATGTGTGTCGTCGGCATATGCATGGAAACTACAATAAGTCAAAGCCTTATAAATCTGGGAGGCATAAATAGAATATAAAATAGGTCCAACGACAGAGCCCTGAGGCACATCTTGATTGACACTTAGAGGGTCAGACAAACAGCCGTTGATGTATACATATTCTGTACGATGACGGAAATAATTATCGAACAGTGGCAATGTCAAACCACCAAAACCTGTGGAGTGATCAACAGTGTCAGAGGCCTTGAAGTATGTTGTTGAGAGAAGTATATTATGTCACTTACTTAGCCATAATGCGCTCCATAATTTTCGACAACACTGGGAGGATACTTATTGGGCTGAGGTCACGAAGCTCCTGCGGCTCCCCGACTTTAGGCAAAGGGTGGATAACAGCGTACTTCCAGGATTCAGAGAATACACCCTGTTATATTAATATCCAAATACATCTAACCAGGCTTAGTAATATACAATATCGTTCAAAACAAAATTAACACTAAATAATGTTACAATTTAATTTTCGTTCATAATGTATAGCTTCCCTGTGCATATTATTTTTAAGTTACCCTGTATATATATCTCGTATCACGTAACATTCGGTAATGCTAGTTTTATTTTACCCCGTTTATTTGGTTACTAATTTTCAGTTCAGTGGAATCAATTCCTTTGTTTATTTCTTTAGTTGGGTGAACATTTATTTTGTACCTATATTTTCAAGTTACGTGTGGTAGAATAAATGTACGGATTTTCTAAATATCGATGTAATATTGATATATTCATTTTGGTTATATTACCGACCTCTATAGGGCAAATACGTAAGTGTCAGAGCTCGTTGTCAGAGTGCGGTTTTCTTACCAGCCGCTGTAGCACCTGTTTAACAGCTATAGATGGCGCATTCTCATCGTTTAATAATTTTAGATTTTTATTGAGAATTCTTTTGTTTATTTTAAGCATTGTTTATGGATTTATAAATACTTGTATAATTAATTTGCTTTGAGATTACCGTTAGAAAAGCCGAATATGTGTTTTAGTCAATTTGACTGCAGTTGTTATTGCTCACGTCCTGTGAGAGTGCGCTTTGACATCTATTTTTCCGATTTGTTGTAGAACAACTTTGTTCTTCGTCTTATCTGAACTAATTTTAAATACCATCTAGAATTTAGAGCATAGTGGTCACACAGCTTGGCGTATTGCCCCTTATATACAGGGTGTTTCATGTATATGTGAATTTAATGTTGCAGTTTGCGACCAGGCTGTTCGACAACTATAGTTCCAACTACATTAGCTTTTCAATCTCCTTTTTAATTAGCCTCATTTGATTTGTTAATTAAGGCAAGCCTTTTGTATTTGAACATATCATTTTAATTAACATTTGTATTTTGTCTTCCCTAAATTTTGGAAGTTATGTGGTAATGTTGGTAATTTATTTCATAAATTTTGGTAGTTGTTTAATAGTTTTGGTGACTTATTTCATGAATTTAAGAAGTCTATTAAATAAATTTTGATATTAAATTTGAATGTGCGTGTGTTTGGTTTTGCAATTCGTTTTTCCTGGAGTTTTAATATTGAACTTTGTCCGGAGTTTAAATATCAGGTTGGTAGACAGTATAAATACTGAGGTCTGGTGCCCTCACAACTTATGACCTTCGACTTGTTCTGTGTTTCGAATCCGCACTTCCCCGACTGCAACTGGAGGCAATACTGTCTGATCATATTTAACACCGACCCTTGGAAAGAGTGTAAGGTAAGACCATAGGTGTCGCATAAGTTGGCACTTAGCGTCTCTTTTTTGATATTTTGAGTTAGTCTCTGTTAATAGAAAGTTAGTTATCGTGGCGTCGTCATACTTTCTGCCTCCTTTGTATTTAGTTCAGAGCAGTTATATGTCCGTTTAAACCATATTGATATTTCAGAACAAAGGAGGTAGCAATAATTCCAATCAAATTACCAAAAACCAACATAATAAGGTTGATAACTTAAAATATACTGGGTTCTATTTTATAGCAGTAAAAAATACTTAATAATTGACCAAACGTCATTTTTTTTCTCAGACGCTTTCAAAAATTCACAATTTTATCATCGTTTAACTCGACAACTTTTTATAAACAGTCAAAATTGTTTTTATAGCAATTCTATTGAATTTTATCGATTAGAAACATTGCAGTTTTTATGATATCAAGTTAAATAAAATTTGTGGTAAATTCAGTGGACTTTTTTCCTTTAATTTTGCAATAAACTGAAAGAAGAAACGCCGGCAAAATCCTTAATGTTCTTATTTTAAGTGTGTACTGAAATAAAGAACAATTTCCTAACCGTTTTTCCACCTATAACCAATTTGGCGTTAATTTATCATTCCGAGAACAACCACCAGCGACAAAGAAATATTACCTTTGAAGTTACGGGTTCTCTTTTCTCTGTACGCGTTTTTTTTTTTAATTTCTAAATCGTACAGTTTTCGCAACTCGGGATATCCAGCGTTTCGAGCTTCTCGTAAATCTACATCCTGTTAAATTAATGCTAGACAAACAGAGAAATGCGGTAGCTGTCTGCGCAGTCTACAAATGCAACTGCTATACACGTTTATTCCTGGTACCGTTTGTCTGTTTATCATATAACAAAGTGCATTACAAGTTGCTAGAATTAATACAAGAAACTCGAATAATGTACAGTACAAAAACCTATTTTCGTTACTGTTTCAATTGGGGTATAATATACTTATTTTAGTTTACATCGCGATGAAATAAACTTAAAAAAAATCAAGAAATTGCTACATGGAACGTAATCAAAAAAATATCTTTATTCTGTTAATATACATCAATTATTAACTTTGTAAATGTCGGCATACTTAAAAATGTAATATTAATATATTATTGTTGCTTTAGCTTGCAGTTGGATCTTAGTGACTATATCTAAAGTTAACATTTGAAATACTGCATATTTTGCCATACTGAAACCAAAAAATTATATTAAATCAAGTTTATGACCAAGCTTATCAAATATCCGCTAAATGTTTTGTGCAGTTTATATTGAAAAACATTATTTCCTATATCTGTCTAGCCCTGTTGTGCTTAGTGCATAAGTATAAACATGTAAAGAAGACCAGTCGTTGTCACTGTCTAAAAGATCGGCCTGTATATGCGTATATTTCTCATTTCTAGTTACATTAAAATCGCTTTTCGTTTGTTTTTTGATCATGTTGCTTTAAATTCGGGATTATCTTTTTGTGAGAAGGCATTTACATAGAGTGTGTATAATTGGTTGCCGGATTTACTTCGTGTGCGCGCAATCATGTGGGTCAATTATATTGGTGCACGACAACCCTGCTCCTGTTTTTACATTATCTATTGTTTTAATTGTGCAATTTTTAATGCAATTTTATAAACAACTCAAACTTTCTAGCTAGTAAACAACTTTTATGACATTTCTGACCGAAATTTAATAGGCAATTCAAAAATGCAGAGATATACAGGCTGTTCCGTTCGAAAAAAGTGACTTTTAGACAAGAATGTGTCAGGTAATTTTAATCCAGTTTTCTGCAGATGCAATTAGTAATAGAAAAAAAAAATAAACATGCTTGTTTTAGGACCTTTTACTATTAACAACACTACCAAAAATTCCGTCTATCTGATACGTCGTTTTCTAAAAATACGCTTTTATAAAAACATTGATTTTTTCAGAAAAATGGTGATAAGTCGAAAATTTTTAATTTTGGGCGTATAGTATCCTATTATTTTTGACTGAGAATTATAGGAGGAATACAAAAATATAGGGCGTTCCGTTTAAAAAAGTATAACTATGGTCAGCCACCAAGTTATGGAACAAAATATAACATAAGTATAATACAAAATAAATTTCAAAAGGTACTCCTAGTTATCTTAGAAAGAAAACTGCTTCAAAATATCTTTTCTCGTAAAGTCAAAATCGACTTTCCCCACAGGGGTGACTCACCCTGTATAAGTTGTTAATAATCGATGTTATCATAAAACTTGATCAATTTTTACGAATTAGTATTTCAACGTATTAGATCGTGTTGTTTATTGATTTAAATTGACTCTTCAAGTCTTATTTAAGATTATATTAGTTTATATTCACGTTGTCTTTTTTATGTATATTGTATGTATAATTGCTTTGTTTATTGACATATCCCATACTACAATGTAGTCGAGAGGACAAATAAATTATTATTATTATCTTTTGGAAAATATTATTTTTGTTTTTAATATGTAAGTACCTATATGTTGATTGTTATACAGGATGTTTACGAATTAGTATTTCAACGTATTAGATCGTGTTGTTTATTGATTTAAATTGACTCTTCAAGTCTTATTTAAGATTATATTAGTTTATATTCACGTTGTCTTTTTTATGTATATTGTATGTATAATTGCTTTGTTTATTGACATATCCCATACTACAATGTAGTCGAGAGGACAAATAAATTATTATTATTATCTTTTGGAAAATATTATTTTTGTTTTTAATATGTAAGTACCTATATGTTGATTGTTATACAGGATGTGTCGCTACTGGGGAGGTTTCCATTCTGTAGCACAAGAGTAAAGGTTTTGTCCTATATTTTTTGTTATTTGGACCTCCTGGGTGACACCACCTAAAGCAAAGGATTTGCTTTTTCTAGTATTTTCAGCTTAACCGATGGGAAATATTGTATCTACATTAACATATTATCCATTACCAAGTCTTAAGACTGTTAATCAATTCTTTCCTTTTCCCTGCCTCTTTTTAAAAAAAGAAGTTTCACGCTGTACTTTTTTTTATACTTTTCGAAACAATTGCAAGTGTACGCCAGCTCATCTGCCAGTTTGGAATATCAGATCCACCCTGACACTGATGACATCCTTTAACATGATGGGTTGTCTACTTTTTCCATTCAGCGTTTTTCCATATGCGAATAAAGGTTTTCTAGAAAGAATTCTTAATAATCTTACAACTGCAGGTTTAACATCTAGCATTTGGAAATGGTCTTTCAGGTATGTCTAACCTGTAAGATAATTAATTTATGTTGATATTGAGTTATACACTATACTATTGTCTTTCTAGCTAAGCTCAGTCGGTACAAATTATAATCGAGTATGAAAATTAAATAATAATCTCAGGATTGAATTCTTTTGTAAAAGTTAGATCAGCATTTAAATTTTAAAGAAAATACAAAACATATTCTAAATAAAATGTCTAAAAAAGTAGGTTATTTAAGTAGAATAGGTCAAAATATGTCTACATATATTAAACTGTCTATATATAAATCGCTAATTTCGATACACCTGGAATATTGCTCAAGTATCCTTTTCAAGTTAAATAATTACGAAACTGAGCAAATGCAAAAAATACAAAATAGGGCTATCAGAACAATTTTAAAGTGTAACAAATGTACACCAGTTGCATTAATGCTGAGCACAATGAAATTAATGAATGTGCGACAAAGAATAACTTACAAAACTATGCTATTCATTTACAAAAGTAAACAAGGTGTTACGCCATCGTACATTAGTCTGAAGTTGATTTAAATACATGACACACATAAATATAATACACGAATCATTAATGATTTCTTTATAGAAAAAGTTAATATGTCATCAACGGCTAATAATGTTTTTGTTAATGGGTTAAAAATGTTTAACAGCCTGCCGTATGACATAAAACATTGTAAATAGATTTAAGAGACAACTGTCATTATATATTTTATATAAATTTATATAAATAATGTAAGTGTGTGTAAATAGCGGATTGCTAATAAAGATATATTATTATTATTATTTATTGTAATATTTATTTCAAAATAATATATTTGAAAAAACACAAAATAATGTATGTTGAACTACATAAATTAAGTAATGATGGAAAAATCTGTTAATCACATAACAATAAATTCAATTTCAAAATTAAATTCTCAGTCTTAATGAAAATTATTAAAACAATAATAGAAATATGCCTATTCAAATGATGTTTATATAAAATAGAAAGATTTTTACAGTAAATTAACTATCAATTCTATTATTCTCTTTATCTTATAAAGATATTACTTCAATGTTTGATATTAATTATTATGAAAGAATTTTCTTTTAAATGTTTATAATTGTACTTAACGGTTTTTCTATTTCTGTCAAGGACTGGTCCTCTTCATAAAATACGTCTATTTTGGATTACAGGTACAGTTTCTTAAGGTCCGGATAATAAAGCATATAAGGTCCAAGTTAAATTCATCCAATAGGTTTTTCTCGTATTTGTATACACGTTATGGGCTTCTTCTATTTCGGTAAAACGTTTCTTATATGTATTTTTCAGCTTATAAATCCAATTCCATTTATTTTTATAAGCAACATCAAGGTAATTCCGGTTCAGTAATCACTTTGTCCAAGATATGAGTTACACAAGTTTACGACTTATCAAACATGTAGACGATGATAATTTACTTATAAAATTAGTTATTTATTACTTTTATACCAACTTTGCTATATACATTCTTCTTTGTTCCAAAAATCTCGTATCATTACATCATTCTTTTCCTTTCATGTTCAAATTCACAAACCATCTATTTGTTTATGAGTAACCAAGTTATTTTTTCTTAGTTTCCATATACGTATTTGATTTTTCATGATAATGACATTTTCTTGTATAATAATTTAAGTTGCCTATCTTATGTCTTGACAATATTACTAATATTGTGACTTAAAAATATTTCAATAAGAATGAGATTACAATAAATTCAGTTCCTATCTAACATTTTATATATTTCATTACTATTCTAATAAAATTCTTCTATTTTATATACGAATGAACTTTTATTTGTATAACATAAATTAATTTTCTTGAGAAGTTAATTTTGATTTTATACTTATAAATGTTGACAATTTAAATAATTATAATACATTGCACAAATTAATAATAAATATGAATTAACATTTATTTTACAGGTGTACATATAAACAAACGTGGTCAAGGAACAATCCCCATATTTGAATTAAACATTTGAAGTGCCTAGGCAACCAACATCACATGACATCTTATATTACAGCATATACCTAGATATATAACATACATGTGACATTAATGTATGTATATGTAATTAAGACAAAATTAACATTTACAGCTATGTTTAGTAATTAAATAAAATTGTGTTTTCTTATTTTTGATTCTAATCATATTTATTAAAATATCGAGAAAACTCATTCACATATTCATATCGTCTTGAATTATACATGTCCATATTGTGAAGTTCATAGCAATATGTATATCTATAAGTGTTCCCAACTGAGAGAAGCACATTTAAAATGCTTATATATAAATAACGGAGAGTTATGTGCGAATGTACAATAACAATTTTGATTCGCGACATTACTGGGTCAATAAACAAAATTTTCAGAACAACTATCGCACCACTATCCACAATTCATAAACAAACTCGAAAGTTACGACATTTGTACGTTTTAGCGGCTCGCAAAACATGTGCATAACGCTTTTAGCGACTAAAATACGAACGTTTGAACGCATATAACACAAGCTAGCAGCTAGAGAGCGCCTGGCAGAAATGTAATATCAATATTCATTCGGATAATTTCACGTTGCTTTGGGTGAAAAGCTCTCTCTTTCCCGCCGTTGAAAGTTTATTACAAAAGCGCATTTTACACCGGACAGTCCATTTGTGCAAAAGACGAAAAAAAGAAACGAAATAATTGAAAAAAATGCTATTTCTCTGCGAGAGCATATAGTGTTGGAATATGCAGGCAGCAACGATAGAAATTTTACACGTAATTGCTATAAACTCACACTCAGCGACTTGTTTTTTTTCGTTGTACGTATGTGCATATAGTATCGTTTTTTCTCAGCGTGTTTTTACCATTTTACCAATGATACGTTTTTCTCTACTTATCGTACAGAAAGAGTGCAAAATAATTGTTTGGCAGGTCGCTTGGATAAAAAAAACAAAAATTTTATGTTGAAAACTGACGCGAAATTATTTTATTTGTTACTCACTCGTAAACGTCATTTAATGTAATAGAACATAAACAACGAAACGTTACCTTTACGAGCTACTAACTTGTAAATTTTTACAAGTCCGCTGTCTCTTTTATAAGTTAATAGAATAAGACATTTATAAAATTAACCTTTATTATTATCTTTACTATTATATTGACATTAAAAATAATGATATAATTATATGATTTCCCTTAATATTATACAGGGTGGCCGTTGAGGTATCTGAGATACTTCGTATATGAATTCAATCACTAATTTTAAGCAAAAATTATTCTATTCAGTTTTCCCAAATTCCTAACGGTACTTGAAATACCGGAGTTTGAAGCTTAAGTAAATTACTAGAGTTGCAGCGTTGTTTCTTCGCATAAGTTCTCTTTCACAGGTCAGTTTAGGAAACGCACCTGTTAATCGAAGAGTTGTGAAGGTTCTATTAAACGTTTGCTTGTCTGGAAGGCGATGGTTTGGGTATAATCGTTTATTGTCTCTAACTGAGGCGGTGGTACTACCATTGCAACATCCATACAAGAAAATCATGTCCTCGTACTCTTCATTTGAATAAATTACAACATGATTTTATCACAATGACACAATAGAAAATAACCAACTGTCAATAATGATGATAAATAACGAACTAACAAAAAACAAACAAAAAATTAGGTTCTATCTATACGAATTGCCAACTTAAATATCCGATATTTCAAGAACCGTCAGGAATTCTGGAAAAACGAAAATAATCATTTTTGCTTGAAATTTGTAATTGAATTCATATACAACGTATCTCGGTTACCTCGACGCCACCCTGTATATTCCTGGTGACGGTATGAATTCACTTGCCACCAAACCATCTACAGATTGTGCTTAAATTGAAGGTACTGCATTTATAAGTTTATTCAGTCAGTCTGTAGCTGATGGCCGTCATCAACATTGGTGACACATAAAATGATTTCAAATCGTCACACAAGAAGTATTTTGGATTCTATGTCGTCTACAAAATCGATAATGAAAATATTGAAAATTAGAGGACCTAAATTGGAGACCTGTGGAACTCCAGAACGAGCTGTATACGGTGTGGAACTATATCCACCACAAAAAACTCTGTACGGTCTATCGCACAGGTACGAAGCGAATAACTGGATTAAATCTTCGCTAAATTCAAAACTGGTTCACTTGGAAGGCAAAATAGTGTGATCCACTCTATCGTGCCTTGTTAAAGTCATTGTAGATGATGTCCTTTTGTAGTGTGTCATCTAGTGCTTTAGCTACACATTCTGTAAAAATGGCTAGGTTGTAGAATGTAGATCTCCTCTCCATAAAGCCGTGCTGTTGAAAAAAAAATTACTTTTAATTAAAGGGAAAAATTCTTGAGTGAAGAGTCATTTCGCAAAATTGCTCAAAATGACAATAGCGCGATAGTTATCTGCATACTAAGAATTGAGTCCAAAACTCAAAACATGTCAAAAAATTCCGAAAAAATTTCTTAAAACATTGTACCTACGTGTATAATGTCCGTTTTACATCTCATGAATATCACAAAATTTGAAGCCATAAAATTATATTAAAGCAATAAATATAAAGCGAAACATATAATACTTACTTAAACACAAGACAAATTGCTCGACAAATGAAAAGCACATATTAGGGGAATTACCCAAATTACAGGAGATATTTTTCGCTCGAAACGCGCTTTCAAATCACATGACCAATTTTCAATGTTTCCATTAAACAAATTGCTAACATAAATAACGGGCGGGACTTTTAAAACTACCATACATACATTTACAGACACACACACACACACATACATACATGTACCTAACTAACTGTGACTAATGCGAAAGCGGTCGTACGGCGGCGCTCAGGGCTCCGGGAAAAAAGCAATATTTACAAGGGCGGCAGGCTAATACGAATCCTCTTCGTTTAATATCGCTATCCCTCTGGTAGGACAAAACTAGCGGATGTAAGTGGAGCAAACGTTCGGAAACAAAAGGAAATTTTAATAAATTCCAAATTGGGACGTAAGAAAAAGGGTACGAAATTCGAGGAAAAGGTCACAGACTAAGATAAATTAGGAAATTCTAGTTTGTAAACGCGACTTGTCTCTATTTCAAACACTCCTCACTGAATTTACGCTATACGTGGTTATTCACAAATGAAATAACACTACACTGTTATATACAACTTTATTTACAATTAAATAAAATAACAATGCGAATAAATGTAACTGCTAACAAGTTGAGTTTCATTGGTAAACTGATTTAAATTTTCTGTTACAAACAAATTCAGCATTTGGAGTGGGGTGGTAAGTTTACAAAACCGTACCTTCTCTATTGTTGTCTGGAAAAACCGAACATTAATGGGTTGTAAGCTTCATTAAAGGTTCTCGGAAGGAGCAAATAGCAATACAATTATCTAATATAAATATATGAGCCCTCCTGTGCGTTTACGGGTTTCTTCAATTACAGAATATCTATAATTCTGAAATCCGGCAAATGTACATACATGAATTTTTAAGTACTACAACGGCATGATGTTAATAAAAGAGAGGAAATAAATGGTAATTTAGACAAAGCATTTTACCGATTTTCTAGAACGGACAATAGAGAAGTTTCTAAGAAAGAGATTACATTAGGAGACTGATGTCCTTCTTGGTCTTTCCAGATATAATTTTAAATATACATTATTTTACGATTATGAAGTACTAAAATGACTGTAAGCACTTATACAGAGATATATACATGTTCTAATTAATTGTACCTTTGTAAAATAAAGCAAATTGAGATTAAAACTAAACATATATACGTTTTACATAGAACAGATAATATTACTTTATAAAAAAGGAATAAAAGAAAAATAATAATAATAAACGTCCTTAACATTGTGCACCACATAAAACTTAAAATAAATGCTTAGAAATATAAATTAAATAATTAAGTAATGGAGTATCCTCTAATATGTGTGGTTTGATCAAAAAATAAAGCAGATTTTTGAATTTTCTCAAAAAAAACTTTTTTCTCCCTTCAGAGTAGCTCCCATCAGATATAATACACATGCAACTGTACTCGTTTCATCTTTGAAACACCTGAAAAGCAATTTTCTATTTGACAGTTCCATCATGCATTTAGATTTACAACATTATGCAAATAATATGCTACAATAGCTGCTATTTAAAAAATTCCACATTATAAAGAAAGAAAGAAAGAAAAACAATTATTGTGAATTTAATTGCAAACTAGTAGAGTAGATTCACCGGTTCTAGCATCGATTCCGTTATTCGAAGAGGAGCTACCAAACCTAACTCGACTGATATCCTCTAATGGTCACCAACCTAAGGCAAATTGCGCTTTCTAATAGTGACCAATCCAAGTAATGTTACGCCCACTAAACTAAATCAGTGCCCTCTGATTGAAGCCAAATGCAGCTAATCAGTTAGTTTGATGATCATTAGAGGGCACTAGTTGAGTTATGACTACAAGCTTGCCTCTGCCTCCCGGAAGCGGTCCCAGAACCGGTGAATCTACCCTACTCATGCTAAAAGTGTATAGTACAAAATTGCTTGAAAAACTAATTGCCTTGACACAGACGTTACAAATCATAACAGAGATACATAGTGCAGATGAAAATGCTGATGTTGCTAAACACGCAATTTATTTCAATCTTGATTGCGATCAAGGTGTTACTAGTGCTATAATACGTTCAACATTTGTTTTTGTCCATAGCTCTCAGAATGAAATGATATAAATATCGTCACAAACTTTGTGATTGTTGATAAGAGTTTCCTTCACTTTTTTAATATTGTCATCGGTTACCTTGAACCGATGACTTGAAGCAAGTCTTCAAGAATAAAAAGGAGAATATAAATAATTCATCTATTAAAAGTAAACAATAACAACAAGTCTGTTCGAATTTAAACATTACATCAGCGTTCAACTTAAATCCAGTATTAATCATTTCCAATCTCTATCAAAAATATATAATCATTATTTAAAATACTTACTTTCAAGTATAGTTAAATATGTCGGGATTATCATGTTTAGTGTTAGATGTCTTGACAAGTATAGTAAAATAAAAAACAAATCAAAAATGCATTTATTATAGAAAAATTTTTATCAGAATATATCATCATTCACTATGAGAATGTTTCAATAGCATCCCATACATTGATAACTTTTATTTTCAAAACATACTATTTCTGAGCTCATATGTTTCAATGAAAACATGCTACATTAGTAATTCAATTAATATTATGTTTTTGTCTTGTTTATTTATTTTAGTCTCATCCATCTACTTTTATATGTGAGACTCGAGAGTCGTTACAATATATGTATAAAACAAGAAATAGAGAATATTGGGTAAATTCCGCTGTAGAGCAACCGTAGAAACGTGTTTCTAACTCATTGGTCGTCATTAGTACGGCCTAGCCAAGGAATAAGGTGGGCAATTACGTCTGAATATAAAAACATTTTATGTTGTAATTTTTATTTCCAGCCTTTTTCAAACTTATTTTTTCCTGGAATACAGTTGTCTAGCTATACTTACACTACACAGTTTTTTTTATAATATATTTATTTAAAAATCACTTTCCTTTTAATAACTTCAAAACTATCCGATTTACAGCAATAGGAAAAACATAAATTGTGTTTTGCATTTTATATTTTTCAAACCACGTATCGCTCAAATCTATACTGTGTGCGTATTAACTTTGAATGAATCGTTCAACAATTTATCTGTCATATGTACATGTGTTTTTACAAAATTGTGATACTAATAAATAATAATTATCATTAATACAAGATTAAGATCCCTACAACAAAAATAAAAGCAATGACGACAGCAAAACGACAATGCAAACTTCCAATATACAATACCAGCACCGAACAAGTCGTGCACTTCATCTGTCTTGCAAAATCATAAACTACGGCAACCTCGCAGATGAAGTTAGACACCAAACCAATAAGGCAGCGGTGATCTCAGGTACCCAGAAACAAAATATCTGGAATCGGAGGTATATTAGCGTGAATTGTAAGGCATAAATATACAAAGCATGTGTTAGACCGGCGATGACCTACGGCGTATAGAATCAAGAGCAGAAACGTCGTCATCAAAAAGAATACTAAGAACTAACGAAATGATTTGAGGAGACGTCGAACAATCACTGGACATTGCCTACAGGCCCTGAACAGGAAAGAGTGTAAGGTGGGAGATATAGTGTGATGGATAAGATACCGCAGGAGAGAATGGAAACCAGTATGTAACAAGAATGACGGAGGATCGGTTGGCCAGGATCGCTAGAAATAACAAACCACAAATTTTTATCAGAATATATCATCATTCACTATGAGAATGTTTCAATAGCATCCCATACATTGATAACTTTTATTTTCAAAACATACTATTTCTGAGCTCATATGTTTCAATGAAAACATGCTACATTAGTAATTCAATTAATATTATGTTTTTGTCTTGTTTATTTATTTTAGTCTCATCCATCTACTTTTATATGTGAGACTCGAGAGTCGTTACAATATATGTATAAAACAAGAAATAGAGAATATTGGGTAAATTCCGCTGTAGAGCAACCGTAGAAACGTGTTTCTAACTCATTGGTCGTCATTAGTACGGCCTAGCCAAGGAATAAGGTGGGCAATTACGTCTGAATATAAAAACATTTTATGTTGTAATTTTTATTTCCAGCCTTTTTCAAACTTATTTTTTCCTGGAATACAGTTGTCTAGCTATACTTACACTACACAGTTTTTTTTATAATATATTTATTTAAAAATCACTTTCCTTTTAATAACTTCAAAACTATCCGATTTACAGCAATAGGAAAAACATAAATTGTGTTTTGCATTTTATATTTTTCAAACCACGTATCGCTCAAATCTATACTGTGTGCGTATTAACTTTGAATGAATCGTTCAACAATTTATCTGTCATATGTACATGTGTTTTTACAAAATTGTGATACTAATAAATAATAATTATCATTAATACAAGATTAAGATCCCTACAACAAAAATAAAAGCAATGACGACAGCAAAACGACAATGCAAACTTCCAATATACAATACCAGCACCGAACAAGTCGTGCACTTCATCTGTCTTGCAAAATCATAAACTACGGCAACCTCGCAGATGAAGTTAGACACCAAACCAATAAGGCAGCGGTGATCTCAGGTACCCAGAAACAAAATATCTGGAATCGGAGGTATATTAGCGTGAATTGTAAGGCATAAATATACAAAGCATGTGTTAGACCGGCGATGACCTACGGCGTATAGAATCAAGAGCAGAAACGTCGTCATCAAAAAGAATACTAAGAACTAACGAAATGATTTGAGGAGACGTCGAACAATCACTGGACATTGCCTACAGGCCCTGAACAGGAAAGAGTGTAAGGTGGGAGATATAGTGTGATGGATAAGATACCGCAGGAGAGAATGGAAACCAGTATGTAACAAGAATGACGGAGGATCGGTTGGCCAGGATCGCTAGAAATAACAAACCACATGGAAGGCGATCCATTGGAAGACCACCCCAAAAAGATGGAAGAATACCTGGTTATCTACTTCACAGGAGAATCAATAAAAAACGACTCCAGTAATGAACAGGCATTTTATCTAACGAAGGAAGAAGAAGAAGAAGAAGAATGTTTTGGTATTATATCCCGCCTTATTCCATGGTTACAATGCACTGACGATAACCAATGAGTTAGAAACACGTATATGTAGTTGCAATTCATCAAAATTACCCATTATCCTTTTTTGTATATACCGTATGTGTCTATTTTCATTAGCTATAGGGATTCAATCTTTACATGCGATTTATACGTATACAAATAATACGTGGCAACGTGTGTCTCCCGGCAACAATCGACATCACAGCGACTTTCACCGATCTTGCCACTTCTACATTAAATGTTCAGCTGCGAACACGTTCCGAGATATAGTCTGCAATAAAATCCGTCATCATCAAATGGCCGGCGCGATCTAGTTGTTTATTATTATTTTCAGAATCCTTTTTTATTTACCTTATTTTTAATTTTATTAGAATTACGCTTTTGTTTGTGTCATGCTTAATAATTCTCTGCATTTACTGAAAGGAAAAAGAAAAATCCTTGCAAGGCGTAAATATTATTTCTAAGCGCAGTACAAACATCCAAGTCAATAGTCCAACAGCTACTGCTAACTTGAGCTTGCAGCGGTCGCGCTCGCATTGAAGAGAAAAGTAGGGGGTGCCATGTTGTCACGTATTGCATGAATTAATCGCCTATGGCTAATGAAAATTGACACGTGCTGTATATATATACGGTCGCAACGCCATCTGAATGTAGCCTCGCGTAATCAACCCGGATGAAGAATTATTAATGAAGGCAAACCTCTACAGTATTTTAGAAAACTATGCGCGTATAGTAGTAGGTAAGATTTTTTGAAACCATCCAAGCATCCACTTTGAAGTTAGATGGTTAAGAATTTGAGGTAAACCTTCAGAACGGAGTACTAGTATAAAGTAAACGAATTTAATCTCCTAACGAAAGACCCGTACGAAATTAATAGCTTACTCCGGCGTTTGTGAATTCGATTTTTATACGCCGAACATCAAAGAATCCGGCCTGCCTTTAAATTAACAAATTTTCTCGACACCGTCTGTTTACACAGGCACCCGTGTATACTTTGGCCGCGCAAACTATAATAGCCCGGCTTCCTGACACGCTTAAGCGATGAAAGGACCGGAGGACTCTACCCGGACGACGTCGCCGACTTTCAGAAATTAATTAAATCTTAAAACTACCTGGGCCTCCTCGTCTTCCACCGCCGCGCTCCTCAACGATAGCGTTCCCTATTCGTTGCGCCATATTTAGCCAGCGAGATTGCTTTTTAAATGAACGTTATGACTGCCAGGGATTAATTTAAAATATACCGAGTACTTGGTTCGGAACATCCGCTCCACCTGAATGATAACAATAGCGCGAGTATATCCCAGATCGGAGCAGGGAGTCGTGAGGTGTACGGCAAGATTTCCCGGAGAAGTGGTGGTGGCGATACAAATTTTAACAATCCACTGAGATCTTTCGACAACCCGCAATTGCTACCGCACTTTACGAACTGTTTACGATGTTCGCGGCGTACCTCGCCCAGCACACGCAATTATACGTATACCTAACACCCCTCCCTCTCCCTGGGGAAGGTAAGAGGTTACCGATTCCGAATTGAAAGTATTCTCGGTACAAAATGTCGTGCAATTTCAAATATCGGTAAATGAATCTATCATAATGCTTTCCTTTAACAGGTATTGTCTGTAATTCTAACGAAATAAATTGCCTTTATCCTTGTGTGGAAAACGAAAAATATGTTGAATCGACTTTATTTTTAGACAAATAAAATATAAGAAAATAATATATATATATATTAAAATTTATTTATGCATGCATAAAACTGGTGCACACTCTGCCCAGGAGTCCAGCATTCCAGCTACCAACGCACGGACACGTGTTTCGATCTTCTTAGATCTCGTCAGAGTGCGAACGTGGTTTGCTGGAATGCCAAATAACTCCAAATCTCCCGCAATATCGTCCCCTTGCATGACCGATACCTGTCAGAAAATCTCGGTGACATCTGCCATGCAAAAGCAACATGCGTCAGGGAGATGTGTACTATCGATAAGTAAGTTATCATATTCTAGATAACTGCAGATATATGTGTGCATCCAGGTATCTCGCCAACAGGTGGCGTACCGATATCTAATGATAAAAGAGTACGTGGAAAATCTCCAACAGATAAGAAAATAAATACATATATATTAAATTAAAATTCATACAGCACGTGTCAATTTTCATTAGCCATAGGCGATTAATTCAAGCAATACGTGACAACATGGCACCCCCTACTTTTCTCTTCAATGCGAGCGCGACCGATGCAAACTCAAGTTAGCAGTAGCTGTTGGACTATTGACTTGGATGTTTGTACTGCGCTTAGAAATAATATTTACGCCTTGCAAGGATTTTTCTTTTTCCTTTCAGTAAATGCAGAGAATTATTAAGCATGACACAAACAAAAGCGTAATTCTAATAAAATTAAAAGTAAGGTAAATAAAAAAGGATTCTGAAAATAATAATAAACAACTAGATCGCGCCGGCCATTTGATGATGACGGATTTTATTGCAGACTATATCTCGGAACGTGTTCCCAGCTAAACATTTAATGTAGAAGTGGCAAGATCGGAGAAAGTCGCTGTGATGTCGATTGTTGCCGGGAGACACACGTTGCCACGTATTATTTGTATACGTATAAATCGCATGTAAACATTGAATCCCTATAGCTAATGAAAATAGACACATACGGTATATGCATGTATAAAATTGATGCACACTCTGCCCTGGAGTCCGGCATTCCAGCTACCAACGCATGGACTCGTGTTCGGATCTTCTTAGAACCCTAAAAAGATCGAAACACATGTCCGTGCGTTGGTAGCTAGAATGCCATTAAATAAAAAATATAGAACGACATATTGTAACGGTAAGGCATAATATAATAATTTTATGAATTTAAAATATATACATAAATTGTATTTTTAAAGTTATGTATTAGAAACCAAAAGATATATTTCTTAGAACTATTTTTCCTAGATGTTTAATTATGTATAAATTAAGCGCTAGTTTGTATTAATTATAAGATTTGTGGCGTTGTGTTTATGTTATCGCGAGTTAAACGTAACATTAGCGTGTGAAAACAATAACTAGGGTACATGGACGTACTAGAAAATGCGGAACACCAAGACTTGAACGAGAAAAAGTGGAAAACGAGACTTCAAGTGAAAAGGAAGTTCTTTTTTCCTAACGTTGTTCTTTCACTTTTGACGAAGATACTGAGTTCATAATCTCTGTAAATAAAATGTTTGGTTTTATGCGACAAACTTCTAATCATTTCAAAATATATCCATATGCAAGACTCAGAATTATTATTATTAAGGCTCCTCAATACTGAAACGGCAATCGCAATATTGGTTGCTTAGCACATACTTTAATAACCGAAGGATGTCCGAGTACCTGGCGGGAAAGAATTTTACCAGAATAACATTCATTGTAATGTGGGTTGCCTAATTTTAATTTATTTTGTATTCATTTAAAACAAAGTAAAGAATAGTTGAACGAAAAATAAGTGCAGAGCGGGGTAGCTTTTTATTCAATTTTTAACGTAAACTAAAGCAAACAAATCTGCAGCAAAGGATTTTTCAGAAAATTGTTTTAAAAATTTTGACATATTAATTAATTTTCTTTAAACATATAATTTTTTTCGAAGTTTGATTATTCAGGGGGGTAGATCACTAAATTCTTCATAAGTTGACGATGAAAGGTTTTCTCCAAATTTAAAATCAACAAAAATATCTTGCATCAAAAATCTGCTATTTTTCAACTATTCACAGATCCATTATCGAGGAGCCTTAACAGTTATTAATTTGGTTCTATGTATTATAAATCTAAATGCAATATAGTGTTTGAATAAATGAATAATATTTACAAGGTGTAGTTATGCTAGTGACCTCTACATCAATTTGCGTACACTTTTGGTAGGGTGGATTATTATTTCTTTTTTAATAAAAATTGCTTCTATTCTATGCGTTGGTGTGCCTTTGTGTTCACTGGTTTGAATTAAATTATTGATAGAAGTAGCATGTAGTTCTTGTCAGTAATCAAAATTTATTTGCATCTGAATCTATTATCTTTAAATGAGTAGCACTTCAGGGCTCTATACTCGGACCTCTATTCTTCTTATTCGAAATTAATGATTTAATCTCGTATTTTTCAGTAAATATTGTTTCGATTAATGATAGAATTATGTCATGATTATGGAACGATCTGCGATTATAAAAACATCTATTGGATTTTTTGGTTAATTCGGAAAAAAAGGTTAATCCCATTTAAGGACGATTGTTACCCTTAATTAGTAACACTGGATTTCTAGGCTGTCAATTTACAGTGAATTATCTTTGACTAACCATACATATACTCTTGCTGTATAGTGGACTTAAAGTTCGGCATTCGCTATGTGTAAATAAGTAACGCCTGTCAACGTTAGTTTTGTGCTTGTTTAATACAACTTCAACATCATGTCATAGATCAGAATTAATTTTTGATATAAATAGTTACACGTTTGTCATCAATAATGATATTAATAAATTTCATTATTAATGAAGAGATATACGTCCAGACCATGCGAGACGGAAGATTACGGCTTTATTATTAAAGTTAAAGAAAAGTGTTTTAGACAAAAGTTGTAGCTACTCCTAAAATACACATTCTAAAATTATTTTCAACTATACAGAGTGTTGCGTAAGTGAGTGACGATACAAACTTGTATTTTTTTTAAATGGAACACTCCATATATTTTGTCATATTAAGATGCTACTCTTAAAAAGAAGGACATGGATATAAACATGTGTAGGGGTATCTGTTACCGTTGTAGCTTTATTCCCAATTTTGTGTCTCAACATGTTCAACTTTATGGAGACTCCGAGACGAACCCTGAAAGAATTTTTGAGATCTGTATAAGAAGTTTTCCACTTTCGTCAAGTTTAATAATCTATAATCAATTTATTTATTTTTAAATAAATGAATTTGCAGGAATAACAAACGCAAAATTAACATTTATGCTTTTTTCTTTAATAGAACAGCGTATATTTTCTTTAAAGTACAGTATTTTTTATAAGCTTTTTAATGATACCATGTTTTCCATATCCACACTTAGTATTTTATAACTTATTAACTCTTATTATTAGTAGATTCTAAATTTAAAAGAAAAAAGTCGTAATTTAGAATTAAGATTTTGCATTAATCTAATAAATATTATTTTTTGTTTTTCAATATGTTGTAGTAATTTGTTATTATTAATAATTAAAGCTGACAGCATTTTAAATTCTTTTTTTTTTTCGTTTAAATTTAGAATCTATTAATAATAAGAGTTAATAAGTTATAAAATACTAAGTGTAGATAGGGAACACACGGTACTTTAAAAAATATATACAGGGTGTTCTATTTAAAAAAAACGTAAATGTTGATTTTGCGTTTGTTATTCCTGCAAATTCATTTATTTAAAAATAAATAAATTGATTTTAGATTATTATACTTGACGAAAGTGGAAAACTTCTTTCTTATACAGATCTCTAAAATTCCTTCAGGTTCCGTCACGGAGTCTCCACAAAGTTGGACATGTTGAGACACAAAATTGCGAATAAAGCTACAACGGTAAGAGATACCCCTACACATGTTTATATCCATATCCTTCCTTTTAAGAGTAGCATCTAACTATGCCAGAATATATGGGGTGTTCAATTTTAAAAAAAACCTAAGTTTGTATCTTCACTCACTTACGTAACACGCTGTATAGTTAAAAATAATTTTAGAATGTGTATTTTAGGAGTGGTTACAACTTTTGTCTAAAACACTTTTCTTTAACTTTAATTATAAAGCCTCGCATGGTCTGGACACCCTGTATACTTAAAAAATCAGTAATAGTATTTAATATAAGCACTTTATAGGTTGAATAATTAAAATTGCTTTATACAAGATTCAGCATAAATTGTAAATGGTTATTACGAAGTATTGTATGATTATTCATTCTTATGCAATACTTCAAAGACTTGATCTAAATTAAAAACAAACAGTAATTTTTATTTATCTACTCGGATTACTAGGACGAAGCTTAAAGGAAAAGGAGAAAATTGCAATTCTATTCCATTAATATTAAAGTAACCCAAGCGAGAAGTTACAGTACTACAATCAAGTTCATATTTCAGTAGTTTCAACATGATCCTATGAAATATTATGTTAAAACGTTCTAGCAGTGCAAAACAAAGCGACTAAAAGTCTCTTGGCGAATGATTAAATTGAAACAGTTTTCTCCAGGGAATAAAACACTTAGCAATATCTCCTGTGCTTTGATATTGATGTAGTTTCTTATAGATCATAACATCCCTTAGACATGCAATTTTATGTAATAGTGGTTCACGCGTATTGTGTTGAATACCACTTAGTGTATGAAGGAGATTGAAATGAGGATTTATTTTGTTAAAAAGAAAGCTTAATGAGATTTGTTACACTATTTCCTCGCTATTCATCACTCTCGTAACATAATATTAAATTTATTATTTCTGCGATGTAAGTAAATAAAACAGGAGGTGTCTGTCAATGGTTACTTTAAAACTCTCATCATCTGCCACAGAATAGTATGTATGCAGTTATAGTATGTATCTTAGTAATTATTGCATTCCTGGAAAAACAAATTAAGGGTGCTCGGCTAACCTATTTAAAATTGGCTAAAGATTATGTTAAAATATACATTACAACACAGATATGTTAATATTTTTCCGTATACTTTGAACCGGTCAAGTACTATTACATATTGTTTTTGACATGGGCTGTTTTTAAAAAAATTTTAATTGAAATATTATTAGCAGTATTGCACATGGTTATCCAAGTTTAACGGCCACCGCCAAATTTTATTTATGGAGAAAAAAGAATCAAATTTATAAAGTTACATTGAAATGTACACTAAATACTTAATAAAAAAATTCTGCAAAATGTTTAAAGTGTGTCAGTGGCAGTAAAAAAACAAAACATTAACAGAAATTTTCAAATCAAAAATCTAGATTAATTTTTCTTAAATTTGAAGTTTATTGGAAAGCGTTTAAAATCCATTTATAATTTACATCTTGCCTGCAGTAATCGACTCAGTAAAATTTGAAAGACGTTATTTGTGGTCGTTTGTTAACAAAGATTCTCGACGAAATGACTGAGATCCTTGATTAACAGGATTTTGCAAATATATATATCCCATCCGTATCATCTCAAGCTCCACCAGCCACCGCCATTTTTTAATTTGTGCTGTTCACGGATGAGTGCACCAACAATGGACAAGTAAACAGTCAGTCAAGAAATATAAAAACGTTCACTTTATAAATAAGGGTTATTTTGACAGTGGCTGTAAAACTTGGTTACGGCTGAAGTCGTCTTGGCTTTTAGGGCGTTGCTCGCTGAAGAAGTGGTGAAGATGAGAATGTTTGTTAATAAACCGCCATTAATAACCTAACTTTCCTGTGTCTATTAATGCAGGCAGGTTGTAACTTATAAATGGAATTTAGATGCTTTCTACTAAATATTAAATTAAAAAAACTAAGCTTAATTTCTGCTTTTAATTTAGATCAATATGTTTCAAAAAATATCTACATCATAATAAGGAGAGAAAGGTTGATTCCAAAAATAAAATTTTTTGTTAACGTTTTGTTTTTCTTTTGGCTGCCACTGACACACTTCAACCAGTTTGCAGACTTTCTTATTGAGTATGGGTCAATCTAACACAAAATCTGATTTTTTTTCTTTATAAATAACCCGGTAACATAAGTGTCTCAATAAATATATTTGCGTATAAGAACGATTGAAATATGCTTACTGACGGTCATATTATGCTACCTGTAAAATTCTGAGGCCTGGGTAGCAATATAGGTGCCAAGATGCGAAATCAAACCAGAAATCAACAACAAACCCTTCAAATGTTTTTGACCTACCTACCTGTGAGGAAAATTCTCAATTGGCTCAGAAGAAGATGGTCTTAATTGAGTAGGCAATAAAAAGCGCAATAACAATATGTCAAAAAATCTATAATGAAACCTCGTCAAACCCATTTATACAGGGCGCCGTTTTTATACCGTAACAATTGATTTCAATTTGATAGCATATTATAATACAGCAATTGAAATACATTAATTATATAATTGTGTGATTATTATAATTTCATCAAATTTTGTTAGTTAATACATGTAGATATGTTATTTATTCGGTGCTGTCAATAGTGTTAGGTTAAACTAATAAGTTTATGCAACTCTTGTTTTAACCAGCTTTTATTTTTATTATTACATGCTGTAATGAAACAAGCCCACAGAGAAGCAGACATTCGGCGCGACTGGTAAACATCGTAAAGCAATAAATCATCCATTTTCTATGTACTGCGTAGAGACAGAATGTCTGTCGAATGTTCTACAAACATCGAGAGGAAGATGGAGTTTACGCGAATGCTTCCAGATGTTTCGTACGGGTATATAAAGGCAGTTGAACGGATGGATGAGTAATTCCGAAAGAAGAAGTAGCCGTCGCGCGGAACAGACCAAAGTAGAAATAAATATAAGAAATAAATAAATAGTTCCTTAAGTGGTAGTCGAAGAGTAGACATAAATATTACCGTGTTATATAAATAGAAGTGATTTAAATATACGGACATAAATATTAGTAATAGAAATAAATGCGTGTGTTAATTTAAACTAATAGTAGTTTAAGTGTGATACATTAGTTTTACATTTTTATATTGTAATTAATTTTACGTTTGTGAATATACAGACTGTTTTAAATAAATAAATTGCACGAGTTATTTATTGCGAACCCGAAAACGTTACAATACTAAGACTAAACGTATTCAGGCAGGCAGGAGCTAAATTGAGTGGGTGGAGTAAATTAAAATACCGCAAGGTTAATTCCGTACTCACAAAATCAACAGAGCAATAACTTCGGTGCATCCAAGCTAATTTCCTCCGCATAAAGCAGGTCATAATGCAGTCTATCACTTACTTAAGGACGATTAACGCGATTGTGTTAGTTATCCCTCTCGATCGTCTCATCGAAAACAACAGTTCGGAATACGCTAGGGTTACTGTGGCCATGGGAGGGGGTAATTAACGGCCGATCGCCTAGTTTTAAGGCTATCGGATTCCAAGGGAACGGTCACCGCGAGCGCCACGACCACATAGCAGCCGACTATCCAACTATCGACACACATATTTGGACGATTTTCCGTTGCAGAAACTATTATACGTTAAGTTGATTTCGACGTTGTTCGATGACCAGAGTAGAGTGGTTTAATTATACGTCCAATGAATTGTCGCATACTTTACTGGAAGTTCTGCACTGCATTCCGGTTCTGATACTCACTAATTACATAGTCTCGCATACCGATATAATTCTTCAAGGTTTCTTTTTTGTTTTTACTTACTGAGAGTTCGACCATTCCACGAAAAAATACAGTATGGGTTTTTAAGCAAATTCTTGGAAAACAAGGTAAGATTTTATACAATAATAACACATTTCACCATAATTAAAGTAAATTTAATTACTACAAGTATATTAGATATTGTTTTTTAGGAATCCAATTCCAACTAGACGACCAACCAGGATGGATGGTAGTAAGTAGTTCCCTGTGTTTTTAAATTCATTTGTCCATTGTTATAAAATATATAAACAGTACACAAGTATAGTTAATTCGGAAATATAAGAAACGCCTAAGGATTTCAATAAGTACTTTATTGCGGTCTGTTTACACACGGATTAAGAACCAAGCGGCCGGTCGTCTATTAAATAAAAGGACCGTAACAGAAAATGTTAGGGGCTATTGTTATTTATATATACTTACAATTAAATAATAATCATTTTAACGGTACGAAGGTTTACTAATGGATTATCATGAATAATATACTAATACATATATAGTAATATAATTTCCTCTTGTGAAAATCCTGAAATATATTAACCTGACAAAAAAGTAAGAGTTTGTTTAGGAATTTAGGCTAAGCAAATAGTTCTGAATGTTTATAATAACTTAAAATCGGAAATGACGAATCTACACCTTAGTCAGATATTATAAAAAGAACATCAACATTAATAGAATTACCTTATGGAACAATTTACAAAATTGTCAAGTATGGTGTTCAAACAAGAAAATGTAGAATTGATAAAGGATCCTCAAGGAAAATTCCAAATTGGGAAGTCGAAAGTATTCGTCAGACAATTTGTAATATAACTATTTTAAATAAAAATATAAATAAAAATAAAACTCTTGAAAACTTTCCACAATTTTTATTTAGTCTTTGCCACATATGTTTCGTTAATTTTCATACCATTCTCGAGCCGAAACTAACAGGTCAGTTTGTGTGTGGGGTGTTATATATGCCGTTGTATTTATAGCCTCTTTATACAAGTGTATATTATGGGTGTGTGTGTGTGTGTTAGTAAAATCTCTGTGTGTGTTCATTACTTTCTCTTTTCTTTGAATTGATTTTTTAATTTCTAATATTTCTAACAAATTTAATTTC
Organism: Amphimallon solstitiale; assembly: GCA_963170755.1. NCBI lineage: Eukaryota > Metazoa > Arthropoda > Insecta > Coleoptera > Scarabaeidae > Amphimallon > Amphimallon solstitiale. The sequence goes on from OY720675.1 coordinate 8,422,349, forward strand.
GGTTCTTTGTTTACATTATGCATAAGTTTACAACTATCTATATCGGGAAAATGGAGATTATCTATACAGTGTTCGGGAAGGCCTGTATTTCTAATGTTATGCAATATTGTATTATATTGCATAACATTAGAATATTATATATTATAATATTCTTTTAATTTAGTTTCGATCTTTCTGCCACTTTCGGCTCGAGAATGGTATGAAAATTACCGAAACATATGTCGCAAAGACTAACTAAAAATTGTGGAAAGTTTTCAAGAGTTTTATTTTTATTTATATTTTTATTTAAAATAGTTATTAATAAAATGTTCCACCAAGCATCGTCTGCTAACTCAATTAATAGAACTTGTAATATGTATAGACAAAACTTATAAATGTGAAATAAAACAAACAAATGTTTAAGATTTACACTGTATTGTAAAAGAGTGTAAATCTTAAACATTTGTTTGTTTTATTTCACATTGAAAATGGATTTACATCAAGTAAAGGCCAACCCAATCCAAGATACAAAACTTATAGGTCCCTAGCTTGTCAATTTTAATGGAGATGCTTATTCAGAACAATCCGGAAATTCAGTGCCCCATTACAACATTATGGCAAACGTTAAAAATGAGGTGCGGCCACCACACGACTTTCTTATACGTATGAGCGTTTCAAACAATATAATCTTAAGAATTTTTTTATACAAAACTTATTTAAAATCCTATGCTAAGTACTTTTATTCTCTTAATAAATCGCTATAGAATGCATACTTTGCAAGATATTCGAAAAAAAGTGCTACTCGCTAAGAGTAAAAGAGCTACTTCCGGTCCGAATTCTAAAATTTCATGTATACAAAAAATATTGCAAATATAACTCTAAATACTTTTGTACTCTTAATAAATATATATAGAATGCATAATTTACGACATATTTGCCAAAAATCGCTATTCGGTAAGAGTAAAAGTGTTACTTCCGGTCCGAATTTTGAAATCTTTTTTATACAAAAGATATTGAAAACTATGTTTTAAATACTTTTATAGACGTAACGTACCTGTCTAAAAAGTTTGGCTTGCGAAATATTCGCAAAAAGCCGATTTTCGATAAGAGTAAAAGACCTACTTCCGGTAGGAATTTCGAAAAACTTTTTAAATAAAATTGTTCTCAATTTTAATTTTAAGTACATATGAATTCTTTATAAATTTGTATAAACTTAGTATTTGACGAAATATTGGCAAAATTCGATTTTTTCACTGAAGTAAACTGCTACTTCCGGTCTACCGATTTTACTGAAAAACTAATCAGATCTCAAGAGGGAGATTATACACGTAAATACAAAATTTGGAATTGATATCTCCAGCGGTTTGACCGCTATCGTGGTCACACACAGACACACAGACACACAGACACACAGACACACAGACACACAGACACACAGACACACAGACACACAGACACACAGACACACAGACACACAGACACACAGACACACAGACACACAGACAGACAGACACACAGACATTTTTTAAAAACCACTTTTTTGGTATCAGGGGACCTCAAAACGTGGATATCTGCAAAAAACTCGTGGTCGAAAATTTTCATCATCACAATACTTCCTTATACTACGTATAAGAAAGTAAAAACCAATGGTTTTAAATATCACAGAATTGACAAACGGCGTGTCATCATGGAATCAGAAAGGATGCGGAAGCTCCGTTACGACTATTTACGAAGCATAAGAAAATTTAGAGAAGATGTATTAGTATTATATAAATAATAAATTGCGAATATTTTGTTAAATTAGTTGCCTCATTTATTATAGCTGACTCCTGCGTTTTTTCTTGGACAGTTTGTATTCCTGATATTTCCCTTTTTACTTTCTTATACGTAGTATAAGGAAGTATTGTGATGATGAAAATTTTCGACCTCGAGATTTTTGCAGATGTTCACGTTTTGAGGTCCCCTGATACCAAAAAAGTGGTTTTTAAAAAAATGTCTGTGTGTGTGTGTGTCTGTCTGTGTGTCTGTCTGTCTGTGTGTCTGTCTGTGACCACGATAGCGGCCAAACCGCTGTAGATATCAATTCCAAATTTTGTATTTACGTGTATAATCACCCTCTTGAGATCTGATTAGTTTTTCAGTAAAATCGGTAGAGCAGTTTACTTCAGCGAAAAAATCGAATTTTGCGAATATTTCGTCAACTACTAAGTTTAAACAAATTTATAAAGAATTCATATATACTTAAAATTAAAATTGAGAATAATTTTATTTAAAAAGTTTTTCGAAATTCCTACCGGAAGTAGGTCTTTTACTCTTATCGAAAATCTGTTTCTTGCGAATATTTCGCAAGTCATGCTTTTTAGACAAGTACGTTACGGGTATAAAAGTATTTAAAACATAATTTTCAATATCTTTTGTATAAAAAAAATTTCAAAATTCAGACCGGAAGTACCACTTTTACTCTTATCGAATAGCGATTTTTTGCAAATATGTCGTAAGTTATGCATTCTATATACATTTATCAAGAGTACAAAAGTATTTAAAACTGGATTTGCAATATTTTTTGTATATATGAAATTTCAAAATTCGGACCGGAAGTAGCACTTTTACTCTTAGCGAGGAGCGCTTTTTTGATAATATCTTGCAAAGTATGCATTCTATAGCGATTTATTAAGCGTATGAAAGTACTTAGAATAGGATTTTGAATAAGTTTTGTATAAAAAAATTCTTAAAATTGTATAGTTTGAAACGCTCATACGTATAAGAAAGTCGTGTGGTGGCCACACCTCATTTTTTTTATTGAATCGTACATATGATAGCTTTTGTGACACACATGTATATCTATATATATAAATTATTATTTCCGTTTTGATATCCAAGTAATAAAACAATTTAATACTTCTTATCTGTGTAAATTAAAATCATTTTTTATATTATTGTTTGAAAATATAATAAACAATTTATATTACCAAAATAAACGTGATGAACACTTATTGTTAGCCCTATCAAATAAAAATTGGGGTAAATGTAAATTGCCTCCCGCGACTTTTAGGTACCTGAGATATATGTGTAATGTGTGGTCGATAAATAATAAAACAAAAATAGTTAATTAAAATTTTGAATTTATTGAATAAAATGTAGAATACAAACTAAACAAACGTATATAATACATAAATTATAAGATGCAACATAAACCTTAAATCTACAATTACTTAAATATTAAAATTATACTTAAATAAAACAAAAAATGTTCAATCTCTAACACCATAATGGCAAGAAATACATTTAATAAAGCGTATTCTGCCTATCTCTTTTTTTTTATAAGACTCGATCATTTTTGCAATGAATCTTTTATGATTTTTTACACTCGCGTTATGAATTTTAATAACTTAACGTAAGTTTCTGTTTGGAATTCTTTAAGCTTTTCTATAAATACAGAAATATTTGGATGAGCTTTTTAGAAGGAATCGCAAAAATGTTTGTGGAACGATTCACTAGCATTGGTATTGCGAGTGAGTTCCGCTGAATCTTCAGCCCAAAGATGTGGAAGAAATAAAGAGTTCTCTGATTCAAAATTGTCTATTAAATAATAAGAATATTTTTGAATATTTTCCAAATTCGGTGCAATAGATACAAAATCAAATACAAAACAATCGCTAACTTTTTCAGGTTTTAAAAAAGTAATTAAAGGTACCGTCCAAATAAATTCGTGTCACCTTTTCAAAAAACTGGATATTTGATTTACAACAAAAAACAACTATTTTGTTAATTTTACTATTAGTAAGCATAAAAGATTCACCTTTACATGTTTCAATTGTGATCTATATTCCTGAATATGTTTGGTAACAACTATATTGTTGTCGACTTCACCCAGGGTAAGAAGGAAAGATTTGCACGTTTTCTTTGTAGAAATCCACCGTTTTTCACCACTTTTTAAACATTTTTGGAAACCATATTTATACTTGTTTAAAACTAATAACTGTTTTCCCCTTTCACTAAAAATAATACTGGGATTCATGTTGGAAAACTTTAAGAATCTTAACCAAATAAATGTGGAAATCTAACTGATAAATATTCTTCACTTATATACATAAGAAGACCGATAATAAGGTAATTAACAGCTAATTACAAAACGGATCATTAAGATTAATCCTCTATCCCCTATGAAAAAGGCATAAGCAATAATATTAATAAGTAACTTAAAAATAATCCATCCTAAATGATTAGAAACGTTTGGGAGCCAATTTACCTATTTATAAGACGGATTAAATTCGACCCTTTCTCTTACTACCTGTGGGGAGGCAATTTACCAACACCGTAAATATTAATACTGCTCTGCCTTCTCTTAACTAAGTATTTACATCTCAAAAAGCTATTTTCTTATATTTCCGAATGAACTATACATAGCATCTACACAAATGGCAGGAATTTTGGTATTGACTTTATTATCAGCGAACATAGAACATGAAAATATATAATCACTAAACGTAAAGCAGTTAAGCGTATTATTATTAATAATAATAATATGTTACCCAACAAGTCACCCCCCACCCTCCACCAACATAGAGAATTTAAACTAATAATGAAACCCAGTGCTCGAAATCCTGCCGTAGTGACTAGAGAAACAAGATCAGGAAAGGTAAGTTTTTCGTTAAAACTAACTCCGAGATCATTGGCATGGGTACTTTAGTTGATTGCGATGTTGTCAATAGTCAATAATTGAAAACAATTTACGACAGCATCTTGATGAAATATTTTCTTTTATCGCGTAAGCCAAAACATGACAACCGATAGAATAACAAATATGTTAAATAACAAAGGTCCTAGATTGGATCCCTGAGGGATTACAGAAGTGTCAGCAAAAATTTCGAACATTATGTTTCATTGGCTAGTAGCCATATTGGGTACGAGGCCAACCTGAAAGTCGAGATCAAGGTCAACTGCAATATCTTTTTCTTCAGACGGCAGAGATGCTCCTATTGTCAAGATGGTCTTAAGTTGTATGTGATCTACCTTCCAGTTACGCAGTAAATTGTGGTAGTGCTGGACCAACCTAAAAGTCGAGATCAGGATAACCTCCAACCTTCTCCGCCTAGGACAATAGACGTGGTATTGTTGTTAAAGTGGCTGTAACCGTCAGTAATATACCTCCAAGTTATGGAACACCGATTCCTATCCCGCGCGTCAATCCGTGCATAGCGATAAGTATTTGAGGCGAAGAGACAAATAAGTGACAAAGAGCATAGATAAGAAAGGACCCATAATTGAACTTAGAGGTACTCCAATAAATTTAAACAAAAATCTAGTCTTTAAAAGATAATAATCATACTCATAAAGGGATAGTAATGAAAATTGTTAAATTATAAATACTTCAAAAACTCATCTTGTCCCATGAGTCTGTAATTGGGATAGAAACGTTGGTCCAACCCAAACATTTAAGGAAACTTGATGTTGAAAACTGTTCTACTTTATCGCATGAAAGTTCTTAATTACATTTCTTGAGAAATGTGCTTCATCGGTAAAAAGAATAAGCATCAGTTGCAGGAGTTGAACTAGTGTGTGCAATTACAAAGAAGAGAATAAACGAAAATATATAAAATGACGAAAGAATATTGATAAACTAATGAAGAAATATATTCGGATCAATCTAGAGGATGCACACCAATATGAACAAAGAAAAGTAAAATAAATGTTCAAAAGAAATAAAGGTTTTGGACCATCAAATTCACAAAGAAATGAAGATTATGAAAGGGATATAAACTAAAATTAGAAAAAACAGAAAAACGCCCAGGAAAAGACAGCCTAATAGTCCAAGATGCCGGGAGACATTGAAAATGATTAAAATCTTGCAGTGAAGTCTGAGTACCGAAAATGGACATTATACCGTGATATCATAAGTTTCTAGGACAAAAATGGCATTCAAATGGGAAACATGCCTGAACTTAAACCATATTATCATATTCGTAACACTACCTTAACTTTTGAAAATTACTTTGACAGTCTCATCGTGACATCAATAAATATGTTATTTGATTCAAAAATACAATAAAACAACAAGCTCAGCGGGTATTCACGATTTTATTAATAAAAAAAAAAGGTGAAATTAAAGCAAGTGTTGAAATTGTAGTCCATTATTTTTAATTCCCAAGTCTATACGCCTTCTTATGCTGTGTAAAGGCATTTTGCAGCATTGCGGGCGTTATTAATGCACATTCTTCAATAATTCTTTGCTGCAGATCTTGCAAATTAGCAACAGGATTTTTGAATATTCTATTCTTTATGTGAGGAAACACGAAAGAGTCCATAATTGTCAAACAAGGTGATCATGATGGAAATTCAACTTCCGTATGTAAGTTTATAATCCGATCGTCAAAAAACTCACCAGAAAAAGCAATATTTTTGTATTGTGTGTGGCTTTGCACCATCTTGCTGGAAGTAACCATATTATATTTCATCTTTGTGCAGCTGTTCAATAAATTCGTTCAAAATGTGCTTATAGTTCACAGCATTAATTGTAAAATTTAAAAATATAGGTCCAACAATTCTGCGGCTAGAAACTGCTGACCAAACACCAAGTTGCGCAGAATGCAGAAACGATTCAACAAAAATATGAGGAGTTTCACTACTCTATCAAGTACTTTGGGAATTGAAGTACCCCGAAAGATGAAACCACGCTTCATCAGAGAAAAATGTCAAAATTAGCAGGTCATTATTCTCATTAAATTATTTGCAAACCACTGGCAGTGGTCTAGGGTAGTCTGCCGGCAAAATAGACTCATGTGATTGCATCTTATACGGGTGCATCTGTAAGTTTTTCTTTACAATTTTCAGGCATGTTCCATAAGAAAGTCCAATCTCATGAGAAGGCGTATCATTTTCCATACGTTGACAAACATTATTTTTATAACTTCTTCCGAACTACCAGTATGTGATGTATGGCCCACAAAGCCAGTCTCAAGAAAAACACCAACACCAATTGGAAAGGCAATTATTATAAACATTTTTGGAAATTACAGCTTACTCTGGGAAGTGCTTTCTGAAATCATCCACAAATGCACGCTGACTGTACACCAAAATTCCAATCAATTCTCACTCCAGTTCGAAATAGGTTTCAATTATGTAATTAAGTGAGTATAAATATTGTACAGTTGTGCTTTAAATATGTATATTACAAAATTTCTTAGTCTTCATTTAGACATTTTTGCATATATTTTTTTTAAATTCAGGTCAAGAATATGGCAAAAGGCAATGGCGATGGTTTTTACAGGAGAAAACCTTCAGAATTATAGGATTTGTAGTCGTCATTTTACACCTGTGTCATATAAAAACAAAGTGTTTGTTTTGAAAGGAAATGCTGTTCCTGCATTATTTGCAGCAATTCGATATACGCCACAGATAGCAATAAACTTAACAGAAGCAGAGCCACAGCTTAGAAAATCGCTAATTCTTATTACCACAGGAGAAGCCCTCCACATTAATCATACTGTTGTCACACGTTATAAATGCTAGTATAAAGATAGCAAAATTACATATATCGAATATGACAGAAAAAAAGTATTTACTGTATTTGACCCTCTACATTTATTAAAATGTACCGCTTCACTATTTCGAAAGCACACTCTTAGTCTTCCAATAAATTTGGGTTCTGAAAAGGTAGTCATGGAAGTAAAGTTCTCGAACATTGTAGAAGCATACAGAATTGCTCAGCAAACGCTACTACATTTTCGAAGTATGTATAAATTAAAGCACATCCACCTGAACCCTGATATGAGGTCCGCAATGAAAGTTAAAATTGCTGCACAGTTCTTGAGCAGAACTGGTTGCCTTTATATTTTATCTACTAAGCAAAGGTAATATGTTTTTATATTTTTTAACAAAGCATATGCAGTACGTATAATAAAACATAATGAATGCACGTTTCCGTGTAATAGTTTTTTGAAAATGTTTAGCATATTTAGTATATTAATTTTCAATTTTTCAATATTGCATTTTTGTTTTATTTTTGAATTGCTTTTATGTTTTTTTGTCTTAGGAAATTTTCCACAGCGATCAATTGCCACAGCTACTCTTATCCAACAAGTAGACACATTACTTGATAGTTCTGGTCGAAATTCTCGTTCAGCTCCACATGGTAAGGAATTGCATAGATGGATATCAGAAGAATCTCCTCATGTCACCTACTGGCAGAATATATATCACACAGTAACGAATTGGCACTTTCGGAGGATTACGGAAACCGGTCAGGTAAGAAAAGGAATGCCTCCATCACAAATTAGTTGGCTGACTTCTATTCGGGCAATACAGGGTATTTGGTATTTGGTAAAAGGCAAAGGTTTTTCTTATCTCCGTCCGAGATTTTTAAATCAAGATGGATTAGAGAACTTGTTTGGTGCTGTTAGATCGGAATGTGGTTGTAATGAGAACCCAACAGCCTCACAATTTATTACAAGCCTCAAAACCCAAATAATTAATGGGCTAACTAATAAAAATATGCAAGGGACAAATTGTGAGGAAGATGACGCACACATTTTAAGTAATTTAAGATCCTTCATTGGAGTGGATGCAGTTCCTGAAAGCGAATTAGGTGTCGACTCTTTGGATCTGGAAGTTGTAAATGAAGCATCTCATGCTTCACAGAATTCCGAAGAAATTGCGAATGATATAGCGGCAGCTGTTTCAGTTGGAAATGTCGAAACACTTTCAGTTGTATATGTGAGTGGCTATATAGCAAAGAGGATAATGAAGGAGATTAACTGTGCAGAGTGCTTCACAGCATTAACAGGCGAAACAGAATTGCCATGTAATAATAGGTTTATATATTTTCGGCTGACAAATGCAAGCTACATTATCCATCAGAAAGTTTAGTAGTGGATGTTAGCCATACTATAACTGAATTGGAAGTGGTGCTCTTTGCTTGCAGGTCTGATACCTTTTGATTTGTGTATTAGTATTATTATTACTATTTTGTTGTTGATTTTATTTTTGACAATCTGTATAATATAAATTTTATATACTATAGACTTGAAATATTAATTTTCTACACCTGCAAGTTTTTCTGTTATATATTTCATTTGCTGTTAGTTTAAGGGATAACTGTAAAATCAGCATTTTAGTAATGAACTATTGCTGAATTTGTTGCTTTTGGTACATATTAGTTTTGTTTCTATTTGTCATATTACACAAGATTTGTATTACTATTGTGTTCTCATTACTGGTTGTGTAATTTAATTTTATTATGTTTTATTGTATAAGTATATGAATCAATAAAAACTATTATTATTATATCCCTATGTTTTCCTTGACAGTTTTCACTTATTAGATTATTATATTTCTCTTAATCTTATATAGAGTAGTAGTTTATTGTGTCTAATAGGTCACCGTAAGAGGGATGTTATAATACATGTAAGTAAAAGATTAATATAGATAGATTAATAATTATCTCATATTTAATATGTAACACCACAAAATTACATATAAGATGCTCAAACTATGGCTATAATTGTTTCAGTAAGTAATATTTATTACCATAGTTTTAGTAACTTTTGTGTATTTTTTTGTTACATAAATAACGTATTTAATAAGCGTATTCTAAAAACAAGCTCATTTCAAATTTCGCGCCAATATGCTACTAGCACCATCTTCGTACCAAGTTCACTGATGTGTGACAAGGATAGAAGATCTTGGATATTTTTTTTTCAAGTAGTTGCCGGTCTGGGTTCTTTAGTCTGTGTATATATTTTCTATTTCAGTGGCATATTCATCCTAGAAACTTTATGTCACGGTAAGATATGCATGAATTATAAATAGCCAAACATAGTATGTATTGAAAAAGAAAATACCATGTATGTTAATCAAATGATTATCTTATGACCATCCAATGGTGGATGTGCCGCATTATAGACCCCAGATATGTTAGTAACATATCTTAAACGCGAAGTTATTGATGATGTAATAAATTGATTTATAAAAAAAAAAATTTTTTTCATTGTGATTCCACGAAATCATCCTCAACATTCAAATACGTAAAGTAACAAAAGAAAGCAAATCAGAATATGATTATACCGATCTTGGTTGATTTAATAAAATCCCGATGTCATTATATCTAAAATAAACTCGCGTAAATAGAAAAAACATCGTCGTTATTTTTAACAACGTACAAGATGAAATGAAAAAAGAACACAAAGAGGCTAGCAACTCGTCTGAAACTATTCGCATGTCGAAGGTTAACACCAGATGAGTCCAAGCGATATAATAAAGATATACAAAGACTCCTCATACAAGCCCCGTAATAGTAAAGAGATGGGGAAAAGAAAAGCAATTAAATTTTCCTGGCGGGCTTGACTTTGTAAAGCGATATTCAAAATGTTTCCCCAACCGCTGACGTACACGTTTGTAGTTTGTACAAGATCTGATACACACAAGTGGAAGAGGAAGAAATGAGTGTGGTAACCGAAGAATGGCACCTGGCATTACAGACATCCTCGTCATAAATATGGTCTCAAGTTACAGACTTAATTAAGTCAACGTGCTCGTACATAAAGAGGAGGTTCGTTATATTCCACTGATGCTGCCGTCACCGCCACGATGACTACAAAGAAAAGGAAAAGATCCTCGTTAACTTTTCAACGTACTTATATCATCTCTTAGGATGATGTGGAATGTCATTAATTCCGTCCTTTTTTTTCATTCTCGGAGTCGGCGGGTTCGTCATTTTCGATAATCTCCATTCGACAGCAATCATGCCCCAAATCTCTCTCTAAGTCATAAGTGTCTTAGTATTACTGCGTCTGTCCGTCGCTGGAGATTACCGAAGTCGAAATTCAATATCGTGAAGATATTTTCGGCGATTTGCGGGAGGAAAAGAATCGAGCCGAGAAGGAAGTAGGAAAGGAAGAGGGGGGAAAAAGAGTTAAATCCTTCCTTTCTGTGACGCTTAATGAGCAATTTTATCGATTCGCCTTTCGGACTGTGATCCATTCATCGGCGGAGATTGGCAATCGGTTTCTTGTTTGGATTAACGTCGAGGAAAAAGTACTGCATTCACGATTGCTTGCGACTTATTTTCCCCTGAAAGGTTTATCGCTGTTGTAAAAGTATTATTGTCGGTAATGGTTTCGTGTTAAATCTCCGTACAAATTCGTCAAGGTAAATTTATCAATTGCTCTTTAAAGAAATGCCTCTTCTATTTCTGTAATACCTAATAAACCATGAGATATATATATGTACGAGGGTTGGCCGACACGTTCTGTAAATTTCCTCGAGCTTCAGGCAAAATTGGTAAAATTTCATATATTTATTTGGCTTACACGTTTCAAAACTCTCCTATTTAAATTGCTTTGTACACATACAGAGTGAGTCACTAGTAGCCGCTTCTTTGATTGCTCTTTTGTGTTTTAAATAAAAGAAAAAACAATTAGTGGATGATCCATGGTTGCTTGTGGCGCATATTGTAAAAATACTTTAAGCTCTGACGCACTTCCGGTTTCACCGGAAATGCACGGAACTTAATTTTTTTAAATGACTCATCCTACATATTTTTGGATTTTCTTGTACTGCTTTAAATTGTCTGTTCAACTGTCTTTTTTTTTTTTAAATTGAGCCAATAGTTTTTGAGTTACTAATATTTTTTTTAATATTTGACCAAAACACGTGTTCAGAAAAAAATCATTTTCACGTTGGTGGTGCTTGTAGCCAAGAAATTTCTGCATCATTTGGTAAAGTTGCACTCGACAATACCTTAAAAAACTTTGTCAATTGGTAGCAGATAATTTTTTTGTTGTTTACCAACGAAGCCACCTTCTATTAAAGTGAATACGTTCATCGTCACAATTTCCATTATTATAACACATAAACTCCCCCACTTTATCACACCTGTAAACTGTCAAAATCGTTGGTCATTAAAACTGTGGGGAGGAATAGTGGGTAGTTATATAATTGGACCTTATTTCTTTGATGAAAATATTAATGGAGGAGAGTATCTTCGCTATCTACGGAAGGATTTTCAAAACTTTTTGAAGACATCTTCAAATATGTCAGTAAACATAACCTTTATTTTATTTCGATGTTAACCAACAGTGTCAAAAATGAAATACTACAACTGGACACTGCCGGAATCAAAAAATTGAAATGCGATGCTCTTCATTCTGTAAAATTATTACTTTTGGGATAGTTGGATTTAACATTTACTTTGTTTGACAGTTGACTAAGGAAGTCGGGCGCCATTCCTGTCTTCCATTGGTTGAACGAATATGTTCGTGCATAGAACAATAGCGCTCGTACTTCTTTAATTGACCTCTAATTGTTCCTATAGTGATTATCTCAGAAATTACAAAAGATAGGTATAGGACATTGTTAACAAAACTGAAAAACAATAAAAAAAAGGAACAAAATGCCTCACTAAAATACTGAGTGTTCCATTTAAAAAAAATAAGTTTTTGGTATGCGAAAATTTCAGGAAGTAGGCTTTGAAAAAACAAAGCTTTTTGAGGTATTATCGAGTGCAACTTTACCAAATGATGCAGAATTTTCTTGGCTACAAGCACCACCAAAGTTAATGCTTTTACTTTTAAAAACAATGTGAAAATGATTTTATTCAAAACACGTGTTTTGGTCAAATATTTTCAAAAAAAATTAATAACTCAAAAACTATTGGCTCAATTCTGAAAAAGAAAAAAACAGTTTAACAGACAATTTAAAGGAGTACAAGAAAATCCAAAATTTCCTCACGGGCATTTTGCGGTCCAACCGACATAAGATACGATTTTAGTTGTGGATCATTGCCAACAGCACCAAGTACACTGAAGATGCCTTAAAGGCCGAAACACGTGTCTGTGCGTTCTCTGTTGGTAATGACACCTAAGTGTATGCTGTGCATCCCAACTCGTGCATATGTGCATATACGTTTACGTATAAATGTATACCGCATGTGTAAATTCATATTGGGGATAGGATATATGTATACTAGGCACACCGGCAACAACGCCCAATCGTGGCCATAGTCATGGTACAAGGAAACAAGGTATGCTTTTGCACATCTCTGAATGACGCGCATTTATCGAAAAATGTCACTTGACAACTCTGACAGAAGTCACTGACTGAACTCACTGACAGAAGTAACTGACAGAAAGCATTTTCCAAGATTCCCTTTAACAACTAAAATTGTATCTGGAGATCGTGTCGAACAGCGTCGTCCTGTGTTTGTGAGAGGAGGGGTCAATGGTAACAATGCCTCGCTACACACTAGAAGAAAAACTGCAAATTATTAAATGGTACTATAGTGGTCATTCTGCAAAGGATTGCATAAATTCATTTCCGCAAATATTTGCAGACAGACCCGTACCCTGTGAGCAAAGCATATTATATATTTTGAATAGCTTTGAAAAATGTCTTTGTTTAAATAATTGCACAAAGTTTAATCCTAGAGAGGTAAATCCACTCAAAGCTGAGGAACGTGAGGAGCGGGATATAATGATTTGTAGCACTCTCGAAGTAAAGCATACGCTATCTACCAGAAGTGTTGCTGAGGAATTGGGTGTGAGTAATATAACCGTCGCGAACATATGGAAGCGAAATAAATTAAAATGTTTCAAATACTCGAAAACGCAAGAAATATTTCTCGATCACAATTTTAGAAGAATGGAGTTTTGTGAAACCGTAATGGAGAAGACAAATGAAAATGAGAATTTCATCGCAAATATTGTATTCACAGATGAATCGTCATTTCCATTAAATGGAAAGCACAATCCTTCTGTTGTTCGATATTGGGCTCGGGAAAATCAGCACAGATATTTTGTTAAACACACCCAATATCCCCAGAAAGTGAATGTCTGGGCAGGTATTTTGAGTGACCATTTGCTTAGTCCATTTTTTATTGATGGTACGTTTAATGCGGACAAATACCTCGATATGCTACAGAATCAGATACTTCCCGCTATTGATAATACCGGAATAGATCGGGATATTATTTGGTTCTAACAGGACGGTTGTCCTGCACATAATGCGGTCAGAGTAAAGCATTTTTTAATGAATACTTTTCCTGATCGTCTCATTAGTGGAACAGGAACCATTCGTTGGCCTCCGCGATCTCCTGATCTATCGCCAAATGATTTCCTCTTGTGGGGATACATCAAAAATAAAATAAACAGTGCACAAGCTGGCAGCCTAGAAAACCTAGATATTTTGAGAAGGCTAATCATAGAGGCTTTTGAATCCGTAACAGTCGATGTGATTCGTAATGTACGAGAAAATTTGTGAATTCGCAACTTTATTGAACTGGTAATTCTAGAGGTCGAATGCGCGTCATCCAGAGATGCGCAAAACACGCGATTAGGCGTTGTTGCCGGTATGCCTAGTATACATATATCCTATCCCCAATATGATTTTACACATGCTGTATATGTATACTTGTGATAATAAAATATTACTTCTTTCCAAACTGTTTTCCTTCATAACTAGACCGATAATGTAGACATCTCTCCTCTTGCTTCCCGCTCACATTATACTGGAGTAAATATTGTGCTCCAATTGCAATTACGCAGAAATATCGAGGCTTTGTACACACATCAAGTTACCACTGATAAATAATTTGGAATTTTACCAACATGTAACTAAAATAGATAACTGCTTTGTTCTCCCATCAATACGTTCCCATTTTTTTCTTTTTTATTAAAACATAACACGAATACCACGAATTCGTATATACACGTCATTTAAATTCATCGCTTCAATTTTGCGAATAAAATCAATGCTCCCGAGATACGGATTTCACCAAAAGCCGGTCAAAATTTGTATACACGGACTCATCCTTAACAATATTCGCACGGTTGCATAGAAATTCGAGTCTGTCCTATTTAAAAGGGAACCGGCCGTCCGTCGGGTCCCTTATCATTCATTGATCGTCGAACAAAATAGCTTGCCTGGCGCTGTATCATTTCGAATACGAAACACGAGAGTTTATGTACACGAGAATTGACCGAATCTCTTGGAACGTCTCCTCTGTCTATCTATGTGACATCCTGTTTAGCGGTTTTGTGTGCGTCTGAAGCACTCGCGGTTTCCATTTCAGTTACAGTCGCAGCTTTGATATTGACAGAGAAACACCAGCAGAGCTGGGCGTGTGAATACTAGTAAACCGAAACGCGAATAGTTTGCTTTAACAGTTTTCGGTGTGCATTGTATTCCGAGTCGCATTTCAAGTGCACTGGTATTTGTTCCAGTTTGTGATTAGAAACACGTCTATTTCGCTAATAATAGAATTTCCTGCGATAATAAAACTATATAGAATATTTCGCCTAAGTTGAATTCCTCCATAGTTCGTAATAATTACTTACTTACTTATCTGTATCCTCTTGTGAATCCATATTTCAGTCGCTGTTATTCTTGATTTCAGCTTCTTGATATAAACAGGTTACAATTTTTATTCTATTATTCACATCTGCCTCTATACACGGTGGCCAGAAAAATGCGGACAAACGCCACGCAGGCCAAATCTTTGTTTAATTCTGAGTTGACAATCTTAATTGAAAAAAGTAGTACTGTGTTTTTTTTTTTTTTTTTTGTAAACCATTGGTATTAATCGATTAGTTACATCAATGCATTTGAGATAAATTAAATAAAAATAAAATAAATTTCACCACAATGATTTTACATAGATAAATTTGACGAATTTTGCTAAATTTTAGCCGTACAACTTAATGTTTGATGGTCTCGTATGCCGTAAGGAAGGACCGTATAACTTTTTTGGATTAAGATTATCGCCTCAGAATTGAACAAAGAATCGTTCTACCTGGCGTTTGTCCGCATTTTTCTGGCCACCGTGTATATTCCTTGTGGTTGATTATGGTTCCATGATATTTTAAGTTTTCTGTAACTTTTATTGTTAACATCTATTGTCATATTTATTTACTTTTTCTTCTTTGGAGACTGTCAATACTTCCGCTTTTACTTTATTAATATACATTCCAAAGTTCTTTAAATTTTCATGCCATATATTGTCACAAAAAGAAAATATATTAATAAACCCCCTGTATATTATACTCCTATAATATTAAATTTCATTTATTGTATACTGGACTTTAACAAGCAATTCTAATTCTTTATCAAGACGATTAGTTTTACTCGTACAATTATTCGTAAATTAATTAGAAGGCCAAAATGATAACATGAGGAGCGGAAATTGTCTTTGGTTCTTGTTAATAAGAAATATAAGGTTCACCTTGCCCGGCGCCTCCACCATATATCACCAGACTAATTTGATAATTTATGATTTTGAATAATCCTACTGACTCTACTAAACTCTCTTTATATAATTTAATAAGTTCGCTTGGCTAACGGCTTACGACTCCAGCTTAACACTTAGGTTTGTATAAGGATGTTGAAATTAGGCAGAGAACAACATTTAACAAATAAGTATATTTAACAGAAAATAAAGTTAACATTTGAAACAAGAAGACAGATTAATTGTACAGAACAATACACACATAAACAAGCTAAGTTAAGACATATTAATCCACATTACAAGACAATTAAACATTTATAAAGACTAACATAATTCTAGAAGACACTAAGCTCTTCACTCCTTTGACTTTAAGTAATTCAGACTGGCTGATGCAAGTGAAGTTATTGCATGCTCCCAGACCTTTTATATTATCGGATGTGTTTCTAATCACACCTTTCCTACTCTTGTTATTTCTTATGCGCAAATAGAACTTGGTACTCTATTTACTTAAAGCTCTATGTGCACAAAGAAACTTATTTTGCACACGTCTTTGTGGTTTAAGGGTGTTGGCTAACTTCCTGAAGACCGCGCGTAGCTCCGCGTGTGTGTGGTGGCAGCGCGTGGCAAGGTGAACCCTAGATTTCTTATTAACAAGAACCAAAAGCAATTTCCGTTCCTCATGTTATCATTTTGGCGTTCTAATTAATTTACGAATAATTGTACGACTAAAACTAATCGTCTTGATAAAGAATTAGAATTACTTGTTAAAGTCCAGTATATAATAAATGAAATTTAATATTATAAGAGTATAATATACAGGAGGTTTATTAATATATTTTCTTTTTGTGACAATATCTATATTTCTTTGCAGGAGGACAATTTTATTAGGAGCTGCAATTATCAAGTCGGCATACAAGAATTCCTTGTCTATTATAGGTTGAAGATTTCTGGACCCTACATAAATACCCTTTGTTAGATTATTGGCATTTCTTGCAAGTTCGTAATACAAAGTAGTCTCAAACACATGCATATATGCATATACGTTTTACGTATAGATATATATGTAAGTCACAGTAATACAAAGTAGTAATTGAACAAGGGCGATCTGCTTATACCGAAGTAACACAGAGGAAAAAATGCATCACCGGAATTTCTTCAAGAAAGCGCTTGAAAAAATGTATAACTTTGGCTCCTTATTTATACTTGTAAATTCATTTTAAAGTTTCATCTTGTGTGTTTTAAAGTTTCTTCTTATGTGTGTAGGTGTGTCTCTGTGTGTGTGTGACACGGTAGCGGTCAAACCGCTGTAGATATCAATTCCATATTTTGTAATTACGTGTATAATATCCCTCTTGAGATCTGATTAGTTTTTCAGTAAAATCGGTAGACCGGAAAAAGCACTTTACTTCAGTGAAAAAATCGAATTTTGCCAATATTTCGTCAACTACTAAGTTTAAACAAATTTATAGAGAATTCATATGTACGTAAAATAAAATTGAGAACAATTTTATTTAAAAAGTGTTTCGACGTTCCTACCGGAAGTAGGTCTTTTACTCCTGTCGAAAATCACTTTTTTGCGAATATTTCGCAAGTCATGCTTTTTAGACAGGTACGTTACGGGTATAAAAGTATTTAAAACATAATTTTCAATATCTTTTGTAAAAAAAAAAATTTCAAAATTCAAACCGGAAGTACCGCTTTTACACTATTCGAATAGCGATTTTTTGCAAATATGTCATAAATTATGCATTATATATATATATATATTTATCAAGACTACAAAAGTATTTACTGGTAGATTTGCAATACTTTTTGTATAAATGAAATTTCAAAATTCGGACCTTAAGTAACACTTTTACTCTTAGGAAGTAGCACCTTTTTTCGAATATCTTGCAAAGTATGCATTCTATAGCGATTTATTAAGAGAATTTTTGTGTAAAAAATTCTTAAAATTGTATACTTTGAAACGCTCATACGTGGTGGTCACATCTCTTTTTTTTTTATAGAAATTAATACTTTTTTCATGACATACATTGAAAGTCTTGTGAATGTGTAAATATCTGCTCTTGTTATTTTGTGCGATAAATAATATTTTTGAATAATTAATTACTATGCCATGTCCTGTGTGCTAGATACGAAGTATTGGTTAAAATTCTATACTATCTTTAAGTTATTCATAATTTCTTTATTCTGAAATATAATAGAATTATAAGTTTAATTTCATCCGAAAGAATTGAATTTACTTTTTTCTCCACAGCGTTTTATTGTTATCTATTAACTATGTTTCTGAAATAATCTACATGTTTCGCCTTATACTTAATCAGAACCATCATAAATTCTATTTCAATAAACATCTCTATAAAAATTCAACTCTTTAATTTCTTAGTAATACGTTTTTTTGTTGTTTGTGGAGATGGAAGACATATATCGGCAGCACCTCTGGCATCATAATCATGTTTCATTTCTTGTTCTTTGAAGAGATTGTAGTTAGTTTTTACAAAAAGTGCACATTCCAAGATATACAAGGATGAAAGCGATAGTATTTTATTAAGAGTAAACACCTGTTTGCATGAATCCCATCGTTGAATATTGAATCACAACTTCTTTTGCAGCACAAATAATCGCGACTCCCCCCCCCCCCCCCCCACAGAAAATAACACCATAACGCAATCTCGAGTGAACATGAGTAGTACACACTTAGTGCAGCGTCTCATCATTCTCGTTAATACCATCCAAAATATCTTGTAGCACCTCGTATATAGCCTTTGTAGTTGTTCTGTCCAACATACAGAGACATCAAAAAAGGTCGACTGTGCCGCTTCATAGTCATGGTGTATTTGCCGCATATATCATATTCTGAATTGTATTTCGTCCGTGCGACATAATTTTACGTATGAACTACTTTTGAGAATTTTTGTTAAATTTAC
Source organism: Amphimallon solstitiale (assembly GCA_963170755.1). NCBI lineage: Eukaryota > Metazoa > Arthropoda > Insecta > Coleoptera > Scarabaeidae > Amphimallon > Amphimallon solstitiale. The sequence goes on from OY720675.1 coordinate 8,441,471, forward strand.
TTGTTTTAATAACTTAAGAAATACATTCAATCATTGAAGATATCTTTATTAAAAATAATTGAATACAAAGATCGATATTGCATATAACATTACATATTTAGAAATATTATAACGTCTAGTATGTTCAAAACGAAATCCTTCATTTTGCAGACACACATTTATAGGTACGTCTTTTTAAAGAATTGAAAACTTTTTGAATCATTTCTCCTGTTACACTGTTAACAGCATTTGTAATAGCATATTGTAGTTCTAGTAACGTATGTAATAGAGTCTTAAAGACAGTGTTCTTTAAATACCCAAAAAGGAAAAAATCCAATGGAATAAAATCTGGTGATCTAGGACAGAGCTTCTTAACCTTTTTTAGCCGCGACCCAAATTTGAGAAATATGTTCATGTCGCGACCCAAAAAAAAGTCAAAATTTTTTCATTGCTTTATTTTAGATCGTATTTTTAAAAAATCTTCAATCCTACGATGATGATTTTTTCTAACTTACAAATTTTTTATTTATTTTTTTAATAATAAAGTTAAACAGAAGTACTTTTCGATCCAAGGAAAATTTAATTAATAATCAAGTGTTTTTAATAATTTTTATTGATCAAATTAAAATATATTTATAACTTTTTGAAAATAATTGACATTTTAACTTATTCCTAAGTCTTTTAAATTTTAAATGCAAGTCATACAGTTTTAATGAGAACCTTGTGCTTGAATACATTTTGAAAGATCTTCAAACCTCGGTTGAATGCTTGTCAAGGAGCACCTTATATCTATTTCAGGATTTAACTTGTTCCGGTAATTGTTTTTGATTACACACAGAGCCGAAAAACCAGCCTCACACATATATGTTGTTGAAAAGGGCAATAATACTTTTAGGGCTTCTTTAACAATTATTGGCTTTTCGGTTTTTAATTTTAACCAGAAAGCACATAAAGATTCAGTGTTTTTGTAGAAATTGTATCGAAGTGCTTGGTCACTTTGTATTTCTATTAATTGTTCTTGAAATTGATTAATATTAACAAATTCCTCATGCAAATCACTTACATCAAAATTAAATGGCATTCGAACCCAATTATATTTGAAAACATCGTCTGCAGGGAAATATCGATCAAAGTCTGCTATTAGTTTTTCTAAATGATTAATAATAATTTTCTGTATTTCAAAATCTGTGATATCAATATTATTGTCTTCAACAAGTAAATTAAGAGTCGGGAATGAAGCAAGTTTCTTTACTTCAACCTTATTTCTCCATAATTTGAGTTTATTTTTAAAACATGTAATTTTTTCAGTTAATTCAATAATAGTATGATTACGTCCTTGCATAGACGTATTTAGATTATTTATTTCAAATAAAATATCTGACAAATAAGCAACTTGAGTAATCCACTTCAACTCGGAGAATTTAGATGCTAATGGGTGTTTCTTTTCTCTCAAAAATAATTCGACTTCTGTCCGTAATGATAATACTCTTTGAACAACTTTGCCCCGGGACAGCCATCTAACTTCAAAATAATATAATAAATGTTCGTATTCTGCACTAAATTCGAAACACAGTTCGCGGAAAATTCTACTGTTAAGAGCTCTTGATTTGATAAAATTGACTACCGCAACAACTTCATCCAAAACGATACATAATTCGGGTGATAATTTTTTTGAAGCAAGATTTTGTCTATGTAACAAACAATGAATCGATATAATTTGTGCATTCATTTGTTTTGCTCTTGTCGAAAATTCCTTTTGAGATGCTGTCATGGCAGCTGCACCGTCAGTACAAATACTGAAACACTGATTCCAATTTAATCCTTCTTCTTTAAAAAACGAATCGACCATAAGAAAAATATCTTCACCTCTAGTTGTTGTTGACATTGGTTTGCAAAATAAAATGTCCTCCTGTATATCTATTAAACCTGGATACCGCACGTAAACCATGAATTGAGCATCTTTACTTACATCTGTCGTTTCATCCAGTTGAATACTAAATAAACCAGCAATTTTTATAGCAGAAATAAGTTGATTCTTAATATCAAATGACATATCATTAATTCGTAAACGAATTGTATCATTTGATAATGGTATCTTTTGTAATTTCTTTGAACTTTCATCTCCGCACATGATACGTGCCATGTCAATGGCAGCAGGTTTTATAAGTTTTTCAGCAATATTATGGGGTTTCTTTTGTCTTGCAATATGCCAAGCCACATGAAAAGAAGCAAGTGTAGCTTGTTTGGCAGAATTTATAAAACCACTACTACTTGGTGCATCCAAACGCTGTCTTTTTAAATGGGCTTCCTTTCTTTCGAAAAAAGTACGATCTTTTCCCTCAAAGGAAAAATTTTTATGTTTTGCATCAAAATGTCTTTTAAGTTTGTTCGGTTTCATCGATTCATTACTTAATATTTCACTGCACAACACGCATTGCGGCTTGTTCACTCCTCGATCATTAATGCAAGTAAAACCTAATTCTAAAAATGCTTCCTTGTATTCACGTTTTGCCATTATTAGGGTGATTACAATTTTACAATACGCACTGCAGCTTGATCACTCCAGTATTAATAATAAAACAAAATTTGTTTCTAAAATGCTTGTATTCACGTTTCACTGTTATTACACGTTTCACTGTTATTCACAACAAAATACACAACAGAAACGAGTTTTTGACAGAGAGCTTACTGAGTCTGCGCGCACGCAAAGCAATGGCGTGCGTATTACCAACACCTCCTAGAAGAGAAAGCCTCAGGACAGGAATTGGACGTCACTTCCGGTAGGCCATTCGCGAAGAGCGGTAAAACCGAAACATTGTATTAGGGAATAACTTGTATTAGGGAATAACTCTTCTAGGAGGTGTTGGTAGTACTTATTATTTGGTGTATTACTAACTTTTTTGGTTCGACTCAGCACGACCCAAGAAATATGCTTCGCGACCCAATTTTGGGTCACGCCCCAAGGTTAAGAACCGCTGATCTAGGAGACCATCTATTTATGCTAATCAGTCGCACCAACCCGATGAGAACAACCAAATTATCATTTATTTTTGTCAAATTGTGTAATAAATGATTCTAAAATAAGTGCTCTATATCGTTCTGCAATTATTTCATCATGGAAAAAAATTTAACCTATCATTCTTCTTCGTGATATTGCACACCAATAGGATGCATGTCAGTTTCAATAAAAACATGAGAGTTTATGCATGACCAGTGTCACTAATTTTGGGAATTTACATACCCACTTAGATGAAACCAGGCCTCGTCTGAGAAAAATGTGATGCCCAACAAATTATCATCCGCAAGATTATTATTAACCCACGTACAAAATTGTATGCGTTTCTCAAACAATGCAAACAATTTCTGATTTCAACGCTACTTTAAAATTAAGCAAAAATGATAATGATGCTCGTATAAACACAAGAACAGCTTAAAGTAACTACGAAATGTACCTTTTATTGCCTTGAGAAATCTAATATTCAATTATACGCAGTAAACCAAGGGAAAAATAAACGAGAAAAAGCTTATATGACTCACAAATATGTAGAAACAATCATAGGCGTAACTAGACCTCAACCATGGGGAGGGGTGGATCACATCAACCATGGGGGGGGGGGTCACTTCAAAGATATGCCACGATCGTCCATTTTTCGAACCCGTTTTTCTTTCGCATTTGTCAGTACTGATAGTGTTACTATTTCTTTCCATCAGAGTGTGTTAAAGTAATACATTTGTCAAGGCTTTTAAAATTAACAAGTACTTAATCACCCAATTTTTCTTTTCTTTTTTTACGATGGTGGGGGGGGGGGGGTTCTAACCCCCAAACCCACCAATGTAAACAATACCAATGACAGAATATTGGACTGACAGCCACTTTAGCGAAGTTATGTACAAACTAAATATTCATACTACAACAATGAACGTGTGGCAAACTCGTGCTAAAGTTGATATATCGATGAAGCGGCACGGTCAAACTCTTTTGATCTCTCTGTGAAACCATTATGTCTGTTTGTGATAAAATTGCAGCTTTCGACAAATCCATATATTCTTCTGTAGATTACTCTTTCGTAAATTTGATTACCCTATTTGCGTTGCTATTAACGCCGGCATTATTTTCTGTCGGGATTTATGGCAAATCTTTGTATTCCGTTACTCGGGCAGTTGCAGCAATAAGCACGCCACTGTAATCTTTACACCAACAGCAAATCGACGTTCTTCTTCCAGGCCATTCGCTTCCTCTTCCATCCCCTCATGCGACTTCTACCGCCCGCCATCGCTGCCAACCCGTAATCCTCTAAACCGAATGTTGTTTATGTATGTACTTATATATTTACTTTAAATCTCGTCGGAATTTCAAATTACTCTACGAAGATATTTCCGGAATAAATTTCGGGTCTTAAGAGCAAGCGTGAAGGAGAGAGACGGAGAGATGCGAACAGAAAGAGAGGGGGCAATAGAGGACGACATGCACGTACCAGCTAGTGGTACTGCGAGACGAGCCGATAGGGATTGCTGTGAGCCTCCATCTTTTTAAAACAATTGCCGTCGCGCTCTGTAAACATTTATTTGGACATACGCGAACCCGTAATCCCTTCCCATCGTTCGGTAAAAGATCGTCGCAATGAATGCCTCGTCACATCACGAGCGGCTAAATCACAAGTTGCGTTCCATGTTCCAATTGGTCGTTCTATTTATTCGATGATTGATTGGCGATATTCGCCTTAGTCACAGATCTCGTCGTCGTAGTGAAAGTTTTTTTAAAGTTAATTCAGTATTTTAAAATACTGTATTTTGATGTTTGTAACTGATCGGAAATAATTTTTGTATCTTTCTATATTTTATTTTCAATAAACTTATCTTTTAAATTGTGGCAGGTAGGTATGTAGGTACATCTAAAATAATATGCAGCAAAATATTGTTTTGGTGAATTCTAAAACGAATTCTACATTAAAAAATAAGGGAAAAAACTATATTCGCAAATATTTCGTTTTTGAAAAACAAGGTGTTAATGGTACAACTAGTTTTGAAAGTCACAATTTTTTTAACGAATTTGCAGATTGATTAACAAGATCCCAGCCCAAGTTAATCAAGCAAATGAGTGAAAAAAAGACTTTTAAAAATTTGTTCTTAAAAATTTCTAGAAGTAAAAATATAGAGAATGTATTACATAATTTATTTCATCATATTACAATACCTACACTAACTAAACCAATATATATGTGTAATAAACTTTAAAATGCCGGTAAAAAACAAAAAGAGAATACAATTTATAACAAATAATTATGATCTTCTGAGAAATTAGAGGAACCCAGACCACAAACAAACGTAGACTATGGAATTAGAATAAACATAACCTCACAAAGAATGAACAAACACATAATTAAAAAGAGATGAAATACGCAACTTGTGATTTAGCCGCTCATGTCACATCAATCTCCGGAACGATTTTCCTCTGAATAAAGGTGCAAGTGAAATGGGTGTGTAGACTCAGTCTGGACGAGAATTGATTGCTAAGATTATTAAATATATTTTATTATTATCAGTAATACCATAAGTAATCAGAGAGGTAATAACATTTGTCTTTTTCACAATTAAGTGGGCATTATAAACGAGGTGACAGATCAGTTACTTTATACTTATTTATATAGAAAAAATAATCAGATTTTGTGTAAAATTAGATTAATGTGTATACTACATACTTAATAAAAAAAATCTACTAAATGTTTAAAATGTGTCAGTGGCAGCCAAAAAAAAAACATTAAGAAAAATTTTTATTTTTATGATGCAGATATTTTTTGAAACATATTCATCTAAATTAAAATCAAAAATTTAGCTTAGTTTTCCTTAAATTTGAAATCTAGTAAAAAGCATTTAATTTCTATTTATAATTTACAACCTGCCTGCACTAATCTACATTCAAAGACGTTATTTATCGCCTTTATTAACAAACATTCCCAATGGTCAATATCTTTGGGGGAAATACCGGCACCCCCCACTACCACTCCAACTAGAAACTTTGTCAATCGCCTTAAACGTCAATGTTTAAAGAATTAAATGCAAACAATTTGATAATAAAGAAGTTTTTCATATTTTTAATCCCTTGAAACAATTCAAAATATTATTAGGTGTTTAATGATACATTAATATTCTGAATGTGATATAATTTTAATTTCATTGAGGTTAATGCCAATATCTGTAATATATCTATTGATACAGTCACTCGAAAAATAAAAAAAATAATTTTATAAATAAGGGTTATTTTGTCGGTGGCGGTAAAACTTAGGTTGTGACTAGGCTCCTAGGGCATGGCTCGCTGGAGTAGTAGTGGGGGATGCCGGTGTCTCCCTCAGACTTTACTGTGTCGATTTGTGCAGGCAGATTGTAAATTATAAATGGAATTCAGATACATTCCACTTAACTTCAAATTTAAGGAAAACTAAGCTAATTCTGATATTTTAATTTACACGATTATATTGCTAAAAATATATGCATTATAATAATGAAAAAAAAGTCGATTCCAAAAATTGCTTTTTTGACTGCCACTAACACATTTTAAGCATTTTCCAGAGGATTTTTTTAATTAATTATGTAGTGAATATGAATATGTAAATTTGAATTTTAATTATTTTTAAAATTCTGTTTTTCTCAGCGGAGAAATCCCTAAATTGATTTTTCTGCTTCGCGCTGAGTAAATTAATTAGGATATTTTATCACAAAAATTTGCCCACGATGAGATTTGAACTCATGACCTTCTTAATGCCGTCAAGATGCGCTAACCAACTGCGCCACGAGGGCTTGAGTTCATATCTACTTAAACGTCTTGATATCATCAAGTGACAGATTGAAATAATACAACTTTATCCGGCAGTTCGGAAATGAATGTGTAAATTTGAATTTTAATTATTTTTAAAATTCTGTTTTTCTCAGCGGAGAAATACCTAAATTGATTTTTCTGCTTCGCGCTGAGTAAATTAATTAGGAAATTTTATCACAAAAATTTGCCCACGATGAGATTTGAACTCATGACTTTCTTAATGCCGTCAAGATGCGCTAACCAACTGCGCCACGAGGGCTTGAGTTCATATCTACTTAAACGTCTTGATATCATCAAGTGACTGAAATAATACAACTTTATCCGGCTGTTCGGAAATGAATGTGTAAATTTGAATTTTAATTATTTTTAGAATTCTGTTTTCAAGCCCTCGTGGCGCAGTTGGTTAGCGCATCTTGACGGCATTAAGAAGGTCATGAGTTCAAATCTCATCGTGGGCAAATTTTTGTGATAAAATTTACTAATTAATTTACTCAGCGCGAAGCAGAAAAATCAATTTAGGAATATGAATATGTTGTAAAATTTAAATGTTGTGTATGCATTGTGTAACTGGGTTATCAAACGCTGATCAAGATTTAAAATGAAATATACAAATTTCGTAGATATAGATTGCGTAAACTGTAAGAAGATCATTTGCTCGAAATAGCTCACGACAAGACTAATTATAATGCAATCGGGACAAATCCTCACTACCACCCCAAACAACAATTCCATATCTCCATTGAGAGTAGCAACAACTATAATAAGCAGTACACAACGAACTTTCGTCCACGAGGTCCCGCAACTGACGGATCGCATAGCAAGTAGCGCTCACTTTCGTACATAGTGCATCGCTATGCTCCTTCCATTTCATTCGTCCATCAACTGCAAAACCCAGCAGACGAACAGTATCCGAGACTGGCTAGAAGAAACTGTTAAATTTCAGTTGCGATGGATAGGACTGCCACTTCTAAAAGTAATAGCCTGGGTCTTTTAGTAAGTGCATTGTATCAGAACCCATTGAGAATATTTTGAAATCCGAAAATCATGGCGTTAAGACTTCAATGATCAAAAATGACAAACTAATAACAAAATCACAATTAGAAAAGCATGTCACTACTAACTATAGTGACGGCTTGCTTTGGATACTGATCCACTGGGAGATACTTAATTTATCAAAGACGATATAGACATTGCTGATCAATGTGTTTAATGGCAAACGCGTCACAAAACATAGATATATTATATGTATATACAGTGCATGTCTAACTCCCCCCCCCCCTTATTTGAATGTTCAAAATGAACACCATCAACCTTTTGGCAATAGAACAAACGATTGCAAAAGAATGATGTAATTATTCTACCAGCGAAGTTCGGCGTTTTTTAAAAAATTAAGGAAATTTAAAAATATATATATTTTTGACTAGATCTTCCAAGTACCTTTCAAATTACTACACATATTATTTAATTAACATAAACTTTCTAGGTTATGCCGTACTATCCTTATTCTTCGTCTTGTAACTCATACATCATTTTACACGTAATTCAATATTATTTACATGGTGAAATTAGATATCGTGAAAATTATTGTTATTTTTAGGGGTAGTTTTTGTATAATTCGAGGGTGTAAGACTTTCTGATAAATTTTTAACTTAAGGAGTAGCTGCATAATGAAGCTTTTGTATATCTGCTGGTCTGAATTGATTATTTTTTTCTATTATTGTTTTACCTTATGATAGAATTAATTTTATGCTTTAATCCTTTTAATAATTTTGAAGATAGATTGGATTTATAACAGAAAGGGACAGGCATGTTCCGTCTCTTGGCCTCATAGTAGATAGAGATCCTAAAGATATCGTATTTTATTTACGTAACTTCAATTTTGAACATCACTATGTAAAAAAATGATATCGTTACTTTTAGGAAATTATACTACACACAAGAAAGCGGAAAACATAGTAATGCTATTTCACGATTATATATATTTATGAAACGACTAAATAGTTATTTATTTGGTGGCGTATTATACCGTATATTACATTTACTTCAATTTGAAATATTTCACATAAATTTCATTTCAATGAAATATTTCATAAATTTTTGAATTTCGCGCTCAAAAATTTTGATGATCCGCCTCTCAAACACATAAAAATATAACCAACATAACCCTAAAAATTTTGTCCTTTTTTTTTTGGTCAGTTTTGGTATATTTTAAACTGAAAATACTTTGTTTTCATTTTTATATTTTATTTTTTTTTTCATTCGCTATACACTCTCTAAAATGAGTATTTTGCCTATGCGAACTACATACAATCCGCAAAATGTGTCTTTAAGGGGCCCATAATTTTTGTTAAACATAATAATAGTGTATTGTGCTGTTATTTATTAAAATAAGTCCTACGACCCTTTCAAGCAGAAAAAAATGCACTGAGTATTAGAATATGTATGGTTTCGTTTAAAAAAAATAGACTTTGCTTGCTAACTCAAAAATGTTAAACAAAATTAAAAATTTAAGAAGATGTCGATGTTTGAAATGAATTTCTTAAAAACTTTTTCTACCTTTATGAATAGATGAGTTATAGCACTGAAAAGGTTTTGGAGAATTTCTATTTTTTGCAAATATCTAGTAAACCAAACATTTTCTTAAATGGACAAAAACGTATATGGATGAGATGCAAATCTTTCTCCATTTAACCTAATGCGTATCTCGTATGGTTTTCAAGATCCCCATACAAATAATGAAAAAAAAACTCGCCCTGTATAATGCAGTTTCAAAATGTATCTCCTTCGTCGATTATTAATTTAACTGTTTTTTTAAATGATTTATACAAATGCATTCATTGTTGTTTCTTGTTTTTTATATAAGCAGTTTTTGAGTTTTTGTTTCTCAATATTTCTCTCAATATTTCCTTCATTATTATTATTTAAATTTAAGTAGTATTAACAATTAACAATTAGCAATTGGCATACATTATCGAAGTGAGGTTAACTATAACATAACTTGTGATTGTTGAAATATTTCATGAAACTTTTCAACAACTACATTTTCCCTATCCCATATCAGTACTGTATCTGTCACCATAATCAATCTTACTGAAATTCATCTTCCTTTACAAGCGGTGAAAATGCGTCAGCCCATATGTCAACAACAGTGTTGCACATGCAGACGAAAACAGATAAAAATACAAACGGTGGATATATTCAGCGAAATGTGTTGGTTGGGTCATATGTGTGAACTGACGCGGCATTAAAATTTCAATTAATCGATTTGGCGCGGATGGAATTTCTCCGTGAACGACCATCGTAAATACGAATTTAAACGCGTTCAAAAATCGTCATAAATGTCGACCGAAACGACATCATAAGGGAGATTTGTTTTCACGGCTCCTGTTTCCCTTCCACCGCGCTACGTTTAACTGCTATGGCTACATCACTGTGTACGTATGTTGTTGGGGGGAGGGGTTGATTCGAGTGCACTGAAAATATGTTCGATAAAACATTTATCGAAAGCGACGAATTAACGGAATTGCACTCGCGATAGCGCTTACTTCCATATGCTTCCACATAAAATTAAATAACATCGTTGAGTCGTTCGAAAACAATGCGAACAAAACTTGATAGGATTATCATATTCGAGCACACCTGGGTCGTGCGATTTGCCAGCGCTGCTGAAATGTTCAATGGATGGATATTGTTTGTTCGCGCAATTCGCTATATGCATAATTCTTTACCACCGGTAAATACAAGAGCTTTAGTCATAATATACATATATATTAAAATTCTTTGCCGAAATATACAAGAAATGTATTTGAATTAATCAGCCATCTTGACGTAGCGGCATATATTATTTAATAGTAATTAATAATAAATAGAATCATTGGCAAAAACGACAGCTAACAACATTGCGTGTTTAATGACTAACATAGAAAGATGCAAACGTGAAATTTGTAATTAAAAGTGAAAATGTTAACCATTAATAATAATAATAATAATAATAATAATTTATTTATTGCCCAACGGATAATCAATCCAATAACAGGACAAACAAAAAAAAACAAAAATTGTATACATACATTTAGAAATAGAAATTATACAAAAGAAGACGTTGACGTTAATACAAGTAAATTATATTAAAAAAAAGTATCACCATAAATAAGCTCAGCTGTGCGACACATAGTTGTTACAGGAGAAAAAGATAGTATGTTGGTTCTAGGAATAGGAAGGGAGAAAGTAGGGGAAGATCGCGAAGAAATACGCGGAACAAGGAAATTTATGGAGGAAAGAATGTAAGAACTATCAATGAGTCCATGCACTAGCTTCCAAATAAAACGCGCACCATGTCTTTCACGACGCGACGTCAAGGACTGCATTCCATGTCGTGCCAAAAGCGTAGCGTAATCCATATTGCGCATAGGATAAGTGCCATCAATTTTGTATGACAAAAACTTCAGGAATCTTCTCTGAATCTTCTCAACCATTAACTGGAGGTAAGTGTAGTGTGGTGCCCAGACTGGGGAAGCATACTCAAGTTTGCTAGCAACAAAGCTATAGAACAGAGTTTTCAGTAAACCGATATTGTTGAAATGCTTGCAGGTACGTATAACAAAACCTAAGGTTTTAGAGGTAGCAAGACATAAACTTGAAATATGTGGGATAAATGTTAGACGGCTGTCAAAAATTACACCAAGGTCTTTAAATTCGTTGACCTTAGAAAGATTGTGATCGTCAATCACATAAGTGGATGGAATAATTCTATGCTTCCTAGTAAAAGTCATGTGGCAACACTTGTCAACATTCAGAACCAGACCATTATGCATGCATCATTCGCTGATCATATTCAAATTCTCTTGCAAAAGCAATACGTCGTTCCAGGTCCTGACGGATTGATAAATTTTAATGTCATCTGCATAAGCAAGTGTAGGACATGATAATGAGGTGAGCAAATCATTAATAAAAAGAATGAATAATAAGGGTCCCAGATTGGAGCCCTGAGGGACGCCAGACTGTGGAACAAACTCGAAGGACTTGAAACCATTGTAATAAACATATGTACTTCGGTTGAGTAAATACGACTCCAAAAGTCTAAGTAATGAGGAACTCAAACCATACACAGACAATTTGGTGAGTAAAATACCATGATCTAAGGTGTCAAATGCCTTGCTAAGATCGGTATAAAGAACATCCACCTGACCCTGCACATCAAGTTCACAACTTATATATTGACAAATGGTGATAAGGTTTGTAACTGTCGATCGACCACGGACAAAGCCATGTTGGTCAGATGAGATGTATGATTTAGTGCCATGATATATACATGAGTAAAGAAAGGATTCATAAATCTTAGCAAGGTTAGATAAAATAGATATCGGTCTATAATTGTCAACAAGCGTTTTATCACCTTTTTTGTGCACTGGACATATTCGTGCACGCTTCCAAGAGGAAGGAAAAACAGATAAACGAACTGATAGATTAATAATAATAGCCAAAGGTATCGCCAAAATATGTCTGGCATCATGAATAAGAAAATTAGAATTAAGTCATCCCCAGAATTAAAATTCTGCGGAAACTTGGACATAATGTCAATTAGCTCCGATTCAGAAACTAATGGAAGAACAACAGGTAAATGATTTACTGAAGAACTGGGTGCGTTGTCATGAAAAGGTGTACTGTTATGGTAGGAAGTACGAAATTTTGCAGCAAAAGCATCCACGATGTCCTGCGGAGATTCGTGAAAAACATTGAGAAAAGACAGGCCATTGGGAATCCTGGAACTGCACTTCTTGGTTTGTAAAAACTTAAAAACGTTTTTAGGATTAGTTAGAATTGAGGACTGAATTTCATCCAAGTATTTTGAGTAAGCAGCAGCAATATCATTTTTACAAAGAGCTCTTAGTCGACTGAATTCATTATAGTACGATATATTGTTGGATCTTTTCCAATGACGTCTATAATAATCTTTCAGTTTTAGATTTTTAATTATGTTGGAAGTATACCATTCTGGATAAGATGACTGAACATTACCAGAACAATACTTATGCACAGAAGCATCCAATACGTTGTAAATGGTATTATAAAATTGTTGAAGAGCAAGGTCGACATCGTTTATATGAGTTAAAAATGTCCAATCCACTTCAGCCAGATCAGACAACAAACGAGCATTGTCTACCCTACGAAAATTATATCTGAAGTTAGTATTCGATGGAAATAGGTGTGGTCTACGAGCAGAATAGGAAAAATTTAACGTTATTGATAAGGGCGGGTGATATGGGTCAGAGGGAACAAAAGGAGACTCATCTGGGGACACACTAACACAGCACGGAATATTTGAAATAACCAAATCAAGAAGCCTAACGTCACAATTAACAACAGAATTGTATTGTTGTAAGCGTAGCGAGGCACAAAAGTTCAAAAAAGTAGAACATTTCGAGCAAGAAGTAGGGTTAATTGCATATTGTGTTAGATTGAAGTCGCCGATAAATAAGATAGGCTTGCCATCTAAAAGGATTTCGAGATATTCAAAGAAAGTTTCGAAATCATGTAGATTAGTGCTGGGCGGAATATATACAGCAGCTATGTAAAAATGGTCAGCCAGAATACGACATTTACACAGAATAAAATCAATCGACGGGGTAAGAGACAAGACAGCAGCAGTATCAACAAGTTGACAAGAAATCGTGTCACTCAGCGCAAGCAGAACTCCACCACCAATTGATCTGTTTATTAATGAGAATTTACGATCAGATCTAAAAACATAATATGACGGAGGAAACAGCTCAGAGCTAGAAAATGAATCATCAAGCCAAGTTTCAGTTATAACGATTACATCAAAGAAATTCTCACAAACACCGGCAAAAAAAGAATGTGTCTTAGTGCGTAAGCCACGGGTATTCTGGTAATAAATGTTCAGAGGCGTGGAAGACCCGTTGGGATTATTCAGTTTAAAGAAGCAACGGTGGGTATGCCTTTAATATACTTGATCTTCAAATTAGATTCACCATTATTTAAACGTTTGCTCATTTCAGCTTTGGCATCCTTATGCAATTGAAGCTGCATTGGAGTGCGATCCCTAAAAATTGATATATTGGGAAACTTGGATTTAATTTTAGCCATGTTACGAAGAATAGAGTGTACACGAGCTTCAGAAGCAAAAGAAACCCTGATCGGACGACACCGACCAAGACCCGTAGCATCAAACTTGCCCAATCTTGAAATCCTCATATCCTCGTCGATAATCTGAGCTTCCGAGGAAACTTCACGAATCAATTTCCTATCAACAACCAGCTGTTCGGCATTACTACTGCAACCCGACTCACGTGAGCCGAATATGACTATATTTGCCTTGCGTTTGTCCCTGTCCGAAATATCCTGTATAATCTTCTCATAATCAAGAAGTGAAGACGATGAGTTAGATGTAGTTTCCAATATGGATTTTTTAAGAATTTTGATTTCTTCCTGTAGAGAAACAAGAACAGCCCTCAAACTGTTAAGATCGCTACCCATTCCGATACAGCCTCCACAAGTCCAAGTAAAGCCCGTCTTTAGGTGTAATTTGCGAGCCTCGGCAGTCGAGACATTAACACAATCAATCCTGTACTGTCTGTCACAGACGCAGCAGTTGATAATTTTATGTGCATCATCAGAGCCACCGCAACACGCACAGGTAGGCATATTTATCAAACAAAAATAAAAAATTAAAAGTAATTACAAGGATAAGACAGGGAGACAAACTTCACTCCAGAGGTGCCCGTCACTGAAGACTTATGTAAAACAAGATAAAGGAAAAGATAGGCAGCGGACAGGTTCTCGAACGGTGTACACAGGAAAAAAAAAAAAGATTAAATATTGATGTATGTATATATCAAGGAAACTATAAATAAGAAAGAAGTGCAGATATAAAGAACCAGCACGAAAAAGCTGTAGTGAAAAAAAGAAAAGGAAGCACGGGAGAATAAAACAGATAACTTACCGATGCAATTACACAATAAACAAAGAGATTTAGAAATATAAAATATGTACAAAATGAAAAATCAGATTTTAAACTTTAGTATGGTATCAATTATAAACACAACCGATAATTATTAACAGTATAAACAGTATTAAGTACAGAACAGCCGCTATTATCTATGTAGTTTCATTAAAAGATCTAGATTCATCTTAGACAACGATCAATTGTACTACACAAATAATATCGGCGCAAATTGTGTAATTAAAATACCAATTGCATAAATTAGTAGACCAGCTGTCGCTTACTATTCATGTAGATTGGTAAAAAAAGTCAAGATTTATCTTAGACGAACATCTAATCTCATCATACAAATAATACTGACTATGTATCAAAGATATTATAATATAGAACTGTGTAAATCAAACCAGAGTGTTAATTATGTGTTAGTAGTCATAGGCCTATATGTATCTACCTCATTTGGTTTCATCAATATGACACAACTAAGAAAGTGTTTGTTAATTAAAAATGATATGTGAAGTATTACCTTAAGAATATCACTTTCAAAAAAGCTCATAGATGTCCACAGTGTAAAACAACTGTGATTAGTAATGCGCTAAGTATTGTGCAATGCAAAGTCTCAGCCAAGCAATTAGTGAATCTATTAAAATTCTTTGCCGAAATATACAAGAAATGTATTTAAATTAATCAGTCACCTTGTAATATAATTAATAACAAAATGACAATAGGAAAGCAAGCTGTCATCTAAATAACTAACATAGGTCATTACACACATAGATCGACAGTGCTACCTTGTAATGTTGCTGGATGTCGTTTCTGATAAATGAAAGAATTTCCAATGATTCTATTTAATTGACCTGCTTTCCTTTTGTCATTTTTGATCTTTCATATGGTTAATATAGAAAAGTGTACTCTTTAATTGATCTATATAGCTTCTTTTTAATAATTCATATCATTATGTCACAATTAGAAATATATTAATTTGAAAGAAATGAAATTTGAAATCTCGAAATACATCGGGTTTGGTCAGGCGGACCTTTTTAAAGTAGGTTCATAGGCTTTTAATTACTATTTTAATATCTGCTGACTTGGATCAAAATATAAAATACTAAAACGAGAGAGGTCATTGAAACAAAACTTTTATTTACAAAGAAAACACAATTTAAAATCGATATCTAATTTAATTCTACCAAAGACACGTAAGCGTAAATCAATAAATTAATAGAAATTGAGTGTTAGCTTTCTAATTCCATACAACTAGGCAAAATTCACGGAATAACATTATTAACATTGCGTGTGATTACAGTTTACGTAATTAAATTCTATGCATATAGATACATGAAATATACAATTTGCTAATTTCATCATATCCGCAGTAAGTGTAACAAATATACAAATGATTAAATGTTATACCAACGTATGATACGCAATGTCATCTACATTTATTTTATTACATTGGGTCAGTCATTAAGTAGCCCTCGGTAAAATATTATTCTAATATTTTAAAGGACTTAATATATTTATATTATTTAAAATATGGCTGTTTACAGGTAATTTTGATACCAATCATGCAGATCTAAAGCACGACTGACTAACGGCGTAAATGAGCAAATAACAGGTCGGTCGAGTGGACTTCAAGTCCCAATTCCAGCAAAAGGCAGGTTTAAAGAACGGCTTTCAAGTTAACTTTACACTGAAAATGTCTCGGCATTTATAAGGAATCGAACAACATATATAATAATAACAAATCCTATTTTTGACTCAAAAACATGCATTATACACGTGATCATCTTGTGTTAATATATACCTCGCATACATACATAATATGCAGAAGCCATGCTTTCGGTCACGTAAGTAACATGACATCATTCCTTCTAGAATAAATAGTTACACAGGAATTTCAATATAACGATATTACAAATTACATATTTAGAAAAAAATTGCATAATTCCAGAAACGTATTCGTATATTAATGCCGAATTTATTGAAGTAAAATTAATATTAGCAGTTAATACTCACAATTTCGATATTTTTATACAGAGCTGAAAGAAAGTTTGTTACATTACAAGGAAGTTACACTGATGTAAATTTCTGTAAATTTATAAATTTATAACAGTCTTGAATAATATCTACGGTGTAAATTTGAAATCAATGAATTTGTTTCTAAAAATAATAATAATAGTAGGTGTTCAGAATTCCTAAGATTAGCCAGACATAGATGGTGTTTTAAAGCTATATGCCTTCGACTTTAGAGATAATCATTTTAGAGCATCTTTTTAAACAATTACTTCCCGACAGTACCGACTGTCTGTCTCACCCTAATAACTAAACGCTGGCCTTAAAAAAAGGGACCCCAATGTTACAATAAATCATAACTGCATAAAATTCGATTATGTATGACCCACTTGTCTGTCAACGTTTACAAACTAATAAAGAAATTAATATCTCAATCACGCCGTCGAAACATCCACTCTATACCAAGCAACATCATCACAACAGCAAAGCCTCTGGAAATATCGCGACGGGAAAGCTTCAATATCTTCCTGAATTATTAACCCGTCAAGTGCTCGGCACGCAAAGAAACACGAACTTTAGTCGGGGCTCCCATTTTTTTGTTGTTGTTGTTTCTGGGCCGAGATTAATATACCCGGAAAGGTAGGTGTCCGATCTTATCAGAACACGATTACTCCACTGACTTAACAAGTCGCTTGCGTTCACCGTGTTTTACATTGTTATAATGTTAAAGCTCTCTCGGGGATCGCCTTTCAGTTCATTAACTCGATGTATTTAGTCATTTTATTAATTCAACGCAATCAACTTCGCCAACACAGCGCGCCATCAATTATGTGCCTTAATTTGGAATTTTTTTTTTAATGAATAACAAGTTTAAAAGTGTACATTTTGCCCGAATTAATTTATTCAGTGGAAGCATTGTGGTGTTTTAAGGTTGTTCGCGATTTTATTTTAGTAAAGGATCGGTTTATATTACGCATTTAATCACGATCTATAGGAATTAGTTATACTTATAACTAGATTAGTTTGTGATATTTCAAAGTAAACAGAAAAATATAAATAATAAAAGTAGACATTGCAATATTAAATAACTATAGAATAAATAATTTAGAAAGATAGCATGCATACAAGATGTTTCGGACACGAGGTGGCCTATCAGATGCAAATACTATCACCATTAAAAATCGCATTGTTTTTAAATTATTTCATATTTTTTGCTTTGCTTTGAATTTGAAACGTTTTACAGTTTAAAATTCACAACCTGTATGTGTTACTTTTGTAGAGTATATTTTAATGATTTCCCGCTATGACTGCATGTCATAGTTGAAGTTATTTTCCTTCGTCGTGTGGGTATTGCCCCCCCCCCTCACCCCTCGCTCTAATATGATTCCTAAGTAAGTTTCCACACTATTAGCCTATTGTTGTTGCACTAGTGAAGTCGTTTTGTAAGCCTTTCATCTTTGCTTTAAAGTACTAGAGAAGAATATCGTTTAATTAACCGTCGTTATCTTCCTCGTTGAATTTTTAAATGAAAACCTGTGCTGAAAGCTTGGAGTGAAGTCGTGTTTTTTTTTTGGCTCAGCAGTTCTGTTGTTTATTGCGAATAATTTAAGAGGCAATCGCTAATTATGAAACAGCGGTCTTTTTTTGCGTCGCTGATGATGATTTTTTGATCATGAGTTTTACAAGCTAAACGTATATAAATATATATAACAAAAGTTGAATTAGGTATTTTTCTTTATTGCAATTATAATTTTAGTCTGGATGGAGTCACTACTTGATTCATTTATGTTACCTACATTAACACAAACACTAACATCATAAGTAATTTAAGTTGATAAATTTTCAAAATTACGAAATCATAAATATTTGTAAAAAGATCCGTTGTAAAATTATACATATGTCATAATTGTAAATCATTTTTATTTTAATCACTAGCTTGTCTGGCTGACATAGAAAGTTATTGTTGTGCAAATAGCCATTAAAGAAGCTACAGGCGTTTCTTCCGTCGAAGGAGGACTACTATTCTTATCTGAATAAAGAGAAGAATATACGAAAAGTATTTAGAAACTGTTATTATGCGAGTCTTATATAAAAATTAAATATTAAAATTTGTCTTAATGTCGAGACGAAATTAATTAATATAATAATCAGAGATCAAAAACATATTTAATAAGTTGTCCTAGATATGAGAATGTCTCAGTATTTGTAAATTGTTTGCCAATGTAGTTTAAAAAAAATATCATTTGAGTTGTATATACCGTAGTCGTCAAATTTTAATTTCGGTTTATACTTCTATCCCATGCAGAAGATGACCTTATAATATGCAGCGATGCCTGCTTGCTAACAGTGGTGGGAGAGCAACGCAGTGTCGTCACTCCTTACTTTTCATAGGAAACATTTGTCGAGTGTACTGTCTTGGCAGCCTCGCATATATTTATCTTTAGTTTATTTCGTCGCGCTCTTTTCCTCTTTCAATTTTCGTATCAGAAATTAAAAGATGTCGACTACGGTATATATACAGGGTGAGTCATTAGTAGCCGCTTCTTGGATTGCTCTTTGATGTTTTAAATAAGAGAAAAAGCAATTAGTGGAGGATCCATGGTTGCTTGTAGCGCATATTGTAAAAATACTTTAAGCTCTGGCGCACTTCCGGTTTCACCGGAAATGCACGGGACATAATTTTTTTAAATGACTCACCCTACATATTTTTGGATTTTCTTGTACTGCTTTAAATTGCCTATTCAACTGTTTTTTCTTTTTCAAAATTGAGCCAATAATTTTTGAGTTATTAATTTTTTTTGAAAATATTTGACCAAAACACGTGTTCAGAAAAAAATCATTTTCAAATTGTTCTAAAAAGTAAAAACATTGACGTTGGTGCTACTGGTAGCCAAGAAAATTCTGCATCATTTGGTAAAGTTGCACTCGACAATACCTGAAGAAACTTTGTTTTTTCAAAGCCTATTTCCTGAAATTTTCACATACCAAAAACTTATTTTTTTTAAATGGAACACCCAGTATTTTATTGGGTCATTTTGTTCCTTTTTTTATTCTCTTTCATTTTTGTTAACAATGTTCTATACCTATTTTTTCTAATTTTTGAGATAATCACTATACGAGCAATTGGCGGTCAATTAAAGAACTACCGGCGCTGATCTCTGCACCCAAATATTGGTCCAATAAAGGCTAGAATGCGGCTGACTACCTGAGTCAACTGTTAAAGAAAGTCGGTATACATTTATGTTAAACTTATAAAAGCATCGCTATTAGTTATCATCCAAATGAATTATTCTTACGAAGAGTTAATAGATATGATTGACATTTTGGGTTAATCTGAAAGAAACTCTTTGCTAGCATCCAGACTTTATGCACAGCGATCCCTGGTAGAAGTCAACCGAAGACAGAAACCTTCGAAAATATAAAGTGGACGGTTTGAGTGAACAGAAAGCATTGAATATGAAAGAAAGAGCGGAAAAGCAATAACTCGTGAGGATAAGACGTTTATGGTACTTGCGAGTGTAGTTGAACACCCCCATACTAGTACTACAAAAATTAGGTGGCAGTTAGATGTAAGTCAAATTTTAGAATCCAGAATAATTAGGAAATACGAAATTTACCCGTAGCATATTCATACACAGGGTTAGATAAAAGAAATTTTCAGAATCGCTTACATTTTTATCAATTGGCAGCAGATAAATTATCCTGGCTTTCTCAATTTTTTGTTGTTTACCAACGAAACCTTCTATTCAAGTGAATACGTTCATCGTCACAATTTCCGTTATTATAACACATAAAATCCCCCACTCTATCACACCTGTAAACTTTCAAAATCGTTGGTCATTAAAACTGTGGGGAGGAATATTGGGTACTTACAAAATTGTACCTCATTTCTTTGATGAAAATGTTAATGGAGGAGAGGTATTTTCGCTATCTACGAACGGATTTTCAAAACTTTTTGAAGACATCTTCAAATATATCAGTAAACATAACCTTTATTTTACTTCCATGTTAACCAACAGTGTTACAAGTGAAATACTGCAATTGGACATTGCCGGAATTAAAAAATTGAAATGCCATGCTCTTCATTCTATAAAATTATTACTTTTGGGATAGTTGGATATAACATTTACTTTGTTTGACAGTTGACTAAGGAAGTCAGGTGCCATCCCTGCCTTCCAGTGGTTGAACGAATATTTTGGTGCATAGAACAACAGCGCTCGTAGTTCTTTAATTGACCGCTAATTGCTCCTATAGTGATTGTCTCAGAAATTACAAAAGATAGGTATAGGACATTGTTAACAAAAATTAAAGAGAATAAAAGAAGGAACAAAATGCCTCAATAAAATACTGGGTGTTCCGTTTAAAAAAAATTAGTTTTTGGTATGTGAAAATTTCAAGAAGTAGGCTTTGAAAAAACAAAGTTTATTGAGCTATTGTCGAGTGCAACCTTACCAAATGATGCAGAATTTTCTTGGCTACAAGCACCACCAAAGTCAATGTTTTACTTTTAAAAACAATGTGAAAATGATTTTTTTCTGAACACGTGTTTTGGTCAAATATCTTCAAAAAAAATTAATAACTCAAAAATTAATGGCTCAATTTTGAAAAAGAAAAAACAGTTGAACAGGCCCTTTAAAGCAGTACAAGAAAATCCAAAAATATATAGGGTGAGTCATTTAAAAAAAATATGTTCCGTGCATTTCCGGTGAAACCGGAAGTGCGCCAGAGCTTAAAGTATTTTTACAATATGCGCCACAAGCTACCATGGATCATCCACTAATTATTTTTTCTTTTGTTTAAAACACAAAAGAGCAATCGAAGAAGCGGCTACTAATGACTCACCCTGTATATATCAATCTCAGCACCGTTTATGTTTCTCTTAAGGCATACGTTGTTATTACTGATATAAATACTAAGAGGCGGTAGAAAATAAGCAATGTATGACATATATTAGTTCGCAGAAGTGATAACAGTAATGTAATAAATCACAACGAATATTTCAGTATTGGAGACGCTATGAAATTATTTTATTAATGTGTTTGCTTCTAATTAAAATTGATATTATTTTATGTATGTTTTTTGGTGTTTGTATTATTATACGCAAAAATCTTGGTTTCTGATACAAATATTATTTAAATTAATATAACTTTATTTTATTTAATGGTGCCAATTAATGCCCCAAGACTATTTATTGTTAATAATTGTTAAAAATGAGCCAGCCAGATAAAACGATTCAATTATTTTATTTTATTTTATTTAAAAGATATTAAAATATAAAGAGGGCCAATACATTACGTCATTGTAATTTTACAAGTTTCATTTCATTACCAATGTGAAGCCGTTATTAATTTAAAAGGGGTTCTATTTCAATAGGGCTCAACAACGTGGGGCTTTTACAAGTTCTATTTCAGTTGTTACCAAGGCTTGTATTACAATAAAACACTATAATGAAAAATTATATTAAAATTGAAAAATTTCTAGTACGGGAATATAAAAACGAAACAGTTGTAAACAGTTTGCAAACTGTAATTTCTTCCGCTTTCATTCCATGCTACTTATTGATATTTCCCTAATTGAACCGGCTGACGATAAGCAAAATCCATGAATCATAATTATTCGTGAAAGTTTCCCTATTTGTCGTACACCACCATCGATATGCGCATTCAAACTCATTTGGAAACTTCTCAAAAACCACTTCAGAAAACGCGAAACGTAAAATTTCCCAAGCACCGACCGACACCGACCTCTCTCGTAGCGTAAACTCAAGAGAAATATGTCGAAAATAAAAAACTGCTCGAGTTAAATCAGTCGGAAGTTTTGGAGCACTCATGAACGACACACACACACACACACACACTCACAAAGAAAAGACATATATTAGATACCCAAATAGAAGATAAGCATAAAATCATAAAGCGTAAAAATGACGAAAACATCGCTCCTCCGTCGTCTATCGTCGAAGAACTCTCGAGGATCCTCGAAGTAGCTCCGTCCCCTCATAAAGATTTCTTCATCCGTTGCGAATGCGAGTGGGAATCGAAAATATTGTAAAATGTTGTAAATGGGACTTATTTAAAATTCTCATCGAACTGTGGGATGTTATATGTTTTTAACTGGTTCGGAGGCATAAATTTGAAATGCGGTGTGTAAAAATAATGTTTTCAATATGTTGAAAATCACATTTATTTTCGTCGCTTTCCGTGTCTCTTCTCTCTCTATATTTCTCTCTGTGTGTGAGTTTGTTTTGAACATATTTCGTGTGTTCCGGTTTCTGAAATATTTGCGGGTTATTTTTGTACGTGAGCGAATCCTCAATGCATGCGCAAAATATTGTATTTATTAATTTAATTCATTATTTCATTCTCTAATGTGATTGAAAATATGAAATGTTGCTGTAGGTAGAAATCTAAGAAATTTTCACTAATCATTAATGTGTAGTCTGTTAAATGTTAAAAATAGCAGCAAAAGAACAATAAATCTATGTGTTGTTTCTTCCCGTTTTTATTGCAAATAAAAACTATTTTCGCATGTAAGAAAATGATACATAAACGAGGATCATTTCTTTAATTTTTACAAACGACTACTAGGTGGTGCCATTAATGTGTGTTATTACGATTTCTTTAAATTGACATTTGTTAAATTGTAAAAACAATGACAGATCTTTTGTTTTTTGATTCACTCAATGCTTTACAAACAAACTTACATTCAAGTAGTATATATTGTGATAGCATAAAATATTAAGTATTGAGAGATGTTATTAATTTTGAACTCAGGTGCATATTATTTTAAATATTTAAAATTTAATACAACATAATTGATAGGCAAAACATTTTAAAATAATGTTGCAATAACAATAAAAAAGAAACAAATAAAAGGGTTTAAAGAATTTTTTTTAGCAATTATATAATTAATCCGATATTTAGAATTATTTATGACATTACAATTTAAAGCAACTGTAATAATGGTGTGAAAAGGGATATGTTATTGATGATATGTGATATATGTGTATTTTGTTTGCAATTATGTATATAAGTAAAAAATGAAATAAATAAACGTAATCGTGACCAGTACCCAACGAGAGATAAAACTCTCTTACCTAAACAGGTTAACAGTTTCAGAAAACTCACCGTGGTTATTGGGGATTAGTTTGTATAATAAATTGCCTTCATTTTTAAAAGAACTGTGGACTGATAGTTTAAATATTCAATTGAAAAACTATAAATATAATTAATATTTTTTACAATGTCCGAGAATTTTTTGATTCTAATATAGGAAATACTGGTCAATTTAACATTTAATATGTCTAAACCTAATATGATCAGCTATCCGTTAGTACTACTAAAGCTCTGTTAATATTTTTATTTCAATCCAATAAACAATTTGTAAATAATTTCTGTCCTATTTCTGTGCGTGTTACAAGTGATTGTAATAAATATCGTTATTTCTTTTGATAGAATTGAATTGTGACATATTGCTGTAGCAATGTAACATTGCCCCACGTTGGGCGCCAAATAAATTATATGCTGTGGATGCAACAATGCTGATGAATAATAAAAATTAGAATAGTCTATTTATAACCTTATTCCTAACAGCATAAAATTTTTAGTTATGTTCTTATGAGTTCTTGCAGTGATTTACTTCTTATATTCTGGTACACCTCTTATTTAGTTTTGTTTGGGATATGGTCACAAATTAAACAAAGTATCTAAATCTCATATAAAAATTATATTTATATTTTTGTAAAGATTTGACGATCATTAATAACATTTCCACACTGCATATATTTATTTTTGTTTTACAAAATAAAGAAAAAAGGGAAAAAACATTTATACTCATTTTTAGAGTTATAATACTCGTGTAATACTTATTTATCTATAATAATAGTTGAAAGAATAATTATCTTGGTCATTTAAATAAAGGAAAATTATTAATTCTTAATAATTTGTTTATTAATACGAAGCCGATTCTATTTCACCATAACATGCATTTTCGCATAGTGCCTTGGTAATCTAGAACCTTGCAATGTGAATGCTCTGAAAACTGGCCTATTTTAATCGCTAGCTCTAAACATTCTCACATTGTACCTCTAGCAGCTTAGCACCTGTCCATCAAATACATCCCTCTTTATTCGTATTTATTTTATTTGAATTTCTAAATTAAATGACAATATAGTAATTAATGATGCCCAACGAACTACCAAAGGCAAATATTTTCACATAGTACCTCCAGCACGTCTAACACCATTAACTATCCTTTTATTATTTTGAAAAACGAATTATTATTATAAAACAATATTCATCTAATTGATAATGCCCAACGATTTAGTAAAGGCAAATATTTTCACATAGTACCTTCAGCATGTTTAACACTATTAACTATCCCTAAATTGAATTATTTATTTCATAACTTACTTCATTTCATCGTATATTTTGTCAAATTCTATCTTATTGATATCCTCCATCTTAAAAATTAGTAATAAGAAAAGAAAAATTATTTGAATAAAATTATTTAAATGAAAACTAAATTAAAATTGAACTCTAGATCTTAATACAGATTATCTAATTGTGAGTTGGTAAGTAGTCCATATCGACCATACTCTCACTCTCGCTATATCAAATTTATTAATCCTTTACAAAATTAACGTCATTATTACACGAATTATAAACTTCGAATCTTCGACAAGTATATTTTGTTTTCGCCTTATACTGAAACAAAAGCCTATCAACAATTTGTAGCGCCTCTGTTATCTAATTAAATTTTAGGTTGGCATTGATTTTAAAACGTTCGGAATAAAATCTTTCTCTTTCGTTTTCTTCAAGTTGTCATATTCGCACCAATACGCGCATATCGTCTTGGCAGTTTACACACCAATGGCGACGACCTGAACTGTTTGTTATTATTGTTTTTCACCAACTTCATTGTACTTGTTTATCAATGCATTGCCTTTTTCATCGCTTGTTATACATTTCCTTTTTCCATTAACTAATGCTATTCTTATTTTTCCTTTAGAAATTCTTCGATTTGGTAGTATGGGAAAGACGTTATAAACAACAGGAATTTTTCTTGCGGAGCCCGCATTGCGAAGATCGGTTGCTTTCGTCACACTGTCGCCAATTTCTATACATGCTCTCTCTCTTCAGGTAATACGTTGATTTGCAGAATGCTGTGAACAACATTAACACTGCATTTTTCTTTTGCAGGTTTTTAAACCACACATGACCATTTCCATTGTCTTTGAAGCCCTTGTATTATACATACAAGAACTAACAAGATATTTTTAATTCATGCTGTTACTATTTACATAAAACGTTCTTATTTACGATCTGACAGTTCGCACCAGAAATATTTTGATTTATATCCTTTTTACACATTTATTTATAAGTTACAGGTATTTACTATATTTTAAGTTTTATTATTAAAAACGTTCTTATGAATTGGTATCATTATTTATATATAAATTCACATTTATTTGTCTAATGTGTATCAACAATTCATGTTTATTTTTGGTACACCAGTTCCTCCTTAAATGTAGGCAACTTATTCTACTTACTATTACATGTTTTGATTAATGCTTAAATCTAAAATATACGATTTTAAAAATGAAATTAGTGTTCTTTTCAATAACCAAACTAATTATTAATATTATTATTTCAATAATGTGGAGGTCACAGCAATATGAACATCTTTTCTCCTTGAATTTCGACATACAAACTTTAATCTGTGTTATTGCGTTCATCAACTGAATATTTTCATTATTTCTTATACAGAGACTTTAACCAAATCCAAGGCCAAATGGATCTCGCTATCGCTGCGCGTAATAAGAGACTCTTTTGATTCTGCTAACCTTAAAATATCGATCCTTAAGTGACGCCATCTATCCAAAGCACTACTTGGTAATTTTTGAGCATCTTTAAAATCACGTGTTAAAAATATACAATATGATTGGATGATATCAAACCTACTGTTATTGACATTTGTCAGATTTGACATTTATTTTGTCTATTCCATATTCTTTTCTACCTAAATTCTTCGTATACTACACACATTCAGCTGTTTCATTTAATATGTCCTACATATTTACTATATTTTGAAAGTTACGACGAGTACCATGGAAAAAACATGGCTGTCGTGTGTTATTTAGTTCTTACCAAAATTGTCTGCGCTAAAGGGCAAGTAATTCGCAAGGTACTTCAAAAAATGAGAGTTGATTATCCGAAATGTAGTATAAGGAACATTCTTGGTAAATAGCTACAATTTTTTGCATTTTTAGGTTTAATTTATATGCTATTATTTGTATATATATAAAGATTTTGTTTTTAAATTGTAATGCAAAAATTTCCGGGCTGAAGTGAAGCAGCTTTGCTAGTTGTTATTTGGTCACTAATATTAACAATAAGTCTGAATATGTCATGCACCTTGTTATCATCGTAAAGCTGAGAAGTGACAACAAGAAGGTGATTAGTGTTAAACCAAATTTTGGTCTGTCTTGAAATGTGCACTTAGAAATAAACTAGATTTGGTATAGGCAACACCAAAGAGTGCATCGGTGTAAGTAACTTAATCAGCAAATTGTAATAGTGTCAAAATGGAAAAACCTACATCAAATATGTACCGAAATAACACAAAAAAGACTTTGGTGAATATTACCTTTTCAACCAGTGGTATTTGAAAATATTCTATTTTTCTTTTAGTAAGTGTACATCATATATATCAATCAGTTTATTGTAATATTTGAGTATAGTGTTAATATTAATATTAATTATTGTAAAGTTAATATTTAAAGTGTTATTTTAAAATTTATTACAATAAAAATTTAGAAAAATTTTTTTTTGGTTCTACTATATGGCGTTACTTAAGGGTCCTATATAGTGGATCTGTCAACCAACAATGGAAAAATAGCAGATTTTAGATGCAAGATATTTTTGTTGATTTTAAATTTGGAGAAAACCTTTCAACGTCAACTTATGAAGAATTTAGTAATCTACCCCGCTGAAGAATCAAATTTAGAAAAAAAATATCGGATTAAGGAAAATTAATTAATATGTCAAAGTATTAAAAACCAGTTTTCTCAAAATTCCTTCGACAGAGATTTGTTTGCTTGGGTTCACGTTATAAATTGAGTAAAAAGCTGCCCCGCTCTGCACTTATTTTTCGTTCAACTATTCTTTACTTTGTTTTAAATGAATATAAAATAAATTAAAATTAGGCAACCCACATTACAATGAATTGTTATTCTAGTAAAAACTTTTCCTCGGTTACAAATGTGTAAATATTTGGCCATAAATGAATATTTATTCGCTTAGATATTGAGTTATTATTTCAAATATTTATTATATATTCCCTATGTGTAGGCTTGCCAGACGTCCCGGTTTGACCGGGACAGTCCCGGTTTTCAGACAAAATCCCGGTGTCCCGGCCGGTTTACTTCACGTCCCGGTAAAAATAAAAATTCGATTTTATAGATGACCAAAAAAGTATAAAAATAATTAACTGTAAAGGTTATTAGATTTTTACAGATTTTTGAATGTCTGAAAGCGTTTTCTTAGACCAAGAAATGTGCCCATCAACAATAAAAAAAACTTGTTTATTGATTTAACGGGCGAGCTCTACTTATAGTTTGTTCACGGATAACTTGCACTGTTTAACAAGGCCATCCTGGTAATGGAAAAATATAACACTACAGCTTTTGAGGTTGGTGAAGCACATAAAGCTCCCAAAATAAACCTGACAGTAAGAAAGGCTTCAAACTTTATCGCTATGGGCGCAAAGAACTTCTATAGGAATCTAGATGAGCAATGTGAAAGCAGAATTTGATGGCATTTATGAAAGACGCATTGCATGCTTGGACTTCTGGGAGGATGGTTTTGGAAACGCTGAACAGTTTTCATGGGTCAATCTGACCAAAACAAATGCTATTGATTGGGAAAACGCCGAAATTTCTGCTGAAATTATTAATAGCAGTCTTCTTGATGTACCCAATATAAAACTAAGCAATGATCAGCTGTTTGACGAAGTTGTGCTTGCTAAGGAGTATTTGCAGTCAAATTGGGAACAGTGGAAGCAAGAAGAGATTACCAGAGATGTGATTATTTCAAGTGACGAAAAATGGCTCAGGCTGTTTGGTCACTTCTAGGAGAATCACATAGCAGCCCCCAATCTGATCAAGATGGTTGGGTATGCCTTCTGCTTACCTGCGACATCGGCACCATGCAGTTGAGAGTATTGTCTTTGATGAACAACGCATGGACTGATGATAGGGGTTTGATGAAGGAATCTACGGTTAAAGGCTTGATGACATGTAAAATTAATATCGGATTAGCTTGTGAATATTTTCACAAGATTAAAACCAAACCATTAAGTAAATAAGTAAATAAATATTAACAAATATTTAAATTTATATGCTTGTCATTTATTATTTGCCTCATAGCATCAAGAATAAACTACCCTCTAACACTCTAAAAAAACCGCCAAGGGTGTGTACCCTTGAATGCCCACGACGCTGGGGGGTAATTCCGATGTCCCGGTTGAACATTTCAGAAATCTGGCAAGCCTACCTATGTGTAATAAGTACTCGGACATCCTCGGCTTATTAAATTATGTGCTATGCAACCAATATTACATTTCCGATCCACTATATAGGACCCTTAATAGCAATAATTTATTATTAAATGTTTTGAAAATGCCGTTCTCACATATTGAAAAATGTGATATTTTGGAAACATGTTGGATGTGTCACAAAAATTGCGATAGAGTGATTCAAAGAGACAGTGAAATATTTTCTGAGCGGCAAGTGCCATATCGGCTTTACATTTTAAAACTTTTAGACAATTTCGAAGTAACAAAAATGTTTTTGACAAGAAAACAAGAAAGAAGACCAACATCATTTCAGAACAAACGAAAATTACCGTGTTGACCTATTTTGAAGTGCATCCTAGGAAGTCGATAAGACATTTTTCTAGAGAAACCGGCGATTCTTTTACAAATCTTGAAAGAATTTTGAAAGAACATAAATTTTCGCCATATTTCAACCAGTTCAGACGTTAGAAACCGTGCAAGAGGTTGTAAAAAATGACTATATGTTACAAAATCGCCACATACGAGTATATGACAAAATAACCACATAAAGGCTGTGTTTCGTGTTATGTCAAATAAGCTCGATGGAAAAAAAAACAAGAATTCTTCAGAAGTCCTGTCAGAAAGGCCAATGATTATTTAAGGATCAATATTTTGAGCTCACCAGAATAAAATTCATCAATGTAAATCAAAGTTATGTGATCGATAGCGAGATAGCGCCACCTATCGAAAAGGGCAGAACAACGTCGCACATTTCACTTTTTATACACCGGGCTTTGTAAATGACTTTTTATCCACAGCACTTTACAAATTGACTCTTCTCAAAGTCGGTAAAGTCTTCAACGGATCTACCTTAGAAACGGCTGTAGAAAAAATTAAAAGTATCTTTTTGACATGCACTAGTTTAAATTACTTCGAACAGTCTTCTTTATATTTGAATCACCCTTGTACTATTCGCCTTAGAAGAAGTATGGGCCCCATAATTAGATAACCCCGATCCTCGAAACGACCTAATTAAGACGAAAATTTAGTATAATTCCTTTCCAGAAAACTTCCCGATAACTTTTTTCCCTCGAAAACCATTCGCTTCCTTTCGTCCTTCGCCTCTTCCGCGTTTTATAGCTCTATCTATATGCAATGCAGAATGTTCCCGTTTTAATGTATTCGCCCTTATCTCACCGTGTGTCTGGTGCAGTGCGTTTATTTTATTCGCCCTTTCTCGCCCTCAGATACGGCGGAATTCTTTATGTTTTAAATGCCCACTTTAAGGACACTTCGCACGTCCCGGCAATAAGAAGTCAAGCCGTTCGGGCTCCGAGCTGCTACTACTACTACTATTACCGGCGACTGTAGACGTGCAATCGTGAGATTCCGTCAAATTTCCCAGTTCCTGTGTAAAAAGGTGGGAAATATATGCACCCCATCTGTTACATCTGTTTCGGAGTGGTTTTGCATTCGGCTGAACGTGAAAATCAGCTTCACCAAGGATTAGTTTATATTGCTCTCGGTTATATTTACTTATATCAGAGACCTTTTAGACATACGAAATAAGAAGAAGGAGAAACGTTCCAGTTCCTGCAATATAAAGAGCTCAAGGTCTTTTAAGGAATACGTTGAAGTAACGTTTTTATTCCGGTTATTTTGTCGTGGAATTTGCTGGAAATAAAAGCTATTTTAAATCTTGCTGCAAGGAGAAGGCCCATTCTAGGAATTTTAAGCACGATAGAAACAGAATAATATACAGAAAGGAGACAGCTAAGTCACCGTTAATACTAAATTCACCCATATAAGTAAGATTGACATTGATGTTGTTTAGTGGAAATAAATATTAAGTTGCTAAGTGAGATAACTTTATATTTTAGTTATATTGTGCTGCAGTTTTAAAAATTACATCATTATAGAAAATTATCGAATATTTCCACACAAAAAGAAGAAAAAGTGATTAAAGATTTGTATGTTATCTCATTATTTGTGTTGACAAATATAGTCATAAATCTGTTATTTGTCACATGGCGCTATCCGTAGATTCAATCACGGCCAAATATTATTATGGTTTTTGATTGATTCTGTTAACCTAAAAATTTCGTTCTCTGGCTGACGTCATCTACCCAAAGCTTTATGAAATATTTGATTATTGCGGAGCACCTCTAAAATCAAGTTTTAAAAGTATACATTTAATTTATTTACTTGGTTTGACATTTGTCTTGTAAACAAAAACACTGAAACACCTTTACCACATTAAAGCACAAAAAAATAAATACGTATTTTGACAACTACGTTGTCATCTTCAGTAGCACTGACAAAAAATGGAGCCAAATCATATTTAAATGTCAAATATAATGCAACAAACATGTGCAATAGAAGTTGCACAAAGAATAAAAAACACACATGCTAACATTTTATTTACTAATTAACAATATAAATTGTTAAGCAGAGATGGGTGATAAGTAGAGACTGGATTTTATGCAAAATGCATTTTTGTTGTTTTTGTATATCCCTTCTATATTGTGTACTTATCCATTTTCCACCCTCAGAATACGTTTTTTACCATTTTCTTTAGTGCATATAATGCAAATTTGGACACTTTACCATAACTGCATATGCACACATATGTATTTCATAATTATTTTGCATATTTATGCATATATTCGCCATTTTCATAAGAACCATAATAAAATCTGATATTTAAAGATATTTAATTTGTTTGTGTAAACCTTAAGGGATTGCATTCCTTCAACTTTGCATTAATGACTCATTAAAAGTCCATCTCATTATTAATGAGATGTACTCTACTGATAATCGGTTTACAGGGCAATTAGAACTTACGTAAGAAATCCTTTTCAGAAATGTAGGTATTAATGCATGTATATTATACCGTACGACGAATATCAACATAAGAAAAAGAAATAATTTCCTTCATAGTTTGTTCATTCGTAAACGTGTCTGCGCTATTTGGTGGAACAAAAGTGAATTAAAAAGTTTAGAAAATACCATCTCTAATAAAAAATTGGATAAGTGATTGCAGTGCACTAAAAATTATTGACGAAGAAAGTGTTTTGTGCACACTCTGCGACAAAAGGGTAAGTTGAATTTTGAAATATTTTGTCAATAACAAGTTCTACAATTATGAGAATTTTTTTTTGTGTTCATAAATATAATGAAAGAATATCATAATAAATTATTATTAGATATGTTTAATTTTATGTTCTTTAAAGCTAATATATCTTTGTAATATTTCTTTGTCATAAACACCAAAATAACCAAAATCAATCAAATTTAAACAACCGGAGAACTTTACAAAACCAGACAATTTATTTTTCTAGTTTTTGTAGTAATATAGTAATTAATAATAATTATTATAACTGAATGTTAAAAATATATATTTGTTACACAGATTACCTGCCAGAAGAGATTTCAAGTAGTGCAACATTTGAACATAAAATTTCATCAGAACAGGGTTTCTGAAAATTTGAATAAACCGCGGCAGCAACTTTTGGAGGAAAGTTTTCTCAATAATTCGAAGAATCCACAAGAAGCATTTTCCAGAGATTTGTCTAATCTTCTTGTGGATTGTAATATCCCTTTACATAAATTCGACAATCCGATATTTCAAGAATTCCTGAAAACTTATTGCAGAGTCGATGATAAACCCATTTATGTAACCAGTTCCTCAGCTCTACGCAAGAAATACATCAACGAAATTTATGAAGATGTTACCGATGGTATTAGAAAGCAGTTGAAAACCCAAAATCTTTGGCTCTCTGTTGATGAAACTACCAACACGAAAGGCCGTCAGGTAGCTAATTTGATTATTGTAACCTTAAATGGTTCAACTCAATCTAAAAGACATTTAATTAATGTAGGTAATTTAAATAAAACAAATCATGTTACCATAGCCAGGTTTATTAATGAGTCCTTAGCGAATTTCTTTTTACCCGACAAAGTACCTTTTGAAAAATTTCTGTTAATGGTAACTGACGCCGCTTCGTACAGGGTCCGGCAGAAAAACCTCCCCTATAAGGGAAGCTAATACAAATAAAACCAAATAAGGTAGGACATTTTTATTTATACTAACTAAAAATACATATTCTGCCATTTTAGAAAATGTACCATTCTTAGGGTCTACCATTAGTCTTACTTTTTAAATAAAACATCCTTTAAATGCCTTCCTTCACTGTCGACACACTGGTTGAGTCTTCCCCTGAAGTTATCCATTACTCTTTGAGTCATTTCAGGCGGAATAGCTTCAACCTCTTGTGTAATTGCTTCTTTCAGGGCTCGTAAATTTTGTGGACGTTGTTCATAAACTTTTGATTTTAAATAGCCCCAAAGAAAAAAATCACAGGGCGTTAAGTCCGGCGATCGTGGGGGCCAGCCAATGTCACCACGCAACGAGATCACATGTCCAGGAAACATTTCCTTCACCAATGCCAGTGACTGCCGCGCTGTGTGGGCTGTAGCACCGTCTTGCTGGAACCACACGTTCTCTATTTCACCAAAAAGCTCCCTTAGTTTCGGTTGGAGAAAGTCGCGGAGCATGGCACAATAGCGTTCACTGTTGACGGTTACATTCCTGTCGTTTTCTTCGAAAAAGTAAGGACCGATCAATCCGGAATTGTAAACAGCACACCATACTGTAACTTTAGGGCTATGAAGTGGCCGTTGATGAAGTTCTTGGGGGTTGTGTTCACACCAGTACCTGCAATTTTGGCTGTTCACTGTTCCGGAAAGGTGAAAGTGTGCTTCATCAGAAAAAATCACAACATCTTCGGGACGAATGTTCCGAAGAAGGTCTTGGCACAACCTTACACGGACACCACAGTCTCGTTCACTTAGTTCCTGCGTAGTTACAATTTTGTAAGGATGCATTTTTAAATCTCGATGCAAGATTCTTCTCACACTTCGATCCGAAATTCGTAATGCTGCCGCATGCTTTTTAGCGGATCGTCGAGGAGATTGTTGAATTGAAGCTCTAACTGCATCAACGTTTCCGGGGCCTGTTGCAGTCCGTGCTCGTCCAGGTGGTTTCCGTTTTAATGCGGAACCTGTCTCACGAAAGTTAGAAACCCAAGAATAAATTGTTTTCTTATCGGGAACAGGGTCCCGTCGTCCGAGCGCAAAGCGTACACGAAAAGCACGTTGAGTATTAATAGGCGATCCGTCATTTTGAATAAAATGTTCCACCACGAACGCACGATGTTCACCAGACCACGCCATGGCGTACACTGAAAACGGCACGTAGGCGGCTACTCAAGGACGCGCCCCCCACCCCTCTGCTCCTTCTACTGTCCGCATCACGTTACTTTGTAATCGGGGAGTTTTTTCTGCCGGACCCTGTATATGTTAAAATCAGCTCAAAGTCTGAAAATTTTTTTCCCAATTTAATCCATTGTACTTGTTTGGCTCATGGTTTAAATAGGGTTGCTGAAAAAGTTAGATTAGAGTTTCCAGATGTAAATAATTTAATTAGTAATATCAAAAAAGTATGTTTAGAAGCGCCCTTACGAGTGCAATTATATAACGAAATGCTTTCCGGCATTCCATTGCCACCATAACCTATCTTAACAAGATGGGGACCATGGCTTAAATGTGCTGGGTTTCTTGCCGATAATTACTAAGGCATCAAAAATGTTGTAACTCAATTTGATTCAGCAACCTGTCTTGCCATAGAAAAGTGTAACGTAATTTTCAATAATTCGACAATACAAAATCAGCTATCATATATTAAATCTAATTTTGCGATAATTGAGCAGGCAATTACTAGATTATAAGATAGAAATTTATCTTTAAATGATGGTGTTGGTATTGTAAATGATATTGAAGAGAAAATTGGAAAAGTCAACGGATTGACTGGAAAAAGAATTAAAGAAAAATTAGCCGCAATTCTTAGCAAAAATGGAGGTTTTGTTATATTAAACTCTATAAATAATGTAATTAATGGCAATTTTAATGAAGACATTAATATAAGCCCCTCATTAATACCTAGTTTTAAGAATGCACCGATCACATCTTGCGATGTTGAAAGAACATTTTCCCAATATAAACATACTTACAGATCGTAGACATAATTTAACTATGGAAAATTTAAAGAAATATATGGTTATTTATTGTAATAAATAAATATATAATTTGTAAATATGACAATTTATTGTAATAAATAAATATACAATTTGTAAATACGACAAATGAATTTTAATTTCCTAAAACATAATAAATAAATGCACATCAGAAGTGCATGCTGTAAGTGCATATTTAGGGATTTTTTTAGTGCATATTGCATGAATATATGGCAAACTCTTTAGTGCATATTTTCCAGTCTCTAGTGATAAGTTTTCTGATGCTACTATTGAAATTTACTTCCCATGTCGAATAGTACAACTGTTATAAAAGTTTACTATAACACTATGTTTTGTGTAAATTTCTGTTGCTTCGCATTGATGACATATACGGTAATATTCGCTATATTATTAGTTTCTTTAGGCCAACTTAAAAGTGTTGGTATTGTTTTTGATAAATATGTCGAAATTTTGTTGGGCAAAGATTTTGTAAGTTGTCTTCTGCTGTTTTGCGAATCTCTGGCGTCGTGCAATTATTTATTTCGTCCTTTCTGTTGATAATTTGAAATAATTTATTGCATAAAACAGTCTACATGTTAAACAAAATTATATATAACACCGCCGATATTCAAATATTGAAAATGTTCTACTTAAAAATCAGAGTAACCAACTTCAAAAAAACAAAATTTCTAAAATGTTCGAACAAAATATGTCTCTCCTTTTAAGCTTTTTTGAACTTTTAATAACCGAAATAGAAGAAATATATATAATTTCATAAGACATTTTGCGCACTTATTCTTTAGAAAACTCGCCTCGCAGCTCGTTGTCTAAACTTGAACGCGTCCGCAAAAATCATGTCTTATGAAACTTGTATTTTAATATACTATTTAGTGTTTCGACTTGTAAACAAAAACACCTTCACCACACTAAAGCACAAAAAAAAACTAAATACCTATTTCGACAACTATGTTGACATCTTCAGTAGCACTGATTAAAAACCGCAAGCGTATTGTTGAGTGTTGTTCTACATACGCTACGGAGGGGGTGGGTGACATTTTTTAGCCAGTTGTCAGTTGTTTTATTGCAAGTACATATTATAGAAACTAGACAAAACAAATATAAGGGTGATCATCCGAGTCTTCACTTGCGTCTTCCCTATACACTTTGCTTTCGTCGTCATACTCGTACTACTTCAGTTCCAATTCGTCTTCGTCTGTAAAGTCAAGCAGCAGAATCTTGCACGGGATTGATATGAAAACAGAATAGGATTTGAGCTCAATAGGAGCCTATAGAATATGTTGTCATTGATTTTTTGCGTATGTCTGTCTCGGCACTTCCTTGCCTCCTTATTTTTTGACTCTTGGACTTCTTCTGATAATTCACCGATAGGCAATACAACTTTCTTAATAATTACAGCACCATCAGAAAGAATTTTATGTACTCTAGGTAGCATGAAGTACCAATTTTCCAAAGATACATATAATTCTGCAGTGGCCTTACGATATTCGTCAAACTTCTCAGTTTTAATAGAATATCCATTATTTAAAACAAGCAAAATGACACCACTTTGTAAGGTATTGCGAGAAAAACGATTACCTAGTAAAATGCTCGAGCGCACTTATTCGCGCAATTTTACCCCATTTGATTGAAAATGTTCTCTGGGATAATCCACAACACGACTTTTCTTCACAGAAAAACCGTCACCAAATACTTCACTGATGTAGATCCATATGTGTAAAAACACTAACTAAACACCAAAATCACTAACTTAAACACTAATTTAAAATGATTATACACTAAGAAACAATTATGCGAAATTAAAAAGTTTTCTGTGGACACCAATAAAATACAGCCTGTTTCAAATTAACTCGGCACTATTACTAACTTTCTTATTATTGGTTATTATTATTGGCTATGACTTTGGTTATATTAGCAAAGTAGCAGTGTTTTCATTGCTATTTACGATGGTGAACTTCCGTGATATTTGAAAAAACATTAACTTTTTAAATAGAACAGCCTGTATATTTTTACTTTAAATAAAAGCAAAATTAATTCTAGACAAAAGTCGTTGTATACTCTTATTTCAAAATATTTGAAATAACGCAGATATTAACCATTTTGTGATTTAATCAAAGTAGTCCTGACTTTCAATAAATCATTTATTTAACTTTGTGAAATTACAATAAATGTTCAAGAATATCACCATTTTGTTAAACACAGGTTAAAGCTCTTTTATAACGTCATTTGTAGCATTTAAAATGCTTCTACCGTCTATTTAATTAATACATAAAAGAATAGTATTTTTTAATTCAACTACACTGGCGTACTTCAGTTGGTAAACCTGATTCTTTACATTGTCCCAATAGAAAAAATCTAATGGTAACAAGTCTGGAGAACGGGCCGGCCCGCGCAGGGGCTCCATCTTATTGGAAGTGACTGATTTGACGACCTACTAAATTAATGTTATCTAAGAATTCTTCCAGTACTACCACTATAAAATTGACGTGTCTCGCTTCCGTAGGCGATCCATAATAAAACAAAACTACTTGACTACCAATCAAACCACACCACACATTCAAACTAAATTTATATTTGTGAATGTGATGGGTATGTTAATAGTGGATTTTCTCAGGACCAGTAGTCCATGTTTTTACGGTTAAACATACCGGAATTAATAATGATTTATTTATATAATGCAATTTTTATTTCCCGTACTAATGCGGAAAGTCAATTTACTCGCACTCAAATGCAAGCGCGAAATGACATGTTTTGATAAGCGAGTACAAAAATAATTGAAACCAGTTTGTGAATTAAGACCACTTCGATTAAATCACATAGTGCCTAATATCTGCGCTATTTCAAGTATTTTGATATAAGAGTGTATAATGATTTTAGTCTAGAATTAGTTTTTTCTTTCATTTAAATTAAAAATATACAGGGTGTTTCATTTAAAAATTAATGTTTTTTCAAATGTCACGAAAAAGCGATGTTCAATTATTCACCATCGTAAACAGCAATGAAAACACTGCTACTTTGCTAATTTAACCCAAGTCATAGCTGCAATAATAACAAAGTTAGCTATAGTGCCGAGTTAATTTGAAACAGGCTGTATATACTATACTTATGACTGAACCTCATAACTTCTAATAAATGAATGCCGTACTAGATACGTACGGTATTCATCACACATTTATATACATTACGTCCTGTTTCGTACCTCTCCGCAGGTAAAACCATAAGTTTTTAATTACCTACACTATAATCTTTCATTTCATGAAAAATTCACGCACTAGCAAGTACTATCAATAAACTAAAACCCTCATTAAAAATTCAATTATACATAGCTGTTATAGGATTATGGGCAGCCGATGTTATCTGGAAATAAAAACAGCTTCCTAGA
Source organism: Amphimallon solstitiale (assembly GCA_963170755.1). Lineage (NCBI taxonomy): Eukaryota > Metazoa > Arthropoda > Insecta > Coleoptera > Scarabaeidae > Amphimallon > Amphimallon solstitiale. The sequence continues at coordinate 8,480,269 of OY720675.1, forward strand.
ATGTAATCATGCCATTTGAATCCTTAAAGTAAGTACTTTCACCTGAAATAATTACTTTTAAATCGACCAAGATACCTAGCTCAAATAATAACAAACACAACTTAAGTTTCGGATACTAAAATATACCCCTATATAAATATAATTTTGCAGTTTTTCATAATTAATATCTCTGGTTCTGACAAAGATAAAACAGGAATTCTTGGTAAAAAGTTGTATGATGACGCGTACAAACAAATACATAACTTACAGCATTACCAAAAACTTTAAGCCTTTTTAATTACCTACACTATAATCTTTCATTTCATAAAAAAATCACGGACTAGCAAGTACCTGATTAAAAATTCAATATAAAAATTCAATATAATATAATAGCTGTTATAGGCTTATGAGCAGCCGATGTTATCTGGAAATAAAAACAGCTTCCTAGATTGTAATGATGCCATTTGAATCCTTAAAGTAAGTACTTTCAGCTGTAATAATTACTTTTAAATTGACGAAGATATCTAGCTCAAATAATAACAAACACAACTTAAGTTTCGGCTACTAAAATATATCCCTATATAAATATAATTTTGCAGTTTTTCATAATTAATATCTCTGGTTCTGACAGAGATAAAACAGCAATTCTTGGTAAAAAGTTGTATGATGACGCGTACAAACAAATACATAAGTTACAGCATTATCAAAGACTTTAAACTTTTTTAAATAAAATCGCGTTTTTGTCGTTTTGACCACTGGGCGACTGTTATCTGGTTTATATTCTTTTAGTAAATATTTTATTCGAAAATAAAACCATTGAGATTACCTCCAAGCATCTTTGAAAGAATGAATTTTAAATTCCAAGTTTATAAATATTTTTAGATTATTGTATCGAATAATATTTTTTTCCATGTTGCAATAGTTTAGTTAATTTTACATTGAAAATTAGCACCCAGCATTTCAGCATTTATAATTTATCCTATTACGTGCACGAGTTCCCTTATCCATATTCCATTAAATTTGCCGAATTCATCAGCCTCGCTAATAATGAGTGGCTATGAACGCACGTTTATGAATATGTAGCTCGACATTTCCTGTTGCTCGCACACGCATCACGAGTGACGGGCACGTTCCCCGTACAAGTGAGATCGCCCAGACAGACAAGAGTTGTGGCTGTGTGTGTACGTGTATGTAATATACGAAGCTCCAATGTTAATTCTTCACATGTCACGGGTGTTGCGCTCTCACAACGGTCCGGACTTGATGAAGAATCTGTTCGAGTGAAACACTGACACGTTTTATTGTTGCGGAAAGGTTCATTAGCCGTAATTATTTGGCCGAAAATGTTTCCGTTTATTTAGACAAAAATGACGAATCAATATGTACATTATGTGACTGTCTGTTGAATATACTTCGTTTCTCATGACATTGTATAATTGGTGTTAATGTAGTAAATAGTGTCAATTGCAGACCTTGGCCGTAAAAATTAGGACCACTGAAAATGTTCACAATTGTAACATAAAACTTTAGTCATAAAACAGAACTGTATGAAAGATTATTTTATTCGAAAACGTAGAAAATATAAAACAAAATAAACAAAATAATTTTTTAATCAAATACTTAGTACTACTATTTTGATTTTTGTATTTATTAAGCGCAGTATAATCAATAAATCATCTACAATCTACAGAATATTAATCTCCAGGGAGTACATCTGTCGTCAAAATGCCGTCAATTATTGGACTTTGGAGACCAAATGGGATGTCGAAAACGACGTACTAATGACATCAATATGACCGGCTAATGTCACAGCCGAGGACGTCATCTGGCAAACAATCCAGTACGCCAATTGAGACGTTAAATTGACGTACCATTTCCTAGCATTAGTGGCCCATTTAAAGTGAAAAAATGCAGCAAAATTTGATAAATGTTACTTTATTGGTTAAAAGAAAAACAATTTAACAATTATTAGCACCAGGATTTTGTTTTCTAATCCAATCCAGTACCTGATGCATCTGTTCTTTGAGGGTCTTCAATGAATCACAAATAACTGCTGTGCTCCCTCTCAGTAAATGTTATATTCAATTTTGAATAAAAACCTTAAATTTGACGGCATAACAAATTTTACTAAACATGGAATATCTTGAAACACTGATTTTTGTCAGTTACGACTTCTATGCTTAACAGGGCACTATTAGTAAATGACATATAGCTCGGTTAAGACCTGATGGCACTTGCGTGGATGACAATTTTAAGACAAAAAAGGAGAACGCAGCATGAAACGTGAGAGATAGACATAGATTTCGTTGCAAATGAAGGGGTAAAGACCGACTTGAAAACATTAGTCGGTATTTAATTTAGTTGCATTCTGTCTATCGTAATGTTTTTAACGCACATGATACATATTTTAGCCACACCTCACGCACCCTGAGTGCCATCAGATATTCACCGAGCTATACATTGCTCAAACAGCAGGGCCGATAAAGTATTACTTAAAGTAATATATTTATAGCTTTACAAGAGAATCATTAACGGAAATAGGATGTTTTATTTTATTGGCTACATCCACCTGTAAAGCCGCTAAAAATAAAAAAATTAGGGGTGGCCAGCATTTTTTTATCTTATATGTATGAGCGTATCAAATTATAGAATTTTTTTTATACAAAAATTATTCAGAATCCTATTATAAATGTTTCTATTCTCTTAATAAATTCTATAGAATGCATACTTTGCAAGATATTCGAAAAAAAAGTGCTACTGGATAGGAGTAAAAGTGTTAGAGTCCGATCCAAACCTGATGGGACTTGAGAGGCGCGAGGCGTGGTTTAAACTCTGTACTATCCGTGCTAAAAATATCGACACTAAAATGATCGTGTAGTATATTTCCCGCTACTTTTGAATACAAACACCATGGTAGAAAATCTGCAATCTACAAGTTTTATTATTATTATACAGTGAGGACGCGCGGGTTGGAATAAATTCATTTATAATTTTTGGTTTTGTTTTATGGAAAAACGCTCGGATAGGTCGATTTTTATTTTTAGCTGCGGTTTTCCTTATGGTAAATTGATGTACAAAGGCTGGTCCAAAAATAAGTTACGACCATCAATTTTCTTTTTCAAATAGAAACATATGTTTTTTATTTAATTTATTAATTCTGCATCGAATTCTAAGTATGTCTGAAAAGGACCGATTTATAAAAAAAAACAATTTGAACATTTAGTTTGATTTGTTTTTGTTTTTATTTTAATAAATCGGTCCTGTTCAGACTACAGAGTGAAATACATTTTTTAAATTTATTTCACTCTGTAGTCTGGAAAGTACCGATTTATTAAAAAAAAAAAAACAGAAAAACAAATCAAATTGAATGTTCAAACTGTTTCTTTAATAAATCGGTCCAATACCCAAACTCAACAGTTATCGAGAAATTTACAATTGAACATATCAATAACTGAGACCGTATCCTACAAAATTTATTTCATTCTGTTGTCTGAAAAGGACCGATCTATTAAAAAAACAGTTTGAACATTTAATTCGAATTGTTTTTCTGTTTTTTTAAAATAAATTGGTCATTTTCAGACAACAGAATGAAATAAATTTTGTAGGATACGGTCTCAGTTATTAATATGTTCAATTGTAAATTTTTCGATAACTGTTGGGTTTGGGTAAATTTCGAGAACATGGTACATGAAACATATTTAGAATTCGATGTAGAATTAATAAATTAAATAAAAAACATATGTTTCCATTTGCAAAAAAAAATTGAAGGTCGTAACTTATTTTTGGACCATCCTTTGTACATCAATTTATCATGAGAAAAACGGCAGCTAGAAATAAAAATCGACCTATCCGAGCGTTTTTCCATAAAACAAAACGAAAATTTTTAAATGAATTTATTCCAACCCGCGCGTCCTCACTGTATATATGACAAAAGCAAATGAAAAAGTAAACCTCAACACTAGATAAATAAATTTAAAATAAAAATAAAGAATAAATTAAATTAAAAAACCAGACTTTTATAAAATTTTAATAATCGTTTTTATCTGACGAATAGTCAAATACAGAATTAGTATCATTGTCGCAATGTACATTATTACTCCACTCTTTTGTTTTATTATTAATAACCACATGGCAAAAGCAAATGAAAAAGTAAACCTAAACACGAGATAAATAAATTTAAAATAAAAATAAAGATTAAATTAAATCAAGAAACTAGACTTTTATAAAAAAAATTATAACCGTTTTCATCTGACGAATAGTCAAATACAGGATCAGTATCATTGTCACAATGTACATTAATAATAAATTCTTTGTGGAAATCATGCATAGTATGTTCTTTAACAATATAATCTTTAATTTTCTTAATATGGACACAAATATTACTCCACTTTTTTGTGTTTTATTATTAATAAAGAAAACTGATTTTATAAAAGATTTTAAAATGTATATAAATGATGTAAATGTATCGGAGCACAGTACGAAGCAAAGACTAAACGACAAATGATCAAATAGTAGACTAATGTTTTCACGCCCGACTGTGTACTGCGCTCCCCATAGATATCTCTCATTTTATACTTTTTGTCGTTTTCTACGTAGGTACCATCAAGTTTGGATCGGACTCTACTTCCTGTTCGAATTTTGAAATTTAATGTATTCAAAAGACATTGCAAATCCAGTTCTAAATAATTTTATACTCTTGATAAATATATATAGAATACGTAATTTACGATATATTTGCAAAAAATCGCTATTCGGTAAGAGTAAAAGTGGTACTTCCGGTCCGAATTTTGAAATTTTTTTCATACAAAAGATATTTAAAACTATATTTTAAATACTTTTATATTCGTAATGTACCTGCCTAGAAAGCATCACTTGCGAGATATTCGCAAAAAACTGATTCTCAATAAGAGTAAAAGACCTACTTCCGGTAGGAATTTCAAAAAACTTTTTTAATACAATTTTTCTCAAATTTAATTTTTAGTACATTTAAACTCTTTATAAATTTGTTTAAACTTAGTAATTGACGAAATATTGGCAAAATTCAATTTTTTCACTGAAGTAAACTACTACTTCTGGTCTACCGATTTTGCTGAAAGACTAATTAGATCTCAAGAGGGAGATTATACACGTAAATACAAAATTTGGAATTGATATCTACAGCCATTTGGCCGTTATCGTGGTCACACACAGACACACACATTTTTTAAAAACTACTTTTTTGGTATCAGGAGACTTCAAAACGTGGACATCTGCAAAAATCTCGAGATCGAAAATTTTCATCATCACAATACTTCCTTATACTACGTATAAGAAAGTAAAACATGTACAGCCAGTTTCAGATTCGACTGAACATTTAGAGAAAAATACTAAACTCAAATCGAATCACACAGGAACATGAAAACATAGAAAATGAGGAAAAACAGTCGAGAGCAAAACTTTCTCAGGAAGCTATGAAAAAGTTATTATTATATTAGAGAATATTATTCCCACGGATATATTTTACTTTTATTACATTAACACAAAATACGGCTAAATCAAGACTGATTGTTTTTCTTCCGCACAATTAAATTATCACGCCATTCCAATGAAGACTAATCATAAATCCATGCATGCAATTAGAGTCTCGAAAAAGACACATCCACCGAGAACAATTACACGGGATATATCGGAATAATTGTCTTAGCGTTGTTTCCGTCGAACGACGAGCCTAGCGAGGCGCGCTTTCCCCAGCAAATTATCGAACGTCGGTCAAAATTTGCATTTTCATGCATGTCCGTCGCACTAATTCGGTTCTCTACGAGATGCCGGCAGGCCTACACTTTGTCTGCGCCAAATGAGACGGAAGAAAATCGGAATTCGAAGAGCAGAACAGACGCGACAGCGATCCGTGACATATCGATTTCTGAACCGTGGTTGGGAAACGTAATCGTCAGGATAGTTTTAATTACATTTTCTAAAATGCACGAAAACCGTAAGGTGGCGATGCAAGAGCGTGGTAGGAGGAGAAAGAGGAGGCGCTCTGGTCGGAATCGGAAGCATAATTAGATAGAAGTTAATTTAAGTGAAACAGCCGCTAGGAAGATTTTGAGGTTAAAGTGAGTTAAAGTACTTGAAGTTCAACAAGGAAAATTGCATTAATTTGTAGGTGTGTATACACATCAGACATATATATGTGTTAAGACTAGTGCTGCTGGGGAACAGAGATGGAATAGAGGTAAAGGGTGAACAACCAGAGGAAGTTTTCGAACATGCATTAATTAATTACATCGATCAGTTGTGGTCGTGCTGTTCTGAATGTAAATAGTCTAAATGCATTTCCTTGTACGACCGTGTAACACAACACGGGGAGAGTGTGATTTCATCATTTTGTATTGTTGTCTTTTTTGTATTGTTGTCTTGATTAATGAAATCCAGAACGGTCACAGATACCAATGCACAGTTGACAATTTCAAACGGAATTAGAGATGCAGGGGAGGCTAACCAGAATGAAGCGGTTATCAGTCAGAAAGAGACGAAAAATAAAACAGTGGGGAAAGTTTTGGTCGGTGTTGTGAACATGGAGAGGTTGGATAAAGCAGCAAACGAGAAGGATCTCACTGGTAGTGGTCCAGTTAAACAGAGTGAGTATGAGGGAGGTGACTTTGTGGAAGTGAGGAGAAGGACAAGGAAACCAAGAAATATTGTCATTGGCTCCAGCTCTAAGGAGTGTGCGATCCAAGCCGCTCCAAAGTATAGCTACATACATGTTTATAGACTTGACCCAGGAGTGCAGGAGGCCTCACTAATTGACTACCTGGAATCACAAAATTTTAGGGAAGTAAAGTGTACCAAAATGAAATCAAAACACCCTGAGGAGTATTCCTCATTCAAAATAGGAGTTACAATGGACCAAATAAACCACATTAAGAATCCGGAATTATGGCCAGCTGGAACATGCGTGACCAATTTTTTATGGCACATAGCCCGGAGGAAAGAGAAGAACACTTAAACAAAGTGAGTAGTCAAAAAATAATTTATAGTAATGTACAATCGCATCAGAATAAAGTAAAGCTCTTGAACATTAATATACAGGGTCTAGTCAATAAAATAGATGAACTGGCTGTGTACTTAAATACTGATAATATAGATATAGCTTGTATAACCGAAACGTGGTTGACTGACGATGTTGTGCAACGAATAAATATAGATAATTTTAAAATAGGTAACCATTTTTGTAGGAGTACTTATATAAGAGGAGGTGTGTTGATAATGATCAAAAAAGCAATCGCCTTTAAAAAGATATGTATGAATGAATCAATTGAGAAAACATTTGAGATAACCGGTATAGAAGTTCCGGTATTGAAGTTAATCGTACTTTGCATATACAGGGCTCCAGCTGCGAATTGTGCTATTTTTATGGAACAGTTGGATGGGTTGTTATCGAAAGTAACTAGCAGATACACATCAAGAAATATTATATTAGTTGGTGATTTTAATGTAAACATATTATCAGAAATGAACAACAAGTCACAACTAATAAATTTATTGGCATCGTATAATTTACAAAATGTGTTTGAGGAACCGTCGAGAGTTACCTCCAGATCAGCGACTTGCATTGATAACATGTACACTAATATAATGAGTGAAAAATATTCAAAACAAACGATAGAGCCCCACCTATCGGACCACCTTGCACAGGTGCTTACTTTAACTAAAGTTCCGAATTCTGGGTTACCTGAAATAAAAACAATTAAAAAACGGTCAATGAAAGATATAAATATATTTAATTTTAGGAAGAAGTTGCAAAATTTGAACATCGAAGCGCTTCGAAACAAAAGTGCTTTAGAAGCATTCTCATGGTTGCATGGCACTATAATGAGTCATTTTGACGAATCTATTCCCATGAAGGAAATCACAGTAAAGCCACGAGATAAAACAAAAGTTTGGATAAATACCGACATAGGCAAAATAAGAAACACAATGGACGCTCTGAGAGTAGTGATGATGGTGCGAGGCGATAGAGATTCAAAAAATGCATTCAATATTGTCAGGAGGGAGTATAGAAGAAAGATGCAAATGAGTAGAAGAGAAATGAACACAAAACACGTAGTATTATCGGGCAATAGACAGAAAGCGATATGGGAGGTTGTCAATAGAGAGGTTCAAAAATCAGGAAACACTGAGATGATTGAAAAACAACTTGATTGTAACTCTTTTCAGAGAAATTTTAGTTCTGTTGGACAGCAAATACTTGGGACCATTGGTAGATCTGAGCGAGCGCCTGATGTGTATCTTAGGAACATGAAAATAAATAATACCAACTCGTTTTATTTGAGCCCGGTGACACCACAAGAAATACTAGCAATCATAAAGTCCTTAAAAAGTAAAAGCTCTCAGGATATATATGGGTTTTCTACAGCTCTGTTGAGGGAGGTTGCAGTGGACATAATGGAGCCATTGGCACATGTCATAAATCTCTGTTTTATGGAGGGGGTCTTCCCAGATGCACTGAAACTGGCCAAGGTTGTACCGATCTTCAAGAAGGGCAAAAGAGATGAATATGAAAATTACAGACCCATTTCGATCCTGCCAGTGTTTTCGAAAGTATTGGAAACAGCCTAAAAACAGCGTTTGGTGGAATACTTCGAGAAGAACAAATTTTTCAACGAAAACCAACATGGGTATAGGCAGAAAAAATCCACAACAACAGCAATTGTCGACATTGTCGAGAGCATACTAACATCTTTTGATGAACAGGAATACACAGAAATAACAATGTTAGATCTAAGTAAAGCCTTCGATACAGTCGATCATCAAATTCTTTTAGATAAACTATGGTATTACGGAGTTAGAGGTGTACCTTTCCAACTGTGTAAAAGTTACTTGCAGAATAGGATACAGACGGTGTATTGGAATGGGGACTACTCTAGGGAGTACACGGTGACGTGTGGAGTGCCTCAGGGATCAGTGATGGGGCCAATTTTGTTTGTTATATACGTTAATGACCTTCCTGTAAACATAACGTCAGATGGCGTAACCTTGTTTGCGGATGACACAACGTTATTGAATAGGGACAAGTGCAAATCAACTTTAAACACGAAATCCAGTAATTCGTTAGATTGTGGGAAGGACTGGTTCGACTGCATGAAACTCAAATTAAATGAAGAAAAGTCTCAGAGAATACTATTTTCGACAAGAGATGAGCACCAAACTGCAACCCTACTCGGTTTTTGTATGGACGGTGGCCTGAGGTGGTGCCACCATGTCGACATGCTGTGCGGGAAGTTGTCATCGGCTTTGTTTGCACTTAGAAGGATAGGTCAGGTGGCTACCTACGAAGCGGCGCGTGTCACCTACTTTAGTCATTTCCACAGCGTGGCTACCTACGGGATTTTACTTTGGGGTGGTTCCTTCTCGGCTAGTAAAGTATTCCTGAAACAAAAGAGAGCGATAAGAATATTAAGTAAAATTGGCGATCAGCAAACAAGTTGCAGGGGACTTTTTGGGCAGCATGGAATACTTACCCTTCCATGCGTATACATACTTACCTGTGTAAAGCATGTGATGGAGAATCGTGGTGTTTATAGTGAGCACAGTGATTTCCACACATACAACACCAGAAACAAAAACAATTTGTCACTGCCACATCATCGAGTAAAATGCGCACAAGGAAGCACGAACTATGCAGCCATTAAAATTTATAATAAAGTGCACCATAAGATCAACGGTTTGCAATTCTCAAAGGCAAAAATAGTGCTGCGCAAACTGCTGATGGAGAGAGAATTCTACTCCGTTCAGGAATATTTGGATGCGAATCTTTGACACGATGGAGCACACGCTCTCCATTAAATCACTTGTTAACTTTTTTGTCACTGTTTTTTGTTGACTTTTGTTACAATTATTGTGGAGTGTGTAATTATGACAATGTCGATGTTCTTTTTGGAATTGTATGGCAGTAAATATATTATTATTATTATTATTATTATTATTATTATTATTATTATTATTACTAATTCAATCAAAACTTTTTTAAAAGCTAGGGTGGCGCTATTGTATAAGCTTCTAAGCATAAAATAGAATACGTTTATTCAGTATAAAGTCAAAATAAATACATACATATTGCAGTAGCTTTGCTTTCAAATTAAAATATAGTAATCTTGTACCAGCAGAAATTAACCAAAAACAACGATAATACAAAGCAGCATAATATATAACAAATGCAGAGATTGCGTTGACAAGTTAAAAAAACTCTTCAATAAATTTCTAAATTCAATCCCTATTAACATTCATATTATTCTTGTAGGTTCTAGCAGTGATCCTTCCTTTATTTGTCGACAACATTTCTTATTTAAAATTAAATAGGATAAGGTTAATAATAAAAAAAAAAAACTTAATCTCATAAAATATTTGTATTCAACTCAATACTTGATAACAACATCAGTAAAGAAATTCTTTTGCCACATGTGGCTGTAATTTAAGTTATTTTTCCAATCACAAACAAAAAGAAATGTATATTTTTATATATACGAAAAACACATTGCTTTTAATATATAATATAGATTTAAAATAAAAATATTACTCCTTGCTATCTTCAAATTTTTAATATCGTATAGTTTCAAAGAAATAAAATTTTTCTCTTACGACGCTGAATTTTATTTCAACAAAGACATTCATCTGCACGAAATGCCTCTGGAGATCTAAAATCTCGTAAAGTAGAAAACACCTTGATAAGACTCTCACCAATCGTCATATGTAAATATTTACACGACATACCACAAATTGGCTATTTGTCCATCAAACATGCTTATACCTTTACGTATTTAAATATGCTTGAAATCTTTATTAAATTTTTATCTAATAACTTGTTAATAATGCACAGTTAACATTGCTAGCAAACATTCTCACGTTGTGCCATTAATGCCCTTTTTACATCATTAACAATACTCCCATGATTTGTTAAATTAATCTACAATAGCAAAGAAAATAATATTTTATTCAAAATATTGACGATGTTAAACGCTTTGCTAAAAAAATGAACATTTTCTCTTGATTTCTATCTACCATTTTGATAATAAAAAAAATAATGAAATTAAACAAAATAACAATGAATTAATTATAATGTGATAAACTACTTATTGAAATCAAAAATAACTTAATACGTTTAACTAAAAATGATTTTATGCGGTGTATCTATACGCCTGCAATCAATTCAGCATGAAACAAAATTTTTACGTTCGAACAATTCAAAAGATCGGCAGCTTCTTCCCCTTTATCGTCGTTCGCGGCTTTTTATCATGTCGGTGATTGAAAAAAAAACAACTATTCGTCTGCAGCGCCACAATTCACGCACTAATGTTTATGTTGGCATTGTCCTGTTCATATTTGTTTTCTTCAATTTTTTCCCCAGCTTGAACTATACCTATATTGTTTTTGACTGTTAGAAATTACACAAAAATATACACACACAAATTGTTTATTATTAATGTCCGTGCACATTCGCGATTCCTTGTCTTGAGTAGGTATATTCTTCTTCCATTAACGCCATCCCTCATTGTATTTGTAAATGAATTTGTTGCCTCTTTCATCATTGTTTAAATACTTCCTTTTCCCATTATTTAACACTATCCGTATTTTTCTTTTGCAGACATCTTCGTTAGAAATAATCGGAAATACATTGCATACAGATGGAATCCTTCCTTTTATGATTACTTTGTCAGGAACATGGACCTTGACAGCTCTATCCCTGTCTTCGAACCACCTTCTGTCATCTTCGCGTAGGTTGATTTGTACGCAGCTGTTAACAACATTAACATTATTCTTTACTTTGTAGATTTATTCAGATTAAACCAATTTTATCCCATTATTTCTGGAACTTTTCTGGATTAAACCAGATTTATCCTGCTATTTCTGAAGTTTTTGCTTTATTATATCGTATCGAATAAAAAACACCTTTCTATATATCCTTTTTTTAAAAATTACTATTAAATATAAGTATCAGGTATTTATTGTATTGTTAAGTGTGACCATAAAATGTCTAACAGATAACAATCTTTTATAAACTTATTTTATTTCTTACGTCTATTCATGATGAAAGATGTTTTCATGTCGTGAATGTCTAATTTCACCTTTTTCATACAATTTTACAGCATTCAAATGACTAACTCTTTTCACTGTTCCATCTTTCATCATCACTCTCTCTCTGTTATTTATTTTTAACACATTATTAAGCTTGAAAAGTGGTTCACTTCTCAATATATTTAGTGCCACTCTTACACAATACAAAAAGTTTGGTTCGGCCTTTGTATACAGAAAATACATCTTGTGCTCCTCGTTTCTATAAATATAGAATACATGAATTTATTTTCGCGTTTATTTTTGTACCTTTCATATAAATTTTATTTCAATTTCAATTACCATATACCAATCATCATAATGTTACGCCGTTGCGGTTATGCAACTCATAATTCACTCTTTCAACAATTATGTTTACCACTAAAAATTATTTCCTTATTCTAATATTTAATTGTCTAACTATTTTATAATGCCTAACCAATAGGGATCACGGCAATATATAAATTAAAATTCATATATTATTATGCATGCATAAAATTGATGCACACTCTGCACTTGAATCCGGCATTCCAGCTACCAACGCACGGACACGTGTTTTGATATTCTTAGATGTCGCCAGCGTGCGAAAGTGTTTTGCTGGAGTGCCAAATGAACTCAAAATCTCCGGCAATATCGTTCCCTTGCATGACCGATGCTCGTGAGAAGATCTCGGCGACATCTGCCATGCAAAAACAACACGTCAGAGAGGTGTGATCTATCGTGATCTATGTTATATTCTAAATTACTACAGATATATGTGTACATCCAAGTATCTCGCCAACAGGTGGCGTACCTATATTCAATGATAAAAGACCTAGAATATGATAACTTAGTTATCGATAGATCACATCTCCCGGACGCGTTTTGGAACAATATATAAGATAATTAAGAATAACACAGGGCCACAGTGACAAAGGAGCACCGAGAAAAATTGAAGAATATGAAATTGATACTGTTAGGCAGCACGTATACTCCTTCTACAGAAGAAATGTTGTATCTACACTTGACTGCGTACATAAAGGAATCAGTGATGAGCCTATAAATATTCAGTGTTCTAAAGCAACCCCGTGTCGGACGCTAAAGAGAGCTGGTTTTGAGTTTGGCACTATAGATAAACGGCGCACAATTATGGAAAGCCCGAGGTTACAGAAACTTCGATATGAATACTTAACGGCAATTAGAAGGTATAGACAGGAAGAACGATTCATATGTTATTTAGACGAGACGTGGTATGACACCCATGACACAATTTGCAAAGTTTGGGTGGATAGTTCAAGTATGTGTAAGTTGGACGCGCCGGTTTCGAGAAGGAAGAGAATAATTATTCTTCATGCTGGGCCAGAAAAAGGATGGATCGGACAGCCGCTATTATCTGCTAAAAATGTTAAATCCTCAAGTTTGGATTACCATGAAGATATGACCTCATCTTTATTTGAAGAATGGTTTTGTGACACTTTGCTGACAAATTTACCAAAAGATAGTGTGATAGTGATGGACAACGCTGCGTATCATTCTCCACAGCAAAACAAAGTTCCTACAATTTGTAATAATAAGAAAGGTATTAACGAATTTTTAGCAGCAAATGATTTATATTTTGAGGATCATTATACAAAAAACCAATTAATAGAGGTGATGAAGACAAAAGAATATTTAAAGGATTATTATATGCCAAAGAAGCAGGACATACAATTCTGCATTTACCACCATACCATTGCATTTTCAATCCCATTGAATTGATATGGGCCCAACTGAAAAATACCATAAGATGAACAAAACAAACACCGAAATTTAGTGAAAGCAGTCTAACAAACATAAAAAATGCTATGTAACATATAACTGCTGTAAATTGAAAAAATGCTGTTAAAAACGCAATAACAAAAGAGGACGAATATATGCGCATGTACAAAATAGTAGCACCTTTCATTATAAATTTGCAATACGATTCAGACACAGACACCGATTTGCAAAACGACTCAATCACAGAAGATGATTTATGAAATGCGGTGACGCATAAAAATTTTATTGTGTATTACAAACTAATTATCTTTATATATCTATATGTATCCACTACACATGTTTCCACACAATTTGTAATTTTTTCTTTGTATATATACAAAATGTTTAGATATATTTTATTATATACTTGAAATTAACAGCGTTTTAAATAGGTAAACCGTGTGCGTTCAATAAGAAGACCAAGTATAATAATTGTCGTCACAGAACGTGGTGCAATAAAGCATTAGAGCCGTTCAAAGTTATATACTTATAATTTAAAATAAACTATACATTAAATTACACACTGTATATATCGATTACGTCATAGAAGCAGCCTTGACGATACATTTTTATATTTTGATTCCTTTATCCCCAAATGTTCTGTCGTAATACCGACGTATGTACTAGGCACGTAAGAGTTATTCCGAAGAGGTTGGCCATCCGTCTAGCATAGTTCCGGCAATTATTTCCGTTCGCTTGCTGAAAATATCAAAGTAGGTGATTGTAAAGTGCACGGAACGTTACTTCAAAGGGGGATTTATGCCGTGCCTAATACTACATACGTCCTCCAACGTACGTGATAGATTTTTAAAAGAAAAAATTCGCTTGACGTCTTCTCAATACTTCTGATTTCTTCTCTATTTATGGGTAACGTATGTATCTAGGTACATACATATGGTATATGTACATACATTCAAGTATCTAGTTTGAAAATCGTATATGTCGATATCAGAGAGCTTTACTTTGTCGATATTTTCGAAGATATTTGCCTTTTCTGTACTCGACAAGGGAATTCCATTCATGTGGGAAAATGTACGCCAACAGAACTTACTAGTTTCATAAAATTGTTAGAATTTTGATTCGGATATCGCAGCTAAGTGGGATCTCTGCAAGCAATAGGTATCAAAATCTTCGGCTATTAAAATAGAATTATAGTCTGTCCATAGATGTAACGATTTTACTTCTTAAACAGTACTCGATCTTCACAAAAGAAATTAACCCAACCCTGCTAATTCCTTTCTAGCACGGGTGGTTCACAGGAACGTATTCACAAAGATTATTATACTAAAAGTCTATTATAAGAAAATTGATATTCGATTATATAATATATTTCATTTTTATTTAATTTTTAGGGTAAATATATGTTTAACACAAAAATCAAATAAAATACTATAATTACTAAATTTCTGCAAGGAATTCTACCTTATCGGCTCTAAGTACTTATCTTATATACATTATCATTAATTTATAACTTAAATACTGTTTCAATCATGAGAATCACTAATTTCATCGTCATCCACATAAGTGTCTGGTGTAATTAATGCTTCTTGA
This sequence comes from Amphimallon solstitiale, assembly GCA_963170755.1. NCBI lineage: Eukaryota > Metazoa > Arthropoda > Insecta > Coleoptera > Scarabaeidae > Amphimallon > Amphimallon solstitiale. The sequence goes on from OY720675.1 coordinate 8,495,665, forward strand.
GTCGTATTTATTGCTGTTTCGCTAAATTTGGGAGCGGTATTTTTGCGACGAATGTGTTGCTTTAGTGAACTCCAAATCAACTCTATAGAAGTAGTATATACTGTGTGACCTCCAGCAGTTGCAGCATTATCAATAAAATAGTGTTTTTAAAATATTTTCGTACGCAAGACTTTCAGGAGTTTTTTCTTCGAATAATCTGCCTCAAAACAAAAGTCATGCTACTCTAAAAGTTTTGATATTTCAAATTCTGTGCTTGACCCATTAAGTACTTTAATAACTTGTCGTGAGTGGTAACTGGCATAATCCATAACAATGACACTTTTCGTAAGTAAAGACGGTAGTAGTTTATTCACGCACCACTCTTCAAACAATGAACTTGTCATATCTGCATGATAATCCAAAGACGACGACTTTATGTTCTTTGCAGACATTAATACATCACCAACCCAGCCATCCGCAGATTCCTCGTTCAATAATTATTTTTTCCCCCTTAAAACAGAATCATTAACGGAAAACATTTTCGAACCATCATCCCAAACTTTCTATATAGTATCATGGCTGCCATACAACGTTTCATCCAAGTATCAAATAAAATATTTCTCTTTTCTAAATACCTTCACTTTCGTCAGGTATTCATACCGCAGTGGCTACAATCTTTGCGACTCTGTAATTGTTCGCCGCTTAGGAACTTTTTTTTCCTTTGTAGAATTGGTACATTTTATAATATATAAAAGCTATTCGAGTTACCCGCTCTAATCGCCTTGGTTGAAATAGCTTAACCGAACCGTCAAAATAGACGAAAATTGGCAACGGGGGGCGCAGAACTCCTCACTGGATTCTGGAAATTAAAAGCTGTCCTTTGGCGTGGGCGTACGGACGACTTTAAACCGCTCCTCGACGGAGAGATTTTCCTTTTTAGTGGAGCGTGTGCAAAGAAATGGTCTTTTAAAGGAGAGCGTGCAAAAATCGGCACTAGGACGTTATGAAAAAATAGGACGAACGGCGTTCGTAATGAAAAAATTAAGCAAACCACAGTAAAATCGTACCAAATGTCAGGTATGACAGGCACACGGAAGAATTGCAAAAGCTTTACCTTGACGAAGAAATGTCACGCCGTCGAGGTTTAGAGTGCCGAAAGAGGGTTGGACCCCAAAAGAGTGCACTTTTCCGCGACGATTGAGTGAACTGTCCACGTGCCAAGTATTTCGCTGTCGAAGGTACGACTCATTTAAAGCTTTCCTGCATGGAGATGCGGACATATCATTTTGACAGGTGCACAAAAAAGTTTCATGTTTCGATAGAAATTTTCTAATAACGCTGAAAGGTATTAATTTACAAATAATGCGTGATATTGTCACAGTTATCCCGATTCATAATTATCAGGACCATGGCGATGAGCGCAAAGAACTAACAGTTAGAAGACAAACAGGCAACACGAGCCCTTTCGTAAAGTAAGGTGGAAGGAATTATAACGCTACAAGGTGAATATAATAACATTTTAAAATTACAGTCTTAAACGTTTGCAGGTTGCGTTTATTAAAAAATTAGAAATATCAAAGACAGGCAAATATATAGATCGAGAAAACATAATTACTTCACTACTTAAGAAAATCCGATTTCTCCTAATTCGGTCCATTACTTCATTTGCAAGTTTTCTCGGTACCTGCGACAAGAGATAACGGTAGTCCCCGACAATCCTCTTAAATCCTAAAAGGTTTAATCGTTACATTGATGGACAGACTATAACACATAGATCACATAATCAGTTGGAGTGAGGTTCTTTAAAAAAATTCTCCCACATTTTATAAATATTTGATTGGTTTCAATTAAACAGAATTTTGCACTCTTTCCTAAGGAGACTTTAGAGTTTCCTTCAAATGTAAAATCATCTTTACTGAAAGTACTCCTTTATTGTTGAAAAGTGTATCAACAATGTTCGGAATTTACGAAAAAAATACTTCTTGAAAATTTATTTAAATGCCCCAATGTCATCCACTAGACAATCTCAGTTTTCTTTTCCGTAGTCATTTCCATCAGCTTGATCCAAACCAACATCTGACAATATTTTTCTGTACCACTCCAGATTATTATCTTCCTCTCACTTAGTACTAGTAGTTTTATGTTCCTTTTGGTTTGAAGGAACAATTCATTTTTCTCCTAATTTGAAGAAAATGCTGTTCTGTTTCACTTTATAAATCAAACGCACTTGTAGATTTGATTATGAACTATATTTACAACGATGAACAAACAACTCAATAAAATATTTACACGAGTAAACGCGCTCAATATGGTTTGAACTCTGTAATGTAATGCTAATGTTTTTGAAACATCAGCATTACATTACATTTTACCTAATGTTAGAAGACCAAATAAAGCGTGGTTAACAAAAGTAATTAGGTACAAAATTGTGGCATTTTTACAAATACTACACTAATGTATCAGGAATCGATACATATTGTTCACAAAAAATACTGTAATAAACCCACCAGCAATGTGCTATTTAAATAATGAACTCTATTGCTTATTATAACTGAAATTTGGGTAGGTACTGCAGTTTATGGTGCGCTTAAAATAGCAAAAAACAAAACTAATTACACCTATACAGTGTTAGGCACTGATACTAAGAAATAGAAAGTTGGGAAACTTTGCAATTAGAAGCTATCTAAAAGACTTATGGTGGGATTCTGAAACACTCTCGTAAGCTCCGATTATCGTACTCCCTAGCAACGAAGTGACGTTATATGACGATTTTCGGAATTTTTACAGTTAGTGACGTAGAAGTGTCAAAACGTTCACGAATGAAGATTTTGTAGGTTATATTTTATATTTATTATTGTTCTTATTTGCAAACATGGATATGACTTTATAGCATTATTGTTAGATGTAGATCACAACATGTAGGGATTTGTCTATGTAAAATATATGTATAGAGTATAATATATTCGCTTTATTCCAGAAATTATATGCGTATTTTACGAAAGCAGTTAATCGATCATGTAAATCCCTAACAGGCATTTTAAGCAAAAGTTTAGGCGTTCAAAGTCTTATCCAGGTACTGGATAAACATATTCATCAAAATAATATACAAATAGTTACAATTGAAGATTTTGTGAAATGCTTGTACCTATACAGTGTACATAACATCTTTGTTACAGGTCTTAACAATATTAAGTTTATGGATATTTTACATTATTTGGTAGATACCAGAATAATATTGGTGCCAACAGCTTGTTATATCTGGCCAGATATCAGTCAGTCGTATAATTCATAAGATCTGTCATATGATTATGAGGAAATTTGTTGAGCGGATAAAATTTCCAGTGAATTGTGAATCAGAAAAGGGTAATTTTATGTTGTACAAAAACATTCTAATAATGTAATCTACATATTTCAATGCAGGTGATATTGGTTATCTTATGCAACTATGATTATTCACTCCAATTAATAATTCCTCAGAAGCGTGCTTAATATTGAACTGAATATTATTGAAATGATAAATGCTATTTTGTAAAGTAGTTATTGGTGTTTCTTCAGATTCCGCACAATAATGTGCCCCTGTAAAAATAGCAAGCATAATTTACAAATGTTGTATAATGTATATCATGGCACTAAAGAATAATTTTCTATTACATAAGACAATGACTAACAAAAGCAGATAAAATTGAGACTTATTTTCTATATTTTATTATATATATATATATACTTCGTTTAGTTCAAAACCAGAAAAATAATTATTTGGAAATTGGAAGAATGTGATGCATCACAAAGAGACTGAAAGCATGCACTTATATTTTTAATATGGATACAAGTGTTTAAAACTAATTTAAAACAAACGGGTTGTCTTATGAACCAAACACTAAGCATGAAAATAATGTACATATTTAACATATTAGAAGTAGGATATGTGCAGTGAAACTTGTGTAAAGGATTTATTTCAAAATCTTGAATTATATTGAAAATCCGTTGAAAGTATTTGGTAAAATATTAAATTTACCATATAAATTTAATACTTCAGAGCATTTACATAATAACAAAACATACTCATGAGATATTTAAGAAGTTTTCCACTCTTTAGATAGGTATAAAAAAAATGAGGAAATAGTTTATTATAGTCCATCAGTCGATGCATATTTTAAAATGAAGTATGCCTTTACTATAATTCACATATATCTCATAAGTTTATTTGCTTTACTATGTAAATACTTTTGCTTGGAGTCTTTCATTCATTGGCATATACATATATTTTTTTTCTAAATATTGTTTATATTCCAGGTACTATAATTGCTCCAATGTCTTCATCATTTTATAATACATATTAGCACACTTATTAATCCATTAAACAATAAATTTTCATATTCTTATCTTTCTTTTGAGTTGAAAAAGTGCAAATTTCAGCATAATGAATATTATTCTCCTGTAAAAACTCCAAATAAAGAGAACTTTCCATTACTATAATTTCAGAGAATCAACAACAAAATCCTGCAATAATATCGAATTATTTGGTGTACCAAGTACAACAATACATCACAGGATTGGTCGATTTTCTAAATGCAAAATCATCTATATCCTTCAACCATTTATATACTTTGCCCTATGCTATAGTCCGTACCAACTTTCATGAGCTAAATTTCGTGGAAGACCGCTACATCACTTTCTTGGAATCGACCCGACCCTCGAGTAGAATAAGGCACGCAATTTCTCGTTTAAGCTAGACACTGTGATGACTCTGACAGAAGAAGAATTTGTTTCGGTTAATGTTCAAGACTGCATAAAGTGTTGCCGACATGTTGTTCAAGCTGAAGACAATTACTTACAACATGAAATTCGAGTTGATGTGCTGAAAGAAAATTTAATTATAACAGATTCTGATAGTGAAACATCTAATGACACTGACTTCGAAAATTTATCAGATTAAGGGGCTGTGGAGGTTATCCAAATAAGTATGTATTTTTTATGCTAACGTGTATATTATTAAATTGTATCATCACATTTATCTTTTATTATTATTATTATATTTATCTTTCTGTCAAATAAATAAAAATATTGTAACAATACCTTTAATTAATAAAGATACGATTACACTCAGATAAATTTAATAATATTTATTCTTACTATGTGTTTGAAACCTGTACTAATTCTCGTCTATATATAAAATTGAAATCTTTATGTACTTTTTAAATCTATTTTCAAATTCTCTCAGGTAATTTTTTATTTATGCCCTCACTAACTCAGTTCTTATATAAAATATTTAAACTAATTATTTCATATGTTGCTAACTTCCCTTGAATCATCAAAACCCAAACAGTTGCCTATATGTAACTTTTTCAATATCTGCCTATATCATAGGATATTTACGTTTTATATTTCTTAACTTTATAAATCAAAGTTTACAAAACAGTTATTCTTTAGTGAATTATGATGTGTATTTCAACTTTATCTTCAAATAACAATACTTACTGTGAACTCAATCTCAAGGTATATATTAACATACTATTCAAATAATAATATAATCACTGACAGTTGTTTTTTCTATTTATAGGTTACGGTTCTAAGCGTCATATCTGTTTCATCAATTTAATTCAAAAACCTTCTTTATATACCAAATAAAAACAAATGTATCAAACTAATTTGTTTAATAAATCAGGCAAATTATAAATTATATGGTAGTTCTCAACACACACAACCAAATAAGACATTCATGGAAGTACCAAGCTTGTTTACGTAAACAATCTTTTGACAATTTATATGTGCATGAAAATACACCTTTCGTGGATCGAAAAATATACAAGTAAGTATATTAATTATATTATTTTAAAAATACTGTATAGTTTTTGTATGGAAATCAAATACCCACACAAATTAATCAGTTTTAGTTTGCCGATCAGTTTTTTTTGACTTCTAAAAATTATACAAATGATGATACAAATTAATGTTGTGCACAGAACTTACAAAATATCTTTTCTTGATTATCAACACAGTTATAATGTACGTATAAATAATAGATCTCTAAATTTTGATATACTTTTCAATTCGAAACTGATAAATTCAAATTATTTCAAAGAATTATACGACCTGTTATTACTACTGAACTGGTATTCTTATTTATACACCAAACGATTTTCTTTTTAGCTTGTCGAAGACATTTCCTGGAATCAATGAGGGAGATCCTTTCCTTTTCCTAATTGTCTGGAATGCTCGGAATGTGGACTGTAATGTCTGCTATCCTGTAATACCTTCAACCTCTGCAATCAACTAGAATCTCGAACCGTCGAACGCTTTCGTGAAGACCTTTGAAACCTGCCTTTCCTCTACTGGACTGGAATACCTGTGTTAGCTGCTATGTTGAATATCTCGTATCTTTCAAGTCCTGGACTAAACTATTTGTATAACTTCTGGAATTTCACCAACTCTCCAATGCCATAAATCTCTCGCCAAATATGGAATAATATTTACCAATGCAGTAAGTTTATTTTTAAATTGTAATTATATATTTCTTCGCTTTCTTCTCAAGTATGAATATTCTTCAATTATTTCTTTATTCGTTACCGAAATTCTTTCTTCTAATTTATTTTTAATTATATTTGCATGATACAAAAAATGGTACTATTCTGGAAAATGTTGCAATCACCTAATAAATATCTGCTTTCTTTTCTACTATCTCCTAACCACTTCTTTTACACTTTTGTATAATGATGAATCTCTTAATTATGTGTTTTTCGGAAGGAAAATTTCGTTTTCCGAAAACACATCTACCGCTTTTCTTAAATTATTTTCGAATCTCTTACTATTTATTCCCCATATCCCTGGCAATAAATCCTTAGTTTCTATAATATCCAATCATATTGTTCCACACATTATAATAATCCAAAATATGTTTTATTTGTAATTGAATATTTATAATACCTTTTTGTAATTCCAAAAATTTATCAATTTAATTCTTTACTTTAATTTTCACAACCTTTTATACCCTTCGGCAAACCAAATACTCAATACTTTAACTATATTATTTTAAATGTCAAAATCTGACACTTCTTACATTTGAATTTTAGCGCGTAACTATACATCATTTTCCAACCTTTATGATTCAAAATCCATACTAATATTCTCTATTTTTTCAAAAGTGTTAATTAAACAAGCTTTAACAAATAATATTACATATAAAAATACAACAAGTAACATTTACAATTCTACTTTCAGAAATGGGAAATATTACTACAACAAAGAAACCTGATAGGCAACCAACCACTCGATGCAAGGCGAACTTCAACATAACCCGATATGTAACCAACTTTACACGGTTCACAAAAACTATAGGGAAATACCCAATTAATATTCTCACAATTATTTTAAGTATAATTTAAATATTCTCACATCTATTTATTTAATTATAGTTTGGTCCATAAAATATTACCATCTTTTATTTTTTTAATACTCACTACAAGAACATATACAGTATATTTTATTAACATTAGTACTTCCATCATATCCTTACTCATCTAAGTAAGTGAACTACCACATATGCCCCTTTTTTAATAAATCTAAATTTCTATAGAATATATAAATTTATATTTATTCAACAATCTATACTAAAATGATGTACTTCAATTTGTACTACTACTGTAGCATAACTATACATTCTCATATAAATCCATGTACATTTCTTAATATTTGGTATATAAGATAATTATTTACCTCACTGTATCTATTTTCATTTTTAACTCTCAATTATTTACAACAAACCATTTTAACTAATCTTATTCTCATAAATATACTAATTTATACCAACATATTCAAAATTTACATCTTTATCCATTTGTCTTCATCAATAATGTCATAAAATGTATCTTTTAACATTTCTATGCTTTCTATATAAGTAACTTTATTCCTTTTCTTATCCAATCTTATACCTTCTTTGTATTATCCTATTCATGATTTTAAACCCTCTAAAAATTCTTATCAATATTATAATCGAAACTACTTTTAACATTTACTGGTGATTACTTTTAAGTTGTATCTGTTACTTCTTCAGATATTTAATAGCCTCTTCAAAATATGCTTTACATATGCTCACTTATTCTTTATTATTTTATTTTATATAACTGTTCCTAGCTGAACAAAAACCCTATACCTATAATAGACATTTTCGTCTACCTTTTCAAACTTTCACTTTTGGAAAGTACACAAATTATATTTTCGTTTTTTAAGGCGTACGTGACCTACATATTTCTTTTATACATTATTATTCTATATATTTATTATCATTTTGGGTTTTATTTACCCTTTCATACATAATCTCTATAAATTATTCCATATATTTTTATGTTTCCCTTTTATTATTTATTATACATAGCAAGCATTCATTATTATCTTTTCTATACATATTTTATTTTATAGGCTTCTTCTATTTGTATATCACATTTTATTTTTTTATAACTCTTAATGACTTTAATATTTCTTGACCATTAAATGCTTTTATTACTCCGATAAATATCCTTTAAAAAATTTTTTTTTTTTAATAAGGTTCCTTCTTACTCATCTTTCATATATCTACTTTATACATTTCTTCACATTTTTATACTCGTATGTTTCTTTACTTACTGTAAAGTTACTTATATACTCCTCTAACACTTATATTTACAAATTTTATAATGTAAGGAATGAGGAAAATAAATTAAATATTACTAATTTCTTCATACTAACTAATCTTTTCAACTCTTCTTCGTCTTAATAATTCTATCCTGATTCAATTAATTTAGAGCAAGGAAATAAAATACATAAACCTTTGTTAGATCATTTTAGCTAAAATTTCTTACATGATTAACTCAATTATAAAAAAAAATTAAATGCACATACTTATATCCCGTTTTTTTTATGACATACTTTTATAGAAACAAAATACATTAACCATGCCCCTAAATTTTGGTTCTATTAATTTTGATGTAGCTCTGGTGGGTGGTAGCGCTATTTACCAACGGTTGTCGCCCTATGAAATTCAACCGCCATGCCCCTAAATTTTGGGCTTTATTATATACAGTGTAGCTCTGGTGGGTGGTAGCGCTATTTACCAACGGTAACTGGCCCTTCAGTACCGCCATGCCCTTAAATTTTTTAACAATTATACTTCATCAATATAATCATGTAACATTGAAATATAATAAGTTCCTTTAAGATATCCCGTTTCTTCATCAATTAATTCATAATTGTTTAATCCTATTTTCCGATGTATTAAATACGGTCCCGAATATGGCCTTATGAGTTTTGCTATACTTTTGTTCCTTCTATCCGTTACTCGTAACGCGCGTACAATAACTTTATCGTTCTCATTATACACCTTATATTTACGTTGTTTTTCTTTTTTCTTCTGCTCCCATTTAATTTTTCGTCTCATTAATTTTTGTTTAATTTGTTCATATCTGCCTCCTATTTCTGCAATTTCATCATCTTGCCAAGGCCTTTGTGGAGGTTGTCCTGTGAAAATAGTTATTGGACAAGCTTCATGTACGGTACTTGGTGTGTTATTCATTACAAATTCAATTTGTTTTAAACATCTGGCCCATTTATGATGTCGATCTTCGAGTAATATCCGTAAATATTTAAGAACTTCTTTTATATACCTTTCCGATGGATTAGCTTGTGGATGACGAATCGATATGTGATGAGATTTAATATTTCTTTCATCTAAAAATTCATGATATCTCTGATTCATAAAATATGTTGCATGATCAGATAATATTGTTCTTGGAGTCCCATACTCAGTTATATATTCTTGTAACGCCTGTAATACAGTATCTGTATCACATTTCTGTGTTGGTATTAATCGCACATGTTTCGAAAATATATCACATAACACTAAAATATTTCGATATCTTCTCGTGCTCGGAATCAGATTTGAAATAAAATCAATTGCTACTAATTGTAATCTATCATCAGCAACAATACTTAAACTTATATTCTGATTTGTATAATTCTTTTCTTTTGCTAAAATACAAATTTTACACCGTTTAATTTCTCTTTTAATTATCTTCTCGTCATTCCGGCAATAATAAGCTTCTCGGAACATTAACCAACATTTCCTAGCTCCTATATGTGTATACATTACATGTAAATGTCGTATAATATTAATCGTGTGTTCTTCATTCGTAACATATACCTCCAGATCGCCTATCTTCTTCAAAATTATCCCTTCATTCATTCTCATTCCTTTATATGTACCTATTGTCCGTAATCTATTTTTAATTATCTCCAACTCAGGTGTATCTTGAGCTTCTCTGATTCTTTGTACTGAAAAAATACCTTCTGATCCCAATCTTACTAAGTTTATATGTACATTTGTTGTTTTTGTTTCACCATGTTTTCTACTCAGTACGTCAGCTGCAATCATTTCTTTACCTGGTCTATATATAATTTCCATATCATACTGCTGTATTAATAACGTCCAACGGTAAATCCTGTTATTATTTAATTTCGTAGTCATAATATTCAGCAACGCCTTGTGATCTGTCTCCAATCTGAATTTCTTCCCTATGAGGTAATAGCGTAACTTAGTTAAAGCATAAATGACAGCAAGCATCTCGAGTTCTGATATCCCAAATTTCCTTTCGCACGGTTTTAAAGTTCTTGACGCGAAATATATTGGAACCTCGATACCATCTTTGATCTGTACTAATTCGGCTGCTACGGCTACACTTGATGCATCTGTTCGTACGATGAAATCTAAATTAAAATCCGGATGATACAACTTAAGATTTTCTACAAAATTTGATTTTAACTGTACGAAACAATCCTCACATTCTTCAGTCCACTTCCACTTCATTCCTTTCTTTAGTAGATTTAACAACGTACTTGTCTTTTGGCTATAATTAGATACAAATTTCCTATAGTAATTCAACAACCCAAGAAATCCTCTCAACATTTTGAGTTTATTAGGTCTTGGATAATTTTGTATCTCTTCTAATCTTTGAGGATCTAATAAAATATTTTGTTGGTTAATAACGTAACCCAAGTAATTGACTTCTTTTTGGCAAAACTGACACTTAGATAAATTTAATTTCATACCATTAACTTGTAATGTATTAATAATAATCTCTATATGATTTATATGAGATTCTATGTCATCCGAAAATATTATGATATCATCTAAATAATGAAGGGCGAATTTCTCATATTGGTCTAGTATTTTATGTAGAAATCTAATCAATCCGGCAGGACTACTTTTTATGCCGAAAGGGCATACTTTAAAATGGTAAGTAATTCCATTTACGTTAAATCCACAGTACTTCCTAGAATTCTCGTCCAATCTTATTAACCAAAATGCATTCTTAAGGTCTAATTTGCTATACCATTTTTTATTACCGCATTTTGTAAGTAAAACATCAATATTTTGTGGTATTTCATGCTCAGGCATGATCCTTAAATTAATTAAACGAGCGTCAATGCAAAGGCGAATAGAATTGTCCTTCTTCTTAACCAACACAACAGGACTAATAAAATAGGTGTTCGATCTCTCGATAATATCAGCTTCTTCTAATTTTCTAAGTTCCTCATTGACACGATCTTGGAAAAAATACGGAATAGGATAATTTTTACACGATAACGGCGAATCATCATTTATCAATAATCGATGCTCATAATCTTTAGCAAAAACAACTTCATCATTAATTAATTTTATATTCTTAGCTAAAATTTCTATTAGACTTTCTTCAATCCAAGGTTCTGGTAATTTTTGTTGTAAAATAAAAGTTTGAATGTCAGCTACATTTCTTATTACTTTAACTTCTTGTTTATCTTCTATTATTACAGCATTTCCATATTCGTCATTTATTTCCGATCTAGGTAATTCAAACATTGCTCCTTCCAAATGTTCTTGAGCATCATCATTCTCTGCACGATCAGCTATAATGACATTATTTACCTCGTACTGTATATCCTCCTTGTATTCAATATAAGCGTTTATTTCTTTTAAATCCACAACCTTATCTAATAAAATTTCCTTTCCTTCAATTTTAATCTTGTTTTCTTCAAAATCTAAATTCATTCCCAGCGCTCTCATATTATCTATCCCTAATATGCAATCATAAAACAAATTCCCTAACAGATAAAATTGCATAATAAATTTGTGTCCATTAATCACTACATCTATACATAACCGCTTATTAATACAACCCATTTTTCCCCTATTCGCAGACATAACATTAGTATTTTTGACTTTAATAATATATTTAGAATATTCAGGTATATTCATTATCATTTCTTCTTTTATGAGTGATATTTCAGCACCAGAATCTAACAAAGTTTTAAATTTAACATCTCTAATACTAATTATGCAAAAAGGTAAACTTTCAAAATTATTAATTATATTTCCCATATCTAAACCATTCTGAACATTCCCCATTCCTGTTATTTTACTACTACTAATTATATTACAACTAACACTACTATTAACAAAATTATTTATTAATGAGATGTTCCCGGGATAGCATTCTGATATGGATCCAATTTCATTTCCAAAATTGGCGTTTTTTTTTCTTCCAAACCAACTCCAATTTCATTTCTATCTTGATTATGAACCTGACTACCAGTAAATCTCCTATCTGATTTTCTCCAATCTTGCATTTGTATATTATTCACCTGTCTAGAATTATTATTTCCATAATACCTTTTATTTTGTTCTTGATAGTCATTGTTATGAGGAACTTGTCTTGCAGATTGATTAATAAAAGGATTATTCCTATTTGTACTCGGTCTTCCATTCCCTCCATTTGATATACTTCGATTATTGTTCCAATTTGAGATACCATTCCCTTGTGTATTATAACTTCTATTATAATTATTACTCTGATGACTATTAAATTGGTAAGGTTGTCTTGCTCCAAAATAATTATTCTGACTACTACTAGGTTGATTATTCCTTGGATAAGCATTCTGTTGAAAAGGGGTATTATTACGAACATAATGATTATTCACACCACTATTATTTGACATACGTTGCTGATTATTCTGAATATCATTTCTTCCATTTAATTGACGAGATTCCCTATATTTAACACCGTCTGTATAATCATCTAAACGTCTAAGAATATTAATCAACTCATTCATATCCGTGACATTCTGACAAATAATTGCATGTGTGTCAACAGGAATAAAGTGTTGTAATAAATGTTGAGATATAGTTTTTTCGTCCAAATGAGATATGTATCGACAATAGTTAAACATTCTTTGTGCGTAAGCCTCCCTCGAAGATTTACCTGGTTGATATCTTCCTGTTAACAACCTCTGATGTGCTCTGCTTTGTTGCGTCTCACTCCAGAAATTATTTTTAAATAATTCCACAAACTTACTTAAATCATCGCAATTGTCTTCAACCCGTTGAAACCAATCCGCTGCACCACTGTTTAAAGTCGCTCTAATAATATTCATTTGGCTCCTAAAATCCTGTATCTCTTCTATATATCTTAGAATATTTGTCAAATAGGCCATTGGATGAGTGGACATTTTATCCCCACTAAAATGAGTTATATTCTCAATTCTGATACCATTATTTAAAACATTGTAAACCGGAGGACATGTTACATGAGGGATGTTAATATTCTGAGTCTTTAATAAAAGATCTTGTATTTTCGTCTTCTGTTCTTCACATTCTTTCAGAATATCTTCCATACTCAACTTCTGCGCAATAGTAGTATCAGTCGATAATTTTATTTCTTTTAAACATCTATCTTCTGTATTTTCTATTTTCTTACAAAAATTCTCTTCTAATTTTTCTGTTTTGTCGGAGACTTCTTTATTTACCTGATCAACTTCATCCCGTATGCGTTTCGCTAACTCCTTATATTTCTCGCTACTATTCTTATCTATTTGTTTTACATTTTCTTGTATTACCTTAATTTTACCTTCAACCTCTTGTACTTTATTTCTAATAATATTTTTAACTTCCGTATCCTTAATTTGTAACTTTTCGTCTACTTCTTTCCGCATTTTCACTTCCCTGCTATCCATTTCAATAGTAATTTCTTTAACCTTTTCTTCTGTATCTCTCAGTAAAGATTTCTTTAATTCTTCCAGATTTCTTCTATTTTCTTCTCTAGTATCAATGCTCGCCTTTTCCAACTTATCCAATTTTTCTCCTAATTCTTTTTTATCCTCCTCTCTATTTTTCTTATTCTCTTCACTAGCCTTGTCAAGTTTATCCATTAACTTCTTATTATTCTTTTCACTATCCTTGTCAAGTTTATCCATTAACTTCTTATTATTCTCTTCACTAATTTGTTTAAACATTTGTAGAATTAATTCCATATCTGCTGTTGTATTCGACATTTCTGTTTTAGAAGTCTCTCCTAATATTTCCACCTTATCACCTCTATCCTGTGTTTCTCCTGTCTGTTGAATACCTTCCTGAACTTGTAATATAATTTCTCCTCCCTCTGGTACATTCACATCCTGACCAACCTCCTCTTCACTATCGCTAGACGATTCAGATCTATTTAATCCGAAATTACTCTTAGATCTGGTATTCATTTTCAATAATTGTAGTACACACTTCCTTATACCTTGATATACTTTAAACTGATTTTATTACCTTTGTAAAATGTATACTAATGTTATCGCTATTATTATAATTAATAAAATATTTGAAATATGTTTTTGCGAGTCTTATTTTAATCGCTCCACGTTGGGCACGCCATAAAATGTAACAATACCTTTAATTAATAAAGATACGATTACACTCAGATAAATTTAATAATATTTATTCTTACTATGTGTTTGAAACCTGTACTAATTCTCGTCTATATATAAAATTGAAATCTTTATGTACTTTTTAAATCTATTTTCAAATTCTCTCAGGTAATTTTTTATTTATGCCCTCACTAACTCAGTTCTTATATAAAATATTTAAACTAATTATTTCATATGTTGCTAACTTCCCTTGAATCATCAAAACCCAAACAGTTGCCTATATGTAACTTTTTCAATATCTGCCTATATCATAGGATATTTACGTTTTATATTTCTTAACTTTATAAATCAAAGTTTACAAAACAGTTATTCTTTAGTGAATTATGATGTGTATTTCAACTTTATCTTCAAATAACAATACTTACTGTGAACTCAATCTCAAGGTATATATTAACATACTATTCAAATAATAATATAATCACTGACAGTTGTTTTTTCTATTTATAGGTTACGGTTCTAAGCGTCATATCTGTTTCATCAATTTAATTCAAAAACCTTCTTTATATACCAAATAAAAACAAATGTATCAAACTAATTTGTTTAATAAATCAGGCAAATTATAAATTATATGGTAGTTCTCAACACACACAACCAAATAAGACATTCATGGAAGTACCAAGCTTGTTTACGTAAACAATCTTTTGACAATTTATATGTGCATGAAAATACACCTTTCGTGGATCGAAAAATATACAAGTAAGTATATTAATTATATTATTTTAAAAATACTGTATAGTTTTTGTATGGAAATCAAATACCCACACAAATTAATCAGTTTTAGTTTGCCGATCAGTTTTTTTTGACTTCTAAAAATTATACAAATGATGATACAAATTAATGTTGTGCACAGAACTTACAAAATATCTTTTCTTGATTATCAACACAGTTATAATGTACGTATAAATAATAGATCTCTAAATTTTGATATACTTTTCAATTCGAAACTGATAAATTCAAATTATTTCAAAGAATTATACGACCTGTTATTACTACTGAACTGGTATTCTTATTTATACACCAAACGATTTTCTTTTTAGCTTGTCGAAGACATTTCCTGGAATCAATGAGGGAGATCCTTTCCTTTTCCTAATTGTCTGGAATGCTCGGAATGTGGACTGTAATGTCTGCTATCCTGTAATACCTTCAACCTCTGCAATCAACTAGAATCTCGAACCGTCGAACGCTTTCGTGAAGACCTTTGAAACCTGCCTTTCCTCTACTGGACTGGAATACCTGTGTTAGCTGCTATGTTGAATATCTCGTATCTTTCAAGTCCTGGACTAAACTATTTGTATAACTTCTGGAATTTCACCAACTCTCCAATGCCATAAATCTCTCGCCAAATATGGAATAATATTTACCAATGCAGTAAGTTTATTTTTAAATTGTAATTATATATTTCTTCGCTTTCTTCTCAAGTATGAATATTCTTCAATTATTTCTTTATTCGTTACCGAAATTCTTTCTTCTAATTTATTTTTAATTATATTTGCATGATACAAAAAATGGTACTATTCTGGAAAATGTTGCAATCACCTAATAAATATCTGCTTTCTTTTCTACTATCTCCTAACCACTTCTTTTACACTTTTGTATAATGATGAATCTCTTAATTATGTGTTTTTCGGAAGGAAAATTTCGTTTTCCGAAAACACATCTACCGCTTTTCTTAAATTATTTTCGAATCTCTTACTATTTATTCCCCATATCCCTGGCAATAAATCCTTAGTTTCTATAATATCCAATCATATTGTTCCACACATTATAATAATCCAAAATATGTTTTATTTGTAATTGAATATTTATAATACCTTTTTGTAATTCCAAAAATTTATCAATTTAATTCTTTACTTTAATTTTCACAACCTTTTATACCCTTCGGCAAACCAAATACTCAATACTTTAACTATATTATTTTAAATGTCAAAATCTGACACTTCTTACATTTGAATTTTAGCGCGTAACTATACATCATTTTCCAACCTTTATGATTCAAAATCCATACTAATATTCTCTATTTTTTCAAAAGTGTTAATTAAACAAGCTTTAACAAATAATATTACATATAAAAATACAACAAGTAACATTTACAATTCTACTTTCAGAAATGGGAAATATTACTACAACAAAGAAACCTGATAGGCAACCAACCACTCGATGCAAGGCGAACTTCAACATAACCCGATATGTAACCAACTTTACACGGTTCACAAAAACTATAGGGAAATACCCAATTAATATTCTCACAATTATTTTAAGTATAATTTAAATATTCTCACATCTATTTATTTAATTATAGTTTGGTCCATAAAATATTACCATCTTTTATTTTTTTAATACTCACTACAAGAACATATACAGTATATTTTATTAACATTAGTACTTCCATCATATCCTTACTCATCTAAGTAAGTGAACTACCACAATATATAATTTGAAATTAGTTTTATTACAAAAAGTCGACGCTGGCCTACCCGCTTTATTTATCGTGATTTAATTTCTTACAACAAACAAAACTTGCTGAAGATCCATTCTATACTTTCTGAATATTCGCCAAAAACAAAATACCAAGAAAAACCAAGGCACGCCACTGCTTGCAAATATATAGTCGAGGTAGAGCCTTCCGTCGGCTTTATTCCAAGAAATGACGCAGCGGTCTTCCACGAATTTTAGCTCATGAAAGTTGGTACGGGCTATATTAAAACTTAATGTTACCTTTTTGGAGCCTAAAACATTAATCGTTCAATATAGTTACATATTGATAAAATCTTTGCGGTTTGATTTACAAATAAAGAAAGTCATTGACTAAACGGGTAAATTTCCTCTTATCCTCTTGAACATAATATAAGCATTAACATCCTCTCGATTTGATGTAGTTTTATTATTAGAAAATCTTATGAAAAAGTCAACTTCAAGTTGTGATGTTATTGTGAACACGATACCATAATAGACCTTTTTCGAACATTTAGTTTGTGCACGTTTCAAATGCTTTATGTTGTATGGATATTGTCTGCTGGGTTTATGTATTTTTTTGTGTTTAGGTACTCTTGTAAGAAAAACAATGTCCACTTTATAGGGATACCTGTCCTTGTTGGCTTCATAGAAAAATCACATTTCATCATCCATAGATGTGCCTGAAAAAACATTTATCTGCAAATTCACTATACACTAGTGCGATACTACGTCTTTTGAAACTCTCCTAATGGTAGCAGTTCTTGCTGAAATGTTCCAAAGTGCTTCGTGCTATCTTGGCAACAGTATAAACATATGTTTATACTATATCTTGGCATTACAACATTTTCCGTACATTTTCTTTATAAAAAAAGGTTAGCAATCGCTATATTATATTTAAAACAATTTTCTTATTAGTTAAAATTTTAAATTGAAATATTTTGGTATATATTTACGAGATGATATGTCTGTTTACATGTTAAACATAAAGGTTATGTACAAAAAATCGTAAATTGACACGTCTACGTCACTAACTGAAAAATTTCAAAAATCGTCATATAACGTCACTTCGTTGCTAGGGACTACGATAATCGGAGCTTCCGAGAGGGTTTCAGAATTCCACTATTATTTATGGATAATGCCTATAGTAAAAGATAAATCATAACTACAATGTAGGATGAAGTTAACATATGGTAGGGGAGAGACGTCGAAGATGACGCACCTAAGCAATTTTCATTTAATTTACGAAACAAAATATATTGAGCTATTGTGACCATCATGGTGTTGTAGCAAGTACATTTTGTTATCATTTACTATACTTGTTTTTTTAATTAGGTATAGTGCAATATATTTTTCGCGACTTTTAAAAACAAACTACTTTGCGTCATCTTTCCCTCCACTGAGGATAAGATGACGCACCACTAAGGATAAGATGACGCATTGTGGTGGGGAAGTATGGTAGTTCAAAAATGGAAACATTAATTGAGAAATAACTATATTCTTTGGTATTTATAAAAAAAACAAATAAACTGCAAATAAAAGTTGATCCTAATAGATTCAGAAAAATATCAATCTCAATACATTAACAAACGTCACAAACGTAATTTTCGGGACTGTCTGCACCACTGCACTCCTTATGGACCCACTTTCCACAACTTGTACATCGAAACCATGTTTCGGTTTTTCTACCGAAATCCCCACATAATATGCATATGTCAGTGTTGGATCCCTCGTGACTCATGTCGCCCAATTCATCGTCATCACAAAGGCCATCCTCAGAAAAATTGCTCTCGTTGGTCTCGCTATCTTCCACGTTTTTCTTTTTTGATATTTTCTTCTTGATTGCGCCGGTTTTCACTTTATTTATATTTGCGTTTTTTGAACCCGTAGTGTCAACAAATACTTTTTCTGTTATCTTTTTCTTGGCATCTTGCAACTTTGTCATTTTTTCTTTCCTTTTATTATGTTTAATTACCATATCTTCTTTCAAAGGGGTGCTGGTTAGTATCCCAGAGTGCTGCTTTCGTCGACTAGATTTTCCTTTAACTTTCTGATTAGGCACAGGAACAGGAGAAATAATGGCAATCGAAGTATGTGTACGTTCGTTTTGTGAATCTTAATTTGGCGGAGTCTTGTGACTTGGAGGTGACTCTTTGCTGGTTGATGGTCGAGGTGATTCTTGTTTTCTGGAAGATTGAGGTACTGTTCGTTGTGGGGTTGTTATATCTACAGGAAGTGATACAAGAGAAACATCTCTTTCCAAACTAGAATGGATCATATTGTATCGTTTTCGGGTTCCAATAAACAACTCGTGCAATTATTTATTTAAAACAGTCTGTATATTTATGTACTTAAAATTATATAACAATATAAAAATATAAAACTAACTTATCACAATATAAAACTACTATTAATAAATTAAAATTAACACTTGTATTTATTTACTACTGTTTATATGACACGGTAATATTTACATAAAAACTGCAGCACTATATTTATTTGTATCGTACGACTTGTATTTATTTATATCTATTACTAATATCTCTGTCCGTATTTATGTAACCCTTCTATTTATATAAGACGGCACTACTTATTTATTTCTTTGGCTACCACTCGAGACTGAACCCCGCAATGAATCCCGCAATGAGTGAATCATCCATCGGTGACCCAGTCGCCTTATGTACACCTGCATGAAATGTTCTCGAAATGTACCAGTAAGTTCGGTAATATACCAGTGGAAATCTGGACTCTTCCTTGCTTACGCCGTACATCTGTGAGATGACTCACTGCATTTACGATATTTACCGGTCGCGCCGAGATGATTTATAACCCTTTTTTTAACGTCGCCTGGTCTGGCTGATACATATTTCGTTACAATATTATCAGCAGGTGCAAAGTCATCCTCTGTGAACTTATCGCCGTTCAACGGATAAATACCACATGCCTGGAATCCGGAAACTGCTTTTTCAATATTTGCAACCTGGTCGTATGCTAACTTAAAAATCTCAGCTACATCGTATGGAGTTATTGTGTTTTCAAACTTCGAGTTTCTAATTTTTGATTTTAAAAACAAATTACAATGCCGACTGTATGCATTTTTTAATGCGGCAAAAAATGTTACATCTAGAGGTTATAATCTGTGGGATGTATGAGGTGGAATACTAACCATGACAATCCCATTCTCTCTGCAAAAGTAATATATTTCAAGTGAAATGTGGCTTGTGTAGGTTATCTAGTACAAGTAATACCGGATTATCAATGCTCGATAAGGTTCTTTTTTGAAAATGTTTCAGCCACAAAAAAAATACAGTTTCATTGCTCCACCCATTATCTGTACAAGTGTAAATTGCGCCGCTTGGTCCATTTTTTTCTAACTGTGGGTTCATTCGTTTTCTAGGAAATACAAATAAAGGAGGAATATAATTACCAGATGCACTAAATGCCGTAATCACTGTTACGTTTTTTCCACGTTCCCATGAAGAAATGATCACAAACTGCTTGACTCCTTTAGGTCCAAGTCTTTTACTTGATTCTCTAGGAACCGTAGATATACCGGTTTACATTGAACATGCGATCTGGGAGAAGTAACGGTCGACTTCCGTTTTATTAAAAGCAGTAATCCTATTTATGCTAGTGGCTTCAGGTTTTCTGAGTGAGATTTGCGGATTTCTTTTTAAAAAACCCTGGTACCAATCTTTGCCCGCCATTTGTTTGTCCTTATTGAAATTGTGTTTAATATTATTGTGTTCTGCGTATTTGAAAACCATTGTTCTTAGCTCTATGGAAGTTATTCCAAAAAATAAATTTGCCAATTTGAGAACATGGTCTACAATCTCCTTTTCTTGAGCTATCGAAAATATTGGAGCTCTTCCAAGTGACTCAGATTTCACTTCTTTTGTTAAATTTTTGATTTTCAGATTTCGTCTCAACGTAGCCTCATGTATTTCAAACGATCTGGCCACTTCTCGAATTTTACGACCGTCTTTCACGATTGCATTTAAGGCTGCGTCAAGAGCTTTTACAGAAAACGATCTTCTTTGCGTTTTTCTAGTATATTTCCTACCCATACTATAACCTATAAGAGAAACGCAAGCTTTCCACCAACTTCCAATTTTTTTTTTTATTATTCAGCTTCTGTAATATTTAATAAATATCCTATGTCATACAAGCACAAAATGACACTCAATCGTATTGTACTGAAATAACTTTAATAAAACTAAAATTAAATAACTTACCTTTGATATTTTCAGAGTACCAAATAATAAAAATAACACGTGTTTCACATTCAACTGTCTCATTTACACTGAACACACATGAACAACAATATGGTGGACTCGTCGAGCTCTAAAATAATAATAGTATCCCAAAGAGGGCGCAGCGAGTATAAAAGCTGATATTTATGCAGTAGTGGCTAAGAAAATACTGTGCGTCATCTTAAACGCTGCGTCATCTTCGACGTCTCTCCCCTATATAAATGTACGTAATACGTAAATGTAATTCTTAAAATGTAATAAACTAAATATGGAGAAACTTGTTTAATAATAAAACAGTGCGTCCAAATACGTATCTTTCATGTTCTTAACACTATTATTCCATCATATGCAAAAAGTATTTTTCTTTTTGTTGAGAAAATTGCGACCTAGATCAACTTCATTTAATTTTGGATACGTCTAATCTTAAATAATAAATAATAGTTCAATCTTTCTCGAACAATATTTACTTATTATTTGGATTTTAAACATATAGAATTTGTAAAAATTAACTTGCGATTTGCAAAAACTACATATATGTGATACAACTTATTAATTACTTGTCCAGTGACAAGCAATCAACAAACAAACTATAAAGTAATAATTATTACTGTGCTTTGACTAAAAAGTGAATCCTTAGACATTGCTTGTAATTATTATTTGAACAGCATGTCGACTAAAACAACCACTGCGTTTATCAAGTGATCTTTTATAAATGAAAAACAGTACGCTGGCTCTTTTATATATCCGGAACAACCGTAGCGTGATAAGAGGACGAGGCAAAAAACCGGGAAGACATAACACTACAACGAGAGCGCGATAAAAGAAAATAGAATCTCGTTCGTCCATTAAGCAGAGACTTTCGTTGAATGAAAGTTCCACGTGAATGAGAAATTATTCTTTATTGTTTTGGAGCGCGGAGGAATTTCGATGGTGATTTGGACTTCAATGAACACACGAGAGCAACGTATGAGGTGTGCAGTAATAAAGATCCCTTTTTCAGGATTAAAATTTCTAATAGGTATTGGGGTAATCTAATGTAATTGTTACAGAGAACTTTATATATAGACATAAAAAGGATTTTTTTTATTGAATATTCAAACTGTTTATGTTTAGTTTTGCGTTTAGTAATAATCAATAACCATTGGACACCGTTTTTGATTTAAAGTATTTTTTGTATTCGCTTATGAAAACATGTCATTTCGCGCATGCGTTTGAGTGCGGGAAGTAAAAATTGCATTAAAGAAATAAATCATTATTACAGTAATAAAATATAATTGTAAAAATGTCCATTTCAACTAAACTTTGGTGTATTACAACTGGTAAATTTATTAAAATTAATTAGAAGCTTAAAATAAAATCAATGGCGCCATCTATTACACTATTAATAAAAATAGGTATTAATTGCTGATTACTCCGCCAAAAAAATAGTACCTACGTAAATCTAGTATTTACGTTTTTTCAAAAGTATTATGTGGAAATATTTTGCAGAAATATGTTAAAATAGGGCCGTATTTCTCTCTCCATAATATAATTAAAATCTCTCTTGGGTAAATATTTAAAAGTAAAGCCTAATTTGATTTAATCAGAGTGGAAAACTTGCTAGTCTTTCCAAATTCAACATTACTTATATAAATAGCTTAAATTAAATAAGCACGCATTAATTTTTAAAACATATATAGAGTTTTCAAAAATACATTTGTAAGAACTAGAGGTGTAAGCAGACACCAACAGGCAGAAGTAGATATAAAATGCAGAAAAAAACATATTTTTTGTATTGCATAAACATTCGATCTTACTTATGTTCGGTATTTTTTATTTCAGATGGCGTTACGGTTTTCTTGCAAATGCTGCTGGAAGTCGCACCAACTGCTCAGATGTACGAATAGGTCTATTGCAAGAGCGTAATTCGCCACTATATCTCTCTAATATATTGTAAATCTTCATGGTTACAAGTAAAAGATATAAAAAGAATCGTCAGCAAAATTAGCAAAATTTGTCGGATCTGTAATTGCACGAATCATTCCTTAATCAATTTTGTATCGTGTGGGGTGCAACACGCGATGCTGTTAGTATCAAATCAAAATTTAGTGCTTTGCCTATAAATATCCTCCGTATTACACGTAACAGAAATAATGAGATTTTATAAATCTGTGTGTAAAAGTCAAACTTGTAGTTATACATATGAATAGACCTAGATGAACAAAAAAAAAAAGAAGTCTGATTTTGTACATGAAATATTTTTGTATTTAATTATATTTAATATCATTGCCAAAAGTTTTCGCTTATAATTGTGTAAAATAAACGAATTAATTTGTTACCTACTCATACGATCTATCAAAATATAATACTCCTTCCATACAAGAATTTAAAGGTCTTGAAGCACTCTTCCTGCTAAATGTGCTATCTAAATGCTATCTAAACGTTATTATTCAATTTTTTAATATCTAGTAGTCGCAGCAGTTTTTTATTTTTAAACAATAATTTGAGAAATATATAGAGATTAAAAGTTTATGTACTTACATAAACCACTTCAGTTAAAAAAAAAAAATTTGATTTTTCTGGAATAATTTTGTATAAAATTTACATAAATATCACATTTCTAGACGGAATCATCACTTATTTTGATTTACTCTATATAACAATAAATATAGTTGCATATTATTTAGTTGTATTATCTATTTTTTAAATTTAATTAAATGTAATAAATAGAAGGAAATATTCAATACCCAAGTGTATTTATCTAATTGTATAAATAGCTCGTGTAAGATAAATGATAGAAGTTTTTTCTATAAAGTCCTTATTAAGTAGTAATGAAGAGTAGAAAAATTCTTAAAAATTACAATTGTAAGTGAAAACATTAAAATGCTTGTAACCATGTTCCTTTTGTTATGAATATTGTTTTATTATAATTATATTATATATTTGCAAAGGTGTTTTAGGTAAACTCATGACTTATCATTCCTTACCTAACAACATTACAGAAATTTTATATTCTATATTTTATGTTATTATTATAAATCTTATTTTAACGTATTTTTTTTCTTGTTCATTTTCTACGAAAAAGAAAAACCATTTTATATATTAATGTTGAAAAAAATTTTAAACAATAACGTCATGCTGTTATTGATATGATCAAAATAAGCGAAATATATTTTGTAAAACGGAGTTAATTAAAAGATGATTGTGATCGTTTTTGATATATGCATATATTATATATTAATAAATGAGTTGTTCTTACGCAGAAGCTGTTTTGAGAAGAACAAGTACCTGTCAATATTACAATTATCTGCAATTATTTTATTATTTTGACATATCTATAATACAAGAATAAAGTATATCTATTTAATTTAAATCGCATGAATACAAAATCATCGAACAAAACGACGATTTTAGAAAAGATATTTTAATAGTAAACTCTTATTTTACAGTTATTTTTTTAAGCATTATCTATGAAAACAGATGTTGCCAAATGTAATGTAAACTTTGTTATAAACATGCATTACAACATATTCAATAAGACCTGTGTTTTACTTTCCTATCCTTATTTATTTAAACTAATTGGTTCGTAAATAACTACATACTTCGTACTCGCCGCCTGTAAAGGAACATTTCGCGCATGCATCGCTCGACCAGCAACGAGTGTTTCCCGGTCGACACGACTGTAAAAATTGCAAAAAAGCACTGGCTTTTTGGGACATTAAAAAAGAAATTTTATATAAAAATATAAATAAATTTAGTCTATAAAATACTACTTCTATATACTAATATACTACTTCTATATGCTAATACTACCAATAGGAGTAAATATAAGAATAAAAACGTCGTGTGCAAGAATATAATAACTTAAACTTAATGGACACGTGAGTAATAGGTAAGTACATGAAATGCTTAAATTAATTAGGGAATCTATTTTTGGTTGGGTATGATACTAATCACTTTAATCAATAATATTTTTTTAATTTAATGCTCGTACAAAAAATATTGTACAAACCACTTGCGAGAAGACATCTTCTACGCATTCGCGCAATTTAAAAGCACTCGCTTCCTTCGGTCGCTCGTGCTTTCAAAATGCTCTCATAGTCTTTCCGCACTTGATTCGTATACAGGGTTTTTCACCTCACCCGTTCGTTAGAACTTTTCTATGTTAACGCCTTAGCACAGTTTTGAAAATTTGTAGCACGTAATGTTGATACTTGGTCTGTTAATATAAAATATTTACACTCATTAACCACTTTTGGTTATACAGGAAGTCATAGCCAACTTTGATTTTTTAAATGGAATGTTGTATTTTTTATTGCTTTCTTAGATTCCTTGTAGAGTGCTGTAACACATTTAACTAGGTTTTGTTTTGTGAATAATTAACCGTTTTTGAATTATTTTGATTTTTGTCAAATTTTTTGTTGAATTTTGTGAATTATCACACTATAGCCAAATGGTTCAGGCAAAGGATAAAATTACGTATTGAGACCTTTTAGTTTCAATTCAACAAATTCCTTTTCAACCTTACATTATATTTACAAACTAGTTTGTCCTAGGAATGCTGAAATGCAGGCGCCATCTAGCGTCCAATGACACGAATTGCTACAAAGATTAGAAAGTAGGTAAATTTCAAATACATTTAAAAAATAACTTAACCACTACGTATTATCTGCGCCCATTGCATTTAAACAGTTGTATTATCTTAATATGTTAATTGTTTTCCTAGTCACATGTAAAATATCAAACAGGCTCTTCGACCACATTTGAGGATCAATTAAATTGTTCCTGTAGACAATGGAAAATTCCATCTATATTTCAGTACAATTCTTTGTCATTTGGTGACTTTCATTTGAATAATAATAAACATTTCTTCTAGTATGGAAAGTATTTTCACCCGTAAATGACACATTATCAAAAGGAATTGCCTGGACATTAACTTTAATTATTATCCCATGGCAGAACACTCTTCTAGCTTTAAAATGATGGGTGTGTGAATTAATATTTAAATGTTTTTACTACGGATGATATTTATTTTATTTTAAGGTCTCTGCAACGCTGGTTTGGCTAATATCTAGCGATCGACTTACGTCACGGATACTGACGTGAAGATTTTCAGTTGCTGTCATAAGAATTCTGAATTCATTTTCATCATTTATCAACATTTTTAGGTTTAGATGCTTTTCAATAAGCAATAGTAATAGTAGTGATGAAAGTTGTAACGGTAGGCCCTGTATATCATAAATAAAATATAAATATAATAACATCAAAGCTACTTATGTTAAGGTAAAATTACCAAAGGTAATGATATCATGAAATTAATGTATAAAATTAACCCACACAGATCGGAAAATATATATTATTTATTTATTTGTATTAAAATATTATATTCCTTTTAAAAATGTATCCATGTAAATTCTGTATATATTTGTGGTGCCAAGAAAAAGAGTGCGTAGATGTATCTATGTAAAAGAAACACATGTGTCGTCAACCTTGAATGCTAAATAAACAAACATTTTACGAAGTGCTTTTTCACACGAACAAGTGGGAAAAGGAGTAAAGTCCCTAAGAGTGGCCCGGGGAATCCCAGTAAAGAATACCGGGAGACGCGCCTTAAGCGACGAGGAGGCAGTTAGACGTTGCCCGACTAGTGAAGAAGCAGGTTCACAGGTCCCTCTTGTCGAATAAATAAATCGGCTGGACCCCACCCAGTTAATTTATAAAAGCATCAGAAGAAATTTCGTGGCGTTTATAATTTCATAGGGAACGATCTCGCAGGTTAATAGTGCTAATAAAAATATAGTAATTCAAAGCACTCCTTAAGAGAAAAGAAAAGCCTAGTGAGAAAATAGATATATTTACAATAAATCAAATAGTGTGCTACGCGAGGTAAAAGTAAAATTAAAACGAGTGTGTGCCCCAGTTCAGGCCAAGAAGAGGGCATCAATCTATCCTGGGAAGCTGCCAGTATCAACGAATGGGAACGTCGCTTCATCTTCATAGCATCATCATAAAGGTACCCAACGTGTAATCTAATTAGAGGCCTATATTATGTATGCATTTTACGTGACCAATAATTTAACATCTAATTAAATTCACGGTATGTTGTCTATGTAAGGCACCATCGTCTTGTTAACCTATTATATCTGCCTATTTTGTAACTTATGCGTATTTTGTATTGATACATACCATTTTAATTGTGTTTCGCTTTGTAATATTTGTTTTGTAACCTGATCTTTGTTGTTTGTTTTTTAATCAATATATTCATAATATTTAAATATCATTTTGCATCTTATTTGGTTACCTTAACATAAAAATCTGAATTATAAAAATAGTACGTCTATAAAAATAATCTTAGTATCTTAATACCCGAACCGACTTGAAATTAAGATTCTCATGCGAACCGACCTATTATCTGAGCTAGTAACGAGGAGTGTTCAATAAGTTAATTAATTTCACTATTAAATTCGAGTCTGTTTAAAAACCTAAAATTTCTCTCACAAAAGAACAACTTAATTACTTTATTAATTACAGTCAAGTTTAAAGACGTACTATTACATATGTCACCCAACTTTGGGGCAATTTTATTCATTTTTATTGTAGAATAAAGCCGTACTATTACAAAGTGTCAATTACTCGTCAAAGGGCATCTGTCCTGGGAATCTTCTTTCAGGGTAACGCTGCAGGTATGCGGAATTTTCAGATAATTTTCTAATGACAGACGTTTAAATGACATATTTATCACATTTGTGATGCAATTTTTTTTTTCACGGCACACTTGAAAATTTCATAGTAAGCCGATAAAGGTTGCAGATAATTCATTTTTTTTTAAATTAAATACCAACCAAATAATAACTAAATGAACATTACTAGATTCAGAAAAAAATTATCTACCAGATTAAACGAAAAAAAAACTACAGGTCTCCATTTAAAAAAAAAAAGTTGACTATCGTTACGTATTCAAGATAGCGTTGAAGAAAATGGAATTATTGGCAGTTTATAGAGTTTTTTCAAACCAGTTTTATACTTTTTTTATTTATTGAAATCGCATAATAAAATAAGTTACGGGATGGGGCGTTTTTTATCAAACAGCCTGTATATATAAAAACAAACATACACGTTTGTTCAAAAAAATTAAATACTAGTTATATTTTATAACTTTCTGTTTTAGTTTAATTACATTAAAAACCATAGAGTATTATAAATATTTAATATTTTGTACTGTAATACATAATACCTCCAATCATCACTAGTACGTACACAAAATTCGTTAAAATCCAGGCCGGCCGATATTGTTGTACGTCCGTGCATGTTACAATTAAGAAATATATAATATAAGACAGATTATCAGTCTGTAACGAAATATGTATGAGGCAGACCAGGCGACGTTAAAAAAAAGGGTTGTAAATCATCTCGGCGCGACTGGTAAACATCGTAAAGCAGTGAATCATCCATTTACGCATGGTACTGTGTCGGACACAGAATGTCTATGGAATGTTCCCCATACATCGAGTGAGATATAGAGTTTACGCGAATGTTCTAGTAATCTTGGCATGTGTATATAAGGCGACTGGGTCACCGATGGATTCATTCATTGCGGGATGAATTAATTGCGGATGAATTCGGGATTAAGAAGTAGCCGACGCGCGTAGAAATAAATATAAGTCCCGCGGGAAAAGTAGAAATAAATAGTTCTTTAAGTGGTGGCCGAAGAAATAAATAAATAGTGCCGTGTTATATAAATAGAAGTGTTATATAAATATACGGACGGACAGATTAGTAATAGAAATAAATACAAGTGTTAATTTTAATTTATTAATGGTAGTTTTAAGTGTGATACATTAGTTTTATATTTTTATATTGTAATTAATTTTAAGTGTATAAATATACAGACTGTTTTAAATAAATAATTGCACGAGTTGTTTATTGCGAACCCGAAAACGTTACAAGTCATATGTTATGAGTACGGCTGCTAAACATTTTCGTTGAATAAAAATTTTCCTGAATTTCCTTTAATTAATATCATTCTCGATTACCCCCTCAGGGCTTGTAATAAATAACACGCACTTACAAAGAAATACACATATTCTTGTGACCTCCGTCGAAGAGGTGTCTTTGCAAAAGAAAGAACATGAATGAAAGAGAATGTGCGCTTCCGTCTCGAAACTAATCCGGTAACATTTTAGGGACAGAAGCAGAGATTCAAAGATTTTCCTTTTTTAAGAGGATCACGTCCACCAGCCACTACTGCCTTACTTCACCTGTGTGTGGGTGTGGGAGGATTCTTACACGTGTGCCAGCGTGTCGCACGTCATCTCTGCATGGCGACAGAGAAAAGAAGATCTTCCGCTCATGTGTGGGGGGGACTGAGTGCCCCCGCATGTGAGTTAGAGTGTGAGGAATACAGCACATGATAATCCGTCCTTCCTGGGCGGACCGGCCGTCCTGGATTTTAACGAAATTTGTCACAGGTGAAAATCAGATTATCCACGAATGCCCATTTACATTTTCAAATGCCACGTCGGCAGTAAGCCTTCGCCCCGAGATTAGAGGGGTCGCCCGCGCTTATATATGATAGAGGTATATTTATTACTACACGGGATTGGTGGTTTGTGTTGTGCACGGTTGTTTTGCGTCGTAGGGTCGCACTAAACGCGAATTAAGTAAGAAAGAAGTTCAATTCAGATACGCAGATAACTGAATACGTAAGCGTAAAGGTTGTGGGAAATAGTTTTTGGTGCGTATAGCTGAGCTTGTAATGCGAGAACACGATTTCCGGAGGCAGTGATATAAATTTCATTTTCGGAAGGTTTGATCGAAATTAAAACGGGTTAAATCTCCGACTACCAATGCAAAATGTAAAATATACTAGCATTTTAGTAATTAACATGTTTGCTGCTAGCGTTGTGTTGTGTATATTATACACTTTATAAAAATAAAAATATTATTTATGTGATTATTTGATGTAGTAAGACGGAAATTAAAACGGCTTAAATCTCTGATTATACACTAACTGACTTAACAGCCTAAAATTTTAGTATTTTGCATTGCTTTCAACATTAAACCTGTACTCTAACATAGGATAAAACGAAAAATTTTTAAATCGATTTTTCTAGAAAACGGTGTATCCTACCGACCTAAAGTAAGAGTACCTTTTAGTACTAGAACACCTGAAAATTTAATAATCTAGTGTCACAAATGCTTAAAAGTTAAAGACAAGAAAGTTATGCGTTAAAATAACCGTTTTCCTACCCAAAACGGACGCCTATGACCGGTACTAGAAATTCGCAATTGATGGAATCGATTCATCTCTGGAGGATAAATAAGCATACCAGTTTTTGTTTTTCTAAATACAAGCGTTCGGGAGATATTAAAAAAAACTAATTACAAGGCGCCATCTTCAAAGAGCTCTAGCTCCCTTAGGAAGCATTTTCGGACTAGGGTGAATTGGGTTAAATTATCTCAAAATTATCTGAGGAATCTCCGGTCTTCGTTTGTCAGGAGAGTTTCTGGACATCCTGTATATTACAAAATCGCAAAAGAGATGAATTAAGTGAATTAATTCAAAGATATTGTTACGTTTTTTTTCCTAGTACTCTGTATATTCTATATGATTTTGCCATATTGCTGTGACCTCCACATTATTGAAATAATAATATTAAGAATTAGTTTAGTTATTGAAAAAGAACACTAATTTTATTTTTAAAATCGTATATTTAAGATTTAATCATTAGTCAAAACATGTAATAGTAAGTAGAATAAGTTGCCTACATTTAAGGAGGAACTGCTGTACCAAAAATAAACATGAATTGTTGATACACATTAGGCAAATAAATGTGACTTTAAATATAAATAATGGTACCAATTGATAAGAAAGTTTTTAATAATAAAACTTAAAATCTAGTAAATAACTGTAACATAAATAAATGTGTAAAAAGGATATAAATCAAAATATTTCTGGTGCGAACTGTCAGATAGTAAATAAGAATGTTGTCCCGTCGTACGACGGCGTCGTCATATATTATTAATCATATATTGTTATTATTATTAATTTAATTATTATTAAGTTTCTATTTGTCACACTGTATATCATATATTCGTGTTCCTAATTGACCATATCTATACCTGCGCGAGAAGGTACATTTGCGATGATTTCTTGTCGGCTATTTATGACCGCACGTAAAAATAATTATAAATAAGTATTTTGGAAGAACATTACTTTAAGTTTACGATCCTTTGTCAAAAGAAGCAGATATTTGCCTATTATTTAGTTAGTACCAAAAGGTTTTTCCCGTTCATAAACATTGCCTGTTATTTGCTTTCTTTGACAAAGAGACAGCATCTTTCACTTTTATTGCACATAATGTAAGATAACTTGCAAAGGCAGACGGTCATCACGAATTTCCGTTAGAACCTTGCAAATCGGTACATTGTCATTAATAAAAGAAATGTTTAGGTTGACGTCAACAAATAGGGTGATCTACCAATAGCATTTCGTTTTGGTGGGAGTAACTCATATTTTCAAGTTATTCTTACTCTGAAGAAACGGACAGTACAACTCAATATGTAACATCAAAGAGTCGCTTCAAGACTTAATTCAACATTTCACTTCAAGATTTCATATCAAACAGTGTGTGTTCAAAACAAAATTTAAGTATAGGTTCTGCAAACTTTATTTGATCTTTCGTCATCTGTGACGTAAAATTCTTACCACAATAAATTTAATTAAATGTAAGGTTTAGCAAGGGAAATTTAGTGATTTTAATTCGTCGAAGTTACTGAAATATGAGAAGTTGCCGCATCGTTTATTTTGACATTAATATTTTGACATATTTTAAGTTACAAATTTTTCTTCTTAGAACAAATTTTCAATTGTATTGATATTTATATTAATTGAAAATGCCGAAAGTGTTGAGTGAGGATATGAAAGAGTGCATCGCTTCGATGTTAACTTTTTGTGAACGAGAGCGGGACAATAAGTGTGTTATCATACCATTAACAGCTGTACGAGAGGTATAAAAATAACAATAATACTGATTGAGAATTTTTTTAAATGATTTTTAATTTTAGCGTGTAGCTGCGATGGCCAACGTAAGCTTAAATACAATAACATCGATATGGCAATCTATTAAAAGAAATGAACCATTAAACCCAAATAAACCTAAACATTCACGTGCTAAACCTGTTACAGGAATTGATGATGCCGCACAGGTCGCAATTAGAAATACTATATACCAAATGTATGAACGGCGTAAGTGAAAAAAAAAATTATTTGATTTATAAAATCTAAAATAGAGGATTGTAGATGAACACATTACACTTGAGTCGTTGGGGAATAAATTAAGGGAAACTGACATATTTTTTGGATGTCAACGATCTTTGTCTACTGTATTGAAAAAGATTGGTTTTCAATACAAGAAGGATAATCCACGTCGTGGTTTGATGGAAATGCCACATGTAGTGCTACAGCGATTAACCTTTTTGAGGTTATACCATGAATATAAGACCCAGGATATATATGATTTTGTATTTTTGGATGAAACATGGTTATTTCAAAATGGTACAATTGCTCGTTCCTGGCAAGATAAAAATGTACATTCCGTAAGAAGTACTAAGGTGGATGGGAAAAGGTTAATTATTTTTTTTTATCATATTAAAAGTAACAAAAATATATTATAATACAATATAAACAAATAATAATGCAGCCTAAGATTTATTTTTTTTTTTTGTAACTAGGTATATTGTTCTACATGCTGGAAATAGGAATGGCTTTATACCTGGTGCCAAATTAGTATTTCCTTCCAACACAAAATGCTCTGACTATCACGGGGAAATGAACCAAAAAAATTTTTTAGAATGGTTTGGAAATTTACTAAACCTCTTAAGCAGACCATCAATAATTGTTATGGATAATGCTCCATACCACAGTACTTTGGTATCAAAAGTACCAAACACTGCATCCACAAAAAATGAAATTAAGGAATGGTTGAATAACAATGGCATTCAGTATGATGAAACGTCATTGAAGAAAGAATTACTACTGAAAGTGGCATTGTAAGAATCATTAATATCATTATTTTGGTTATCAATATAATATTTATTAACTTTTAGGCATAAGCCACCAAAAGAATATGTAGCTGATCAAATGGCTGAAAAAGCAGGACATAAAGTATTACGTCTTCCTCCATATCATTGCAATTTCAATCCAATTGAGTTGGTATGGGGGATTACCAAAACTTATTATAATCGCCACATAGGTAGGGATGGGAAATCTATTGAAGCAAGTGTTAATATGTGGGATGAGGCATTGCAACAAGTGACAGCACAGGAATGGACTAACTGTATTGACCATGTGGAAAAAGAAATTAATGTATGGTGGAACCGTGAAATAGGATTTGAACAAAGAGAAATAGAACCATTTATAATAAATCTAAATGATGATAGTTCTGATAGTGCTTTTTCAGATACCTAGGGATAGTATATGCACATTATTTTAATTTTGAGATATTTGTGTATTATAAGTGTATTAAACATTTCATTGGAATTATGAACAAGGAATTTTAATTTAATAAACTTGTTTGTTTTTTTTAATGTGTTTCAGTATTATTTCTTACTTTCAAAACTAACAAAAACTTACATTGGATTATTTTTAAAAAGTACTTTTTCTTTGTTTAAGTAATTAAACTTATAACTGGGAAAATAAAGTCAGCTTTAGTGAAAATAGTTGAGCAACAAACAAAAGTAGTACTTCCTTCAGTCCTCCTACTAGTGATATTAATTAGCAGTATACAACTTCTTCATCGTATGTACAATATTATTTCACTGCTATAGCCATTTAAATTTGTTAGTTGTTGCATACATTCCATGGAAAGAAGAGTTTATATTAAAGTTGTGTTAGTTTTTAAAAGTCAAACTAAATAACACCTCGACAATTAATGTGAATAATGTAATAAGAGATTTACCGTTGATTACATTGCTAAAAACAAGTATTTATTTTGGAAATACATTTTGTATTCATGTTAACATTATTATTATTGCCGATATTGGTAAATGAAGGTAATTCTCCCACTTTTTTAAAATAAATTACTTTTTTCTAATGTATAGATACATAACCAAACTTTTAAAATAAATATACATAACCTATATCTCCATTACCGAATGTATTTGGCATCGCTGCTGTTATATAACGTCATTGTTATGAATGACGAAAGATCAAATAAACTTTGCAGAACCTATAGTTCAATTCCTGATTGTTAAACAAGACAATTCGTATCAATAGACGAATAAATCGTTACAAGCAATTCGAATTAATTAAACAAACGCGTCAATTTAAGGTGTAGTTAAAATAAATAGTTAGTGCTACAGTGCTGCAGTTTTATTGAATCAACGAAACCTTTGGACCTTCGATTAACATTTGAGAAAACTAGCGTGGAGTCGCCTCTACAGTCCATCATCAAAATACATTGACTTCACGCAAACCCAACAAATGTTTTATGTAAATAGTAACAGCATGAATTAAAAATATACTTGTTAGTTCTTGTATGTATAACACAAGGGCTTCAAGGACAATGGAAATGGTCATGTGTGGTTTAAAAACCTGCAAAAAAAATACAGTGTTAATGTTGTTCACAGCATTCTGCAAATCAACGTATTATGTACCTGAAGAGAGAGCATGGATAGAAATTGGCGACAGTGTGACGAAAGCAACCAATCTTTGCAATGCGGGCTCCGCAATAAAAATTCCTGTTGTTTATAACGTCTTTCCCATACTACCAAATCGAAGAATTTCTTAAGAATAACATTAGTTAATGGAAAAAGGAAATGTATAACAAACGATGAAAAAGGCAATGCATTCATATACAAGTAGAATGAAGGACTATACTGAAGAGAAAGAAAAGAAAAATATACTTACTGAAGATGGGATATAACAAGTTAGTGAAAAACAATAATAACAAACGGTTCGAGTCGTAGCCATTAGTGTGTAAGCTATCAAGATGATATGCGCATATTGGTGCGAATATGACAACTTGAAGAAAACGAAAAAGAAAGATTTTTTCACGAACGTTTTAAAATCAATGTCAACCTAAAATATAATTAGATAACAGATGCGCTACAAATTGTCGATAGGCTTTTGTTTCGGTATATAACGCGAAAACAAGAATAAACTTGTCGAAGATGAACTTTATAATTCAAGCAGTAAAGACGTTAATTTTGGAAAAGAATAAAATTTTTGAGATAGCGAAAGTGCATATAAACCCCTTATCTCACGATTTGAGAATCTGTATTAAGAATTAGACTTTTATTTTATTTAGTTTCCTTTAAAACAAATTCATTCAATTAATTTTCATTTTTATTATTTTAAGTTTTAAGATGGAGGACATCAATAAGAATGAATTTGATAAAATGTACGATGATATGAAGTAAGTTATAAGATAAATAATTCAATTTAGGTATAGTTAATGGTGCTAAACATGCTGAAGGTACTATGTGAAAATATTTGCCTTTAGTAAATCGTTAGGCATCATTAATTATTATATAGTCATTTAATTTAGTAATTCAAATAATATAAATACGAATAAGCAGGGATGTTTTTTTTTTTTGATGGGCAGATGCTAAGCTGCTAGAGGTACAATGTGAGAATGTTTACAGCTAGCAATTAGTATAGGCCAGTTTTCAGAACATTCACGTTGTAAGGTTCTAGTTTACCAAGGCACTATGTAAAAATGTATGTTTTTGGTGAAATAGAATCGGCTTCGTATTAATAAACAAATTATCAAGAATTAATAATTTTTCTTTATTGAAAGGAACAAGATAATTATTCTTCCAACTATTATTATAGATAAATACACACAAGCATTATAACTCTAAAAATGAGTATAAATGTTTTTTTTTTCCTTTTCTCTTTATTTTGTAAAACAAAGTAGATACAGATACAGATCCATATTGATTTTATTGGAAAAACAAATATGTATTAATATTGAATTTCAATATTAGTATGATATGATTCAAAGCGTCTGTCATTGATAACTTTTGTTTTCTTTTCTTCTCTTGATTACAGCATATGACTCAATTCTGCTTGCTAAGGCTTTTATATGTTCGCTAAATATTAAACGTTGGGGAGAGCTGACTAAGTATTGTGTGTACTTGCAAAGCCGCCGAATGATTTTGGAACATATTTTGTTTGTTATGTCTACTAATAGTGATTTTGTTAATTGTATACGTATGCACATTAACAAATTATGTATTAACGAAAACAAATACATATAGTATAGTAATATAAATAGAATTAATTTCAATATGTGTGTGTGATATAATCATAGATATACGTAAATACTTACATATCTATGGATATGATTCAAATATTATCTAACGTCATTAAAACGTTAATTTTTATCTTCTTTTTTTCGTACTCAAACTAAAATTTTTGCAGAAAGTAGTACTGACGTACTGAATTTTAACGCTTTGTACTGAATTCAGTACAATTGTATCGAAACGGCAGCCCTGTTTGCCGAATGTTCGACAATGTGTAAAGGCATTACACATTTCAAGCAACATTTCCCTCGGTAACTAGTCTACCCAAAACGTCCGATATATTTCCTAATGCCAGTGAAATAAAAAAAAATGCTTAAAACACTGAAGTATAAATTTAATATAAATGCTAAATAAAATAACTGAAATCTACAGATTATTAAAAACAAACATCTCACTAACAAAGTTGTAAACAACAAATTTGTAAACAAGAAATGCTTGTTGTATTTAGAATTTATCGAAATGTCTAATGTATTATTTGCATAAATTGAATTACAAGCCACACAAAAGCGCAAAAACATTAGGTTATATGTGCTAAAAATAAATCTAATTTATATTTTGTTTGCCGATATTTCTTCGGCGGTGTTAAATAATAATGGACTTTTGAGTCGGCCTCACTTATAAGTCTTGAAATAAATGCGTCACGCGTAAATATTGAAGTGACTTATTTTTGTATTTTGATACATTGCTTGTCAAATGTGAATTTTACAGTATTTGAATTATTTCCACATCCTAAACATTACTCCGCAAAGAAAATAGTACCTATGTAAATCTACTATTTACTAAGTAAGTTTCGTTTTTGCAAAAGTATAGATCGAAATATTTTGCAGAAATATGTTAAAATAAGTATAAAAATTATTTAATACTTACACCTTACCATAATACACCTGACGGCAATGCCTGACAGTTCGGAGTTGTTATTTTTGCATTACTCCACAAAAAAATAGTACCGATATAAATTATATTAATAAAATTATTAAAAATTTTGCCCATTACACAAAATATTGTACAAACATCGTGCGTGAATCATTTCGCGAATTCGTGTCCATAAAGTGCTCGCCTTCGGTTGGCGCTTTAAACTGACTACTCATTTGCGAAATATGTTTTCCGGCATTTGGTTCATAAACAACTATTTCATTATAGTATCTGCAGATTAATAATAGTTTTTTGTGCCTCACCATCAATTCAAACAAAATAAATGAGCTGTGGCCACCACACGACATTCTTATACGTATGAAAATTTCAAATTATAGAATTTTTAGAATCTTTTTATATAAAAATTATTCAAAATCCTATTATAAATACTTCTATTCTCTTAATAAATCTCTATAGAATGCATGCTTTGCGAGATATTCGACAGAAAGCACTACTTGCTAAGAGTAAAAGTGTTACTTCCGGTTCGAATTTTGAAATTTCATGTATACAAAAAATATTGCAAATCCAGCTCAAAATACTTTCGTACTCTTCATAAATATATATAGAAAGCATAATTTACGGCATATTTGCAAAAAATCGCTATTCGGCACGAGTAAAAGTGGTACTTCCGGTCTGAATTTTGAAATTTTTTTATAGAAAAGGTGTTCAAAATTAAGTTCTAAATACTTTTATACCCGTAACGTACCTGTCTAAAAGGCATGACTTGCGAAATATTCGCAAAAAACTGATTTTTCATAAGAGTAAAAAACCTACTTCCTGTAGGAATTTCGAAAACCTTTTTAAATAAAATTGTTCGCAATTTTAATCTTAAGTACATATGAATTCTGTATAAATTTGTTTAAACTTAGTACTTGACGAAATATTTGCAAAATTCGATTTTTCACTGAAGTAAACTACTACTTCCGGTCTACCGATTTTACTGAAAAAGTAATCGGATCTCAAGAGGGATACCCGAAGTAGCAGTTTACTTCAATGAAAAAATCGAATTTTGCCAATATTTCGTCAAATACTAAGTTTATACAAATTTATAAAGAATTCATATGTACTTAAAATTAAAATTGAGAACAATTTTATTTAAAAAGTTTTTCGAAATTCCTACCGGAAGTAGGTCTTTTACTCTTATCGAAAATCGGTTTTTTGCGAATATTTCGCAAGTCAAGCTTTTTAGACAGGTACGTTACGTGTGTAAAGGTATTTAAAACATAGTTTTCAATATCTTTTGTCTAAAAAAGATTTCAAAATTCGGACCGGAAGTAACACTTTTACTCTTGCCGAATAGCGATTTTTGGCAAATATGTAGTAAATTATGCATTCTATACATATTTATTAAGAGTACAAAAGTATTTAGAGTTATATTTGCAATATTTTTTGTATACATGAAATTTCAAAATTCGGACCGCACTTTTACTCTTAGCGAGTAGCACTTTTTTCGAATATCTTGCAAAGTATGCATTCTATACGATTTATTAAGAGAATAAAAGTACTTAGAATAGAATTTTGAATAAGTTTTGTATAAAAAAATTCTTAAGATTGTATAGTTTGAAACGCTCATACGTATAAGAAAGTCGTGTGGTGGCCACACCTCATTTTTTTATGTAGTACCTATGAGAGGTTTACTCTATTTAATAAATACAGATAAGAACATTTTAGTAAGTGACTCGCAATTAATTTTTTCTTTAACCATTGTTCATCAGATTAATAGGTCGAGAAACGTATCAGTTGCTGAACGACACAGATTCCGTGACAGTCACATAATATGCAAATCTTTGTTTAAATTAGTATTTATAAACATACTAGTTATAAATGATATCCATTTTAAATTCAAAATTCATTTTGGAAGTGTATATTTAGTATATAAAATAATAAATTAATTTCCGTGTGAAGTATATATTTACTACGAACTTTGATATTACATTCCTCAAATCCTACACATTCATATATTTAAGGCAACACCATATAAACACACAACCATAATTTTAATATAAGAGCGTAAAGTTGGCAACTTCCTGGCATGAACTTCGAAATTGCCACCAGCGAAAATACACTGTTCTCTTCGCGATCCACGCGAAGACCCGACCAAGCAACGCTACCACTCACTTCAATTTTCCCTGAGTTTGTTGTGTAAGGTAACAATAAGATTTATGGTACCCGAACTACATAGGGGCGGCGGTATTAAAACTTGCTAATGAAAGCAAACAAAATTGTTAAACACCGTTTATCCTGGCGGCACACGAAGTCAGGCAAATTAAATAACATTTGGCGAACACTACCATGAATCGCGTCGTTAAATATACAAAACTATGTTAACTAATTACTAATATATAATACTACCTTGTATATAAAGCTAAAATTTTACTAGTATATATGTTATAGAATCTCTATCAGTCACCGAGGAAGCATCAGCTCTCTCTACAAAAATTGTTTTAAAGATTAGGCTATTTCTTATGCCGGGTTTCCACCAAGCGGACAGGACAAAAACAAAACACGAACTCGGTCCGTTTGTGACAGTCCGCGAACTGTTCTAGAACTTTTGGAGCGTTTTCTAAACTTGTTAGTCCGCAAATAGAGTTTTTACGAACACAAACAGTGTCCCAGCGAATGTCGGTAACTTCAAAGGGTCCACGTGTTCTAGGAATGTTTGTCAGCTTGGTGTAAACGTCCTTGAAATTAGAACCAGTTCGTTTTTATTTTCGTTGTTGTGATTTAGTGGTAGTGGTTTGGTGCGTGAAGGGAACAAGTCGCAATGTCTGATGTAAGTAATTTATTTTATTATATCAAAATACACCTACAAACAGGTATATGCACTTCTAGAAGACTTCTAAAAAATCATGGACAACGGAAGAAACCTCCAACCTAATTGAGGGCTACAGAAATTGTAAATGCTTATGGGATGCCAAACACGCCGACTACAAAAACAGAATTAAGAAAAAGGATGCTTTTATAGAACTAGGGAAATGTGAAACGTGTCCACCGCTGAAGTTGAGCGAAAGTTAGCCAACATAAATTCGCAGTACCGAAGAGAGAAACGTAATTATAAAAAATATAAAAAGTCTGGAGCAGCTTCTTCCTTTCATCCTAAATGGTTTGGGTATAATTTGATGGCCTTCCTCCGAGATAAAAACAAACCAAGAAGAACAGAAAAAAGTGGATTTGATGAAAACTCATTAATGAAAGTAAGTATCTATTTCGTCCAAATTCGTGACAAACAGATTTTTAATAGTATGCTGTTTTGCTTCGTCTCGAGACGAGACAAGCTCGAGACGAGGCGAGACGTCTCGAAAAATATTAATGACTTGAAATAAAATTAATAATAATAATAAAAAAAACCATTATTTACGTCCAGGCTCTGTATAATAATAATATTAATATATTGTGCTACAATTAACAACATTGAAGCTGCCAAGGGACTTGACCTTCATCTGACACAAAATATTCACTCAATTCGTTTCGGATTTCCATTGCCATGTGCCGCTACATACGAAAATACAACAATTCTACATTCATACGCCATCTTTTGGAATAAGGTTATTTTTTGCGTTGCCAATCCCTCCATATCTAGAAGGAAAGAATAGAACAGGAGAGAGTCTTGTTAAACATAATATTTGTCCAAAGTGGTAGCTCAATATGGCCGCCGCAATGCACAGGCGTCCATAAATATTTTGTATAGGGTATATGTACACTTCGTATGTTCTCGATAATCAGTCAAAATAGTTAGTCCAATAATATTTAAAGAAATATCATGAGATTATTTTTTCAATCTCCCTATACTTTTTTAATATAATAACATTTATTCAAACTGTATAAAAGAAAACATTAGAAAAAAACATGCCTAGGATATGCATGTTATGCACATAATCAAACATGACAAGTTATTCAAAATACATACTTTTTAAATTATTATTGTCTATGTTAAATACCAATTTGAAATTAACTTGCCGACGAAGAGAAAAAGTGAGATTCTTCTTTTTCGTCGTTTTAGAACGACCACAAGCCACACAATTCACCATTATAAAAGCACTATATTGACATAACTGACCTGCCTTAAAGTGGTAACTTCCGTCTAAATAATACCTATTCCCCCACCACATAGCTCCATATACACCGGTTATTTGTAGTCTCCTTTATCTGTGGTAATAAATAATCAAACAGTTTTTAACGTACTTTCAAATTAATAAAAAAACCTAGGGTCAATAGTTTATTTCCGCATTATTTTCGAATATGCGGACAGTTTTATAAAATATCTATCTGTTAACTCATCTGTGCAACAAAAAAATGTAGATTAAAAACTCTCTTCATTGAGCAAATAATAAAAAAAAAAACGGGAATAAATGAAAACTCAATTCCATGCGCTGTAAAAAAAATTCACTTTGAACACCCGTCCGCGAGGCGAATATATACAATACATACGCCAGGGAGTGAGCGTAAAACGTATATAAAAAAGACATTAAAATCCGATACGTATGTATGAAGTGTCCAGTGTAAAAAGTTTATTAATAACCTAAAAATAATTTTATGCCCGAACCATTTCGAATCATGAATCACGAACACTCAACCGGGGCGCCGCCACGCAGACATTCACAAATGGAGAAATTTTCGCCGTTAGCGTTCCGTGTGGCCCGGGGATCGCAAAAAGCGTCTAAATCTAATTTGGAAATTTTTACATCTGGAGCGATGCGAGAGACTGCGGAAGAAAAAACAAAAGCGGCAGAGAGAAAAAAACACAGGACTGAAATGGGAAGTTCGTAACCTAAACGAAGAGACCATATACAAAACTCAAATAATAAAGTTTTTCTATAACCACGCAAAAAGTAGGTGTTCATTCAGTAAATTTCAGTATAAAAAGGTTCTTCCTTCCTCTTTATTGCATTTCTCTGTTTGTTTTATTGCACTTACTTAAATACTTGGAATGTTAAATGTAAAACTTAATTGAAATGTTTATAGCAGGGTCTGTGAACATTTTAATTAAATCAATTTGTTTTTACGCCGTATCACGTATACGTTGTTAATTTAATAATAATAGTCTCGGAATATGACAAAATTTCAACATAAAACAAATAAGGTATTGTCGGGTAATAAGAGTTATTTAATCTTATGAGATCAAGGAACAAAATATAATAAAACGTTTTTGAAAAACTAAAAATATATTCAATTTGTATAAAATACATATCAAAATAAACATAAAAAACATATATTTTTTCCTAATAATACTGTTTTTAAAAAACTCGATTTTGAGTCTTATTATCTGCACAGCATGTAATAAGGCCCGCAATATAAAATCAATTTAATCGGCACAGTTTGGGCAGATAAGGTCTTCTAAGTCATCTACAGTAAAGCCAACACATTCCTCGTGTACCCAGCTGTTACAGTTAACACATTGACGCATATATGCCACAAAACTTTCCTTGCATACTGCACAAAACCACCTGCAGTGAAAACATCCGTAAATCTTTCTTTGTTCAAACGTCTGTCTGGATATGTTTCCCAGTAAATTAGAAGTTCTTCATCCCAATAATGTTCAAAAGATCTGAAGACGGATTTATCCATAGGTTGCAATTCGTGAGTCGTATTGCTGGGTAAACACAACAAATGCTTTTTCGGCAATATTTACATCTAGGTGGCAAGAAGCTCCATCAAAGATTGAAATTACTGGAGGACTTGACATAAATTTTGAAAAATGTTCAAGCCATTTAGCAAACACTTCATGTGTCATGCTTCCCTTTAGTGTCATTTGAACAATAGACGCTGGAGGCAATCCATATGAAAATGTTGGCTTCATCCGTTGCCC
This sequence comes from Amphimallon solstitiale, assembly GCA_963170755.1. Taxonomy (NCBI): domain Eukaryota; kingdom Metazoa; phylum Arthropoda; class Insecta; order Coleoptera; family Scarabaeidae; genus Amphimallon; species Amphimallon solstitiale. Next base: position 8,539,108 of record OY720675.1, read on the forward strand.
TTTGAATAGAATCATGGGAGGAATTGCATTCGCACATGCCACGATGGACACATTTTCAACAAGTTCTTGTGTTACTAAGTGAACCCTCTTGGCTCCTCTTTGGGCTAGAACAGTTTGTTGATGATGAAGGATAAGGCGACACCCTTTCTCATCCATATTATAGATTTTGTCAGGTCTTTGCTTTAAACCAGTTTTTTCCAATAGAGCATCTAATTTTATAAAATAATCTTCTACGATTGCTTTATTGAGCTTTTGAGCTCGAGCGGGATTCATAGGTTGTGCTTTTCTTCTAAAAATATTTTTATGTCTGTTCATGAATGAACGATATCATTCTCTCCCGGACAATTTTTGGTTATCAATAAAGCGGTTAGGAATTTTATATTTCGTAACAAGAGACTAGACACTTCTGGGAACTGTTTTAGGAGTTAATGGAACTCCTCTTTGAGCAAATTTTATTATTTTACGTTCCAGTTGTTTCTCAGCTTCTGCGTCTAATATTGGTTTTCTTTCCAAACGTCGAGAGGTTATTCCAGATTTAATGTGGTTTCGTATTGTTTGGCGAGGAATTCCACAATGTTCTTCTACGTATGCTTGAGATTTGCCTTGTCTTATTGGATTGAGTGCTTCTTCCATCATTTCTTCCGTCCAGTTAGCGCAGATTCCACGGCATTTTTTACCCATTTTGTCTATAATATCAAATATTAGAAAAAATAACTGCCAGAAAATAAGGCCCAGTCATCATTGCAGGAAATAAGGCCCGGGCCTTATTTGCTGCGTTGATGTCGGAATGAATTACAGGTTAGGAACCGACAAGTTTTTAGAGAAAACTAGTAAATTTGTGACAACATATTACTAATGATCATAAGAATACATTCCTCAAAAATTAGAAGACTTTTGCCAAGAAATTTTTGCTAAAACTTAATTCTATTCTGGTAAAATCTCATAACTTAATACAACCACTGGCTGATACTTGTTTTCACATTCGAATATAAAGAAATCGGTACTATAGAGAACTGTTGAAACGTAATAAACTTCTGTAATGTCAACACCCCCTGGGTAGATGCCGGTAGTTGCATTACATTTAACTGTTTTGTAGAAAATTCATGTCTGGGTCTTATTATCTGTTGGGCCTTATTACCCGACAATGCCTTATTACCGATATTTCTCATAGTAATCAATAAAATCATAGAAAGTAGAAAATAAACAGAAATTTTGAAGACGACTATTGTTACGGTCTAAAATTCGTCCTGTATATATATGTGTATTTTTCATTGCCTTTAGTCGCATTAGAATCTGTTTTCCATGATTTCTAATTCATTTTGTTTTAAATTCTGGGTTATCTACTATGAAGTTAAGTTAATGGGCTTTTAATGACTTTCATGAAATAATATTTGCAGAATACATTAATGGTAATAACTCGAAAATGAGGTTTCTTGACTACAAATGTAGAAAAGCCAGTAACTTCGTCATTATCCTCGGAGGACATGAATAAATATTTTTGTGGCATGGGTGAGGAAGTGGCTAATGGCATACAGCCAACATAAACGTACAGTGAGTTACTGTCTGCTCTGTCTTTAAACACAGCTGGCTCATTTTACTTTGCCCCGATAGCACCCGATGAAATAGAGATGATCATAAGGAGCCTTAAATCCAAGAATACAGTGGATGTGTATGGCATGTCGACAAATTTTCTTAAGGAAATTGTTAACGAACTGAGAACACCACTGACCATACTTTTCAACAAATGTATAGAAAATGGCCTATTTCCAACACCTTTAAAAGTGGGAAAAGTATTGCCTGTGTTCAAGAAGGGTGACAAGGGTGACTGTAGCAACTATCGCCCAATATGTATTCTACCAGCAATCTCCAAAATCTTTGAAAAAGCGATAGCATCGAGATTGGTAGGCTATTTGGCAGCAAAGGGATATTTATCTCCCGAGCAACATGGATATAGAAGGGGTCGTTCGACGACTACTGGAATAATGCAAATCACCGAATACATATATCAAGCATTTGACAATAACAACTACGCTGAAATCAACCTACTGGATCTAACAAAGGCGTTTGATACTGTGAGTCCTGATGTTTTATGCGAGAAGCTTATGTATTATGGAGTAAGGGGGGTACCTCTGGACCTACTGAAATCCTATATGGCAAATAGAATGCAACAAACGGAATGGAACAACAAACAATCACAGCTCAAGAGAATACACTTTGGAGTACCACAGGGTTCCATACTGGGCCCTCTGCTATTTATTATATATATCAATGATCTACCGACTAGTGTGGTTGGAGCAGAGCTGTGTCTTTACGCAGACGACACTTCCGTTGTGGTGCAGGGGAAAACCAATCAGGAAACTAAACTAAGATCGGAAAACGCAGTGCAAGTGGTGAGTGATTGGTTCACCGCCAACAAGTTAAAGTTAAACATAAATAAAACTCAAAACGTTGTCTTCAGTACCAGAAATACGAACCAAAATACTTCTGCAAGGTTTCTGGGTGTCACTATTGATTCACATTTGAGATGGCATCAGCACATAGATGGTTTGGCTCGCACTTTGTCCTCAGCACTGTATGCCATCAAAAGATTAAAATATATTGCAACTCATGTGGCAGCAAGGCTGGCTTACTTCGCGAACTTTCATTCGCATTTGTGCTATGGGATACTATTCTGGGGAACATCTGCGGAGGCTCGGAGGATCTTTGTGATACAAAAAAAGCCATCAGAATGCTGTGTGGCTTGAAGGTGAATGAAACATGTAGAACACGATTTAGGGAGGAAGGAATATTGACATTAACATCGATCTACATAGTTTCAGCAGTGGTGTATGTACACAACAATAAGGAGGCCTTTACCACGAATGGGTACAATCATGGGTATTCAACCCGTGAGAGGGACTGGCTGAGGATCCCACATCATATGGTGTGTTCCTCGCAGCAATCCATCTTTTACTGGGGGTCGAAATTATACAATAACCTGCCGCCGAGCTTTAAGGGCCTCCCAATCAGCTTGTTTAAGAGAAAAGTGAAGAACCACTTGATTAATGGAGAATACTACACAATAGAAGAATTCCTTAGACACTAGTCATTCCTCTTCTATATACAAATGATCTTATTTGATTTATTATTTGATTTTATTATTTTGTTTTTTTTTTTCTGTCTTCTTTGTTATTTGTTAAGAGTGTTGTTAGTATTAGTATACACTACACTATTTAATTATACTTATCATGATCTGACACTTGTAATGCATTACAAGTTTGAGAATATTGACAATTTTATGTAACAGAGGTCTTACAAATATATAGTCTATTATTATTATTATTATTATTAGAAAAAATTAGAAATGTAAGTAAAACTGTTATTCTTCAAACTACTCGACAACGTAATTTCATTATTTTAAATTATTAATAATAATTACTGCAAAGTTAACGTTTAAAGTGTTTTTAAAGTTTATTTTAATAAAAATTGGGTTTATTATTCTAGATGGCGTTACTTAACGATCGATATTTTGAGGTTAGTAATTATTATGATCCTTCATGGATTTAGGCAATATTCTTATAATGTAATTAATATTTCCAGGTAACACAATATTATCTATTAATAATATTAGCAACGTAGGATATTGTAATTATTTAGACGCTCCTCTGTAAAACACACATGTTTAAATTTACTGTCCACCGCGAGATGGCAGTTAAATCACTTTTGTTTGTAACATTGACATTAGTAAGTGCCCTCGTTTATTTAACGTTGTACTACAACAGGCTCCTGACATTATTATTATACTACGGTCCGAAGCACAAGAGCGACGTTACTCCTGCGAGAGGGAACCGTGACGTTCCCCTTTTGTCTCAGATTCAAGGGCGTACAGTTGACTTCCGTTCCTGTTGGAGTCGTTCGCCGGCGACGTATTTCGAAGCGTCTTTCATATAGTAGCTACGACCGGGAACATATGCGTCACATCTTTAGCATATGCGTGCAGGCCGCGGGTTTTTAACCCAGACGGAATTTATTTGACTCGGATCCTCTTTTGCCTTAAGCATGCGTACCAGTCCTGGTAATGTTAAGAATTTTCGAGCAGTCCAAATAAATACGTTAACGCATGGGTGTACATTTCTGGACGAATCTAGTAAACAAAGACGCGATATTGGTATAAAATATAAACATTTAAATTATAAATTTGTTTGAATTTTTGTTATATAAATATATTAACGTCTAGAATAAGCGTGTTTTATTGTTAGTTTTACGATAACATTTCGTGACTAATGTTTCATAAATTAAACAAACAAGTTTTCTGTTCATTTATATGAGAATTAGTCCGGAATAAATTTCAACATAATTTCTATGAAACTCTGCAATATATTCCAATGATTACTGTCTTTTTCGTTCTTAGACATCATAGTCTTGATGTGCATTTTCGACATCGAAATTTGTGCAGATCTTTACGTCGGCTGTTCCGCAGGGAAAGAGGATCTAATGAAATAATATTAGCAACTGCTGGCTCATTACTTTGTTTGTTTCCTTAATTTAGTTTCGTTACTTTTTCTAAAGAACAAGTGCGCAAAATGTATTATGAAACGTGTATTTTATACTATTTTTTCTATTCCGGTTATTAAAACTTCAAACAAGCTTAAAATGAGAGACATGTTTTGTTCGAACATTTTAGAAATTTTGTTTTTTTGAAGTTGGTTACTCTAATTTTTAAGTAGAACATTTTAAATATTTGAATATCGGCGGTGTTATATGTGATTTTGTTTAAAATTTAGACTGATTTATACAATAAATTATTTCAAATTATCAACAAAAAAGACGAAATAAACAATTACCTAATTAATTTAAGCATTTCATGTACGTATCTATTACTCAGCTTTCCCTAAAATTAAGTTATTATATTCTTACACATGGCAAACATGAGGTATTTATTCTTATATTTATAAATTTATAGTACATTTATTGCGTTTTTTGGTTTAAATACAAACAATTCCGAACTGCCAATATGAAAGTCGATGTTGTTCAAATAGATGGCGCTTGAATCTTGCTTAAGATGTCGCTTAAAATATCGTCATATAGATGTCGCCACAATTTTTTTGGAAGAATTTTTAATTATTACTCCTATTTCCCCAACTTTTAGTGAAGAATAATGGAGGGAAGTAGTATTTTATAGACTAAATTTTATTACTACCAAGTTAGATTTTTTTTTTAATGTGATTTTCAACCGGGAAAACGTATTTCCCAGTCGAGCTACATATGCGTCAAATGTCAGTTTACAGGCGGTGAGTACAAAAATAGTTTTTCAAAACCAACTTGTTCATCATTTCTTCAAAAAGTAATAGTAATTAATTACATATTATTACAAACCATATAATATAGGGTGAATTCGTCAGTAGTCAGCTTTCAGCTTAAATAACATTTAGGCATCTCATATTGTGTAAAAGATTTATTCTTGAGAGTGAAACAAATATATTCATTTACGGTATGAGTAAGACAGAGAATGTTTAGGATAAAGCATACTTTTTTATTTTGTGATTCTATTGAAAAGGAACATATTTGGTAGTAGTCGGCCACTTACACAGCCGTCTTTACTTACAAGCCGTGAAGTTGAAATTCTTTATTTTCTTTAAATTTACGTAGGTAGGTATAATGTGATGAAGAAAGAATGTATAAAAGGGGCACGTATAAAAAACATTATTAATAGTTTAACATTTTTAATAATATTCGCTAATTATTCAAATTGATAATTTTCTCTTTTGACCACTTTTTTCATGGTGACAAACACTATTTTTATTTTTTATCTCACATAGTGTTCCAAATTCACATACAACACTAAAATCGAGACTAATATCAATACGAAAGTTATCAGACTTTACACTTTTAATTGCTAATGATGTTAACACCTTTAGATGATTCCTTTTGCCCAAGAATTGTTTTTCAATTTCTATATTTTTTGTTATTAAAGCAAATATTGCATGTAAGTGAAAATACACGTAACCTACTTCATCAGTTGCTGCACAAAGTCCGCCTTTCTGCAGATAACCACAATAAGCATCACCAAACAGCACCATTACTTTTCACTGCCCAATTTTTTCAATTCACTCACTTAATTTTATTTTTAATTGGAAGAGCAGCATAACCACTATGTATTCGTATGCATGTAATATTCACTGCAAAAACTACGTCTTGCTAACAAATTTTGTAGCTGAGACCAACGAATCAACTTACGGTTTTCAAGTAACACCCACTTAAGATCATTTGATGCTAATTTGGTATTTTGAATGTAAACTGTTACTATACGATATTTTAATAAGTATACTTGAAACCACTTTTACACTTTCATTTTCCTTGTATTTATATGACTCAAACCGTTGTGTTTCACCACCATCAAAATGTTTACAGCAAACCACTGAATTCCTCTGTGGCGACGAAATTTTCTCTATTAATTGCGCGTAACCACCTCTTACGTAATTCATTTTCCTTTGGAAATGAAAAGGTTGTTTGTAGATCTTCCTCTTCGAGTGTATTTTGTAGTTCGATTTTAACAATGGGACACACCACAACCATGGCATCTAATACATCACACAGTTGTAAAAAAATAAAGAAAACGAGTGAATGTATATTGTTCTTACCTTCTTGAAATTTATTTATGTTAATCAAACTTATAAACAGAGAACAAACGATTACAAAGAACGTGTTGACACTTTGAGGTTATATTTAATAATGTTATCGGCCACATTTACGAAAATACGAACTGTTTAGGCATAGGTACTTCCTGAGTTTTATTTTAACTTTGTAAATACTTCTTGTGAATGTTTTTGATTCAAACTCACGTAAACTTTATGTAATAAACGTAACATGCACATGGACTCATATGCGAAAATTACCTAGAATGAGAACCAGTAGAACCACACAAGCAGTTGCCAGATCTCCAACTTCACTGCTTGTAAGTAGAGACGGCTGTGCCACTTACAGTTCAGTAGTCGGCCATTAGTGCACCATTTGTCGGTCAATTTTCACTGGGTCCATATAAACTTTTTGATGCGTCATATTAATCGTTGTTTTGTTTTATTTTTTATCTTCTCAATGAGATTGAGGGATGAAGGGGTGAGTAGTAAAAGGGTAAAATCAGAAAATAAAAAATAACTGAGTGTATATTTTCCGCTAATTAAGTTAACAAAACCAAAAATAAATTCTCTATAAATACGGTAATAAAAATAAACACTAAATCTCTCATAGTAATATAAATATTAAAAAAACATTATTAAGAAACAGAACTGAATTCTTGAGGAAAAAGATCAATAACTAGATATCTAAATCTGTCATGGTAAGTAATTGTAAATACAAAAATTCAATACTTAATGCATACTTCTTAAATTATTTATTGTCAGTAAAAATTGCAGGTGATATCTTGATTTTTAACATCTTTATATGACTGTCCTACAAGCCTAGTACAATTTGAATGAAACCACCTTGCACAAGTATCACATCCAACATTTTTGTCTTTTTCGGCATCACTGTACAAGTCTTCTTCGCAGACACCTCACTTTTGCTTCGCTTCTGCTAGATGCACGTTTGGTTCTTGGTTTCTTTTTATTTTGGTTAGAAGTTTTTTTTTGGATGTTATGTTTTTTTGGTTTCAGATTCATTTTCTTTCGGTTTTTTCATTTTTTCTATCTCTTTCTCCTTCGTTCTACATACTTTGGCAGATATGGCGCTGGTGGATGGTCCCGACTTGGGTTTCTTAGATTGTTCTGGTACTTTGAGAGACTTCAAATGCTTCATGAATATATCTTGGGACGCTGGCCCAGAGCTAAATTTTCCCTGATCTAATTTTTCCTGTCCACTTTTTCTTTATCCAGTTTTTCTTGATCTAATTGTTCGGTTTCCAAATTATCTTCCTCCAATTTTTCTTCCGTTAAACTTTTTTCTTCTAAATTGTCTTTCTCTGAATTTATGTTGTTATTTTTCCTAATTTCAATCCTTCTTTATTTCAGTTTTCTTTGCCTAATTATCAATATGGATCTGTACCCTTTATTCGTGGATTGCTGGCAGCTCGTTCCTGGAGCCAGTCCTGTAGTATTGCAAGAGGAATAACGAAATTTCTCGGATTTTTTCAAAATTATGTACTGCTTCCAACGCCTTTTGCATATTCTCCTCAGAATATGCAAAGAATTTTCGTTTTTGGTGGTTTGCCATCTTCTAAAAACGAGTAATTTCAAAATCTTGGTCCAAGAATAGCACTGAAAACAACTTCATAATCTTATTGCCGACAAATGGCAAAATCAGCATTCGACGTCTATGCTAGTCAATGGTACGCTAGTGGTAATATTTTTGGAGATAAATGGATTTGAAATTCAGGTCCTATTAAAGGGCCACTATCTTCTGATCTAGCTCCGAATGACTTTTTTTTTCTATGGCCCCTTTTAAATAAGGCGGATCTTATAATTCATTCTCAAATTCGCACTATTCTATATCGTGTTCATTCCCCCTCTGTTGTATTAAATTCTCTTTAAAAATTACTACCAGATGCCAGTTTTGTTCTACCTTCAATAATTACGAAGATAGGTATATTTGTTTTTAATATACCCATAAGTTGACAATAAATGACAAATTTGAAAATACTATCAAACACCCCTTACATTTTTGAGCAACTTTGCCCATTTAAACGATTTTGTATCTTCAATATTAAGAAGGTTACCTATATAGAGAGATAAGAAATAGTCGCTTGTATAGGTACATGTTATGTGCAATTCTGTTATCTTTACTAAAACTATCAATACTAAACTTTATTTTTATGAGTATGATATCCCTGCAGAGATTTTATTAGATTTTTAGTAAAATCGGTAGGAAGGAAGTTGTAGTTTACTTCAGTAAAAAAAAATTAACCTCTACCCATGTTTCGCCAATTACTAAGTTTAGGCAAATTTCTGGATGAAACGAAAGCATAAGCATAAAATAGATTTGACAAACATTTTATAAAAAAGAAGTTTCTTGAAATTACTACCGGAAGTAGGTCTTTTAATTTTGTCGAAAAATAGTTTAATCTTATTAGAAAATGTTAAACAAATGAGATAAAAAGATTATGCTTCTTCATAACAATTTAAGAGTTTACATAGCGCGTGAAAAAATTAAGTGCGGCCTTACAGAGATTAAATATCCATCCTACAATCCAGATTTGACTTCAACTGATTATGGACTTCACAGGACATCGTTTATCGAATCATATTGTAACGACAACAAGTCCACTAAAAAAAAAGAGTAAACATTGGCGCGACGCACCGTAAATAAGTCATAAATCATCCACACACATATGTATGCGAACCGACGGAAAGACGGGAATTTCTCTGGAAGGCTCCCGGGCTATCGAGATGTCGATAGAATCTTCTCGTATACTTCTAGGCCTTTTACGAGGCAATATAAGAACAGCTGCTGCCGGGGTAATTCATTCATTCATTCAGTAGTATTCGTACGGTAAAATAAATATAAGCGGTGCAGTTTTATTATATAAATATTACAAACATAAATAGTAGTGTAGAAATAAATACGTGTGTTAATTTATTCGTAGTAGTTTTAAGTGTGTAAATATACAGACAGTTTTAAAACATTTGCACGAGTTGTTTATTTCGAACCCGAAAACGCTACAATATATTGAAAAATAAAATATTATTTCTCTCCAAACTCTTTGCCTCCATAGCAAAGTATACAATATAAAAACCTCCATCGTATCACTAAAGCCCTTTCATCTACCTACTGAAGTCATAGTATGGCCAAAAGTATGCTAAATATTTATATATCAGTAGTTAGTATGTAATGGAGTTTTACCATGTAATAGATACATATTCTACCATCAATATCCTTCGTACTTCAACGAAGCAATTTACGCGAGGCGGCAACCACTTATCGCCAGCACACTTATTTACAGTTGACCAGCTATCTGTCGCTTATCTGTTCTCCAAGTCAACCGTAGGCACATTGTATATGTTTATAAGTCATGATATCTCTGAAGTTATCGGCGAAAACACAAACTAATATATCACAAGGGCAATATTAATTTTCTTGTCGTCCCATTCCATCATTACACTAACGAATTCTTTCGACATAATGAAACGAACTAATTTAAAATAAATGATGGCCGTATTCCGTGACAAAATCAATAAATTCAAGTCCACGGACCATCGCGAAAATTCGCCTCCACCAGAAAAACTATTAAGACATTCCAACCTAATTTCCTCATTGTGTCTTGAAACAGAAGCCGACATGCGTTTTATTTAATCGGTTATTTCAGTCATGTACTAAATAAAACAGAAATGAGGGGTGTTTATATACTATATTTCATATACATATTTAAAACTGGAATTAAAGGTATACAACATGGCATCTGAAAAATAATAAAAAGCGTTTTTTCCTTTCAGTCATTGCACGTCATTGATGACTTTTACATGTTGTCATAACTGTATTAGAGAAACGAAAAATAGTTGCTTTGTTAAATTATATTTGAAGGCTTTTATTTCATTAGTTTAAATGGAAAATGTATAAATTGATCGTAATATAGGCATTCATGGCCAAAAAAATATATAATTTCCTCTTCAATATTAAATTTCTCTCTTACATATTTTTGATAGACTAATAGTTCAATTCGGTGTTGGCAGATAATTCATATCTGTCAAAAAGGCGTGTGTTGTGTATATGTCGTCCAATTAAATGTAACGCGTTTCCTCTATATGTATATTACTTTGAAGGTTTGGCATATTTATTGTATAATAATAATAAAAAAAAAGTATTTATAACAATTAGACAATTTTGAACATTGAAGTTTTATTTCCCTGATACTGTCACACTTGGTATTAGGTTGGTGGTTAAAATTATTTATAAAAGGTTGTATAGTGAACAATGATTAGTTAATGAGAATATTGGGTAAATTCCGCTGTAGAGCAATTGTTGACACGTGTTTCTGATTCATTGGTCATCATCAGTACGGTATGGTACGCCGACACAGACACTTCAGGTTCTTTGCAAATTCATTTGAACGAAAATTGATTCATATCGTTCTTTTAGGACTGAACCAAATGCGGGAAGACAATGTTCCCGTATCAGCGCATTTTGAAAGCACGAGCGACCGAAGGAAACGTGTGCTTTTAATTGCTCGAATGCGTAGAAGATGTCTTCACGCAAATGGTTTGTCTAATATGTTTTGTACAAGCATTAAATTAAATAGTTATTTATGTACCAAGTCAGTAAAGTGGTCCTTTATCGAACCAGTCTGGTTTATGAGCCAAGCGAGCGAAGCGATAGAGACGAATAAAAGACGAGTTCGATAAAGGCACTTTATTGACGTGGTGCATACAAAATTTTATCGCCAACCGCAAAAATTCGTGATTTAAAACATAAAGGTATAATGACTTATGACATTTTATGACAGTGACAAACGATTTATGTTTAATGTCATACAATCGTCTGTGTTGACAGATATTAGCGGCACTAAAGTACTTTATTGTACAGTACGATGTTTTCAATTTTATATATAATTCTTCAATATAGTTTAATGTGTTAATAACATATCTATAGTGAGTCCAAAATATGTTCGACTAAATTTATCTTTTAATAAAGTGTTGTTAAATGCAATTTCAAAGAAAAGGACAAATGCAATTGTAAATTGCCACAGGAACTTCTTCATCTTCACGCTTCACGCATATTCAATATTATGCTATTTTTATTTTTAATTATACTGTTAATTTCATTTATAGAAGAAGCAATACAATTACTAAATCACTGATGTGAATTATTAATTCCAAAAAATACTTATAAACAGTAAAATAAATGCATATGAAAACATAACAGCTGTGAATAATAACAAAAATTCAAATCTCCTAGATTATGAGCATATGTAGGTATTCCTTATGACTGTTTAATATTTTATCAGGTACTTCAAACACCGGTTAAAATTTGGCCGATTAACGACGTTCTTAATCAATGATTAGCGCTAACCGGCATTGGAAAAACGCAAATTTGTACTAACCGGTGTTTAATCAATGATTACTCTAACCGGCATTTTAATCGGACTTGAAGAAACCGGCCTTAAGATTGATATTCATAGCTATACACTTGATTACTAGAGACTGGATTTTATGCAAAATGCATATTTTTTTGTTTTTTGGTATATCCCTTCTATACTGTGTACTTATCCATTTTCCACCCTAAGAATACGTCTTTTACCATTTTTTTTTAGTGCATATATTGCATATTTGGACACTTTACCATAACTGCATATGCACGTACTTATTTCATAATTATTTTGCATATTTATGCATATATTCGCCATTTTCATAAGAACCATAATAAAATCTGATATTTAAAGATATTTAATTTGTTTGTGTAAACGTGAAGGGATTGCATTCCTTCAACTTTGCATTAATGACTCATTAAAAGTCCATCTCATTAATAATGAGATGGACTTTCCCAAAAATAGGATTTAACTATACTGATAATCGGTTTACAGGGCAATTAGAACTTACGTAAGAAATCCTTTTCAGAAATGTAGGTATTAATGCAGGTATATTATACCGTACGACTAATATCAATATAAGAAAAAGAAATAATTTCCTTCATAGTTTGTTCATTCGTAAATGTGTTAAGGTCTGTGCTATTTGGTGAAACAAAAGTGAATTAAAAAGTTTTGAAAATGCCGAATATAGCTAAAGCGAAGTCATCTCCAATAAAAAATTGGATAAGTGACTGCAGTGCACTAAAAATTATTGACAAAGAAAGTGTTTTGTGCACATTCTGCGACAAAAGGGTAAGTTGAATTTTGAAATATTTTGTCAATAACAAGTTCTACAATTATGAGAATTTTTTTTGTGTTCATAAATATAATGAAACAATTTCATAAAAAATTATTATTATATATATTTAATATCTTTGTAATATTTCTTTGTCATAAACACCAAAATAACCAAAATCAATTAAATTTAAACAACTGGAGAACTTTACAAAACCAGACAATTTATTTTTCTAGTTTTTGTAGTAATATAGTAATTAATAATAGTTATTATAACTGAATGTTAAAAATATATATTTGTTACACGGATTACCTGCCAGAAGAAATTTCAAGTAGTGCAACATTTGAACACAACATTTCATCAGAACAGGGTTTCTGAAAATTTGAATAAACCGCGGCAGCAACTTTTGGAGGAAAGTTTTCTCAATAATTCGAAGAATCCACAAGAAGCATTTTCCAAAGATTTGTGTAATCTTTTTGTGGGTTGTAATATTCCTTTACATAAATTGGACAATCCGATATTTCAAGAATTCCTGAAAACTTATTGCAAAATCGATGATAAACCCATTCATGTACACAGTTCCTCAGCTCTAGGCAAGAAAATTTAAAGAAATATATGGTTATTTATTGTAATAAATAAATATATAATTTGTAAATACGACAATTTATTGTAATAAATAAATATACAATTTGTAAATACGACAAATGAATTTTAATTTCTTAAAACATAATAAATAAATGCACATCATAAGTGCATATTTAGGGATTTTTTAGGTGCATATTGCATACATATTTGGCAAACTTTTTATTGCATATTTTCCAGTCTCTATGGATTACACACCCAGAGAGAGAGTGGGGGAGAGATATGATTACAATACTTCCTCAAAATGTAATAAATGCCATGTAATTCTAATATTCACACGGGTGTATCGTATTTACCCCATGTTTCGACTTTCCTGACCGACTTTCCGATACATCTCGTTTATCGGTGAGGCGGTAAATCTTGCGTGCATGTGTTAAAGTTTTATTAGCTCTGAGCCGGCGATTACGTCGCCCTTAAAGTACTACAACATATGTAGACTAACGCTCAAAGGTGTTTAGTGCAGCCGGGGACTTAGTTTATGTAGTTTTTAAAATATTCTGTTTGGAAGTTATGTTGGGGAATACAATTACGATAAGCGTTATTATGAACTCAAGAAAGATGTGTTTTAGAGATTGAATTTTAAAATTTCATGAATATTCCTTAAATATCACGTCAACGTAGAATGTAATGAACTCACTCGCATAAGAACGTGTATTAATCAAATTAGATTTCCTTTTAATCTTTATTTTATTACTTAATCCAGCGGTTTCTAACCTAGGGAGCGCGGAGTATTAAGAGACGTTTAAAAAAAACATTTTTTATCAATTTATAGATATATTTAATTCCTATTGAAAAAAAGATCCGAAGGAAAAATTAACTGGCGGAAAAAACCGTCTCCTTCAACTATTTCTTTACATGAAACATTCCAATCGTTAATCGCTTTAAAATAATTTGGAAGGCCTCAAATATCAAAAGACAAAGGCAAAAAACCAACCCGCCACCGTTACCTATAAAACTGTGGGGATGCAGGTTAACCAAGTAAACCGAAGCAATCCAAGTGTAAGACTCAATGACATCATCAGCATTACAATTAATTGTAATGCAATATAAACTAATTTAGTTCGACAAATATAAGTTTCTTTCTTAACGAAATACGAGCGACAGGCTCTGGATATAGAGCGTAATTGGGGTGTCCGTTTCCGTGACAACAGTTTCGGTAAACCTTATTGTGTTCCTCGCCAAGTATGACATCTTCAACCCAGGTTTACTTACAAAAAGATAGACATTTCTGCTTTATTTAATTAATCGTATAACGTTACATTTCTTAAAGTTTTAAAATTTAGTGACCGTCGCTTCCGTCGAAAATATGCATTAGACGTTTTTTTACTGTTTTGTAAAACTGTCACTTTTATCAACTATCTGTTCACGTCTAAAAAATAACTTATTAAATATCATATACAAAGGGTACAACAATTTGCCGAAAACGAACTTGACAGTTTTCTGTGCATTTTCAAGATTTCCTATAGCATGGCTAATTTCGGTCTCATCAATAGAATAGAAGGCCATATTGTCCATATTAAATGAAACAATTGTTCAATTTGAGCGGAAAATGGGCGCGAAAGAGTTATTTACACTCTACTCGAAAAATCACTTCACGGTCTCACATTTTTCTTCTCTTCACAACCAATAATATTTCTCTACCTACATTATTTTTTCGGTTTAGCAAAATACCTACTATTTCTAAGAATAAAACCAGGTGTACCAAAGGCAAAAGTGCATACATTAATAATTATGTTTGGCGAAGGATAAATATTGATCAAATAGCACCTTTACCTCCTACACGCAAGCCAATACCTTTTCCCCAATGCTGTAAGTGCCAGATTATTGTGCTGACACCATTCATAGAGAGTATCTAAATCACACTGTAGACGCAGGGCATCTGAGATAGTATCAATACGGCGATAGATTTTCAAGTCGTCACCGTACGCCAGCCCATCACAAGAAAGCGATTCCAAGAGGTCATTAATAAATAGTATAAAAAACAGAGGACTCAAAGTAGACCCTTGTGGAACGCCCGACGTGGCAGCAAATTCAGCAGATTTGAATCCATTGTAGTACAGATTATTGACCCATTCCCGAAGATATGACGTCAGAAAATTAACCAGATTACCATGAAGTCCCAATGCTTCAAGTTTCCTCAGCAGAATATCATGTCTAATAGTGTCAAATGCGCGCGCAAAAACTATATATTGAACTGGTGTTGATTATGTGACAACACCAGTCAAATACCCACAAACACATACAGTCACCCTTTAAAACCCCTTGAATACAGGCAACCATATATACATCGGCGATGCATTATGTTTGGACCCTTGTATAAGAGTACAGGTAAAAATTCCTAAAAATTAATACAGATTTTACTAACAAATCTAGTAAATTCTGAGAAACCCATCAAATTGTAAATATTAGAAAGAAATTCACCCCCAAATTTAGAAAACCAAACCAATGACTACTCTTTTCAGGAACCCCAACTGAAACCCCCGTATTAAATACTTAAAATTGGATTTAAATACCTGATTAGTTTAAAATACACATTAGTCTTATTTTTATACTTATATTTAGCAAATTTCCACAATACAACAATAATTAGTTAAATGTTATATAGGCAAAGTAATTATATAAAATGAATCTGACAGCCATTACAAATGGACAATTTTAAATTACAAATTTCAACATTTATTACCACACTATGAGCATTTAAATGAGTACCATTTTATAGTGTGATTTCTCAAGAGTAAATTGTCACAAAAAGTTACAGGTTCAAGGTTAAAGCAAGGTTGATAGTATCGAAAGCATCATCTCAAACTTTGGCAAAAGTATTGCACATGCATGACAAATTGTTATCTAAAAATGCATAGCTTAAAACTAAAATAAACTAATGGTGAACATAAAAAACATTTAAACCATAAACTAGTTTACAAGTTACAAGCATGGTAACAAACAATAAAACTCTTAGATGCGCACATTTAAGTTAAGCATCATTTTAATTTTCAAATTTCGACGCGCCATTTTGACAAAGGCATAATTAATTCCAAATATTTCCTATAAGTAATCAAAGTAATTATAAATTCACTCTAGCAGTTACAAAGTCTAGCAAGACGCTTTTATGTTGGAATATTTTTCAATGTCATATTTACAAGTTGAGTACAGATATTTAAATAAGCATTTTGAATAATTTGACAGTTGTCAACATAGGTAAAAGAAAAGTTTTATAATATTAATTACAAGCTATTTAGATAATTAAAAAAAAGTGGTATAGATTAAGAAAAGGTCATAGTTTCATGTTATAACAGTAATTCGTAATTAAATTAAAAGACCATTTAGTTATTACACTTCAAAAACTAACCACACTAATTTTTTGTATAAAGAAAGATTTTAAAAAGGATTAAAAGATGAAAAAATATTGTATGTATTTATAAGTTTAATTTGTAAAGGTAAAGTTCTACTAAAAAGGCATTTTAAGCCAAAATTCTGATATTTAAATTTATTTTATTAGCGTCATTGACGTCATCGAACAAATGCCAGTCGAAATGCTAAATTTGCCCTTTAATTTTTAAAAAATTGTGTTTTTCTAAAAGAAAACGAATTAAAGTAATTTTATTGTACCGATTGAAAGACGATTTAATTTAACTAAGATAAAATATGATTCCACTAATATTCAAAAATAAACTTGCCCGTAAATAGACTTTGTAAAAGTCTACCGTATAAAATTGCCATGGTTACGACGTCCACAACAGAGATTGATATAAAAAGGCACACCCGACGAGAAGCAAGGATTATTCATCGATTGATTTTTTTTTGTGAACAGTCATTAACGGGCCATTCACTTCGATTTTTTTTTTTGCGATCAGGCAATCATCAGTCGATTAAGTATTATGCGATTTATTTTATTTGTGATCATCCATTGAGTTGATAGACGCGTAAATTTTCATTATCGATCCATATTGATATCCAGTCGCTGTCAAAGTTGATACATCCAAACAAGCCATAAAGTGTCTGCTGAATCATTTCCACTTACGAGTCAGAAGGTCATCCATTGAAGAAGTCGACCTTAAACCGTGCCGAACTAGGTCAAGGATACACACACCGTACGCCGATGTATGACAGCTGGGACGACCGTAGACACTAGGACACGAGCTGCCTCTACAGAGAATCACATCCCAGTAGAACAAGTACCTGCCCTTAAACAAGACAAGGAATTAGTACACAGAAGGTACCAAGTCTGTTATTAATTAATGCACCTGTTTCTTGACACAAATGTGGGTCAAATCTAAATCTATGTCACATTTATGTAACGTCTTTTAATTCGATCATTTCTATAAATTAATTAAATTCAAATCTTGTTACATAGCTTATATAAACACTAGGAAAATCAATTTAAAGTTTCAAACAATAAAATGCTTATTTAAAAAAAAATATCAGAATATACTTACAGTCAAATTTAATCCTATCTTATTGTCATGCAGTCCAGTTTAATAGTTGGTACATAAGGGCCAAACTCATATATTTTGCCGTGATTTCAATATATCAAATCTGTAGAACTTCTGCCTAATTCACTGCTGTTCTTGTACACAACAGAAGTGTATTGTGTAATATAAAAATTTAATGGATATTGTTGTATTGTCGTAGAATTTCATTGTTATGTTTTAAATAAATTCAGATCTGTTGTTTCCATGTATAAAGTGTTTGTTTTCATCACTGTCAAAACTCATTCTTCTATCATAAGAGGTACACATATTCTGTTGGAGCCCCAGCATTAGAGCTGTCTCTCCAAATTGACTTTATAGGTTAGTTTCTTCTAGATCGTCACCCGACAACTGGAAGGTATGGTATCCCGGACTAAGGTAAATCAAATTTCGAACCTCCGTAACGCCCTGTAGATAACACAATTAGTCACTTAGATATCACCCACTTAGTTAGTCACATAACTTTTAAATCTTGTTTTTTTGATTACTTTAATAGACACACATACACAATAGTTATAGCTATTTCGCGCGAAATTCAGTGTTTGTTCCACCTCTTGGATTAAAGTCGATCCCGATCTTGCGCAGTCATACGTTGAATGCCGCGAAATTTTTGAATTACCAATAACTTTGTATCTATCTATTAGAATAATTTTTGAAATACTAAATGATACATAAACTAAATAGATAATTTCTCTCCGTTGTCATAGAATGCAACCCCCTTTAGCTAGCCGGCCAAATTATAATTGAAAGGTTAATAGTTCAGTACATTATTGTGTTTAGCAGTTTTTGTTTTAGAATAAAGTAAATTAAGCGCTCTAAGTCTCATTAGCTCTCCATCCATTATTATATCTTAGGGTCGTATAAGCTTACAGTACCCCCATTACAATATATATCACATGCACTTGAGAGCAAAAATCAAGAGCGCCACTAATATCTTGGGTGATACAAAGCAGATTACTCGTCGTTGAGCGACCAGTCACAAACCCATGCTGTATAGGAGATATTCTTCTTGTGATAGTAAGCATATATAAATTTGTACAGTATTTACTCATAAATCTTGGACAAATTGGAAAGAATTGCAATCGGACAATAATTTCTCAGATCACTCCGATCACCAGGGCAAATTCTAGCTATCTTCCATCTAGTTGGATAAACATTTTTGCGCAGCGCCATTATTTAGTAATAATTGCGTATTTACATACTTTAATTCGAGTTTATTTTTCATCATCCCAGATCCACCATTTGTTTTATATTCAATAAACTTAGATAATCTTACGCGGTTCCTTCGCCTACAGTGCTTCTCCGTATCTGTTTAGAATTCAAAGCTCTTTTCCTCTGCTGAGTTATAAAAGAAAAGTGCACCACTAGAGTTTTGCCATCAATTATCCGAGGAGGTACAAATACGTCATCACAGAGTTTTTGTGGCTTAATTATTTTAATTAAGATTTCCTATAGCATGGCTAATTTCGGTCTCATCAATAGAAAAAAAACAAAGGACTCAAAGTAGACCCTTGTGGAACGCCCGACGTGGCAGCAAATTCAGCTGATTTGAATCCATTGTAGAACAGATAATTGACCCCTTCCCGAAGATATGACGTCAGAAAATTAACCAGATTACCATGAAATCCCAATGCTTCAAGTCGCCATGGGAAAACCGCGCGTGTACCAACTATAACAAAATGTTTGAATGTTAATCACTTAAAATAAAGTTTTTGCCTTATACCACCTTTATCCACTTATCCATTCATTTATTATTTTAGAGATTCACTCGATAAATTATTCCTAAATATTTATATCCATCTTAGTATAGGCATGCCAATTAACATTTATTCGATAACATCTCTCTGTTTTATTCGTCATATATATATGCGCAGCATACCCTCACCAGCAACGAAAGGTAAATAATCCTGTTTATTACTCCTAAATTATTCCGGAATTGGTATAAGAGTAAACATTAGCCATTCCCACAAAAGCAATGTAACTGTTAATAGGATGCCCGTAGTAGGATTTATCGAAATCGTCCGTACGAGACCGTGCGAGGTATGTTAGAGCTGGCGTTGAACGGGTTCAATTCTAGTTGAATTAATTAAATTATGTTTGTATAATGGAAAGTAAAGGATTTACGCCAATATAATGTCTACACATATTATATTTATTTACACATTTATGCATGCGTCATGCAAACGGAATAATATAATAGATACACGATCAGAAGAACTCTCTTTTTCCCTAAATAGAAAGACTAATTAATTCTTCGCATAAGAAAAATGTCAAAAGGAGAACAAACACGTGGCGTGGTGAAAATGACATATTATCAAATTTAAATAAATAAATAAATACCTGACGGAAAACGTCCCAATAAGCATTTGAATGATCGTATATACTGTCTAATATACCAAGTCCGAACACCATGTGGCTTTAACCAAATTTTATTCCGACATATTGCCGTGACCCCTATATTGGTTAGGCATTATAAGATAAATAAATAATTAAGTAATAGGATAAGGAAACAATTTTTAGTAATAATCATAACTATTGACAAATGAATTATGAGTTGTATAACCGCAACGGCGTAATGTTATAATGTTAGGTATATGATAATTGAAATTGAAACAAAATTTATATGAAAGGTACAAAAATAAACACAAAAATAAAATTCATGTATTCTATATTTATAGAAACGAGGAGCACAAGATGCAATTTCAGTATACAAAGGCCGAACCAAATTTTATGCATTGTGTAAGAGTGGCCTTAAATATATTGAGCAGTAAACCACTATTCAAGCTTAATAATGTCTTAAAAATAACATCTTTCATCATGAGTAGACGTAAGAAATAAAATAAGTTTATAAAAGATTGTTATTTGTTAGACATTCTATGGTCACACTTAACAATACGATAAATACCTGACACTTATATCTAAGCATAATTTTAAAAAGGAATATGTAAAAAGGTATATTTTTTATTAGACACGATGTAATAAAGCAAAAACTTCAGAAATAGCAGGTTAAATCCGGTTTAATCCAGGAAAATTCCGGAAATAACAGGATATAATTGGTTTAATCTGAATAAATCTACACAGAAAAAACAATGTTTAATATTGTTAACAGCTGCATACAAATTAACCTACACGAAGACGAGAGAAGATGGTTTGAAGACAGGAATAGAGTTGTCAAGCTCCAGGTTCCTGACAATGTAATTCAAAAGGAAGTATTCCAGTCGTATGCAATGTCTTTCCTATTATTTCTAAAGGAGATGTCTGCAAAAGAAAAATGCGGATAGCGTTAAACAATGGAAAAAGAAAGTATTTAAACAATGATGAAAGGCAACAAATTCATCTATAAACACAATAAGGGATGGCGTTAATGGAAAAAAGAATGTATCTACCCAAGATATGAAAATCGCAAATGTGCAAAGACATAAACAATAAATAATTTGTATGCGTGTATTTTTGTGCAACTTCTAAATATCAAAATAATATGGGTACAGGTCAGCCTAGGGAAAACGTGAAATAAAATAAATATGAGCAGGACAATGCCAACATAAACATTAGTGCGTGGATTGTGGCGCTGCAGACGAAGAATGTTTTTTTTTTCGATCACCGAGAACTGATAAAAGACCGGGAACGACGGAAAAATAGGAGAAGTTGCTGATCTTTGAGATAAGTTGCCAATCTTTTAAATCGCTCGAATGTAAAAATTCTGTTTGATGATTGCAGGCGTACAGATACACTGCATAGAATTCATTTGTAGTAAATGTATTGAGTTATTTTTGATTTTCAATAAGTACTTTATCATATCATAATTAGTTTATTGTCATTTAGTTTAATTTCATTTTTTCTCATTATCATTAATATGGTAGATCAATATCAAGAGGAATTTGATGAAATGTATGAACATTATAAGTAAGTTTTTCTTGAAATAAATTATGTTAAAGATGCTATGTGAAAATATTCATCTTTAGCAAAGCGATTAACATTGTTAATACTTTGAATAGAAATATTATTTTCTTTGCTATAAGTAGATTAATTTAACAAATCATGGGAGTATTGTTAATGATGTTAAAAGGGCATTGATGGCACAACGTGGGAATGTTTGTCAGTAATGTTAACTGTGCATTATTAACAAGTTATTAAATAAAATCTTAGTAAGGATTTCAAGTATATGTAATTACGTAAAGGTGTAAGCATTTTTGATGGACAAATAGCCAATATGTGGTATGTACAACGTGAGAATATTTGCATATGACGATTGGTGAAAGTCTTATCAAAGTGTTTTTTTTTACTTTGCGAGATTTTAGATCTTCAAAGGCATTTCGTGCAAATGAATGTCTTAGTTGAAATGAAATTTCTGCGTCGTAAAGGGAAAAATCTATTTCTTTGAAACTATACAATATTAGAAAATTTAAATGCAGCAAAGAGTAATATTTTATTTTAAGAATCTATATGATATATTTAAAAAGCAATGTGTTATGCGCATTTATAAAGCAATATGTTTTTCGTATATGTAAAAATATGAAATTTTTTGTTGTTTTGTGATTGGAAAGTAAAAGGATAATTTCTTTTACAGCCACATGTGGCAAAAGAATTTATTTATCAATGCTATTTAGTATTGAATAAAATACAAATATTTTATGAGATTTAGTTTTTTTTTTGTAACCTTATCCATTTAATTTAAGTAAGAAATGTTGTCGGCAAATGAAGGAGAAATCACTGCTAGAACTTACGAAAATAATACAAATGTTAATAGGGATTGAATTTATAAATTTATTGAAGTAGTTTTTTTTTATGTCAATGCAATCTCTGCATTTGTTATATATTATGCTGCTTTGTATTGACATTGTTTTGGTTAATTACTGTTAGTATAAGATTATTATATTTTAATTTGAAAACAAAGCTATATCAATATGTCGATAAAACAAAATTGCACTACGAATAAAACCAAAACCAATACTTCAGGATTTTAATCCATCCAACAGATTAAATAAAGATTCAATGGTTTAAAACACACGATTAACCTTATTACAACTCAACGATCAAAAACAAAATGACATCACGTACGCCACCAAGATGTCAATTCAACCGCGCCATACAGTGGGTAAAGAAGAACAATATAGAAAAAGAAAAACTCTAACAAAGCCGAATTAATTAAACTTGATTCACAACTTAAATGTTAAAAATTATTAAGAAAGAGATTACATGAAATCGAAACAATGCGAAGTCTAATAAGGTTAACTGACGAATAAAGAATAAATTACAGATAACTGCACCAACCCTACACTAGCTTACCGACTTAAGACAGAAACGTACTGAAAGTGATTCATAGATGGCTCTACCATACCAAAATATAAAAACGAGAATTTTACTTAATATGACCAAGCCAAAAATGTACTAATTTCACTACGATATATTTAAAAGGAATAAGAGTAATTAAACCGATAATTTTTAAATTGTAACAGCACACTTCTCAAAATTTCTAATCTTTTCTGTGTACTTCGGTTTATTTGATTTATTGGCATTAGCTTGCTATCAAACATTCCAGAACGTTTTGAAGTGACGTACAGATGCAGGTGACAAATTGATAGTGCAACTATATAGACGGTTTTTTATGTAAAATAATGTATCACTTAGGGTCTGCCTGGACACAGCTGTGTCAAAAGTAGAAAAATGATTAATAATAATATTGCAGTATGAGATGTTGGCGAAAATATAATTACTTTAATTAATTTATACATTTTACAAGTTTCACTATTTGCATCTTCATCTAGCAACAGTAATTCACCTATTTTTTGCAAACAAAACTGATACAAGTGTCTTTCACCTTTCGTCAAATGATGCTCGTATATGGTGATTTTGCACTGAAACACGGAAATATTTTGGTACATAATGATAAAATCTACATTTACATTATTTCCATTAAATTGAAACAACAATTTCTTCATCGAATATATATGTAACATCAACCACCAACATTTGTATAAAATATTCACCGTTATCAAGATTTACCATGCACTAATCATTCGTAAAATATTAAATCATTTATATTCCTAACACTGCGTGGTGCGTTAAATATTAAATATGTTTGTTTTGTTCTCCATCTCTCCCTGCTGTGTATGTTTGTGTTCGTAACACTAAACTAGATTAATTGCTGTAAATAAATAATATTGTGTACACATTTACAAACATACATGGGATATTTGTGTTGGTACGACTGAAAAATTAATATCGATCATTTAAAGTTGACAGGTCAAAAGTGTTAATATTTCTAGGTTTTCGAATAATGAACGTCAACTTTATTATTGAGAAATTACATTTCCGATAGTGACATATTTCCGATTAAATTTCCTCTTAAGGCCCGATTATAGTCGGTAAAAATTTCAATAGGTATGAAAGTAGCTAGAGTTCGAAATCTAATGCTATATAGATGTCGCTAAATGTACGGATTACACTAAAATTAAAATTTAGTTCGTTGCCATGGGGATGCAGACGAAAGTAAAGCAAACGATTTATTTACTGAATTGTAGAACGAACTGGATCGCGCAGGTAACATTATGAATGAATATCGGTCTTCTAAAGTAAGAGGGAGAATACCTTGCAAGTCGTATACCTCTCTTTCCGTCCTACACATTATTGTAAGTGGATATAAAGCAGAGGTATGTGCTAAAGGGGTAATATAAGTGTGTAAATATTATTTATTCGGTCAGAAGAGAGAATTAAAATAAATAGAAAACACAATCGAATAATGTAAATTTCTTTAACACTCTAATATATTTAAAAAATGTTTTATTTTCTGATAGGCGCATATATTTCTATTTTCAACTACAAATATGTTCTCTACATTGCTTATTAGAAGTTTCCCTATATTTGTTGAGTTATATTGCCCATGATAAAATGTTATTATTTACCATGTACTCATATATTTTTCAGTTTATATGTAGTATTTTCTTGCTGTATTTCCTTCATCTAAAAAAATCAATTGTCCTACTTTTGAAATAAAGAATTAAAAAATATATATATGAATGAGCATTTCAAATTATACAAAATTGTTTGAAATAGTGTTATTTCATAGAAAAATTAGCCAAATTTTAAGAATTTTTTGTATAAAAATTATTCAAAATCCTATTATAAGTACTTCTATTCTCTTAATAAATGTCTATATAATGCATACTTTGCGAGATATTCGAAAGAAAATGCAACTCACTAAGAGTAAAAGTGATACTTCCGGTCCAAATTTTGAAATTTTATTTATACAAAAAATATTCCAAATCCAGCTCTAAATACTTTTGGACTCTTGATAAATATATACCATAAGACCGCGTGCGTCTGCATTATCGCGATACCTGTAGAGTAAGCGAAACAGATAGAGATGTCTGTGTATTAGAACGGTAAACAAGTGGACGCAGTGTTATACTGGATTACAACAGAGCTAGTATTTCGCATATGCCTATCATGCACTCGCTTTTGTCCAGAAAATCCACATTTATACGGTGTAGTCGGGCAGTCGCATTCGCCGTCGCTTCCACATATGGGCGTCAGTTCGAGTTTTATTATTGCTTAAGAATAACATTTTTTTAGCTAATTACAGGTTAATTGCAATGTTGAATTACAATTCTGTTTTAAGAAGTAAATATTTTGTGTGTCAGTATTTTATTATAGTTGAGTTTTCAGATTATAATATTTGTTGATAAATATTATTTTAGTTAAGAGGTTTTTTTTATTTTAAAGTCTAGGAGTTATTTATTATTTATTTTTGCTCTTTTATGTTGTTTATGAATGAGTTTATGAGTTACTTCACTGACATATTATCAGTGATTATCTGATGTTTCAAACAACTACAAATAATTACTAACAACGGAAACGCAATACCTATTACACTGCTTTTCACTTGATTTGCCTACGAATACATTTATACGTATAACTTATAAGCCTGCTGTCGGTGTGGCAATTCAAGTTGGCACGCCCATTTATAGTCGACCAGTAGTTACTAATACATGCATCGCGCTATGAACGGCGGCCACACGGTATATAGAATGCATAATTTACGAGATATTTGCAAAAAGTCGTTATTCGATAAGAGTAAAAGTTTTACTTCCGGTGTAAATTTGGAAATTTTTTTGATACAAAAGGTATTGAAAATTATGTTCTAAATACTTTTATAGTCGTAACGCACCTGTCCAAAAAGCATGAATTGCGAAATATTGGCAAAAAACTGATTTTCGATAAGAAAAAGACCTACTTCCGGCAGGAATTGAAAAACTTTCATAATATAATTCTTCTCAAATTTAATTCAGAATACATATGAATTCTATATAAATTTGTTTAAACTTCGCTTTAGTTTTACTTCCGGTCCAAATTTGGAAATTTTTTTGATAGAAAAGGTATTGAAAATTAAGTTCTAAATACTTTTATACTCGTAACGTACCTGTCTAAAAAGCATGACTTGCGAAATATTGGCAAAAAACTGATTTTCGATAAGAAAAAGATCTACTTCCGGCAGGAATTTCAAAAAACTTTCATAATAAAAGTCTTCTCAAATTTAATTCTGAATACGTATGAATTCTTTATAAATTTGTTTAAACTTAGTAGTTGACGAAATATTGGCAAAATTCGATTTTTTCACTAAGTAAATTACTACTTCCGGTATGCCGATTTTACTGTAAATCTAATCAAATCTCAAGAGGGAGATTATACTCGTAATATTTGGAATTGATAGTTATAGCGGTTTGATCGCTATCGTGGTCACACGCACACACACAAAGAAAGAGACATTTTTTAAAAACCATTTTACTTTCTTATACGTGGTATAAGGAAGTATTGTGATGACGAATGTTTTCGACCTCGAGA
The DNA here is from genome assembly GCA_963170755.1 of Amphimallon solstitiale. Classification (NCBI taxonomy): domain Eukaryota; kingdom Metazoa; phylum Arthropoda; class Insecta; order Coleoptera; family Scarabaeidae; genus Amphimallon; species Amphimallon solstitiale. Next base: position 8,565,824 of record OY720675.1, read on the forward strand.
TTTTTGCAGATGTCCACGTTTTGAAGTCGCCTGACACCAAAAAAGTGGTTTTTGAAAGATGTCTCTCTCTCTCTCTCTGTGTGTGTGTGTGTGTGTGTGCGTGACGTGTACAATCTCCCTCTTGAGATCTGATTAGGTTTTCATAGACCGGAAGTAGTAGTTTACTTCAGTGAAAAAATCGAATTTTGCCAATATTTTGTCAACTACTAAGTTTAAACAAATTTATAAAGAATTCATATGTACTTAAAATTAAAATTGAGTACAACTTTATTTAAAAAGTTTTTCGAAATTAATACCGGAAGTAGGTCTTTTACTCTTATCAAAAATCAGTTTTGTGCAAATATTTCGCAAGTCATGCTTTTTAGACAGGTACTCTACGAATACAAAAGTATTTAGAACTTAATTTTCAATATCTTTTGTATTAAAAAATTTTCAAAATTCGGACCGGAAGTATCACTTTTACTCTTATCGAATAGCGATTTTTTGCCATTATGTCGTAAATTATGCGTTCTATAAATATTTATTAAGAGTACAAAAGTATTTAGAGTTGGTTTTGAAATATTCTTTGTATAAATGAAATTTCAAAATTCGGACCGGAAGTAACACTTTTACTCTTAGCGAGTAGCACTTTCTTTCGAATATCTCGCAAAGTATGCATTATATAGAGATTTATTAAGAGGACAGAAGTACTTATAATAGGATTCTAGATAATTTTTATATAAAAAAATTTAAAACTCTATAATTTGAAACGCTCATACGTATAAGAACGTCGTGTGGTGGCCACACCTCATTTTTTTTCGAATGTCTTGCAAAGTATGCATTCTATAGGGATTTATTAAGAGAACAGAAGTACTTATAATAGGATTCTAGATAATTTTTATATAAAAAAATTTAAAACTATAATTTGAAACGCTCATACGTATAAGAACGTCGTGTGGTGGCCACACCTCATTTTTTTTCGAATGTCTTGCAAAGTATGCATTCTATAGGGATTTATTAAGAGAATAGAAGTATTTATAATACGATTTTGAATAATGTTTATATAAAAAAATTCTTAAAATTCTATAATTTGAAACTCTCATACGTATAAGAAAGTCGTGTGGTGGTCACACCTCATTATTTGGTATCAGAGGACTTCAAAACGTGGACATCTGTAAAAATCTCGAGGTCGAAAATTTTCATCAAAATACATCCTTATACTACGTATAAGAAAGTAATAAAATATTCTTTAGTTGGATGCGGCTCAAAAAATAAAATATTCCTACACAAACTAATAAATTGTGCTACCCCTCAAGTTTAGTATAAAAGTATCAAATGTATTTGTAATATTTTAATAAGGAAAGGGTATATAGTTTTCTTTCTCCTTTGATATCCTTAATTTTTTAGTAGTGAAGATGGTGATGTGTTTTGTTCCCCATTGTAAGCATTACAGTGAAATGAAAACCTGCGTAAGTTTTTCTATTTTCGGAAAAATTGGAGTATATGGGTGCAACCGATTTTTGACAAAATGACTAGTGTACCTTATAGAGGACATCTAATTGAACAACTTTTATTTATAAATTAAGCGGCGTAAACGTACAGGAACGGAGATAATTAATAATTAAGGTGCTCATCAAGTGAATTTTCCATGTCACATTTTTAGTGGTATCTGTTATACACACTTTTGAAATTATGAAAATCGTAATAAATGATGTTTATTTCACTTTACCATACAACAATTACATTTAATTTTTATGTTTTTTAATCACATTTCTGCGATTTTAAAATTCTAATATAACCTTCCCCCAACCCGCACGCGCGAAAAATGCGAATTAAAATATAGCATTATATAAACAAATATGCAAAAATTGTAATACAAATTAAGCAGTTGATATGTTTAGTACACCATTAAACCAATTATAAGTTTGCAATACTCTGTTTTTACTCGATAAAATTATAATATAGCTTTAAATTATTTCTTATGACAGATTACATACACTTTTCTAATGTTTGGGAAGGTTTTGTGAGCCCCGGCTCCTTGTGACGTCAGACTTAGGTAGTCCATTTGTGGTGCTATCTATGAAATAATGTACAAACTATTAGGAAGCAGAGTTTTACAGAACGCCTATGTTTTTTATCATATGTATTTCATGCTTTTCAGGAAAATAAAAGCATATTTTTTATTTCTGTTTGCACTATCTTTTTGCAAAACATGCGTACATTATCCTAATGCTATCCTTATGCCCTTGGTTATATTTCTTGATTTTTAGAATTAGTTGATTACGATTTATAACAATTAATTGCTTTAGACTAATCACTACTTAATTATAAATGATTCCCCTTTTTAAATTTTATTATTCATATTCTTATTTTCACAAAAAGCATGAAATAAGATTCTGGTACAAAACGGATTCGGTCGGTAACACTATAACCGGGCCTTAACATTGTATGAATTTTTGCCCTTCTATATTTAATGATAGATCGATTTTTAAACAGTAATAAAGCAGATATGGAAAGTATGTCTTCAACCAGTGACACGACTGTGAAGAAACAAAAATATCGTAAAAATGATAACGGTTATTTAGAGTTTGGTTTTACGTCAACAGAAATTAATGGTGAAGAGAGACTACAATGTGTATTGTGTATGACAGTTTTAGCTGCGGAGTGTATTCTTACAAGTAAATTGAAGCGTCATTTAGAAGCTGATAACCACAGCATGGTTAGCAAACCTCGTGACTTTTTGCCAAGAAGTTAAAAGAACAGAAACAATAACAAAATACATTTTTTAAGACTACATCTATACCAAAAAACGCTTTACTAGCGTCTTGCAAAGTGCCTTACAGAATCGCGAAATGTAAGAAGACTCATACCATATTCATCCGGCTGATGTAGAACATCATGGTTGGTGCCTTTGTCCAATAACACAACTGGTCGGAGAATACAACATATGCCGGAAGATATCAACGATCAATTAATTGAAAAAATTAAAGGAGGGGAATTTGGATTGCAGCTAGATGAACCTACGGAGGATGCTCAATTGTTATGCTATGTATGGTTTATAGATGGTAATAACATTAAAGAAGACCTTCTGTTCTGTAAAAATATCACTGCAGGAGCGAAGGCACAGGACTTGTTTGAGATTCTTGATACATTCATATGTGAAAGTAATTTGAATTGGCCTAAGTGCGTTGGTGTCTGTACTGATGGAGCTCGCTCCATGTCTGGTTGCCATGGAGGATTACAGACACGTATTCGAAACAAATTGCCAAATGCACTCTGGACCCATTGCATTATTGATAGAGTAGCGCTTGCCTTAAAGCATCTGAGTCCTGCACTGAATCAGGTAGAATATGTGGTGAATGTGGTAAATTTTATAAAATTTCGTCCATTGAAAACAAGGCTTTTTGAAAAACTGTGTGAGGATATGGGAGCCGAACACTCGTTGTTCTATAGCACTGCAAGAAGGCTCTCTCGTGGTAGTGTTTTATCACATACCCTTAAATTGCGGAAGGAAAATTTTATTTTCCTTCAAGAGGAAGGATACAGAGATGCAAAAGATTTTGCTGATGCCGACTCTTTAAAAAAAAAAACTGACATATTTATGCAATATTTTTGAAAAGATGAATTCCCCTAATCTCTTACTGCAGGGAAAAAACATGCCCTTTTGAAGTCAACGGTAAAAATATCAGCTTTTATAAAAAACTCAAACTATAGAGAAGGAAATTCAATGACGATGCAGGCATAGATTGTTTTTTAATATTAATTAATTAATATTGTGATAATAAATACTTCAGGGATCGATGATGAGTCCGATTTAATTCTGAAAATTTGATTCCTGATATTCTATTTTATTAATTTTCTTCCAACGCTAAATATACTTAGTGATGGTAAGGTGGATACTCTAAAGTGGGAATGTTAATGCTGGTGTACTACTAGGATCTAGTATCGGGCCGTTGCTGTTTATAAATTGACAGTTTTGAGTTGATTAGTTTCACAGAGAACACCATGGGCTTTTGCTAACTAAGTCCGACAAGATGGGAGTGCGCGGTATAGTCTTGAATTGTATTAAATCCTTTCTTAGTGACAGAAGGAATAACTATAAGATCCGATTGAAAAAACGTTAAATTGGGAGTACCCCAGAGATAATGGGGTCACTTTTGTGTTTTACGTAAGTGACATGCTTAAAGTAATGGAGGATCTTTTAAAAGTTTTTGTAATAAAATGTTTCAATTTAAACACTTAATTCTATTAATACTAATGGAGTGAGAACTGAAGTACTACCAGTGAAATTAATTAAACATTGTGCTCCTGAATTCGCAGTAGTTCTAGAACCATTAATAAACATTTGTTTACATAATGCATTTTTCCCAATGATTTAAAAAAGTCAGTCGTTAAATTGATATACAAAAAAGGACAGAAATCAGAACTAAGTAATTATAGGCCTATATCTCTGATGACGCACTTCTCAAAAGTGTTTGAAAAAATTATATACGTACGATTATATGATTTTTTGGAAAATTGTAATATACTTTGCAATAATCAGAACGCATATATCAAAGGACGAAATACGACTCGAGCAATATACCAAGGCAATGGCGGAGATTTTAAATGGTGTAAACAATAACGAAACCACGATGGGCGTCTTTATGGACCTTACAAAAACTTTTAATAGCGTAGATTATAGAAAACTACTCATAAAATTGGAAATATACGGTGTAAGGGGGAAAGCTCTCGATTTAATAAAAAAAACTACCTGCGCAACAGAAAGCAAGTAGTAGTAGCTAGCGATAAAAACAAACGAACGCTCGATTGGTTGGTAATCGAGAGAGGAGTACCACAGGGGTCATTACTAGGCCCGCTTCTGTTCTTGATATACGTAAATGACATCCCGACGGTAACACCACATGCAACGACCATGTTTGCGGAAGACACATCTGTTATTATCAGGACATGGAAAGATTAAGGGATTTTAGCGAGTGGTGTTCCCGAAATAACTTACAACTAAATATAAATAAACCAAAATGTATTGAATTCTCGTATTTCAAAAGAGATGAAAGAAAAATTAGATACAATGATACTGATCTTACAACCACAGAAGCGGTGTGGAAGAACCACATCAATTACTTAGCAGGGAAAATATCGTCATTTAATTATGCGCTGCGAGTGATATCGGCATCGGTAAATAATACCGCAAGTCGTGTTGCCTATTTCGCATATGTCCATTCTCGACTGAGATATGGCATTGTGTTCAGGGGATTCTCTGCTAAGGTGCACCGGTTGTTTGTGTTGGTTGTTTGTAGGTGAAATATAATGAATCGTGTCGACAAGCCTTCAGGAACAATGGGATACTCACTCTATTTGGAATATATATACAGGGTGAGTCTTTTTGAATGTTTAGCATTGGGATCTCAGAAACTACTGGAGATAGAAAAACGCTTAAATGGGGAAAGATGCGCAGTTTTACGAGTTTGATTTAAAACTGCTTTTGTTTCTCCGATAACTTTCATGGCTTATTAGATATTCAAAGAAAACTAAATTTTACGATTTTCTTTAAATATGCTTAGAGTCGATAATAGCAAGTTTAGAGAAACAGTATTCAGACAAAAGTTTTAGATAATTTTACGCCAAATAAAACTATGTAGCTAATTTTTTTTTTTTCGTTCACCATTATCGAGTTATGACACAAACTTGTGTTTTTTTTAATGGAAACCATAGTTGATTTTGACATCATTAAAAAGATTATGTTTTGCTGATTACAATGATATAAGGTTAGATATTGTTATTTTAAAAAATAAAGAGGATATAGACATTTCTATGATTGTTCAGTTTATAAGATATAAACTTTAAAAAAAATGTTTGGTGTTTTGTAATTCAAAAAACGAAAAATCTGTGTTACAATAGTGTTCGTTGGAGCAGTCGAGAAAAATATACTAACATTGCTTTCACGTTGAGTCACAAAAGTGAGAGCTGTTAATTTTTACTTTTAAGTCAAGTTAATTGTCAAACATTGGCAATTAACTATTAATTAATTTAATTGTAACTTAACTATAAGCGGTGCAAACGGCCGTTAATCATAAGTTTGCATTGGCTATGGAATTTTCTAACGTAGAAAAGCGTGATATGGTTGAATGTTACATTCAGTGCCAGAAAAATTCTGCTGGAGCTGCTGAAGTTTATTTTGAAAATTATTTTGATCGACGTCAGCCGTCGGTACCTACTTTTAAGAGATTATGGGATAATTTAGCAGATTATGGTTCGTTCGTTAAACCAAAATCAAAAAAAAGGGATGGATGAAGATAGAGAAATAAACATATTAGCATGTGTCGCTCAGAATCCATCTACATTGACAAAACAAATTTCAACAGAAATGGGCTCCTCTCAACGCACTATTGTCAGAGTGTTGAAGAAGCATAAATTTCGTGCCTACAAATTATCAGTATCACAAATTTTACATGAAGGTGATAACATCAGACGAATAGTTTTTGTAGATGCTTTAAAGATCAGTGTTAAAACGATCCACACTTTTCAATGAAAATATTATGGACTGATGAATCTCGTTTCACAAATTGTGGAATGTTTAATAGGTACAATGAGCACATATGGTCTCAAACAAATCCACTTCACGTTGAACATAGGAGACCACAAATTAAATTTGGGTTTAATGTTTGGTGTGGTGTTATAGGATCAACTGTTCTTCCTCCTTTTATTTTTGATGGATCACTAACTGGCAATCGTTATCTTAATTTTTTACAACAAGATTTCGAGGAAATGTTAGATAATTTAAATTTAAGAATCCGAGCAATGCTGTAATGGTTTCAACATGACGGAGCGCCTCCGTACAATCAACTGAATGTTAAAAATTATTAAAATTTGAACTTCCCTAATCAATGGATAGGACAAAATGCACCCATTGAATGGCCGTCTAGATCCCCTGATTTATCAGTTTTGGATTTTTTCTTGTGGGGTGTACTAAAGGACACAGTATACAAAAGAACATATGAAACAATCGGCGATTTAAGAGAAGCTGTCTTAGTTGCTTTTAATAACATCGATAGGCGTAAAGTACGCAATGCTACAAATTCTGTTGTGAAGAGATGCAATTTGTGTATTATAATAATGGAGGGATCTTTGAACATTAATAATGTTGTGTGCTCTTAATAAAAGTTCTTATAGTTCTCATTTTATTACTACATAAGATTTCAAAATAAGTTTTCGTTTGGTTTGTATTTTACCAGTTCGAAATTCAATTGTTTTCAATAAAAACCATAGAAATGTCTATATCCTCTTTATTTTTTAAAATAACCATATCAAACCTTATATCATTGTAATCAGCAAAAAATAAGCTTTTTAATGATGTCAAAATCAACTATGGTTTCCGTTTAAAAAACACAAGTTTGTGTCATAACTCGATAATGGTGAACGAAAAAAAAATATTAGCTACATAGTTTTATTTGGTGTAAAATTATTTAAAACTTTTGTCTGAACACTTTTTCTCTAAAATTACTATCTATTAACGATGCTAAGAATGTTTAAAGAAAATCGTAAAATTTAGTTTTCTTTGAATATCTAATAAGTCATGAAAGTTATCGGAGAAACAAAAGCAGTTTTAAATCAAACTCGTAAAACTGCGCATCTTTCCCCATTTAAGCGTTTTTCTATCTCCAGTAGTTTCTCAGATCCCAATGCTAAACATTCAAAAAAACTCACCCTGTATATATGAGTGCGCGGTGTGAAGGAAAACTTTACCTTTTTTTGAAAACAGGAAGTTTCACACTGTTATGATACAAAAGGGATAGACAATTCTTATTTACTCCTTCCTCAGACAAGAAAGACGTTCATCAGTAAAAGTGTTATCTCACAAACAATAAAAATATACAATCACCTGCCAGCAAATTTGAAGCAGATTCCCAACGAGAATTTCAAGCGAAGACTTAAAAGACTAATAATAGACAAAGCATATTATAATATCACTGATTTCTTTTTGAGTCAGTTTTAAATTGTTGTTACGTTGCATCACATTGTGTGTGTGTACATGTTTTTATGTATTTGACATTTTCTATGTATTTTACAATATATTAAATAGAATGAATAAATGAAAACAAACAAACAAGCTCTCACTAATTATTGGTCGTCTTTGCTTTTCGTAATGTTTTCTTAGACTTATGTCTGTCTGGTTGGTGTTTAGCAGAGTATTGTTTGTTGGGTCTTAGATGGTATGATATTTGTTGTGTTTTGCAATTTTCTATTAACGTTGATAGGGCTATTTCTGTTGCTTTAATGATACGTTCTCTGTACGTTTCTGCTAATATCTTTTTGTATAAATTACACTTTGCCCCTTCGATAGCAAAAGTCTATGTTTATGAATAATTTCTGTCGGATTAGCAAATATTATGATCAAATCGAAAAGGAATTATCAATTTTTAAAAGCCCAAATTCCTTTAAGAAATCGAGAATTATTTATAAACATTCAATATTATTTACAAACGTCATATTAATACAAATTTAACAAGAACCTTTAAGAAAATAACATAAAAATTGCAGTTATTATGGTTTTATTGATGTATGTCTTCAATTATTTCTTCTTTCCACAAAAAAAATAAAAACGCTGCGTAACGTTTCTCTGAACTTGTACTACATAGCTATGCGTATGTATTTTTAGACATCTTGTGCAGTCATTGTACGGATGCATGTGTTTATATATAGTTCACACACAACGTGGGGGCCGTCAAACATACAAATTCCATCGGTACGATTATTTTTTCCTTAATTATCGGTATAAATATTACCCTCTGAATAAATACAGAACGTACCGATTATATTATTAATGCATCGAGAGAGAATGTTGGTCAATTTTCCACTGTAAATAAATTATTTTCGCTGTAATGATAAATTCATTAATGACTATGGTATCCTTTTTAAGGCAATTAAAATTTAATATCGTCAAATAAGGGTACTCGACGGCGAGTTCAACATTACGGAAACTCTATATGAAATATTTAATTATAATTATATTTTATAATCGATATGTTGCCAGTTTTAATAAGTGAAAATCTGTCATTACGCAGTTATAATTAGAAATAATTGATTTTGACGTCGGAATAGAAAGTTTTGCGCAAATTTCAAACGTGGCTGCGTTCATATTTTAGGTACTAATGAAATAATGATTATAAAGTTTAGAGGCACCTATCGAAGGTAATATCTAAATAACGGACTCTCTAGCACGAACCACTTTAATATTTGTATATACTTTTTGTGTTTAGATTTTTTTATTTTAGCGGAATTAACGTTGTTATTATAAAGTAACTTCCGTAATTAAACAATATTTGATATACATATTGCTGTAGTCTGTACCAGCAGAATCCAATTAAAATAATGACAATAATTATGCTATAACCCTGCCTTAATGATACAAAACTGCATAAATTTTCATGAATGCAGAGATTGCAATTATATAAAAAAAACTACTCCAATAAATTTTTAATCTCAATCCCTGTTAACATTCACACTATTTTCGTAAGTTCTGGCAGTGATTTTTCCTTTATTCATCAGCAACATTTCTTATTTAAATTCAATTAGAATAAGGTTAATAATAAATAAATATTTAAATTTCATAAACATTTATATTCATATAATTATTCAGTGAACAACAACACAGTAAAAAAATTCTATTCACAACATGTCTTTTTATTATTCCAACCAAATATATATATATATATATATACAAAAAATACACATTGCTTTTATCCTATATGTGGATTTAAGAAAAATATTATTTATGCTATCCTTAATCTTTTAATATTGTATTCATAGATTTAAAGAAACAATTTTTTTTCCCTACGACGCTAAATTTTATTTCCACAGAGACATACATTCGCACGTAATGCCTCCGAAGATCGCAAAGAACAAAATACATTGAATATAACCTTTACCAATCCCCATATGCAAATATTCACACATTGTACTACTACAGATTGACTTTTGTCCATCAAGAATATTTGTATCTTTACGTATTCAAAATGCTTGAAATTTTATTAAATTTTCCAATATAAATTGTTAATAGTGCACAGCAAACACTGCAAGCAAATATTTTCACATAGTACGCCCAATGCCCTTCTACACCATTAACAATTCTCCCATGATTTACAAAAGTTAATTTAATTTAGCAAAAATAATATTTTATTTAAGTATTAATGATGTCTAACGCTTTACTAGAAATGAATATTCACACATAGCATCGCTAGCGCACGTCGTACACCATCAATTATTTGAATGGTAAATTTATTTCGAAGAAAACTTACTTATGTTCTTGATATAAATCATCAAATTTTTGTTTGTTCATGTCTACCATTTTATAAATTTTAAATGTGAAATAATCAATATAACAATAAATTAATAATAATATGAAAACTAAAATAAATACTGAAATTCAAAATAAACTTAATACATTTAGCTAATTTGATCAAATGTAGTGTATTTAAACTCCTACGATCATTTGCATACGCGAATGAAATTTTTGCGTCCGGTGAATTCAAAAGATCGGCAGCATCTTCCTTTCTGTCGCTCTTCGCGCCTTTTTATAACCTCGGTTTTCAAACAAAACACGACTACCCGCGTACAGCGCCACAACTTCAACACTGTTCATTTTTGTTTTCTTCAAGTTTTTCTCAGGTCAAAAATATACCTATATTGCTTTTTGACAGTTCAAGAATGTACTAAATGTTTATACACACAAATTGTTTATTTATGAAGTCCATGCACATCTGCGATTCTTTGTCTTCAGTAGGTATATCTTCCTTTTTCTAACGCCATCCCTCATTATGTTTGTAAATGAATTCATTGCCTCTTTCATTATTGTTTATGTACTTTCGTTTCGCATTGTTTAAAACTATCGGTATTTTCTTGTTGTAGGTATCTTTGTTGGAAATAATCGGAAATATATTGAACACAGATGGGATTCTTCTTTCTATGACCGCACCATCAGGAACACAGACCTTGACATCATCACCTTTGCTTTCCAACCATTTCCTTTCGTCTTCACGTAGGTTGATCTGCACATAACTGTCAACAATGTTAACATTATTTCTTCTTTGTAGATTATCCAAATTTAACAAGATTTATCCTGTTATCTTGAAGCCTTTACTTTATTAAAACATTTCAAGGATGTGTTTTTGTATATACTTTTAGTATATCGTTTCGAATAAAGAACACTTTCTTGTATATCCTTTTAAAAATGCTATTAAATATAAGTATCAGGTATTTATTGTATTTTATCATGTAACCATAAAATGTCTGAGAGATAAAAATCTTTCTACAAATTTATATACTACGTCTATTAATTTTGAAAGACGTTTTCATATCGAGCATGTCGAATTTCACCTTTTTCGTACAATTTTACGGCATTTAAATGGCTCACTCTCTTCACTGTTACATCTTTCAACATCACTCTCTGTCTGTTATTTATTTTTAGTACATTTTTAATTTTGAAAAGTGGTTCACTTTTCAATATATTCTTACACAATGCGAAAAGTTTGGTTCGGCCTTTGTATACTAAACCACATCTTGTGCTCATCTTTTCTATAAATATAGAATACATGAATTTATTTTTGTGTTTATTTCTATTCCTCTTAATGTATATACATCCTAACTTAAATTACTATATACTTTTCATCATGATGTTGCGCCTTAAAGGTTATGCAAGTCATTATTATCTTAACAACTATATTTACAACTAAAAATTTATTTTCTTATTCTAATGCTTAATTAATTGTTTAACTATTTTAAAAGTACTTAAACTATAAAGGTCACGGCAATATGTATATCAATTTATATTTCCCTTGAGATAATGTATTTACACAAAACTTAAAAATACTATAACAAAACAAAAGATAATAAAAAGTAAGAAAAGGAATTTACAAAATAATAAATTAAAGTTTAAAATATATACTCAGTGACATTAGAAGTGTTACATGTAGAAGGAATAATTTGTTCAACTTTATTTTTTGCCATCAAAATTCCTATATTTAAAGCATGCTATGTGAACTGAAAAGAGTTATTGGTTCTCAGCTGCGATCGCATCTGGACTTGCACGGCATTATACCACTTGCCTGCTGAATATAACTGACGATCTAATGTCTGCTTGTGATAGTGGTAAAGTTTCTGTTCTCGTTTTGCTCGACTTCAGCAAGGCTTTTGACACACTGGACCACAATATCCTATTATCTCTGCTGAACCACATAGGGTTATCGGCCAACGCAGTTTAATTTTTTAATAGTTATCTATCTAGTAGGTCCCAGCACGTCAATTTATCAAAAGGTGTCTCCCATGCCGCCACAGTAGAACGTAGCGTACCTCAGAGATCCATTTTGGGTCCCCTCCTCTTTATTATTTATACACACTTATTTCCGAAAGTGGTAACAACCTGCAAGATTCACGTGTATGCTGATGATATTCAGCTTTACCATACCTTCAATATTGCTGATAGGGAACGAATTCAACTGTTCAGGTCTTTGCTGATCAAAATAGTCATCAACTGCTTTCGGTACTCGGATACCTCTGGTCACAGGAGCAAAGAGTTTGGGTTTGATTATTGACAACAATTTCAGATTCAATACTCAGGTCTCGAAGTACCTACGTTAAAAGTGCTTATTGCGCCTTCAAATTGATTTATCCCCACCGTTATAACTTATCCAGCAAAATTAAAACAGAGCTCTGTGATTCCCTAATAGTATCACAGTTTAATTATTGTTCACCTGTCTACGGGCCTTGTTTGACTAGAGAGATGCTCTGTAGGGTACATCGTGTTCAAAATTCATGCATTCGGTTAATATTTGGGTACCGAAAATATGATCACGTGTCCCATAAGTTGATTGATCTGGGCTGGCTGAACATGGGTAATAGATTACTGTTTGAGGCAGGTGTGCTCTACTTTCGTATCATTGTCACCAGGACTCCACCATATTTATACAATAAACTCAGCTTTCGCAAGGATGTCCATCAGCTTGACCCTCCTCGCAGACATCCACTAACCATTCCCAGTCATAGGACCTCTCTATTTCAACGCTCTATCTCATACAACATTGCTAAATTTTATAACAATTTGCCTGTTGAAGTCATGGGCTATTCCTTCTCCAGGTTTAGGACATGGATGCGCGAGTACTTGTTTTCTGGTCATCGGTAGGCCTTGTTCCTGTTTGAATGGGTAAAGAGTTATTTCTCGTGATGCCATATGTCTAATGGGAAATGCTTTTAACTTATGTCTCTGGTTGTATATCTTTGTATAAGTATACGTGTGTACCTGTATATGAATCTGCAGTAATTTGCACCTGTAAAAAATTTGTTGCATCCAGGCGGAATGTCGTTTTAAGTTAGTTTGTAAACATTCTTTACATACTTATTTTTTATTAATTGTAAAGGGTCTACGGAAGATCAGAAGACACCTTGTTGTGCTCTGAGTAGAGTCTTCTGTTTTTTACTACACTCATAAAATTTGGCTCATTTTTATTTCTCATCTTCTTTTGTTATATTTATTTTATTATTACTATTATTATTAATAATAATGTAACGTTTTCGGGTTCCAATAAACAACTCGTGCAATTATTTATTTAAAACAGTCTGTATATTTATATACTTAAAATTATATAACAATATAAAAACATAAAACTAACGTATCACACTTAAACTACTATTGATAAATTAAAATTAACACTTGTATTTATTTAGTTCTATTACTAATATCTCTGTCCGTATTTATGTAACACTTCTATTTATATAAGACGGCACTACTATATTTATTTCTTTGGCTACCACTATCGCACTCGAGACTACTTAAGGACTTTCTTTCCCGAAACTCCGCAATTACTTCTCCGCAATCAATCCCGCAATGATTCCCGTAATGAATCCATCGGTGACCCAGTCGCCTTATATACACATGCGAAGATTACTGGAGCATTCCTGTAAATTCCATACTTCTCTCGATCTTTTGAAGAATTTTCCATAGACATTCATGACTCACTGTTTTACTTGCATTTCGTTTTTATACGCCGCGCCGAGATGATTTATGGTGGTGTGTAAATAAGAGCGTTTTTATACGTCGCCCGGTCTGCCTCTTTTTTTGCGTGTGACAATTTCGTTTTTATCGCGCCGAGAGATCTGATTCTTTTATTTAATGTAAACTCATTTCGTTACAATAATATTATTTTATTGCGCTGTTAGAAAAATTGAATCAAGTAACGCAAAATCGGTAGAAAACATGCATTTTTGTTTAATAGGTAACTACATAAAGAAGGGAAAGTATTGTGCATTAAACATAAGTAAAAAGTTAAAGAACCATAAGATTATTTATTTTCCATGTTTTTGAGAAATGTATAACAGTTTTTAATACTGGCGTTTGCTCCAATACTCCTAAAATAGATTGACTAGCTAGAAATACAAAACAAAACAAACCAAATGCATTTTTTTTAAAAATCTTCAAAATGACGTATTACTCGATATCCCATACCATTTAAATTTTTTAAGGGGGTAGCTTCCGGGGACAGGTGTTAAAGTAGGTAAGTGGATGATTTTTTCATAGATTTCGAGACTGCCAGAAATTTAGGGTGAGAAATTTTGAAATGAACAGACTGTATATTATATGTATACAGGGTCGGGCAAAAAGAGCGGAACACCGAATTTATGGCTTAACTAGCACTTTTTCGACAATTTAATTAAAGTTTTTGTATATTTTATATATTATTTATTGGTGTTTGCAGATTTTCCGTTTTTGTCACATTTTTGGAGGTATGATGTCACCGGATAGTATTTTAAACGAATCACCCTGTATTTATTTTTTTTTTTTTGAGTAGATATTTTTTTCCTTAATACCAGGTTTAGTGGGTCTCTGACTTATGGTTTCATAAAAAAAAATGTAATGGCACCTAAATATTTATTTAATAAAAAACGAACGACAATAACTGAAAATTCTACTTTACATTTATATACAATAGGTGTTCAAACTGAAAACCTTCGGCTGCCTGAGAGTATCCTAATCTGTTAACAAATGACCTTAGTGAATTTTGTATCATCTCAGGCGTTGTACTATTTTGTACCGCCGCTCTGATTCGATCTTTTAGTTCTTGAAGAGTTTGAGATAAATCCTTATAAACTATCTACTTCAAATGTCCCCACAGAAACAAATCCAGGGGAGATAAATCCGGTGACCTCGGCGGTCACTCAATATAGCCTCTTCGGCCTACCCATCTCTGCGGAAATACTGTGTTCAGGTATTGCCTAACCCTAGCCGCATAATGAGGTGGAGCACCATCCTGCTAAAACCAAATTTCTTCTGATAACTGTAGCTGATTAATACGATTGGAAAACAAACGAATTAATTCTGGAACTGTCTGATCGCGTAAAAGTTGTAAATATCTATCACCATTTAATGTTTCTTCTATAAAAAAAAGGTCCAATTGTATTTTCTCTAACTATTCCACACCACACGTTCACTTTTTGTTGATATTGTGTGTGACCTTCTTCCATCCAGTGCGGATTATTGTCCGACCAATACCGGCAATTATGTCGATTTACGAATCCGTTTAGGCAAAATGTTGCTTCATCGGAAAACACAATGTTATTCATAAACATGTTATTCATAACATTAAACTTCATTATGTCTTCGCAAAACTGCATTCGTTTATCAGGATCATCTTCATTTAATGCTTGGTGTAATTGCACTTTATAAGGATGAAATCTATTTCTTTTAAGTATCCTTCTTACACATCTCTCACTAATATCGTTATTTATTGCAAGTTTTGATATTGAATTTTTAGGTTGTTCGTGTACACTTAGAATTACATAAAGTTCATTATCTTCATTTGTAGCTGTCCTCTTTCGTCCATTACCGGGAATATTTTTTACACTGCCAGTTTCGTTAAATTTCTGTAAATTTCGAGACACTGTTGACTTTGAAATTGGAGAAATTCTGTCAGGATATGTGCCATTAAATAAATCAGCGGCTTCTTGTAAAGATCTATTTCTATCTCCAAAACCAACAATCATCAATAAAATAATTTTTTCACGTTCACTTAATTGAGACATGACTAAACTAATAATGTATTAATGTTAAATAATTTGTAAAATCAAGTTTTTGTATCTAATAGTGTTATTCGAATGTACGTTTTTACTTTGACAGAACTCAGAAAAAAATATTGTAGATAAAAAGTTTTCGGTATACCTACTGCGATAATTACATAGGGCCGATATCATAATAAAAGTTAATGCTGCATTAAAAGTGCATGTCACCTTTAAGCGAGATATGAATTTCATAATCATTTGTTAAAGTTAATGGACGCTTTAATGAATAGACTTTTAGTTATTGTCGTTCGTTTTTTATTAAATAAATATTTAGGTGCCATTACATTTTATTTTTTTCTTATGAAACCATAAGTCAGAGACCCACTAAACCTGCTATTAGTGAATTCAGGAAAAAAATATCTACTCAAAAAAAATATATATACAGGGTGATTCATTTAAAATACTATCCGGTGACATCATACCTTCAAAAATGTGACAAAAACGGAAAATAATACATAAAATATACAAAAACTTTAATTTAGGTTAAATTTTCGAAAAAGTGCTAGTTAAGCCATAAATTCGGCGTTCCGCTCTTTTTGCCCGAGCCTGTATATTATACATTAAATTTGATGCCAAAAAATTAAAATTCAAGCAATAAGCAGAATTTATATGTTAAGAATAGTTATATTATAACTACTAATAACATATAAATTCTACCAATGTACCTCTGACTGCTGATCCCTAATGATCACGTATATATACGTTTAAATCACTGTAGATTCTATTTCAGTGTTTACGGGAATGTAATATGGTCTTGTTATAAGATAAGTATTAGCGATTCAAACAATAAGTATGTCGTTTTAGACACAAGTTCTGATTTAGTTTTAGGTTAGTTTGTGTTAGCTCCTCATTTTCTTATAATTTCTGTATTAAATGGAGTTTGTCGCTTCTCTGGGACACTCGGTATATAAAATTTAAAACGCAAAACAAGAATTTTTGGTTAAACACGTCAAGACCACTGGAGTCCGTAGTATGTAATTTGTATGTGCATGCGTTTAGATTAAACTACCGTTATTACCGTTGGTGTGAGATGTGTTAGACGTAGTTACCGTTAGTGGTACTTAAAAAATAGTCAAGCTTCAATAACATCCTAAAAAGTAAGCATAAAAAGGAAAGACAAAATAGAATAATTATTTAAAAAGAAATGTTATGTATTAGTTATTACTTTATATAAAATAGACGTAATAAAATTTATTGATTGTTTCTTAAAATTTTTAAAAATATATAATTTTTATTTTATATTTTGCATTTTTCTCAAATTATTTTAATATAATTATATATATATATTATGTATCATATAACAAAGTAAAAACAACCAATTATCCTCGGAGATATTATACAAGAACGTTCATCTCCGAGAGATGCTTTTCCAAAAGAAAAAGAGCTCAAGATTATACTTATACATTCATATACATATAAATAGCTTTCTTTGTTAGAATATATATTTACATGCATGACAATTAAATGTACTTGTATTGTATGTTGGGATTACTTCGGGGTAAGCTCAGATTTTATTGTATTTCCCCTAGTATTACATGCGGTGCTCTGTCGTACAAGGAGGAAAG
Source organism: Amphimallon solstitiale (assembly GCA_963170755.1). NCBI lineage: Eukaryota > Metazoa > Arthropoda > Insecta > Coleoptera > Scarabaeidae > Amphimallon > Amphimallon solstitiale. Next base: position 8,583,475 of record OY720675.1, read on the forward strand.
CCTAATGGGACTTTACCATGCAAAGACAGCCCGTCATTTGTTGTTAGGAGATCTCTCGTTTTTAAGGAGCTTTTTGCCGCTCTCGGAGGAATCTTCAACAAGTAACGGAGAAAGTAAAAAGTTCGAAGATCGTTGTTAAAAGGCTGTGTGTGTGTGTTCAGTATTACAAAGGAGACTGCCTCGTTATGTAGCAAAAGAATCTTTTAAGTTTTAAATGTAACAAAAATTGTTTTGAGAATTGTTGTCCTTTTCATTTCTTTTGTGAATATGTCTTTTCATTTTTTTTAGTGCAATTAAAATAATGTTGCGTTGTTTTGTAATCATTGAAAATAATATGTAAGGGGTTGAGCTTAACAGTGGTTTTGTTATGCATTTTAAATTGGCTCAAGATCATATGAAATGCAATAAATTCGACACTTTTTAGTATAATATTAAACACCATTTGAATTTTTAAAAAAATATTTTTTTTCAATTCTCAGTGTTGTTCTAAAATGATGAACATTATTTTTAATCTAAACTTTATCATTATTTCACCTGACATTTTCTCGTATTCTAATTAGTTAATCATATGAGAACAATTTACACATTCTGAGAATTAGTTGTTAACAAGTGACCCTATTCAAAATTATTGGTCGGCATACGGCCCTTTTACATCAATTTTCCGTTTAGAACTAACCACGAAAGTCGCGCAATATCAGAGGTTTATCATCAATAAAACTACAGGTGTTGATTTAACAAAGTAATAACAAGTTTATCGAATAAAATTATCAATGTGCCACTATCGTTCAATATAATTCACAACTGGTCAGTGCTGGTAATTCAAAAAATTCTTAATTACTCACTCTGTGAGACATTCCGGAGATTCGAAAAATTCTTAATGATACACACACATGTCGATTTAGTTTCACTTTTGGGTGGGTGAAGTTAGCCCCCCTTTTTTTCGAAAATCGGAAATTTGACGGTTGTTCCAGGTTACTCTAGGTTTGATTTAAATTGTTCCAAAGTATTTCAAAAATTAAAATTCTGAAGGTTTTTCCAGGTTGTTCTGGTTCTAGACATTGTTCCAAAGAATCTGGAAAAATTGGTCGAGATAGTCGGAAAAAATAAGTTTTTGCCAGCCCCCTTGTTTTGAAAATTGTAATTCTGACAATTGTTCTAGGTTGCTCTAGGTTGTTCTATATTGTTCCAAAGTATTTCAAAAAATAAATCATAATCAGTCGAGAAAATGGCAAAAAACAATTTTTTGCCAGAGCTGCTTTTTTTAAAAATCGAAATTCTGACGCTTGTTCTAAGTTTGTTTTAAATTGTTCCAAATATTTCAAATAAAAAATCATAATTGGCCGAGTTAATAAGAAGAAATTATTTTATAAGGGGCGGAATGTCTTACACTTTTCGAACATTACAGTGTTGAGGGAAGTTTTTGTATAATGCATTTCTATAACCATACGCTATTGTGATTTATAATAAACACCTAATATAAGCAGTAAATATTAAATAGATATATATTTTCCCAAGTAATATAATGTTCATTTATAACAAAACTATATTGTTACCAAATACTGATGAAAGCCGGCTGAGATAATAGGAAAAACAATATTTTTCCAGTCGCCTTTACATAAAAATCGAAATTCTGGCGGTTCTAAAGTAAAGTCATAATCGCTGGATATAACTAAATTACACAAAATCCGAAAGTCTGATATCGGGCTCCCTTGGTTATTTTATTTTGTGAATAAGGAAATATTTTCTTTCCATAAGTACAAACACATGTCGACATTTTTACCGTGTACGGCGCAAAAATCTAAATAACTATATCGGGATTAGATTCCATTGCATCTTTCGTTTTCTGCATCTGCGTTTCGTAAGAGATTTGTCTATACGTCATAGAAAGCTGCACTATTTAGAAGAAAATGGGCTCTCTCTACGCAAAAATCGCACGAGTACAGATGCCTCTAAAGAGCAACTAGCATTTTTCCCTTATTGCTTTGATATTTATTACTCGTTGCATCTTCTTGGCGAAGTTAAATTTGAATATTAAACAAAAAATATGTGTTCCAAATACATCCACGCACTTGTCAACACATATGCATAACAAACCTGTGAATCAAAAGTACTAATTAATTTCAGTAATCTACTAATGTATTGTTTGTTTGTTTTTCCGGTAGAGCAGATTAAAAAAAACATATTTCCAAGGTTACAGGAATAACTGAATGGCAAAAAGTATATATTTATATGAATCGGAAATACAAAAACAGTTCACAAAATCATTTTCAGTTCCCGGCAGTAGACTATGTAAATATAATCTCTCGTCGTTATTTATTAGAACATTGCATCAACAGCGACGTCCAACGGACCAAAAATTCGATTTCATATTTTTCAATTTATTAATCTTTCACCAGTACGAGAGGTTTTTAATTAAAAGAACATTTTTTTTTTAATTTTCTGGAAGCCCCCTCCACCAAGCATGTTAATTATTTTTATTTGCAAAGCCCGGTCAGTTTTTATTTTATTTATTAACTTTTTCATCTCGTAAAGTGTTTGATTGGAATAAAAATAAATATGCATTGACCAATTTCAATTTGTCAATTCGATTGTTGCGGGTGGGGGGAGGGAGATGATTCCCACACGCGAAATATTAAGGATGAGAGGGGAAGAGGCAACAATAGCGATAACACGGTTTGGCAGTTTACGTCTCTTCACACTTGTTTAATTCATGGTGTCAGGCAGTGTCGAACAAATTGGTCCATGTAAATGAATACATATCGTTTAATGTTGTTTTGCATGTTTATTACTGTCGCAAATTTAATTAATGCACTTGAACTCATTTTCTAGACGGACACTGTACATGTATAACCTTTTTGTCTGTCAATTAGTGCGTTAATTACAGCTGTAAATTATTGTCGTTAATGTATTGCGCCATATTCATTGAGTTCTAAAAATGTGTTAGTCAGTACATATTTTGAATTTATAATAATAATATTTTTTAACTTAACATTAGTAATTACGTAACAAAACAAACAAGGTGTTATATACATGTTAAAAAACAAAACAATTTTTCCCCCTTTACACATATATACAAAAACCTACCATTCGCTGGTTATTACTTATTACGTATATTTCTAGCGAATGTAATTATTTATACCAATTGTTTGCCAGCAAGTTGAGGATGTATTTACTATTGTCATAAAAGGACGACACAGAGAGCTTCTGTGAATTAGTCCTGTATGCATAAATATTATATTTCATCGGAGTTCCTGGTAGATATGGAATAGTTCTAGTGTACTTTGCTCAAAATTCTAAGAGTTCTGTAGAATTTAGCGAAAAATGTCTATACACCGATAATGAGCTTAACAACCACTTTTGAGAAAAACAATGCGTTTTAGACATATATCTTGTATAGGTACCATCCCAAAATTGAATTAAATTAATATATTTAATTTAAAGTTAAACTTTTGAAATAAAGTGTAAAATTATTTGTTTTGCCAGCTCAACTCAAACTCAGGGCGATTCGAGTTAATTTAAATGATTAAGTAAAAGGTGTTTCTGTACATTAAATAAAAATACCATTTACAAATTTTAATAATTCTTATATTAAAATCTATCTATAATTTTACAAACAACACAAAAAGTAACATATATTTAAAAAGCAATTGTAATACATTTGAATTAAGATTTTTTTTATATAATTCTTAAACTAACACAAACATTTCTGTAGGTCCTTTGTTCGATTGAATCGTAAGCTATAAACGCCAGAATTTATTACATACAATGCACATTCTATATTGTACATGTTTATATCGTTACTTGTGAACATATCAAGTTACTTTACACATATATTTGCTAGACGATATTTATTTAATTACTTTCTGTTTGAATTTTTATTTTTTCAGTCTCTCCTCCTTTATTACATTAAACATTACAGTCATTAAACAATAATCATTTAAATAATACCTTATCTAAATTCTTCTTATTCATCTTCTTTTTTGTAGTGTTTCCAGCAGGAACTTCGGGCTGCTTATTATCGACGAAATCTTCTTTATTTCTATGATGTTTTCAACGACATTTAACAATATAACACGTTGCACAATTACTTCTTAGGTACAACATTGACCACTACTTTACTACGTTTTCTCGGTAGTAAATTATTTATTGAAGTTATATTAAGAATTACTCTTATGCGTAGTCTAATGTTAGGAGTTAGCCTTTTGATACGATATTTAACGTATATTGCTGTCGACTCTCCCTTTTCTCACGCGTATTTCCCTTTTATATCAGAATGTCTGGGGTTCCCCACTTTCCACAAAGTTCAGGGATTCCCATTCACATTTACACGCACATAGACGTTCATTTAGCCGCGGGATTGTATATTGCTGCTGGAGTGTTTATCACGTTAATATAAATTTTCGGCGTCACCCTTTTTTACCCATAAATATATACAAAACCTATGACTAATATCTACTTAATAATACTGTAACGTTTTCGGGTTCGCAATAAACAACTCGTGCAATTATTTATTTAAAACAGTCTGTATATTCATACACTTAAAATTAATTACAATATAAAAATGTAAAATTAATGTACCACACTTAAAACTACCATTAATAAATTGCAATTAACATTTGTATTTACTTCTATTACTAATATGTCCGTATATTTATATCCCTTAAGGAACTACTTATTTCTTTCTTATTGCACTATAATAAAGACGGCACCGTATTTATGTCTTTTCTTCGGCTACCACTATATTTATTTCTACCGTACGACTTATATTTATTTCTTTCTATATTTATTTCTACGCGCTTCGGCTACTTCTTTTTCCCGAATTACTCATTCATCGGTGCAACTGCCTTTTTATATACGTGTTCGAAACATCTGGAACACACCAGATAAACGCCAGTGTTCTTCTCGATTTTTGTAGAACATATAAGAGACATTCTGTCTCTCTGCAGTACAACGCAAATGGATGATTTATTGCTTTATGATGTTTACCAGTCGCGTCAAGATGATTTACAACCTTTTTTTATTGTCGCTCGGAAGTGTGCCTTTTTTTTGTTATCGCCCGGACGTCTACTGGTTTCGTTACAATACAATAATACATTCATTGATTTTATATATTATTTCCCTTCAAAATATTAATAAAAAAAATATACTTAATTAAATCCTTACAAAAAATAATAAAAATTATAAAATTAATAAAGGGATATGGGCTGTACCATTACAATCTGCACCTCGACCATGGTTCTAGAGCGCTTTAACAATTTTGCAAAAAGTTCTGGTCGCAGTTCTCGCTAGAATTTTTAAGAGTTCTATCTAAAATCCTAATAACATTTTTCTGTATAATTGAAAATTCAAAAGATATTCGAAAACTTAGAATTCATGTGATATATATATTGAGCAGGAAAACAAATCGGACAAGAGTTCTGGTCGCACTTCTCGCTAGAATTCTTAAGAGTTCTATCGAAAATCCTAATAACAGTTTCCCTCCATGTTATTAGGATGTTCGTTTTTATAATAAATGTTGTATACAGATTATGTTAAATCTGAATTAACTATATATGATATTAACTTCGTCAGCGTGTACGAGGCTACTACATACAATGCACATTCTATACTATAAGCGTTTATATCGATACTTATGAACATATCAAGTTACTTTACACATATATTTGCTAGACGATATTTATTTAATAACTTTCTGTTTGAATTTTTAATTTTACAGTCTCTCCTCCTTTATTACATAAAACATTACAGTCATTAAAAACTAATCATTTAAATAATACCATTTAAATTCTTCTTATTCATCTTCTTTTTTGTACTGTTTCCAGCAGGAACTTCGGGCTGCTTATTATCAACGAAATCTTCTTTATTTCTACCATGTTTTCAACGGCATCATCTACTTGTTCTGCCACTCGAAATACAATCTTTATTTTAACAATATAACACGTTGCACAATTACTTCTTAGGTACAACATTGACCACTACTTTACTACGTTTTCTCGGTAGTAAATTATTTATTGAAGTTATATTAACAATGACTCTTATGCGTAGTCTAATGTTAGGAGTTAGCCTTTTGATACGATATTTAACGTATATTGCTGTCGACTCTCCCTTTTCTCACGCGTATTTCCCTTTTATATTAGAATGTCTGGGGTTTCCCGCTTTCCACAAAGTTCAGGGATTCCCATTCACATTTACACGCACATAGACGTTCATTTAGCCGCGGGATTGTATATTGCTACTGGAGTGTTTATCACGTTAATATAAATTTTCGGCGTCACCCTTTTTTACTCATAAATATATATACAAAACCTATGACTAATATCTACTTAATAATACAATAACACATTCATTGATTTTATATATTATTTCCCTTCAAAATATTAATAAAGAATATACTTAATTAAATCCTTAAAAAAATAATAAAAATTATAAAATTAATAAAGGGATATGGGCTGTACCATTACAATCTGCACCTCGACCATGGTTCTAGAGCGCTTTAACAATTTTGCAAAAAGTTCTGGTCGCAGTTCTCGCTAGATTTTTTAAGAATTCTATCGAAAATCCTAATAACAGTTTTCCTGCATGTTATTAGGATTTTCGTTTTCATAATAAATGTTGTAATCAAATACAGATTATGTTAAATCTAAATTAACTATATATGATATTAACTTCGTCAGCGTGTACGAGGCTTCGGCTTTGCAATGTTTACATCTGTTCAACCAATGAGAGTATAATATAATCATCCACAAGTAGATCCCGTGCACACTGTATATGTGTAAAGAGGGGAACAATTGTTTAACATCTATAACGCCTTGTTTCTTTTATTATTTAATTACTTCTGTTATTAATATATTATTATATTTTAAATCAAATTATAACAACTTTGTAACATATGTTTTTTTTTAATAAGAGACAGGTCTGATGAAGGTTTAAAAGTGTGAATCCGAAACGTTACTAAGCTAGAATAAAGTGTTTCATTTGAGCATCCTACGAAACCTAATATACCTTTTTTGTATTTTTATATTTTGTCTTATATTTATACATTGTGTATCAGCCAAATGGAATAAATTCGAAAATAAATAAATGGGGGACTTGTTCGAAAAACGCTCGGACACTTCGATTGATATTTTTAGGCCAATACCAACTTTCTTATTTTAAGTACAACACCCTGCATGTTATTCAATTTTTAGATTCTTCAGAAAATTCTAGACATATTTCATTTAAAATTTCCTGTACCTACCTTCAACTGTTTCGGAAATATTAAGTGTTTTCAGATTTATTGCAAAAATTAACATTAAAGAAAGAAAATTATTTGATTACAGAAATTCGCCACAACACACTCAAAAACTAATAAGTAATCTGTTTATTTCTTGAAAATGTAAAAAAAAAAGAAAAAAACATTAATGTCAATGTGGAAATGTTAAATATGCTCGCCGCCAAGGTCTTGGCAACAACCTAATCTTAAATAGACATTTTTTCTAACGTTACTCAACACCTCAGACGTGACCGATCTACTCGCAAGCGTTATTCGTCTTCTTAAGTTAGCTGAATCGAGGGGTTTAGTTTTGTATACAATGCTTTTGATATATCCCCATAAGAAGAAGGCTAATGACATCAAATCAGGGGATTGCGCTGGCCAATAAATCGATCCTTGCCTCCCTATCCATTGATTTGGAAATATTCGCTTGAGGTACTGCAGGACATTCATTTGGTAATAAGGCGGTGCTCCATCTTACTGAAACCATATCATATTCTCTGGAATTTGTGGCTTAGCTAGATCAGAATATAAGTTTGCCAAAGTTGGCACGACATTATTTTGGACTAGTGCTATATAATTATCGCCATTCAAATTGTCATCAATGAAAAAGCGACCTATGATATGATCTCCAACAATTCCTGCCCAAACTTTAACCTTTACAGGGTATTGCGTATGTTCTTCTCTCATCCAGTGCAGATTTTCCCTCGACCAATAGCGGCAATTTTGTCGATTAGCATGACCGTGAAGTGGTCTCATCAGAAAACAAAACATTTTGTAATTGGATCACATTTTTATCTAACATTGCCCTAATTTGTTCACAGAAATACGTTCTCCTATCAAAATCGTCTTCCATAAGCTGCTAAGTTGGTATCATTTTATAGGGATGCATTTTATTTTCCTTTAATGTTCGAATAATCGATGAAGGGCTAACATCGAACATTGTGGCTGCTTGTCGACTAGAAGTATGTGGGTTTTCCTTATACTCAAGTATAATATCCAATTTGTTATCACCACTTATTGCATTGACAGCTACTTTTTTTTATCTGCTATACATGTCTAAGCTTGTGAAACTGCTTTTCTATTTTACTGATTATCCGTTGGGATATAGGCGGCAAATTTGGAATTTTTCATGAAATAAGCGCGCAACTTCCATTTGTGTCCGTGTGCTATCTTCATAACCAATCATCTGTAGAATTGTCATTTTGTGCATTTCTGTTAAATGAACCATTTTTCTGATATGCAGTTAACGAAATTCAAACGACTATAACACTGACACCTAAACTGTCATGCAAGCAGACAATTTGCTAAGGCCAGGCGTTTTATACAAAAGTAAACAAAAGCATTTGCAGTTTTTGTTTATTTAAAAAGGAATATTTTTTTTGTTTTTCTACATTATGAAGAAATAAGCAGATTACTTATTAGTAGGGCGCGGACGTCCCAGGTTTAAACTACGACGTAGTTACAACGGAGCAAAGAAATAATGTAAAGAACACACAGTTACTGAATACACAGCTGAATAGCATTATTCATATGGTGAACTGCAACATCTGTTGTTTACTTGAAAAGTTATTGAAAACGACAACAAAAAATGCCCATCAAAAATGAATTTATCAGTAAAATCCTTTCTTCATCGGCGTAGGTAGAAGCGCGAGGGGTTTCTAACATTTATTACATTTACCTTATCTTTCCCAAGAGAAATAAAGTTACATATATGTATATACCTATTCATACTTACGTTTGTTCCGTTTTATTTATTGTTTTGACTGTTAATTACGTACTTCGTAATTTATGTAATAGTTCCCGTTTAATCCCGTTTCATTGAATCGACTTCTCCCAATTATCTAGACGTAAGTGTGTACTGGATTTCGTTTAGTTTCAATAACATACGCACACATTTCTAGTTATCATTTATTTAGATCTAGAACATTGTTTATGTTACTATGATATGGAAGAACGTCGAGAAATATATCGTGAAACAATGGCGAGTTGGATTGAGGGTCATACTGATTGTATGTCCATTGTCAGTCATTCCGATATTTAATGCAAAGTCTGTAAAATATCGTTACAAAATACCCAAGAAGTGCACGTACAAAGTTACATAACATCTCTGAAACATAGACAGACATTGGACCCTTTGAAAGCTGACAATTTTAACGAAGAACTCTGTGAAGCTTTAATGGCGGCTTGTATCCCATGAAAGAAACTTGACAATCCCACTTTCAAAACATTTCTTCAAAAATATACTGGTCGAAATATTCCTGATGGATCCGCCTTACGCAAATATCATGTTTCTAAGTGCTTCACGAAAACAGTAGAATGCATTAGAAGACATCTTTCAAATCAGTACCTATGGATAAGTGCCGACGAAACTGTCGATATATTAGGAAGCTGTGTGGTAAATGTTGTAGCTGGTGTATTACATTCAACTATTCCATATATAACAGTTAATGCGGAAACAGTTGCTAAAACCATTGACGAGAATTTGCACAAAATGCTTCATTCAGACGACAGGTACAAGAAAAAAATACTTTTGTTAGTGACACATTACTTGTGTAGCACATACTCTGCACAGAATCTGTGAATATATCAGACACACCTCTCCGGAAGTTGATAGACTTGTATCCGCTTTAAAGGAAGTTTTCAGAAAAGCACCACTGAGAGTAGCTCTTTACAAGGAAAAACGTCCATATTTTTCACTGCCTCCCTCGCCAGTAATAACTAGATGGGGAACATGGTTGGAAGCTACTAGTTTTTATGCAGAGAATTTCGTTACATGTTTAAATGACGATACTCGAAGTATTTCTGAGTTCAAGGAACTAACGCAAATCCCAAATGAAAAAAGTCAGTTGTTATTCCATCAGGAACACTTTGGAAATTTACCTAAACTAATAACATATTTTGAAAATCGAAATCTCAAATTGAAAGACGGATTAACCACATTAGATGTGGCTAGTAATAATTTCAAAGCTATTCCAAGTGACTTCAGATGTGGCCATCGGCAAAAGTTAGACGCAGTTTTTAATAGAAATCCAGATTTAATAACATTGCGGCAATTGTGTACGCGGGCAATGACACAAAATTTAACTGCTAAATACGCTGAAACAAAAGAATATTTCCAGTACGCACTGTTACATGACACATTATGTATAAAAAGTTTCTGTTAAAAAAATGAGCAAATAAAAAACCCATCGACGTCTCCGAGCGTTTTTTCGAACACGCCCTCATTTACTTATTATGGAATTTATTCCATTTGGCTGATATGTATATGTATATATAGTACCTATATTTTTGGCGTTTTTGTTGTAATTTTTTTTTACAATAATTAATAAATCAAATTTAATTGACTATCCTATATGCATTTAATGTAACAAATTCATCGATTATTATTAATTTTACTGTAGTTTTTTAATAAACTCACATATATTTTATGTTAATAATTTATAATTGCACCACTCATAATTGCAAAAAATAAGGGATAACTGTGTAAATTTAAATAAATTTCTTTTATCAGTGCACATTGTGTAATAATGTAATTCATGCTCCGTTTCTGGTTGAGTATTTTACCTATAATATAAGAGCAACAACCGACTACAAAAGATGTAATCATTTCGTTTTGTTTAGCTTCGCTGAAGTGGAACACTTCTATCTTTTCCTTTATATATTCAAATTATTCATCATCGCAAAACCAAATTTACCACCCCGGAGGGGCGTTGCAAACGAGCAAGATGAGAATTAAAGGAACAAGTTGCGGTCGTCATTTGCAAATTACCTGAAAATATTATCTCCGACGACTTTGGCGCCCGTCCTCAACAACCCCCGAGGAATTCCACAACATTGTTCATAATAAATAATAATTTGTAACTGGAGTTAACAGTAATTTAATTCCGACTATGACGCGACATCTGAGCAGCGCACCAGGACTGACAGTTTGTCAGGCGGTTGGAGGTCTCTTGTCTGGGAGGTCCCGGTTAAGGCGAAACGTAATTGATAGGAGTTTAAACTAAGTCGCAATTTCTGTGTGCGCCTGACGAAAATTCTTCTTGCTTCGGCTGCTTCGAAGTTCCACAACCGTTACCACGAAATTCCCCACCCTTCGAACGACTTACCCCTGGTGGTACAACCCGGTCTCGGCCCCCTCATCCGTTAACCATTAAGGTTTTCCCGTCAACACGTACAACCGACGAACTTTGTTAGAGGAATGCTTCTTCGTCTCCCGAAGTCAATCAACGACGAGCCGGTCTTTTCACGTTTCATTTTGTTTGAAAAATTACTGACAACTATTACCTCGGTTGATGAAGAACACTTGCCAAGTACTTATCTGTAACTATCGGAGTTATATACAGTGGGTTCCTAAACAATACGAGTGAGGATTACATAGTGGCGCAAAAAAGAGTCATCTAGTAGTTCAAGCTAAGTAAATCGTTTAAATGTGTTTAATAATTTACAAACAGAAAATGCAGGAGTTACACAAATGGCCATTATAGAAAGAACGTCGACGTTAACTGATATCTGCTACAGCACAATTTATAATATAGTAAAGGGATAGTAAGCTAAGATTTTTCTAAAACTGTGTTACACAACTTCCCCACTTTATTTCACACTTAACTAGCAAATAGCGCTTTAATGTAACCTCCGTTCCATTCACTCTAAAAATTACAAACTACCCTCTTAATTTATGACGGAGGCGACGACCCAAAAACAACCGGCACAGGCATATGCGTTCTATTGATGTTTTAAGAGGTAAACGGGGTTCACGCTGGAAAGCATTACCGGTACCCTCACCGGTCGATTAGAAAGTTTAATTTTGACCGTACATCGGTCAGCCAGAACCTCGGTCTACCCACAAGAACTGTCGGTCCCCCTTTTAATATTTAATCCGAGTTTGGGGTAAACTCCATTCAATTTCATAATTTCTTATGCGTGAACCAATTAAACCTGCGTATACGTCACGTTTAAGGTATATGCGGTTAAGTTTTGTCGCCAGATTTATCAATATTTATTTCCGGGAGTGCTCTGAAACAGTGGCGTGTCGAAAAATATTTTCAAACGGATAAGTCTGAAATTATAAATCCAGTCGTCCTCAGTCTTATTGACAGACGACTCAACATATTTTTTAAATTAGTAAGACACAATTCTGTATAAAATGCATGAAAGATTACAAAAATGATGTGTGGCCACCACTATACTTTCTTATACGTATGAGCGTTGCTACCCGTGACTACGTCGCACTAAGATAGCAGACGAAATTTAGTTAAGATAACGAAGAATCACAATAGGCGATGTTTGAAACTGAGAAACGCAGGGCCGAGCTAACTCTGTCGCAGACGGCGTGACGGTTCAGGTAAACTTACACCAAAAGTAGAGCGTCGGTCGGCAACGACGCTAGCGACGTTGTCCGGGCACCAGGACACTATGTTACCTTACGATAACCTACCTGCGCCTCCTATGAGCTACCACTGGCTGTGTCCCTCCAGCGGGTTCCCTATTGAACTCCCTGTATAAAGGTTTGCACCTATTCAACTGCTGTCACAAGTATGTTAGACGAAGGTAAGGTGTGATGAGGGAATAATAATTAAAAGAAAAGAAATTATGATGTGAAGAAAGGTGCTATATTCATCAAACTGTTTTTTTTTGTTTAATAATAAGTAGAAAACTAGACAGATAAATCGAAAAGGAATGACACAAAATTTTTTTAAAATATGTTAATGTTGACAAATAAAAAAAAAGATTTAATTTATATAAATGATTTAAATAATTTATATCTTGACAGTTAAAATAGATATAATATATATAAAACAGAGTAATGAAAATTTCAGGAGACCTCTGCGCCACGGCAGGAGGATGGTCGGCGTAGAAACGTTTCCTTGCCTTACAGGCCAATATACAAATGTTGTTAATAAACGCCACCAACGGCGAAGTTCTAAATTACATATTTACCAGAAGGTAAAGTTGATTAAAGTTAGCGCATAAATCTTAAAGAAACATAAATAATTAAGTGTCAGGTAAAACGTGAAATTACAAGATCAAAAATTTGAGATAATCCAAATAAACTGCCTACATTTACTAGTCAATTAAATGACGCTATTGAAAGTTACAAAGGAAAACCAGTTTTAGTATAAAATAAACTACTGAGCTTCGGTATCTAAATTTACTACAATGACTTAACTAATTGCAATGGCTCAGATAAATAAATAAATATACGTGAAAGTCTCATTTCTAATTTATGGTAATAAACGTGCAAAATTAATATATAAAAAAACAAGAATAAAATCCAACACATCAAAGAGAAATAACAAAAGATTTCGGTAATGAAATTACTGGATTGACTACTAATTTAAAAATTAACCTATCAAAGAGATATAGTGCTACGTTAATGAATTTTACTAAAATTAATATTTAATTAAATATTCGACACAACAAAAGTTATATAATTTACGGTAATGACCTACTAAAATTATTATTGAACTAATTATTCAACATAACAGTGAGAGCCCTTATCAAATCTTCTTAGGGTCACCCTGTATTCCGCAAAACCAGTTTGCATAACAATATCAAGAAAAATAACGGTAATTTAATTAGGATTAAAATGTGACCTTGCAGTTAACTAGCGGTGCGTTAGTAATTATAGCCACTCAAAATACTTAGGTCAAATTTAGGTAAGATAAAGTCCAGCGCACTGGCATAAAGTCGTCGAAAATCAGTCGTAAATTATGATGTAAATTACAACATTAGTTGCACTTAACTGACAAAATGGACGCCGGATGGCCGCAACGATAACCAAAATGGCGGAGGCCCCCTTGATGAAAATTCCACTTCAACAGGCAGGATGGATGTAGAGGTGCAACTACTGCAACAACGAATGAAACCCCCACACTCTTCGCGGATAATGCGGGGTGATAATACCAAATATATGGCTACTGAGGGCTTTTGTGCCCGTCAAAAGAATCCTATTAAATTAGAGAAGAAAAGAAACAAAGATAAAATCCCGAAAATTAACACAAAGTTTCAAACACTTACCCCAAAATGATAATGGAGATCCCGCGATATACGACTTCACAAGTCACTCAAGGGTGCAAAATTTAAATTAAGAAAGACCAGCACTTGGCCTTACGTGAATTTTAGGTAACGGTATAACGGTAGAAATTCACGATAAATAACCAAAATTAAGGTAACGGTAATCACTGCTTACTCCAATTAAAGCCGCATATGCGAAAATATCTTCATAGATAATGTAACCAAGTTACTAAAGGGAGATAAGCAATTTGCACACCATGTTCTCACACAAGATTCGACTATAAAGTGAAGCCAAAACGGGAATCTTCTTCCATAACTAATGCGCGTCAGCTACACGCAAAGTAACAAGCCCGGAAATATCACTGAACGAAAGGCGGGAGATTTCAAATAAACATAATAGGCACACAACTAAATTGACAATAAAGGGAGTCGACATCGTGATTTATATATAATTAAACGCAACCCTACACATAACTTAGACGAAAAGAAAATAAGCGAAACACTCCTACAAATGTACGTAGATATCTTATAAAGTCGGCAGTCCGAGAGGGACATACATGCTAAACAGTTGGCAAACGTGACGCGGACGGTCACCTGAGCGACATAACCAAAAGTTTGACGGATAGCAACCAAAACAAACCTCAGAAGTGTAGATACAATTTATTACGGAAGGAAACAGATACTGCAGGTAACTCTTGAAATATGCAAGCTCTAATCAAAACGCTGCAAGAAGACGGTTAAGAAAACCGATCAAAACTTATATTTCAGAGTATCAACGACCCTTAACCCCCACAGCAGTTCCATGGAAGAATTAACAGAAGCTACTAACACGGAGAATATCAATGATAGTATCACAGCGCTCTGCAAAACAATTAATAGTATGCCCTATATTCCAAGCACTTCCCTATTTAATACTCCTACATTTTCAGTGACGTAAATACGAAGAAAAATATTAGTCAGACGTACACGAAGGTCTATGTCTTGGGATACACAAAAACACAGGCGACAGTAAATACAACGAGGCTGACCAATGTGTCGGAGAATTTTAAAGACACAAATAAATGCACTACGTAGAGATCGGATGTAATAAATAAGTAGATACTAAAAAAACTGAAACAAGGCGTAAAAAGTAACTGCAAATGCAGATTATTCGCATCTACAGGTAGGGTAAAATAAGCTAGAGATAAGATAATTAGAATTAGTTACATAGATACAGAGGTTTTTTACACAAATAGAGTGTATTTGCTCGATATTACACAATACCTGTCTATCAATTTCACGGTTCGCGACCTAGGGCTCTAAGAGCACAATAGTCGATTTAGCACACACATAGATATACGGCAGACGGTCTTTTCACCCGGTGAAACGAACGATGTACAAGGTTCACTCAAAAAGTCTCGTGCCCAACATATTCTACGTACTTCACCAAAGTCACATAATCTTTCGATAACTATACACGAAAGTGAATTTTACAGCATAACAGCGTTTCAAACTATATAATTTTAAGAATTTTGTACATAAAAATGATTCAAAATCCTATTCTAAGTACTTCTATTCTCTTAATAAATCGCTATAGAATACATACTTTGCAAGATATTCGAAAAAAAGTGCTACTCCCTAAGAGTAAAAGTGTTACTTCCGGTCTGAATTTTGAAATTTTTTTTATTCAAAAGATATTGAAAATTATGTTTTAAATATTTTTATACCTGTAACGTACCTGTCTAAAAAGCATGACTTGCGAAATATTCGCAAAAAAACTGATTTTCGATAGGAGTAAAATACCTACTTCCGGTAGGGATTTCAAAAAAAGTTTTTAATAAAATTGTTCTCAATTTTAATTTTAAGTACATATGAATTCTTTATACATTTGTTTAAACTTAGTAGTTAACGAAATATTGGTAAAATTCGATTTTACTTTCTTATACGTAGTGTGAGCGCGATAGCGGTCAAACCACTACAGATATCAATTCCAAATTTTGTATTTACGAATATAATCTCCCTCTTGAGAACTGATTAGATTTTGAGCAAAATCAGCAGACCGGAAGTAGTAGTTTACTTCAGTGAAAGAATCGAATTTTGCAAATATTTCGTGAATTACTAAGTTTAAACAAATTTATAAAGAATTCATATGTACTTAAAATTGATATTATGAACAATGATATTAAAAAGGTTTTTCGAAATTTCTACCGGAAGTAGGTCTTTTACTCTTATCGAAAATAAGTTTCTTGCAAATATTTTGCAAGTCATGCTTTTTAGACAGGTACGCTACGAATATAAAAGTATTTAGAACTTAATTTCCAATATCTTTTGTATAAAAAAAATTTCAAAATTCGGACCGGAAGTATCACTTTTACTCTTACCGAATAACGATTTTTTGCAAATATGTCGTAAATTATGCATTCTATGTATATTTATGAAGAGTACAACAGTATTTAGAGTTGGATTTGGAATATTTTTTGTATAAATGAAATTTCAAAATTCGGACCGGAAGTAACACTTTCATACGTATAAGAAAGTCGTTTGGTGGCCACACCTCATTTTTACTTTCTTATACGTAGTATAAGGAAGTATTGTGATGATGAAAATTTTCGACCTCGAGATTTTTGCAGATGTCCACGTTTTGAAGTCCCCTGATACCGAAAAAGTGGTTTTTAAAAAATGTCTGTGTGTCTGTGTGTCTGTGTGTCTGTCTGTCTCTGTGTGTGTGTGTGTGTGACCACGATAGCGGCCAAACCGCTGTATATATCAATTCCAAATTTTGTATTTACGTGTATAATCTCCCTCTTGAGATCTGATTAGTTTTTCAGTAAAATCGGTAGACCGGAAGTAGCAGTTTACTTCAGTGAAAAAATCGAATTTTGCCAATATTTCGTCAAATACTAAGTTTAAACAAATTTATAGAGAATCCATATATACTTAAAATTAAAATTGAGAACAATTTTATTTAAAAAATTTTCGAAATTCCTACCGAAAGTAGGTCTTTTACTCTTATCAAAAATCGGTTTTTTGCGAATATTTCGCAAGTCAAGCTTTTTAGACAGGTACGTTACGGGTATAAAAGTATTTAAAACATACTTTTCAATATCTTTTGTATAAAAAAAATTTCAAAATTCGGACCGGAAGTAACAGTTTTACTCTTACCGAATAGCGATTTTTTGCAAATATGTCGTAAATTATGCATTCTATATATATTTATTAAGAGTACAAAAGTATTTAGAATTAGATTTGCAATATTTTTTGTATACTTGAAATTTCAAAATTCGGACTGGAAGTAGCACTTTTACTCTTAGCGAGAAGCACTTTCTTTCGAATATCTTGCAAAGTATGCACTCTATAGAGATTTATTAAGAGAGAATGAAAGTACTTAGAATAGGATTTTGAATAAGTTTTGTATAAAAAAATTCTTAAAATTGTATAGTTTGAAACGCTCATACGTATAAGAAAGTCGTGTGGTAGCCACACCTCATTTTTTCACTGAAGTAAAAGTAAAGTAAGAAAGTGAAAATTGATTACTCAACATTTTTTCTGCTCAGGTATGTAAAATATTTAAAAAAAAATAGCTTATTTTGATAAATTAGTAAACACTTGTATTTAGTTGTTATTTAAATTTAACTTTGGAAAGGCAAAAACTTTTTAAAAAATGACTGGAAAAGTGTAGAATTTATGTTAATCAAATTAATTTGAAATTTATTAATTTTCAAAAAATACAGATTTATTTTTGTATTTTCATGATTTTATAAGTATTTCGATATATTAAATATGTACTTTGCCTTGACTTTTTTTTATTTTAATATTATACCGAAAACTAGCTGCCCTTTCCGGGATGTAGCACGATGAGTTTTATTTGATTAAACTCACTGTATGGGAAAGTTGGCAGACGCGGCATTGGCGTGATTGGAGGATAGGCAAGAAGACCAAAAAATGGTAGCGCCAATGATCAAGCACGTAGAAGCGTGGAAAATTGCAGTTTGGTTAAATAAAGAAGAGTTAACTGTTTTATGTTTAGAATCTAAAATTAAACATTGGTGTATATGCTACCGATGTTCAAAACCATTTTTTTGACCAGGCGAGCATATTGTGTACCTATACATCATTTCTGCTTATAAATATAAAATTTATTAATAGCTCGTCTAAAGCGCACTAAACCAACTTATTTTGTGAATATCAGTCATTTTGGTTCATAAATATAGAACTTGTTAATAAGTTGACTACAGCGCCACCTATCGAATTCTATCATAGCTATTAACCATCGTTTCGTCAAAACAAATATATTATATGAATATGGCCCCAATCACACAAATTGTTTAGAAGTTACCCGACCACTAACAGACGCACCAACGATTAGGTGTATATATAAAGATTGTAAATTTAGTTACGTTTGTGTGGCTTTCCTTTTTAAGTTCTGTATATTTCTGGTTGCATTGCATTGCGTCTTTAATCAACTCGATTCAATTTGAATTGTTAATGATGATATTTCTATGATGTTTATATACTATCACATTATAAATCGCTGTTCATGACGTCGATATGCGATGAACAGAAATAGATAATCTGTTGTAACAGCCGATGTAATATCATTGATCATACGAATTTTGTGCTTTGGATTTGATCATTATTGTTGGTATTGGTTGTCACGATGTTTTAACGATACCTACATATATTTATTATCTATATATTACTCTTTTTAAGATATTATTTACACATCTAAGTAATTCAAACATAACATCCTTTGTTTCGTTTTCTAGGACTTGAGGTCATTATAGATTTAAGTTTCGATATTCAATATTTGTTATTTTAGTGAATTTTTCATTGTCTTCGAATGGTTAAATTTTGGAATTATTTAGAAAACCTTGCTGATTCGAACACTAACAATTCACTTGTTAGTTTCCGCAAATGCTTTTTAACTTTGGAACGATTCAGTTAATTTATCTTCTTCAGGTAAATTAAAAAATTATGCATAATCAGTTTCTTTTGTATTAACTAAGAAAAACAATTATTGTTACTTATTATTAATTTGAGAACAATTTATTGAAGATACTTACAAATTCGTTTCTTCTTTTTCAAAGAAATAGTAGTAGTGTCAACTTACCTGAAAAAAAAAGGTTTTTTTTTAATATTTATTTTAATTTCATTGTCGCAAGAAAACACTAACCAATACGTATAATGGAAGAATTAAACAACGATTTAAGAAAAAAAATTGTTTTGAAACAACTCCAAGGGGGAGTCCATTGGTTTCTCTTAAAAAAAGTTATGCCAATGCTGTTCCACCTATCTTATAACACGATATGAAGTTTCTACTAATATTTAACAAATACAAATTTATTACTTCAAAATTATTAACTTCAACAGAAATTTTATTATAAAAAGTTTCAAATGAAATGAGATACAAATTCGGAACTTTGAATGAAGCTTGGTAGTATTTTCAGGGAGGCATTGTGGCCTCTCTGAAAATTATTTATAACTTCTTACACTAAGAAGTAATAATGAGACAATTACGTGATTAACATAGAAAGCGAAAATCATAGAGATTAGGGTTATACAATACAAAGTATTAAGAAAACCAGTAACGCAAAAGAAAATGTCAATTTATGTCGTTGGGTTGATATCAGACCAACGTTGTCTACATTGGTAATATATTGGATATATATCTCATACTGATATCGTATTGACAACAAAAATCTACATGACATTAAAGAAAAATTGTCGACATAATATCAAGTTCAGAATTTCACTGTGATGTTGGTTGATTTGAGAGAAATTGTAAATAAGATTAAAAAAAGGGGCCATAAATGTCGTCTGTCTCTGCGCCTTTAAGGCGCCAGGCGAAGAAGCGGGGGGGAGAGTCGGATATCATTCTTATAGAGAACTGTCTACATTGGTAGTACGCTGTTGTTTAACACCTGTATGTGTTTCTTAGCTTCTTAATTTTCTTATGCATTGGTTGTTTGTTAATGCATTGTTGGTATATTTAAGATTTTCGGCATTATTACTATGATATTTTTGCGATGTTAAATTATAGCTGTGATTATACTTCGTATAAAGTGACCATGTAAAAATGCAGACGTAAGTACATTTCATATTAACAAATATATACTATTGAGTTTATTGAACTTGTGCAAATGTGTGTCTGCCGACCCTGAGCCGATTTATGCCCAAATCGGAAAAATGTCTGTGCAAAATATTGGGCCAATATCATGCAATGATATTTATCCAACGTTGTAAAACGTTAACACTTTCACATCGGATTGATGTCAGCCGCCGAGGTCAGGCCAACAAATAAACGACCAACAGCCAACGTCGGCCCGATATTGTGTGCTACTAGGGCAGGCATCAAAATAATCACACAGGGTGACACTATCTTTGTAACAAAGTTCAGCCCACCATAACATTTTTATTATCGGTATTACCATCTACCTCGGTGTTATCCAACGTCTCAGCTTATCGTCTGTCCTACATTTTTGGCATCTCCAGGTCTGCTAAGACCAAAACTACAACTTTCTTGGTGTTTTTGTTGGTTCTTGCCTCAATATACTTTCCGAATCCTGGGTCACCTTTAATTAATTTCTTACCCCTGTCAAAATTGTTTAGACTGACATTTTATCATAAAATACAACAGCGCATCCTCCCTATACAAATTTTTCATCCTCTGGGAAATATTTTTTGGTTCATTTCCTTCTCTCGTTAAGAATTTGATTACCCTTCTATGTTCAAGCTTAATTTTACTCATTTTTTTTGCTATTAGTTAAGGCTGCCCAAAAAACAAAACTCTTTGTCTCTGAACCATAGTTGGTCGGTAAACATCAAAATGTCACCAAGCAACATGACAGCAAAAATTTGCGATCCTCAGTCGTTTACGTCATGGCTAGGAAGGAAAGACGAATAAAAATACAATAACATATATATATATATATATATATATATATATGCTATGTTTGTTAAACATTGTTAATTTATTAACCTCCTAAAGTATGCATAATATCAAGTAATAGTTCGCGCAAAATGCAAATTAAATAACTACTCGAGTAACTATAATAATATTAGTTGAAACAACAAACTTGCTTACATAAATTTTGGTTTCCGCAAGCACGCAAGGAGAAGTCTTGTAAATATAAATAGAGGCTTTACAAGTTGTTGTCAGGTCTTAGAATTCTGTGGTTTATGTAATGTAATTTACTGACACGAATATTTGCGATTCACCGAGACTACATACTATGTACAACAACTACTAACTAGATATATACAAAATAATTAATATATATGTATGTGTTTGTGTGTGTGGTACCTATACGTATTATGTACACGGTATATTATAGAATAATGTCGAGAGAATGTGCATTGCTTTCCAAGTAATGTAAATTACTTTTGTTAAATGGCTTAATCTCAATGGCTAACGTATGAACACATATAATCAATACGGTAGCTGCTATTTGAGCGAGGGTAATTCCCAAAGTTCGCCTTATAAATAATAAGTACAATGTCTTAATTTTTTCTATGCTATTCTCCTGTTAATTTGTTTAACTATAATATGCAAACGTCGCTTAATCTATCTCATATAACTTAAATGCAAGACAGATGGCTAAACACATACTCAAATTAAAAAGAATAGTTTATTTAGGGTACGAAGTAAGTAACGAAAGGCAAATTACATACTCTATAGTT
Organism: Amphimallon solstitiale; assembly: GCA_963170755.1. Classification (NCBI taxonomy): domain Eukaryota; kingdom Metazoa; phylum Arthropoda; class Insecta; order Coleoptera; family Scarabaeidae; genus Amphimallon; species Amphimallon solstitiale. The sequence continues at coordinate 8,605,403 of OY720675.1, forward strand.
GAGAGAAGAAGTGGAAGATATTAAACAATATCAAATTGTCTTTCAAGTAGGATCCCTTATACTGCGGAAATAATATAATGGTCAACCAACGTCTAAAATTTATCGCGTGAAATGTTTCAGTTGACTTTTTAGCGTTTAAACACATTGCTGTGACCCTTACACATAAATACATTTAAGTGCTTCTTAAAAAATCTAATGAATAGAGAAAAAATTTATTATAAAATTAAATTAGAAAAATTTTGAAAAAGTGTTCTAATGTGCATTAAAACGTCGACTCTGTGCTGATACAAATTCCATGCGAATGCCTTTTCTCACTTCTAAATGACATTTTCAGCACAGATGCATGCCAGAGAATCAATTTGGGGTCTATTCTATAACTTCATTATTGTGAACTTATTGAACACATCCGTAATTCAAAGCTCAACATATCTAATCTCAATGCACAAACACAAAAAAGAATTTTATAAATTTCAAATAAATGTACCAACCTTTTATCTACCTATATGAATCACCACTCACAAAAAAAGCAGTGTATAGTTACACATTCACTAAAAAAATTATTTATGCAAAATACCTAACCTCATACGGTAGCTCAAATTCATCCATAATTCCTTTTAATTGTACAAAAAAAATGTATACTTGCAGCAAACAAATAAATCAACAAAGAATAGTAAAGAAACAATAAAAATTGCATTCTAATCTGTACAACACAAAAGAAAACATAAGGTGCCTGTATCCTTATCTTTAATTTAAAATAAATTGTCCAACAAAAAGAATATTCTGAATTAAACTAATTATAAACACCGGAATATATACTATAGCATTTAGCATCTGACCAGCGTTGAAAAATAACATTTTCCGGCTTCTATCAAAATTATCTCATTACCTAAACACAACACACACACAAATGTGTTGAAAAATATTCTAAGTTCAATAAGTAATTGTTGGAAAAATTCTTTAGTCGGAAAATAATTTATAAAAATCTTTCTAAAGTTTCTTTTCATTAATTAAAATTTTTAAAAATATTTAAGTCCACTAAATCTTTTTACAAAATTATTTAAGTTCCGCAATTAAATTGTTGAAACTTTTTAAATTATTGTTTCCAAAATATTTTCCCGCAAATAAAATTATTTAATTTCTATACAGACACTGTATGTTTACTTGTTTAGTATTCTAAGCGGTTCACACCTGCAATAGATTTTCACGAAATCTAACGTGCAACGTCTTTTATAAACAAATTTTTCAACAACAAAAAAGACTTGCTCCGTAGATCGCTCCCTGACTTATACCGTGTGGCCGTCCTTCATAGCGCGATGCATGTATTAGTAACTACTGGTCGACTATAAATGGGCGTGCCAATTTGAATTGCTACAGCGGGCGTATAGAGTTATACGTATAAATGTATTCGTATGCAAATCATATGAAAAGCAGTGTAATAGGTATTGCGTTCCCGTTGTAAGTAATTATTTGTAGTTGTTTGAAGCATCAGATAATCACTGATAATATGTCAGTGAAGTAACTCATCACAGCTTCATAAACAACATAAAAGAGCAAAAATAAATAATAAATAACTCCTAGACTTTAAAATAAAAAACTTCTTAACTAAAATAATATTTTTCAACAAATATTATAATCTAAAAACTCAACTATAATAAAATACTGAAACATAAAATATTTACTTCTTAAAATAGAATTGTAATTCAATATTGCAATTAACCTGCAATTAGCTAAAAAAAAATGTTATTCTTAAGCAATAATAAAACTCGAAATAAATTAATTAGTTAAGTATTCAAATAAACCTCCCTCTTGACCCGAACAGTAACCCAACCGATTATAAAAATTCCGATGCACATTTGTTAACATATCTGCTGTGACAGTATTAGTGACTTCAATAATTTTTGCGCGAAGTTCCAAGGGCCATAAAAAGAAATCATTAGGTGCTAGATCAGGAGATCGCGCTGGCCATTTAATAGGACCCGAGTTACCGATCCATCTGTTTTCAAAAACCGCGTTTAAAAAGTTTGTTACATAACGGGTATTATGCGCTGGGCAACCATCTTGCTGAAACCAAACTTCATTAATATTGAACCGCTCCCGTACTGCGGGGATAATACTATTTTCAAGTAACTCTAGATATTTATTTCCGTTAAAATTACCGTCAATAAAAAAAAGGCCCAATTACATGATCCCCAATTATACCTGCCCATACGTTTAGCTTCTCTAGATACTGCGTTCGCGTTGGTATATTTAAATGTAGATTTTTACGCGACCAGTAGCGACAAACTGCGCGATTATGATGCCCGTGTAGCTGAAATGTCTTTTCATCTGTGAACAAATCGTTATTAAAGAAGAATTCATTATCGTGATATGTATTGATCATTATTTCGCAAAATTGCATACGGCGATAATAATCATCGGGAAAAAGTACTTGTGAACTTGTAAATTTGTATGAACGATATTTATTAGTACGTAAAATCTTTTGCACCGTTGTTTTACAGATACCTAATTCGCGGGCAATTTGTCGAGATGACAGTAGGATTTACTTCAACTAAAGCACATACTCGAATTTCTATATCGCTTGTATTCTTATCCGGAACAACTTTATTTTTATTAGTTACTAAAGAGAATGTAGTTTCGAAACGATTAACTGTCCTACGAATGGTGCTTGCATTGGGAATTTGACTTTCGGGGTAATTAGCTGCAAATAAATCTCTGGTTACTTCCGCGGAATTACCACCGTAAAATTGTTTAATCATAAAGAGTTTTTGCTCCGGTGTATAATACTCCATTTTTTATATGACCGTTAGCTACCTACCAACAACGCGATTTATTAAACAGTGTGAGCGAATTGTTACCCTGCGAAATATGAATTGCAACTGACGGTCCGCTCATATGTGGAAGCGACGGCTAATGCGATTGCGCGACTACACCGTATAAATGTGGATTTTTTGGACAAATGCGAGTGCATCATAGGCATATGCTGTTGTAATCCAGATGAACATTGCGTCCACTTGTTTACCGTTCCAATACACAGACGTCTCTATCTGTTTCGCTTACTCTACAGGTATCGCAATAATGCAGACACACGCGGTCTTATGGTATACTACATATTGCCAACTACATGTTATTAAGTATCACCAACCATAACTTGAATTTACATTGACTTAACCAATGTGGGATGCAATTATATATTATAATCGTTTTGGCGTCCAACGTGGGGCGATTTAATATTAAAAATGACCTCACTGTTTACTTCCTTTTATAGATTTTAACATTTTGCCTTAACCAACATGTACTTTAAAAACTCTGTTATAATTTTTCTTGCATAGAATAAACTGACTGACTACCTATCTATATTTTTCACTAATTATTGCGCACCAAGCCAAACTTCTAAATATAATTAAATTCATAGCATCTTTCAGAGCTACGCAAGTACTTCATCTCAGATAAGTTTAATTAAATTCATATTCTACACGGAAAGTATAACAGAATTCCAGCTCAAGAAAAACATTCGCTGTATATTCAAGATAGCCCTGACGTTCTAAGATAGGAAAAAAATAATCTTTGATGAATTCTTTAAGAAGTGAATTTCTTTTCCTGCAGTAGTGAGGCACCAGACAAAAAGGATAACTGTAAAAGTCGAGGAACTCTGAAGCGAGTACCTTCGAGATTCTTTGTTGGAAATACCACCTCCATAAATACATATATATTTTAAATGCGCTTCATTCAGTCGTCGACAACGGTGGGCTCTCAATTTTTAAATGTAATATTTTATGCAGAGTAACGGAATTTCCGCCCCGAGTACGGGAGAAGGCTTTTAATTAACAGGATATTGCAGTGAAAATGAACAACTCATCCTACGGCACGTGGCTCGGGCTGAGAAGCACCTTTCGCAGTGGCATTTTTCTCGTGGAATGCCGCCCCCTTATGTAATTTTAGCGCGCCACAGCCACTGACGCGGACTGGCAGCTTGCTTTTGGAAAAATTATAAATACGTAAATTTGATTTAGATCGGTCGGTCTGATTGAAAAGTCGACGGAGGAAAAAAATTACTGTTGCCGAGAGTTCTGATTACTTTCGATGAAACCGAAAGATGGGTGGCGCGCGGGGTTGTGGGGCGAATGAGGGGACGCAGAGGTAGACAACGGAAATGAAATCACACGGTCGACGGTTTTCCAAAAATTAAAACGTAATGCAATTAAAATAAATTTAAATTTGATTTTTCATCAATTTTTACAGGAAAAAGGAAAGATGACAGATTTAATTATCGAAAAATCGTATAAATATTCCTGCGAGTTGTATCACCTTTAGTCGAACATCTTCCAGTATTATTTTTTTTAAGAAACTTGATAATAGCGTGATACTAAATTTTCTCCATATTTCACACTTTACTCCCGATTAAGTTGCTTGGGCGACGATAGTTTAAAAACTACTGGACGCGATTGTGTTAAAACTTTATATTTGTACTAATAATAAGTTACCGAACACGTCATTACTTGTTCGATCTTTTCTCATGCAACTGTCGTCAATTGGGCTTTCTTCTTAGTCAAAGGAAATGAATTACTTCGCGTTCTATAGCCAGACTGACGTTCAGCTTCCTATCACATCCGACGATTGTGATGTTTTTCATGGCGATCATCAGCTCTATTTGGATTTTCAGTCGGTTTTATGGAGACGTTGGTGCTACGTATACCAGCAGATCTCTATGAAAAAATTCGCACCTCGAGAACCATTCAAATACAGACCATTAAAATACACTTGTGCGTTAAAGAAATGTGCGTTTTGCACATACCACCTCCGGAACGTGTTTAACAGTGTATCCAAGAAAAACATACGCCTATGAAATTGTCGTTTTTGACGCCACGGCCAAGCTATTCCAACTAACGGGCTTAGAGAAGGTTACTCGAATGAGATTTATTATATATAACTAGCTAATGCGACGGCTTGTGCCGATCTCATCAAATTATTGCCCGATATTTTTAATGCTCATAACTATGAATTTGAATATTTAAACAAAATGAGAACTAAATAATTTTCCCTGCTTAGCTCGTGGTTTTATCTCAGGACAATCCAGGGATGGAGATAAGAAAATAATCCTCGGACATTCAATGGTACAAACAAAGAAAACAAATGTATTCTAATTAAATAACATCTGTATGAGAAACCAACACTTGTATCTATCGATACCAATACAAACAACGTGTGCAACATAATATTAAATTCAGTTAAAATAAACACACAGTGATAATAATTTCAGAATTAATTCAATATCAACAAATTAGTTGCAACTATTTAAATATTACCGTCTCTACAAAAATAACACATTATACATTTGTTTTTCGTTGCCTTTACGTACATATATAAATACAACTGCATAGGCATAAATGAGAAAACAGATTAGGCTCGAAGTAAACATACAATGCTAATAATATCAGATTGAATTAACATATGATTTGTTGTCTCTAAATTATGACGAATTTTAACGTTTTAGTTTATTTAGCATTTGCATATTAGTAACTTTAAAGTATTTTTTCTATTGTCGTCTTTTTTCTTTCTTCCTTTACTGGAACAGAAGATTTTTTCCGCAGTCGATCCGTTTAGTGAGGGATTTCCCACGACGTTAGAAACCTTAATTATTTGCCGTAGGCCCACTTATAAACTCACCTATTCTTTTTTTCTACATGTAAACATGCACTATTTTAGCATTTTTATAAGAATATATATTAACTTTCACACCTTTAATATTTATTAATATATTTCTGGAATCTTTCATCACTTTCTCGGCCTAATATACTGTTGACCGCCTTACATGAAGATTCTCGGTCGACTTTTATATAAATCGGGAACCTACTTTATTATTTATGCGGTTCAAAACAGTCCAATACGCTGTCGACCGCTCTTCTTGAAGGTTCCTTGTCGACTTTCATTAAATCGGGCTTTGTTCTCCGGGTTGTGCTTGTAAATTCAATACAAATATTTTCTAATCTAAATAATGCGTAATATATACATAGGTTGATATATATTTAAATAAACAACTCAACGAAATTTATAGTCAGTTTTTTTTTCATTCGTCATTAAAAATGTAAAATGTTAGAATTTTCCTGTGCCATTACAGGTTTTTCCCCTTCGTTTAGTTTTTACGTACCTCTCTCTTTATGGATTATTTACTTTCACCTCTTATGTCACGATAAAATTCATTAAATACACTTAGCAACATATTTTCTAAAACAGTTGGTAGTTCTATCGAAAGAAAGAATTTACAACATCATTAATATTACTAGAAACACATGGATGTGGGTAAAATTGGTCACAATCAATACATTATATCACAATACAGATACAAAAGTTAAGCATCTAAGTTCTTCTGACATAATAGTTATAAACAATATAAACATCACAGTACAAAGTACATTCAATGCAGACTATAAATAAGTAAGGAAGTAGTTAGACGACATTGTAATAAAATAAGAATATAAAAGAGTTACTTATATAAATAATAATGTGCAACAAACAAAAAATAACAACAGACAAACCCAATATATTAACAGAAAATAAAATTGTATATCTCCAGGTTTTAATATTAAAATATATAACAGCAATTATAATACAAGTTACTTTTATCATCAATTACTTTTTAACATTTAACAATATTAACATTCACACATTTATTTCTTCGTATTTAAAATAAGGCCATGCCTTTAAAAAATTCTCATCATCCAACAACAAAAATTTCTTCAGTATTTCTTTCAGGTATTCATTCAGTGTCCCCTCAAGTACATCAATTTAGGGAAGAGACAATAATCACTCAGTGCCACAATCTGATCTATAGAGCGAATATTCCATGTCTAAAAAGATGCATTTATTCACTGCCACCAATTTCTTTTTGCGAATGTGTTGTCGACACAGCTTTTGTTTGAGAGTAAACAATTCCCTAAACTTTCTCACGTTTAAGTAGACCACCCAGGGGGCTCGTTATTTGGTATGACCATCGTGTTATTAATATCACTCGAACTAGTCCCTTCTCCACAAAAGCAGAGCGGCATCTAGACTGCCTGATTTGAGAAGCTGTTGTTGAAAGTCAAGAAGAACCATTTAGGCGTAATCTAACTAGACATAAGTAAAGTATTTTAAGCGTTTGTGACACTTGAATATGAATTTATATAGCAGATGTTTTGTTTTTTAATGTTGGATATCCTGATAAAATTATATAATGAAGTTGTTCTCTGACTATAATCATTTTATTGCCAACTTGAATCACATGAGCTAGGATGGTCGTTTCATTCCGTTAAATTTAAGCGGATTGTTAACGATACTATAGGAGAGAACTTAAGATTCGAAAGTGGTAAGAATCTGAAGAAAACGTTAAGGATTCTGTTTAGCGATAATGATATTTTTAACACGTCTTAACGAAGCTGAAAGAGCTGAATACAACCCTGCTTTGCTACTTTCCCACAGAATTATAGGAGCTCCTTTCCCGTCTCTATATTTTAAAGCCCCGAAGGCATAAATGCCAGCACCTTCTCAGGCTTGACTGAGGACGAATTTTTTATGCTCATAATAAGTTGAAAGCCGCTTATTTCAGCGTAAGAAATACCTTGTCAGAGGATTAATTAATTTGCTCCTCGAAGGACCCACGGCTTGGTTAATTCTCTCTACACGAGTAATCATTTCATTAAAACAAAATTATATTCCCCGTTGTGAATTTGAACATGACGAAATAAAGAGTAGTAGCTTAAGGGCATTTAATTTAAGAAATCCTTCCGCATTCATCATCTGTGAACATAAACACCTAATAAGTTTTATTTGTTGGAAGTCTTCCTCAATTTTCATCGTGTATTGTCATCTTCCTTTACACAAGTTTAATTAATACCAATAATAATGTATTATTTGACAGTCACACGACTCATTGCAAGATACATAATTAATAACGCAAGTAATAAGAGTGAACGTGAGTACATAGGATAACTTGAAAATCGTAGAAATAGTTGAATTTCGATGAATACAATTTCTCCTCTCCAAAAACTTCATAAATTCTTGAAATGAGATTTATGTATAGAGAAACAATAAGTCTGCTACTAAGCTGCGGTATTAGAAATTAAAAACGATAGCCGTTTATGATAATCTATCACATAATTCATTTATTTATATAGCATCTGTCCTGTAAGGTAACGAAACTGAACTCCTTTAGCATACCTTGATTCACTATGCATATATATATAAAAGAAATTTACTGTTTCTAATATTCATTCGGTTATTTTGTAAATAGTAATACGTAATTCATAAAACTTTTCTATAAGATTAAACTGAATAAATTTTAGTTACCGAACAAAGAAGTAGTAAGTAAACAGCTGATTCTTTCAATGTAAAGCACTAGAAAAAAATCGCAAAAAGAATGAATGGGGAGTTGGTCACCTTCATCCAAGAAAGATGGTAGAATTTTGTTCTATAAGTGGACATAATGCTAGTAGGTATACCGGCACTTGGGCCAATCAGCCACAACAGGTTTATAAAATACTATCACCGACACACTCGCGATAAGCCAACACCTGTTCAGACCAGTTTGATATCTGTTCAAAACTGTTGGTCTGAAGAGGTACACCTGTATCACAGATATTAAACTGGTCTGAACAGGTGCTGTTTAAAGCAGTTTAGACCAGTTTGATATCTGTGATACAGGTGTACCTGTTCAGACCAACAGCTTTGAACAGATATCAAATCAGCTTTGAACAACAATACTTCAACAGCACCTGTTCAGACCAGTTTGATATCTGTGATACAGGTGTACCTATTCAGACCAACAGCCTTGAACAGATATCAAACCAGCTTTGAACAGATATCAAACTGGTCTGAACAGGTGCTGCCGGTTGGCTTATCGCGAGTGTCTCGGTGATAGTATTTTATAAATCTGTTGTGGCTGTCTGGCCCAAGTGCCGGTATACCTACTAATGCTATCTGTTTAAGATGCCGAAAAACTGTTGCCCGAATTTAGAGGTACAATTTATTTCGCCATTACACAAGTAAGCATAATACAATTACCGATGCCTTTCCTTTGGCATCCAATGAATGGAAGAAAAATGTAGCTTATTTCACATCGTCAATTCGTCGTCAACAAAATGCTATGACGACAGCAGTCGGACAAAATGAGGTTTCGAAGACATCATACCAAATTTGTAAAATTCTTGCAAAAAGGATGAAAAGCCTTCACTGGTTCTGAATTAATAAAGGAGTGTAGGTTAACTGTTTCTGAGACTTTGTTCCTATATTTCACAAATAGTAAACAAATAATAGCAGAAGTAAAAGAGCTTACGCTTTCTGAATCAACCTGTTGCCGCCGCCTTTAAAATATTTCAAAAAACATGTTCGAGGCAATAATTAACAAACTGAAAACTGCAAATACTTCAGTCTTGTATATGATATCAGTACGGATATAACTTCCATGCCTCGGTGCTTATTATTTGTGAGGTACCTACTGCACAGTGGACGCAACCATAGAAGGAGATTTCTTAACCCGTCATAATCATGAAGGGTCAAACAAGAGGATTTTATGGATGTTCTGAAAGAATTTGTGGAAAAATTTAGCTTACCTGTAAGTATATTAATATCAGTGTATACTGATGGTTGCCTATGGATGGTAGGCACAAACAATGGTTTGGTTGCCTTAATAAATAGAGAATGGAATTTTCCTAATTTACTACCCATTCACTGCGTGCTGCATAAAAGAAAAACTTTGGTATGTCAAATTTCGAATAACAAATTGAAGGATGTGATGAATACGCTTATAAACATTATAAATATCATTCGTCCACTTGCACTTAATCATCGAAAATTTAAAGAATTACTTGTGGATTTACAGGCTAATTATGGCGATGTTATCCTACACTCCTCTGTGAGATGGTTAAGTAAAATAGAAGTTCTAGAACTGTTCCTTAATTTAAAATAATTCTATTCTTACAACAAAAATACCCCCAACTGAAAAACGATGATTGGTAGGTACTTACTTGTGTTTTTCTAATGCAAACCGTAGTAGGTGACTTTATAAAAAAATGTCTTTTCTCAACGATTCACATGATGTGTTACTTGATATAGTTATTTTTATAAATAAATAAATTATGGCCATTTTTTCATTTTAGTCGATTCAAATTCAATTTTATTAATGATTGTAAAAAAAAATTACAAGAAAATCGTCAAAATATATACAAATATCTAAAATAAAAATATAAAATACACAAAAAAAGGAACACAACTGATAAATAGAACAATAATAAGAAAAACAAATCACATACTTAAATATTCTTGGATACTATAGAAGCATCTTGTCAAAAGGAATTGCTTTAACGATTTCTTAAAGATAAAACAAGTATTTACATTTTTAATGTCGAAAGGTAAATGGTTAAATAGTCGACATCCCAAATACTCCAATTGTTTCTGGAAAAGAGCAGAGCTGTGCGCAGGTTGTAAGAGGTGACTTTTGTTTCTAGTGTCATGCTCATATTTTTCAGATTCTTTATTCTTTATGTATTCCATGTAGTTTAACAAGCGGGTTATTGTGTGTGTTTGTAACGTGCGATACATGTGTCTTTCGTTATATGGTTAATGAATTTAGTCAATTTATGAATGAATATGATGCTTATTCTAATGTTATGCTTGTTGTTATTTAAATTAAAAATTAGCAATGTTAGCACATAGGTGTGATTTTACAGGTACTTAGTGGTATCTATGTTTCATATCTTCCTTTTAATAATTCTTATATTTTGGTCACAGTTATTATATGTGATTTTTTTAGGATGATATTAGCTATTTTTGTTGTATCTAACTTCGTTTCTTTGTTAGATACATGTATATTGGTAATACCAATAGAGTTTCTATATATTACACTAAAGCTCTTTTCCCGTATGTAGAGATAGTGCTTAAATGTTTGTATTAATCTTACGTAATTTGATATAATTAATTTATTTAATGTACAATTTATATTTTTATTGACTATATTCTTAACTTGTACAATGTTTATTTGACTTCACTGTAACTAAATTTTTCAGTGATTTATATATAGCTATGTTCGCTTCAATTATATTAAAAGTGGTGGAAAAATACGTATTCAAGCCTTCACAAAAAACCATGAAGTTTGGTTAGGTTATTTTTCTTCCGGCATTTACTTACTTAAAATTGTTTAATTATTATTATTAGCTCAGTGTAGAACATGTGAGACTCTTGATAAACAATCTCAGGATTAGTGAATTATTATGGGTTGGAAACCACTTTCGACACAAGAAAAACACAGTGTAATTTCTAAAAAAATTGACTATATTGAAAAGAAACATATATAAAAATTATCCAAGTCAAATTTTAATTTTAAATGAACAGCATTTTATAAATGGACAACAAGGCTATCCATGGAAAGAAATTGATAAAACAAATTAACTGGATTCGACATAAATCATGGTAGGTATAAATTTATAATACTATAATTCACAAAATTACTAACTAAAATATAATAAGTATATGTAACGAAATTAATTACTAATATTTATGAAATATTAGAGGTTAAATATTTTTTTAAACTTTTGTTTAATGTATAATAAATTATGATGATACAATTATAATAGCATATTCTTACAAATTGATACAAAGAACTATATTTCCTATTAACAATATGCTTTCTAAACTCTTATTCTGATTCAATATTTTTTTATTATTTATTTTGATAATTAATATTGAGATCTCAATAAATCTATAATGTTTTATAGTTATTTTAAGTACTTAACTTGCATTATTTTCTGGTCTTTACGGTGTGTCTTGAATCCTTTCCGTCTTGTTTCCCACGTTGATAAGTGAAGATTCGCCTCAGGATGTAAAGGTTCCCAAATCCTCGGATAATCACTTTCACAGTTCGTTTAAATTATTTTTCTGTAGGTAAGCTTCTTTATATGATTTTAATTTAACATTAAAGTTCATTTACACTGTTGTAGATATGAGTGCACATTAATCTCGTCGATTAATATTTTAAATCGGATAAATTTTAGTACCAATAGGTTTGATTTATCGATGGAATATATATTAACAGTTTTCCACACACTAAGGTATTATTTTTAAACTTCTTACAATTCTTTTACTTAAAAAATATAGACGCGTACCTTTTAAGCGTCCTCACTTTTCAAAAACTTAATTTCTAATCCTTTTGTTTTATAAATTTCAATGCAACCTTTATTTTCGAAATACAATTTGTATATTGAGTTGTATACATTTAAGGTGCATAATATAAATAATTTTATTATAATTTTTAAAACGTTATTATAATTTTCTTTCTCTTGATTCTTGAGAAATTAATTATTTTAGAATTTATTACGGACTTTTTTGACATTTTACCCTTATTTCTGAATAATGCTATTAACTTGTATATGAAGTTGCATATTCTCAAGTTACTCTAAATTGGCAATTTTAACTTCTGATATTACATTATGTTTATGTGTGACTTTAACATACACATATCATGATAATATATATATATAAAGTTCAGACAGCCATTAGTGGTGTAATAATAAAAAGAACTAACAACAGTAAAATATATTCATGAATATTAATGCTTATTTAAGATGTCAATTTAAACACATCCTCAATATATAAATGTAGATCTTTATATGGATGAAATTTTACGTAATATAATGCATATTTAAACTGTAATAAGATACGCCTACTCCAAAGAAAATAATATGTCAAATATGTTGGATCAATCGCTTTGGAAACGAGAACAGAATTATTATTGATTTTGAATAAAGGAAAAAATGTCAAGGGAATTTTAAAACAAAAATAAAATTATAGTATTAGTTATAAATATCATATAAAAGAGGGTGAAAGGAGAGTAGCAGTAATGGCAGTCACGGGTTGAAGAGTAACAATGAATTAACAGTTGTATAAAAGATAATCACGACAGTTCAAAAAAGGATAGAAAAATAAGTATTTTGAATGTAAAACACGTTAAATTAAATACAGTAAGCAGAGGATCATTGAAGAAACAGTTATAAGAAGGGTAGGCACATTACTAATTGAAGGGAAAGAAGAGGATATAAGAATAATAATTTCGCATACATAACACACCAAAATTCACACAGTAAGTTTAGTTAATTAAATTTTATAATAAATTGGGGTAAAATATATTATAAATGTAAAATTTCGGAATGTAAAATAGTCATGAATATGAAACTAAATTTAAAAGTAAATTAAAATAAACTTTATATATATATATATCTACATATAAATTATTATTTCTATATTGTTCTTTTATATTCTGTGAAAGAAATAGAACGACATTATGCGTTCAAGTTCAAGTTCGTCCTACATGCGCTCAGCTCGTTTAGATAGGCAACCTTTTTATTGAGAGAACTGTACCTACGTAATATCCAAGTAATAAGTGTTCGGCCCGCAACAATACCTCACATTGTCCTATGTGGGTGACCCTTGACCAGAATAGTGTGACGACCGCTACTATAGAGAAACAAAATGAAAATCCTGTGTTGTATTTAAAGTTTGCAAATGCAATAAACTTACGACGTAGGTATACAGTAATGCTTTTATGGTTTTCCATTATGGAAATATTTGTGGGCAAACCCATACTATATCAAACATTGTTTTCTTACGAAGAACGAATGCGATTGCAAAAGGAAAGAATTTCTTTGTAAAAACAAGTTACTTAAATAAACCGAAAAAAGTTATGCCCACGCCCCGCAGCATTTGCTTTTGATTTCGCGCTGAAGCCATTGAATTTGATTGTTTTTTTCCTCGGGTTTTGTTTTGTTTAACAATACAAATACACGTGTTTTTCCGAACAATAAACGAAATTGAATCGTTTCCGATATTTTGTTTCTTTTAATTTAAATAGTCGACTGAAATCCTATACCAATACAGAACAATCGTATTTTATTAAAATAAAAACATTCGTAACAAAAATTCTATTTGAAATTATTATTTTAATAAATTGTAAAACAGTAGATGGTTGCCAATTGAAAATTAGACGCTTTTATTCCAATTTATTCGCCTCATTTTGTTTATAATCCGGACAACAATTGCAGAATATTTTCTGATTATGCAATGATTGTCAAATGTGTCTTTTGTGAAAGTACGTTAATGAAGAAATGTTAAAAGCAAACTTTCTAATGAAAACGAAAACGTTTACGAAATAATACTAGTGAAAATTATTTTTTAGACTAAATTGCAGCTATATCTATTAACAGCTACCGAAGAGTACGGCTTAATTACACACTAAAAGTCTGAACTTCAAGAGCCCCGTGAAAACAAACGAAGCGTGATACGACATTTTAACATTCAGATTTTTTGTTCAGAAATGAACGAAGAATGTCACTACGTGTAGCTTTTGCGACAATTTATACACACGTTGTATAGTATCTTTTTTAGTTATTTTTTTTTTCATAATCTTTAGAAATTAAATTGAATTTATACTATTTAATCCCTCTAATATTTATTATTTAAGAACAATTTTCAAATACCTAACATATTACATCAGCCATGATAACCAATAATGATGTTAGAACATAAGTCTTCTTTACTACACTCACCGGCAAAATAATTAATAAAAATTGATGAAGTTTTTTCGTTAATAAGTTTGTTATTTTAAATTCGATTTGATTCATTTTTTATGCATATTGTAGGTAAATTTAAATGTAATCTATCACATCTTTGGAATTTTAAGAAAATTTGGCGTACATCATTTTATACAGGGTGACACAAAGTCTGTTTTTTTAAATCAACTTTAAAACCACATATGGATTGTCAAAGTTGCTCCACCTTGTATTTTCTTATTTTGTTAACAAGACACATCATTTCTTTACAATTTCTTTTTTTATTTATTACAATAGCTTAATTTTTGTAAAAGATACAAGGGTTTAAGAAAAATCTTACATTTTTACATTTTTCCTATGGTACTAACTAAGTTTACGAATTTAACTTAACACCGAATATAATGAAAAGGAAATGAAAAGAAAATGAAAAACATAAAAGACTTAATACGAAGTGTTTCCTCCACGTGCACGGATAACAGCTGCAATTCGTCTTGGCATGCTCTCAATTAAGTTTTGAATGTAAGCCTGGTTGATTTGATTCCGTTCTTCAGTTAGAACGTCACTAAGCTGCTGTAAATTTGCAGGCGTTGGTACACGAGATCGTATTTTCCTCCCAAGTGCATCCCAAACATGCTCAATTGGGTTTAGGTCTGGGCTTAGAGCAGGCCAATTTACTACTGGGATTTCAACCTCGGCTAAATACTCGCGTACAATTCTGGCAACATGCGGTCGGGCATTATCATGCATCAGCATGAAATCATCTCCGATGAACGGTGCAAAAGGAACAATATGTGGCTCTAAAACTTCTCTTATGCATCTATCGGCTGTCATGGCTCCCCCGTTCATTATAACCAAGTCCGTCCGAGCTTCAAAATTTATGCCACCCCACACCATTATCGAACCGCCTCCATAACTTACTCTAGGAAAAAAATGGTTTTGAAAGAAACGTTCACCAGTTCTCTGGTAAATGCTTTCACGTCCATCTGGTGTTCTAAGACAAAATCTTTACTCATCCGTGAATAGGATGTTGCTCCATTCTTCGTTACCCCAATTTACATGTTCCCTAGCAAATCTAAAGGTGCAAATCCACAATGAGAATATCTCATGAGATGTTTGTCTCATGCAATAAAATTCGCAAGATAACTCCAATTTCATTGGTCTTCCGACCGTTTGCACAATGGAATTCAAGCGATTTTTATTGCGTGAGACAAAAATCTCATGAGATATTCTCATTGTGGATTTGCACCTTAAGGCGTTCAACTCGATGGTGTCTCAATAACTCTAGACCAGTTGCAGGTCTCCTAGAACGCAGTCCAATATCAAACAGCCGCCTTCTTATTGTTCTATCACTTACTTGAACTTGCCTTACGTCCTCTAATCTGTTTTTCATTTGCACAGAAGTAACTTTTCTGTCCCTCAAAACATTTAACGTTATAAAGCGATTATCTCGCTCACTAGTAGATTTCTTTCGACCACAATGATTTCTTCTTGTGTATATACCAAATTCATTAAACCGTTTAACAGCTCTTTGAACTTTACATCTTGAAACTCCCAACACTCTGGCCACCATAATACTGTGACCTACCATCCTGAATCAAAGCAACAGCTCTCGCTGCGTCCGTTACAGGAAGATCCATATTTTAAATTACTATTCGACAAGAAACACGTTCAAAAACATAATTGACAAGTTTTAGATTTCACAACTGACAGTATTTCAATAGCCCTCTATGCAAAAACGATAAATTCGTAAACTTATTGTTAGTACCATAGGAAAAATGTAAAAATGTAAGATTTTTCTTAAACCCTTGTATCGTTTACAAAAATTAAGCTATTGTAATAAATAAAAAAAGAAATTGTAAAGAAATGATGTGTCTTGTTAACAAAATAAGAAAATACAAGGTGGAGCAACTTTGACAATCCATATGTGGTTTTAAAGTTGATTTAAAAAAACAGACTTTGTGTCACCCTGTATAAAATGATGTACGCCAAATGTTCTTAAAATTCCAAAGATGTGATAGATTACATTTAAATTTACCTACAATATGCAAAAAAATGAATCAAATCGAATTTAAAATAACAAACAAACTTCATCAATTTTTTGAGTGGATCGATTATTTTGCCGGTGAGTGTAGTTAATGTTTACATAATAATTTTGTAGTTTTAAAATAAAATGAAAGCATATATAAATAAATAGATTTTATACATTCAATCAACCCTGAGCATATCTCCTATGATAGATTAAAAATAAATGAGACAAAAATGTACTTACTTAACTTTATTTCTACATTTGATGATTTCATCAAGTTTTACTTGCCTATGTTTTTTATAAAACTTATTTAAATGTATAATACTGCTTCTAGTTCAATATCTCGCTTTATTCAATTCTTCTTGCAACTGTTTTGCAAATTCCAGATCATTTGCTTCTTGTACTGTTTTCTGGGAAAGTCTTTCTTCTTCTTTAGATACATTACTAGGTAACCTAGTAATGTATCATCACAGTCAATATTCTTTTTATGAACAGCTTCAAACCCAAGAAATGGTAAATTATCATCAAATTGTTGTTTAGATGTATTTTCTTCATTCAAACATTCTTCCACAATTTTATTAATAATCCTCTGTTTACTTCTAGTGTTAGGCGATCTAATTTGTCATGTTATGAGTTCATTGAAAACAGATTCGTCACAGTTCCTTAGTATGTGGAACAGTTGTAGAACGGGAAAATCCAGGAAATATAAATTAAGGCTACGGGACTCTTGAAAGGTTTGGTTCACTGGTTTTCTTGCAACAAATTACAAATGTAATCTAATAACGAACTAAAATAATATTATTTCTTAATTTATCACTTATATATACATATGCATTATTTCAAAGAAAAAGGACATGTAAAATTAGATAACATGATAGTACATAGGTGGTAAAATAGCACAACCACATTTCATTTAGTGGAGGGTAGTAGAGCTTAATTATTATTCACTGAGCCGTTTTTAAAAATTTAGTGTAACTGTTTATAGAGAGATTGGTTGTTTTCCACAATTTAAACGCACGGTTACTAGTTACTAGTAAAAAAGTTATCGCAACGATCTCGTAAGAAAAAGGTCCGGGGCACAACTATGTCCATATTTTCACCGACCCATTAAAGCCGTTTTCACCTCCTTTTATCACCGTGGCTATTTGTGTTACATAACTGAAAAAAACTGGTAATAACAGGCAGTTTAGAAATTTCTCTTATATAGGTGCAATAGTTGCCAAAATACAAGTTCCAAAGGTCACGAATTTGCCACTCTCTGACTGACTGATTCATAGATTATCATAAAGAGCCTTGAAATTTTGTACATACATATTTTCTAAGGTGCTGGTTATAAGAAAATTAGTAAAAATCCACTTATTGTCATAATTATGCTATTCATATTACCTACAACACGGCGATGATGCAGCACGCAATGTATGGAAAAGTGGCAGGGCGAGGGTAAAGCACAGCTGTGAGTCCGTTGGCAAGCACAGCCTAACAGGAGGGTATATATAGAGCGTCATGTCGAGCAGGCACAAAGTGCGAATGTCCGCTTAGCAAATGCATTATTTTCTAAATAATTCCTAATATTTTCTTGATCTTGATGAAAGTTCTATTGTTGCTTATTTAAATATGTAATTTATTCTCATATTTTAGTTATCTTTAATAATCACGTTAATTGTTACACTTCCATTTATTTCCTGATATAGTTTTTTATATACATATATTATTTTGATCTTGGCACTTCATTTGCAATAAGTTGATTATAAACTGCAAAGTTCGGAACAACCGTATTATTTTGTAAGAAAGCTAGTGAAACTGCAGGCAGACATCGCCAAACAATTTTTATTTTCGGAAGAAATAAGGCTTGATTGTTTATTGTTTACTGTGATCTGTACCACATTCATACCAACAAGTGATCGTTACATACGTGTATCTGTATACGTGGCGTTTAAATTACACGTATGCAGATCCGTGTATTATACGTGAATACGTGTTTTAACATATACGTGAAATAGAGACCTCTAAATTAAACCGAAGGTTATACTTATGTTTTATATATGTCATTTCATTGATTGAACACATGCGTAGAACATACTATGTGACGCGCTCCTTTTGTTTTACTCGAGACAAAAAATTACACATTATCAAGACACAGCAAGCACAATTTCGTAGTATTATATTCCTGTATATACAGGATGTTTCTTAATAACATGCTAACATTTAAAGGGGTTATTCCTGGGGCCATTTTATGAAAAAAATCCTTATGAACATATGTTCTAAATGTCTTAACTTTTGAACTGTAGGGTGATAAAATTTTAAAAGAAATTTCAATCATGTGCATCTCGCTAGACCACTTACGAGAAAAAACTATTTATATAACTTTGAACAACAATTTATTTGGGAAAATAATGGAATCTACATACATTTTGAAATGATAACAGCAAATTATCGTGAACGCATAAAGAAAAAAATAATATCGAAAAATATCTAAGGTAATACCAAAGTTTAAAAAAAAAATTTTAACTTTAGCAGCCTACAGTTCCAAAGTTAAGACATTTAGGACATATTGCTGTGGTTGCAATAATGCAACTACAATTGTAACGTTGTAGCCTTAACGATACAAAATTGCATAATATTTATATGAATGCTGAGATTGCATTAATATTGTAAAAAAAAAACTACTCCTATAAATTATAAATCTAATCCCTGTTAGCATTCAATTTGTTTTCGTGAGTTCTAGCAGTGATCCTTCCTTCATTCATCTGGTGTGTTTTTCCCATTTAAGTTTAATTTGGATAAGGTTAATAATAAAATAAGTTTTTAAAATTTCACAAAACATTTATATTCATATTCTAGTTCAGTGAACATCACAAATTTTTTTTATTTACAACATGTGGCTGTTAAAAAGTGTCTCTTCATAATCATGAAAAACATAGAAAAACATAATTCTTTTTTTCTATGTAGATTCAAGAAAAATATTATTTTGCTATTTTTAATCTTTTACTATTGTATTTATATAGATTCGAAAATGATTTTTTCCCCTACGAAGCTAAATTTTATTTCAACAAAGACATACATTCGCACGTAGTGCCTTCGAAGATCTAAAATTTTGCAAAGAAGAAAATACCTTGAAAAAGACCTTTACCAGTCGCTGAATGCAAATATTTGTACATAGTACACCCCACAGATTGGCTTTTGTCCATCAAGAATATTCGTATCTATACGTATTTAACTGCTTGAAATTTATTAAATTTTCTACCACAAATCATTAATAATGCCTAGTGATACACAGGAAGCAAATATTCACACATAGTACTTCCAGTGCCCTCAACACCATTAACAATTTTCCACAATTTACAAAAATCAATATAATTCAGCAAAACAATATTTTTTTTAAGTATTGATGATGTTTAACGCCTCGCCAGAAGTAAATATTTTCACATAGTACTTCCTAGAGTACGTCTAACATCATTAATTATTCAAACTGTATATTTATTTCAGGAAAAACTTACTTATATTCCTCATATAAATTATCAAATTCCTTTTTATTGATGTCTACCATTTTTGATATTTATATATTTATAAATGTAACAAATAATTGACAATATGAAAACTAAAAACTCTATTGGAATCCAAAAATAACCTTAATACATTTATTGAAACCCCTACTATCATTTGCGAACGCCATCAAAAATTTTACGTCTGATAAATTCGAAAGTTCGGCAGCTTCTCCTCTTATCTCGTTCTTCGCGCCTTTTTATAACTTCGGTTTTCAAACAAAAGACGACTATCCGTCCGTGCACACTTGCGATTCTTTGTCTACGGTAGGTTTATCCTTCTTTCCTTAACGCCATCCCTCATTATGCTTGTAAATGAACCCATTACCTTTTTCATTATTGGTTATGTACTTTCTTTTTCCGTTACTTAAAACTATTCGTATTTTCTTCTTGTTGAATATGATCGGAATATGATCGGAAATATATTGAACACAACTGGAATCCTCTTCTTTAGGGCTGCATTACAAGGAACACAGACTTCGACAGTATCATCCCTGTGCTCTAACCATTTTCTCTCGTTCTCTTGTATGTTGATTGTTGATCTCCATACAACTGTCAACAATGTTAATGTTATTTCTTCTTTCTAGATAATTAGAATCACACAAGATTCGTCCTGCTATCTTTGATGCCCTTACATTTATTATAACATTTCAAATATGTGTCTCTACCCATACATCTAGTATATAGATAAATATAGTAATGTATTGTCTCGGATAAAGAACACCTTTTTTCTGTACATCCTTTAAAATTCTTTTAAATATAAGTATCAGGTATTTATTGTATTCTTAAATATGATCATAAATTCCCTTATACCTTAAAATCATTGTGCAAATTTACAATTTATTTTATTCATTAGAATGGACGTTTTCACAACAATCATGTCGAATATCGCCTCGTTCATATAACTTTATGGCTTTTAAATGATTCACCCTCTTCACTGTTCCGTCTTTCAACATCACTCTCTCTCTCTGTTGTTTACTTTTAATACATTTTTATTTTTAAACATTGGTCTATTTCTTAGAATATTTAATGCTATTCTAACATACTGTGAGAAGTCTGGTTCAGTTTTTGTATAGTCAAACCACACCTTGTGTTTGTCTTTTGTATAAAAAATATAGAATACATGAATTTATTTTGTGTTTATTTCTATTCCTTTCTTAATGATTTTAAACTTAAATTAATATATACATTTCTCATAAATACATTGCCCCTTAAAGGTTATGCAACTTATTATACACCTTTTGAATCTTTTGATTCTGTACTTACTATATTAAAAACTATATTTACAACTTAAAATTTATGTTCTTGTTTAAAGCCTAATCATTTAATAATTTTCATAATTCTTAAACTATAAAGATCACAGCATATAGTTCATAAGAAGTTTTTTTCACAAAATGGACCCAAGAATAGCCCCCTAAATGTTAGTATGTTATTAAGAAACATATGATATATGGTAGCAGGATTTAAAAATATATTTGTAATTATACTTTTGATAAGAGGTTCGTACATGCTGAAGACTATTGCTTACCAGATTCACAACTCTCATACTTTATACATTCCATTTAACTGCTTGCTGTTAAAGTTGAATTTAATAAATTCACATGTTGATTCTTTCGAATTTATTTTTAAATTGGATCCCTGAAGGAAATGTTCGTTGACAATTAAGCAGAAACTACTGACCAAACAAAGAAAAACCCAAAGAGAACAATTTGATTATATATAGTAGCATGCCCTGGAACGCATATATTTACATATGCATGTAAAGTACGTCAATATTAAAATGCACAGTGTGGAAAATCGAAGTCAATTCTTTCGCCTGAAGTGAGTCAGAGTTAACGTTCGTTCTGGCGATACGCTTTGCTAGCCACCCGCATTTACTGTACCATGACCAGTACATTTCGAATCGCATTGTGTATGTGTGTGTTGGCGAAACGTTCGCTTACTTGTCCGAAATTAACTAGTTGTTTCTTTGTTGTGGCTTTCGCTGGGCTTATGCTAACCATTCGGAAATTTTATACAGTCTCTATTAAGGAAATTGATTACGCGATAACAGTAATTTTATGGGCGTAATATGTATTTACTGTGTGTTCATAAGCTCTTAATGAAATATGTATACAATAAATGCTACTATTCGTTAAATTTCTTTTTACAAAAACTGGGATGAGATACGTGGTAATTAATAGGGGGCGGACATGACCGGTTTAAACTACGACGAAGTTACAACGGAGCAAAGAAATAATGTAAAGAACACCCACTTACTGAATAGCACTAATTCATATGGTGAATTGCAACATCTGTTTACGCCCGAGAAATGCCCGAAAATGAGAGCAAAAAAATGCCAATAAAATAAGGATTTTATGAGTAAAATCCTTTCTACATCAGCTAAGGAGCGTGAGGGGTTTTATTTCACAAGAGAAATAATGTAAATTTGTATATACTTACTGTTATTTAGTTTCAATGACATACGCGTACATTTTTAGTTTATTTAGATCTAGAACGTTGTTTATGTTACTTTTTCTGATATGAAAATGAATTGTCGGTGATTTCGAAATTTATTACAAAGTCTGTAAAATATCGTTACAGAATGCCAAAATATCGCACGTTCGTCACTTAGCTTTGCTAAAACATACACATAAATAGTTTTTATGTAGAGAATTTCGATAGTTTACAAAATTTCGTTACATGCTCGAAGTATTTCTGAGTGCAAGGAACTAACACAAATCCCAAATTTAAAAAAATCAGTTGTAATTCCTTCAGGAACACTTTGGAAATTTGCCTAAACTAATCACATATTTTGAAAATCGAAATCTCAAATTAAAAGATGGATTAACCACATTAGATGTGGGCTATTAATAATTTCAAATGTATTCCAAGTGACTTCGGATGTGGCCTTCGGCAAAAGTTAGACGCAGTTTTTAATAGAAATCCGGATTTAATAACATTGCGGCAATTGTGAATGCTAAATACGCTGAAATAAAAGAATATTTCCAGTACTCACCTATATCCAGTTGCGATGTAGAAAGGACGCTTTCTATCTACAAGGATGTACTTAATTCAAAGAGAACAAGTCTTACAGAAGAGAAAATAAACAAATAATAAGGTATTTTGTATTTAATAGATCACCAGCCACTTGTTATCTAATTATATAAATAAAATTAAAACCTCTTTAAAAATACATTTCAATAGTGCGCCCATGGGCGATACGTCATCAACCGTACGTGTCCGCGCCCTAGTAATTAAGGAACAGTAAAATTAACGACTTTAACGTTAATATCACAAGACAAAAATTTGAATTTTTACTTTTATGTATAGGATATTTAATATAAATTTGAAATACTTCTATGGATTTCGAACATTTTGAATTTAACATACTTGACCTCAATTTTTAGGCGACAAAGGATTGAAAATACTGGGCAACTCCGAGAGTCTAGGATCTAATGTCATAACATGATAAAAATAGAAACGATCCAGACGGTTTAGTCAGTCCGGCTACCAAAGCAGTCATAATTTCGAGATAAACGTAAACAAAAATATTGATGCGCAAACTACCAGGAATTGAATCTAATATTTTTTGTTTTTCCCATACAATATATACGACGTTTCCGAAAATTCGCGGAACACCTAGACAAAATATGGAAAAAATTCCATCGCTGTTAATTTCAAAGAAATTAATATTCAAAGTTAACACTTTAGATGTCGTCTGTTTAAATTACTGTAAAACATTTTATAAATTGGTTTTAATGTGGTCAATGGGATAAAAATTTTGAACAACTATATATATACAGGGTGTCTCAGCTTTTGCGTTACAGGCATTATATACTTTCCCTGTATAGTTATCAAAAAACTTTTCAAATAAAAGTTACTTGATATTATGATGTGTCGAAAATGACAAATAGAGGATTTTATTTGCTCGTGACCTTGAAGGAGATTTTAAGGTGAACTTTGTTTTTTTTAATGGATATATGTATTTTTTAATATTGCATCTTATTTTTCAAAAGCTAATAAATAACTTTTATTTGATGCATTTTTTATTTTGCCGTGTTAGTTTTGACACAATTCAGATAAACTTGTCAAAAGTAAAAAGTTGTGTTCTGTCAGTCAACAACTGTCAGTCTTGCTTAAATCACAAAGATTTGACTTGCGTTATCCGCAGCTTTTTAATATGCCACTTACATACAACTCCAACGAATATGTAGATATGTTAATAGTCTACGGAGAATGCAGAAGGAATTCCCGAGAAGCTGCAAATTTGTATCGAGAAAGATTTCCGGAACATCATCCATCACATACAACATTTAATAGAGTAGAAGCGAAGTTACGAACTGGTTCATTTCCCTCTACCGTAAAACATGCTAACCATAATGCTCCTGCTAGAAATGAAGAAAATGTAATCAACATTTTGGCTTATGTAGCTGTAAACCCCCATGTTTCACTTCGACGTTTGGCAGAAGAAATTGGCGTTAGTAAAGCTACAGTACATAGAATTTTAAAAGGGCATCGGTACCATCCATTTAACGTTCATTTATCACAAGAATTAAGACTAAACGATTTACAAAGACGCCTGGATTTCATTGCACGATTGCAAGTTCTAGAAGATGAAAATCCAAATTATCTTAATTGTATTTTGTGGAGTGACGAAAGTCGCTTTCACAATAATGGTGTTGTGAACAAACATAATGCGCATTATTGGTCCAACCAAAATCCGCGGTGGATGGAGGAAACACGCTTTCAAACAGTGTGGGGAACCAATGTATGGTGTGGAATGTTTAATGGGCATTTAATTGGACCCCACTTTTACGAAGGAACCCTGACAGGACAACGTTATTTACATTTTTTACAAAATGTGCTTCCCGATTTAATGGAAGATATTCCTCTTAATGAAAGACGAGACATAATTTGGCAACAAGATGGTGCTCCGCCCCATAATGCGCAAATTGTGACGAATTTTTTTAATGCGCTGTACCCCAATGGATGGATTGGAAATAGAGGTTCTATCTCGTAGCCTGCTCGTTCCCCGGATTTATCGCCTGTTGATTTTTTCATGTGGGGTTATTTAAAGGAATTTGTATATCAAGTTCGGTCGGCAGATCTTGATGATCTGAAATATCGAATTCGCATGGGATGCCGGATTATGACTCACGGAATGATACTTTCATCTTGCAACAGAGGATTAAGACGTCGTTTGGAAGCTTGTGTCCACGCTGATGGAGCCCAATTTGAACATTTATTAAATTAATGCCTCTTGTTTTGTTTTCTTATCCAACTGCATACACTAATTTGAGATATTTATTATTGAAATACTTACTCTTTATTTTTTTAATTTTTTTTGCACTGAATTACTTACTTATAATTATCGTATTCCTTTAAGTTAATAAAAATTGCTTTTGACAAGTTTATCTGAATTGTGTCAAAACTGACAAGGCAAAATAAAAAATGGAACAAATAAAAGTTATTTATTAGTTTTTGATAAATAAGATGCAACATTAAAAAATGCATATATCCATTAAAAAAACAAAGTTGACCTTGAAATCTCCTTCAAGGTCACGAGCAAATAAAATTCTCTGTTTGTCATTTTCGACACATCATAATATCAAGAAACTTTTATTTGAAAAGTTTTCTGATATCTATACAGGGAAAGTAGATAATACCTGTAACGCAAAAGCTGAGACACCCTGTATACGCGCTTGTAATAAATCAATCTTTTACCATTTCCAGAAAATCATTCTACGCTAATTTTACATGAAAAACAAATGCAACGTTGTCCTGAATTTACACTTGAACCAGTTTAACGTAAAAAATATCGAAATTGCTTATTAATGTCATTTTGACGTTTTCAAATTGCTTATTTCAACCATATTACTATCTTAATAGTTTTCGTTGCATTTTGGATATTCAAGTTCTTAGCTGTATTTTCCGTTGAATTGTTCTTGGAATGTTGGTGCTAATTTTCGAGTCTTGTGTTGGTATTTTTTTTTTTAATTTAGGTATGTTAAAATATTTTCAAATATTTGACGCTGGGGGAATGCGGAAACAATTTTGCTGCTGCTGCTGCTAGAATCTATCGCGAAAGGTATCCTCTGAGAAAACATCCTACTATACTTCGTTCACTGAACCAATAGAGTAGAAAAAAACGCGTGATCAACGCATGATTTTTAATACTGTCTTTCTATTGGTTCTTATAGCTACATACAAATCCTACAACACACGATATAAATCATCTGTTTTCTGTGATTTTGTCACAGGATTGTGACTACCATTGTATGTTATTATGAAATATATGTATACTTTTTGCTTTAGTATTTCGTATTGTTCTTTGTGTTTGCGCTGCTTGTATTTGTTTAAGTTGTTATTATTCTCAGTCTTTTAAAAACTCTATTAGTTATTAAAGATTTATTAAAGGTGAGATCTATAGATAGTAAACTAAACAAATGGTGTATAGGTTAATTATGTTTCAGCTTTCCAGAAGTGTTGAATTTAAGTTACTGTTTTTACCTGTTTACACCGTACTGTGCAAAAAGCAGTCAGAACTAAGGAAGAAACGAGTAAACAGACATTTTACAGTGCTAGAAAAGAGACTGTACTGAATATATTTAGCAAACGTCAAAAAGAATGCCCAGCTGACTATAAGACACGAATTGTTGACTTTACGGCCGAAGCTGCAGGTATCTGCTCTGCAAGTGTTTTTAATATTTTGCGAGGACACAATGCACAAGATGTGAAACCACCAAAGATGTATACAAGAGCGCGATCTGTCCTGGATAATATTGATGATGATATGCGCAATATTATTAGACATATAGTACACTCATTTTTCTATAAAAATGCGGACAGTGTCAACAGTGGATAAAATTTTATTCAAAATAAATGAAGATGAGAACTTGTCAAACCTCAAACATAAAACATTGTGGAAGTTGTTGAAAGAAATGAACTTCTCTTTCAAAAAAGAGCTCGGAATAGTTTATAGTTTTTTAAAAGAAAACTGTGAAATTGTTACATCATGGAGACGGCGCTACCTTCGTCAAATAAAAGAATAAAGGGAACAAAATAGAAAAATTTATTACCTAGATGAGACATGGGTCAATGAAGGCCATACTGTGCAAAAAATATGGGTAGATAAAACGGTAACAAGTCCAAGGCAAGCATTATTACAAGGGCTCTCAACGAGTCTTAAAAATCCATCTGGAAAGGGAAGACTATTGATTGTTCTTCATATTGGCTCAGAAGATGGATTTGTTGAAAACGGCTTATAGTTATTCGAGTCAAAAAGGAACCAATGATTACCACGAAGAAATGAATGCAAATATCTTTGAAGAGTTGTTTGAAAAGGTATTGCCAACTTTGGAAGAAAAATGCATTGTAGTGTTGGATAATGCCTCTTATCACAGTAGAAAAATTGAAAAAGTGCCAACTACAGCCACACGGAAAGGTGATATTCAGTCTTGGTTGAAAAAGAAAAATATATCCTTTCAAAAAAATATGGTTTGAATTACATTTAGTTAAGGTGCACAAAGAAAATAAATAAATAAATAAATATGTGATTGATGAACTTGTAAAAACTTATAATAGAAAAGTACTACCACCATTGCAAGGAAAGCACTACATTTAAATTAAAGGAAGTCAAAGAGCTGTAAGACACATCGTTGAACAATGTTACAAAAGAGAGTTGGTTGAATGCCATCGAACATGTTAAAGAAATAGACGTGATTGTTGAAAATCTACGAGATAGTTTCATAATTCATTTGGATCGTTCTGAAAGTAGTGACAGTGACATTCAGGGATAATTTTAGTTGTCAACACAGAAAAAATTAAAATATTTGTGTACATTCATGGTTTCTTTTGTTCTTTCTTTTATATGTTTTTTAAAAATAAAATATATTGTGTATGCATTTTATTTATATACAGGCTGCCCCACCGAAAACGAAACAGATTGAATATCTCAAATGGGAAAACTTTTTTGAAAAAACGCAAAAACAGGTCGATTTTTGATCCAAGGGGGACACCCTTCCATCATATCTTCAACTGTTATACGTCATTCCCCTCCCCTCCATCACTCTAACCATTACAATTTAAATAGGGAAAGTACTAAATACGATACATCATTGAAAAGGTAATTGTACGGAGAATTCAGCAATGTGATTGTTGGTTGCGCTATTTTTGATTTTAGCGCCCTCTAGCGGGAAAAAAACGGTTACGTATTTCACAATGTGACACATCATTTCAAAGCTAATTTTATTAGCAATTTAATGCACAATTGAAAAAAATTTAAATAGTCGAAAAACCTTGCAGAGTTCTAATATTAGAAACTACGAACTTACTTTACAAAAGACGCTGACAGTCTGTACTTGAGAATGATGACAAATAAATGTCAAAAATATTACGTATTTAGTTGCTAATAAAATTGAGCTTTATAAGTTGTTTGCAAAAATGTATAACATTGAATTCACTTGTTCATTGGCGTAAATAACTCCTAGGATGTTCCGCAACTGATTCGTTAGCCATAATGCTCATAGCATCATCATCATTGTAGGCTTTACGAGGCTTATTTTTATCGGAAACGAATCCCGTTTCATCAAACTTATCAATTAATTTCATCAATGCTGTTCTGCTTACATTTACATTAGGGTATTTTGCATTAAATAACTGTATTGCAAACTTATAAGACATACCTAACATTTCACCAGGTATCGTTGCTTAAACGTCAACATTTTTGACAAATAAAACTAGATGAACTGTCAGGCAATGTCGTTGGTTAATGACTAATATGTGGGTAATGCGATACTGATGTAGAATTCGGACTTAGTCATATTTAAAATCAGCAACTCGACATAATTCAAGTTTTTTTTATCTTATCTTAATTGATTACTGTTTTTTTTATTTACGAAAAGGGGTTTTGATATAATCAAAATTTTTTATGAAGCATAAATTTTTCTCCTAAAACTCATATTATAGAAAGCCTCATCACTTTAAACACTGTATATTTTTCCATATTTATTTTGTATACGCAGAAAGCAATGAAATCTCTTAAAAATATGTACAGTTTTGGTGTGGTATTTGAATCACACCTTGTTATTCTGAGACAAGGAATAAATGAAAACTATTTACTTACTTAAAAAAAATGAAGGAGTTTTCATCATAATGATAATTTTACACTAAAAACTCTGTCCGGAAATAAATGAAACTTTCAGTTATCGGACTTAAAATAAGATTATAGCAGCAATTTAACAAGAAGAAATCAAAATTTTCTCTTTTACATTTTCCACAAAACCAAGTTTCTATTTCTGTACAACGTAAACTTACCTCTGGAAAAATAGATAAAACATATATATAAATATGATTGTGCAAATTGTTTTTCTTTTAATATAAGTTAACCAAGTGCAAAATATTAGTTATTAATAATTAATGCAAACTTAAAATGCAATTGAAGTAATTTAACTACCAGAAAAAATAAATTAACTAATAGTGACTACCTAATAAAATATATTACATTTGGAAATGCTATTCTACTAGCGTAATTTAACTTTATATTTTACCGTTTCAAGACTTACATTCCCTCAAAATATGAGCATATACTTTCTGTATGTTTGTTTTATATTTTGAAATTTGTAAGTCAGTTAAGAAAGTGTTTGATGATTTTATATGTGTGCCATAAACATATTTGCTCAAAGTGTTTTTATTATTTTGAGTTTTGCCTCTGATTTCAAGAGAGAAAAAACTGATCTCAAAATTACAGAGACGCAATTGCAATTATTTTCAGTCCGGCGTTATTTTTTTCATCATTATGCCATTTAATATTGTCAAGAGAAGATAAAATCAAACGCAAAAGTAATATGGGATATCGAAAGATTTTCAGACATGTATACAAACAAATAATTACGGCGCATTCGATTTATAAATAGCTAATTTTGATGTATCTTAAAAACACTGACCTCTTACTGTCTGGTAGGCTAAAAATACACAGAAAAGAATTCCACACGCTCCCGCCATTTGTTCCAGACGAATTTCTTCGTAACTCAGCGATCAACACAGTATCTATTACTTCACCATCAAGTACACCGAATAACAAATCAAAACTAATAACTATTATAAGAGTTAATAACGAAACAAACTTTCAATAAACAACGCAGTTCTTTTCTGAAACACGAAAACACATTTTTTTCTCCGCCTTTTTTACTCGGAGAAATTGAAAATCCGCTCTGCCAAGTCCGCCCGAGAAAGGGGAGATTCGAAAAAAGTAAATCAACGGGCGCTAAAGAAATAGTTCACAAAGTCCTTTGCAAAACTTCGTATATCTCGAAAGTCGTTTACAAACAACGGGCGAAATTATCCAAAAGATAAAACAACACCTGAAGTTCTCGCGTCTTTTTTGCGCTGCCCGAGGAAACTTGTTCGCGACGTAAGGATAGCACGTTTTCCAAACGCGGACGATTATATTCCTTGCCTTTACCACTTAACGGCGGCGACGCGCTGCTACTGAACGACGACCGTGATAAGCGTGACGATACGTGAATCGTATGTTGTCGGATGTTTCCGTCGGGTTTTGTTCATATTGTTGCGTTGATGTTTTTCGTTCAGTTTTGTGATGATGAAAATTTTCGACCTCGAGATTTTGCAGATGTCCACGTTTTGAAGTCCCCTGATCCCGAAAAAGTGGTTTTTAAAAAATGTCTGTGTGTCTGTGTGTCAAACCGCTATAGCTATCAATTCCAAATTTTGTATTTAGTAGTATAATCTCCCTCTTGAGAATTAATTAGATTTTCTGTAAAATCGGCAGACCGGAAGTAGTAGTTTACTTCAGTGAAAAAATCGAATTTTGCCAATATTTCGTCAACTACTAAGTTTAGACAAATTTATAAAGAATTTATATGTACTTAAAATTGAAATTGTGAACAATTTTATTAAAAAAGTTTTTCGAAATTCCTACCGGAAGTAGATTTTTTATTCTTATCGAAAATCAGTTTTTTGCAAATATTTTGCAAGTCATGCTTTTTAAACAGGTACGTTACGAGTAAAAAAGTATTTAGAACTTAATTTTCGATAGCTTTTATATAAAAAAAATTTCAAAATTCAGACCGGAAGTACTACTTTTACTCTTACCGAATAACGATTTTTTGCAAATATGTCGTAAATTATGCATTCTATATACAGGCTGTCTCTAAAAGGTGCGGAAAAAACGCTACCACACATTTCTGAGGGCGATCTAACCCAACTTACCTCAGTCCAAAAGTGGATGCACCATTGCATTGAATTGCCACAAGAATAACACCCAAATTACAGAAGCATATGTGTCCATATACAGAATGATTTTTTTATATCCAGATTACTCATAAACGGCTGCTCCAATCAACTCCTACCAGGTATACCTTTTCTAGGTAAAAAACATTGGAGAATAAGAATTTTTATTTAAAAGTTAAATACAGTGTGTCTCAAAAAAGTTATTACGTTTTAAATGGATACAATATGCCGCAGGTGGCGCCCTCTACATTTTGCAATGAAAATGAGAGCAGATTTAAATTTTTTACCCCACGAAACCCCCCCCTACCCAAATATTGTGACAATATACCAATTATTACAGAAATTATTTATAAAAAACTAAAACCAAATTGAACTTTTGACACTCTGTATCTCCGAAAGCATCCACTTTTGGACTGAGGTAAGTTGGGTTAGATCGTCATATTTTGCCCTCAGAAATGTGTGGTAGCGTTTTTTCCGCACCTTTTAGAGACACCCCAGTATATTTATGAAGAGTACAAAAGTATTTAGAGTTGGATTTGGAATATTTTCTGTATAAATGAAATTTCAAAATTCGGACCGGAAGTAAAACTTTCATACGTATAAGAAAGTCGTGTGAAAACCTCATTTTTCTATTCCGGTGCTATAAAGTTCACTTTACGACACCCGTTTTGGTTGCATAAAGTATTACTTTATCGCACGCTAATTTTATTTTTTTGAAGTTGGTAACAACAAAAAATGGAACCAAATCATATTTAAATGTCAAAGTATAAGTTTTTAATCTAACAAACATGTGTAAGAAGTTGTACAGAGAATAAAAAACACAGTTACGAACATTTTATTTACGCTAATTAACAATATAAATGGGATGATGCCTTTTTTATCTTTCTTTCTTTGTCAAAATAAGCAATTACTACATTTTCCGTAATATTCACAATATTATTTTCTTTACACCTACTTAAAAAAAGGTGGTATTGCTTTTCATAAATATGTGGAGACTTTGTTGGCAAAAGATTTTCTATATTGGCTTCTGCTATTTTGCGAATCTCTGGAGGCGTGCAGTTATTTATTTCTTCCATTTTGTTGATAATTTGAAATAATTTATTGCATAAATCAGACTAAATTTTAAACAAAATGACAAGTCCGCCGATATTCAAATAATTAAATTGTTTTACTTAAAAATCAGAGTAACCAACTTCAAAAAAACAATATTTCTAAAATGTTCGAACAAAACATGTCTCTCATTTTAATCTTTTTTGAACTTTCAATAACCGAAATAGAAAAAATAGTATAAAATACACGTTTCATAAGACATTTTTGCGCACTTGTTCTTTAGAAAACTCGCCTAGCGGCTCGTTTTCTAAACTTGAACGCGTGCGCAAAAATCGTGTCTTATGAAACTTGTATCTTAATATACTATTCTTTTATTAAAGTTACTATGGGCAGTAGAAATATTAAGAGGACAACTTATGTTGCTAACCAAAATAGAGTCAAATTAAATAAAGTATAATTCAGTACTCCTTAATTAATAATCAACAAAGGAGATACATGTTGAAAGTCCATTAAATATATATCGTCGGCGACCTAACACCTTCTAACTACATAAGTAAAAAGTTTACAGGAGGACAATAAAACTGATTTATATTTAAACGCATAATACTTTATTAGAAATATTGTAATGTAAGACTAATTTATAGCGAATAACATTTACTTTTATTTTTCAACATTTGTATAAATTTTTAAAATTATATAACATAGAAGATATTACATTCACATAATTTGAAGAGGTTTTCTCATTAATTATGGGTATGGGGTTATGTTCAATGATAAAATCATTACAGTTAGGCAAACTTTATTGAATAAACGAATTGGAATATAGTTTTTAAAGTAATTGAAAAATAAACAAAATAAATTTCTTAAATATTACAAAATTGTTATAAACATTTAAATTTTTCTGTTTATGCATTTATTCGTATTCAATTGAGTCATAAAATAAGTGGCAATCTGCAGGGATAACCTTATTTAGTTCCTGCAGGTGTTGCCACTTTTACTTTCTTATACGTTGCATAAGGAAGTATTCTGATGACAAAAATTTTCGACCTCGAGATTTTTGCAGATGTCCACGTTTTGAAATCCCCTGATACCAAAAAAAGTGGTTTTTAAAAAATATCCTGTGTGTATGTGTCTGTGACCACAAAGCGGTCAAACCGCTGTAGATATCAATTCCAAATTTTTTATTTACCAGTATAATCTCCCTCTTGATATCTGATTAGTTTTTCAGTAAAATCGGTAGACCGGAAGTAGTGGTTTACTTCAATGAAAAAATCGAATTTTTCCGATATATTGTTTCAGTTTAAACAAATTTATGCAGAATTCATTTATTTGTATTTACGAAATAAAAGGTAAATATAATAAATTTTAAAAACTCGGCACCCTTCTACCTACGCCGATGAAGAAAGGATTTTACTCATAAATTCCGTTTTAAATGGGCATTTTTTGTTGTCCTTTTCAGTAACTTTCAAGTAAACAACAGATGTTGCAGTTCACCACATGAATAATGCTATTCAGAAATAATGTAAACAACACACAGTTGCTTACATTATTTCTCTGCTTTGTTGTAACTCCGTTGTAGTTTAAACCTGGGACGTCCGCCCGCTAGGTGCAACATACACGCCCATGCATATACAGTGAGGACGCGCGGGTTGGAATAAATTCATTTAAAATTTTTGGTTTTGTTTTATGGGAAAACGCTCGGATAGGTCGATTTTTATTTTTAGCTGCGGTTTTTTTGATGGTAAATTGATGTACAGGGTGTTTCATCGGTTGGGGTATCGCGAATTAAAGTGCCTAAATATAAAAATGTCGACTTCAAATTTTAACCACTTATAGAACTTTTAAACCGCTACCAGTAGGTTAGGTTGTTTTTGATAATATTATTTTATTTAATGCGTAAATAAAAAAAAACCTTCGTTCAAAAAATCAAAAGTACTCAGATTTTATTGAAATTCAGGTGTTAAAAAGATATGTCTATAAAATCAACTATGCAATTGAAAAAAAAATTAAAACTCAATCAATTATTGAATATTTTACAATAATTTCAAAATTAAAGGCAAGACGTTGAAGAATTTATGGGTTTTTTATTACAGTGTTGTGTGTTGAGTTTATAAGCGATTCAAGGTAAGAAAGTTAATATAAATTAGGAAAAATTAGGTATTACCCAGCTTTTTTTGGCGCTAGCTGTAAATTCCACTAATTCAGATCAACATGACACTGTCACTGTGCGGATGTCAAGTGAATGGGTAATACCAGGTAGTAGAAAGTAAATATTTATAACAAATGTTCAAAATGGTGACCTTCTTGCTGCACACACAGTTCTAACCGACGCGTGAAGGAATTAAGAACTGTAGCGCCTCTGTTTAGCTGGTTAAGGCGTTCAAACGCATTTGTTATTCTTGCCCTCATATCCTCGGCGGTAGTTGGCGGTTGTTGGTACACCATCTCCTTCACAGCACCCCATGTGAAAAAATCCATCGGTGTTAAGTCGGGTGATCTGGCTGGCCATGGAACTGGCTCACCACGTCCGATCCAGCGTGCAGGGAACTGATTATCCATAACCTGACGAGCCCTTAGTGCGTAGTGCGGAGGAGCCCCATCTTGCTGCAGCCACAAGTGTTGGCGAACATTTAACGGCACATTTTCTAATAAATTGTAAAGATCATTTTCCAGAAAATTTGCGTAAAGCTCGCCGTTTAAATGCTGGTCAAAAAAGAAGGGGCCGATTAAATGGTTATCAATGATTCCCCCCCAAACATTGACCGTCCACCTATTCTGAATGCGTTCTTCACGCATCCAATGAGGGTTCACTGGTGCCCAATAGTGTATGTTATGTCTGTTGACATGTCCACTGCTTCTAAAAGAGCATTCGTCAGTAAACAAAACATGTCTAAAAAAGTGCTCATTTTCTTCTAATTGTCTTTGTGCCCATTCACAAAATGCAACTCGATTTGCAAAATCATCCCCATGAAGTTCTTGGTGAAGCTCGATATGATATGGGTGGTAAGTGTGTTTGTTGATTATCCGCCACACCGATGTCTTGCTGATTCCAGTCGCAACACTGATTTCTTTAGTGCTTATCTGAGGGTTATTGTCCACCATATTTAAAACAATTGCCTGATTCAGTTCATTGGTGACAGGTGGATTATTCACACTTCGATTTTTTGACGCAAGTGATCCCGTTTGCCTCAAGTTATCCACTAACCTTTTGAAAGTTCGACTTTCTGGGTGGATCCTATCCGGAAAACGTTCCGCATAAATCTGCTCAGCAACCGCGGCATTTTGTAGAGCTTCCCCATAAACAAGTATCATGTCAACTTTTTCGTCGGCAGAGAAAGTGAACGGCATTTTGAAAACAGAAAACACTAGCAAAACACAGCTTAAACAAATGAAGTTGACTCCGTGAAAATAGAATCACAACTAACATCACAAAGTACCTAAATGTAAGTTCAGAATGCCCTTGGAAACGCTTCCCGATTAGTAGAACTACAACAACAACTGAAGGCTTCAGGGTTGAATATTATCCGTCATAATTTTTTATTTATTATCCGTCATAAATTTAAAAGGACTACCTGTTTGCGGACAGCACAATTAGAAAGTTAAGTACCATAAATCTGTCGTAAGAAAAACGACATTATTTAATATTGACTTTATTTGACAAACGGTTTCGTTTATAAAAATTCTGATTGTGAAGTTAATATGGGTGATATTTCCACGTATCACCATTCAAATTTGAACATTTTTTGAGCACTTTTAATTTTTGATAATACGTTTTTTTTAATTTACGCATTAATTAAAATAATATTATCAAAAACAACCTAACCTGCTGGTAGCGGTTTAAAAGTTCTATAAGTGGTTAAAATTTGAAGTCGATATTTTTATATTTAGGCACTTTAATTCGCGATACCCCAACCGATGAAACACCCTGTACAAAGAGTGGTCCAAAAATAAGTTACGACCATCAATTTTTTTTTTCAAATGGAAACATATATTTTTTATTCAATTTGTTAATTCTGCATCGAATTCTAAGTATGCTTCATGTACCATGTCCTATACCCAAACTCAACAGTTATCAATAACTGCAGTTATTCTTCTTTGTACATCAATTTACCATCAGAAAAACCGCAGCTATAAATAAAAATCGACCTATCCGAGCGTTTTTCCATAAAACAAAACCAAAAATTTTAAATGAATTTATTCCAACCCGCGCGTCCACACTGTATAGAAGTAATGTTAATTTCCGAATGTGGAGATGTTGTTGAGATTTATTCTATACTTCGTTCGTTTAATTAAACAATTAATTATACAGTTCTGTGTTTTCTTACATTTTGTATAAAGAAAATTCAAAATTAGAACCGAAAGTAACACTTTTACTCTTATCGAATAGCGATTTTTTGCAAATATGTCGTAAATTATTCATTCTATATACATTTGTCAAGAGTACAAAAGAATTTAGAGCTGAATTTGGAATATTTTTTGTATAAATGAAATTTCAAAATTGGGATCGAAAGTAACACATTTGCTCTTAGCGAGTAGCACTTTCTTTCGAATGTCTCGTAAATAGAGATTTATTAAGAGAGAATACAAGTACTTATAATAGGATTTTGAATAATTTTTATATAAAAAAATTTTAAAATAAGGCTAATTTTTCTAAGGAGATAAAACTATTTAAAACAACTTAGAACAATTTTGTATAATTTGTACGCTCATACGTATAAGAAAGTTGTGCGGTGGCCACACCTCATTATTTCATATTGTGCTCCATTGCAATGAAATTACTAAAACGATTTGAAAACAATGTTATTACTATTTGTTGACGATATATGGTCCGAACAATCAAACTACCCGAAAAAAATTTACACAAAACGACGATATTTCTAATGAATTAAACTGATATTAGAGAATGCGAATTATTATTTACAGAAGTATTAATGTGATTCTTTAAATCTACCAGTTATGAATATTGCTGTTAGTATAATTTGACTCTTTTAGAGAATTACTTCAAACTCAGCGTCGCTGTTAAAGTTTATCTTACATTTATCAAATGAGAATAATTATTATAAATACTTTAAGGTAGATAAAATTAAAAAACACTTGATTTCGTTTCACTTAATTTATTGGAATATCTCTAACAATATTGTTTCGGTATGTTCTACCATTCTCAAAGAACTAAATTTGTGTGTCTATTTTTAACTTTATATATTACTTGAGGGTGTGTTTATTGTACCTACTTTGACCATTTTATTACTGTGTCTATTATCGGTGTGTTTATGTATTCTGTCTGTGTGTTGGTTATGTGTAATTTTTTGTGTATAGCTTTCTTAATTTCTAGTATTTCTAAATAATTTAGTTTTTTGCTTTTGTTAGCATTATGTAGTAATTTACAACTATCTATATCGGGAAAGTGGAGTTTCTCAATGC
Organism: Amphimallon solstitiale; assembly: GCA_963170755.1. NCBI lineage: Eukaryota > Metazoa > Arthropoda > Insecta > Coleoptera > Scarabaeidae > Amphimallon > Amphimallon solstitiale. The sequence continues at coordinate 8,643,244 of OY720675.1, forward strand.
AATATTCTGCGAATCCTGTGTTTTTTGTTCCTTGGATTATTGCTTTTTTGTGTTCATTTAGTCTTGTTTTTATGTTTCTTCCACTTTGTCCGATATAGATAGAATCACAATTTTTACAATTAATTTTATAAACGCTAGATTTTTCTAAATTTGTAATGTTATCTTTGCTATTGCCTAACATGGTACCTAGATTGTATTTATTTACGTTGACTACTTTTAATCCTTTCTTAGATATTATTTTATTGATTTGTTTATTTACTGAGGGGACGTAGTGTATTATATGCCGTTGTTTTGTGTTTGTTTCTTTTATTGCGGGGTAAAAATATGTTTGTAGGTTTTTTCTATGTTTGTGTTTTTTATTATTTTTGGATTGTATCCATTATTCCTTGCTATTATTTTAATTGTATTTAATTCTTTATTATAATCTGTTGTATTTAGTGGTATGTTTATTAATCTATGAATGAAGCTATGGAACGGGGACATTTTAATTTTGCAGGATTGTTTTGAATATCTATGTATTATTGTGTCTGTGTATGTCGGTTTTCTGTATATGTTATAAGTTAATTTGTTATTTTCTTTCTTGATTGTGATATCTAGGAAGTTTAGTTGATTATTATTTTCCATTTCTATTGTGAATTGTATTTTGTTGTTAATTCTATTAAGGTAATTTAGTAATTCGCTTGTTTGTCTTTCAGTTCCTAAAAATATACAAAAGATGTCATCTACGTATCTTGTCCAGTGTAATATCTTTTTTATGATTTTATTGTACAGTAAACACACCCTCAAGTAATATATAAAGTTAAGAAATAGACACACAAATTTAGTTCTTTGAGAATGGTAGAACATACCGAAACAATATTGTTAGAGATATTCCAATAAATTAAGTGAAACGAAATCAAGTGTTTTTTAATTTTATCTACCTTAAAGTATATATAAATTATGTTTCACCAAGAACCGACAGCTATATCTATAAATAGAATTATTATAATTTGAACTTATTCTAAGCTACAATAAGAATACATATAAACATTTCATGTTGTCTAAAGAGTATATTATTATATTTAATACAACATAACATATGTAAAATATGATGATATTATTTAGAAAATTTTATTTTTGGCAAGTACCTAACATTACAATACACAAAACTGTATAAATAATTTCTAATTATTTATACAATAGAATAAAATATATACTTTTTTAACTAACCGATCGAATAGTATACAATTAAATAAAAAACAAGGTTTTGCGAGTTTTCTAAAGAACAAGTACGCAAAATGTCTTATGAGACGTGTATTTTATATTATTTCTTCTATTTCAGCTAGTAAAACTTCAAAAAAGCTTAAAATGACAGACATGTTTTGTTGGAACATTTCAGAAATTTTGTGCTGTTGAAGTTGGTTACTCTGATTTTTAATTAAAACATTTTAAATATTTGAATATCGACGGTGTTATATGTAATTTTCTATTGCACATGTTTGTTACATTAAAGGCTTGTATTTGTTATTTTAATATTATTTGGTTCCATTTTTTTTTTGTTACCAACCTCAAAAAAATAAAATTAGCGTGCGAGAAAGTAATACTTTATGCAACCAAAACGGGTGTCATAAAGTGAACTTTATAGCACCGAAGTAGAAAAACACCGAAGCCTAATCGTAAGCGGCACGCTACTGTTATACAAACACCCCTAAACTGGATCGAATGGGTTAAGGATCGGGCGTATCAGACAGAAACTACGACGGACAAAAGAGATAATGTATAACATCACGCAGTTACTGAATAGCACTATTCATATGGTGAAATGCAACATGTGTTTTCGTCGCGAAAACGGGCAGCAAAAAAGGCGATTTTACTGTTAAATTCTTTTCTTCATCGGCGTAGGTAGAAGCGTCAAACGTTTTTTATACTTATTATATTTACTTTATATTTTGTAAGATAAATAAAGCACGGAAAGTTTAGCCGATTTGACTACAAAATGAACAAATAATAATGTATTTTGTATTTTATAGATCACCATCCGCTTGTTGTCCAATTATGCCGGGTGTTTCAATAGTGCGGTGTTGGTCGATATCTCTACACCGTTTGAAGGTACAAAAAAACTTTTCAAACAAACGTTGTTTAATTCTTAAAAGGGCATTGCCTAAAAATACTTTAGTTTATACAGGTTGTCTCAGAATAGCAGTACTGATTCTAATATTGTTTTTCAAACGAAACACCCAGTATTTTATTTCATTTTTAGATTCCGCTATAAACTCGACATGCTTCTCATGTACCATTGTCTATACCTAAACGTAATAGTTTTTGAAATATTTAACATTTTCTCTAATAAATGTCATGTGCAGGTACTATTTTACTAAGTCATGTGTTACTTATCTTTGATCCCAGAATCGAAATTTTGGTATGTGAGTAGTTTGTACTTGCGATAAGTTTTAAGAATTGTTAAAATATTTTTTTTTAATATGATTGTTCAGGAAAGGGAAAGCAATATCATAAATTTCGGATGGAAACGCCATGGTAATAAGTTGTTAAAACTAAGACGGCCATGGATAACAAATAACACACATCAAACATGATATCTTATTTAGTGAAACATAGGATATTAAGTTATAACATATTGCAGTGATCTTAAGTTTTATCAAGATCACTTCCAAATTTAATTTAATTAAATGCTATTTTATTTATTTTATAATGATCATTGTATATAAATATTTATTAAGTTAGAATTTTAGTAAATATCAATTAATTTAAGATAAAAAAGGTAATCATCAAGTAATTATTCATAACAAAGTGTTTTCCGTAACTTCAGCGAGGAAGAGATATGATGTCGGAGATCGCTCGAGGGATTGGCCCGAAGTATATCGGATATATGCTATCAATGATTACGAACGTGTCACACATAAATGGCAATAAATACTTAGATTATACATTGTATGTACATATATAACGTAATAATTATTTGTAACATTTACACATTGATGTCTTTAGAAAATTTTGTACATTACAATTTGACATAGTTATGCATTTTTGGAAGTGAAATCGGAATCGTTCCGAGTATGACCGTAGTTTTTTGTGAGAGATAAGGTTAATATAAGTCGGAACATGATGAGAAAACAGGTAGATTGCTGGTAGAAACCGCTCTCAAATATAAAAAGAATTTTGAGGCAGGTGTGAACCGCTTAAATAAAAATACAAATACGGGTGTTTATACTTTAACAGAATTAAATTTTATTTTATTTAGAAAAATTTTTATTAATCTGAACTTGTAATATTTTTCCAAGATATTTATTTGAACTTAGAAAAATTTTGATAAAAGTGGGACTTGCAATATTTTTATCTATTTGACCACATCGACATTCATATTGGCAGTTCCGAATTTTTTGTATTTAAACAAAAAAACGCAATAAATTTACTATAAATTTATAAATATAAGAATAAATACTTCATGTTTGCCATGTGTAAGAATATAATAACTTAATTTTAAGGAAAGGTGAGTAATAGTTACGTACATGAAATGCTTAAATTAATTAGGTAATCTATCTTAGGTTAGGTATGATACTAATGACATTAATCAATAATATTTTTTTAATTTCATGTTCGTACAAAAAATATTGTACAAACCACTTCCGTGAACACATCTTCCACGCCTTCGCGCAATTAAAAACACTCGCTTCCTGCGCTCGCTCGTGATTACAAAGTGCGCGCATTCGGGAAAACAGTCTTCCCGCACTTGGTTCGTAATAGCATATTAAAATACAAGTAACAGAAGGCCTTTCATTCCAGCATGATTTCCAAGAAAGAATGCTGGAATGGCATTCTGTTACGAGTATTTTAGACTTTTTTCTCTGTTTCGGATTGTATTTATATTATTTATTTATAGAAAAATTGTTAAAAATATTCATTAAGGGACATTTTGATAACGTGACGTAGTCGATTGGTAGCAATGATTTACATTTATATTTGACAGTTGACTTTTGTAAGAATTATTTGAATTGAAAAGTTTGCTTAAATTAGAAAGAAATCTCATATTATCTGTGGGCGGAATGTCAGACGAAGAGCGTCAATCTGCGGCACTAGAATTGCGGGGCGGGGCCTCCAACGCCATAAATAATTTACTACCAGGTAAATCGAAAAGCAAGTATGAAAAAGATTATGAAAAATTTATGCCACCAACCTATTTCTACTAAAATAAAATGTTACCAAAAATCGGTGTTAGAATGGAGTCCATTCTAACATCAAAATGGCTGCTAGAATAACGTTATTCTAACACCGAAACAGAGAAATAACTATTTTGTATTCGTTGCCTGAGATATATAACCCGGGAAAGTGATATATAGCTAAACACATAAAGTTTGTTGGTTATATACTCAACTTTGACAACTGTCAAAGTTATCCTCAAAATTTACAGTAAAATCATGCTTTCCATTCACTTCACAGATATAACATGATAACATATCTGTCAAAATCATATGCATACATTGTTACGGCTATACACAGTACTTAAGTGTTTCTGAATACTCGCAACTATACCTAGTAGGATTACCCAACAGATGCAGTAGCAACAGAGCACGAGAAATGCGTCACTTAAACGTCATACGTAAAATAACGCTTACTATTGGTTCGTTTGCAACGACGCCCACAATAGAATAAATTTAGTATTGTGTTTTGGCAGTTTCAATTTTGCATTATTATTATTTTATTCTTTCTCAGTTTCTTTGCTTAATATCTAACAAAAAGTATTTCTGAATACTACTGTACATAGTTTTTGTGACAAACGTAAGTAAGCGCATGAAATATAACATCAGAAGATGATTTTGAAATATCTACTTTATAGGCTATAAACTCAATCCTCCGTTTAATCACCTGTGGTATCAGTCTGCCCCTTTGCGTAACATTATGGAGAATTCACCTCCTAAGAAGAGGCTCTCCAAACATTTTACAGTAGAGGACAAGGAGAGGTTTTTGAATATATACAAAAACTTACAAGAACAGCCAGGTACTTCGAAAATAGATAACATTGCAACTACAGCAACAGCAGCAGGTAAATATTAATGTTATTGTTTGAATAATAAAGTCTCATTTTGGTGATTTATATTCAGGAATATCAGAACGTAGTGATGTTTACAAGGTTTTGCAAGAATATAGTGCTGAGCATAAATTTCAATCACCAAAGAAATACCATAGGAAAAAGGCCATACTGGACAACGTTGATGATGTAATGCGAAATAGCATTCGAGGAATTATTCATTCCTTTTTTTTTAAACACGAACTTCCAATTATACAGAAAATTCTTATGGTGATAAATGAAAGAGACGATTTACCAAACTTTAAAATTTCAACACTCAGAAAATTAATAAGAGAACTAAACTTTCGGTAAAGTATAATGAAAATGTTTGTTTCTTTTTATAAACAGTTTTGCATTTGTAGTTATCTGAAGAGGAATCGTAATAGTATTCTAAAAGAAAAAAATTATATTATTACTTGGAGGAGACAATACTTACGTAAAATAAGAAAATATCGTGAAGATGGAACACCGATATATTACTTAGACGAAACATGGGTGAACGCTGGGCACACAGTAAAGAAAGTGTGGACAGGGCAGACACATCAGTGCTTACTGCGAGACAAGCATTTATAGATGGTTTGTCCCCAGGCCTTAAAAGTCCTTCCGGAAAAGCGAAAAGGTTAATTATATTACACATAGGTTCTGACGAGGGATTTGAAGAAGATGGCTTGCTACTTTTTGAATCTAAAAAGACAGGTGATTACCACGAAGACATGAATGCGGAGAGATTTGAAGAGTGGCTTCAACATATTCTGCCCAATTTGAAAGATAATGCAGTGATTGTTTTGGATAACGCACCATCTCACAGTCGCAAAATAAATAAACCACCTACAGCAAACAACCGCAAAGCTGAAATTCAACAATGGCTTGTCAATCAAAACATATCATATGAAGATGACATGGTGAAGGCAGAATTATTAGCATTAGTTAAGGAAAATGTGACCGGCGTTGCGATACATGCTGTAGATGAGATAATTGAAGCATCAAATAGAAAGGTATTGCGGCTACCTCCATACCATTGTGAATTAAATCCGATAGAGTTGATATGGGCACAAGTAAAGGGGTATGTTGCTAGACACAATGTATCATTCAGAAGATGTAAAGGAATTATATCAACAAGGTGTGTTCAATATTTCATGTGAAAATTGGAACAACGCAATTAAACATGTGGTTAATGTGGAAAACAAAATGTGGGAACTTGATAACTTAATGGATTGTCAAGAAGACTCATTAATCATAACAGGTGATGATTCCACTACATCATCTTCAAGTGACGACTAATTATTAGTGAAACTAATTTGATGCTCTTTTATTTAATATGCTCTTTTTGTAAATCACTGCTTTCTTATACTTTATTTTTCATATGTAAATTCATCTATTGATGAATGAATAAACACATTTTCTTTGTATCATGTAAGTAATCATAGAAACTTAAAATATATTTTCTCCTAATAGTGTATACATATATTGCATCAAAAATCGAACCTATCGTTTTCTTTATTTATTTCCATTTCTCGCATTTACAAGCGAATTGGAAAAAAATTAAAATTAAATTACTATATATTCATTAAATGTGCATTTATTTAGAAGAAAATTATTCTTTGATTTCACCACTTTAGCTACCTTAAGCTTGCTTTTAATAAATTGTTATACAAATGCCACTATATACAAACTATAAAACAAAGTTCTTTATTATAATGTACTATTCCAAAAGTCAAACAAATTATCATATTACATTTCTTGTTCGCATGAACCTAGAGAGGACGGCTATTGTATTTTATTTTATTTTCATTTTCCTTTCGATTATACGTAAAATAATCTAAAGTAATCAAAATTATTAGTAACTAGTTGCTTAAACAGAGCTTATATTACGTACCTATATTGCATTAATTTTCGTCTATTATAATTACATTTATATAGGAGAATGTAGAATACTTGCATCGAAATGTGGGGTTAGAACTACATATTTGTTTATAATTTCTAATATCAAAATATTTATGGTTAAGGCTATGCGTTAAGTGTTGTGAATTTGCCATTTTCAGCTATTAAGTACGTCAATTCAATGTTGCTACTGCATCTGTTCGGTAATCCTACTATAGTCAATGTTGCCAACTAATAAATTTAGGCCACCTTCACTTGAGATTGATCACACGTTCTATACTAATTCATCATACTGGCAATGTTATAATTGCATGCATGTGATCGACTATTTGCATTTTAACAAATTTCACGTTTGATAATTTCTGTCTCAGCTTGAATTCAACGTATTTGTCATGTTTGACAGTTGAAGAGTTTGTCAGCAATGATTTTGCAAATTATGTGATGAACATAAACATAATCAACTACATATAAGAGAATATGAATTTAAAATTACTGGTAATTAATGATATTGCAATATATAGGCCATATTACAGTTGTATATAAGCATGATCCTTTGATCATATATAAATTAACATTTAGTTTGTAAATTAAATATTTACAACTCTGACGGTAGAACTAAAAAAGAAAAAGGTTTATTAAATAATATGAACATTTCTAAATCCTATTGTGTAAGTACAGCAATCACAAACAGCTTTAACTACCAGGAAAAATTAAAAAAGTAATAAGAAAGTACACAATTACCAAATACAAATTAAATCCAATATGTAGGTAAGTATACGAAAGCAATTGACAATAAAAGTTATAACAAAATATTAGCTATAGATAAAAATCTTCAATACGAAAGGTGGAGAAATAAAATTAATACCAACACGAAATGCGTGTTGAACTTGGATGGATATCCCTGGATACGTTTGTTTACGCTTGTATAAGACATTAATTGTACCAATGTAATGAATTTATTTTATTTAGCGGGAACCACTTGCGATTAAATGTACATATACAAAATATTATATTCAATACTTATCGGCATCGGCGTGTTAAAAATTCTGTATAAAAGTGACTTTGTGTTTTAAAGATATGTATTTCCACTATAATGTACAGCTAAAGTCAAAAAAAAACGGGAAATACCAAAAAAAATGTGATAGGTTTTTTCAATTTTTGTATAGTGTGAACATGTTTTATTACAAATAGGTTAAAATACGTTGACGATAACTGACTTACCGTCAACGTATTTTAACCTATTTTTAATAGAACATGTTCACACTTATAAAAATAAAAATAAAAATAAATAGGTTAAATTTAAACAAATAATATTTTAGAAATAGTAACAAACTTAACAAATCAATATTTAATCATAGCTTTGTTCTTCTCTATGAGGAATGTTAATCGTCTAGGCATAGACGCAATCAAGTTTTGGCAATACTCTTGTGTTAAATTTTGCCATTCCTGATTTATGTTATTTATAAGCTCTTGCTTGTTTTGGGGGCGAAAATTTGTCCGGCGCATCCTATTTACCATTAAGCTCCATACATTTTCTATGGGGTTAACATCTGGGCTTCTCGAAGGGCACGGCAAAACATTAATATTATTTGTTCTCAAGCAAGTCCTGATTTGTGTATTGGACAATTGTCCTGTTGGAATATAAAATTATTGTCAGGAAAGAACGGAACAACTGATGGTAACATAACATCTTGAGGAATATTAACTTAAATGGTTGCATTACGCCTTTCTTCTACAATACATAGTACCGCCGGACCTAGCGCACTAAACCAACCCCACACATTAACTGAAAAACGTTTAGAGTTACATTGTTGAGTACATTTTTCTTCAAAACGTGTGTTTCTGGGTCTATAGACTTTTGCTCTACAGTCTTTATTAGATTTGAAAGTTTTTTCACCAGAAAATACCATATTCCAGAAATTTTCTCTGTCAAGAAATTCTAAAGCAAATGGTAATGGAAATCGGTAAGGAAAGGTTTCATGGCTGCATAATGGTTGTCCAATTCAGTAGAACGAATTCGTCGACGTGCATTGCTTTGTGATGCTGGAAGATTCGTTAGATTAATTGCTTCTTCAGCAGTAGCCATAGGCATTTCTCTCAAAAAATTAACTAAGTCCTCATCTTCTTGATTATTTGTAGTCTTAGGCCGATCCGAACCCACCTTCCGTTTTACAGTCCTCTCGTTTTCCCATTTTCTTTTAATTCTCTAGGTACTTACTACTAGGTACTTCCCACTCCAAAACCTACCGCTATATTCGTACCTAATTGTCCTACCATTTTCCAGGTGAGAGACGATTCTGGCTCTACTACATTTAAATGAGGCGTTGCACAAGTTAGTATAAATTTAATGACATTGATTTAAATATTTTTGACAGGTATTGTCAAGTATACAGTTGACAAATAGAACTCAATTTAAAATAGGATAAATTTCATTTCCCGATTTTATTGGCTTTAGCTGTATATATAATTATGTATATCAGAATATATAATTATGAATTTTGTAGAACAACCTAATAATCTGTTTAATTTGTAAGAGTTATGGTTTCAATAAAATTGTTGTCAAATATTTTGTATAGGTAATGCACATCATTCATATCCATTATGTGCATATACCAGAAAAGAAGTTTTAAATTGTACGGCGACATCTAGTAATGAAGAGAAAATCTAATGCTAATCGAATACAATTCTATAAAGTACTCTATTTGATATAATGTAAAATGTAATATGCATATTTATTTTGAAAATAATTAAAATTTTATTTGAATGGACTTATTATGTATAATAAATAATGAAAAAAACTTTAAAATACAACGAAAATCGTAACAGGCTGATAAGACAGGGACACTAAGTATTCTTAAATGGCATGGTGCATTTGACATAACCTCTATTAAATGTTCTTTTAGGGGGTGCGATAGTTGCTATCGATGTGTGTGTGTGTATACGCTTTTTACTTATCAAATTCGAACTGAGACGTTACGACCATATGAAAATACGAGAACGCATGAAACACTCAAACGTCCGTAAATACGAACCCAGTTCACGATTGTATGCACATTAATAGACTACTATGGCCCAAGTCCAACTTGAACAACAGAAGCTGCAGCTATTGCAAGAATTAGAAATTGAAATGATGGCTGACATGTATAACAGATTAACATCAACTTGTCACAAAAAATGTATTCCACCTTCATATGGTGATAGCGAAATTGCCAAAGGGGAAGCGGTGTGTCTGGATCGGTGTGTGGCTAAGTTTTTAGATATACATGAAAGAATTGGGAAGAAACTTGGACAATTATCCATGCAAGATGAACAGTTGTTAAAGAAATAGTTGTTTTAATGTTACACTTATGTTTATAGTTTAATAATAAATAAAATAATGTAAGTACAGTAGTATTTAAATATGAAATTTTGCTACTTTCAAGTTAGTCCAGACAAATGTGCTGGAGCTCGAAATCAACATCAATAATATATCTCTTTTTGAGCAATAATAATATAATTTTGACAGATATTATTTTTGTTAGATTTTTTTCAACATATATATCTAATTAGTAAAGTGTCTTACAAGTAAAAAATTGAAATAAATTCAAATTGAGTTCAAAACAGTTTATTTATTCAGGTGATGAATATTATTAATATAATAAAAGTGCTTTACAAGTAAAAAATTGAAATAAAATAAACTGTTTTGAACTCAATTTGAATTTATTTCAATTTTTTTACTTGTAAATTATGGAGTTCCAACACGTATCTCCGTCGTCAATCAATTATTTAAAAGTGATGTAGGCTGGGTGCACACCAATTTAACAAAATGTTTGAAAAACATTTTTGGCAAATTCTAAATTAATGTATTATTAAATTTATTTCACATAATATATACTAAAAGCCATTCGAGTGACCCACTCTAATCACCTTAGTTGAAATTGCTTAACCAAACCCTCAAAAAAGGCAAAACTATATTAATTATAAATGCCAAATGAATGTATAATTTAGTTTTATATATGTTTTGTTTAAACAATCTAAAAATTTGTTAGCAAAATGGCTTCAAATAAATTGTTAGTCAAACAATTTGTATAATTGTGTGCACGCAACCTAATGAGTTACTGTCGAACTTTAACGATAGGTATAGTCGAGTCGTTTTAGCAACCGACACGGCAAAAATACGAACTAAAGACCAGGATTCAAACCACTACAAATTCCAATCGACCCGCACAATTTTACAACAATAAAATTTAACTAACTAATTAATATTTCCGGATAAATAGCTTCTGCTAGTAAATTACTATTACATGAAAGCCAGTTGCAAATTGAATATTACAAATAAAGTTATTAAGTATTGCTTTTCTATTTCTATATTTTATTTAACACGTGGGTATTTTGTTTACTAGGCTAGCATTGTTGTCAGATTTTTATTTTCACTGAGCGGATGACACTTGACAATCGTAGCGGATGGCAAGTGTTTAGTATAGCGTTTTGAGTATAATTACACGTGAAACTTGGCCTAACATCACCACTCATACAGAACAAGAAATAATAAGATAGTGTAATAGAAATTGATAAAGCAGACAATGGTCGCATTCAGCAGACGGATAGGGAACCGTTCCCCTCTAACTGTTCACTTTACAGCGGTACCATCATAGGAATTGATAAAGCAGACAATGGTCGCATTCAGCAGGTGGATCGGGAACCGTTCCCCTCCAACTGTTCACTTTACAGCGGTTAACTGTTCACTGAACATTATCGTCGATTTTTATGTGATCACCTTCCATTTGGTACTTTTCACTCCTGCCATATGTTAAAATTATACAGATTAAGCCGAATACACAATAATAATGTTTTTCTGCAAGTTTCGGCGTAGTTTTTAGTGTAAACACCGGTTTTTCGAACCCCAATTAAAACACTCGGTTATTTAACTCTAATGTTATACAGAGAGATCGTAAATGCTTGACCGTGCCGCTTTATAGTCATGGTGTAATTGCCGCATATGTCATATTCTGAATTGTATTTTGTCCGTGCGACATCTATTAAAATATCTTTATTAAAAATAATTTAATACAAAGATCGATATTCCATATGGGTAACATTACATACTTACAAATATTATAACAATAATATAAAATTGATCCTATTATTCTTCTTTGTGATACTGCACACCAAACACCTATTTTAATAGGATGTAGGTTTACTGATGACCAGTGTCGATAATTTTGGAAATTGACATATCCACTTAGATCAAACCAGGCCTCGTCTGAGAAAAATGTGATGTCCTACAAATTATCATCCGCAAGATTATTATTAGACCACGTACAATATTGTATGTGTTTCTCAAAGCCTGTTGGCAACAATTTTTGCACAACAGATACTTTATATGGATGAAAGTGTAGTTTTTTAGTGGCCTTATGGCATGTTCCATAAGATAGTCCTATATGAACATAAAATCAGAATTAATAAATTTTCTGTATATCAAACAAAGTAATATTTTACCTGCCTGCGCTGATAGTCGCTTTAATGATTTCTTAGCGTTCTTGAATATCTCCAAGCACTTTCCTGTTAGTAAAGTAGGTCTACCAGAAGAGTGTTTGTTTGATATACTGTCAGTTTTTCGAAAACTACTAATAAGACGGTTGACATATCTTGCAAAAATAGCATGTTGGAATTTCATTTCTGGGAATCGAGTGTGAAACTGTTGTCTACATGAATTAGTAAAATATTTCCACTCTGCATTCGGTAACAGTTCTCCGCTACGAAAATAAGCCGCCACAATAAACTTATCTTGTTCTTCCGTAAATGGCATTGTTGATTTTAACGCAACTTTAAAATTAAGCAAAAATGATAATGATACTCGTATAAACACAAAAAAAAGTAACTTACAGTACAACGAAATGTGCCTTTTATTCCCTTGAGAAGGACAGTTTCTAATATTCAATTAAACGCAGTAAACTAAGGGAAAAAGAAACGACAAAAAGCTTATATGACTGACAAATATACCGTATGTGTCAATTTTCATTAGGTATAGGGATTCAATGTTTACGTGCGATTTATACGTATACAAAGAATACGTGGCAACGTGGCACCCCTACTGTCCGTCACCAATCCCGGCAACAATCGACATCACAACGATTTTCTCCGATCTTCCCACTTCTCCCCACCAGACTTTACATTCAATGTTTGGCTGCGAACACGTTGCGATCTAGTCTGCAATAAAAGCCGTCTTATTACTGGAACGGGAAACATCAAATGGCCGCCGCGATCTCCTGATCTCAGAATAAGAAGGAGTGATTCAAATATCGCGCCAAAATGGCGTATATTTTTAAAATATTTCATTGGTTCTTGTGTAGGCAAGTTTAACATGGGAAAATAAGTTTCACAAAACGTCATTTTATGTTTATAGCCAAGCCATAACCTAGTCGATCTCTTACATTTTTACTTTGGTTTATTATACTTTATTGTGTTATTAAATAAAATCCGTACTTTTATGTACAACATGAGCATGCGTTGATTAGACGGCTTAAGACCTAAAGAACAACTGATCATGCATTTGAAACTTTGAATTTGATGAATCTGTCAAAAATACTGTACCTCGGTGCAAAAATCAAACATTCAACAATTAATATCATTGCAAAAATAACTATAGATGAGTTCATACCATAAATGAACTGGACAACTCACACATATTCTAGAATTGCTCATTAATTTCAAGTAAGTGTTAATTAAATACTAATTATATTACCACATGTTCATATACATGTTATATTTCAGATATATCAAACGTAAAGAAACCTGTACTAATAGAAAGGGGTCAAAATATCTAGTGGAGAATATGGGAAAAAGTTTGGATTTCCACAAGTATAATGAGTGCACGACAAGCTTTGTTGAAAACCTGTAGGATTAAATAGCCATACCGATAAAGATAGGCAATTAAGAATACTTCATATAGGATCTGAATTGATACATACGATGAAGTTGCTTCAAAAAAATCTCCTTTCAGAATATCACTTATATGAGAACTTTTGACAGAAGCAATTACAAATGTTACAATAAGTATTTGGAAAAATTGTGTCGACCATGTAAATTTTTAATCTTTATAACATGTGTGAACACTAAATTATTGTTAATTTCCAATATATAGTAGAAATAAATATTTATTATACTTTATATATTTTGATAATAAATAAATTTTAATAGGGAATAATAATTAGCAATGTGTATATAGGTATATGTAATTATCTTTGCAGTTCGTGTAAACAACTTCAGCCGATGTAAATTTTTCTATTTATTACTGCTGTATGTAAGATTCACATTTCCAGGACTAGTTGCTTGAATTTACCTCATCAAGGTTTGTAGCAGTAATGCAAATGATTTATGAATAATTTATCTGTATAAGTTCTTTATTGATATTTAAAATAGAAACTAATAAGCAAAACCTTTTCTGCAAGTTCTTAAGGACATTTTGATAAAAAATAAAAGGTTTGATTCATTCTTGCTCTCTGATACAAATATTTAATAATAAACAGTCTTGATTTACAATTTTCATGTTGATATAGCACATTCACTAAAATGTGCAGTAATTATACATATATTTATAACGGCAATCCTCCTCAAAACGCTCAGAACAAAGTCTATGCTTTCATTTGTAAATTGGGCCTATATATCCATAGATTCTTCTAATGTTTTTTGTAAAACTAGAATTAACAGATTTGAATGTTAAGAGAGTTGTATTCATCAAATTATAGATGTATGCACCTACTTGTGTTTATAACTTTACTCTCCTGTTTCCAATTACCGTGCACTCGTATTGCTGCTTCGACTGGTAGAATGAAAAGCGGCACATCCATCTATTTTAACGAAAGTAGTAAATGAAACACAAAACAGCTAAATCCTTAGTTAGAATTAATACAGTTCTTCTAACCTCAATTGTTATGATGTCATATCAAAGTGTCTACTAAATTTTAAGCTATGTGTTCCATGTTTTGGCGGGATATTTGAATCACTCCTTCTTATTCTGAGACAGGGTATAGTAGTTTATTATTATTTTCAGAATCCTTTTTTATTTTCCTTATTTTAAATTTTATTAGAATTACGCTTTTGTTTGTGTCATGCAGCGTGAACGCAGCTTAATAATTCTCTGCATTTACTGAAAGGAAAAAGAAAAACAAATCCTTGCAACTCGTAAATATTATTTCTGAACGCATTACAAACACCCAAGTCAGTGGTCCAATAGTTACTGCTAACTTGTATTTTTGAACATGTATCGGTCGCGCTGGCATTGGAGAGGAAAGTAGCGGTGCCACGTTGTCACGTATTGCATGAATTTATCGCCTATGGCTAATGAAAATTGACACATGCTGTATATAAAACACAGAATATTGGAGTGATAGCCACTTTACCGAAGTTAGATACAAACTGAATATTCGTATATACAACAATGAACGTGTGGCAAACTCGTGCTAAAGTTGATATATCGATGAAGTGGCACGGTCAAGCATTTACGATCTCTCTGTAATACATTTATTTCTGCACAATAACTCTAACTATACATGGGCGAAATAGGCGATGTGGACCAGATTTCACTCAGACTAGACAGAATCGTGTTTTGTCGGCTCTCGGAGAAACTGGTAGGTAATACGGTACCCGAGAGCCAACAAAACACGAGTCGGTCTAGTTTGAGTGAAATAGGATCCACTTCCCCTATCTCGCCCATGTATAAATTTATTTGATATTTTTCTTGCACGTTAAATATTTCTGGTGT
Source organism: Amphimallon solstitiale (assembly GCA_963170755.1). Classification (NCBI taxonomy): domain Eukaryota; kingdom Metazoa; phylum Arthropoda; class Insecta; order Coleoptera; family Scarabaeidae; genus Amphimallon; species Amphimallon solstitiale. Next base: position 8,658,930 of record OY720675.1, read on the forward strand.
GGGATACATACTAAAGAATCATCTGGTTTTCCCTATAGAAAACGTCTTAGTTTTCTTATTCAAATCATTCAGGATAGGTAATATAAATATAAGTACCAATCTGACTGACTATAACCTAAATACAATATGAATTATTTCTAAAAGTTAAAAAAGAGATTTAGTAAGACTAGTTTTATTTTATATACTAATTTTATACAGTATGCGATATTAAACTTCAAGATTTGCACACTTGTAGTTTACCTTTCGGGATTGTCGTAAACTTCATTCCGCTGTAAATTAATAAAAAAAAATTGTATGAACAAGCGTCCGTTAATATAATAATAGATGATATTACCCGCATAAAGAACATGTTGTAAAACTGATTAAAGACTAGATTAACACTGTACAACATGGCGCCACCAATATACATCGAAAACCATTTAAAACCGGTAAGTTTCGGAGTGTCATCTTCCTTAATCCAGAATGTCCAAATTACATCATTTGTCAGGACCCAAGCTACCAGTGACACCAGTAGCAATCCACACAAGGAACCCATCATGAAAAATCCTGCCATACAATAATTCCGAAGTACTGTAATCAAAACGCAGTTTTAAAATTAAATTAGCCCATAGACATGCAGGTAGCGGCAATGGAAGTGTTACTATGTATGGTTAATAATGTAGAGAGTGATCCAACTCAAATGGAGTATATGTACGTGTAGTTGTATTATAAAGGGGGGTTCACACTGATACAATTAGTTGCAGCAACTCCAGTTTTATGAAAAGTTGCACGAAAATTCGCGTTCACACTATGCAATTTGTTGCAGCAATTTATCGCATGTGAAAAGTTGCACGTATTAGAGCGTGTTCTATTTTCTGAAAAAGTTGCATGCCATTTTTTAGTAACTTTTACGCTGCCAACCTGTCTGATGAAATGTACCAAAGCACATGTATTATTATTCATCACTATACATTGAAAGTAATGATGACAAATAATTATTTCATGTTGGTAGTACCACAAAAAAAAATTGCAATTGTGAAAAATTGCTTGTACTTCCTGATCAGTGTGAACCAACCGTGCAACTCTTAAAAATTGCATCGTTCATGCAACTTTTCACATGCGATAAATCGGTGCAACTAATTGCATCAGTGTGAATCCCTCTTAACATTGCCTAGGTTATTGCACTATGTATTAAACTAAATACAGTCGCTGTCATTTTAATCGTCTGCTCTGTTTTCATTCCACCATTCGTTTTTTCTTGCATTTTATTCCTATTTCTTTGCCTTTATCGACATCGCTGATGCCTTTATTTCAATAATTTCACATATCATTTAACACAAGTAGACAATTTAATTAAAAATACGACTTGTATTTGCCGCTTCTAAATCTTGGTGAAAACGGTGATTGTTTTCAAAAGTACAAACACAAAACGTAGTTAAATTATCTATTTGTCCGAGGATATTAATAATCATAAAAAACTTGCATACATTGTGTTTTTGTATTTGGATATAGAATAAATGTACATATATATGAAAAATAGATATAACATAACCAGTGGCGGCTGCTGCAGGGAGGGCAACGGGGCGCTGTTTAAAAAATAACAGAAAAGATAAAATTAGTTTTTTTAATTTTCCTGTGAAAGACATTAAAAGAGTGGAGGAATGGAAAAAAAATTGTGGCAATATTGATATCGTACTTATGGATATCGATAATTTACACAATAAATTAATTTGTGAGGAATATTTTTTGCCGACACCCGCTCCGGGAGGTGAGAATGTCAACGAAGAAAACAGAAGACTGGCTAGAATGCGACGCAAGTGATCGAGGGTTTGAACGACTGCCTGGCATAGAGGTAACGAACAAAACAATGAGAGTGAACGAGAAAGAAGAAGAACAAAGTGAAAGTGAAGACAAGGCGCCTGCGCGGCTGACACACGAAACTACTTTGCAGAGACTACATGAAAAGACACAGGGGACGCGTTTTATGCGCATGCGTCGAGAGTAGATGCCAACTTAATTCCTTACAATACCAACCACATAACATAGAGCGTGTTTCTCCTAAACGCGTGTAACATGTCAAAAAAATGCCGGCAAATTCTCACTTTTTCCCTCTTCTTTGTTCGATCAGCATCACCTTTACTGATTCACAGGAAGCGACTAAAAGCGTCTACTTTTGTTATAAGTTTCATATTTATTAGCTTTATTACCGTTTTAAATAATAATTATTTATTTTTGAAGGTTAGGTAACTACTTAGGTTTGGAGCGAAAGAGCAAAATGGATCATTCATCAGGAAAGTGTCAGTATTGTGATAAAAATTTTGCCAACTGCAAACTGAAGAACCGTCACATCAAGAGAGCACATAGGATAGTTATGGAAAATTCTCGAAAAAGCCGCATTTTATGTCCATTGTGTGAAGAGGGAAGCGACGTCAAAACATATGAAAATTTGCGGAAACACCTTCAAGAAAATCACTGGGTAAGTATTGAAAAATTAACTCTTCAATTTTCTGGCAGTCAGGAGTACGAAGTGTGGAAAAATGCAGAAAAAATAGAGACCAATTATGCAATGCACAGATCAAGCCAGTTGAAGGACCACAAGGAAGTACACTATGATTGCAACAAAAGTGACACAGAAGCAAATGATTTTCTAGGATATCAACCGAAGTATTGCAAAAAGACCGATAAATCTGAGGGGACAATGAAAATGCAGGGTGTGTGCCCGTCCAAGTTAATTGTCAAATTTTATAATGGGAAGAATTTATGTTTGGTGAAGCTTTTTATAAATTTTATTTTCGAGTAGGTGGTAAAGTGACTGACAACTTTTGGAAAACACATGCTGGGCATGATGAAAAGGAACGGACAAACAAACATCTATCGACAACAGAGAAGAATATGGTGGTGGAGAAATTGAAATCTGGAGTACCAATAGACAGAATTTTGGAAGATACAAGAAAATTGGAAATGCCGAAACTAGAAAGGATCAATTTGCTAAGCAGGGATGACGTCACTTATTTATCGAAAAAGTACAATATTGACAAGAAGAGAGACAACAACGAGATGGTAGCAGCTGCATTGAAAGTTCAGGAATGGAATGCAGGTGGCAAGAATTTTGTAAGAGGAAAATGGAAAAGCAGAAATATTTTCCTTCAAAAAAAAACGTAAAGTAAGTATTTATTTAGCAAGTTATTTTTGTTCAGTTATGTATTAATATGTATTTAGGAGTGAAGACAGAAAGAAGAGATTTCCTAAATGAGAAAATACAGGGTTAAAATGAGATACAAATGGCTAAAAAGAAGAAAACACGGAACAGAATGATGGAAAATAGATTAAAATTGATTAAATGATAGGTATATTTAGTTGTCTTGCATAGTTTATTATAGACTGAATATAAATTGTTCCTTTTAGATACCTATTTTCTAAATACCACATGTAATAATTTATTTTCGTTTGTGTGTATCGTGTAATTAAATAAGGTTGAAGAATATTATCTACTCCGTACTCTCATAAGTTCCTGTACGTTCTTCTTATGAGCAGTAATTGAACCTCCTACAATACAGTTAATATCATGCAAAGCTTTTGTTTAATTTTTCCTATATTTTATAATTTTTTTAGTCAATATTTAAAATAAAATCAAGACACTTTCATAGATGGCGTCTCTAACAGTAATTTTAGATTTTATTTTATTAAATATTAATTATCGTCAAAATATTGTTTTAGACAATTTTTTTGTTAATTTTCACAGATAAAAGCAGACAAGTTCAAAAAACGACAAATTTAAATTTGCCGCTAATGTCAAGCGTAGACGTCCGTCGCGCATAAAGCGCGTCCCCTGTGTCTTTTCATGTAGTCTACTTTGCAGCACTTAGACGCATTGCGTCAATATTTAGAAGAACAAGACTACAACGCACATCTGGTAGAAAAGCGCATGTTAAGGAAAATACAATCTACAATAAAGAAAAGGTTTTGCCAAAGCAAGAAGAAAAAACAAGTGGCTGATTTTTTTTTAAAGGCGTAGCTGATTTAAACGAAGAGCAAAGGTTCCTGCTGTACTGTATATACAGGGTGAGTCATCTATGCGGGTAAAGCCGATTAAGCCTTTATGAGTAAAGATATTTCGAAGCGTTTTCATTCTTGTGATAGCTGTTCATTAGGAGCACATTTTAAAAATATTTTGTGTTATACAGAGTGTTCCATAACTTGGTGGCTAACCATAGTTATAGTTTTTTAAATGGAACACCCTATATATTATTGCATTTTGGTATTTCCCGTATAATTTTTAGTCAAAAAGTAATAAGATAGTATAGGCCTAAAGTATAAAGTTTTTGACTTATTCCCATTTTTCTGAAAAATTCAATATTTGTATAAAATTATATTTCTCGAAAACGACGTATTAGATGGACAAAAAATTTTGCAGTATTGTTAACAATAAGAGTTCCTAATAGAAGCATGTTTTATTTTTTTAGAGTTACTAACTGCATGTGCAGGAAACTGAATGAAAATTACATGATGCGTTTTAGAACAAAAGTCAATATTTTTTAATGGAACACCCTGTATATCAGTTCATTTTTGAATTGTTTATTAAATTTCATGTCAGAAACAAGTAAGACGTTAATACTTTAAATGTGACTATTACTGAGCTACTGTCGTTTTTTGACACGCTTTTGTTAGTTTTTGCAAAAAATGTCAATTTTTTCAAATGGAACAGCCATTAAAAAATATGTAAGACGTTAATACTTTAAAAGTGACTATTACTGAGCTATTGTCTCTTTTTGATATAATTTTGTCAGTTTTGTGGTTTTAATTAATATTGTATAGTACTGACAAAATTATATCAAAAAGAGACAATAGCTCAGTAATAGTCACTTTTAAAGTAATAACGTCTTACATGTTTTTGATATAAAATTTAATAAGACATTCAAAAATGAAATAATATACAGGGTGTTCCATTTGAAAAAATTGACTTTTTTGCAAAAACTTGTCATGCAGTGGTTAATTTATAAATAATTATTGTTAATTATTTTCGGTATTTACTTAACGGAACCACCGCATTCCAAGAAGAAAAAAACTATTTTTTTTTAAATTATTAGATTCTACAATTACTGATAGTAGTTTCTCATCCAAACACGGGTGCACGTTGGGTAGCCTATACTTACATCAAGCTATGTTACGTATCCACGGGTTAATGTCGGTAAGCGAGCCAACTTTCAGAACGGTAGGGATACGTCAAAAGAAAATTTGAAATGACTTCTCGTGCTACTGAATGAAAAGTGACTATGTGAATCCAATTTGCGTATCACTGACTAGCTCTCGTCGTGAGTTTATTTATATGGGTACGTATTACTTTGTTTCCTCATAATCTAATACACTTACGTTAATGTTAAGACAGATGTTTGTTTATCTTTGAAATGCATGAATTAAATTAACCTATCGACATATCATACAACAGACGGATTTTATATTATTGTGTTTATTGTAAACAAAACTATATATACAGATACAACAAATATATTTACACTAATCACATGCCTACGACGTAACAATAAAGTAAAACAAATTAAATCGGAACATTAAAGTCGAAGTCAACGATCTATAAAATAAAATATTTATTTTATAACCTAAAATTACATCCGTGTTTCAAATTTTACAATGATAAGAAATACAACAGGTCTTGCTACGTTAGGAATAATTTTATCTTTAGTGTTTCCATAAAAAAAAGAAAACAATTATTACTTTTAATACATTGTCCGGGCTTTACTAACGCTTGACGGTGAAATTTGTCGAGTATCGAAAAATGTGCGGTCGGTTGAAGTTACAGCGAGAAAGTACAATGTTTACTTCGCGGTGACACGTGACTTGTACATAAGTTCGGAGATTCGTAAAATTTTATTTACGTGCGAGAATTTATAATTTACTATGACGTTACGAGGATCTGGAAAAGAATTTAAATTATTTAATTCAGTCTGCGGTTTTCGGAATATTTTAATTGAAATATGACAATGGGCCTACTTCAATTAAAAGAAAAGGTTCTTAATTAAAGCATGACAATTGGCCTGCTTAAATTAAAGAAAAAGGTTACGGATTAAAGCATGACAATGGGCCTGCTTTACGGATCTTTAATCAAAGCACGACGATGGCCCTGCTTAAATTAAAGGAAAAGGTTACGGATTAAAGCATGACAATTGGCCTGCTTCACGGATCTTTAATCAAAGCACGACGATGGGCCTGCTTAAATTAAAGGAAAAGGTTACGGATTAAAGCATGACAATTGGCCTGCTTTACGGATCTTTAATCAAAGCACGACGATGGGCCTGCTTTGGTTAAAGAAGACGGCATCAGAACACTTACGACAAATAGGCCTAAGTGCTCTGGTCGGGAACAGGTTGGAAGGAAGAATCTCTCTGTTTATTTCTTGGCCGTGGACGGCTCTTTTATATGGTCGCTTCGCCATGAAAAACAAGTCTGCAGAGTGGGATTCTCATACGTAAACGTGACGTAGCAACGCGCGAAAAATAATCGTGACGTCTTCGGACAATTTAAGAGCGCGAACGACAAAAGAACGAATAGATGAAATAGCATACTAATTACAAAAATATTTATAACATGATAAACAATTATTAATGATCGGTTGAATAAAATATCAGACATATATAATTTGAAAATTGCAATTCAAAGTAGATATGAAACGTGAACAAATGATATTTTACTCAATTAACGAAGGAGCTTCGTTACAAACTAACAAAAGCATATCAAATAACGACAATAACTCTGTAATAGTCACTTTTAAAGTATTAACGTCTTACATGTTTCTGACATGAAATTTAATAAACAATTCAAAAATGAACTGATATATAGGGAGTTCCATTTAAAAAAATTGACTTTTATTCTAAAACGTGGTAGTGGCATCTAATTTGAATCCAGTTTCCTGCACATGCAGTTAGTAACTGTAAAAAAATAAAACATGCTTCTATTAGGACCTCTTATTGTAAACAATATTGCAAAAAATTTTGTCCATCTAATACGTCGTTTTCGAGAAATATAATTTTATACAAACATTGAATTATTCAGAAAAATGGGAATAAGTCCTATGCTATCTTATAACTTTCTGACTAAAAATTATACGGAGAATTGAAAAATGCAATAACATTTACATTTAAAAAACTATAACTATGGTTAGCCACCAAGTTATGGAACACTCTGTATAATACAAAATATTTTTAATATGTGCTCCTAATGAACAGCTATCACAAGGAAAAAACCGCTTCGAAATATCTTTACTCATAAAGGCATAATCGGCCTTACCCGCTTAGATGACACACTCTGTATTTTAAAAGTTTTACATACTGTATGTATTGTTTTTTATTAAAAAAAAAACATGGCTGTTTCTAACGAGTATTTGATAGTATGGTACACACTTGACGCAAGTGACCGATGAATAACAACTATTGAGGTTTACTTACGTATTTTCCATAAGTTTACTTTAAGTTTTAAATAGTCTTCTGGTGAGATGTCTTCATAAGTATTACACAAGCCAGCGTCTTCATAAAGTGGTTTACCACACGCACATTTGGTACAAACCTGGCGAACTTCTAAAACTGGCGGCGGTTTTTCAAGAGGCAACGTCCACGAACTTCTGGATTTTCGCGCCCGCACTGGTTTTAACAAGTCAATGTTCTTTTCCATTAAACTAGGATCGTCCCAATGGGATCTTTTAAAATGAATGTAAGAAGTAATTTTCAAAGATTAAAACGCAGCATAAATGATTTACTTACAAAAAGTTGGGCTTCTCCAAGAGCATTTCCCCTACGCAGGGCGGCCTGCAAAAAATCGATTTATGTTAAATAGCCTTTTGTTTTAGGTCACCAAGTTTACTAACTCGTATTTTGATTATTGGCTTTATCACCGCTGTCCTTGCCCGTGGCCGGGACAGAAGAATCTTTTAGCTCCCGATTTTTTCTAGAAACCTTAACGTCTGTAATAGTCGACTGTTCATTGCTTGATGGATATCTTGTTTCTGTTCTTGCGCTAGGTTTTTCAACGCTATATAGCATGCTGGATGCATCAGTGTTAAAACTTCTGCAAGTAAGCAGTTCCGTAAAGTCACTCTCTTTTCGTTCTATATCCATCACTGATTGATCTACAGGTTCTGAGTGGTCAGCAGGATAAGGCCCGGTCGGTATTGGTATTAGAGATCCCTTGGAATGAAGAGGAGGATGCCTAGATTTTTGTGCATAAATTAGTTAAATGGTTAACTAGAAAAAATAAGAGTTAACGATAACCCGTATCACTGCGATTGTTCAACTAATGGTTATCGATCATGATCAATTCATTCTCGACATATACTGAGAAAAATACGAAATACAGGCTGGCGCGCGGCAAGCGCATAGATTTGAAAATGGAATAAAACCCAAACTGAATGGCCAAATTTTTTTATTTTTTCCCGATTCATTAACATGGGATATTTAAGTTTACATGCTTTTGAACAAAGTATCGCTCAAATGGCGCCCCTCAAACTCCAAACACTGAGTAAGCCTTTTACTGAAGCTTCCGTGCACTCTTTGAAACATTGCCGCAGGAATTTCGGCGATTTGGGCGTGAATGTTGTTTTTGAGAGCTTCCAGAGTCCTCGGACGATCGTTGTATATAAGCGATTTTAGGTATCGCCACAGGAAAAATCATAAGGGACCAAATCAGGAGAGCGCGCTGGTCAGTTCAAATCGCCTCTTAGGGAGATGAGGTGCCCGGGGAATCCATCTCGCAAAAATGCCATGCAAACCCATGCTGTGTGGGCTTTGGCCCCGTCCTGCTGAAACCAGATGTGTTCCCGCCCTATCCCTTCCAATTCAAGCAAGAAAAAGTCCTGGATCATGGTCAGGTACCGTGCAGAAATGACTAACATGTTAGTCCTCGGTGATGGTGCGTTCTTTTTCCTTAAGTTAATTAATCAATAGATATAAAGCAAATACTTTTCAATTTTCATACATAAATGCCGCTACTTTCAAGAAATTTTCCGTGATCATGTATATATATAGGGTGAGTTTTTTTGAATGTTTAGCATTGGGATCTCAGAAACTATTGGAGATAGAAAAACGCTTAAATGGGGAAAGATGTGCAGTTTTACGAGTTTGATTTAAAACTGCTTTTGTTTCTCCGATAACTGTCATGGCTTATTAGATACTCAAAGAAAACTAAATTTTACGATTTTCTTTAAACATGCTTAGCATCGTTAATAGTAATTTTAGAGAAAGAGTGTTCAGACAAAAGTTTTAGATAATTTTACGCCAAATAAAACTATGTAGCTAATATTTTCTTTTCGTTCACCATTATCGAGTTATGACACAAACTTTTGTTTTTTTAAATGGAAACCATAGTTGGTTTTAACATCATTAAAAAGCTTATTTTTTGCCGATTACAATGATATAAAGTTTGATATGGTTATTTTAAAAAATAAAGAGGATATAGACATTTTTATGGTTTTTATGGAATACAACATTATTATTTATGGAAAACACTATTGTCAGAGTGTTGAAGAAGCATAAATTTCGTCCCTACAAATTATCAGTATCACAAACTTTACATGAAGGTGATAACATCAGACGAATAGCTTTTTGTAGATGGTTTAAAGATCAGTGTCAAAACGATCCACACTTTTCAATGAAAATATTATGGACTGATGAATCTCGTTTCACAAATTGTGGAATGTTTAATAGGCACAATGAGCACATATGGTCTCAAGCAAATCTACTTCAAGTTGAACATAGGAGACCACAAATTAAATTTGGGTTTAATGTTTGGTGTGGTGTTATAGGATCCACTGTTCTTCCTCCTTTTATTTTTGACGGATCACTAACTGGCAATCGTTATCTTAATTTTTTACAACAAGATTTCGAGGAAATATTCGATAATTTAAATTTAAGAACCCGATCAATGCTGCAATGGTTTGAACATGACGGAGCGCCTCCGCACAATCAACTGAATGTAAGAAATTATTTAAATTTAAACTTCCCTAATCAATGGATAGGACGAAATGCACCCATTGAATGGCCGGCTAGATCCCCTGATTTATCAGTTTTGGATTTTTTCTTGTGGGGTGTACTAAAGGACACAGTATACAAAAGAGCATATGAAACAAATGACGATTTAAGAGAAGCTGTCTTAGTTGCTTTTAATAACATCGATAGGCGAAAAATACGCAATGCTACAAATTCTGTTGTGAAGAGATGCAATTTGCGTATTAATAATAATGGAGGTATCTTTGAACATTAAAAATGTTGTGTGCCCTTAATAAAAGTTCTTATAGTTTTTATTTTATTACTACATGAGATTTCAAAATAAGTTTTAGTTTGGTTTGTATTTTATCAGTTCGAAATTCAATTGTTTTCCATAAAAACCATAAAAATTTCTATATCCTCTTTATTTTTTAAAATAACCATATCAAACCTTATATCATTGTAATCAGCAAAAAATTAGCTTTTTAATGATGTTAAAACCAACTATGGTTTCCATTTAAAAAAACACAAGTTTGTGTTATAACTCGATAATGGTGAACGAAAAAAATATATTAGCTACATAGTTTTATTTGGCGTAAAATTATCTAAAACTTTTGTCTGAACACTATTTCTCTCAAATTACTATTAAGTAGTAGTAGTTTTCTTTGAATATCTAATAAGCCATGAAAGTTGCCGGAGAAACAAAAGCAGTTTTAAATCAAACTCGTAAAACTGCGCATCGTTCCCCATGTAAGCGTTTTTCTATCTCCACTAGTTTCTGAGATCCCAATGCTAAACATTCAAAAAAACTCACCTGTATACAGTGTGTTTCACTTTGATACTTGAAAAATCAGTATTTTTTAATGGAACATCCGATTTAATTTTTTCTTTTTTAAAATATATTGCACTTAAAAAGCTCTACACAGTGATGTGCATTTTTTTGATTTAGGCCCTTTGCATGGCCTGCTGTGGTATTAAATGTAACCCCAAAAATGGCAAAATCGTATTAGGCATTTTTTTAACAAAAAAACTATTTATGCAATCGATTTAGCCATGCTTCGAAACCCTTAGTACCAAGTTTCAAAGTCGCATCTTATACAGAGTGTTTATAATTTAGGTGCAAACTTCGAAAAATACCAATGTTTGGGAGCACCCTGTATTAACAGAATAAAATATTTTCGAGATTTTCTTCTTTCGATGGAGGTGTAAGTACTATGGTTTTGAAATTATACTCTTTTTATTGGCCTAGTTAATACAGGGTATTCGTAAAAAAAATCAAATTTAAGGAAAAATCGATTTTTTTCGTTTTTATTTTTAGTAAAAGAAATTTAACTGAACATAACAAAAAACTACAAAATAAGTAAAAATAAGTAAGATAAAATATTTTAGTGCTAGTCATGCATTCTTCTGTTATTCTCTGCTTAAGTTGAGGACATTAATTATTTATTATGTTGGAAGAAAAAATGACAAGTGATTTGGTTATCATAAATTCCGCACCTTACATTAATTTTCTCATAATATTGTTTTTTAAAATGAATAATCCAGTTAGGGTTTACATCCGAACAGAATTTTTTGTTGAGACATCGACAAACTTTGGTGGAAGGTATTTCGCGAAATTTGTCTAACGCTAGTGAAGCAGGCCTTGAAAACAAAAATGTATCAAACTTTAAACAATTTGACACTTGCTGTTATATTGCTTAAAACGTTATTGTGTGTACCATTAAAGTTGTGTAAAAATGGTTAGAAATAAACTAACTTTACAGCAAAAAGTTGAAATAATAAGACTAGTTGGTGACAATGCAAAAACTTATAAACAAGCTGCAGAAGAATTTAACAGGAGACATCAAGAACTAGAACCAGTGAGTTTTCAAACTGTAGCAAATATTAATTCTCTTTTCGATAGAACTGGTAATGTTATTTCCACAAATAAAAGGGGAAACAATTTAATTGAGAACAGAGAAAACATTGTTTTAAATCAAATTCGGCACAACCCTAAAACTAGCGTTAGACAAATTTCGCGAAACACTAATATACCTTCCAGCAAAGTTTGGCGATGTCTTAAGAAAAATAAAAAGGTTGCTTACAAACCAAAATTCCTACACACTTTAGAAAATGGTGATGAAAATTCTCGAATGGAATACGCTCTGTGGTGTCAAGGACATTATCTAAATGACCACAATTTCCTAAATAAAATTTTATTTTCGGATGAGGCAACCTTCACCACAAACGGGGTTGTATCTTCACAAAATTGTAGATTCTAGTCGGAAGTAAACCCTCACTGGGTTATTCACTGTAAAAGGCAATATTCTGAGAAAATTAATGTATGGTGCGGAATTTTTGTTAAACAAATAATTGGTCCCTTTTTTTTTCAACATAACTTGAAGGCCCAAAATTTTTTGAATTTTCTAAATACGAATTTCTGGGATGCCTTAGAAGAACTGCCAATTGCTAGACGTGCCGACATGATATTTCAAATAGACTGTGCACCCGTCCATACTGCAGCAATAATTAACAACTGGCTTGATCAAAAATATCCCAGAAAGTGGATTGGGCGCTATAGTCAAGAAATTAAGTGGCCTCCGAGATCGCCAGATTTGATGCCACTCGATTTTTATCTTTGGGGGAAACTTAAAGAAAATGTTTACCGTACAAGACCCAATAATGTGGAAGAACTTCAGCGGAGGATAACAGAAGAGTGCGAGTTAATTTCTCATCAGGAACTCGCGAAAGTAATGAATCATTGCCAACGAAGGTTAGAAAAATGTATTCAAGTTGAAGGAGGGGTAATAGAAAACTCGAAAATTTAAAGATATTTGGTTATTTTGTAGTTTGTTATGTTCAGTAAATAAAAACGAAAAAAATCGATTTTTCCTTAAATTTGATTTTTTATTACGAATACCCTGTATTAACTAGGCCAATAAAAAGAGTATAATTTCAAAGCCATAGTACTTACACCTCCATCGAAAGAAGAAAATCTCGAAAATATTTTATTCTGTTAATACAGGGTGCTCCCAAACATTGGTATTTTTCGAAGTTTGCACCTAAATTATAAACACTCTGTATAAGATGCGACTTTGAAACTTAGTACCAAGGGTTTCGAAGCATGGCTAAATCGATTACATAAATAGTTTTTTTGTTAAAAAAATGCCTAATACGATTTTGCCATTTTTGGGGTTACATTTAATACCACAGCAGGCCATGCAAAGGGCCTAAATCAAAAAAATGCACATCACTGTGTAGAGCTTTTTAAGTGCAATATATTTTAAAAAAGAAAAAATTAAATCGGATGTTTCATTAAAAAATAACTGATTTTTCAAGTATCAAAGTGAAACACACTGTATAGATATGAGCGATTCATGTATATAATTTTTTTATTACAATAAAATTCATATAAAGAATTAAGAGTTTGTAAACATAACAAACTTTCTCATGCTTTCTTGAAGCTTTTTTCACTGCTGTGCTTCGGAGTATAATTTTATATAAGACCTGACTAGTTGTGTTCTTTTGGTCAGCGTTAACTGTGGCACTGCAAAATGGACATTTTCAATCAAGCAAGTACTGTAATTGTTGTTCAAAAAATACTTATCAAATGCACTATTGGCCATGGCTCTTCTTACACATAAAGCACATTCCTGGATATAGAGACCGGTAAGTGATGTATTTTTCGCATTCTGAATTTTTCCCGGCACGAGTCAGTGAGTTCCAATTTAAAAACGGCGCGAATTTTTTTTTGTAGAATGAAAAATCTTTTTACGCCACACTGTTCCCCTAGAAGACCAAACCATACCTCAACCGCGATTCGACGTAAGCTCAGTACGCACAAAAATTGTCTTCACTGTTTACCGAGTTTAAACTGAGAATGACAGAAAGACGGAGCTAGATCATAGAGTACAGGGGGGACAAAGAGCTTATTATAAATACAATAAGAAAAATGAGTGTGCTTAAAACCACACGGCAGAAGTGCAAACTTTATCAAGGCGAGGTTAATAATACCGTAGATAATACGAAATACACGCATATAATATTCAGTAACGTATTAAATAAAACATATTCGCACATTTATTACATTTACGCGAGCGTCCGTTTTGTTTGGTCGGTTCGGACGTATGTGTATGTATAAATAGACGATATAAATACTTGCTTACTGTCCCGATCTTGGTCTAATGGTAACGTATCGGCTTCATAACCGTGCGGTCTCGGGATCGAATCTGTTCTGGGACATGAATTTATTTATTCATTTAAATTTCAATTTAATTGAAATTAAATACCTCAGACTAGATCGCAACGTGTTCGCAGCTAAAGATTGAATGTAAAATCTGGTGGGGAGATCGGAGGAAATCGTTGTGATGTCGATTGTTGCCGGGATTGGTGACGGACAGTAGGGGTGACACGTTGCCACGTATTATTTGTATACGTATAAATCGCACGTAAACATTGAATCCCTATACCTAATGAAAATTGACACATACGGTTTAGTTCTTTACGTAATAATATACGCATGCCAAACGTGGTTGAAATTTGAAATACGAGAGAGAAACAGCTGAAGTGATAAGAGTTATTTTTATTGTTATACCTACTCTGGTTTTAGCATGTGTTTATAATTAAAAAATTGTTTTGCAATTCTACTGTCTTAAAAGATCTGGTGTTTGAGTAAAATTTAAATCTAATATTCCACTGCATTATACTTACAGAATGACTTTTGAGTCAGATTGAGTTTGACCTGCATTTTTCGAGAAAGATGGCGAACGTTCTCTGAAATGGAAACAAAATGTGGCTTGAGACGATATTAGGCAACTATTAAAAAAGCATTTACGCTTCCTCATTTCTCTATTATGTATAATACGAACGAGGTGTGTTAGACAATTAATGAGAATTATTTTTTATTAACAAAAGTATTTATTTTTTCAAGTAACTATATTATTTCCGTCAAAGTAGGTCCCTTGGGCAGGCTATACATCGGCGGAGTCGTTGTTTCTAGTTTTGGTAGCAGCGCTGGAAGGCCTCAACCGGTATGGCCTGTAACATGTCTGTCACATTCTTTTGGATGTTCTCCAAAGTTCAAAAATGACGTCTTTTTAAGAAACTGTTAGTTTGGGAAAAGGAAAGAAGTCGCAAGGACTGAGATCAGGTGTGTAATATGGTTTGTGTAGGTAGCAGGTGAAGATAATTATAACACAATCATAAATAATAACCACTAGAGGTTCTTTAATCACTATTTATTATTTTAATAAATACATGCTCTTTACATGTGTCTAATGTCTTAACTTACACTTGTAGTAGTCCAACTGCCCGTCAGATGTCACTACTATTACATCTCCCTTTTCTAAACAAAGTCATCATATTTTTGCGGTCGCCTTATGGTTCTACCACTTCGCGTTGTGTAATTCGTTACAGATAAATTGTCATCCAAAGACTTGTGACTCTCATACGCATTTTGAGCAACATCCAAATCACAATCGTTACCATTTGCCTTTGGCGAGTATTGATTTGGTGACTTTCTTATATGTAGCGAATTCCTACGCACTTCTCTCCCTTTTTCATTTAAAATCTTGTATGACCTTGGCGTGTCAGCAGGTCCCAAAACCTTACCCGACTCCCAACCATCACCATTATTAACCGTAATATTTTGTCCCGGTTTAAAGGAATCCATTTTTTTAACATGTTGATCATGGTACATTTTGTACGTTTCTTGATTTTTAAGAAGCTTAGGTTCAACATTATTTTCAATTTTTGGTTTCAACACTGATTCGGTTACAGGAATTTTAGTTCTTGTAATTCGTGACATTAATAATTGCGATGGTGTAGCGTCAAGCCCAGCTATTGGTGAATTTCTATATTCTAATAAACAAATATCTAAATCCTTATTATCATAAAAACACTTTTTCAACATTTGCTTGGCAGTTTGGACTGCTCTCTCTGCCAATCCATTACTACGAGGATAGTTCGGTGAACTGGTTACAATCTCAAAATTCCAATCAGACGCGAAATTTCTAAATGAATAGGAATTATATGGCATATTATCTGATATTAAAGTTTTCGGAATGCCGTGTGTTGAAAAGATGTTTTTAAATACCCTAATTATCTCATCAGCAGTTTTGTTATTAATTGGTACAATTTCTAACCACTTACTATAATAATCTTGTACTACAACATAGTTATTATTTTTAAATTCCAATATGTCAGACGCAATTTTATTAAACGGTAAATCAGGTATTGTGTGAGGAATGAGTGGTTCTTTAGTGTTTGCCTTTCTAAATCGTTCACAAATTTTGCAACTCATGATTACAGCCTTGATATCATTGTTTATGTTTGGCCAATAAACAATTTGTTTAGCTCTGGCTTGAGTTTTGGTAATTCCCAAATGAGATTCATGCAACAATGTTAAAATGAACTTTTTTAGTGATGAAGGCACTACAACTCTATTTTGGAAAAACACTAGATCATCTTCTACAGTGATATCATTTCTAATATTAAAAAATGGTTTTACATCATCCCTAACTTTGCTAATGCTATTCGGCCACCCACTATAGTAATAATCTATAACTTGAATTAACGTTGGATCTCTTTTACTAGCCTCTTTAAATTCAACCTTTCTTATTTCTGACATATTCAAATTTAAACTTAAAGAATGTACACATTCAGAAATCCATTCATCATCTGCTTGATCTACTTCTGGCAGATAAGCACGCGAAAGTGCATCCGCTATAAACATATATTTACCTGGACAATATTTAACTTTTAAATTATACTTCAATAATTTAATCTTCATCCGCTGAAGTCTAGATGATGCAATTTTTGAAACTTCCTTATTGGATATACCAATAAGTGGTTTGTGGTCCGTTAATACATTGACTACTCTACCATAAATGAAGTTATGAAATTTCTTTGTAGCAAACACAAGCGCTAAATATTCTTTTTCTACCATTGCATAATTCTTTTCTGCATCATTTAAACTTCTGGACGCATAACATATAGGTTTGCCATTTTGCATCAAACAGCAACCTACCCCGTCCTTTGAAGCATCGGTTTGTACCGTAATCTCTTTTCGTTCATCGAAATTTGCCAACACAGGCGCTTTGCTAATTATATTTTTTAACTTATTAACAATATCGCTATGTAATGGTAACCATTGAAAAATATTATTTTCCTTTAACATCTCTCTCAATGGTGCGGTTAACTCTGATAAATTTGGTATGTATTGTCTTAAATAATTTACAATACCCAGAAATCTCTGAAGATCCTTCTAATTTTTAGGATCTTGCATGTTTATAATTGCACTGACTCTGTTATTATCAGGTCTAACACCTTCCCTTGAAAACCTATGCCCTAAATAAGTAACTTCTTTTACGCGATACTGAACCTTATTTTTATTAAATTTAATGCCCTTCTCTTTAGCTCTCTCTATAACTTTTAGCAAATTTCTATCGTGCTCCTCTTCTGTTTCTCCAGATACTAATATATCGTCAAAATACACAAACACTCCAGGCAAATCCGAAAAGTTACTTGAATTTAATTTTTGAAAATATTCCGGAGCCATACTCAGGCCAAAAGGTAAGCGATTAAATTTATAATATAAATTTCCAAATGGACTAGAAAATGTGCAATATTCACTTGATTTAGAATCAAGCTCAATATGATAAAAACCTTCACGCAAATCTAACACAGTATACAGTTTTTTATTACATAAATGAGCCGTCAATTCCTCCAATGTAGGTATCAGTACGTTTTCTTTTTTAATACATTTGTTCAGATCTTGTGGATCTAGACATACCCTTAAACTACCATCTCTTTTTTCTACTACAACTAAATTATTTACCCACCCTTTGGGTTCTTTTACTTTAGAAATTATTCCTTTTCTCTCTAATTCTAAAAGTGTATCTCTAAGTCTATCCCGCAAAGTTAGTGGGACTCTACGAGGAGGTCTTACTACCGGTTTGCTATTTTCTTTCAAACTAATTTTACATTTACCTTCAAATTTACCAAGACCCTCAAAGACTTCCAGATTCCTACTGATAAAATCAGACTTACTTACTAAATTATTAACACTAACGTTCTTAATGAGATCTAATCTAACACATGTATCCAAACCTAACAATGGCTGTGCTTTATTATTAACTACAACAAAATCTTCATAGAATTCCCTGTTTTTGTAACTACATTTTAAATTTATAATTCCAAGAAGATTCAACTTAAAACCCCCGTAAGCCTCAATTACATGTGATGTTGTTCTTATTTTACTTGTATAATTAATTTTATCAAGTACATTCTTAGGAATTACATTTATCTCAGCACCCGTATCCAGCTTGAATTTTATTAGTTTATTTTCAACCTGTATGCACTGAGACCAACTTACCGCATTAATGTTTCTATTCATAACAGAATTTATTACAAATTCATTATCTCTTTCTTCACTATCTTGTTGAATGTTGTTAATTTTCTTTTTTCTCTTTCTTAGCTGACAACTCACTGCAAAATGATTGTATTTTCCACAATTACTGCAAATTCTACCATATGCCGGACAACTTTTAGGCTTATGCTTCCTATTGCACCGCTTGCACATGTATTCATCGTCAGTAGTCTGTTTCACTTTATCACTTTCACCTTTAACACTATTCTTTTTGTCATACTTTTTTACTATGTCTACACTACTACCTTCTTGCAACTCCTTTGTTTGTGTTTTCAATAATTCTGCAGCTTTGCACATATCTACAGCTTTATTTAAATCTAAATCTCTAATTCGCAACATTCTTTCTTGCAATTCTCGATCTTTTATTCCCAATACTATACGATCACGAAGCATAGAGTCTCCTTGTTCTCCAAATTCACATGTTTTTTCTAGTTTCTTTATCTCAGTATTAAAGTGATCAAAACATTCACCATCTTTTTGTGACCTCGTATAAAATAAATATCTTTCATAAATTATATTCTTCTTTGGAATGCAATATTCCTCAAATTTGTTTACTACAAGTTCGTAGTTCTTTTTCTGTTCTTCTGTGAGATCAAATGTGTTGAATACTTCAACCGCTTCTTCACCTATAATGTTCAACAATATTGCTACTTTTACTTCCATATTTTTTTTTCATTTTCTGTTGCTAGCATATATATTTCAAAATTTTGTCGAAATTTCCTCCAATTTTCTGCAACATTATCATTTAAACTCAAACTTTTAGGTGCTTTAAACGAATCCATTTTTATACTGTGATTCTTAACCTCGAAAAAAAATTTTTTTTTTAGTTTAGTTTAGTGTTGACTGCGCCATGTAATATGGTTTGTGTAGGTAGCAGGTGAAGATAATTATAACACAATCATAAATAATAACCACTAGAGGTTCTTTAATCACTATTTATTATTTTAATAAATACATGCTCTTTACATGTGTCTAATGTCTTAACTTACACTTGTAGTAGTCCAACTGCCCGTCAGATGTCACTACTATTACAGGTGAATAGGGGGGTTGAGGAACCACAGGGATGTCTTTTGATGTCAAAAACTCCATGATGGAGATGGCCGTGTGACATAGACCGTTATCATGATAGGGTATCTACTTGTCTGCAATGCCAGGTCTCACACGAATCACCCTTCTTCTGAGCCTTTCAAGGACACCCTTGGTTGGCTTGGTTAACAGTTTGCCCTGGAGGTACAAATTTTCTGCGAACAATACCGCTTCGATTTGCTCATTCGAGCTTTCTTCGGTTGGGGAGAATTCTCAGTGTAGCAATACTGGCTTTGCCGCTTTGTCTCGCATTCGTATTAAAAAATCTAGGTTTCAACACATGAATGAAGAATTCGTTCAATAAGATCAAGGCACGCGTTTTCTCGAACGTCCGTCTGCTCAATTGTGAGGTTTTTAGGCACCATTTTGGCACAGATCTTTCGCATGTATAAATCTGCATTTAAATTTTGATGAACGGTGAAACTGTTCAATTGTAACTGGTCACGTGATTCTTATTATTAAACGACGGTCTGATCTCACAAGAGCCATCACATGTTCGCTGTTTTCGTTGGTTTTTGAAGTTGAAGCCCTCCCTGAACGAGGTTCATCATCCACCTGTTCTCGCCCACCCAAAACTGATTAGTGCCAGCGAAAAACGTGTGCTCTTGATAAGTAATGTTAGGCCTGCTTTTTAAAAGTTATACTCGCGCATTCCGCAAATTTGACATAAAACTTAATGGCATAACGTTACTTCAAATTTCGCAGTTCAATTCTGTGTGACACACAACAAAAACACAACTTCACTAATAGCGCTCTCAGAATTCACGTGATGACACATGCCTAATGTGGGAGAAGAACTACAGCGTTGCCAGATCGCTCACAATGGTGCCAGTCTCATTATATTTCTAATACACCTCGTATGATCAAATTGATTTTAAAAGAAGAACAGTTTTAGTTGATATGATCATAACATATAATATTACTCCATTTTAAAAAGTAAACGGAACATCACTTACCTACTGGTTTTTAACACAACTAAACGGTCGCAAGCGACATTTTTCCCGCCAAGAGGATTCAGTAGTTCTGTAGTACTCTAATGACTACAGACCGGACATGAAAGGCCGATGACTCATCGCTCACGGGCGCACTATTGAAATTTTGTATTTTTAAAAAGTTTTTAATTTTATTTATATAATTGGATAACAAGTGGGTGGTGATATATAAAATACAAAATACTTTATTATTTGTTCATTTTGTAGTTCAAATCGAGTAAACTTTCCGTACTTTATTTATCTTACGAAATATAATAAATTTTAAAAAAAGCCCGACTTTTTGCTCTTCGTTTTCTGGACGAAAACAGTTGGTGCAGTTCACCATATGAATAGTGCTATTCAGTAACTGCGTGATATTGTACAATATTTCTTTTGTCCGTCGTAATTTCGGCCCCGTAAGTCCGGTCTATACTAATGACGCTGGCGACCACAAACAAAATATCAGTTTGACTTATTCAAAAAAAGTCGATCAGTTTTGGTGTGGGGAGGAGCAGAAAATATTTGGAATTTGTAAGACAAATGTGCAATATGTGATGTCTTAACAGTTTTTAATATTTAGTGGTAGTGCCAATCATTTCTATTACGTTTATCATTCTTCTCTTCATTGATACAACTGCATTCTTACTTGTTCAACTCTATCCAAGGGCTCTCCACAATTCTTCTCTATTTCTGGGAACCATTTTCCATTAACGAATTTTCTCCATTATTAAACCCCATACTTTTTCCACAGGATTTATGTCTGGGCTACACGAAAGCCACTCTAATACGTCAATATTACTGACCTGTAACCAATCCTGCACTGTTCTGCTAGTATGAATGGGACAGTTGTCTTGCTGAAAGACGAAATTTTCATCGATAAACCTTTCCGTTACTTTTGGTAACATAGGTTTTCTACAATTTCTCTATAAACTACAATAGGCAGCCTTTCGTTAATTTTGAAGCATGTGGCCCTTACCATCCATGCTAATCAAGGCTCATACGTTTACTAAGAACTTTCCACTGGTGTGCAATTTATGTTAATATCTTTCAATATATCTTTTATTTCTTGGTCTATACACACGGATTCTGCCATCATAACAATACTTGAAGAGTTTTTCTTCAGAAAACACAAGTCGGGACCTTCATTCAAATGTTGAAGTACAAATCCATCTCTGTTTTCTTTAAGTGCTTCTGTTAAGAAGGGCTTTCTGGCAGCACTCTTGCTAGACAAGCCAGCTGCTCTTATTTTCAACAGGCAGTTCTTATTAAACCAGAGAAATTTACAATTTGGCGAGCCTCCACGGCGTTAGAAAACGGATTTTGGATGATGTGGTCAACCAAAGCTGCATCCTCTTCGTCTTTTGTTACTTTAGGACGCCCAGGCGTAATAGCGCGTACTACTCTGTGGTAGAGTGACGACTTCTTTTTTATTTTTGAAATGCAACTATGGCTTACATTTAGTTTTGCCGCAACGCTCCCCAGGCTCCAATCTTCCTCCAATTTGCTGATGGCCCAAATTCTTTGAGCTCCTCTTAGATTTCTCGGCATTTTAAAGTTTACTACAAAATATTGACGTAAAATTGAAACAATTATTGTCAAAAGTGATATTTTAGTAACATTGTCAAAGTGACAAACAATTTAAAATAGAAAATTCTTGGTGTTTCTAAATTAATGGCCACCACCGTACCTAATGTTATCAGTTATTATCAAATTGATCTCAAAAGAAACGCCTGTCATGAGATATTTACTGTTTACGGTTATAGTTACAGAGTACCAAAAGCACCTAAATATCCTGAAAACAAGTTAATTGAAAAATTGGTTAGGAATCACAATAGACTTATTACTGCGAATATGAAAATTTTTGTTAATTTAAGTGTGAAAAAGGTTGACTTACTTGAGACGTCCTTTATTCTTAGCGTGAGGCATTTTTAATTTGTTAACAAAGGATTTCAGACAACAATTTTGAATTTTGACACATGTCAACTGATTGGCTTAATCTACTTGTCAATTTGTCAAAATAATCTTTTTCAATTTCCTTTAATTCTACTATTAAATTTCACAAATAGGTCTTTGAAGTTTTCATACACTTTTAAATTGTTCTAAAATAAAAGTTAAAATGAAGCATAATTAACCTTCTGAACCGTGGGTCGGCGGATGTTGATCTACTTCTGGTTCTACTCTTCCAAGACGGCGTATTCTTTTGCAATGTGTTCGCCTGTTGTTGACCATGATAAAGATTACTGGCAAATTTTCGTAAAACATTCGCGTTTCTGCGTCAGAACAATAAAAAGTGTCACGTATTGCTGCTGATAGTATATGACTAACAAACTTACGGAGTGTATTTTTCAGCATCGCCAGAAGCTAGTGATATCGTTGGTACTTCTGGTACGTTTTGGGAAGCATTCTTTTCTTGTTCATTTTTAACGGACATAACGATTTTATAACTTCTATATTAAAAAAAACTATATTGACAATGTTGTAACTCAGATCACCTGGTATTAGACGGCTGTCCCTCCAAGTTTTCCTGTCTAAAAACTATTAAATCATCGCGTACTGAAACATCAAATTTTAATTGATTGGTTATAAAGAAGAACTATGTACATATATTTTACTTACAGATAACATTAAGATCTTCGCGGTCATGTTCCATAATATAATAAAAATTAGATTTTCACAAGATTTATTTCAATTTTAAGAAAAATATGTGCATATACATACGCCAAAATGTTACTGATTTTAATTAGGTTTAAATGTGTAAAATATATGTATGTTTTATTTAATAAATGTCAGTGTAGAATATTGACATTTAGTGTAAAGTTAATTTGACGGTGTTGCTTGAGAGGTTGTTTTGTTTTTTGCAAGCTGGGATTATGTTTTGATCATAGAATTTGCGGTGAACTATTTTACCTTATAAAAATCTTCGTTATAATTTATAATGCAGATTTCATTTAAAAAATATACGGTATAACTGTTTTCCTACGAGTAAAGAATAGAACAGGAGAGAGTCTTCTTAATAATAATATTTGTCCAAATGTGATAACTCAATATGGCCGCCTCAATTCATAGAATATGTATGTTACATGTCCTACGAGTAAAGAATAGAACAGGAGAGAGCATAAACATTGTGGGGAAATAGGTATTTTTTAGACGGAGTTACCAGTTTCGATAGGTCAGTTATGTCCAGTTATGTCAAAAATGACATTTTAGTGTTTCGATAATGGTCAATTGTGTGGCACTAATACACTCACGATATTTCTTTAATTATTTTTGGACTAACAACCTATTTTAAATGATTATCGAGATCACAGGAAGTGTACATATACCCTATACAAAATATTTATGCACGCCTAGGCATTGCGGCGGCCATATTGAGTTACCAAATTTGGACAAATATTATTATTAAGGAGACTCTCTCCTGTTCTATTCTTTACTCGTAGTACATGTCAGATGTAGTGTCAGATAAATGACAAGTTATTCAAAATACTCATTTTATAAACTATGATTGGTCAATATTGCCATAACGACTTGCCTTAAAGTGGTATCTCCGTCTAAATAATACCTATTCCCCCACCAGTTTATTATCTCTCCTGTTCTATTCTTTCCTCGTAGCTATTTTCGGTACGCTATTACTGAAAATAAGGAGCCAATCATAATTTAGATCCGTATGATATTTGTCCCTGTGCACAGCTGATTTAACTGCCACAGTTCACTAGTTTGCAGTAATGTCGGATTATGTGTATGTGTGTCAAAAAATCTAAAAAATGAAAAATTACTCAATTCAATTATTGGTTGATCCAGAATCTAGCCAAACGTATCAAGCCGGGCTTGACCCAGAAGATGCTGCGCGAGCTAAATCTGGTGAGAAAACCATAGTTCAATTTCTTATTTCTTTACATGTATACAGGCTGCGCTACCGAAAACAAAACAGATTGAATATCTCGAAGGAGAAAACTTTTTTGATTCAAGGGAGACACCCTTCCATCATATATTCAACTGTGATACGTCATATTTCTCAGTATGAGTTTAGAATGGGAACCCCCCCCCATTCAAGAGCAAAAAAGGAAACAATTTAAATTTACCGATAACGAAAGGATCAAATGTATTAAGGAACTATTTGCGATTTAAGCTGAAAACAATATAGAAACAGAAGAAGCATTATGGTCTAAATTGCACCAAATTTTAATGTATGACAATCCTGATAGATTTGGTGTTTGCAGTTTACGATTACTAAAAGAATATATGGTAGAACAAGTAACCAAATATCGCAAGTATGATTCAAATGAGGCAGCTGAATCTGGGAAAGAAAGACTGGGGAGATAGTATGAAAGAACTAAGTTAACAAACAAAAGAATCCTGTGGGTCGGCCGCGAAAAGTGTTAATTTCACAGGAAAAGCTGAATGTGGAATTGGCAAAACAGATCCGGGATGCTCCGATGAAGACTTTATGCGACATTGGTAATCCCAGGGAGAAATAAAAGGTAGAGAACGATGAAAGAATATTGAACGACAGTGCTGGCAGCAGTGTTAGGTCAAGAACACCAATTTTGAAAACCCAGCCTGCAGCATATAGTGCTAAAAAGAAGACTCCCAAAGAGTCATGTGTTTCCTCATATTTGGCAGAAAAAGTTAAAATGGACAATGATCATAAAAGAAGAGAAATAGAGTTAAATGAAAGAAAGCATTTAGATAAGATCAGATTACAAGAAGAAACAGCTGTTTTGTTGTTGTGATAAGTGTGAAGCATGACAGCAAAACGGTTATTTTGTATTGGAAGGTGTGATAAAATGAAGAATTCGTTGGAGAAATTCACGAAAGTGACATCATATGATCCCGAATCTGACCACTGCTACATCTTTTTGTAAATAAAGACGATGATGTAAATAATGCAGATTTTCAGTGTACACTGTCATGTTGTTCATGCACTCACTTGTCAACATAACCTACATCTGTCAAATTAAGCTTAATGTGCACCAACAATCCGCAAGTGCAATTTCGGCCAATTACGTTACGTTATAATGTAAGTACAAAATGGTCATCTAACGTAAAGAAAAATATACACCGCAACCTCTCTAATAGATAACTTATACATAGTAGATGGGTAACTAAACTCTATAGGAGGGAAGTCGCAAATTATTGTCCCTAACATAGAAGCAATCAACAGAGAAGAACAAAACAATTTTATTTTTCAAAATAATACTCAGTAAGGTTAATACATTTTGTGTGTTTGTTTTCTTATTTTCAATTATATGTTTCTTTTTGTTGAATCCCCTTATTGTTTTATCTGCTTCCATCTCTAGCTATGCTAATTAATTAGTTAATAAATGGCGCATCTTATTTATATTGTACATTATTACCTAGTTTTTAAAAGTACACAAGAAAACGAGAAATCATCTAATTCAGTAACTTACAGAGTAACACGGAAAAATGACAGTCTTCCTATACATAGTATAAGAAAGTAGTACTGCGATGAAAATTTTCGACCTCAAGATTTTTGTAGATGTTCATGTTCTAAAGTCAACAAAGTTATCAATTCCAAATTTTATATTTACGAATATAATCTCCCTCTTGAGATCTGATTAGATCTTCAGTAAAATCGGTAAACCGGAAGTGGTAGTTACATCAGTGAAAAACTCAAATTTTACCAATATTTGGGCAACTACTAATTTTGAACTAGGTTAATAAGAATTCAGTTGTACTGAAAAGTTAATTTAAGAAAAATTTTATCAAAAAAGTGTTTAAACTTCTTATCGGAAGTAGGTCTTTTACTCTTATCGAAAATTACTTTTTTGGTAATATTTCGCAAGTCATGCTTTCTAGTCAAATTCATTATGAGTATAAAAGCATTTAAAACTTGACTTGCAATATTTTTGTAAAAAAAGTTTCAAAATTCGTCCGGAAGTAACACTTTTACCCTTATCGAGTAGCTCGTTTTGCAAATATCTCGCAAAGTAGGTATGCATTCTGTTGAGATTTATTAAGAAGTACTTAGAATAGGATTTGAATAATTTTTGCATAAAGAAAGTTTTAAAATTTGGACCTAAAGTAACACATTCACTCAGGGGTTTATTTTTTTAAGAAAATAAAAGTATTTAGAACTTACTTTAGAACAACTTTTGTATAATTTGGTAGGCATATACATATACTTATAAGAAAGTTGTGTGGTGCCCACATTTCATTTTTTGCATATCATTTACCTAGATACATAGAACCTAACTCTGCAATACTTCCCACGAAAATTAAGTTCACTTTAACGACAATGAATTTCATTTTAGTATGTTTGTGTGCTTATTTTGCTGATTTTGTTGTCGTCTTGGAAGACTATATAGTTTAATTATTAATAATAAATTATTATTACAGTTATAAGAAAGTAAAAAGATTAGGACGTTAATAGCTTTAAATTTTCTGCACGACTAAGCGATAAATTAATTTTGTGCATCCATTATCATGGATCTCTTAATGATTACTAATAAAGTGCTGCTGTTTTAATTGTATTACATCATCAATTATTGTTTCAGCTGTACATTATTACTTTAATCATTGAGTGAAGTAGGTATATTTACAGTAAGAATTAAGATATAGGAAAATATTTAATTCTAACTGGTGTAATTTTTCATATAAGCAATATATTTCAAAATACAGGAACGTACATATTACTGTTATATATGTTATTATTTGTGTTAGTGTGTCGACTTATTAGTGAGAGAGTATAACAACATATTTGCATATCATCATGACGTAATAGGAATGAGTTTATATTTTCTATAAGTAGTTACATAAGAGACATCTTATAAACAAACCGCACACCATAGTAAGATAACCATTATCTAGTTATTATAAAATCGGTATCTCGTATTATAAATAAACACGTATTGCCGAAATTACATTTAAAGTCGACAAAACTCTAGATTGAACAACTACTTACAACAAATA
Source organism: Amphimallon solstitiale (assembly GCA_963170755.1). Taxonomy (NCBI): domain Eukaryota; kingdom Metazoa; phylum Arthropoda; class Insecta; order Coleoptera; family Scarabaeidae; genus Amphimallon; species Amphimallon solstitiale. The sequence goes on from OY720675.1 coordinate 8,686,289, forward strand.
AATTAATAACCTCTAAAAATGACAACTGAAAAAATTGCTATCGTAAGTATATATTCTGGAATGATCAATTCATTTTATTTTGAATCATGTCTAACAAATTATTATTTATTATTGTTTAGGTAACTGGAGGTAATAAAGGTATCGGTTATGCTATTGTTAAAGGTATGTGTGAAAAATATGCGGGGAAAGTGTATCTAACATCCCGAGACGTTAATAGAGGTGAAGAAGCCGTTGCTAGCTTAAAAAAATTGGGCCTGAATCCATCCTATCATCAATTAGACGCTGACGACGAGGCTAGTGTTAATAGGTTTAAAGAATACCTGACGAAAAATTACGGTGGAATTGATATATTAATAAATAATGCAGGGATTGCGTTCAAGGTATGCTAATATTATATACAGAATAGGTACATACAGGCTGCGCTACCGAAACCGATTGAATATCTCGGAGTAAACTTTTTTAAAAAACGTAAAAACAGCTCAATTTTTGATCCAAGGGCGACACCCTTCCATCATATCTTCAACTGTCATTTTCCTCCCCTCCATCACTCTAACCATTGCAATTTACATAGGGAAAGTACTAAATACGATACATCATTGAAAAGGTATTGTACGGAGAATTCAGCAAAGTGATTATCTGTTGCCCTATTTTTGATTTTAGCGCCCTCTAGCGGGATAAAAACGGTTACGTATTCCAAAATGTGACACATCATTTCAAAGCTAATTTTAGTAGTAAATTAATGCACAATTGAAAAAATATTAACTTAAATAATTGAAAAACCTTGCAGAGCTCTAATATTAAAAACTACGAACTTAATTAGTTTACAATAGACGCTGACAGTCTGTACTTGACAATGATGACAAATAAATGTCATAAATATTACGCATTTAGTTGTTAATAAAATTAGCTTTGAAATGATGTGTCACGTTTTGGAATAAGTAACCGTTTTTATCCCGCTAGAGGGTGCTAAAATCAAAAATAGCGCAACCAACAATCACTTTGCTGTATTTCCTTTTCAGTGTTTAGTACTTTCCCTATTTAAATTGTAATGGTTAGAGTGATGGAAGGTAGGAAGAAGGGTACCCCCCTTGGATCAAAAATCGACCTGTTTTTGCGTTTTTTCAAAAAAGTTTTCTCCTTCGAGATATTCAATCTGTTTCGTTTTCGGTAGCGCACCCTGTATATGGTCAAATGTCATTTATGACGACAGTGATCGACTATTTTATTTCTAACATTATAAACTAAACCAAGGCAATTTTTTACAAATTATTTAATTAATTTTAATTACTTTATTTTAGCAAGATGCTACGGAGTCTTTCGGTGTCCAAGCGGAAGTTACAATCAGAACGAATTATTTTGGAACACTCAGAGTGTCAGAAGCGTTGATTCCGTTGCTGAGGCAAAACGGAAGGCTTATTAACGTATCTAGTACGGTTGGTCACCTGTCGTGGCTGCAATCGAAGGAACTGAAAGAGAAATTTTCGGATCCGACTCTTACGATTCCGAAACTGAGCGGTTTGATGAAGGAATTTGTCAGGTATGTTTTACACTAGAAACGGTGTGATGAGGCCTTAGTATATTATGCAATGAGCATTTAATGATGGCTATTAAGACACGAGAATGAAAATACGATACGAGCCGAAGGCGAGATATCATACAACCATAAAAATGCCCGACTGCATATTGAATCACACAAATAAATGTAGAATGTAGTACATGGCACAAAAATTATTTTACGTTCAAAACAAAACTTTTATAATGAAATCGACCTACGCAAATACAAGTAATACTAATAATTGGTTAAATTCAAATATTTTGTACAAAGTTATTTATTTGAAATTATATTTTTAAATAAAATATTTCAGACAAGAATGTATTCTAAAAATTATATATTATGAGAGTAACTGTTTGAAAAAGTAACGTTTATGTGAAATCAGTATTCGTTACTTCGGATCTTATCGAGTAACGAATACTTTAGTAACGAATAGTTACATTTGCAACACCACTAATTTGCAAGCACCCGGAACAACTTCGTTTGCCGTACTTAAACACTAATTTTATTATATTATTACATTTTCTGATATGGCGTTAAGAGCTTACCATTTCTGAAAAATGCCTTAGAAATTTGAAATATATATGTAATATTCCGGTTTAGTTAGCAAGTTGATGAATGTAGAAAAGGATTAATTTTCCCGGCCGCTTTAACTACAGCCTTTGTCCTAGAGCCTTATGCTCTATATCACTTCCATCCTCCCTCAGGTGGTTGGTATTAATAATCTTAGGTTGCTAATTACGGCTCACTTAGTTGTGTGTGAGCAATTATTTTATAGGTCTTATGACAGATGGATAGTATTAAAGTCCCTAGATATATAAAGTACCGCAATTACCTCCATTTTGGCGCCAAAGAAGCGGCAAATTTAAAAATCTGTCAATTTTTTTAACTTTACAAAAATACAATAGTTGTCAAACAATATGTTAAAAATGTATTAAAATTGTAAAATAGCTTATTGATTTCTTGACAAAATACGAAAGTTTTCTAATTAAAATTTAGAAAAATATAATTGTGATTGTGATCGTGTCGTTAGCTAAGGAGAATTTCCTGACATACTAACATCATGAGGCTGTGTGTATTGAGACCATTGGCATTTTGGGTGATATAAAAGAAGAACTACAAACATTTAATAACAATTTTAAAGAATTTTTACTAATATTTAAGCAATCTTTTAATAAATAATACTAAAATTTTCATGATTTTTATTATTTATTACTCAACAGAAAATCCAAGTATAGAATAAATGGACAATAGAAAAGACACAAAATATATATATAAAAAAGGTAATACATATAAATAACAAAGTATAGAACTAAAAATAAGAGTAGATACATATAAATATTATATATTAATAAGTTTAAGTATTTGTTATTCATTATTAAAGTAAAGATTTACAACACGGTTTCTTGTCATCCTTCATTCATTCAACAAATTATGATCTGCCATTATATATCTTACTGGCACATCTTCATGGACAATTTTTCATTTAATGGAATATCTGCAGTTAAACACATGTTATGTAATACAGAACATGCATTTACAATAGTGCCCATAAATTCGGGGTTATACCTGCTCCTCTCCTTTAATGAGCATCGAAATTGGGTTTTCAACAAACCAATGCAGCGTTCAATACAATTTCTAGCTGAACTGTGAGCTCTATTATACCTTTCTTCAGGAGAATTTGGTAGATCATCTGGCAGCGGTGTTAACAAATATGGTAGTAGAAGATATCCAGAGTCACCTAACAACCAAGAATTTGTTTCACCCATTAAATATCTCTCCCTTAAAAATGCTTGAATGGCAGAATGCCTCCATATAAATGCATCATGTGTACCCCCAGCATGCCAGGACATTCACATTCATAATTTTTAGTTCAGAGTCACATATAATTTGCACATTTATTGAATAAAACCCCTTCCAGTTCATGTAATTATGATCTTCATCTTTTGGGCATAATATTGCTACATGTGTACAGTCTACAGCTCCTATTACACCACCTACACCCCACATGTTTAAAAATACCACCTTTTTCTGCTGTCTTTCTAGTATTGTAGCAGGAAAATGTATATTTGCGCCTGACATGTGATTATCTATTGACCCAGTAACTTCATGTACAATTCGATGAATTGATGTCTGGCTAACACTAAAACAAAATGCCTGTCCTACACACCGCTGATAGGATCCAGTAGCATAAAATATTAAATTGGAATTGGTCAAGTTCGAAGTGTGCCTGTAAATTGCAAAAAAAAAAACATCTTCACATTAGGTAACATTCTTCAAGTGAACAAGAATATGAAAGAATTGAGCAAATATAGGATACTTACCTCACATAACAAAGCTCGTTCAGGCAAGTCAACACGATTGATAAATGCAATCCATGCTTTACGCCGATCATCATTATTTGATGTTGGTATTCGGAAAAACCGAAATCCGTTCTCGCCACGGTTTCGACATCCACTCAAACAACAACTGGGCATGTTAATTAGCTAACATGTACTCTGTTGCCTTTAGTGAAAAGAAGCAAGAAAAGTTCACTGAGCTTGTTATTAACTACCAACTATGATAACTAAACAATGTTTATTACATAGAATAAATTCAACGTTGCACATTACAACAATTCCCAAAATAATTATAGACATTCAAATAAACTCACAAAGTATTTAATTAATGCCTAATCTGTGTAGAGAAAATAACTCTCAAATAGATAACAATATATCGATAAAATAGGATGTAATAGGGTAATAAGTATTAAAATGAATATCTGAACTATGATTATTATTATTTAAACAGCAATATAGACAAAAGATACATGATCGAGCAACAATTATTACAGAAAAGTCACATGAACCTAACTAAAAATATTGATAGTAACAAATAATAAATGACTAACTAAAAGAAGGATATGAATTTCTTAAGAAATAATGATTGACGAACAGCTGCCGTATCAAAGTATACACTTATAGATATTTAAAACTTCGTTAGGTCTTATCCTAATTAACAAATGTACTATATTACATATTAACCCTTCCGTCGGATTACAAGAATAATACAATCAAATCATAAGTTACCTGGAGGTAGATAATTCGCATTCGATCCTACACGGCATCTGTAGAAGTTCGGGTCGGGCGGTCCATGGATCTAGTGAAACTGTTGCACATCTTCGCAGAGTAGATAAATGATTTTTTGTACTCACCGCCTGTAAACTGACATTTGGCGCATGTGTAGCTCGACTGGGAAATACGTTTTCCCGGTTGAGGCGACTGTAAAAATTGAAAAAAACACTGGCACTTTGGGACATTTAAAAAAAATCTAACTTGGTAGTAATAAAATTTAGTCTATAAAATACCATTTCCCTCCACTATTCTTCACTAAAAGTTGGGGAAATAGGAGTAATACTTAAAAATTCTTCCAAAAAAATTGTGGCGACATCTATATGACGATATTTTAAGCGACGTCTTAAGCAAGATTCAAGCGCCATCTATATGAACAACATCGACATTCATATTGGCAGTTCGGAATTGTTTGTATTTAAACCAAAAAACGCAATAAATGTACTATAAATTTATAAATATAAGAATAAATACCTCATGTTTGCCATGTGTAAGAATATAATAACTTAATTTTAGGTAAAGGTGTGTAATAGTTACGTACATGAAATGCTTATATTAATTAGGTAATCTATCTTAGGTTAGGTATGATACCAATGACATTAATCAATAGTATTTTTTTAATTTAATGTTCGTACAACAAATATTGTACAAACCACTTGCGTGAAGACATCTTCCACGCATTCGCGCAATTAAAAGCACTCGCTTCCTGCGGTCGCTGGTGCTTACAATGTGCGCTCATGCGGGAAAATAGTCTTCCCGCACTTGGTTCGTAAATAACTATTTACTGTCGGCGGCTTCATCGGCACGGTCGAAAGCGGCATCTTAGATCCCAACGAGAGGAGACAGATACCAGAGCGGGAAATCTTTAATGAAGATTGACTCAACGCCCGTCTGGCATTTAAGAAACTAGGGCACTCTAATTCGTCGACGTGAAGAGTTCTAAGCGAACTTTAATTAAATGCACTAGCGTGATGCCATTTCTACGGCCTAAGGAAGCGCCGCACTACTTATTAAAACATTAGAACCGTATAGACTAACACCCGGCCTTTATTAGTGGAACTTACTGTGTGATCGATCTATATGTAATACCGTTGGCAACTATCATGTCAATAATTTAATGAATAATGAATTTATTTTTCGAGGCGTTTGCCCTTTTTATTAGCCACGCCGGCGTGGGGGCAATACGTCAGTTTCCGTTTTCCGCCTTCCAGAATATTCTCGACTATTCCATCCTGTTCTACACGAATAAGACGTCTCGGAGACGCGCAAAAAAAACTATGTGAACATACAGATACCTGGTTTCTCACAGCATTCCGGACAAAGAGTTATTGAGAAAAATAAGTATATACGACTCTAATATTTACCTTTAAAAGAATATTCAATTTAATTTGCGAACATTGTCATACAAACGGTTATCTTAAAGAAATAACTACGTAGTTGAAAATAAAATATAAAGAACGATTCTATTAAGAAAATTGAACAAGCTTGGCTGTGGCAATTGCAACATATGTATTTTTAAATTTAGAATATAATTTGCGTATCGAGAATAATAAATAGCGTACAGTCTGAGCCTAAAGGAATGACATTACAATTGATTCGCAACTCTCAAGTAATTTAATAATTGCCAATATAAGTAATCGGATATTAATTAATATTTTAAAATTAAATTAGTCATTTCCTATGGGTGTGCCAAAAGCGCGCAACAGTAATGCTAAGTGCAATTTAATATTTAAGGCTGCGGAACTCGGTATCGTAAACGTTTAACTTATTACAAAAAAGATTGGTATAAGTTAGGAAGAAATGATTGTTAGCAATATATGCAGAATTGTCAAATGTATTACACCTGCTATTTAAAAAAAATAACACTTTGTTTTAAAATTATACTATCATACTCATATATGGAGACAAGTATAACCAATTAAAATAGCAGCTATAAGTAGGTACTAAAAATATATTGTAACGAAACCAGTCTACATAAAAAAGAAAGGCAAATATTCGGCGCGACTGGTAAACAAGTCGTAAAGCAATAAATCACATGTACTGCGAGGCGACGAAGAGTTTCGACTGTCTCCCGAATGTTTCTCGGCCTATCGAGAAGAACACTAGCATTTTTCTGGTGTGTTCCAGATATTTTGTATGCGTTGTTTATTGCGAACCCGAAAACGCAACAGTATTATAGATAATAATAGCGAAAGAAAATTTGAAATCGATTGAATATTTTTCAAATGTAGTTGTTTAAACGAATACGTCCAAGATTAATTGATTTGCAGTATTTGAAAGCCGCCCGCTCGTGAATTTATAGTTCACAGATTCTGAAACAGATGTCAGCACCGGAAATATATGCAACAAATAGAATTGAGTACCTATATTATAGTCATTCAAGTTATTTGGCATTGTTGTATTTATTGTAAAATAATAAATATTTGTGCTATCCTACAACTCCGTTTTTGGGAGAAATAAATACTTTATCGTGACTATAATGCTCAGACCAAATTGTTTTTCTAAACTGTACATTTTTTTACTACCAAAGACATCTAGCGACTTAAATACATTCGTGTTTCAGGCAGTGGCGTAGCTAGGTAACCAAGGGCCCTGGGGCAAATTAAAAAATGGGGCCCCACTGCTATGAAAACTGATTAGGTTTTATCAAATAAAAATATGAAATATACAAATACTTTAAAAATGCTAAGCTACTTAAGCTCTTTTTTGTGCACTGCAGGGCAGGTAATAAAAATATTAAACAGTAACAACATAAATTACAATTAATACTTGGTGTAGGTTTGGCTAATAAAACGAAATAGAGAAGATTCAAGGGTTTATTATATAAAGGTCGGGCCTACCAACTGACTAAATAACAATTATATTTACAATTTTTTCCTAGCTTTAGTTTTCGCAAAAGTATCAATGACTTCGTTTAAATCCAGGCTTGATGCGGTTTTGTTTTCAATTGCCATTAGCGATAAATGTCGGAGTCGAGTTTGGCCCATATTATTTCTTAAATAATTTTTTATTATTTTTAATTTGCTAAATGACCTTTCAGCTGCTGCAGAAGTGACAGGAATTGTAAAGACTAATAACACTGCTGTAAATACTTCCGTTAGGTCGCATTCTAGCACTCCATATTTGCTCATTATTTCCTTACATAATTGCTGAACAGTCCATACTTGAGTTAGTTGAGGTAAAAGTAGGTGGTAAATATTAATAAATTGAAGTGAAAAACTAGGGCCTATTATATCTGAATATTTTCTTTGGAATTCGTCACACTTTTGTAATAAAGTTGCTTCATCAACATGTAATAAAAATGTTGGTTTTAGAAAATCGAATATATGACAGACTGCACTCATACCAATAAAACGTGTATCTAATTGAGATATTACTGTGTCTAGTACATTATTGAAAATCTCAATTTTAAATATTTTTTCTCGGTTTGGAAATCGGTAATTCATCAAAATGTTTTTTAACTTTTCTTTGCCTTTTTTCTTGAAAATGGGTATCAATACCATATTTTCTTGCAGTTTCACTGGCTTTGCACTTGAATAATTCGAAATCATTTCTATAAATTTGCAACTTTGCTTTGGTCCTTGCTAAAACTTTACTCGCCTCGCCCAAATTGATGTCGCATTTTTGTAAAGTTTTGGATGCATAATTGATGTCGTTCAATACACTGTGCATGAATTCGCAAAGCAACACGAACTCGTAATTTAGCATTTTTGTTTTAATACTCTCTGCTTCACTACGCTCATCTTTATTAGGACTCTTTAGAACTATTTCTGATAATGCTTTGATAATACCAAAATAACGAAGATTTATTGCAGATATCGTATTGAACCTACTGGACCATCTAGTCGGATTTAGTTTTTTTAGAGTGGTGTCCGATTCGCCAGTGAATTTTGACAGTAGATCCCAACGTTTGATGCTGTTTCCGAAAAAGTTATACAAATCTTGCAACGTTACGAAAAAAATCTGTATTTCCACACAACTGCTAACGGCATCATTTATCACCAAATTTAAATTATGCGTGGCACAATGTACGTACTCTGCGTTAGGCTGGATATCTTTAATATGCTTTTGTACACCATTATACACATCACTCATCACACTGGCTCCATCATAGCCTTGCCCCACACATTTTTTTAAATCAATATTTTTGTCGATAAATAATGTTGTCACTTGGTTGACTAAATCTACTGCGCCATGTTTGATGGCTGCATAAAAGCCTAGAAACACTTCTTTTACTTCTATATCAATTGGCTGTCCATTTTCCGATCTGGTTATTACTGCATACCTCACAACAATGCTTAGCTGATCTACCTTCGATATGTCCTGTGTCGTATCCATTATGATGGCAAAAAACGGTGACGCTCTAATTTGTTCTAGTAGATGGGTTTCGAGTTTGGTCCCCAAGCTCTCAATCATTTCATTTTGAATTATTGCATCAGATATCTTGTAGATCCTAAAAACATAAAAAAAACACAATTTCAAAAAAGTCCTGATATTAAACAGTTAATAATTATAAACAAAATAAAACGATAAAAAACTTAGAAATAATTATTATTACCTTTGGGCATATCCAAAACTTGCCGCAAAATGTGATCATATCGGGCGACAAGCTCTACAAAGGACAGAAAATTTCCGTGGTATCCTTCCTGACTTAAATCTTCTTGATGTCCTCTCAAAGCCAAAGAACTCTTTGCTAGGGTAAGTATGATATCGAATAACCTTTGAAGAACCATTTTCCAAAATGATGCTTCTTTGCGAATTTCATTTTCAAGTTCCTTGTCGATAGTATTAGTATCGTTTTTTTTCCAAAATTCATAAACAGCACATGCTTCCGAATGGCCACTCGAACAACTGTGTTGTTTAATTCTTTCTGATAAATGCTTCCAATCTCGAATTCCCGTACACCAAACATTATTCCTTTGTGAAGCAAATAACCAGCAGGGTTGACAATAGGCAGCGTCTAGTATTTTAGAATAACACAACCAAAAACGATTAACTGGCCCATATTTAGAACACGAAACGTAGTACGATTTTTAAAAACACCTATTGTTCTGGTTGATGTCTGTTGGAAAATATCCTGAAGGCTGTAAAGGCCCCATATCAAGAATTTGACGTTTTTTGTTATCACTTAATATTTTGTTCGTGAAGTTTCCCAAGTCATAAGAAGATTTGTCGTACACATTTTCGAAAAATGTAGAGGTCTGTGGTTCCTCCAAACCCTCCGCTCTTACGTGTGTCATGCAAACATCATCCACGTTCACATGATCGGCGGCGGAGGTATCTCCAACTGCAATAATTGTCGAATCTTCTTCAGTTGGCTTCTCAACCAACACTGCAGTTACCACATTATTTGAGTCACTATCAATAGAAATATTTTGGCCAGATGTACTTGCAGAAGGCTGACTAAAAAACTTGTCAATTTTGGGCAATTTTTGTTTACTATCTTCTCTTTCTTGGCGTTGCTTGCGTTTAAATGCACCACTGGGTTTCTTCTTTTTATCCATAATTTTAGTTTTCTAATTTATTTAAACAATACAATACTAGATTGTGCTCGAGTAAGTAGGTACTCACTGTTCACTGACGACGTTAAAAGTAAAATAAAAGGAAAGAGAAACACAATGATACGCTACAAGTGTCGTTGGGGAATCCCCGGAAAAAAAATTATCACCGTTAGTGTTACCACATTTAACGGTGGAGACCATGAACGATCTCCTGCCCGCGGATGTGAATTAATGTACCTAATGCAGGTGAGTCACCTGCAGTAGGTACACAATGAGCTGTAGCCGAAATTAACGGACATCAATATGAGTGGCAAAATCAAATAAAATTGAACCACTATATTGACCAGTACAAAAAAGTTTATTGACATTAGCTTACTTACTCCTGATACAGCATTAATTTTTTAACCGTTCTCGAAAAAAAAAATCTTAACTCGAATTCACAATAAAACGCACATCGATGAATAATAAAACGCACATGAATTTAGGGGAATTCCCTAGGCATAACTTTTGAATTTCACTCAACTGAGTTGTCATGCTTAAGTGGGGTTGCAACCTGTCATATTTATTTTGAAAATGGGAGAAATTTCCAAAAGTTCAGTTCGATCGAGATTTCTGGTAAGGATTCGAGGGCCCCCTGAGCTTGAGGGCCCCGGGGCACTGCCCCGCCTAGCCCCTAGGTAGCTACGCCACTGGTTTCAGGTTCCGCAGTCTTAAAATGACGCAGTTTCTTGTGCTTGTAGTCAATATTGTAAAAGTCATAGAATTTCATATAAAATTTTCTATTTACGAATAAGTAGCTTTCATTAACAATGTTATTTTATTACATGGAGTGACGAGTACTTTGAAAATGTATGTTGTTGATGTACGTTTGCTTGTTTTTAAGACCTCATAATCTTGAGTCAATTATTTTTATCTTGTATTTTCATTAAATTTACATTTCAGAGCTGCCAAGGAAGATCCCAATGTTCAGGATACTTGGGGGAAATCTGCGTACACAATATCCAAAGTTGGTGTCTGTGCCATGACCAGAGTTCACCAGAAGATGCTAAATAACGAAACGCCTTACCGGAACATATCTGTCAATTCTTGTCACCCGGGTTATGTAGATACGGACATGACCAGTCACATAGGGCCCTTGACAATTGAAGAGGGTGCAGTCAGTAGTTTGTACTTGGCGTTGGAAGATCACAATTTGAAAGGGGAGTACGTGTGGAGAGATTGCACAGTCATTGATTGGCTTGCACCAAAATTAGTTTCAATGTACTAATTTGTTTTCTTTGTTATTTTTTTATTATGTGAGACTTTTATTGTTTATTGTCTGCTAAATAAAATCTTTATAAACATATCTTTCATCTAAGTTTATTGTATTTAGTCCCTGCGTATATCCAGCACCAGAATAAATTTCATCTAGCAAATAAAGTAACGTAAAGTTGCTGTTTTTCCAAGAATATTCTACTCTTATTTTATTCCTGAAAAAGTATTTCCTAGAGCAGAATCGTTTCAGCAACCGACACGGCCAAATTACATACCACAGATGACGAATCAATCATCCGCCGGAGCAATTCTAAAATATAGGAATTAACTGATGATAAAAATAAAACACTTTATTACTATGTTTGTTAACACTTTCTGTTTATCTTTCAACTCTTAAATTATCATAATTTTATTGTAGTACTAGGAATTACTCTCTGTATTTATAGTTTCATTAGCTCTCTTGTACGAGTGCAGGTAAACGTATTTAAAGGTAGTAAAAACAGACTAAAAAGTATTTTACTTGCAATTGTTGATTAATATAGATTATAGATTACCACAAGACTCTTTTAACACCATTAATTTTGCACTGTCGTTAACAAAATTTCGTATTTATTGCGAACTTTTAAATCGCATAAGCCACGAGTAACAATGTATATTGGTGCCAGTGGAATAATAATTAAATAAAAGGTCTACTAAAGGTAACAAACAATTTGCAAAATCCCAAAACTCTCTCTAGTCCACCTACGTTTGAAGTTGCCTATCATCCACACTGCCGCCGGCTCAACTGGAGCTAGTCGGGGTTCCGAAAGAGGGTAAACTGAAATGCCGCCACTCTACGTTAAGATCTGTCAAGTTCAACGAGTAAGAGATCACTAGATGACTTGATAGGTAGGGAAGTAAGGTCAAAAAGTTAATTGATATTTGAATCAGAACTCAAACTAATCAAAATAACAGAGTATATAGAAAAGAAACCTCCTAACTTCACAAAAAAACACTTGATTTATTGACCTAGACATCAAATGATTAACATTTTTAAATCAATAGTAAAAATGCCAAAAATGCAAAACAAAAAATTAATCTAAGATACAAGAAAAATAAAGAAGGTTATAACAGTTGCCAAAATATTAAGTAAACAATTACAATTAATTACGATAGTATCCACTATTGAAATGTTGTATTTTGAAAGAGGTTTTAATTTTATTTATATAATTGGAAAACAACTCATAAAATACAAAATACATTATTATTTGTTCATTTTGTTGTTCAAGTCGAGTAAAGGAGTATTAATATTCACTAGCAATACTTTCTCAAGGTTCTCTTCTGTAAGACTTGTTCTCTTTGAATTAAGTACATCCTTGTAGATAGAAAACGTCCTTTCTACATCGCAACTGGTTATAGGTGCGTACTGGAAATATTCATTTATTTCAGCGTATTTAGCAGTTTGATTTTGTGTCATTGTCCCCATACACAATTGCCACAATGTTATTAAATCTGGATTTCTATTAAAAACTGCGTCTAACTTTTACCGAAGGCCACATCCGAAGTCACTTGGAATACTTTTGAAATTATTAATAGCCACATCTAATGTGGTTAATCCATCTTTTATTTTGAGATTTCGATTTTCAAAATATGTGATTAGTTTAGGCAAATTTCCAAAGTGTTCCTGAAGGAATAACAGCTAATTTTTTAAATTTGGAATTTGTGTTAGTTTCTTGCACTCAGAAATACTTCGAGCATCGTCATTTAAACATGTAACGAAATTTTGTAAACTATCGAAATTCTCTGCATAAACACTAGTAGCTTCCAGCCATGTTCTCCATCTAGTTATTAATGGCGCGGGTGGCAGTGACAAAGATGGAAGTTTTTCCCTGTAAAAGGCTACTCTCGATGGTGCTTTTCTGAAAACTTTTTTAAAAGCGGATACAAGTCTATCAACTTCCTGATAGTCGTCTCTGATATATTCACAGATTCTGTGGAGAGCATGTGCTACACAAGAAAGATGCAGCATATAAGGATATGTTTCCTTTAATAGTCTGCCTGTTTTTAACATATATGCGGCACTGTCACTAACAAATAAAAGTATTTTTTCCCTGTACCTGTCGTCCGAATGAAGCATTTTGTGCAAATTCTCGTGAATGGTTTTAGCAACTGTTTCCGCAACAACTGTATTTATAACTTTAGATGCTATTACATATGCGTTATATAGAATAGTTGGATGTAGTACACCACCTATATTTACCACACAGCGTCCTAATATATCGACAGTTTCGTCGGCACTTATCCATAGGTAGGTACTGATTTGAAAGATGTCTGCTAATGCATTCTACTATTTTCGTGAAGCACTTAGAAACATAACATTTGCGTAAGGTGGATCCATCAGGAACATGTCGACCAGTATTGTTTTGGAGAAATGTTATGAAAGTGGGATTGTCAAGTTTCTTTAATGGGATATTAGCCGCCATTAAAGCTTCACAGAGTTCTTCGTTAAAATTGTCAGCTTTCAACGGGTCCAATTTCTTTCCAACTCGCCATTGTTTCACGATGTATTTATCGATGTTCTTCCATATCATATCTGAAAAAGTAACATAAACAATGTTCTAGATCTAAATAAACGATAACTAAAAATCTTAATCCTAATCTTAACAAAATCCAATGCACACTTACGTCGATATAAATGGAAGAAGTAGATTCAATGAACCGGCAGGAACTACTACAAAAATTACGAAGTACGTAATTAACAGTTAAAACAATGAAACAAGGAAACTAACGTAAGGTATAAATGAAAATTTTATTTCTCTTGGAAATATAACATAAATATAATAAATTTTAAACAGTCCTGACGCCGTTATCTACGCCCGTGTATAAAGAATTTTACCTTATAAATTCCTTATTTTATTGCCATTTTTTGCTCTGATTCTCGGACTCTTGTCGAGCGTAAACAGATGTTGCAGTTCGACCTATGAATTAGTGCTATTCAGATATAATGTAAACAACATTATTTTTTTGCTCGGTTGTAGCTCCGTGGTAGTTTAGCTCGCTCGATTCCGCGCCCTAATCATAACCAAGTAAAAACATCTGTTTTATAGGATGTTTGGTATAAAATGGCGTAGTGAGGTACCATCAGCCACTCCTCTTTCTCATAAAAATGCCTAGATAAGGCCACCTTTAAACAAGATGTCATTCTGCTAACCTAGGTAAAGCAAGAGTCCCTTTAATAAAAAGTGAAAATACGAGCGAATCTATTGCCTATAGGATACTGGACATTTTTAAAAAGAATATTGATAATTATCATTATAATTGTTTAGTATGTTACTAAACAAAAGTCATAAATACCATCATTTATATTAAGTATTTTAATAAAGTACATAACAAAATATGCCTATATTTACAAATTTGGTACCTCTTATGCTAAAAATCTTTTGCTGCTCGACATGCATGCATGCTTTGAGTATGTATTACATTGAGTCGGGGCTTAAATCGACTGAAACAAATTGAATAATTTTCATAAAAGAAAATCTCAAAATTCGGACTTTAAGTAACACACTTACTCACAGGTTTATTTTTTTCAGATGATAAAAGGATTTAAAGCTTAATTTAGAACAACTTTTGCATAATTTGAAACGCACATACGTAAAAGAAAGTCGTGTGATGGCCACATCCCATTTTTTTTTGGATAACATTTACACACATACATAATAGAGGTGGGCATTTTTGGCATTATTACGGCCCGGCCCGGCCCGGCTCGGCATAACAGTCAGCCCGGCCCGGCCCGGCTCGGCATAACAGTCAGCCCGGCCCGGCTCGGCATAACCGTCGGCCCGGCCCGGCTCGGGTCGGCCCGACAGCCCGACCCGGCTCGACATGTGAAGCTCGGCCCGACTTGCCGAGCCGGCCCGACTTGCCGAGCCGGCCCGACATGTCGAGCTCGGCCCGACTTGCCGAGCCGGCCCGACATGTCGAGCTCGGCCCGACTTGCCGAGCCGGCCCGACATGTCGAGCTCGGCTCGACTTCCATTTGCCCAGTCACAACGTATGATGTATTGAACGTGCACGGTCAGCTGGTATGTATGTGCACCGTTGTTATCTGTTTATTTAAATATTACAGCAGCGTGTTCGCCGTCAAATAATATTTATTGACACAATAAAAAATGCAAAATATATAAAACAAAAATAGCAACACAAAGTATGTATATATTGCAACAAAACATTGCTATATAATTAATATTAAAAAAAAATTAAAACCTATAATATCTATAAATAACAGTTGGAGAATTGATAGCAGTATATTTGTATAAAAGTCAACGTCAGGTTTAATTAATTCTTAAATAGGTATGGAAGGTATTCCTATTCTTTATTTTTTTACTGCAGAATGGTTTTATACATTTGCAATTCATATTAGATGCAATTTTAGGTTTTCTTCATTTTTGAAAAATATTGCAAATAATATATATTGTAAGAGTTTTGAATATATAAAATTCAAACAAATATCCTATATAAGCACATTTATAATCCCTTACTACTTATTGAACATAACAAATAAAATTTTATGAACATTATTGGGTGGGCTCGATTAACTCCGTCGTTTTTCTAATGTTCATCTAGCAATAGAAAATGTCCTTTTACTGGGCGTAATAGTAGCAGATTGGCTAGTACATACTGTTTATCAAGTTTATATAACCGAGGGAAATACTTTAATTTTTTCCCGAAAATCTAATACATCAAAATTTGGTGTAACATATTCATGACGATTTATATATGTGTCAAATTCATTCTCAATATTAAAACTAATGAATGCAGTTCGTTTATCTGCGAATCGAAAATCCTGTCAGGTAGATGTTGGTAATTTGGACGTTGAAGGTATTTCCTCTATTCTTGTTCATTTAAAATATTTTTTCAGGTCAGGATATAAACATGTACCTGTTTTATGAATAGATTTGATAGCATACTTTCCTTTCAAACCTTTACTTATATAAAATTTTAAATTTTTAATATTTACGTTTTCATTGGGATGTATTATTAAGTAAGCAGATAGATTCTTAAACCAGGATAAAATTAAAACTATTGTGAGAATTTGATCAAAACCTAGTTCTAAGGTGGCTCTATTAAATGACTCTTGTAAATTAATTACATATAACAATATTAGGTCTATAATACACATTGAATTTTCTAGAGTTCTTGTTTCTGTAATAATAATTCTTCAGTTGAATAGAAAACTAATAGTATGGATGTTAACGTAATTAATATTCCATCTAGAATGGCTTGTTTTATAGATTTCTTCAATTTTGAAGTTAAACCTGCTTTTTTAAAAAACATGTCTAGGTCTTTGCAGTTTTGAATCATGACGCAAACTGGATCGGATGCAATTCTGCTGCTGTCTGTTTTAGACAATTATTTATTATTAAATTATGTTATGTCCAGCGGAAGATATTCTTCAATAATTCTTTAATATACTACAAAGGTTTGATGCATTATTTGTCACAAAAACCTATGCTATCCTGTTGAATAACTGCATTAATTCAAAATTCGAAAATTTAAGGAAATCCTTTTTAATATTAAATAAATTTTCTTATCGTTCATTGTTCCCAAGATAATTAAAAAATATTTCAAAGCAAAACCTTGTTTTATGATATGTCCCGTTAAAGTAATATAGTATATTTGCTTGTATACTCTGACCAAAAATTTGTGGTGAATGATATTCCATCCTCGTAGAAAGCTTTATACCAAATTTTATGACTAATTGTTTATTTATCAAGTTCGTTACAAAAACTTAATTTATTTCATCAAACCTAGTTATTACAACGAACGACAATTATTATTAGTAGTACGAGATTATTGGTGTTTTGCCTGCGTGAGGTCAATAATACATTGACTGTACATATTGGTTTATATTTCTTCATTTGGGAAACTAAAGAAGATTATATGACTGCCTATATAACTAAACAACTATATTTCATTCTACACTTAATATTTCCCTTTACAAAACAGATAAAGCACTTGTGAACATATTTTTTACACACGAACTAAAGAGTATAACTGTTTATGTGACGTGAAGTATTCATTCTCACATATATTTGTATGCTTGTCTTTTAACTTCTAACATTTTTTTTATCAGAGTAATATCGAAGACAATGTTTCCAAGTTATTATATTCAACATAATATAAGTACAGTTTTGCAAATAACCTGGTTAGTTTACTCTCTAAAAAAATAATTAAATATAAAATATATTATATATAAAATTAAAAATATTTACATTATTAAAGTGCCTTTTTGTCATTTATTAGATTCCAAACTATATCAAGTTAATAGTATAAATATATATATATATATATACACTTAAACTAATAATTCTAAGTGAGCATAATATAAATGTGTGTAGATTGTGAAATGAAACATAATATTCACTCCAACAAAGCATAGTCAGCCGAGCGTCTTTACCTACTATACACGGGTCACGTCCGTCCGACTTGCCGATCGGCCCGATATGCCGAGCCGGCCCGACATGCCGAGCCGGCCCGACATGCCGAGCCGGCCCGACATGCCGAGCCGGCCCGACATGCCGAGCCGGCCCGACATGCCGAGCCGGCTCGACTCCCAGTATGTTCGGCCCGGCCCGGCCCGAACAACAAAAAGTTCAGCCCGGCCCGGCCCGCATGTCGGGCCGGGCCGAGCCGAAGCGGGCTTTGTCGGCCCGATCCCAACTCTAATACATAACACACATACATAGAACTTAATTCTGTAATATTTCCCATTACAATTGCGTTCACTTTAGAAAGATGTATTTAGTTTGTTTTTGTACTCGCTTATCAAAACCTGTCATTTCACAATTCGATTTGCGTGCGTAAAAAGTCACTTTAAACACGAGTGCGTAAAAGTAAAGTTGGTACTTCCTAGAACTTGATTAATTTAGTGACATTTTAAAATCATAAATTCCTAACCTTAATAATATGCTACCCAGTTCGTTGTTTTTCTATGAAAATAAAAGGAAATGAAATAGAATTTTTTGAATTTGATAATTTTAAATTAAATGTCACTTCAAATAATCAATACTGCCAATTCAATTTTTTTTAATTAATATCAAGAGATTAGTAGTGTGTCATAAACGATAACGTATTTAACAATATGTATTATTATTATAGTTCTCGTACAAAAAATATTGTACAAACTTCGTGCGTGAAACATTTTGCGAATTCGTGTCCATAAAGCGCTCGCCTTTCGGCTCGCGCTTTAAACTGGTCACTCATTCGCGAAATATGATTTCACGCACTTGGTTCGTAAATAACTATTGTGTGCTTATTTTACTGATTTTGTTGTCGTCTGGAAGACTATATAGTTTAATGATTAATAATAAATTGTTAATATTGTTATAAGAAAGTAAAAAGGAGTAAGCGATACATTAATTTTGTGCATATATTATCATGATATCACTGTATCTCCTAATGATTAGGTCCTAATAAAGTTGTGCTGTTTTAATTATATTACATCATCAATTATTGTTTGAGTTGTACATTATTACATTAATCATTGAGTCAATTAAGTATATCTACAGTAACAGTTAAGATATAAGAAAATATTTAATTCACCCTGTATGATTTCTTATATAAACAATATATTCCAAAATACAAGAACGTACATATTACTAATGTTATTATTTGTGTTCGTGTGTCGACACATTAGCCAGAGGTAGTACCTATAACAACATATTTGCATGTCATCATGACGTAATAGGAATGAGTTTGTGTTTTCTATAAGTGGGTACTTACTATCCGTCCATCGGATCTTTTGGCTTGCGTCATTGATTTTCATCCATATGAATTAAATCAACACTTCTGGCTCAAATTCATTACTTACAAAATAGAATTAGATTTTTAAAAATAAAGAACTTATGATGCTTATATCTAATATTTTCTTTACTTTATAATATGTTTTATTCAATGCTTAAAATCAGCTATTATCTACCATAATGAAATTTAATAAAACAATAATAATCGTTGGTTATGAATAAAATTTACCGGTCTGTCATTGAGCAATCCAACGACCTGTCAAATCAAATTCAATATAGCCGTTGTGGGCGAACAAACAGATTTGTATTATTAAAATTTGACTATAAGTGCTCTTATTAAACAATTATCTTATTAAATTAACTTACTAAGGTCATTATTTAGTTATCTAAGTATGATATTGTGTATCAAAGGCTAAAACTTAAGGCTGTATTACACTTACCAAGTTATTGGCCAAGAAATTGTCGGCAAGTTCTTGATCAAGTTATTGTTGACCTTGACTGTTTTACACTTATCAATTTCTTGGCCAAGTTTTTAGGTGAATTAGCAGTACCAATAGTGCAAAAGTACGAAATAAAAAAATTAATAAAGTTACCGAAGATTTGTGTTTGATATTGATCAAATTCACGTTATTTTTTTCTAAAATGGAATTTGTGTTTACATTTTACACAGTTGGTAAAAAACTTTATAACATGAATATTACTAGAAATCACTAAAAACTTGATCAAGTTGAGAAGAAAAATAGAACATGTTCTAAGCCACCAAGTTCTTGGACAAGAAATTGATCAAGTCGACTTGGCAAGTGTAATACACGACTTGTCGTCAATTTTAACTTGACCAAGTTCTTGGTCAATAACTTGGCCAAGAACTTGGTAAGTGTAATACAGCTTATACAGCCTTTATAATTATGTGACCAGAACGTTCTGTATTGCAGTATGTTTCAAGGAAAAAACAGCTGTAATTATTGCCAGCTTTGAAGTTTTCATTGGAAAACCAGATAATAATTTAGCTCAACAGCAGTACTGTTCTAATTATAAGCACGATAGAAATTTTATATTAGTGAAGCTCGGGGTGACATACATCTGAAAAATAAATGGAAGAAGTAATTTTTGCAACAATCTTAACCCAGGATATGTTGTTCTAGGAGAGAGAGCATTTTTAATAAAGGAAACACTAGGAATTTTGCACGTGAATTTTAGTTATTCCAGCTTTTACTAAAGGAAGAACTCGTTAGCATCTTAAAATATATGTGTTAAAAAAGTGTAATAATATGCAAAAATTAATCAGTGTAGATAAAATTGTGATTGTATTTAATGCTCTAATTAATATATGTAAGTTGTAAATGATTTTGTATTTATAATTATTTATGACACTATATAATCATAATTTATTGCTGTACAACATGGCCATTATTTTAGAATTTAAATAGGCATTTTGTTACAGACAAAACTTTAGTAATAAGTAAAATTTATTTATTAATATATTTGAAATCTATTTACATTTTTTAAATCCTAAACTGTAATACATTGTGTGCTAAATATTTATAATAAATTTTTATAATCTTACACATAATATTTCTATATGATTAAACTTATTTTCTTATTACTATTTATTAACTATTGCTTCTATAATAATTAAGTGAAACTATTTTGATAAATAAATCTTATTAAACAATCCTCTGATTATTTTGTTAGCTATTCACTCAGATTCCAAATCAATCTGAACTGGATGTTTCGTTAGGATTTATAATAATTGGCTGAATATCCACATCTACTAAGTGTCTCTCTCGGTGATACCATTTAGTGATTAAGTTATTTGTATGACTAATACAATTTTGCCAGGTATTTACTGTGCAGTGCTCCAATGCTTCAATTCATATTTTGTGAATTCACCGGAAAAACTTATATTATTGCTGGACAACCAGTCTATTATTTCCTGTTTTCTCGATGCAGAATTTGGAATTTTATTTAATACTACACTGTGATATGGTGCATTGTCCAATGCCACAAGTGAATTGTTTGGTAAATGTGGCATGAATTGTATTTTAATCCATTCCTCAAACTTATTACTGTTCATTTCAGCATGATAGTCTTTTGCTTTGGTTTTCGATGCAAATATCAAACTTGTACCTTCAATAAACCCTGATTCACCTCTGGCATGTGAAACTATAAACCATTTGCCATCATAACCTTCTGGCTTTCGAACACTTTTTGGAGATGCATCCTGCCAAGATCTTCCTCTATTACCTTTTGAATATATCCATGTTTCATCGAGGAATATCATCGGTGTTGGAGAATTTGACTTTAAATTATCTGTATACTTCCTCAAAAAAGTTCTTCGGTAAAAGGCTATATCATGCTTTTCCACCAATGTTCGTCTGTTGTCTTCCTTTTTGAATTTAAAACCAATATCTTTTAATAAAAGGGACAAAGAAGATTTGCCAATATCGATTACTGCTTTGGTGTGTAATTCGTTTTTCATGTACGCAGAGTAACATGTTTCTCTAAAATAATTTCAAATATATTAAAATTGTGAAACATAAATGAATTAATAACATACTCTCTTTATACATGTTATAAATAGTGTTTCGTACTTCCATCTTTAAAGATTCTCGTAAATCTTCTGTTTTGGGTTTGACACGAGCTCTTTTCTTACTGGGTCTTTTCCTTTTCGTTGTTTTATATTTCTGATAGTTTGTTGCTCTCTGCAATATTCAAACCGTTATTATGATTTCAAAAAATATATTATATAATTCTTACCTCAAGAGGTGCATTTATATTTATGAGAAGTGCACGACTTTGTTTTTCTCTATCAAAAAAGTCCAGGACATTTAATACAAGTTGTTGAGAATGTGAATTCAGACGTTTCTCAGGCATATCTCTGTAATAAATATAAATTCTTAACCTATAACCAATAAGTTTAGTGATTAGAATATTTACACAAAATGTATTAAATAGGTACAGTTTTTTTTTAGTTCTGAAAAGATAATTAGAAAAGCAATATAACGAAATTAAACCAAAACGCAAAGAACCTACAAAGAACAATGTTATATGTCAAAATTTAATAGATTGACTACCGCAGTAACATGTCATGGCGGTATATTTTCTCTGTCTGTCTTATTACTCTTATGGAGAAGACAACCCCACCTTAAAGTTTAAAATTTCTATCCTTCTCTAGTCATTGAGATTGGAAAGAAATGAGTATATATACATTCTAGGTGGCGATTTCCTTGATAACGCCACGCATTGATGACGTGACCCAAAAGATCCGATGGACAGATAGTATATCTTATATATATTATATTCATAAAAGACGACTTATAAATAAACCGCACACCATAGTAAGATAACCAATATCTAGTTATTGAGATCGGTATCTCCTATTATAAATAAACACGCATTGCCGAAATTACATTTAAAGTGAAAAAAAACTCTCGATTGAACAACTACTTACAACAAATAAATTAATAACCTCTAAAAATGACAACTGGAAAAATTGCTATCGTAAGTATATATTCTGGAATAATCAATTTATTTTATTTTCAATAATGTCTAACAAATTATTATTTACTATTGTTTAGGTAACTGGAGGTAACAAAGGTATCGGTTACGCTATTGTTAAAGGTCTGTGTGAAAAATATGCGGGCAAAGTGTATCTAACATCGCGAGACGTTAGTAGAGGTGAAGAAGCCGTTGCTAGCTTAAAAAAATTGGGCCTGAATCCATCCTATCATCAATTAGACGCTGACGACGAGGCTAGTGTTAATAGGTTTAAAGAATACCTGACCAAAAATTACGGTGGAATTGATATTTTAATAAATAATGCAGGGATTGCGTTCAAGGTATGTTAACATTACATTTTCTCTTATAATCCAGGCTAGGACATATTTATAATGACCGTAACCGTAAATTTATAATATACAGGGTGAATTATTTCCGTGTGTAGATTGTGCCTTTATGAATAAAAAATTTTCGCCGGGGTTTTTTCCATTCATGGCCGCTTAATGGGTGTGCCTTTTAGATTTATTTTGTATTATACAAAGTGTTCCATAAGTTGGTGGTTGACTATAGTTATAGTTTTTTAAACGGAACATCCTATGTTTGTTTCCATCATTCCTAGTCAAAAAATAACAAGATGGTACAGGCCTAAAATTGAAAGTTTTCGATTTATTACTATTTCACTGAAAAATTCAATGTTTTTAAAAAATTACATTTCTCGAAAGCAACAAATTAAATAGCTACGTTTTTGGTAGAAATGTTAATAATAATAATCTTAATTACCCAACAGAAATATTTATTTACAGGGTAAAATACAACAATTAACAATACGGTACAATAATAAAAATAATAATAATAATAAGAAAACTTAAATATGCTATGCAAAAATAAAATGAATACAAATTAGATTGTTCTCAATGTAAAGAATAAAATGAAGAAACTACTTTCACCAGAAGGGGTGAACTGTGTAAATCAATTACAGGCGCATTATGTAATTTTAGCAAAATGCCACGGAGTCTTTCGGGGTACAAGCGGAAGTAACAATTAGTACGAATTATTTTGGAACACTAAGAGTATCGGAGGCATTGATTCCGTTACTGAGGCAAAATGGTAGACTTATTAACGTCTCTAGTGCAGCTGGTCACCTGTCGTTGCTGCAATCGAAGGAACTAAAAGATAAATTTTCCGATCCTGCTCTTACGATTCCGAAACTGAACGGTTTGATGAAGGAATTTATCAGGTATGTACTGCCGCAGAAAGGGTGTGATAAGGTCCTTAAGAGAATTTATATATTTACTGAAAGTCGATTTAAAGAATCCAAACATTAATTATTAGTAGATATAGAAATACATTTAAAAAAAATTGCTTTTGCACACAACTGGTAACTTTTTAAATTAAATGATATATACAGGGTGTTTGGTGCATTGTTTATCAAATTTAATCGGCCGATAGAAGGGGTCATTTGCTGTGTCTTAAGGCCCAATAACTCAATATTAGTCAACCAAAAAAAAAAATTATTTGCTCTTGCAACACAACTCGTGGCTTCTTAAATGGATCTCTATGTCTATTAAACAAGTACACACGCATCTTCTTTTCTTGGCTTAACGCCTGTTATTATTATTAATTGCTAATTTAATATCTTTATTGCTAACAGTAGGAAAAGACGCACCACGTGTTAGTTATCATACAGCTGGTCCGTGCAACTTTAATAATTTTTTTCTTTTCTTCCATAGTATGTAAATTTATACGAACTGGGTGAATACTTTAATGCAGGGGTCTCCAAACTACGGCCCGAGGGCCACATCCGGCCCGCGGACAGATTTTGTCCGGCCCGCGGAGAGCTAGCATACTTGAAAACTCCTTTTAGAGAACATATTTTTTATAGCAAATTAAATTTAGTTTACTGAAGTATTCTAATTTTATGTTGAATAATTATTAATATGACATCTACATTGATATGGTCATGGGCTAACTACTCATAACATTGTTATAGGCTTATTGTTATTGTTTTTGTGATAAGTTGGATAAAGAAACACAGAATTGTAATGAGTAAAGACATGTATAATATGCAGAAAATTTTACTTCAGTATATAATAACTAACAAATTATTGAAATGAATCCAACTAACATTTTATACATTTTAAATAAAAACAACTTATAACAAGCATAATGACATATGAAATATTAATGAGATTTGTATAATTGAGATTTTCCACTGACAATAGTTTGTAGTTGTGGACTAATTTTACTTGTACCAATTATTAAAAGAGATTTAAGATGCTCATCAGTTAATTTAGATCTGTAAACATTTTTTGTGTACTTCATTTTGGAGAAGGTCTTCTCACACAAATAAGTAGCACCAAAAACAGAAAACAGCCCACGAGCAAATTTATGCAAATTATCAAATTGTGTCAGTGGAAGACTCTTATAAAATTCCAACAAAGATGAGTTTTGATATTTGTTCTTAATTATATCACTGCACTGTAGATCAATTATTTCCATTTGAAGTTCCGGGGCTAGGGTTTCAATGTCAGTATCAAAAGGATTCTGAAAAATCTTAATTTGATTCGCAATGGCATCAAAGTCCGAGAAACGAGTATCAAAATTTATTTTCAAAGCACTCAAAGTTTCGATTGCAAAATCGATAGGAAACTCAGTGTCAGTAGTGTGGCTGAATATTTCACATGTTTTAAAATGTGAAAAACATTTACTTCGTAGTTGTGATTGAAACAGTATCAATTTCTTCCGGAATGATTTGATATTAGTGTATAAATCAGGAAGATGCTGGTTTTCTCCTTGCAATCTCAAATTCAGTTCGTTCACATGTTTTGTCAAATCAACATAGAATGCTAACTTCCACAGCCATGCGTTGTTTTGTAATTCAGTAAGAGGGCGATGCTTTTCATTCAAAAAAATTTCGATCACTGCTCGAAGTTCAAAAAAGCGCTGAAGGACTTTCCCACAACTAGGCCAACGTACGGCAGTATGATAAGGTAAGTCATTTTCTCCAATCTCTTCAATAAATTGTCGGAATTGTCGGTGATTCAGCCCAAAAGATCTGATAAAATTAACAGTTGATATGACTGGTTTCAGAACTTCAGACATATCCAAACATTTTCCGCACAAAGACTGTTGATGAATGATACAATGTAAGACTAATGGTTTTAAACCACCGTCATTTTCTACAGCCTTTGACACAAGAGCGACCACTCCTTTATCTTTCCCACTCCTGTTTTTGCCTCCATCAGTTGTAATACATTTCAAGTTTTTCCATCGAAGGTTCTTTTGATTAATGGCCATTTCAACTCCTTTAAAAATATCTGTACCAGTAGTTGTGCCATGAATACTATTCATATCAAGAAGTTCTTCATGCACTTCATAGCTTTTATTTACTCCTCGAATATAAATCAACACCTGAGCAGTATCTGACACATCCGTTGACTCATCCAAGGCCAAAGAAAACCACTCAACATGTCCATTTTTGTCGAACAGTTGAGAGGATATATTTTCAGCGATGTTTTCTACCCTTCGAGCCACAGTGTTTGCTGACATACTGACACTTTTTAATAAATTTACCTTTTCAGGGCACATTTCTTCGGCTACTGCAATTATGCATTCTTTGATCATTTCTCCATCGGTGAATGGTTTTCCACGTTTTGCAATTTCAAGAGCCACACGAAAGCTGGCACGCGTTGCAGCCTCTTGTTCAGTTTTGAGTTTTGTAAATGAAGATTGCTGCGATTTCAATCCGCGCTTCATAGCTTCGAATTTTTCTGTCCGCAAACTTCCTGTATATTTTGAGTAATTTTGAAAATGTTTTGTTTCATAATGACGTTTAATGTTATATTCTTTGAGAACGGCTATGCTTTCATTGCAAATCAAACATAGCGCCTTCTTACTGGACTCAATTACGAAATACTGAATGTTCCACTGATCTTTGAATTTTCTGCATTCACTATCAATTTTTCGCTTCTTTTCCATACTACTAAATCACACACAAAAGCAACAATTCAAATCAAAATACTGTTACAAAGATGTCTTAAACTTAAACACGCACAAACACGTTTTAAGGAGGTACGCACTATTTTATTTCACAACAGTGTCATAGGAACTGACTTGTGGTTGCGCCACTAGCCTTCTTATATATTCCAATTACTGCCATCTAGAAGTGAGTGGAAGACACCAGAACTTTCTCGAACCAACGGGATTATTCTGTACTACAGTGACTCGATATATAACAGTGGCGACACACAACATTTGGCCGCCATCTTGTGTCGAATGTCAAATGTGAATTTGGGATAAAATGTTAATTTTAACATATATTCAGTTTATTATAATTAATAAGTATTTAGTTATTATTAGTACATGAAATATATAAGCATTTGAAATAGTGTAGCTACTTATTTTAGAAAATTAGGGAAAAGGAAACACATTCAGAAATTAATTTGATTTTATTTGTAAATTTAAAAACATGTTATAAAAAATTAATTACATGTACATCAGTTTATTATAATTAGTAAGTATTTAGCTATTATTAGTACATGAAATACCTAAGCATTTGAAATAGTGTAGCTACTTAGTTTAGAAAATTAGGGAAAAGAAAACATTTAAAAATCCATTCTTTTATACGAAAATTTAGAAACTTCTACATATTCTATAACTCACAAACTTCTATTTAACAATATATGTCTTAAGTTCTCATTTGCAAGCTTCAACTCATTACTACAATATCTGAACATTAAATTAACAAATATACATACATTCTTGATTCAACTTGGGTAGAATGTACTATAAAACATCAAATTATAATAGCATACAGCTTAATGCACAGCAGCTGATTTGCTAGCATATATATTTTTAACACTTTTAATTTTCTTCTTTCCTTTAATTTTTAACATAAAATTAATAAATCTTACAAATATTTTTTTACGCATATTGTGGCAATTTAAAATATGCTGCGTGTTAATCACTTGGAACTGACTAATGTAAAATTGCAAAAGATTTATATTTTGATTTATTACGGCATCATAATGTTTACGAAATATGTTTTCCATTTGTACGAATAAATCAAAAGTATTGTTATTACAAAAAAATAGAGAATTTTCTTTGAAGCATTTAATGCGCGTAAACTTAGTAAACTGCAAAGGGCATATTCTTTTCGATCCTACTGTTGTTAAACATTGACTACATGTCCTCGAAGTGCGCTTTATACTTGTTATCAAATAACCGCTAACATTATACAATGAGTTCATCTCACTATTACTTAGTTGTGCAACATTATGTGTAATGGTCGGTAACACTACTGGATCATAAATTTTCTCTTCTGAGTTTTTGATTACATTAAGAAAATCTGAAAGAAATTCGCGTTCATCCTTGTAGTAGCTTCCTTTCGTCACATTTTTTAAATACTGAGACACACAAATAAGTTTCAAATTATTTTTAAATTGCAATGCGGTTGGTATAACTTGTTTAGCCCGTACAACACTAAATAAATTTTCTAGACAATCTTGTGTGAATCTCGATGTCAAGAGGAAATCATACTTTTTGGTATCCAAAAATTCATGTTGCAAATGTAACATAGATTGTGTCGTAACAAGCACACCTGTTTGGGATGGTTTCCAAATGGACTTATATCCTACAGTCATTGTTGCAAATAATTTCATACAATCTTGCAGAAATGCGATTGATTCATCATATACACACGTTTTCAGCTTGCTTAAAGCTAATGTTGGATGACGAGATGTCATAAGTGTAAACCACTTTTCTATAGTGTCTATAAACCAAGCAGTCGTCAAGTATTCTGGCTTCTCTAAAGTTTCAGCTAAAAACTTAAGAGCACTACTCACATCGTGACATACAACATGTGTTGATGCAGACACTTTCATCTTTTTAAAATGAGAAGGCATCAAATCTTCTTCAGTTAGCTTTGGAGCAAGTTTAAAACACATATTTTCTTGATACTTTACCAGTTCGTATAAATGTTGAGATGAAATAATATTTGTCTGAAGATTGTTCTTAACTTTTATTTCATCAGAAATTTTAATAATTTTGTTTGCCATTAACATGTTTTTTATATTTTTAAATAAATGTGGTACATCCGCAAGGATAAAAATTGTTCTATTTGCATCGAATGGATGTGTTATATAATTGGTGGTTTTACTGTACCGACCTGCTGTTATATTCCACTTTCTCCAAAGTGCTTGATTTGAGGCGCCCATATCAGAAGTTATGCTCACTACATTTAAACCTATTTTTTCTGTTTCGTCAATGATTTTAAACAGAATTTCTTCATACACAGCACCGTCTACCGAATCCCCTGTATAATAATATGCTACAACTTGTTTCCAACGCAGACTGACTCCTCCTAGCATGATAACTAATGCATGTGTTGCACTTCCCGTATGGCCAGGCAAAGTTACATCTCCAATGTATTTACTACTACTTACATCATATAATTTAGATGTTGTTATTGCCATTTCATCTAGCACAATAACACAATCTTTACTATTCTGCTCTTTAAACAACTCTGCTTTAATTTTTAAAAAATTAAATACTTCATATAATATACCACTTTCAAATTTCAAATTCTGCAAATGCCTTTGTAAGGTACGGATAGAAGGTAATGGATAATTCTGCAACAATAATTCATCATATCCACTATTACCACAGGAAAACCGTATTTTTAAGGCTTTTTTTACAGTTGGGTATGACCACTTCCGGGATCTTTTACTGGGTTGTTTTAATGCAGATATCTGATCATCATTAAAGACTGATTTTAATAATTTAGCATTTTCCTCAGTTCCATTCTGCTCATCCATCTTTTTAAGTTTATATTGTAAAGTTCCAACTTGTCGTCTTAAATTCTTGATAACATTTCTATATCGGTGGTGTTTAGCATGTAATTTTCTCACTTGTGTTCTATAATGAAGAAGTAAGTCTTGTAATGGGCTGCTATCCCTTGTTGCATCTTCAACTGTTGATTCCGCTTCATCACTTAAGCTAAAAATTGAAATATAAATGTAAAATATATGATCAATACTAGTTTACTGTGTGTTTATAATATACCTAGTTTCTCCTTTTATAGATTGTACATCAAAATTGGTTGAATTTGGGTCAGGATCGCAAATCATAGGCAACTGTTTTTTTTCCAAAGTAAATGGGGCAGTTACCCTTTTTGCTGGTGGTTTCCTATGTATAACAGGTTTTTTGTGAGCAAATATAGTTGGAATTGCATTAAATCTTAATTTTCTTGTCCCATCAACCCTCACATTCTCCCACACATCAGCTTCAAAATGTGTTTCACATAACACACTATAGTCAGTCGGTTTCCAATTACCACGATGCATGTTTGCAGCCCACTCTTTCCTTCTTTCCGGATCTTTTGGAAACCGTTTCATAATGAATTCTTTTTCTGAGGAATTAGAGCAACTAACTGCAGCACAACCTGGCATTGCAATATCTAAAATATAAGGTTATATCACTAAATTTTAAATTACTAATTCTAATGCCATTTAAATTTTTAAAACTTTACAGTCTATGTATATTATATTTATATTTACCTTATTTTAATGTGATAAGTCAAGTAATATTTTATTTATCGATAGGCACTAAACACTAAAACTAGGTCAATAATGTCAATTAACTGTCAAATAACCAAATAACTGAAAATAATAGGAATTCTAAGAAAAAAAAAGTGGAAATAACAACCTGTGATTACACAAATAATAAAACGAAACTTTTTAAACTTATTTGAAGAGTACGATAAAAAATATACTTGATTGTATGACTTGTCTACATAAAAACACGTTCAAACTTTGACACTCGACTCATCATGGCGGATTTTTCATCAACCAATAGAAAATAGGCCCGGGCGCTGTCGCCACTGTTATATATCGAGTCACTGTATTCTGTACTACAGTGACTATATCAGAGACAGTGGTGACAATACAACCTAAGCCCCGCCCATCCGCCATGATGTGGCAAATTCAAATAGAATTTGCATAGCTGGGGATATCAATTTTAGAAAAATACGGAATAATACAAATATTTATAAGAAAAACAAATTCATATTCAATAAAAAAACATTTATTTTAATATAATAATTGCTAATATAACCACAAAACATTACAAAAAGTCAAAAAAAAAGCATAATAAGTGTAGAAAAAAAACATATATTATATATGGGAAGCAACAGATTTGCTTGCATATTGTTTGCTACTCTTTTTAAATACAATTTTAGAATAAATCTTTAGCCTGTATACAATGTATCGTTTGACAATTTTAGTTCTAAGCTGGTGACAATTGGGAATATATGGAAAGTCTATACAAGCAATTTGATTAAAAAAAAAATCTGTTACTTTAATATTTTGAGAAGAAACTATTGATATATATTTGCGGAAAATATATTCCATTTCTACAAAAAAATAAAACAACTCTTCTGTCACAAAAAAAAGGGTATTCTCTTTAAAGCGTTTTATAGTTGTAAATCTAGTGAACCGTTTAGTTAATGGTGTTTTTGAACCTGCAGCATCTATACAACCTTTACACGTTTTGCTCGTTTTCATTATGCTCTGCATAATGTATCCACAAATACTATACAAAGAATTTAATTCACTAAAATTTAAATTTATTGGAGAATCATTTATTTCAGTCGGAATTATTACCTCATCATACTGAGGCTTTGTCTGACCAAGCACATCTAAAAACCCAGACAGAAATTGTCTTTCATCTTCTTCATAGCTGCTATTATCACAATTTTTTAGGTACTGTGACACACAGATTAATTTTAAATTATTTTTAACCTGAAGGGCATTCGGAATTACCTGTTTACTTCTCAAAACACTAAATAAATTTTCTAAACAGTCTTGGGAAAATCTACTTGTTAGCACAAATTTATATTCTTTCGTATCTAGCAAGTGAGCTTGTATTTCCAACATGGACTGTGTTGATATCAATACACCGGTCTGTGATGGTTTCCACAGTTTCTTGTGACCTACTTCTATTTTAGCAAATACATACATAAAGTCTTGCAAAAAAGCAGTTGCATCATTATATGCAGCATGATTAAACTTGCTTAATGCACAACTTGGATGACGGGATGTCATTAAGTAAAACCATCTTTCTACTTGATCTAAAAACCAAGCAGTGGTAAGGTAAGCAGGTTTGTCAAGCTCTTCAGAAAGAAATTTCAAAGCACTGCTCACAGTATGGCTTACTACATTAGTCGATGCTGACACTTTCATTTTCTGAAAATGGTTTGGCATAAGGTCTTCCTCACTTAATTTTGGTGCCAACTTGAAAGAGAGGTCCTTCTGATGAATAATAAGCTCAGCAATGTGGCTTGCACAGACTTCTTTGGTTGGCAAATTGTACTTTTCCTTAATGTCTTCTGGTAGGTGAATAACCTTATTTGTCATAAACATTGCCTTTATGTTTTTAAACAGATGTGGCACATCAGCAAAAACATATATTGGATTTTCAAGATTTAGTGGATGGTCAATTTTGTTTTTAATTTCTGAATGTCTTCCAGCTGTTATGCCCCAAGTTCTCCACAGTGCTCGATTAGCAGGCCCCATATCTGAAGTAACACTCAGAATATTTAACCCTAGACTCTGGGTTCTTTTAAAAATAGTTCTTATTATTTCCACAAAAACAGCTCCATTGATTGAGTCTGCAGTAAAGTAATATGCCACTACTTGTTTCCACCTGGTGTTCGCACCTCCTAACATAAACACCAGAACATGAGTAGCCATTCCAGTGTGATCAGGTAATGTTACATCACCAAACATCTTACTTAAAGAAGAATCGTAAGTTCTTCCTGGAATTATTGCCATCTCATCTAAAACCAGCATACAGTCCATTTCATGAGGTTCGAACGACTCCACTTTGATTTTCAAAAAATCAAACACTTCATCTAAAATACCACTATCGAACTTTAGATTCTGTAAGCGTCTTTGTAATGTACGTATGGAAGGTAGTGGATATCCTTGTTTTAAAAGTTCCCTATACCCATTACCCCCACAACTAAATTTCAGTTTTAGGGATCTCATTGTTGTTTGGTTACTCCATCTCATTAATTTGGTGCTTGTTTTTTGTTTCCTCTTTTTCAATGCATTTATTTGGTCCTCATTAAATATCTGCTTTAATAAGGGATACTCTTCCACTCTGACTGCTTGACTCCTATTTGCAAGTGTTTTCTTCGTATTTCTAAGCAGTCGCTTATAGTTCTTCGCCTTCCTTTTTTCTTTAATATACATATTTTCATATTTCGCCAACTTGGCAAGTAAGTCTTTATCAGGAACAGTTTGCGAGATATCACCTTCTCTTGAATCTTCGCTGTCTTTACTTGAAGTAGATGATATAACTGTATATGAAACGGAAGGTCCAGCTTTTTCTTCATGGTGAGAAACAATTTGCAGAGGTTCAGGTGGTACCCCATCTAGAAGAATACATAAGTAAATATATATATATAATTTACATATTGAACTCGACAAAGAATTATTTTTTATTAGGAAACTTACCCAATGTTTCAGGTGTCATGTTATAAACTTCAGAAGTTGAAAATGTCCTTTTCCTTGGGGCTTTTCGTTTCGGTATCTCAGGTGGTTTAAAAGAGAAAATTGTGGGCACACTGTTTACTTTCAATTTTCGTGTACCATCAACCCGTGTTCGTTCCCACATTTCAGGAGCAAAATGGACCTAAAAAATATATAAGTAATATAGTAAATTCTTTATTTCTACTAAGAAGCATCATTGTTCAGAATAAGCTCTTTGGAGTCCTAGCATAACTAGATAACAATGATAACTATCATATAAAAGCAATGTATTTTTCAAATCTCATGATGAAGTCATAATAAAACATGTTTTTGAGACAGCATATCTGTCATAAAATATACTGATGCCATTTTCCAACCCCTGAACAGGACCCCTTCAATTAATTGTTAACAATAACGTCACTGTAACCTACTGAAATTCACTGCATTTTCTCATTCTTACCTCACATAAACATGAATAATCTGTTACTGTCCACTTGTCCCTTTTCATTTTAATGAGCCATTCCTTTCTCCTTACTGGATTTTTAGGAAATCGTTTCATTAAATATCCTTTCTTGGCTGAATTGTTGCAACCTACAGCAGCACACCCAGGCATAGCTAGTCCACTGCTAAAGCAACCAAATCAATATTATTTGTATTTAAATGCCTGAATATAGGTCATATAACACTCACACGTGCGAGCACTCTGATTACAAATGAACAATTTCCACCAAAACAATAAAATATCTATTGAAAACGTAGGTTTTGCACTATGAACACACCTATTACTTCTCAATGTAAACAAGACAACTTTGCCTCTTAATGGCTGCCGCTACCACGTGACTCAGTCAACCAATAGGAAAGTGAACACCCTATTGTCACCACTGTTTCTTATCTAGTCACTGTATTCTGTACGTGCTATTAGCGCCATCTGTTAGCGATAGAAGGTACTACCTATTTCCGCTTGTGTCCACCAGATGTCGTGTCACGTTACTCCTCATGGCTCGTACTCTACGACTAATCTAGAAATTACAGATAATGACAGGAAAATTAATAATATGCAGTGTTGCCGTTTTGCAGCCTTTTTTAAACGTTGCGTACTTTTTCGGACTTTTTTTCATCAGTGAACTATTTCACTTTTTACCACCGGCAACAATGATAATATGGTTTTGGCCCTCGGAACTTACTGGAGTAATCAGTATGGCCCTAAGGCTGGAAAGTTTGGAGACCCCTGCTTTAATGTATGAGAACTGTAGATCTCCCACTTTTTCTCAGTAATCATTGATTACTTTATAAACTCTAATTTTATTATATGCTCCTCACATTATTACACTTTCTGATAATGTTGTAAAAGTGACAGAATTTCCTATAAAATGATCTACTTAAATATGGTCGAGTCGCGTTGGCAACCGACATGCACCAATAATTTAAAATGGCGGCAAATTTAAACATTTCACGCGAGAAAGCCCCTTGCAGCATGCATATTTCGCGTTCAATTGTCTATTCTGGCCAATGGCTAATATGGTCTCTCTGAATAAAATTGTTTGGTCTTGGTTCCAGGCATCTTCGCGACATTTTGGGTGGTTCTGGTGTTCCATTGTTTGACCCGCTTGGCCTTCCTCTTTTGTTAGATGCTCGAATTCCTGTAGAGCAAAGCTATTCTGCCAAAAGAGTTTTGAATCCGAGAAGCGGCATTATTTTGTCCGTGGATCCTTGTAGCCTTTTTATTCGTCTATACCAGTGATGGCGAAGCTTTTTGAGAAGTGGGTCAAATTTGTTTCATTATTGTTTTTGTTCGCAGTCAATTCATTTCCAAGTTTATTTCTGTTGGTAGATTTAACATAATTCATATACACCCGGCTACATAAATTCGACTGACTTCATTATTTGAAATTCCGTTTTGTATGGATATAAAATAAATTAAAATGTGTTTTCAAAAGTTTTAAATTGATTAAATATCTCTTCATAAGCTTCTTTTATCTTCTGTACAACCATTAAACAAATTTTAATAGCATTTTCTTGAACGTCAAACGTATTTTCAAAAATTATCGTGTTTTGAAAATTCAGGAAAATATTTCATGATTTTCATTTCCAAATTCCTAGTAAAGATGTCAACTTTTGTTTTAATGTTTTCATGTAACATCACTCATCATTTTAATGAACTGAATAAACAACTCCAAAAAATAGACAAAATGTTTTAATGTTTGAATATATTAAAATATTTATGACAATCATTTAACCAATCTATATTTGAAAATTTGTCAAAACTATTGTTCTTTTCATGCAAAAAGAGCTTAATATCTTCTAATAAAATGACAAGCCGATTAGGAACTTGCGGTCAAGTTCTGAGCCATCGAACATTATTGCGTATATCAAAATCCATAAATATTGGCACTCAATTTTCTCTAATAATTGTGCATATTGTCGTCTATTAAGACTTGTTTCGTTTATAAAGTTGATGACTTTTATTACGACTGGCATTTCATTGGAAAATATTTTTAATTTTTGTTTCGCACATAGAACTTGCTGGTGTATTATACAACGAAATTCAATCAGAAAATGTGTAATATATTGCTCAAGATACTAGGTAAAACAAATGTTTTCCCCGCCATATTGGGTTCACCACCTGTAGTTACAGAAACCATTGTCTGTAGGTCAATATTCATTTCCTTGGATGCAATATCAAATTCTCTAAAAATATATAAGACCGGTACACTTTCTTTTCAAGGTTATTAGTTTCAGTAGCTCTTCTTTGAGTTTATTGACTGACATATCGAGCCAAAACTGCTAATTGTGCATAACCATTGACATGATTACTCTCATCTAAAGCAATTGAATACATTTCGGTATACTAAGTCGTTATGTATTTGCGAACAAATATTTTTTTGTAATTCTATTATACCATCTTTAATTGTATTGCGACGTATTGGTCACTCATTTATTCGTTTTACAATCAAGTCTTTTTCTTTAAAATCAGCACACAAACTAGCACTAGATTCTAAAAACGCTTGTTTTACAAACTCTCCTTCTGACAAAGGTTTTCCGTGGCAAGCAATGCAATGGGTAACAACAAAGTAGAGGCTGTAAAAATTTTTCTTTTTTTGGAATCAAAGAAGTTTTTAAAACTCTGGTATGATGTACGTCATATAGACAGGTGTAGTGTAATACAATAGAAAATCAGCTAGCCAATGTCCACTTGGAAAATTTTTTTCATAAATTTGAGTTTTATCTAAACTGCTTGTACTCTGACTATTGTCCGAAAACAGCAATAAACTTTTGATTACCTCGAATCTATTTACTGGCATGACATTGGCAATTTGTGAAATTCTGGTTTGAGCTTCTGGTATTAGGTAGTTTGATAATCGACATCCAAATTATCATACCTAGAAACCGTGGTATTTCCTCAACACTAGTGCACAACGGTCTGTTAGGTCGTGTTTGGACGCCATATAAACAAGATTGGCGGACAACTTCGGTGAAAAAGTCTTCTGATAAAAAGTGTCCAAAAAATTTCAGAGAAGTATCTAATTTCAAAATTTCAACAAAAAGTAACTCACTGCCACATAACAGTATACCCACTTCATCTTTACTCATCACTGAATTTTTCCAGTTCAATTTTGGTTTTTTAGTTACTTTCCCTCTGGATTTTTGGTTTGCTGGACTCGGGGCTTGATTGTGGAGTTGTATTAGAGGAATGTCATCTTCATCTGAGAACTCGTCATCACTCAACGTTGTTTGAAGAAACTCCTGCTTGCACCAATAATTCTTCATTAGGGGTGTCATCGTCATCTGACAACTCACTGTCCTCACTATCAGAGGCGATATCACGAATGGCACAGTTTTGCGTAACATTTTTTCGTCCGTAAAATGTTTTAGGATCCATTGTCTGGAAGAATTTCATGTATCAATATAATTTTTTATTTTACGAAAATGTTTGGTCAGTGCATAACGTTTCCGAACGGTAACATTCGTTGAGCACGTAATTGTTTCGATTTCCTCATGCAAAAGTTATATTTGAGAAATACAACATGACATAGTAATGATTTATGTGACCATTTTTGATTTTTACTATAGCAGTTCTTACCTTTATTTCACTATAAAAACTTCCAACTTCTAGTTGAACACACCAAGGTTACAACTATAACCTTGCTTTTGTGCTGTCAACAAATAAAAATCACATTTACAACACCTAGCACCATCTATCAATTTACGCGCGTACCAATGCATTCAGTTATGTTACCACGAGGTCATTAGGAGGTAACGAATTGCATAGAAGGAACAGTTTATAGTAATGCGAAATAGATAGGTAATTTTAAAGTTTGAGTTACCAATTGGCAACAATATGCAATACATCATAATAATAATAGACATCATTAAACTACATGTCCAGTATATCTAATAATACAATTAAAGTATGGGAGTAGAAAAAAGTCATTTCAAAATTGTCATAAATATTAATGTTCAAACACCTTTTGACATTTGTCACAATTAGATTTTGATGTTTGTTATAAATGTAATCAAACAATATACATTTGTCAACAATGCTTCTCTGCTATACAAAATAGTAAGTATAGTAAGTATTAAATAAAATATAGATATAAAAAATAATATTTAATAACATTATTTATATATGTATTCAATTTTCAACTAGTTTTTGTATAACAATATTTTACTAGCGGAAGATATACTTAAATATTAATTGATTAATGGGAATTTGGGAACGGTTCAGTTATATGTAAGTCGTTTTCATTAAAATGTTATTACATGAAGCGACAAATTCTTTCAAAGTATTGCAATTGATGTAACGTTTGACTGTTTTTAAGCCCTAATAATCTTGGGTCAATTATTTTAACTGTATTTTCATTAAATTTACATTGCAGAGCTGCCAAAGAGGATCCGAATGCTCAGGATACTTGGGGGAAATCTACGTACATAATCTCCAAAATAGGCGTTTGTGCTATGACCAGAGTTCACCAGAAGATGCTGGATAACGAAACGCCTTGCCGGAACATATCTGCCAATTCTTGTCACCCGGGTTATGTCGCCACGGACATGTCCAGTCACAAAGGACACTTGACAATTGACGAGGGTGCAGCCAGCAGTTTGTACCTGGCGTTGGAAGATCACAATTTGAAAGGCGAATTTGTGTGGAGAGATTGCACAGTCATTGATTGGCTTGCACCAAAATTAGATTCAATGTATTAATTTGTTTTCTTTGTAATTTTTACGTTATGTGAAACTTTTATTATTTGTTGTTTATTAAAATAAAATCTTTATAAACATATTCTTTATCTACGTTTATTGTATTTAGTCCCTTTATATATATCACCAGATAAATTGAATCATCTAGCAGATAAAGTAAGGTGAAGTTGCTGTTTTTCCAAGAAAATTCTACACTTACCTTAGTCTTTAAAAAGTATTATTTACAGCAGAATCGTTTTAGCAAGAAACACGGCCAAATTGCGTACTACAGGTGACAATTCAAAACCATTACAAATTCATATCAACCGTACCAAATTTAAAATATAGAAATTAACTAATGAATCAAATAAAGTATGTTTTTTATCACTTTTAGATTTGCACTTCCCGTGACTATCTTCGCCTCTGTAATTACAATACCTTTAATATATTAAAATGTATAAAATATACTTATTAAATGTATATAAAAGTAGTAAAAAAATACAAAAAAGAGTATTTTATTTGAATCTTTGGTTAATATAGATTATCACAACAACAATACTATTATTTTTTCACTGTGCACTGTGTTAATTATGATAATTAAATAAAATATTTAGTAAAGATAACAATTAATTTGCAAATTCCTAATACAGTCTCTGCATCACCTACCTTTGACGTTGCCTATCATCCAGACTCCCGCCGCCTCGGCTGGAGATGGTCCCGAAACAAGGATAAACATGAAATGAAATGCCGGCATTCTTACGTGAAGATCTGTCAAGTTCAGCGGGTAAGAGACCGTCAGATGACTTGATAGGTAGGGAAGTAGGGTCAGAAAATTAATAATATTTGAATCAGAACTCAAATTAATCAAAGTAACAGAGTATGTATATAGAAAAAAAGTCACAACTTCAAAAAAAAATAACTTGATTCGTTGTCCTAGACATCTAATGATTAACATTTTTATAATCAATAGTAAAGATGCCAAAGATGCAAAACAAAAAAATACTCTATTGAGATTAGAAAAAAACCGTTCAAGATACAGAAAACAATGGAAAAAAAAGGTGAACACTATTGCCAGAATATTTAGTAAACAATCAATGGTGATTACGATAGTAAACAGGTTTAAATAAAATTGAGAAAATTAAAGAAATTTTAATGGGGAAAAAAGGTTAAATTTTATAAGAAACTATTAAAAAAATGAGGTGTGGCCACCACACGACTTTCTTATACGTATGAGCGTTTCAAACTATACAATTTTAAGAATTTTTTTATACAAAACTTATTCAAAATCCTATTCTAAGTACTTTCATTCTCTTAATAAATCGCTATAGAATGCATACTTTGCAAGATATTCGAAAAAAAAGTGCTACTCGCTAAGAGTAAAAGTGCCACTTCCGGTCTGAATTTTGAAATTTTTTTTATACAAAAGATATTTAAAATTATAATTTAAATACTTTTATACTCGTAATGTACCTGCCTAGAAAGCATGACTTGCGAGATATTCGCAAAAAAACTGATTTTCGATAAGAGTAAAAGACCTACCTCCGGTTGGAATTTCGAAAAACTTTTTTAAGATAATTTGTCTCAAATTTAATTTTGAGTACATTTCAATTCTTTATAAATTTGTTTAAACTTAGTAATTGACGAAATATTGGCAAAATTCGATTTTTTCACTGAAGTAAACTGCTACTTCCGGTCTACCGATTTTACTGGAAAACTAATCAAATCTCAAGAGAGAGATTGTACACGTAAATACAAAATTTGGAATAGATATCTACAGCGGTTTGACCGCTATCGTGGTCACAGACAGACACACACACAGACATTTTTTAAAAACCACTTTTTCGGTATCAGGGGACTTCAAAACGTGGAC
The DNA here is from genome assembly GCA_963170755.1 of Amphimallon solstitiale. Classification (NCBI taxonomy): domain Eukaryota; kingdom Metazoa; phylum Arthropoda; class Insecta; order Coleoptera; family Scarabaeidae; genus Amphimallon; species Amphimallon solstitiale. Next base: position 8,726,565 of record OY720675.1, read on the forward strand.
ATCTGCAAAAATCCCGAGGTCGAAAATTTTCATCATCACAATACTTCCTTATATTACGTATAATTAATAATATAATAATATAATAATTGATTGAACGATTTTCGCCTTTCTGGGACAAGGTTCATCAGGTCGCCGCCATTCCATGGATTCCCTTTTCGATAGAGGATCGTAAAACTGAACCATTGTTTCATCCCCTGTGACCGAGGGGGAAACCACTACTGGATATTTTTGTACAGACCTGTGGAAATGCTTGGAAATATTAAAAGAGAGTTTATATTTTATGGGCCAGTCAAGTTAAGAGGATCTCATCCCTATTACTTAAGTAGGGTCGAAAAAGTCACAATTACACAAAAATATAAATACATCAAAGAAAATTAAGGATTTCATATAGCCTTCCGCTGTAGCTAGAAGACGCTAATTATGTTTTGGTTTGTTATATATAAGTATATTTAACTTTAGAATATATACTATGATTTCGAGGAGTACCTGTTATTTTTTTTATTTTGAAATGTATTTTTATGTTTATTATACCTTACTATATATGTTTATACACCTTTGTGTTTTATTTTGGATATGTCGTACACCATCAGTGGTAGTGGTTTCCCCCTCGCCTGTGACAATGGACTCCAAAATCGGTTTTGGGTTGCCTCCACACATGTTTTAAAACGACTGCGCACATTCGACTCGACGTTCACGTTGGAGAGCAGAAAGAAGTCGCGGTACCCATCTAGCACAAATTTTATTCATACCCTAATGGTCATGGAGAATTCGGCGAACACTTCTTTCGGAAATGTTTGTGATCACTGCTAATTCCTTCACTTTCAAACGGCGATCTTCTAGCACTAAATGTTCAATAATTGTAATTTGTTGAGGCGTTATCACTTCAATTGGCCGACCCGACTGATCAACATCTTCCAGGGATTCTTGCCCCAAACGGAAACTTTTCTTCTTACAAGTGACTAAAATACTATAACGTAATTGTATTTTAAAAGACTAAGACTACTTTTTATAATTTATTGTTTCCTATTAATATTTAAAAACATCTGTTTACAGTACCTATCTATACAAAAAATAAAAATATAGGTTACTAAAATAATGAAGAATTCAAAATAATAATTTACTATATGTATGAATTTTATAATTGTGTTTTTAAGCTGATGAAACTTGGACAATGACCAAATCTAATGTAACTGAAAGAATGCACTTATTGATAAAGTGAACGCCCTAGAAGAACGTTTTTGATTCTTGTTTTGAATGTTGGCGCTGGAAGTGATTTGTACACAAGGGGGAGGTGATTATACAATTTAATTCCCATGGGTTTACACTTTGAGAGATGGAGATTATGCTTAGGCAGGGTGATATTATTTTGAGCATTATAAATATGTTCATTCTGGGAAAGAACATTTTTTATTCTGTGAGTATAGAGCAGCATCTGCATCTCCAACATTGATAACAGTCAATATTTTGAGGTTTATAAATAAAGGTTTGCCAGTGGTCTCTGTAATTAGCCTTGGCCATGACTCTAATGATACGCTTCTGAGCAAGTAATATGCTCTCAGCATGTGGGGACGTTCCCCAAAACAGTATTCCGTAACATAGCTTGGATTCAACCTCGCTGGCGTATATATTCCTAACAACATCCTCATTTAATTAAGATATAATTGGTTTTTTTAAGAAGCATTTCCTCTTTATATGTATGTGTAAGTTAAGAGATTAGTCCATATCAGTTAAGAGATTCGTCCATATCCAACCCCAAAAATCTGACCGAAGAAGGGTGTTGTATTTCGGTACCATTAATCAAAATATCACAATGCTGATTCATTACCTTTTGCCTGGGATGTAATCTAAGAAAATTGGTTTTGTTTAGGTTTGACAGCAATTTGTTACCACAGAACCAGCTATGCAGTTTTATGAGCGCCTCGTTACCTGTTAATTGTATATTCCCTTCATCTGCGCCTTTATTCAGATAATTTGGCAGATCGTTGATATATAATATAAATAATAGTGGACCCAGAAGCGATCCCAAAGCAAGAATACGCTTTAATAAAAAGTGCCGACCATGGCCGTTCTAACTTGAATCTATTTCCTATACGATACTATACATTTTTAAAAAGAATATTGATAATCCTCATTATTATTTTTTTGTATGCTATTAAGACGGGCGTTTACCAACAAATAGAAACTTATGCAACTTATATTACTCGCGGGACGGGTAGACGCAAGGGGGTGTAAGTGGAGCTACACGATATTCGGTTTCCATCACAGCGCTTCGGTTTTATTCATAGATAAAGGAATACTATAGATGGGAAACATAATGTATAAAGAATGAGTACTTACGGAACTGTTGATGTTGTTGATGTTTTATAATATGCCAATTTTCGCTTGCCCATAACTTTTATATTATTATACACTCGAATATTATAGGTATATATGACATTTAAATGCCAGTGACAGTTTGTAATTAAACTGTCAATCGCATTTAAGTCTGCGCAATAGCCGACCGATTCCGATAGATTTTCGTCTTCGCTAGGACCGGTAGAGATACCGTAAAGTGGGGATAGACGACGCGAAAAACCTCGTGTAAAATGTGTGTGACAATGTTTACTGTTTAATGTTTTTTATCTTCAAAAATAATTACATAAATTTGATTTTTTCTTTATATCGTACATCAAATGTGCAGCTGGCGCGTAGAGGTCGTTTTTTTCTTTTGTGTATCAGCCTTAGTTAGTAGACATTAATCAAATTCATGCATTTTTGTGGTTATTTCTAAAACACATAACTTTTTTAAGAAAATAAATTAGTACAAAAACTGACCTTGACATTATAAATGTATGCCTTTTGCATCACTAACCCAAATTTGAGATTCTAAAATTACAAAATAAGTTTAATAAACGCGCGAATCGGCGATGCCTTAGTTTTCGATAGGTAAACGCCCCTCTTAAACAAAGTCCAATAAACAGCTTCATTTATATTAAGTATTTTAATAAAGTATATAACAAAATATGCATATATTTTCAGACGAATATGAATTAAATAAATAAATCTTAGATATCTGTAATTTAAAAATATTTGGATGTAATCCAATATGTGGAAGAAAGAGAAATAAATATTTGAAAAGTTAAAAAAATACTTTGTACAGAGCTGTTTACACAACTTGACAAATGTATGTTATATTCGTTAACAAAGTCATAATACCTTCGAAATACAATCAGATTAATTATTATTACGATACCTAATATAAATTATTTTAACTTGTTATTTTAATGAGTAAGTACGTGCTTCTTTTAAAGAAAAACACGGTCACAAACCACGTAGGTAGTTTAGATTACTTTTAATAGCTGAATTATCATATTTATTTAAAATAAGTTGTTTTAATCTATAATTGAACAAAGGTATATCATATGATAACTATAGTATTATTATGTCAATGGTATTTTCAATAAGTAGATAGGTGTCCCAGAAAGAAAATTTTATAAACAAATCGGCTACGAAGACAGTCGAATAGAGTACCTACTGTTAGGAAAATTCACATTTTATTGGGAAATTACAAGGTAAGTCAGCAGTCAAACAGAAGATTATTATTGAAAAAATAGATGTAGAAACATTTATTGATAAAATTTTACATTTCATTCAGTAATTTTGAAAAATGTTACACGTGCCGTAAGTATTATAAATAACCATGCATTGCCTTAATTAATGTCAAACTAAATTTGCAGTCGAAAACAACTCTTACTTTCGATCGAACTACTTATAATAAATTAAAAAAAAAACTTTAATAATGACAACTGGAAAAATTGCTATCGTAAGTATATATTCTGGAATAATCAATTTATTTTATTTTCAATAATGTCTAACAAATTATTATTTATTATTATTTAGGTAACTGGAGGCAATAAAGGTATCGGTTATGCTATTGTTAAAGGTTTATGCCAGAAATATGATGGAAAAGTGTACCTAACATCGCGAGACGTTAGTAGAGGTGAAGAAGCCGTCGCTAACTTGAAAAAATTAGGTCTGAATCCATCCTATCATCAATTAGACGCTGACGACGAGGCTAGTGTTAATAGGTTTAAAGAATATCTGACGACAAATTACGGTGGAATTGATATTTTAATAAATAATGCAGGGATTGCGTTTAAGGTATGCTAATATTATACTTTTCTCTTATCACTCATTAATCATAGGAAGTCAAGCGACTATTGGCTATATATGTTGTACAAGTTTGTACAAGAATTTTTGCAAAATTTTGACGATTTTGCACAACCCCAGATTTTGATTCCATAGCTCCATACTGGTACTGATTCTCTAGAGAAGAACCTTGTTGTCAATGGTTCTTCAGTGGTAATGGCGCATTGTATAACGATACCTGTTGGCATGAGTTTCGTCTGGTGGTAAATGTGATTTGGGTTGACTTGCTACTATTGGCTTTGATTTTCCATTTGTTCATCCAGAGCTCTTGTTTGTTTACATTATGTTGTAATCTGTTGGTAGCCTTTCATTTGTTGCTAGGATAGCTGTGTCATCAGCAAAGGTTGCAATATTAGTTTCTGCAGTAACTGGCACATCAGCGGTGCATAATAAATACAAGTAGGGTCCCAGCACACTACCCTGTGGTAGTCCTGATTGTGTAAGTAGATATGTTGAGAATGTCTTGTTGATTTTAACCTGAAAGTATCTTACAGAGAGGTAAGATTTTATTATTCAATATCGTTGATCTGGTAGATTCTGTTTTAACATATACAACAGACCATCATGGCATACTTTCTCGAAAGACTGTTGGATGTCTAAGAAGGCAGCTGACATACTTTCTTTTCATCCAAGCCTTCCATGATCCTGTGGACTAGTCTATTACATTGTTGGATTGTCGAGTGTTTTTCCCGAAATCCAAACTGGTCGTCTGGAATATCTATTTATGAATTTTTAAGCCTTCTGAGCATGAGCCTTGCGAACATTTTTGACATAATTGGCAATAAGCTTATCAGCCGATAAAATGTGGATTCGCTAGCAGGTTTACCAGGTTTCACAAAAAGGATGATCTGGACAAGCTTACATTGTAAAGGAGAGTAACACAATCTTAACATAGAGTTTTAAATCGGTTGCTAGTAACACTATAGCCTTTCTAGATATGTGTTTTAATATTTGACCAATGATGAGATACCCCGGGGCTTTATGAACGTTAATTGTCTTTATATCTTGTGTATGTATGTGAAAATAAACTGACAGCGCTAATAGCAAACTCTTACATACTGCCGGTAGACACAGAAGTCCTGGCAGCAGGACAACATAATATAAAGCTTCTAACAGGACAAGTCGCCATGTCCAACTATCCTCCAAGAAAGATTTTCCTGCAGGACAATCGCGTAGACTAGTTTTAAAGTCATTACCGACAGTCGCACGTACACTGATGAGGCCTTAAAGGCCGAAACACGGTGTCTGTGCGTTATTGTCGATAATGACACTAGATGTATGTGGCTATGCCAACACATGCATATATGCATACACGTTTTGCGTATAAATTTATATATGTAAATAGTATTCACATCTTAATGTTAGTTCTAGTATTTAACACATTTCATTTTCATGATGAAATAACATTAAGAATCTGTAATTTCGAATTTAAATATTGTTAAAGTTGATTAACTTGTAAGTTGTCGACAATTTTCAAAATCACTTCTAGGAAATAATTTAAGTGCACTTATGACATTGTAATATCAAATTTCACAGTTAATTTGAATTTAAGCAGGAATGGAAATAGTTATCAATTAGCGACACATTATATAATTTTAGCAAGATGCCACTGAGTCTTACGGTACCCAAGCTGAAGTGACAGTCAGAACGAATTATTTTGGAACACTCAGAGTGTCGGAGGCATTGATTCCTTTGCTGAGGCAAAACGGAAGGCTTGTTAACGTCTCCAGTTCGGCTGGTCACCTGTCGTACCTGCAATCCAAGGAACTGAAAGAAAAATTTTCCGACCCTACTCTTACGATTCCGAAACTGAGCGGTTTGATGAAGGAATTTGTCAGGTATGTTTTACCGCAGAGAGGGTATGATCAGGCCTTTAATCCCCTACGATCATCAACAATAAGATCGAAAAAATGCAATAGTATCTCAATAAATAGAAAGCTTTACCCCAGTCAAAATCTAAATATTTACTGAAAAGTTCACTTATCAAGTATCCAAACATTAATTTTTAGTAGTAGCAGCTCGTCAGTGCAACTTACGAATTGGAAAGTAATTTTGAGTGTAATTTTCGAAAATATAATTTATATTTACCTGTCAATGATACTTCATTTTACTATTTAATGCCTAATCTCCTGTACCTACCTGTAGGCAATATAAAAGTTATAGAATTTCATATAAAATGAACTATTTAAATATGGTCGAGTCGAGCTAGCAACCGACATGCACCAACACCTTAAATTGGCATCAAATTGAAGATGTAGTAAGATTTTATCGGTCAAGTAATATAAGCTAATATAATAGTTATTTATATACCAAAACACTAAAGTGATCCTTTATCGAACGAGTCTATTCATGAGCCAAGCGAGGGAGGCGAGTAACAGATGAGTTCGATAAAGGCACTTTACTAACGTGGTGCATATAAAATGTTATCGCCAATTGCAAAAATTGGTAATTTAAAAAATAAAGATATAATGACTTATCACATTTTATGACAGTGACAAACGATTAATATTTAAAGTCATCAGTCATGACTAAGTTGACAGATATTAGCGGCAGGTACAGTACTTTATTTTACAGTACGATAAAGTGTTTGTTTACCTCCGCAAAACGCTATGGTAATGCATCGTTTTATTGACGAAAAATTCATTTTAAAGCAAAAACAACAATAAACAATTATGGTACCTAAATAAAAAATAATGTCAATAAAACGAATATAACTGATAACAAGGTAAATACAACACGTAACAGCTACTAACAAACAAACAGAAATTAATAATTCACTAGCCGAACTTAATTTATAGCAATAAGACGCAATTACAACAAAGAGAAAATACAGAAAACGACTTTTCATGGAGTTTTGAAGTAGAGATTTGACGTTTGGTTGCACAGCCATTTTTTTTTTTAAAACCAAGGGCAACCAACTATTCGATGCCCCACATATTGCATATTATAAACATGAGTATATCCCATTAAAGGGTTATAACTTTGAAAATACTAAAAATAAGTACGATGTTATTGCTACCATTTTAAAGGTGATTTTACAAGGAATATGCTGACTTATAAAAATATTCTAGGTTAGATTTTAAAAAGAACGAGAAGATAACCAATAAAGATCGATAACTTAGACACGACATATTTAACACCCTGTATATTTATTCACTTTGTTCAACCTCGAAACAAATAACATGTTAGTCCATAAATTAGTAACACAAGAGTTACGTGTACGGCATTTTACTCATTTTCAGACTAAAGCTTAAAATGTTAGATGCTGCAACTGTCAAGATTTTAACAAAATTACCAATAAAATCAAAACTAACAGTCTGAAGTGCACATATCCATACATCATTGCAAAGATAATTTGAGTGGCTATCATTATAATATCTAGAAAGTATAGCAATGTATTTAAAATAAAAAAGTTGAAGGTGGTTGCGAAAATTTGGAACACCCTGTATATTTGTAAATAAAATTAGAAAAGCACAGTCGCATACTACATACGTACGTAAAGTCTCATTGCTACAGCGTTATTAGTTTTCATTCTAAACTCCGCCGACACATTATTGCACCACGCGGTATATACCGGGTGTTTCGGAAATGCACGGCACTATTGTAGGTACTTGTTCTCCAGCATAAAATAAACAAAAAAGTCCATATAAACATATGTCTCAAATTAATTTATAACTAAGATATTGGAGCATAAAGATATTTATTTAACAATACAACGTCCAAAAGAACTATTTAAAGTGGCCACTGTTTTGTCGAATGCAACATTCAGCACGACAAATTCATTCTTCTTTGGCACTTCGTATAGCATTAGGATGATTCTTGATACTTTCTGAGGCTTTCACGATGCGATTACTAAACTACCGATCTAACGGCGTTAGATCGGGAGATCGGGATTCATCAGAGTTTAGTAATCGCATCGTGGAAGCCGCAGCAACTATCAAGAATCGTCCTGATGCTACACGATGTGCTAAAGAAGCATGAATTTGTCGTGCAGAATGCTGCAGTCAACAAAACGGTGGCCACTTTAAACAGTTCTTTTGGTTGTTGTATTGTTAAATAAATATATTTATGCTCCAATATCTTAGTTATAAATTAATTTGAGAGATATGTTTATATGGACTTTTATGTTTATATTATGCTGGAGAATAAGTACCTACAATAGTGCCGTGCAATTCCGAAACACCCGGTATATATATATATGTATATAAATGTATAATCAATTTGTTACTAGTTTGTGTGTAATCCATGTATTTTATTAGTGGAAGATTCATGAAATATAAATTAATTAGTATAATTTTATCGTTCTGAAATTTTTCCGGTTGATGGTAATTTGTACTGGCATTGAATCGTTGTCTTTATACTTTGACAATGTCGCTTGCCCAAACGATTCAATTATATAAGTAGTTTTTATCAAAACGTTATTACATGAAGTGACAAGCACTGTCAAAATATTGAAATTAATGTACGCTTGGCTTGTTTTTAAGCCCTTCTTGAGAAAAATTGTTTTAACTTTATTTTTATTAAATTTACATTGCAGAGCTGCCAAGGAAGATCTCAATGCTCAGGAAACTTGGGGGAAATATACGTACGTAATATCCAAAATAGGTGTTTGTGCTATGACCAGAATTCACCAGAAGATGCTGGATAACGAAACGCCTTGCCGGAACATATCTGTCAATTCTTGTCACCCGGGTTATGTCGCTACGGATATGTCCAGTCACAAAGGACCCCTGACAGTTGAAGAGGGTGCAGTCAGCAGTTTGTACCTGGCGTTGGAAGATCACAATTTGAGAGGAGAATTCGTATGGAAAGATTGTACAGTCATTGATTGGCTTGCACCAAAATTAGATTCAATGTATTAATTTGTTTTGTTTGTTATTTTTACACTATGTGAAACTTTTATTATTTATTGTTTATTAAAATAAAATCTTTATAAACATATTCAAACAATTTCAAAATTCGTACCGGAAGTGACAATTTTACTCTTACGAAAAGCAGTTTTTGCAAATATCTCGCAAATTATGCATATCGCAAGGATTAATTAACTGGTTCACTGCCAAGCATGTTCTGTAAAATTTAGTACAGCAATTGTTTCAACATCAACCCCTATACGCCACCATATATGAAATGTGTTGATCCTATGTGTTCAGCGCGGCCTGGAAAACAACTTTATGCTGTTCTACGCTGCTGGTCGTACACTGAGAAATACCTATTATGGGCTCAATTATTAGAGATACCTTTTCAGTACGTGAAATTGATTTTAGCAAATATCTCGAATAACTTTATAAGAAAAAAATTAAAATTCGTACCGGAAGTTACATTTTTACTCTTAGGAAAAGCAGTTTTTTGCAAATTTCGCAAATTATACATATCGCACAGATTAATTAACTCGGCAAATTTATGCATGTTCTTTAGAACTACATACCATTCGCTAAAGTCAATAATTCTAAAAAAAAAAATGGAACAGCCTGTATATTTATATGTCATTAAAAATCACTTAAAATTTACTAATTAAAAATATATACTTTCTAGTGCCTCTGGGCGATATTGCAAAAATTATAGGATATTATATCTGAATAAACCAGATAACGACTTAAAAATATGAGTTGCCATGACTTGCACTACGACTGTAACTAAAATTAATCGAAGAGTTACTTCTATTTTCCTTTTACAAATAAGTACTTTTTATTAAAATCTTAAAACTCATGAATTAGCAATAAGTAAAAATTGAAATAAATTCAAATTGAGTTCAAAACAGTTTTATTTAATTGACAACAATTGTTTCACCCTACTAGGGCTTCATCAGGTGATGAATATTATAATACAAAATATTTGTAGACGTTCTTATTTATGTCTTTTCCTAAATGAAGAGGGGTAGTTTGTGACATTAGGTTAAGAGCGGGAGTAACTTCTATCTTTAATGTAATATTTAATATATATATACATAACAATATGATTAATAATATTAAAAATTTTTGAAAACTGATTGTTTACTGTTATTATAAAATTAAACAATTTATAAATATATATATAACTATAAGAATTATTAAGTTGATTTTAAATATTTAAATTTAACAACGGTGAATTATTCACTTCTAGTTGGTCATTTAAAATAAGGTTTAATTTGTTTAATTTATTTATTTCTAGGTTTTCTAATAAATTTAATTTTTTACTCTTGTCTTGTATATGTAGTATGTCAAACTTGTTATTGAATTTATGTTTTTGTTCAATACAGTGGTTTGCATATGTGGAATCTGTTTTTTGTAATTTATAACTTCTTTCATGTTCTTTCATGCGTGTGGAAAACGATCTACCACTTTGTCCGATATAAGCTTTTCCACACTCGCAATTTAACTTATAGACCCCAGATTTTAAATTTTTGTCAGTTTTATCTTTATTATTTTTAATGTGATTCTGTAGTTTGTTGTTTGTACGAAATGAAATTAATGTGTTTGTTGTTTTTTGTAAATCTGTCTTTATTTTTATGGAAGGTGTACCTATATAAGTCACAGAGGCAAATTTTGATAAGTAAGTTTGGGGAACTATAGGATAAATTTCGGATATGATTTTTGATTTTTGTTTTTTATGAAGGAGATTATTTATTAATTCTTTTGAATAACCATTATTCTGAGCTATGGTGTAAATTCTATCTAATTCTTTATCAACATTAATCTTATTCATAGGAACATGGATTAATTTATATAACATTGAGTGAGAAGCAGCAAGTTTATGACTAATCGGGTGGAAAGAGTTAGAATGTATCGTAATATCTGTGTGGGTGGGTTTATGGTAAATAGCGAATTCGTGTGTATCAGTAATATGTGATATTTGAAGGTCTAGAAAATTAATTGTTTTATTTTCTTCTAATTCTATGGTGAATTTAATATTATCATGCAAAGTGTTAATATGATTATGAAGTGTATTTAACTGTCTCCCCGTTCCTTTAAAACACACCAAAATATCATCTACATATCTCACCCAGTATATACAATTTTTAAATAACGAATGTTTACTAATAATATCTTCAAGGTTGTCCATAAATATTTCGGATAATAAGGGACCTAGTGGATTGCCCATTGCTAACCCTCCGGGTTGTTTATAGTAGGTCCCGTTAAATACAAAGTAATTGTGTTCTAGGCAGATGTTAAGAAGTTGTAAAATTTCAGATTTAATTAAAGGGTTATCTTTATTGTTTTCTAATTTAGTTTCTATTAAGTTTAACACTTCTTGTGTTGTTTAAACAACTTATAAATATTTACATTTACATTTGATGTCACTAATTTGTTTACGAGTATTCCCCCAAACAATTCATGTTCCTATGAATAAGATTAATGTTGATAAAGAATTAGATAGAATTTACACCATAGCTCAGAATAATGGTTATTCAAAAGAATTAATAAATAATCTTCTTCATAAAAAACAAAAATTAAAAATCATATCCGAAATTTATCCTATAGTTCCCCAAACTTACTTATCAAAATTTGCCTCTGTGACTTATATAGGTACACCTTCCATAAAAATAAAAACATATTTACAAAAAAAAACAAACACATTAATTTCATTTCGTACAAACAACAAATTACAGAATCACATTAAAAATAATAAAGATAAAACTGACAAAAATTTAAAATCTGGGGTCTATAAGTTAAATTGCGAGTGTGGAAAAGCTTATATCGGACAAAGTGGTAGATCGTTTTCCACACGCATGAAAGAACATGAAAGAAGTTATAAATTACAAAAAACAGATTCCACATATGCAAACCACTGTATTGAACAAAAACATAAATTCAATAACAAGTTTGACATACTACATATACAAGACAAGAGTAAAAAATTAAATTTATTAGAAAACCAAGAAATAAATAAATTAAACAAATTAAACCTTATTTTAAATGACCAACTAGAAGTGAATAATTCACCGTTGTTAAATTTAAATATTTAAAATCAACTTAATAATTCTTATAGTTATATATATATTTATAAATTGTTTAATTTTATAATAACAGTAAACAATCAGTTTTCAAAAATTTTTAATATTATTAATCATATTGTTATGGATATATATATTAAACATTACATTAAAGATATAAGTTACTCCCGCTCTTAACCTAATGTCACAAACTCCCCCCTCTTCATTTAGGAAAAGACATAAATAAGAACGTCTACAAATATTTTGTATTATAATATTCATCACCTGATGAAGCCCTAGTAGGGTGAAACAATTGTTGTGAATTAAATAAAACTGTTTTGAACTCAATTTGAATTTATTTCAATTTTTACTTGTAAATTATGGAGTTTCAACACGTATCTCCGTCTTCAATCAATTAATTAGCAATAACATAAAAAATATCGCAGACGCTGTGTGTGAAAAATTGTTTAAACTTTAAACTTAGATTTATAGCTACAGTTTAAAGTGAAGTAAGTACATGAATTTACTAATTAATAGATATGGTCTATGTTTTGGTGGAAAGTGATTGTTTCCTGGCACAAAGACATACAACCAAAAATATCCAAATATGGGACTGCCATGCCATCGATGAGAGCTTTTCAAAAATTGTTAACGATTTGAAGAAATTGGCAATATTCCCTATGAAAAACGAGCCGTGTTACTGCTGCCGTAGAAAACGCAGATGCACAAAAGGTTCTTTTGTTAAGCGTTCAAGAAAATTCTCGTACACTCGTATGTAAACTTTCTAGAGTCATTGATGTTAGCAAAAACTTTACTAAGAGAACCTTAGAGAAGATTTTTTTAATTTGTAATATGATAACTTATAATTACTGTGATGCTTGAAAATAGTAACTTGTTCGTGTTCTTCAAGGTATTGCGAAAGTTATAGAAGTTTTCAATAACGTACATTTAAATACTTGTATTGACGCTTTGCTTTTCAAGTGAAGTTATAAATCTAAGTATGACTACTTTAATTTTAAAGTAATTTAAAATGTAGTCTAAGTATGACGACAAACAATTTTTTGACACAGAGCGACTGCGATATTTGAGGTATTATTGTTAATTCATGACTTTTTAATGAAAATTACTTATTTGTAAAAATAAAATATTAGAAGTAACTCTTTTCGAAAATAGTTAATAATTAACTTTTGCAATATCGCCCAGAGACACTAGAAAGTATATATTTTTAATTAGTAAATTTTAAATGCTTGTTAATGGTATATAAAATTTTTAACTTTAGCGAATGGCATGTAATTCTAAAGAACATGCGTACATATTGCCGTGATCCCTATATTGGTCAGGCATTATAAGATAAATAAATAATTAAGTAATAGAATAAGTAAATAACTTTTAGTAGTAAGTGTAATTATGGAAAAATGTATCATGAGTTGCATAACCGCAACGGCGTAACATTATAATATGAGGTATATAATAATTGAAATTGAAATAAAAATTTATATAAAGGTACAAAAATAAACACCAAAAATAAAATTCATGTATTCTATATTTGTAGAAACGAGGAACACAAGATGCAATTTCAGTATACAAAGGCCGAACCAAATTTTATGCATTGTGTAAGAATAGCATTAAATATATTAAAAAGTAAACCACTATTCAAACTCAATAACGTGCTAAAAATAAATAACAGAGAGAGAGTTATGATGACAGATGGTATAGTCAAAAGAGTTAGTTATTTGAATGCCGTAAAGTTATATGAAAAGGGTGAAATTAGACATTCACGACATGAAAACATCTTTCATCATGGGTAGACGAAATAAATAAGATAAGTTTATAAAAGATTGTTATTTTTTTGACATTCTATGGTCACACATAACAATATGATAAATACCTGACACTTATATCTAAGCATAATTTTAAAAAGGAATATGTAAAAAGGTATATTTTTTATTCGACACAATGTAATAAAGCAAAAAACTTCAGTAATAGCAGGTTAAATCCAGTTTTATCCAGGAAAATTCCAGAAATAACAGGTTAAAATTGGTTTAATCTGAGTAATCTACAAAGAAAAAAACAATGTTTAACATACAAATCAACCTACATGAAGACGAGAAAAGATGGTTCGAAGATACAGATCAAGCTGTCAAGGTCTAAGTTACTGACAAGGTAATTAAAAAAGGAAGTATTCCAGTGGTATGCAATGTTTTTCCTATTATTTTCAAAGGAAATGTCTGCAAAAGAAAAATACGAATAGTGTTCAATGGAAAAAGAATGTATTTAAATAATGATGAAAGAGGCAACGAATTCATCTATAAACACAATAAAGGATGGCGTTAATGAAAAGGAATGTACCTACCCAAGATAAGAAAATCGCAAATGTGCATAGACATTAACAATAATAAACAATTTGAGTGCGTGCAATTTGTGTAATTTCTGGATGTCAAAACAATATGGGTACATGTCAGCCTAGGGAAAACGTCAAGAAAATAAATCTGAGCAGGACAATGCCAACTTAAACGTTAGTGCGAGAATTGTGGCGCTGCGGACGAAGAATGGTTTTTTCGGATAACCGAGAAGAAATAAAAAGGCCAGGAACGCCGAGATACGGGAGAAGTCGTCGATCCATGGAGTGAAGTAGCCGAACTTGTAAAAGAAGCGGTCGATCTTTGATTTGGTTCGATGATTGCAGGCGTATAATACACTGCATAGAAATCATCTTTAGTAAATTTTTAAGTTATTTTATTTTCAATAAGTATTTTTCATTTCATAATTAATTTTTGCCATTTAGTTTAATTTCATTTATTTTTATTATCAATATGATAGATCAATATCAGGAGGAATTTGATGAAATGTATGAACATTATAAGTAAGTTTTCCTTAAAATAAATTATGCTAAAGATGCTATGTGAAAATATTCATCTTTAGCAAAGCGTTTAAAACTTATTAATATTAGAATAGGAATATTATCTTCTTTGTTATAATAAGTAGATTAATGGAACGAATCATGGGAGTATTGTTAGTAATGTAGAAGGGCATCAATGACACAACGTGTGAATGTTGGTTAGCGATGTTATCTATGCATTATTAACAAGTTTTTTAGATACAAAATTTTATAGGGATTTCAAATATATTTATATACGTAAAGATAGGAGCATTTTTGATGGACAATAGCCAATTTGTGGTATGTACAACGTGTAAATACATATTTGCATATGATGATTGGTGACAGTTTTATCAAGGTGTTTTCTGTTCTGCGTAATTTTGTATCTTCAGAGGCATTTCGTGAGTTATTCAATAAAGACGTTTCACCCACTGTTTCGAGTTTTAATCGAAAAATATCGATCCTAAAGGAAAAACAGTAGGATATAAAATTGTAGAAAATTTAATTCCAAACAACTTTCGTTTTGAATGTTTTTTTGTGAAATTGAAAATAAACGAATTATTCAATAAAGACGTTTCACCCACTGTTTCGAGTTTTAATCGAAAAATATCGATCCTAGAGGAAAAACAATTGGATATAAAATTGTAGAAAATTTAATTCCAAACAACTTTTGTTATCTATGTTTTTTGTGTGAAATTGAAAATAAAAGAGTTATTCAATAACGACCTTTCACCCACTGTTTCGAGTCTTAATCGAGAAATATCGATCCTATTATACATAGGTGTCGGCTATATCTTCTTTCTTTTTATGCTATTATAAGCATATGGAAGTATGTACATACCGTATGTGTCTATTTTCATTAGCTATAGGGATTCACTGTTTACATGCGATTTATACGTATACAAATAATACGTGGCAACGTGTGTCTCCCGGCAACAATCGACATCACAGCGACTTTCCCCGATCTTGCCACTTCTACATTAAATGTTGAGCAGCGAACACGTTCCGAGATATAGTCTGCAATAAAATCCGTCATCATCAAATGGCCGGCGCGATCTAGTTGTTTATTATTATTTTCAGAATCCTTTTTTATTTACCTTATTTTTAATTTTATTAGAATTACGCTTTTGTTTGTGTCATGCTTAATAATTCTCTGCATTTACTGAAAGGAAAAAGAAAAATCCTTGCAAGGCGTAAATATTATTTCTAAGCGCAGTACATACATCCAAGTCAATAGTCCAGCAGCTACTGCTACACTGCTAACAGTTAGCGCGACCGATGATATCATCGGTCGCGCTCGCATTGAAGAGAAAAGTAGGGGGTGCCATGTTGTCACGTATTGCATGAATTAATCGCCTATGGCTAATGAAAATTGACACGTGCTGTATATACCTAACGCTTCCTACAAAATTCTTGACGTTATATTTTTGTATGTCACTATATACAATTGTCCTCCAGCAATATTGATTCTTCTCTAATTTTGAAATGTACTTTATATATTTTTAGGTGCATGGGTGCAATAAAAATTAATTATCATTTATGAGTACAGCATTAGCATCTACATATTTCACATGCAATCTGACATTCAATATCTAATACACAGATAAATGTAATCATAAGTTCTTAGAAATTAGCTATCTATATAAACAGGAAAGACAGTAGGAACAATCGCATTCATATTTGATTAATAAAACTTTTGTTATTTACTTGTAATAGGTCTAGATCAAGCTTTTTCAGTTTACCATGATGTCTCCTGAGAAACTTGCAATTGTATAATTGAAATACATATTTCATTCTTTAAACCTATAAGAGATATTTTTAGGTGACCGGAGCAAACAGAGGAATTGGTTTTGCTATTTGTCGGGGATTGTGTGAAAGGTTTCCCGGAAAAGTGTACTTAACGTCTAGCGATAAAGAAGAAGGACTGAGAAGTGTAGCTACATTAAACCAACTTGGTCTGAATCCATTTTATCATAAATTGAACGTCAAGGACATAGAGAGTATAAATGAATTCAGCCAATATATTAGAGAGAATCACGAAGGCGTTGATGTCTTAGTAAACAATGCTGGTATTGGATTTAGGGTGATCATATTACTTAATTATGCTATAAATTAACAATATTGAGTATTAATAATATGCAGTTCCGTGATGCAAGTCGAGAAGTTCTTAATACGAACTATTTTGGTACGTTAAGAGTGTCCGAATCATTTATTCCATTGCTGAAACAAAATGGAAGGATTGTAAACATCACGTGTTCCTCCGGACACTTATCGAAAATACCGTCGCAAGAAATGAGAAATAGATTTTCAGATTCAAATCTAACAGTTGCCGCATTAAATGATTTAATAAATGATTACATTCGGTAAGTTGTTAATTTATATTATTCAATAACTAAACGAGGATGTATTAAAAAATTCTTAGCCTACTATAGAAGCAATCAAACTTTGAAAGTCAAAATATTGTATGTACCTATTAAAGTTTTTTTCATTTGAGGAAAGAGATGATAGTCGGACTGAGCCAGATTTGGTGAATAAGGGTTCGAGTAATTCGAACCCTAAATCGCGAATTGTTTGCATGGCAACATGCGCGATTTGTGTGCAAGTGCATTGTCTTGCAAAAACAAAACACCGTTGGTCAACTTTCCGCATCTTTTCTCCATAATTTTTTCGTAGTGTGGTCAATAACAATAATTATTACTCAATAGCAATCCCAAAAAACTGAAGCAAGAACTTCTCCAGCAGATTTTTGATCACGAACTTTTTAGGGCTTGGAAAACCAGAATGTCTCCAATCCATCTATTGCTGCTTTGTTTCTGGGTCGTAGAAATGTACCCAAGTTTCATCCATATAGTAACAAAACTGCTTAAGAAGTCTGCATCTTTTCAAACCAAGCACAGAGCGAACGCGTTTTCTTCCACGTTTGCACGCTTTTGATCAACAGGTAGACATTAAGGGTCCTCGCTAGTGGATCTGTCAACAATGGAAAAATAGCAGATTTTAGATGCCAAGTATTTTTGTTGATTTTAAAGATGGAGAATACCTTTTAACGTCAACTTATGAACAATTTAGTAATCTACCCGGCTGAACAATCAAATTTAGAAAAAAATTAACGGATTAAAGAAAATTAATTAATATGTCAAAATATTAAAAACCAGTTTTCTCAAAAATCCTTCGGAGGAGATTTGTTTGCTTGGGTTCACGTTATAAATTGAATAGAAAGCTACCCGGCTGTGCACTTATTTTTCGTTCAACTATTCTTTACTTTGTTTAAAATGAATATAAAATAAATTAAAATTAGGCAACCCACATTACAATGAATTGTTATTCTGATATAAATCTTTCCCGCGGTTACAAATGTGTAAATATTTGGTCATAATTGAATTTTTCTTCGCTTAGATATTGAGTTATTATTTCAAATATGTATTATATATTCCCTATGTGTAATAAGTACTCGGACATCCTTGGCTTATTAAATTATGTGCTATGCAACCAATATTACATCTCCGATCCACTATATAGGGCCCTAAATTTGATTATTCAGCGGGGTAGATTACTAAGTTCTTCATAAGTTGACGTTAAAAGGTTTTCTCCAAATTTAAAATCAACAAAAACATCTTGCTTCAAAAATCTCCTATTTTTCAACTATTCACATATCCACTATATAGGACCCTTATGGAATCTATTTTGCAGAAATTTTTCTCATGTCCAAATCGACGTGAACTATATGATGGACGCGTTCATATAAACATTCAGTGCTTCAGATATTCGTTTTAGTCCAATTCGACGGTCTGTCAAAATCATGTCATGAACTGCGTCAACATTTTCGGGGACGGGCACATAAACTGGCCTTCCCGATTGGTGTTCATCTTCAATGTCAAATTTACCCCTTTTGAAGCCCCTGAAGTAACCCCTCCAAATACATGTACTTGATGATGGCTCGATACTCCAATTTTTCGGTCGACATCCTTTTTTTCAAATTTTAGTGCTCAACTTTGATTTGACTTTTTGACGTGAAACTTTACACTGACAGTTCTAATAGGTTATGTTTCGTTGCTGTGGTATCGCAATATTTTCTTTATCTACGGAACCAGTCAAGGCTAACTAAGATATCAATACATCCTCGTACGAACGATGTTTGCCTAGTTTTAGAGCCACTTTTACTTAATCACCGTTTTGTTTCTTATACCTCTTGCTGCAGAGTTACCGAAGACAAGTCCAACATGTACGATGTCATAAGAACTTGGGGAGTATCAGATTATATTATAGCCAAGGTAGGAGTGAGTGCATTAACAAGAGTACTTCAACATACATTGGATCAAGAGACGCCATCTCGTAATATACATGTAAATTGTGTACATCCAGGTTATGTTTATTCTGCCAAAGCGGAAGCAACAGATGCAATTGCCCCTTTAAGTTTGGCCTTAGATGAACGACATACCTTGAAAGGAAAATTCGTCTGGAGTAATAATAGCGTTATCGATTGGTTAGCACCGAGCATTTCCCGGTCTTTTTAAAACTGTGGAATTTATTTTATAAGCTATCAAATTGTTTTGTTTATGTAGTTACACGTTTCGAACGAGTTTGCAATCTATAATTTAGTTGCCATAATAAAATTGTCATATCTACATAATTCTAATTTACTTTATACGCTAGAATAGGTAAACCTCAATGTCATTAAAGATATCTCTAATAAATTACAAAATTAACGGTTTCCTTATCGCGTCTGAGACTTTGACCTACCTTGTATAAAAAAAAAACAAGGAATATTGAAATTCTGACTACTGACCGCATTGAAATGGTAAACAGTTTTTTAATTTCGCAGAACTTAAAGAAACAGAATAGAAAGTTAAATTTTAAACAGAATTCAAAAAAATGTTCGTAAATTTTACTGCATATTCATAGATTAATATGACACAATAGTATACAAAATTCCATTCATAGGTATTCAAACCACTAACTACGGCATCTGACGGTTACGAAAAATTCAAAATGATGCTAAAATTTAAAATCCTCATTTTGTACGTTTGTTTATTCATATTTCATCTATGTGGTCATAAAGTTTCCTGCATTTTTTTAATTTTTTTTTGTATCTTATTTATATCCCCTAAATTTATTGTTACCAGATATATAAAATGCTAATTTCTCATTTACAATATTAATTTAATTTACAGTAGATTGATAGCAGATTAAAAAGCGGCTTTATCGAAGGTATGATATACCTACCTACTTTTAAATATTTCACTATTTAAATTTAGGATATATACAATTACTTTTATGTAGCTACTAAAAAACATTCTCTTCGTTATTTTCTGTAGTTATTTCTATAAAAATGTAAAGCAGTTTTTGCTTCTGGTCTAAAGCCGCGTTTAAACACTATGTAGCACAACCCTTTTATTGTATATTCAATGTATATACGACTAGCGATACTCGGCGCGCGTTGCTACGGCCAAAAAAAATGAGGTGTGGGCACCACACGACTTTCTT
Source organism: Amphimallon solstitiale (assembly GCA_963170755.1). Classification (NCBI taxonomy): domain Eukaryota; kingdom Metazoa; phylum Arthropoda; class Insecta; order Coleoptera; family Scarabaeidae; genus Amphimallon; species Amphimallon solstitiale. The sequence goes on from OY720675.1 coordinate 8,747,024, forward strand.
AGGAGTAAATGTGTTACTTCAGGTCCAAATTTTGAAAATATTCCAAATCCAGCTCTAAATACATTTATACTCTTGATAAATATATATAGAATGCATAATTTACGACATATTTGCAAAAAATCGATATGCGATAAGAGTAAAAGTATTACTTCCGGTCGGAATTTTGAAAATTATTTTATACTCGTAACGTACCTGTCTAAAAAGCATGGCTTGCGAAATATTCGCAAAAAACTGATTGTCGGTCATAAAATTTTTCTCAAATTTAATTTTGAGTACATATACAAATTTTATAAATTTGTTTAAACTTAGTAGTTGCCGAATAATTGTCAAAATTCGATTTTTTCACTGAAGTAAACTGCCACTTCCGGTCTGCCGATTTTACTGAAAATCTATTCAGATCTCAAGAGGGAGATTATATTTATAAATACAAAATTTGGAATTGATCTCTATAGCGGTTTGACCGCTATCGTGATCACACACTGACACACCTACAGAGAGAGACATTTTTTAAAAACCACTATTTTGGAATCTGGGGACTTCAAAACGTGGACATCTGCAAAAATTTCGAGGTCGAAAATGTTCGCCATCACAATACTTCCTTATACTGCGTATAAGAAAGTAAAAAACAATTTTTTCGGCACCAAAGTTGAAAATACGTGTGTGGAAATAATAAATCGTTTACGAATAGCCAGTGCTCTTTACAGTAAAGTAGATTTATCTAAAATAGCATTTATGACAGCCAAACTACACCAAACTAATACCAAGACTGACTTACATTGCTTGATATTGAAATCCAAGAGGAACGATGTATTTTATCAATTTTAATAGGTAGTGTACGCATTGGAGACACTAGCACAAAGGGGCGTAACTTAAATCAGACGTTTGTAGCTATAGTTTTTGGTACCTGAAAGCCTCAGCAGATGACTCTGATTAGTACTGTCATGTAGATTAATAAATTAGCTACCTACCTATACTTTACCGCCTTTATTGTATTAATTTTGGATATAGTTAAATTTTAATTAGCCGGTTTCGCATAAGTGTTCACTTATTCATATTTTAATATTTTGTTGTGTTTAAGTTTTGGTTTATTTTGTTTGACTATTTTTAAGAATAAGTGTTACTTTCATTCGTTTGTATAAATTTGTTTCCATTATAGTTGAAGTTTATTAGCGTCAATTTTAGGTAAGTGTCATCATATAATTGTAAATTAAGCTATATACTTTTTTGTACTACATATATTATATAACTGCATATTATACTTTTTTAATGTTTTATATATATATGTGTATTTTTTGTAAAAAGTTCTGTGATATTATTTTCCTTTTCCAACGTGTATAGCACTTTTTTTTTACTTTGAGATGACATTTTATGCAACAAAATACTCTTATAAAATATTTTGCAGCAAAGTATTTTGCGGTGGTGTGGTGATACAGTCAATGCTAACGTGGTCTATTCGAACAAAATAATGCCAACCACTGTGCCAAGAACTTCGCCACAAATTATTTTCTTAGAAAGTGTCATCTCATATTAAAAACTACGCGTTAGTTTTTCATAATTTTTGTAGTTCCATAATCCTATAGCATTATCTAAAATGTTCTTCATACTCCTTATTATTTCCAGCTTTACCATTCTATTCCTCCTGAAATCATTATGGCGTATCGCTCATGTTCTGTTCGGAATTGTATGGACAAGAAATCTCCCCGACACATATTTCCTGATCCCTGTAGATTTATTTGTTAAATGGGTAAACATTTGTAGCAATATCACATTAATTTGTCGTATACATTGCAGAAATTTTAATTTAATGTACACTTTAGAAATGATATTGTGACGAAGAAATCAAGGAGTATAAAGAAGTGCAACGAATGGAGAACTAGAATGGAGTGGAGAAAATAGAAGTACCTACAAAGAAGAAAATGGTAACAGAAAAGTGCTTTGTGTATTTTATCTATATTTTTGTATCTTTGAATAAAGACTATTAAATTTTTGTAAGTAATGTAGTTTTATGTTACATTTCGATTACCTTTAAAACACATTGTTTCTTTATTGAATATCGTTCAATTATTTTTCAAAATATGTATACGCATAATTGCCAAAAAAAAAAGTATAATCTCCAAACTCAAATAAAGATTTGTATAAGACGTATATGAACAAAACTCTAATATTTTAGTAAGCAACTTTTTCTTAATATATTAAATAATTTTAGATAAAAGAAGTTAATTACAAAAATATTAAGATTTTGTTCAAAAACTAAATAAAACCATTAATTTTGGATAATAATGTACTATGCTTAATTTCAAAATTTGCCGCCATTTAATTTAGTACCTGAAAATTTCAAGAGATGAGTCTGATGGAGTTACAAAATTTAGTATTTAGTTACTCATCTACTATGTATAAGTTATCTATGCTCTGCTGGTTATGCAACTAATCGACTAATGCCAACTGAATGCAATTCGTTTATAGTATATTAAATAACAAGTAACAGAAGGCCTTTCATTTTAGCATGATTTCCAGGAAAGAATGCTGGAATGGCCCTTTGTTACGAGTATTTTACACTATTTTCTGTGTATCGGATTGTATTTATATTATTTATTTATAGAAAAATTGTTAAAAATATTCATTACGGGAAATTTTGATAACGTGACGTAGTCGCTTGGTAGCACTGATTTATATTTGACAGTTGACGTTTGTAAGAATGCTTTCATTCAGCAGACGCAACAGTTGCGCAACTGTTCAGTGATCATGTCTAGTAGACAAGCGCTCACTTTGAGCATGTTCAGGAGCGGTCGCCATTTTTGTGAGCGGAAAAATTCTATGCTCACTTGGTGAGCATATTCTGTACGCATGCGCCATTGATTCATTCCAAGACCAACCTAATACATACTTCTGAAAAAAGTTACTAGAAAAGTAAGATACAGCAAATTAAAGGTATTGTGCAGTAATAAATGTATTATAATATTGGAGATCACTCAGTATTTTATTCGGGGTTGGAAAAACCAGCCCTTCCACTAAAAACTACGTCAAACCTTAATGCAGAAAAACAATTTATTATTATTGTTTATTTGGTTTAATCTCTATAATTTTAACATATGGCAGCAATGAAAAATACCACATAACAGACGATGACATAAAGGTGAGCGGTCCTGTCCAGCGAATACTCAACTGTTGTGAAGTGAACGGTTGGAGCGAGATCGGATTCCGATCCGCCTGCTGAATGAAAGCAATTATTTGAATTGAAAAGTTTGCTTAAATTAGAAAAAAAAATCTTATTGCTTTCATTCAGCAGACACAACAGTTGCGCAACTGTTCAGTGATCATGTGCAGTAAACGAGCGCTCACTCTGAACATGTTCAGGAGCGGTCGCCATTTTTGTGAGCGGAAAAATTCTATGCTCACGTGAGCGTATTCTGTACGCATGCGCCATTGATGCATTCCAAGATCAACCTAATACATAATTTTGAAGAAAGTTACTAGAAAAGTAAGATACAACATATTAAAGGTAATGTGCAGAAATAAATGTATTATAATATTGGAGTTCACTCAGTATTTTATTCGGGGTTGGAAAAACCAACCCTTCCACTAAAAACTACGTCAAACCTTAATGCAGAAAAACAATTTATTATTATTGTTTATTCGGTTTAATCTCTATAATTTTAACATATGGCAGCAATGAAAAGTACCAGATGACACACGATGACATAAAGGTGAGCGGTCCTGTCCACCGAATACTCAACTGTTGTGAAGTGAACGGTTGTAGCGGGATCGGTTCCCGATCCGCCTACTGAATGAAAGCAATATCTGTGGTCGGAATGTGAGACGAAGAACGTCAACCTGCGGCACTAGAATTGCGGGACGGGGCCTCCAACGCTATGAATAATTTACTCCCAGGTAAATCGAAAAGCAAGTATGAAAAAGATTATGAAAAATTTATGGCACCAACCTACTAGTCTACTAAAATAGAAAATTACCAAAAATCGTTTAAGAATGGAGTCCATTCTAACACCAAAATGCGTGCTAGAATCAAGGATTGTATAAGAACACAGGATAGCCAGATCCCTATACCGGCAGTGTTGTTCGCATCGAGCCGTGACTCCGCCTCCTGTGACGTCACAAACGGACCAGTCGCACCTTAAAGTAAAGTGTTTTAATTTAGTTTTCGCCGTTATCCTTTGTAAATTAGCGAAATGCCGGGACGTAGTTGTGCGGTAGTTGGCTGTAATAACAGTCGTATTTCTACGACAATTACCAATAGAAAAATCGTTTATCACAACTTTCCAAAGGCGACAAACTTCGTATCCGATACTGTCCGTAAAGAATGGATAAGGCGCTGCAAACGAGCAGATAAGTGGAATCCAAATACTAGCCAAATTTGCTCAATCCACTTTAATGCAAACGATTATGAACGTGATATGCGCAACGAATTATTAGGTAATAAATGTATTTATACGTTATGAGATAAATTATTCTAATACATAGTAATTATTGCTAGGGTTACCTGTACGAAAACAGCTTAAATACACTGCTGTGCCTAATGTAAATCTTCCACAAATGTCCAAAGATATAAAGAATGTTGCGACAAGAGGGGAAGCATATTTAAAAAGAAAATGAAAGGAAAGAAGAAGTAAATAGATTGATTGCCGAACAATCGATAGCTTCATGTTTAGCGGCAAGTGAGCTGTCAACAGGGTCTTCAACAGCAGAATTTAAAACCGATAAGCCTTTAACTGTCCCAGCAGAAAATATATTATCTAAACAATATGCGGAGCTTCGTGAAAGTCACACTAAATTATCTACAGAGATGGAAATTATTAAACGCAAATTGAATTTGCAGAGAAAACAACTTTTATTCTATAGAAGAAAGAACAAGCAAGATAAACCTGCACAAAAACAGGAAACGGTAAAAATACTGAGAAAACTCTTAACAGAAAATCTAAAACATTGCTATATACTGACTCTTTTAATTGAAAAATATATATTTTTTGCTTTGTATAGAGAATACATGCTCATCGGCTTTCTTTATTTATGTTTATGTACCTAATAATAGTAGTTTATACAACGAGTCAATAATGACAGTTATTATTCCCGAGAGCTGAATTTACTCCCGAGCCGCGTAAGCGGCGAGGGAGTAACTCAGCTCGAGGGAATAATAGTCATTATTGCGAGTTAGTATACACTACTTTATCGACGACTAACTGAAAATTACTAAAAAAAATCAAAATAAGTAAACGAAAATGTCAGATTACTATATCAATATGACGTTTGATGGTTAGGCAGTCAGTAAAATGGCCGGACTTGTCTATCGTTACTATGACAACGTTAGGAACGTTATGTTCTTATTGGCGGAATGCAGTGAATAATGGTAACGTTATGGCCCATTATATGTTCTTATTGGCGGAATGCAGTGAATAATGGTAACGTTATGGCCCATTATTCACTGGTCGCATTTCATTATTCCCTACGGGTATTATGAGTGTTATTATTAGCCAATATTGATTAATATAATACATACTTTATTGTTTAGTCGTCGATAAATGTGTTTATTTGAAGTTGGAAAAGTTTTTTTTTAAAATTATAACCCAAAGTATAACCGTATGGCAATAAAAACGTGTATTATATTTATAACAGTACACTGACGGATATGTTATTATCTAATGAAATATTATATACCATAATAATAGCACTAATATAACTCGATAATTAATTGTTGTAGTAGCTAAACACATTTTATAAGGTGCTTTACAGTAGTGAGCGCGTTCAACCTGGTCCGTTTGTGACGTCATGGCTCCCCACTACGCGGCGAAAATATTGCGGGATCGAGCAATCCTATGTTCTTATACAATCCTTGTGCTAGAATAACGTTGTTGCATAGGCGTAACTAGACCTCAACTATGGGGGGGGGGGAGGGGTCACTTCAAAGATATGCCGTGATCGTCCTTTTTTCGAACCCGTTTTTCTTTCGCATTTGTCAGCACTGGTAGTGGTTCTATTTCTTTTCATCAGAGTGTGTTAAAATAATACATTTGTCAATGCTTTAAAATTAACAAGCACTTAATGACCCAATTTTTTTCTCTTTTTTTACGATGGGGGGGGGGGCGTTCTAAAATAGTGTACAAACACACACTGGTAGGTACTGCATCAGAAATTGCCAGTAAATAAATCGGTACAAAATTAAAAACTATATATGCACGTCAATAATAATAATAATAACGTATATTTATTATACTTAATAAAAATTACAATAATCGTCAATTAATATATAATAAAATACTCAAATAATAATACAACATATATACATTGCATATTACGAAGGAAACTAAAAATCTTCACATATAATTACATCACAGGACAATCCATACACTCCTTCATGCTATAAAAGGACCATCCAGTAGTTGATTCTTGAACTTTTCAGGGAATTTCTTGGTAGCCAGGCATTTCATAGTTTCTGAAATATGATTGAATATAGGTATTACAAAATAAAAAAAATAATTAATCATCATATAAGATTGAATATATTAAAAAAAGAAACCCAAAAACAAGTAATATCATTATTGTGCGAATTTATTATCGTCAAGTTATCGATTTCACGATGTACATATAATTTAAATGATACGCTGATAATTATGTACAATGGTATTCGGATTTTCCAACGGAAATGCGAATATGGGAAAACACGAATACGTAACACGTTATCCTAATCGGCAGCGCCCATCTATCAATAAAATCCAAAGATTAGATAAGCGACTTCGTGGCAAACGTACAGCTGTCTCTAATTATTATGACGCAGGCAGAGCTTTCAAGTATCGTTCAATTCACTTCAGTTAGAATCAGAAGTCCCCAAACTTTTTTGTCTCGTAGACCACTTGCCATGTTTTTGGATTTTCGGTAGACCCCCTGCTTACCTGATATTGTTTTCTTGCAAATATATCAACTTCCAATGTGTTTTTGGCAGCTGGTATAGTGCTACTCACTTTGAAAGATTTAAATTTCTAATTGTAGTGAAGTACAGTGTGAAAAACTTAAAAAAACTCATCTTAAGTTTTATATGAATAAATAAATATATCACTCTGAACATGGTATAAATTTGGTTTGTTTTGTATTTAATTAATAAATGTCTATTAATTAAATTCAAATTAAAACAAACCAAATTTTAATTTGGTATCTGTTACCTAAAATAACCAAGCAAAAAATAAATGCATTTTGTGAGAGGGATGAACCTGATGCTTTAATAATAAATTTTCAACATTTGGTATCAATTTAGTTAGGTTTAATTTGAAATCTCTTCGATTAATGATATCCAGTCTGAGGATGAAAAAGCAATTAAAAACTTTCTCGCGTTAGTGCATAATACGGGATAAGTAACAGGTATAAATTCGCTCCGTCCATTGGTTTGCGTCATTAGCTTAATTCTGGCAAGAAACGCTGAAATGATAGATTTTTTTAATCAAATTTAATTTCATCTTGTAACTGCAAGTTAACCTCATTCAATTTAGTAAACAAATCTGTTAAATAGGCATTGTCTGATTTCTACTTGAATAAATTTTAGAAAATTGATGCTGTTGACCATTACTTTGTGTTTATCCATTTTAATTGATAGAAGAAATAAAACACCGTTATATTGCGGTGTTATTTTAATAGTTCAAAAAGTGGTGAATATAATTAAATCTGTTTGGTCATGAAGTAAATTCGGAGAATTCTTATAGCGGTGTATTTCTAGTAATTCTATGATATTTAATTTCCGACCTTTGTAGCACAAATGCAAGATTTTGATATTATTTAACTCTGGGGGGTTATGATTTTGTTCTAATAAATGATTTGCATGTATTTCAAAAATCTCATATATTCTTGGAATCTACTTTCGAAATTTCGTCCAGTTGTTGCTATATACCTAAATATTCCTACACCCTGAGCGTTCTAATTTATACACACCGGATTTTTTGAATTTACATGTCCTAAATTATGTGCTAATTCCGAAGGCATTTTAGAGTATACCACGAGGTTACACTTCCGGAGTAGATTAGCGACTCTTGCCGAGGTGTTACCAATATACGTTAGACTTACATATTTTTGATCTTTCTAGTGTTCCCTAATTTTTGGGTAAATGCAGCGATTGACTATCATAGTTTGTTTTTGTATATTATTTCCTCTATTTCTTTTTGGGGAAACCATTACTTATTGCTATGCATGTGATAATAGCTAATTCGCTTTTTCGATGGTCTTCCGAGAAAGGTATTGAGAAAGCCTTGTAGACCTTGAATTTGTATGACACGAGTGTATGACTTCTTGGGTGAAAAGAATCGTATGGTATAGTTGTGTTGGTGTTACTTTGTTTCTAAAAATGTTGAAAAGGTTAGTGTTGTTAGTGCGTATAAGTGTAAGGTCAACAAATCTTTACAAAATAATGTATCTTCCGAAACTATTATAAGGCTTATAATAGTTTCAGAAGATACAATGGTCGCATTTAACAGACACGCAACTGTTCAGTGATCGGTTTCAGATGATGTACGCTCACTCTGAACATGTTGCCATTTTGCGAGCGAAAAAATTCTGCGTTCACTTAGCGAGCGTATTCTGCCGCATGCGCTATTAACGACAAGTGAAGAGTTGACGCGGGAACGGTTCCCGATTTGTCTGCTGAATACAACCAATATGTTGTAAAGAGTTGTGCATGATTATGAAACATGAACAAATTGTGAATGGATTGCTACGAACTATGTAATTCTTATGTACCTCTGTGTACATACGTAAAATGTTCATACGTGCATATGTGATGAAGTCACTGTGTTGGCAAATTAATCACTATATTGTGTACTGTGTTATATAGCAATAAATTATGAAAATCTCAATATCAGCTTTTTTTATAATTAATTATGCAAAGTATGAGTTTCAGTAAGTAAAGGCATTATCCATTTCTGACGTTATTATTTTTCGAGGTACATTTAAATCTTTATATGGAAAATAACGCTCACTACATATATACCTACTTTAAATAATTTAATAACATCGAGATTACTATAGTACCTACCTACTTACACAATTTACAACACAATAGGTACAGCCCGCAGATTGAGAGCTGACCGGTGAAATGCCCTTCCCACAACATGCGCAGTGGATTCTTATAATATAAGCACGAGCAGTCTGGAAAAATTGTCAAGCGTTACACATCGAAGTGCAATATATTTCCTATATTCAGTATTTCAGTATATTACAATTTCTTACCTGCATTTACTCTTTCGTCCGGCTAATGTATGCGATGATGAACAAATGTTATCATTTCTTTTTTCCGAATACTTTCTCTGTCACACAGTGACCTGTAAGTCTGCGCGACTTATAGGTCGAGGCTCCTCCCATCGGTCAGGACTCAGTCTGTGTACTGTACTTGCGTATTTGAAGATTTTAAATTTTTTCGAGCTTGAATCCGAGGTCATTTATTTTCAATTTTGATGGATGCTAGAAATAAATGCATACTAGATATGAATAGGTATTTGAATATCAAATTACTGTTCAGCACCCGTCAATATGTTTGTATAAACTTTTCCGTGTCAATTCGTGACTTGACCAAAATCAGATTTTTTTGTTGGAGGAAATCGACCAGAATCTCAAGTCGTCGAAACTCTCTTAATAATGTACGAAATGCAAGCTCAGTCAGAATCCCAGTCAGAGGTTTTACGTGCTTGGTTATATTTGAAAACGTCCGCACAGCGAAACGTCACTATTATAACCACTGGTAAAAACTATTTACAAATTTATAACAGATAATTTCGAAAATATGTAACATATATAGCAATAGAAAGAAAACGTTATCAAAGTTCTGGAAATAGATATCTATAAGAAAAAAATTAAAAATGTTATTTATAGGTTTTGTGCTTCATCATCCCAACATCCTGAACGATGTTTGTTAATAGCAACAATAATAAATTAGTCCGCTTGGTATACTCCTTAATACTATATGTATTTCTTATAATACTTATGTAATTCATAACTGTTATATTGTATTATGTATGTTTAGTATTTTAAGGTTGGCAGGAACAGAAAGCAGCGCTAACTTATCAACGGTAAGAAGTGTCAGACAGACAAGACACTACAATGAGAGAAAGCAAAGCTTTTTGTTGTTAGCTAGCTTAGAGTTGTTAACTTTAATTTAATAAAGTTATAAAAACAATAATTGGTTGTCTTGTTGAAACATGGTGTCAGGTGTGGGGTAGTAAGTGATAGTTGATACTTACTGCAAGAAAACCTATTTGATACTTAGGGCAAGAAAGCGTGTTTAACAAAATGGAGAGTACAGAATTTCAGGATTTTTTAAAGGCACAGGTAGATGCTATGAGTAAATTAACGGAGCAGTTACAGAATATGCAAACGCAAGTAAATACTTTATCGGTTGTAAATAATAATGCAAGCAATGTTCCATGGCCAAAACCACTAGATGTAAGTGATAGTAATATTGGTGAAAATTTAGATCTATTCTTAACAAATTGGAATACATACTTGAAAGCTACAGGAATGGACAAATGGTCAGCAGACAAGGAAGCACAAAAGGTTAATATACTATTAACAATTATCGGAGATGCAGCAAAAATAAAATACAACAATTTTGGTTTATCCGAAGCAGACAAATTGAGTGTAGATAATGTAATCAAAGTAATTAAGGAGAAAATAGTGATGAGGAAACATGCAATGTATGAAAGATATTTATTTTATTCTTGTAATCAGCTAGAAAATGAAACTTTCGATGAATACTATGTTAGATTATCGAAATTATTGGAAAAATGTGAGTTTGAAAAGATTGATACAGATACTATAAAAAGTATTATGTTACGAGACAGATTAGCCTTTGGTATTAAAGACCAGGAACTCAAAAAGAAATTTTTACGAGAAGATCCAGAAAAAAATACGTTAGAACATGTTGTAAATAGCTGTAAAATAAGTGAAGTGACAGAAGATAGAATTAAATTATTTAAAGAAGAGAAAACGATAAATGCAGTTAAAAATAAAACAAATACGAGTTGGATTAAATGCAAATTTTGCAACAAAAAACATGAATTTAAACCTAAGGTCTGTCCAGCAATACATCACACATGCACAAAATGCAAAAAAAGAGGACATTTTGAAGTATGTTGTTACACCAATCAAAAAGAGAAGAAACGTAATAAGAGTAAGAAGATATATAAAATAAATATAAACGATGAAGAAGAAGACAATATGAACAATGACGAGGAAGACAAAACAAGTTCAGGTTCAGAAGATTTTGCCTGTATATCCAAAATAGTTGATAGCAAGAAAGGTATAAATGTTACTGCAAATTTAGAATTAAAATTTGGTAAAAAGTGGCACACAGTTAGTTGTGAATTGGATACAGGTGCAACAGTATGTTTGATGGGGTATAAATTTCTATGCAAAATGTTGGAAAAGCAAGAGATGCAGTTGGAAAAATCAAGCTATGTTTTGAAAAGCTTTGGTGGAACAGAAATAGAAGTGTTAGGACAAATGGAAATACCATGCAAAAGAAAAAATGGAAGATGGAAAATACTTTTTCAGATAGTGACTGTTGATCATGGACCACTTTTATCATCTAATGCTTGTAAAAAACTGAATTTAATTAAATATTGTAATAGTGTTTCAGTATCAAGTGAAGAGATAGAGAGAGCTAAATTGGAAACCTATCGATATGAAGCTGAGAAGTTGGTTAATCAACACCAAGATGTATTTCAAGGATATGGATGTTTGCCAGGTAAAGTAGAACTGGAAGTGGATGCAAATGTAAAACCAGTGATACAGCCGGCTAGAAGAATTCCACTGAACTTACGAGGTAAGCTAAGAGATGAACTGGATAGATTGGTTCACAAAGGTATCATTATTAGAGAAGATAATCATACAGAATGGGTGAGCAATATTTTATTAGTTAAAAAACCCAATTCCTTTAGAATATGCTTAGATCCTATACCTTTAAACAAAGCCTTAAAACGACCAAATTGTCAATTTACGACTTTAGATGAAATCTTACCTGAATTAGGCAAAGCTAAAATCTTTTCGACAGTAGATGCTACAAAAGGTTTTTGGCAAGTACAGTTAACAGAAGAGAGTAGTAAACTAACTACTTTCTGGACCCCATATGGTAGGTTTAGGTGGCTCAGATTACCCTTTGGCATTTCGCCAGCTCCTGAAATTTTTTCAATGAGAATGCATGAATTAATTCAAGGGTTAAGTGGCATTGAATGCATGGCAGATGATATACTGATTGTGGGTCAAGGAAATACTTTAGAGGAAGCATTGCAAAATCATAATGATAATTTTAAAGCTTTACTTGAAAGGTGCAGACAGTATAATTGTAAATTAAATAAGTCAAAGCTTCAATTATGTAAAACATCAGTAAATTTTTATGGACATATTTTAACTAGTGAAGGTTTGAAACCTGATATTTCTAAAATTGAAGCAATTCAGAAAATACCGTCTCCTACCAACAAGACAGAATTATTACGATTTTTAGGGATAATTACATATTTAAGCCGTTTCATTAAAAATTTAAGTTCAGTGTCAGCATATTTACGAAAATTGACATTAAATGATACTAAATGGGTTTGGACTGAAAACGAAGAAAATGAATTTTTAAAATTAAAGAATATTGTTAGTCATATTGGAACTTTAAAGTACTATGAATGTAATGAACCATTAATTATAGAATGCGACGCTAGTTCAACAGGTTTAGGAGCAGTAGTGTTACAGAAAAGCCAGGTAGTTGCCTATGCTTCTCGTACTCTTACGAAAGCAGAACGCAATTATGCAATGATAGAAAAAGAGCTATTAAGTATTGTCTTTGGGTGTGTACGATTTGATCAGTTGATAGTCGGTAATCCAAGTGTAACTATACGCACGGATCATAAACCGCTAATTAATATTTTTAAGAAACCATTACTTAAAGCCCCTAAAAGGTTACAATTAATGCTAATGACTCTGCAGAGATATCCTATAAATTTAGAATATGTAAAGGGCAAACAAAATATAATAGCAGATTTTTTATCTAGAACAGCTCTTAACAATACAGAAAAAGATTTAGTAAATGAAAGTAATAAATCAACCGTCTATAAGATATCTAGATATGAACGCAAAACATTTAGAGCAATAGAAAACATCAATCTTTGTCATACAATTAAAGTAACTGACGAAAGAATGGAGTCGATTAAAAATGCAGTTCGACAAGATGAGACTATGCAAAAACTTATGATGATAATTACCGAAGGTTGGCCCAAATATATTAAAGATATACCTGAGGAAATTAAAATATATTTTCAATACCGAAATGATTTATCTGTACAAAATGGATTAATATTCAAGAACGATAGAATCCTTATCGCACACAGTTTGCGAAATTTAATGATCGAAAAGGTACATACTGCGCACACAGGAATTGAGAATACATTAAGATTAGCAAGACAAAGCATTTTTTGGCCTGGGATGACCAAACAGATTACTGAAGTAGTTAAGGAGTGTGAAGCATGTCAAAAATATTCAGAAAGCCAAGCTAGACTACCTATGATGTCTCATGAATGCCCAAGCTACCCATGGCAAATAGTATCAATGGATGTATGCTTTGCACAATATAAAGATAAACAAGTAAAAATATTAGTATTAGTCGATCATTATTCAGATTTTATTGAAATTTCGTTTTTAAAGGATTTAACTCCTAAGTCAGTAATACTAACCATGAAAGAAAACTTTAGTAGATATGGAATACCCGAAGTTGTATGTTCAGACAATGGAACACACTTTATTAATTCGGAAATGATAAAATTTTCAAGTAAATATAATTTTAAACATGTTACATCAGCACCGTATCACCAACAAGGAAACGGTAAAGCAGAATCAGCTGTTAAAATAATAAAGAAAATGATAAAAAAGAGCAATTGCAATGGAGAAGATTTATATTTTATGCTACTACATTGGAGAAATACACCTAATAAAACCGGATATAGTCCAGCACTAAGATTATTATCACGTCATACAAGAAATAGCTTACCAGCAATTGAAGATCATTATAAACCTAAACCACTTGACAATATTTCTGAGAAGATTGTAAATAGAAAACAAACAGCAAAATTCTATTATGACCGGGATACACGAAGGTTACCAGACTTGGACATAGGGCAAGGTGTGTGGGTTCAATTAAGACCTGATACGGAGAAGTCATGGCAGAAAGGTTTTATAACCAAACAGCTTAGTCCGCGGCAATACGAAATAGAGACTAATGGTATTACATATAGAAGAGACAGGTCGCACATTAAGGAAAGAAAAGTAGAAGAGGAAAAGAGGAAAATACAAGAAGAAACAAGAGAACCAGTAGAATATGAAGAAACAAGAGAACCAACAGAAAATGGTGTAAAAGAAACTAGGGAAGAGAATCAGCTACAAGAAACCGAAACCGGCATTCAGAGTAGTGAAGCCATACAAAAAGAGGACAAGACAGAAGAAAGAAAAGTTACAACGTCCGTAGATCCAGAGATAAGAGATAGGCCGAAGAGAAAGATAAAAAAACCCATAAGGCTAGACGACTATGTGTGTAATTAGTGTTAAAATTAAACGTGAAACATTACATTTATAAAGAGAGAAGGATGTTATATTGTATTATGTATGTTTAGTATTTTAAGGTTGGCAGGAACAGAAAGCAGCGCTAACTTATCAACGGTAAGAAGTGTCAGACAGACAAGACACTACAATGAGAGAAAGCAAAGCTTTTTGTTGTTAGCTAGCTTAGAGTTGTTAACTTTAATTTAATAAAGTTATAAAAACAATAATTGGTTGTCTTGTTGAAACAATAACCATAACAACCATGATAACAACTAATGTAGATGATTTCCCCCACCACCCTGCAAACGGCGGCAAATAAAAATAACCTTGAATTTGAGTTTATAAACGTGTTTCGTGGTCATTCGTGAACGCTTTCACTGATATAAAAAAAATATTCTCAGAAAAATTGGATTGTTATATATATGTAATCAGTATAATTAATAATTGACCTTACAAAAATGTCCACTGAAAAACTGGCTATTGTAAGTGTTATAATTTTTATATTTTCTACGTAAACAATTTCTTTTCACAGGTAACTGGAGGCAACAAGGGCATTGGTTATGCTATAGTCAAGGGATTATGTGAAAAATTTACTGGAAAAGTTTACTTAACCGCGCGAGATTCGGAAAGAGGCCTGGCAGCCATAGCGAAACTAAACGAACTTGGATTTAATCCTTCATTTCATCAACTAGATATTGATGATCAAGATAGTGTGAACAAATTCAAAGAGTACATTTCCAAAACCTACGGTGGCATCGATGTTTTAATAAACAACGCAGGGGTGGCATTTAAGGTATTGTCAACATATTTAAGCATTTATTTTAAATAATACAGTGTACTATTATAGAATGCTGCTACAGAACCTTTTGGTGTGCAAGCTGAAGTTACTATTAATACAAATTATTTTGGAACATTGAGAGTATCAGAAGCTTTGATTCCATTGCTGAGACAAAATGCACAGCTTATCAATGTTTCGAGTTCCATGGGACACCTGTCAAAAATACCATCAGTTGAATTGAGAAATAAATTTTCCGATCCGAACCTTACTGTTGAGAAATTAAATGATTTAATGAACGAATTTATCAAGTATGGAAGCTCATTTATATCTGAGATAATAGTTGTTTTCAACATTTTTTGTTTTCAGAGTTGCCAAAGAAGGCATAGATACAAAAAATACTTGGGGCAATTCGACATATATTGTATCAAAGGTGGGTGTTAGTGCTTTAACTAGAGTACTTCAGAATATGCTTAATAACGAAATGCCGCCACGTAATATATCTGTAAATTCTTGCCATCCTGGATATGTTGACACAGATATGACCAGTCATACAGGTCCTCTGACTATTGAGGAAGGCGCAGTCAGTTCTTTATATTTGGCTTTGGAACCACATGGCTTAAAAGGGCAATACGTTTGGAGAGATAATTCTGTCATTGACTGGCTTGCTCCTGCTTTGCCACAGCCATATTAATATTGTCAATATTTGAAAATAAATACAGGTATTTGTACTACGCACCATTTGTAACGTGTGAGTAAATAAGAAATAATATTACACAATACAACACAATATAGCGTAAACTATTGCTTAATGAGCAATAATAAATGGGGCTCATATAAATATCTATTAAAGTTAGTTTGATGAAGACCGGAGTTTTTCGTGACTTTTAATATTTTGGGAGCTCTGTTAATGCATTACTTTTTATTTGAAATAAAGTTGTTGAATTTAATGTAATATTGTTTTTCTTTTTCCTTCACAATTTTTAATTACCATTCTAAGGTTACCTGGAATAAGAAATGAACATTGTGAACAGTAGAGCTGGTGTGTGAGCATGGCACCATGGTATGGCAAGACTTGCTATGGTTGGCCCCAGGGGTTGGTAAGTCTGTTGGGCATTTAAACTTAGTGAATGTTGCGCCTACGGAAGACTATATACTAGGAGGCGAAACGCTTATGCAAATATCTGAATTTTGTGTACCCACCTTACTTTAGTTGAACGAACTGCCACAAGTATCGCAACGATAGGTAGCGCGGCTACGTTCACCCACATTTTACACGTGTTTTAATGGGGCTCCTCGTAATTTGAACGATTGTTTGGAAAAGAACTGGTGGATAGAGCTGTAGAAAATGAAAAGTAAAAACAGTTGTTTTGTGCCGGGGTGTAAAGTCGGTTATTCATCGACACGGAAATTAATAAACTGCATGAGATAAAAAATACAAGCTTATTTAAGGCGCCAAAGGTAAGTTACTTTTTAATCGCTATTACGTAATTATTATTATGATTACTTCTCTGAAATTTAAGGATAAGACTATTTTTAATAAATGGAACAGAGCTATTCCAAGAGCGGATAAAGAATTAGCTGAAAATGATGTTGTTTGTGAAGTGCACTTTTTGCAATCAGACATTTCAAAATGGTTTGAAACGAAAATAAATGATAGGGAAATTAATAAAATTGAAAGAGGACGACCCAAACTAAATTGCGATGCAATTCCCTGCATATTTCCTAACTTGCCACATTACTTGTCCAACCCTAAAGCAGAACGAAAAGCTCCAACTATAAGAAAAATCGCTGGAAAAATGGAACAAAAACAAAATAAAGATAATGCAGTTGCTGGTATTGAGGAAAGTGTGGAGATTAGAGACAATGAAACCGAAAATAATGTCTTGGAAAATCTAGGAAAAAGCTGGTTTCAAAGTATGATGGACAATTTCGACCAATTTCTTTTACCTACAACGAAATGGACAAAGACTCATTTGCAGCATTCTCATAATTTAAGGAATTTTAGCAAACAACTGTGTCAATTGTCAGCAAACTTGTCGAAGACACCTAAAAAAAGTTCGTTTGCCAAACATATTAAAAAAATATGAAAAACTTCAGGGAGTTTTAAAGTGCATTAAGTGAAAAAACACTCAACTGAAAAATAAGGTAGTATAGTTATAATCATAATCACCTATTGTAAAAAATAAGATTTTTTTATGTAGAACCCTTAATGAAACTAGGAGATTTAAGACAGAGAAGACTAGATAATTAAGAAAAGAGTCTAAATTATAATATTTGTTTATTTATTGATGATGTATTTTCATGTTTTTTAAAATAAATTAAAAACAATGTCCTGACCTTTTGCTTCCTTTAAAATGTAGCCGAGAATAAAGAAAATAGTCTAAATTATAATATTTGTTTATTTATTGATTTTGTATTTTGTTGTTTTTCTTTTAATAAATCAAAAACAATGTCCTGACCATTTGCTTCCTTTGAAATGTAGCCGAGAATGGAACAACTGCGCCACCCAGCGACGCGCTTGGAACTTTAATTCTAATAAGTTCTATTACGGGTACGTTTTGTTGATACGTCGTGTCGCCTCCTAGTATATAGTCCTCCGTAGTTGCGCCATAAAACGGCTGGCTGTGCGTAACTTTTTCCCAAATATGCCAACAGATGGCTTCTTTGTTAGTTGTTTATTAAAGTCACTAGATATATAAAGTACCGCAAACCTCCGCCATTTTTGGGCAAAAATTATTATTATAAATTTGGCGCCAAAATTGAATTGCTGTGTTAAATAAAAAATCAATTTAGTACTGTATTCTTAAAAGAACGCAACTGTATGAACATGCGTTAATAATTAAACCGCAGATAGTAAGGCAATTAATTAAAACAAGCAAGCGCCGTTTTCATTATTTATTATTGTTGGTTTACTAAAGCACGCATTGCAACGCATATATATAATCTACTTCGTATAAATATAGAAATAATATTATCTAATATATTATGACAATTTGGTATGTCAGGAGTATCAAATTTCGTCTTAATAATTGCTTTGAACTCATTTAATGATAAATCATTTTGTATCAATGAATTCGTACATTCACGGAAGTACAGTTCAATTTTTTTAATACATTGATACAAATCGTTTGTTGCGAATTGGAGAACGTCAACTTTAAACTCCTTTAATTACGCCTTTTGTGGTTGACAACCAGATCAGGGTGTGCATTTGGAGTTAGTTTTTCATGTCATCTGCTCTTGATTGTTCAAATTGGGAATCAGAAAAATGCACCTTACATAAGTAACTAAGTGTTATAACATGTGATCTGCTTTTACATATGTACTCACCTCACAAATCTTCGCATTTACCGGCACATTGTCTTGATTAATGTCACATAACCACACTTTTCTTCTGTCTGCATTCCTTTCACCACTGGGAAATGCAAATAAACGGAAACCTTTGGCGACACTGTTTTTGCAATTGATAATACAACAACCAGGCATAATTACACTTTATGTTGCCAACGGTGGGTTTATATACAACGGTGTCGCACGCTTAACCAAACTGAACACTACGTCTACGTTTTCGAACGATTTGACAAGTGATTTGACGTTTGGCGGCCATGTTTGGGCAAAAGTAGCGCTTTCTCTCTCGCACTCTTTGGCCTTATGGATTGCGGTACTTTATATATCTAGTGACTTTATTGTTTATAGGTTTGTTTGTGTTTAATATTACCACAAAGAATGAGAGAGCCCATGAGATAGGCTTTAATGTAGCCCTTCAGTTTTAGTTCATTTAAGGAAAATAGAGGACACTACGATTTAGAATTTACCATTATTTTATATTTGAACCACATGTTTGCTGGAAAAATGAAATTAAGATTTGTTATAAGTTACCTTTTAAGTTTAACTAACCGACAACCAGATGACGATATTGGGGAACTTGAATTAAGATCTATTTTTAATATTTAACAAGAATACAATCTCCTTATTCATCTCATCCCAAACACATTTAGCCATGAGTTGACAACAAAAAACCAATTCACTTTTGTTAGTGAACGACAAAAAACATATACATATGTAAACACACCATACTTATCAATATAAATTAGGAATTCTTGAATTTCAGATGATACCTATAAATTCAAACATTATTTTCGGTTTTCGGAGTGAGATTTTATATTAGAAAATAAACCAAATAGAGTATATCTGTGTACCCATCAATCATCTTAATCGTAGTTACAAACACGTTTCAATAAGAAAAGCTTAGAAAAGTAGTTGACATAAATCCCATAACAATTTTAATTGCATGGGTAGGTACATTTGTTTTGGCACGCTGTTAAATTTTATGTTCACCTCAGGCACGGATTAAATCTTTTTGTTAAAATATGTTTAATTAATTTACACTCTATACGACTGGAGTAATGACTTGTTAATTTAGCACTCTTTAAATCAATTTTGACTTTGTACAAAAAAGCAGTATGCGTATGTTTTTTCTTAGTTATGAGGATCGTCATTTTACTTTTGACGCTGAGTCAGTTTACAATAAAACATTCACATGCCATAAGTAAATTGAATATAAAATAAATCCCAGTATTAGAATATTAAGAATCATTTTCATACGTTGCCCTATAAATTGCTTAATGGTATCACCATCTACAATCTCGCTTTGAATGAAGCATAAAAAGAGCCCGGAATGATTTCACTGAAGTCCGTCGATCATAATCATAATTTCTTAGATTATTCTGAATCTGTAATTATTGTCCTTTCACTGAAACATAATAATGTTCTTCGGTTACCTATTTAGCAGATTATTTAACAAAAAATGTTTACATCAACTTAGTAGTTTTATTAGACATTCATATCGCAGAATTTTTGTTATATGAAAATGAGGCAATATCCCTTTTACTGATGATCGAGTCGAGGTTTTACATCAAGTGTCGAAATGACTGCCGTCAAAGAGTGTGTGGAAGTGCCGGTGAAAGATTTGCACCTCATTTATTTAAGAGTTTTCGAAATAATTTACTAAATGGCGGTTATGTATAATAAAATTATTTCTTGACATAAAGGAGACCTATAGTATTGATCAGAAAAACAAGAAGAGCAGAGCACTAACAAAAATAACAAATGCGCATATACCACCCAGTTCCTTTCAAAAAGTGAGTGTAAAATTCTCTGTTCAAGTTTTTAGTCAGATGATGGTGGTATCTATAAGAGTTTTCAGTTCTTTAGTAATTTAGGATAATCAATTTCAAACACTAATTCCTTGCAATTTATTTCTCAAAAGTAGGCGGAATTATTATTACTTCAGCCAGATAAATTATTTGACAGTTACAGTACATATTAGTTACAACTACTATATAAACCATAGCTGACTCGTCCGCCATTTTGGAGATAATTTTAAGGCAGTAAATATGTATGCTAATAGCACATGTTGAATAGAACTTCGAATAATTGACTTTCTTAAGCCGGTTTAGGACGTGAAATAATGTAGGTATAATTTTTTACAATAGTCGTATATTTAAAAAATACCCATAATATATAATAATAACTAAAAATAAGTACGTAATACGACTGACATTTATCTCCAAAATGGCCGACGAGTCAGCTGTCTTAAATATAGTAGCTATATCTGCACCAATTGCGTCACCTAATTGTTAACATTTATTTTTGTTCGAATGTGGTTGTGTATTTTGTTAGTTTTCAGTTTAATTTAGTTTTTACTATCTCTATTTGTTATAAGGACAAAGAAAGTAAGGACCATTGCTTTCATTCAGCAGACGGATCGGGAACCGTTCCCGCTCCAACCGTTCACTTCACAACAGTTGAGTTTTCGGTGGACAGCTCACCTTTATGTGCCTTTATGCAGGCACGTAGCTAGAAATTTTGATCGGGGGGGGGGGGTCCGAGTGAAAGGACCAAAACACTAGCCTACCATAAATCCCTGCTTTCATGTAAAATATTTGTATTACCTATACTATATAATACATATTTATGCCTAATCTACAACAGTAACCTTCTATTCTTTTTGTCCGCCATTATGTTTAAAACATGGTCAGGCTTTATTTCTATATCCCAATGGATAGATAAAAGTGCCAAGGAACTTAGTCTTATATTCCCCATTTTGTTCCTAGGCAATGACTTTACTCGTTTCATCGTAGAGAACGAGCGTTCAACACTGGCTGTTGTAACAGGAATAGTAGCCAAAATTGTGAGTAAATCATAAATGATTGGAAAAAAAGACTTATTACAATTATCTAGAAGTGTAAGAACTTCTATATTTTCCTCTAATAATGAGAGTTTTTTGCACCAAACATAGTATTCAGCTTGTAACGCTGCAGATGAAAAATCGTGAGAATGGTATATTGACAGCTTTTCTAACAATGGGAATTTTTCTGGTGACGCTAATCCAGGCAAGAGCACTTGAAAAGCAGAAAATATGTCTTCATTATGTGCGAATCTGTCGTTTAGATTTGCAATTAGTTGAACGATACATACAGTGAAAACCGATATTCTGTAATAATCTTCAACTGAAACCGTTTGTGGATTTGCACGGTGTCTTTGTCTACCAGTAATTCTTGGAACTTCTAATTCACAGTCAAACAAATAGCTAAACAGCTTGGATGTACAAACGAATATTTCATGAAATATTAATCGTGCATTGTTTCGCATATCCTGCAATGATGAAATTATATCATTTGTATGTTGAGAAGGAGTCTGAAGGTATACGGAGAGTGGTAAAGTCAAGCTGAAAAGCTTTTCACAAACTAACAGTGAGATCATAAACTCACTTTTTCTATTGCTGCCAAAAGTGTTGCAGCTGTAAAAGAAAGAGTTCTTACTTCTTGTGATATGTCTTGCAAACTGGCAACAACAGGTTTTATTAGTTCAACAAAAACCAAAACACTATCATGACGTTCAATGAAACGTGTCTCACAAAGGCGAAGAAGTCTGGTCTTTTTGGTCTCAGGAATAAGCTCTTTAATTTTCGCTTTTAAAATTTGATTAGCATGTGCATGATTTCTAAAAAAATTGGCAACTTCGTTAACTATTCCCAAACAGTTTCTGACCGCCGGAACTGACAAAGCATTTGATAGAGCTAGATTTAATCTGTGACTTGCACAGTGAACATATATTGCTTTTGGATATTGGTTTCTAATACGAGTTTGAACACCAGTTAGATGGCCAGCCATGTTTGCTGCACCATCATATCCTTGACCTACGCAGTTGTTCATGTCTAAACTCAGTTTGGTACATTGTTCCAGAATCAGTGTTGATATGTTTTCAGCTGATTGATCGTAAACAGGTACAAAGCCTAGAAAATCCTCGCGTAGATTTGACTGGGAATTTTCTGTGGTTATATAGCGTACGCAAAAGGACATTTGCTCCACTCCTGATATGTCCATTGTTTCATCTATTAAAATGCTAAAATAACCAGTTTTTTTAATTTTTTTTACCAATTGATCCTGAATTAATGTTGCAGATATGTCAATAACTTCATTTTGTATATCGGGACTGACATACATTGCATTTTTTCTACCTTCTGTAAGGTGTTTTTTGAGGTCCTCGTCACCGGCATTCGCTCGGAACCTTAATAATGCCCGAAATTTGCCATCTTTCTTTTTTGGTTTATCTAAGGTTACAGGTCCACTATCATTATCCCCTCGTAACGGAAGTTCTTGTTCACCACAAAATAATATTGTTTCAATAATAGGTTTCAAAGCTTTACGATTTTCTTCTCGATCTTTTTGTCGCCGAGAGTCAATTTGCGATAAGACATCGAGCACTCTTCCCGATTTAACACTCTGAAAATTGTCAGCATAAACTTTGCAATCGCGATGATATTTCGATATTTCGTGTTTTTCAAATTTTTCCAATGCATGCTTCCATTTATTGAAAGGATATCTTATAAAAGCCCCAAGATTTTCATGATTACCTTTGCCAATTCCATCGCGGGAAAATAGAACACATACCTTGCAATATACTCCATTTTTACTTTTTGAATAGGCTAGCCAAGGCCATCTATCAAGCCATTTTGGTTGAAATTTTAAGTGCGTTTGATTTCCGGTTATTGTAGCAGGATAGTTATAGGAACGTTCAGGAATCAGAGTAAATGTTAGTATCTTATTTTTTAAATTGTCATCAAAGTGTTCATAAACCGCACTACCCAAATCAAAATTTTCGGGTTGAAACAATGAAATGGCTTTGTTAATGTTGGTGGTTTTCGGTTCTATTTCTATTGTTTCTATTAAATTTAACGATGCAGAAGAAGAAGAAGAACTTAAGTTCAGATCAGAAGTAGACGAAGACGAACAAACAACTTCATTTTCATTACTTGTTGACTGTTCAGATTGAGAATCTGAAGAGAAAAAAAAAGATTTTAAAACTTATGTCCAAAAAAACTAAATCAATGGTATTAAAGAAGAAAAGAAGTGATTTAACAAAATAAAAACGAAAGCGCAAATTAAAAATAATTTATGAAAAACCCGTTCATAATGCTCTTTCACAGCTTTATTACAGACGCAGATTAGAAAAAATAGCATCCATAAAGTTTATGTATATTATATCTGATAATTCTGATATTCTGATACAATAACTAACTATTGCATTACATTTACCTACCTAATGTTTTTAGTTGAAAAAATTTTGTGATCTTGCATTGTGAAGGCGCTGACGCGGCCGACGATGGAATCAACCTCTTCATTGTTATTTGTTAACTTACTGTTAGTTACTGTGCGATTACGACACGACTCATCAACTGTCTGACTCGATTCTCGATCTCGATTGAAAAAGTGAACTAATTTAAGGGAAGGGAGAGTGAGGGAGTAGGGAGTCTAAGCGATCACTGCTAGGCATAGAATAATTACTCTTAAGAAATGAAAGACCCCATATTAAACGTTGGCAACACAAAAAACGCGCACCCTCGTGTCGTCGTGCGTCGTGGCAAACTAAATCGAAATGGCGGCACATTTAAACGTGTAAATTACATTTTCAGATGATTTTTCTATGTTACAAAAATTATTAACTTGATTTTTACCGAATACACAATAACGTATATTCAGTAAAAATCAAATTAATAATTTAATGTTAATAAAGAATGAGTTCCCAGGTAGCACAGTGACGTCCATTTCACGACACTTAGGCGTACATTTTTGTCACCATTCACGTCATTCTGACGGTCAAATTGATGTACGAGTGACCCTAAATTGACGAGAGTTTGTCACATCTAAAATGACGTCATCCGCTGACTTCAAAAAGACGTCATGCCCAACGTCAAAAGACGTCACAAACTAACGTCAATATAACCTCAAAATGCCTTCCCATCGGCGTCAGTTTAATTTTTCATTAAAAATACTTTGTAATTGCTCTTTATTTGTATAAATAAAACTAACATTTGGAGTAATATTACATACTAGTATTAGGTATTTGGTACTTGACTAACATAAGAACAGTAGATCATCTGTAATTTTAAACTTCAACGTAACGATAATAATAAACTAACAATAATAATACCACTGGAGTAAAATATTCGTGAAATCCTATACAACTTCCACGTGTTCTCATCTGCCGGTCACTTAACCTCAAAACTTTATCAAATCGATGTTGCTTCTTATATAGAGGCCAGAAAATTTCTCTTTTCATAAGCGTAAGCCAGCAGGAGTTAACAACGGCCAAACCGCCTTCGTCGCCATCTTGATTAGTATCGAATTCAACAATAACATATGCCATATTTATTATTATGCTACCTACCACATTCAATCTTAAAATCCGATGAATTGGAATAGAAGGCATTCAGGGCGCAGGCGCGCCATATGAGTGGGACACAACCAAATAATTTAGTAGCGGAAATATTTAATTTCAAAAAATCTTTTGAACATAAAACAGAAAACAACCAAAACATAATTATCGTAAGACAAACATTTTTTCCAATTAAATTAAGTTACTAAAATTGCCTCTAAAAGTCCAAACTTGGTTGTAAAATGTCGTCAGTTGTACGTCTAACACAGGAGGTCATATCAACGTCAAAACTGAGACGTCAACTTTACGTCCTGGATAGGTCATCAGACGTCTTTGACGAGAAATGACTTATAAATGTCGTCATTAAGACGTTGTGTGCTACCTGGGTTACTTTGAAATTAAAAATAGTATACTATTTTACAACCCTACATTTATTATAACATTTTCAAGTTTAACAAAATACAAAAATATAAACAAAATCATCAAATAGAAGAAGAAAATAATAATTATAAAACTTAAACAAAATCATCAAACAGAACAAGGAAACAATAATTATAAAACTGCATCCTGTATACATAATGATATAAAATATATACAAAAACTAATTAAAAATTTCAACAAACTTAAAGCTACACCTTGCGTGTCTTCTGCTGGAAGGTCATCAAGTTGCGCCAAAATCTATGGATATATCCTTGAGACTGTTCCAGAGGAAAATAACTGATCGGATTGTCATCTGCAAACCCCTGACAAATGAATACCGATTTGTGACATCGGCATCAGTTTCCAAATCAATTAATTTCCACTGATCCATCTCTGCCAATAACTCATGCCAAAATTCCAAATGAGGGGAACTTTCAGACACTGCACATCTGAAATGTTTATTATCAGTGGCTTGGGGACTTGAACTGTTAAGGGAGTCCAACAAATCATCAACTTTTTGAACAAATTCTGCTGTGAACATGGCTTGTAAAGGTAGGATGTTCACGAAAGTAACAAATGTTTCAATAGCACTAGCTACAGAACTGCTAAGCTGAGCTGCAGCTACCTTCACTTTTATCTTCATGTACGAACACACAGTCCAAAATCTTTAACTTTTAGAAACATCTTACAAATATTCCTCCATAACTCATGGTAATACAGATTTCAGAAATCTGAAGAAATGTTTATTGATGGAAGCCTTCACAAATACTAGTGTAATACCAGTTGTTGCCTCCTGGATACTTGGAGCAATATTTCTTACGGCCAACAAATTCCATCGTTGACATACAAGAGATATAAAAGTGGATGGCGTTGTCAAAGAAACTTTCTTCAAGGGCTGTGGACTTAAACCTAAAATACAGTGAACTGATTTAAATATGGTGTAGTATCTGTTGTTATCAACTTAACTTTTCTAATTTTCGCTTTTCTTCGTGCAGGAGTCCGGCAGTTTCGCAATCACCTCTGGTTAACGAGTAACCCTAAAACAAAAATTCATTAAACAAACTTCAAGAATTGCGGTTAACATAAAATAATCTTTATATTTATGGTTTTTGCATCTTCATTTCATATGCTTACCAGTTCTTAGGGCTTAAGCAGCTTCACTTTTCCATGAAATACACTTTCTTTGTAGCAGACACCACGCTAGGGCTAGAAAGTGTTCTGTGGGGCCATTGTGGCGTTATAGACGCTAACTTCTAAAAATTTTCAAGATAAACAAAATGGCCGAACTGTTGACGCATTGGCGCATGATTAAACCGAGTACGGAAAACTTTCAAACCACGCGCTCTAATAATTGGTTCCGATTGGATCGGTCTCAATCGTCAAAGATCCCTTCACTCCCGCCCTGGGTCGTGGCCCACATATTTCTTTGCTGCCAGTTGCCTAATCTAGGTTTCACCCCTGTGCTGCTAGGTGTAGTGCAGTGTGCCATATGGGTGATGTGATGCGCTTATAATTCCAGGAACTTCAGACTGGGTTTCCGGTTTGCGTTTTATCCGACTAGAAAAGAACACTAGTATGTAATTCCATGAAGCATTATTAAACTATTTAACCTTAAAAAATTAGTTTTTTTCATTTTTAGAAAACCATGTGCGCTTTAGCCTTCAGGGCAGCTTCGGGGGGGGGGGGTCCGGACCCCCTGGACCCCCCCTTGGCTACGTGCCTGCCTTTATGTCATCGTCTGTCATCAGGTGCTTTTCATTGCTGCCATATGTTAAAATTATAGAGAGCCAATGGTACACATATAATTATTATTTTTCAGTTTGCTGAAAGTTACTCGTTTTGATTTATTGTTGCAATATGAATCGTAAAGTAGATTATTTATTGCCCTTGTTCTGTAAGAGAACCTCTAGAGCTCCATAGGAGTTAAATTGATTTAAAATTCCTGTATCTGATTCATTGTAATACAATTAATGTTCCCGATATATTGTCTTTAGAACAAAAAATAATTATATTCTAAACATATGTCAAATATCAAATATACTTTCTGGAGACACATGCAAAATGTAATATTTTTGTAGTGGACCATTTTCGCTAAAATTGAAATTTTGGTTGTGTATTTTATGTATAGAAAATGTTATACACACATTTATAATAAGTTTTTATGTGTCTTGACTAAGCATTCAAAATAAAAGATCAAATGAGAATATAATACCATTCATTTTTATATTGTATTATTTATTTTGTACACATGTATTCTATATTATTATTGTTTGTTGTATATTGTTATTGAATAAATTTATTTTATTAAAAATGTCTTGTAAATAATATATAGGTTTACCATTATTTTTTCGACGAATATTCTTGAATTTTACTTTACTATTAATTTTACTCCTAAGGGCCGGTTCTACAACTCGTAGATAAAGCTAGCTGTATTTTCTGTCGTACAATATAGGACTAAAATTAATAACCAGAGTTCTACTTCCCATGTAACATTTTTCGAATTTCTTTACTTACCAAATTGTTTTGCATTATACTTTTTCGCCATTTGCATTTGCCTACTATAGCTTTTAGCTTCTGCAGGTTCTCATTTCTGACATTGTTTTTCTATAAGATTTTCTTTCTTATTATTTCTTTCTGATCTATTTATCATTACAGTTGTACAATATAATGAGAAATAATGTTTGAATTTGAATTTCTGTTGTGATGGGTGAAAATAAATTAAAAAGAGAGTATTCTTGTCTTGCAAACAAATTGAATGTGTTAATTTTTATCCGACTTTAAGATGTGCATTAATTAAAGCGAGGTGAAAATGAACACATTTAATTTGTTCCCATCCGAAAACAATGGTCCCATTCAGCAGACTCAACTGTTGAAGAAACGTCTGCTGGATGCATACGCTACATCGAATTACGTCACGATTACATCGACTACTTTACGGAGCGGACGGCCATCTTTTGTAGCGCATTCTATTATTGCTACGTATCGGTAACACGTTGAGTAAGATGGCGCTTAACTATATGAATTTAAAAATCAATTGTATGAAATTACAGATGTGGATGAGATTCACAATAGATTAGCGTCGGGTAGTTGTTTTATCGAAGGTAATTTTATGTAAAACTTAATTACTACTGGTTTTTACAGATGAATATTTTGCGGATTACATAAAACGTAAATGTTCTTTTGAATGTAATGTATCACCAATGGTGACAACAGTCAACAGCCTAGACTAATCAAAACAAATAATAATAATAATAATAAAATAATCTTTATTTCGCAGTTGCTTTTTACAAATATATTACTTGGAAACTAAACTTTTTCTATAATATACTTATGCACTAGTTCTTCAAATATTCTAATGTTCTTAACACTTAAAAAACTACAATTTAATCACTACTAAGTGAATCAACCCTACTTACTATCTAATTGCTACATACTTATATAACATCTATTTGTAGGTCTTCATACACCTTACATTTTTTTCATCCTTCAATCATTTGTGCCCTGTCTATGATGCTGGAATACATCTCTGGTTGAACAAATAATATAATATTTCCATAGTTCTTCCAACGAACTATATTAGTAAACCAATTTTTTATTTTACTAATATAGTTCGTTGAGTTCTTCTTTTTCTTGTCTGAGTATTTTTTTTCTATTTTAATTTTAGCTGAGAAATCCTTGTCTACATATGTTAATCATTTTGTAAAATAGTTGCGTACACTTTTTCTTTGTTTTGATCAATAACATCTTCTTCAACACCAGTAATTATTATTTTCGGATTTCTTAATTTCGGTTCAGAAACTACTTATTTCCAATTTCATTTGACTTTTCTCTTAATTTTTCAAATAAACAAGAACTGATCAGCTGTCTTCTGTCAAGTGTGTTAGCAGGTAGCACATCCAGCAACATTGCATTAAATTTTGAATTTCACTCAGCAGTTGTCGATGTAGCGTACGCTACCGATGGAGCGGAGCATGTGATTCTGCTGAATGCAACCAATGGTCCCATTCAGCAGACGCAACTGTTGTGGAACTGTTGAGGAAAAGTCTGCTGGATGCATACGCTACATTTGCGCTACATCGAATTACGTCGCGATTACATCGACTACTTTACGGAGCGGACGGCCATCTTTTGTAGCGCATTCTATTACCGCTACGTATCGGTAACACGTTGAGTAAGATGGCGCCAAGTAGAGGAATTTAAAAATCAATTGTATGAAATTACAGATGTGTATGAGAATCACAATAGATTAACGTCGGGTAGTTGTTTTATCTAAGGTAATTTTATGTAAAACTTAATTACTGCTAGTTTTTACAGACAAAGAGTATTTTGCGGATTACATAAAACGTAAATGTGCTCTTGAATGTAATGTATCACCAATGGTGACAATAGTCAACAGCCATGACTAATCAAAACAAATTATAATAATAATAATAAGAATCTTTATTTCGCAGTTGCTATTAAAATATAAAAATATATTACTGTTTTAATATTATACTTACGGACTAGTTCTTCAAATATTCTAATGTTCTTAACACTTAAAAAACAGTAGTGATTAAATTGTAGTGAATCAACCCTATTTACTATCTAATTGCTACATAAATTTAAATTTCCATTCTTGTTTACCTACTATTCATTTGTATTTTATACAATTTCTATCAAACACTGTGAATAGTGTCTATATCCACTTTAAATTAATCATTTGTTCTTACATATTTATGTACTTATATATAAGTATAATTAAGCTATCACATTTGTTTGTCAAATGACTAGAAGCACAACGGCCACACTTGCACCCCATTTACCACGTTTCCGCATTTTTTCATTCTTTAGCAAAATGATTATACCCTGCACATTTATAACATCTAACTATTTGTAGGTGTTCATACACTTTACATTTTTTCCATCCCACATTTATTTGTGCACTGCCTATAATGCTGGAATACATCTCTGGTTGAACAGATAATATAATATTTCCAGTTCTTCTTTTTCTTGTCTAAGTATTTTTTTTCTGTTTTAATTTTAGTTGAGATGTCCTTGTCTACATATTTGAATCATTTTGTATTAAATAATCGCATACACTTTTTCATTGTTTAGATCAATAACATCTTCTTCAACACCAGCAATTATTATTTTCGGATTTCTTAATTTCGGTTCAGAAACTACATACTTATTTCCAATTCCATTTATGTCTTTTTCTCTTAATTTTTCAAATAAACAAGAGCTGATCAGCTGACTTCTGTCAAGTGTGTTAGCAAGTAGCACATCCAACAACATAATATTAAATTTTGAATTTCACTCAACTGTTGTCGATGTAGCGTACGCTACCGATGGAGCGGAGCATGTGCTTCTGCTGAATGCAACCAATAATTTACATGTTTGAAAATATGGATAGGTATATGAAAGTAATACGTGACTAAGCCCGCAAGAGGGCAGTTCCGTAAGTACTCAATTTTTATACAGTGTGTTTCCCATGTATAGTATTCCTTTATCTATGTGCAAAACGTAATACATTTGTAATATTTTTTTTTATGAATGTAATACATTAATAAATCATATGTACTAACGATTATCAAAACCAAAACACGTATCAGCCATTTGATTTTATTAGTTTTTTTTATCATCCGGTTCTTACACATTTCTTTGCATTCACATGAAGCACAGTATAAACCTTAGTAATAGTTATACCTAAACAAGGAAAATTTTCAAATTACCGATCTTAAATAAATACCAATCATAGATATTATTTATACATAAATATAACTGATACAACTAATTATCTAATATTCCATCTACTTACAAAAACAACATTTCTATTAATAATTTCAATTTTATTAGTGATTTTCATAATAATAAACATTTAATACTATTTCCAACATCCTATTTTCAATGACATTCTACATCGTATTAATTCTATTGACTGATTCAACGAAGCATAACCGATGCAACACGAACTTTAGATTGTGATTGTACTTCTCGCTCGTTTTATCGAATTTGTTTATACCCGCCATTTTGTTTCTGTAGATTTTTCGTATTTACGATTTTGCTAAAATTTAATCAAAAAACGTACAAATCGAAGGTAATTGTTGTGTTGTGAGCTTAAATAAACATCATTTATTGTGATTTTCATTATTTCAATGCTCTATATGGGATATCTTACATGGGATGTAACCTGCAAAATTCACTCGGTGAGTACCTAATTTATTTTTTATCTCCACTTATATACGTTTCCGCCTTTAATGTTGTAAGTAAAAGTTGTTCAGTTAGAGGTCCTCTATAATGTACACTAGTCATTTTGTAAAAAATCGCCCGACACCTCAACTGCATTTATTCCAATTAAATATATACATGTCAATATAAAATTGAATACTTAAAAAAAAAACCAAAAGCAAGTACAAGTAATCAAAAACAGAGGGACTAGCAATAACCAGAGTAGTCCCGAAGTGCAAGTTGAATATTCACACAACACCGTCTGTTTTGATAAAATTTTTGAATAATCAAACATTTTTGACGAGTGAATGTAGCCCTGAGTTGTTAGAGTATATCAAACACAAGTGATTGCTAGTTATGGTTATAATAGTTGCCACTTCATTTCACAATCATAACATTCTTATTGAAAACCATAAATGTATTAACATAATTATCGTGCTTACCTCTATACTTTCCAAGTCACCGGATTGTGGTAAATCTATTTGTTGCTGAATAAAAACTAATGGTTGTACTCAACCAAACTAAAAATGACTACAGAAAATACTCCCAAAATACATTCATAACAAAAAGAACAATCTAGGTGTTCTTCACTAAAGGGGTAACAAATAAAACAAGATTATTTGGGTTTTATATAAGTTTATTTCTATATAGTACTGTTATTTCTTGTATATAATACACATAATTAACAAATGATTTTTTCGTAATATCGTTCATTATATATAACTCGCTATAATATTATTCTTCACTAACAAATAAAAAAAAAATGGGGAAAATTACAATTAAAATAAATTACATCTATATATAATAATAATAATATAAATGCCAATACTAAAATGCAATATAAAGCGATTATACAGAAGCGCGGTTCGACAACAACTAACAAGAAAGAAAAAAACTGTCATATCATCATGTAACACTGGTCGGTCTACATAAACAGAACATGTTAAACCTAATTTATTCAATTCTATTTTTTTTTGTAATAACATATTTAAAAATTTGTATAAAAGTTTCAAATTGTATAATAACAATAATTATTATCATAATAATATATATATATATATTTATTTATATATATAAAAACCTGAATAAGTTACATCATTTTAATATTATATAAATTGCGAGAAATAAAAAAATAAATTAAAAAAATTACTACAGGGGGTTGGGGGGATCATCTCGTAATTACGTGTGCAGAAGTTTTTTGTTTTTCCATTAATTCTTTTAAATTCACTTCTTGGAAAACTTCTGCCCGCGCGTTTATGTAATAATAACAATTTACTCTAAAAATAATAATTAAACAAAAATGAATCGAACTAATTAATTAAACTATGTACAATATTTTCACAGGTTGATCTTTTAATGACCTTGGGTGGGTAACAATTTCCTAGCGACTTATAATAATGAACAACATTAAAACACAAGCGTTATTGCACTTTACAGCAAGAGAAGTCAGTTGTTTTTCTGCCTATACATTAAAAATTAGCATCCGACAAATTTATTTGAAAATCATAATTTATTCGAAATCTTATCGAAAAATCACCAGAACGAAAGAAAAGGAAGGAATTTCAGTCGGTGACACTAATACCACTTGTTGATCTCTCGCTGTAAATTTTTCTTCTTTCGAAAAAAAAGGAAAACAATTGGAAGAAAAAATCTCATGAAAAGTATCTTATATTCATTATGCACATGCAGCTACATATAAAATACTTTACACAATACATCTAGTACCCATGGGCAGGCTGATCAGCTCTTGTTTTTTTTTCGTGTTTTTATCTGTTTGTATAAGAAATGAAAGTCGACAGACTCACAGCAGTCAACTCATGAATCTCGAGAAAAATGACAATTCAAATGAATAATAATAAAAACAGGATCGGAAAAAGAACTTGCTGTGGACATGGTGTTCCGATACTAACAGGTTCTTTGTTTTAAAAACCTTATTTTAGTAACATAATTTACCTACAGATAGTAATATTTAGTATATAACAAATGGTTTTTACACAATGTCTTGATTAATAATTTAATGTAGAAATATTCTTAGGCTCACGATCGTTGTCAATCTCAAGTGCTTTCATTTTCCGTCGGACTTTCCTGTAAAAAGAAATATAGAGGAAAAAATTTAAAAAAAAAATTGAAAATGAAAAGTGTTAAATACTTAGATGTTAGAACTATCATCAAGAGGTAAATACTATTTGCATATATACATTTATACGGAAAACGTATATGCATATATGCTTGTGTTGGGATACACACATACATCTAGTGTCTTTAAAGACAGTCGCTTGTGGGTGGCAGACGTCACTGTCATGTTCTCACGGGCATTTGCCACGCACACCGACATAAGTTGCGATTCTAGTTTAAAAGCCATTACAGGCAGTCGCCCGTACACTGACGAGGCCTTAGGGGCCAAAATACGGTGTCTGTGCGTTGACTATCCCAAGACATGCATATATGCGTATACGTTTTGCGTATAAATGAATATATGTGAATAGCAAAAAAAAATTTTTTTTTCTGTACCACAAAAAACAATTTTCAGTTATACAATGTGTTTCGTTTGCGTGCAATAACGATGTATTGTATTTTGAAAACAATAATGATATAAAAGAATATCACATTAACGTTACAGCCTGTATGTTTTAAGATGAGATATTCAAAAATATTCATAAACATAAAATTAGACATCTATACTGAAAGTAGTAATATTGTATTTTCGATTCATCAAACAAGTTCAAAAACGTAATATTAAAGGTTTTATTATATAATTTTTTTTATAGTTAGCGTCTGTCTGTTCCTTTAAAGTAACTAAAATACCTAGTCTTCTTAAATGATTATGCATTACTACATTACTGCCCATCTTGCCTGATAGAAATAGTAGATTCATTACTATCAAATGAAATATAAAGAATGCTTACTGAATAAAATGATTTATGTATTGTTGGCAACATAGCTAAAAATCTAAATTCTAAATATACATGTTCTGAATCAATTTAAATACAATATTTTTAGGAGTTTTGCAATAAGAACGATATGATTTTACAATAAAATAAAATGTAAATACAGGTTTTAATTTTTTTTTAATAACACATCATTAAAGTATGCATCTCTAGTTCGTACACACGAGCAAACTTAAAGAACAAAATTTTCTATGACTTACTGTCATGATGCTTCTTAAAGCATCAAGGATTTTTTGTTTGCATAGAGTCTAGATTTTAAATAACTCCGCAAAAAGTAATCTAGAGAAGTTAAGTCAATAGTTGATTTCGTGAAATTATCTTTCCACCAAAATGTTCATGCCATAACACGCCAGTTGAAACCACACCTCTTCCAAATCAATTTCATCTAAATCTAGCCACAAAGAAATGTTAACATCAACCATTATCAGTTACTGTAATTGCATTTTCTATCTCGTTTAGATAAATATATGGTCACTTAAAATAGTAAACTCTTTATTTTGTCCCTTTTTCTTTTATTTTGCTTGTCTCATTTCAATTATGTCAATTATCGATTGGCAAGTGCGATACGATAACTCGTTCACGTTGAGTGTCATTTTATGTAGTTTTTAGTATTACATGTGTTCAGATAATTAATAACTTTTCTTTCAATCTTGTATTTTGTGTATATTATTGTATTGTTATGATTTTAATGTATGTAATAACTAAAGCGACATTGTCGTCAATTATTTTTAAACATCATCATTTGTTTTATATTTCATTCTGTGTATAATAACGATGTAAGTACGTTACTCTTTCTTTATTCGCTCGAAAAACGCATTAATCTTATATTCAACATATCATTTACTATTATTTTTCCGCGAATTATGTATTGTATTATTAATAAAAAGCTGTTATTGTTGTAAGGACATTACTGTAGTTTACTTGCGACGAGCCTCTAATTAGACTTTCGCATTTTCAAGTTTATA
The DNA here is from genome assembly GCA_963170755.1 of Amphimallon solstitiale. Lineage (NCBI taxonomy): Eukaryota > Metazoa > Arthropoda > Insecta > Coleoptera > Scarabaeidae > Amphimallon > Amphimallon solstitiale. The sequence continues at coordinate 8,782,618 of OY720675.1, forward strand.
TCGGGAAAGTCAATAAGAAGAATTCAATTGCTCTTATAATCAAAACTTGTAGCTGAAATGGTTCTATTTCTTCCATGTCTTATTGATCTTTAAGCATGAGGACAGCAGCAATATTCGTCTTGTTGGTATTTTTGCACCGTGAAGAGTAAAACTCGACAAACAACAAGCACAGAAGGATTGTTATGACGACCAAAGTGCACGTAGAATATTCACAAAACACCGTCTATTTTGATAAAATTTTTGAATAATCAAACTTTTTTGACAAGCGAATTTAGTCTTGATGCAGTGTTGCCAATTAGCGTATAATTATACGTTTTTCGTATATTTTGACTTTCTGGTGTATCTTTTTCTAACCTTAAGCAAATCCGTATATTTTCGCAAAAATTAGGAAACTTTGTTTTTCATTTATTTTAAATTAAAATGTTCTAAACTTAAATTTTTGGACATGATTTGGTTTATTTACTTCTTCTCTGAATATTTTAATAATTTATTTACTTCAGGTTTGTTCCAACATTACATCGCAAAGGAGTCAGAACCAATCAAATGTAAAAGCAATCCGAAACTAGTTTGTGATTTCACTCAAACTATAGCTACTATATTTAGGACAGCTGACTCGTCGGCCATTTTGGAGATAAATGTCAGTCATATTACGTACTTATTTTTAGTTATTATTATATATTCTGGGTATTTCTTAAATATACGACTATTGTAAAAAATTATACCTTCATTATTTCACGTCCTAAACCGGCTTAATAAAGTGAATTATTCGTTCTATTCAACATTTGCTATTAGCATACATATTTACCGCCTTAAAATTATCTCCAAAAAGGCGGACGAGTCAGCTATGCTTTATACAGGGTGTCCAGAAACTCTCCTGACAAACGAAGACCGGAGATTCCTCAGATAATTTTAAGACAATTTAACCCAATTCACCCTAGTCCGAAAATGCTTCCTAAGGGAGCTAGAAGAGCTCTTTGAAGATGGCGCCTTGTAATTAGTTTTTTTTTTAATATCTCCCGAACGCTTCTATTTAGAAAAACAAAAACTGGTATGCTTATTTATCCTCCAGAGATGAATCGATTCCATCAATTGCGAATTTCTTGTACCGGTCATAGGCGTCCGTTTGGGTAGGTAAACGGTTATTTTAACGCATAACTTTTTTGTCTTTAACTTTTAAGCATTTGTGACACTAGATTATTAAATTTTCAGGTATTCTAGTACTAAAAGGTACTCTTACTTTAAGTCGGTAGTATACACCGTTTCCTAGAAAAATCGATTTGAAAATTTTTCGTTTTTTCGTCATTTCATCTTTCGTCATTTCAACTTCGCGAACTGATAACAATTTGACAATTAAAAACGTAGGTTTTATTTCTGTTGGCAGTTCAGAGCGAACTAGTGCAAAAAATAATAAATTGAATTTTAATGACGAAAAATTTTCAAATCGATTTTTCTAGAAAACGGTGTATCCTACCGACTTAATGTAAGAGTACCTTTTAGTACTAGAATACCTGAAAATTTAATAATCTAGTGTCACAAATGCTTAAAAGTTAAAGACAAAAAAGTTATGCGTTAAAATAACCGTTTACCTACCCAAAACGTACGCCTATGACCTTAGGAAGCATTTTCGGACTAGGGTGAATTGGGTTAAATTGTCTTAAAATCATCTAAGGAATCTCCGGTCTTCGTTTGTCAGGAGAGTTTCTGGACACCCTGTATAGTAGTTGTAACTCAAACAAGGAATTTGCAGCTGACTAGTTTGTGATGAACATATGTATGTTGCTAAAAAGTTTCATAGAAAACATACAATTCTTGGACAACGTGTGGAGACAGTATGCACTATTAGATTTTAAAACTTTGAATCTACCAAATAATGACGCAGAACAATATTGGTATGCTATTTCTCAACTAAAAAATTCCGTGGACGTGCCTTTATTCAGTAATTTAAAGAAAGTAATATCTCTTTTATTAATTTTACCATTTTCTAATGCGAGTGTAGAGAGAGTTTTTAGCAACCTTTATAATATAAAAACCAGTGGCGGCTCGGGGTGGTTCACATAGGGAGTGCATAATTTCAAAATTAAAAAGTATAATACAAGAACGCTTACCCAATCTTAATAAGTTTCACCGACATACTGTTTCAGACAGGTACTGTTCATTGTACAGTTTGTTTTCGAATCACCCCTACATATATTTTATTTAGCCAATAGTATATTTTATTTAAATTTCTTCTCGAACTGTTTTTTACACAAACTGGTACAAACTCAAGAGCGAGAAAGGTAATACTATTCTGATGTTTTCGAATCTACTATCGTTAAGAAAAAATGACACAACACTTCCGTATCCAAAATTTCACATTCATACGTCAATTTTCAAAAAACTGTTCCGCCATTTTGTTTTCTTTGACATTTTGATTATGGATTCGTGATCGGTGACCTAAGACACCCCCCGGATCTAAAATTTCACATTCATACGTCAATTATTTCTTGAAAATATTATGTTGGTATGTTCTGACAAATAAAATTCATCTGTCATTAATGTATTTATTAATTGACACTTAATCATCAGTATAATATAACCTAATAAGTTAACTTACCTTATGGTACCAACTTAAGTTTAAAAAAGAAAAATGTCATAGCCTTCAAGAGGGTACAAATATATGATCATATGGTATTAGTTACGTTATTTTAAAGTTTTGTAGTGTTTTTATATTAAATTAAACATTTTTTGCTATGCGTTTATTTTCTTTAAAAATAATACTAGCACAAATATCAATACAAATATAACTCAACAAATATAATAATATAATAATAATAAAACGCAAATGCGCATGCGCGTTGCTAAAATATAAATGTAATGTATAAAAAGTGTATATTTTGTAACCAGCGATCGCATACTTTGACATTTGGCTATTGGCAACACTGCCTTGATGAATTGTCCGAGTATATCAAACACAAATGGCTGCTAGTGACGGTTATGATATATTAAGAGACGGTTGCTATTTCATTTGAAAATCATATCGTTCTTATTGAAAACCACAAGTGTATTTACATAATTATCGTGCTTACCTCTATACTTTCCAAGTCACCGGATTGTATTAAGTCTATTTGTTGTGTTTCATCGTCGGAATAGTGCGACGAACAGTGCAACGCTAACTTTTCGTGTAACTGTTCTCTGGTCCTTTGTAGTTCCCTTCTCAACCTATCTCTCTCTTCATCTCTTTGTTTAATCACGCTCTGAAAATAATTTATTAGGTGAGTTAAACGTATTTTACTTATACTAATGTTCAAATGTACTAAGTATATATATGTGCGTTCGTAAATGCTTAAGATGAAATTTAAATTAACGTACAGGAACGGAGATAATTAATAATTAAGGTGCTCACCGAGTGAATTTTTCCATGACACATTTTTAGTCGTATCTGTTATACCTACACACTTTTGAAATTATGATAATCGTAAAAAATGATGTTTATTTCACTTTACCACACCACAATTATTATTTTTATGTTTTTTAATAACTTTCCTGCGATTTTAAAATTCTAACATAACCTAAACAGAAAGCCCCCCTCCCCCCCCCCGCGCGGGGTGGGGAAAGGGCATAAAAATGAAATGTAATTGTGTGGTAAAGTGAAATAAACATCATTTATTGCGATTTTCATAATTTTAAAGTTTGTATAACAGATACGACTAAAAATGTGACATGGAAAAATTCACTCGGTGAGCACCTTAATTATTAATTATCTCCGTTCCTGTACGTTTCCACCGATTAATTTATAACTAAAAGTTGTTCAATTAGAGGTCCTCTATAAGGTACACTAGTCATTTTGTCAAAAATCGGTTGCAACCATATACTCCAATTTTTCCTAATAAGGTAATGTTATGTAATAAATCGGCTTACGCGATTTATTAGTTAAAATTTTATATTTTTGTTTCATGCATTTATTTAATTATTTTCTATTGTTTTTATATTATTCCGGTCAATATTTTCTAAAACCCCTCTCCTTAAATTAAAAAGGGCGGCACAAGGAATCTTATAAACTAAAACCACACCCATCGTCTATATACAAGGACCAATGAGAAATTTATACATATTGCTTAAAAGCAATATATTAGTTGTAAGTCTGTCAAGGGAAATGAAATATACAAGTACCTTTAAAAGAATGCATGAATATTCGTTCAGGACAAGTATAAGTGTCTGAAATAAAGCTGTTACGTGTAAGCGATATACGCAACGGTTGGCACCAGCCACATTAAAGCAGACGGTCAGTAGATATCCGTTACATTAGTTTCAAGTAGTTTATTATGGGGTGGTTTAGAAACTCTATTGTTAAAATTGCATAAATCTGTCAATAGTAATTGGTAATGCGGAAAGTATGTAGAATTCTGAGTTGTAACAGAGCACAGACCACACCCGAACAAGAACATGTGTTAGGGCAGACCTCTAGGCAAGTGTGTTTTAGACATTCTTACGTCTACTGAAAAAATATTAGATCACACACAGTGGTGTTTAAATTATATTAATGACAAGTCCAAAATAAGAAGGTACATGTAAAAGGCGTACTTTCAAGTAACATCTGCAAAATAAGTTCAACCAATAAGAACAAAAAATGGATTCGTTAACTGTATACAGGGCGTGACATAATTAGACCAAGAACTGATAAAACTAGGTGCAGAAGAAAAATAAGGAGACTTTCGGCGGAGTCCCGCCGGGGCTCCGACCGCTCCGACAATTTCAAAGTCCCGGGAGTTCCGGCAGAAGTTCCAACAGTTCGACAGGATCTCAACCTCGACTTGAGTCATCCTATAAACAATCGCAGTTTTAAGTTGTGTATTAAGAATTCGGTCTAAGAGAGTATGAACTGCCTATAATTGTATAACCAGTTTAATTCTTTTTTGTAAAATTGTGTTTTATAATTTTTTGTATGTGTTTCTCTTTTCTGCGTTGTATAAATTACGTTCAAGCTATTGTACTAAATAATTAAATTCACCAGTGAGTGATATTTGATTTGTGAGTTTGGTTAATTTGTGGTGTTGTAGACGATAGGCTGGATGACAATAAGGTCGGTAAGTCGTTAGTGTATTTTGTTTTGTTTTGTTGTGGTTAACGTTAGTTTTGGGCTTAAATTTACGGAGAATCATCAGCGGGATTATTACAGCTTTGCGTATATAAGATTTCAGAGGCCGAGACAGCGCCAAGTACATTCTTTTAGTTGTGTTATTTGTTTAATGTTTTATCGCATTCTGTAATGTTTATTGTATTATAAGCAAAGTACCTTAGCATTATTAAATATTTAGTTTTATTAAAAAAATACATGATTTCTTTATCTCAATCCCGTAACACCCCACGCACGAAGAGATCACAGTTACTTGACCAGCTCGACGCGTTACTCAACAGCACGTGACACCTGAGTGGAAAAAATAATATAAATATTATATTCAATTAATGTAACTATAGTTTACATTTGGTGGCAGCGAAAACAATAATCTCCGATTCCACAGGTGCAGGTTGTTACAATTTGGTGACAACGTGATGTTACAATTTGGTGGCACAGTGGCGGTTACAGTTATACATCATGTTTCAATAACACTATACGTTTACTATTCAGTTTTAAAATGGTGTTTCCTTCTGAGGAAGATCCTTCATTTTAATGGCTCACTATCGCAGTGGAACTCAAAATCCAGATGGATCTTGGGCATACAACTTGGAGTCTTGTATTCATCAAATTAGACAGTAGTTTCCTGACAAAGATTTTAATCGTCATAATTTTGTGAATCATAAAAACATTATTATTAAGCGATTTCAAGAAAAAACTTGTATTTGTAAGGGGAAGACTTCTGGAAGACTAATAGAATTAACACAACTAGTAATGGATGAGCAACATATGATGACAATTAGTCCAAAAAAATAATTAAGAAAACTATCAGCTGAGACATGTATTAAGCGTTTACTATTTTATATGTTTATTTATTGTAATTGTAATAATTTTAGGGCTGTCGCTTGCCACTGTCCATAAAGCTGTTAAAAAAAACTTCACTTCCCCCTTATAAAATGAGTGTTGTGCAACAATTATTGCCACCTGATTATGCAAATCGCGTAAGATATTGTGAATGGTTTAATGAAAATTTGACACAATAACAACCTACTTGATTTAACATTTTACACTGATGAAGCGTGGTTTCACTTATCAGGTTACATCAATTCACAGAACATGCGAATTTGGGTCGCTGAGAATCCCCCCATAATTTTATTGAAACCCCGTTACACCAACAGAAGGTAGGAGTGTGGGTTGATATTTCTCGAAGACGAATAATAGGACTTGAAGTTTTTCATGAAATTGTTACAGTAGAAAGATACAGGCGCACACATGATGATGAATTAAATAAGGGTTACTACTTCCAACAAGATAATGCACTAGCACATACAGCAAGAGAAACAATAACATTTCTTCAGGAATTTTATAATAATAGGCTCATTAGTCAAGGTCTATAGCCTCTGAGATCCGGTGATCTTCCACCGCTTGACTTTTATTTGTTTGGTCGACTAAAAAATATTGTTTTTAAGAACAGGCTCCGTAATCTGGAAGAACTTCAAGAAGCAATTAGACATGAAATCCAACAAATTACGGTAGAAGAACTACAAAGAGTGTTCGAAAATATGAAAAGAAGAATTAATATATGCATGGAAAAAGTGGGACAACACTTTCAACATTTAATGTGAACGTTCTAATTTTTATTGTGAATATTCTAATTATTATACTTGTGTTACTATCTCATTTATAATACACTTTTTATGTAGTATACTCGCTCTTTAATCCAAACAAATATTTAGGGATATCTTTTTTTGGAAAGTACCAATCTGTATATTTGGTTGCCTATGGTTCTCATCTCAATCATTTACGAACGGAGTGTGTAGCTCGGTTAAGACCTGATGGCAGTTGCGTGGATGACAATTTTAAGACAAAAAAGGAGAACGCAGCATGAAACGTGAGAGATAAACATAGATTTCGCTACATATGAAGGGGTAAAGACCGACTTGAAAACATTAGTCGGTATTTAATTTAGTTGCACTTTATCTATCGTAGTGTATTGCTTTCGATACCGATGTTTTGAAACGCACATGATACATATTTTAGCCACACCTCGCGCATCCTGAGTGCCATCAGATATTAACCGAGCTATATGTGCCTAGCGTATACCAATGACTATGTGTGAGGCTAGGAAAACATTTTAAAGTAGAATATTAGCAATTTGAAAATAAAATGCACTAATTAAAATTTTATGATCACATTTGATGAATTGTTTTAGCAGCAAATCAACAAACAAAAATATATTACTTATAAGTATACATCATACAAAGTTCCAAGTTTAGTTTAATTTCGACATAGAAACTTGAAGTTAATAAACAACAATGGAATTAGTCAATCAAATATTGAGCGAGAGGGGTACAGTTTTGCTCGTTTATGAAAATTATAAATTTTACAAGTATCGCGAACTTAAAAGTAGTGAAAGATGTTGGTGCTGTACGAAACATAAATGTTCTGCAAAATTATATACATGTGGTGCAAATTATTTGTTTTCGCGGAAAAATGGCTCACATAATGACGATTTTATATTTAATAGACAGAAAATAAGCAATAGTGTAAAAAGAAAAGTCGCAGAAGACATATCAGAAAGACCAGCGAAATTAATATATAAAAAACTTCTACACAAACAAGTGTTTTAACCACATTGACAACGAAGGATATTACACCATGTGCTTGCAGGCGACCTGTGTATAGGGCTTACTGTAAGATAAAACGACGACACCGAGAGTTTGTATGAGTTAGTACGAGAAAGCAATATACAAACTGCAGTACAGCTGCGCTATCTATCCTCGTTGCCCTGCTTAAACGGAGAGTCAGCCTAGCCCGTTCTAGCCTCAGCGTAAATCTACTCGAATCCCCTCTTTTCCAACACTACACTCGACCAAGGAGCAGTTTGTATATTGCTTTTTCGTACTAACTCATACAAACTCTCGGTGTCGTCGTTTTATCTCACAGTAAGCCCTATACGCAGGTCGTCGGTAAGCACACTGTATATATACAGGGTTGCTCATTACTGCGTCAAAGTCCAATATAGGCGTTATGAAATAGTACTGAAGAAATTTATTTCATAAAAAATGGCACAGTAACAAAAACACACATTTTGAAAATAATTTGAATTATACAGGGTGATGCGTTAAAATGTCACACATTCGATTTTTTTTTTAACGAAACACCCTGTATATCTTTTGTTTTTCCTTATCTACTTTAATTTGTGTTTTCATCGATATCTGGGGTTTTGGTTTTGGATGACGCATTGTTGAGTTATTAATGAAAATTATAAAAAAAAAAGGTCGCGACAATGTTTACCATAATAATTCTATGCGGTAGTATTACGATTGCGCATTAGCCTAATACAGCCCTCCTGTACTAAATATCAGGTTATATGAGTGAGATGGATATAACGTAACGATACTTGCGTCTTGTCTTTATCTTACTAATACATATTGACTTCAAACTGAATAGTTGTTACATACATACCAGTAACGTTGTAAGCTGAGAATTTAGAGTTGTGGCGATTTCTTGTAGCCTATGGACAGGTACAGAAGGCACATTGTTTTTCGAAACTAAGTTTTCATTGCTGGCACAAGACGCATGCTTGCCACCGGTCATTAAAACATGGTCACTTTCGGTTATATCCAATGATTGATTCACAGCCAATAACAATTGGTCCACTATAAATAATATACATAAATTACACAATCTGAATTCAATACCAACCTGCCGACCTACCTTGGTAAACAGAAGCTAACACTAACGCTGCGGGTTCTCTGTCTGTAAGTTCTTTATTTTTCGCCTCCTCGATGGCCATATCCGCTATATGATGATAGTCCTCCCTAGGTATGCTCAATAAGTCAGCTACTAATTTCTCCTTATCTTCTAGGGCTTGACGGACAACTTCACCTTTTCTTCTTATTTGTTCTACGTTACCAAAGTTAAATAAGAAAATAAATAGTTAATATCAGTTAGGTATTTAGTATTTCAAGTTCTTACTATTGAAACTTTGTTATAACGAAATATAGAAAATTACATATCTTATCTTCATGTAGGAAAATAAATTTGGCCATACCAATTTTTCAGGATATGTACCTGCCGGATTGACAAAAGGATTAGAATTTTTAATCAACGAAATTCCGGTAACATACTTTAGGACGGAATTTGAAAGAATTTATTCAAAATTGAGAAGAGATTTATTTAAAGTATATATAATTCAATTTGAACACTGGTATTTCTGGAACTGGTCTAATAAGAGTTTTGAAGAGAAACACTGTTTCATCCTAGATAAAGCAAAAAATCATCGCACTGGACTTTACTTTTGGTTGCAAGAGAAACTGGAAGAGAAGTCAATTTTTTCATCAAGTGGTGTTGAAGTAAAAAATTAAATTGAGGATGGAAACGAAACACATTTCTTCATGCAGCAAATTTTCAAAACACCAAGGAAAAACTATGATCAACTCAAAAATGCATAAAATTTAATAGTACGGATGTTAAACGTGAACATTAACCAGAGAAGATGAAGAAACTCTCTTACGAAAAATCGCCGGACTCACAGAGATTTAAAGACGTAGAATATGGTATAACTTCGAATTAACACAATTTTACCTAGGAGTTAACATCGTTTATTAAACTCCACAGATTAAGATAAGCTGAATATATGGATGAAGATCACAAAATTACAAAGACAATACTCCATGAACACTTCGAGGAAATCTTCATTAATTGTTATTTTATAGGTTATGTTATCATACAATTTACTTAGAACTTAATTAATTAGAACTGTCATCCACCATTATATACTTTTGGAATAATCGCAGTATTTCAGCTTTGAACGCCAACTAAGTTATAAACCTTTGTTCGAAGATCTAATTTGTAAGATATTTTGACGCTAAAGTTAAACAGTCAATAAAATGTCAAGCGATTGAAGTACTTTTGTTTCCAAAGCCAACACGATATTCTGAAATTTCAAATTATTTTCGCGTCGTTGAGTCTTGGCCAAATCTTTAGGGATATACGTCATTCGAAATTTTTGTAGCTGTCAAACGATAAAAAATAAAAATTATGTAAAAATTACTAAAAATATTCTGGAAAAAGTAGAATATTTTTAGTCCAGTTCTAATAATTATTAGAATTGTGCATAATTACTAATAATGGATATATGTAAAGAAAGTTAGCAAGTACAAATGAAAGTGTTGAGAAAATACGAGAGAATTAAAAAATAATGAAAAAAAAGCTTGTCCGAACATGTCTGAAAAAATAAATTTGGAAATAAATTCAAGCATAATATGATCCTCAATTGTAACATAAAGTCATAAGTAAAGGGCGGAATATATGCAAAGTGCATATATTTGCATATTTTGCATATTTTAACAAATTTCACAAAAAATTGCAAATTTCGGCAAAAATAAAATTTGTGTGCATATTTTTATGTTTTTCGTTTTATGAAAAGATTAAGTGCGACCCTGTTTAGGAATTTCCAAGTAATCAGCTTGCCTAATGGAGAGCAGATGTGGTCTATTCTTTTATATTTATATTGTATAGTTTTTATTATTATATGGTTTATTGCCGGCATTTATTGGGTGTTTAGGAATTTCCAAGTAATCAGCTTGCCTAATGGAGAGCAGATGTGGTCTATTCTTTTATATTTATATTGTATAGTTTAGTTTGTCGATAGATTCCAGTGTGAAAAGAGTGATTTCGAAAATATTTTATTTCAAACGCCTAAAATGCCGAAAGCCGCTTCGTGGATTAAAAATTTTCCTGAGTTGGAGTTTAGTGGGGATAAAGTATTTTGCAAAGTTTGTGCCAACATCATTGTTTGTGAAAAGAAGTTCCAAATTGATCAACACTTGAAAACAGCTATGCATAAAGCTAAGTTGCAGAAAAATAAATCAGTGCCTGTTCAGCAGTGTGTGCAAACCGCATTTCAAAATGTCAAACCAAAGAGTGAAAAAGGAGGTGTTTCATCAAGACTTATGCAAAGCTTTAGTCGCAGCAAATATACCTTTGAAGAAACTGCAAAATACACAATTCAGAGTTTTTTTGCAAAAATATTGTAATCAAAACATCCCTGACGAATCCACACTTAGAAAGAAGAATGTGCAAACAGTATACGAAACCGTAATGGGAGAAATTAAAGTTACACTGGGCGATGAACATTTTTATATTATTGTTGATGAAAGCACAGACTCATGTGGTCGATATATCGCACATCTTATGATTGGAGGGCTTCAAGAAAATGAGCCAGGGAAACCATATTTAATATCTTCTAAATAGTTAGACAAAACAAATAATGAGACCGTAACTCGATTTATTCAGCAGTCTCTATCAAATTTTTTTTACCAAATCCAGTTCCAGTAGAGAAGTGTTTAGTGTTTTTGTCTGACGCAGCGCCGTATATGGTTAAAGTAGGACAAAACTTAAAAATATTTTATCCCAATATGGTACATGTCACTTGTCTTTTCCACGGGATAAAAACAGAGTTGCAGAAATTATTAGAACAGCATATCCCTTGGTGAACAAATTAATTTCAAATGTAAAGAAAGTGTTTTTGAAAGCACCTCTAAGAGTGCAGATCTATAGAGAGAAATTGCCAGGAGTTTGTTTACCTCCAGAGCCCGTAATTACTCGATGGGGAACATGGATAAGGCCGCGATATTCTACGCAGACCATTTTGAAGCCATTAAAGACATAGTTTTAGATTTAGAAGACAATTCGCAGTGTAGTGCAAAGTCAAGCATTATTCAAAAATGTAAATTTAGCTAAGGAACTTGTTTTTATTAAGGTTAATTTTAGTTTTGTACCAGATATAATAACTTCGTTAGAAAGTAGGAATATAAGTTTAAGAGAATCAATTAATATTGTTGAAACTTTTTCCGACAAATGCAAAAAAGTTCCCGGTGATGTAGGAAATCAAGTAAGAAGGAAACTCGAAGTTATTGTGGGAAAGAATGAAGGCTTTAAGTATTTAATGGAAGTCAAAAATATTTTTGATAGTAAACCATCCAACGAAGTAATACGGCCTTATAACTTACTACCCAAATTAAAATATTGCCAGATCACATCGGTAGATGTTGAAAGAACTTTTTCTTTGTACAAACATATTTTTACAGACAGAAGGCAAACATTTTTATTGGAAAATTTTGAAAAATATATCGTTATAAATGCATTTTATACTATTTCAGGTTGAAAATTGTACCTATTATGTTTTTCTTTTAATTTTACTTAAAATAAATAATTTTTGTAAGAGTCGGCGTTTCTTTATTTCCATTTTCCATGTTATATTCAAGGCATATAATTGCATATTTTGACAAATAAATGCATATTGTTGCATATTTCAGAGAAAAACGATGCATATATATGCGCATATTTTAACTAAATTGACGTGCATATATTCCGCCCTTTAGTCATAAGTAACATAAATTTCTAACTTAATGACCAAAATAAAAAATGAGGTGTGGCCACCACACGACTTTCTTATACGTATGAAAGTGTTACGTCTGGTCCGAATTTTGAAATTTCATTTATACAAAAAATATTCCAAATCCAAAAATCATTATTCGGTAAGAGTAAAAGTGATACTTTCGGTCCGAATTTTGAAATTTTTTTTATATAAAAGATATTGGAAATTAAGTTCCAAATACTTATGAATTCTTTATAAATTAGTCTAAACTTAGTAATTGACGAAATATTTGCAAATTTCGATTTTTTCACTGAAGTAAACTACTACTTCTGGTCTGCCGATTTTGCTCAAAATCTAATCAGTTCTCAAGAGGGAGATTATATTCGTAAATACAAAATTTGGAATTGATATCTCCAGCGGTTTGACCGCTATCGTGGTCACACACAGAGAGAGAGACAGACACAGAAATTTTTTTAAAAACCACTTTTTCGGTATCAGGGGACTTCAAAACTCTGCAAAAATCTCGAGATCGAAAATTTTCATCATCACAATACTTCCTTTATACTACGTATAAGAAAGTAAAAGTGATATACCAAGTCCTTAACATTTCAACTCGAACTATTCAGTTATTCTATTTTTCAAATTCGCTATAACAAAATTTCAAGGTAATAATAGTGTTTCCGTCATATCTTTCTGTACAAAGTGAGCGTAAGCAAAATAATTCTAAGTGCTTTGGTGCATACCTATTGGTGTAAGTACAGGAGCAGCTGAGTGTACAGGAGGGATTTCAGCTTGAACCTCGTAAGGTTGTATGAGAGGCCAATCATCAGCTGCGAACTTCATCGAAACACCACCACCAGCTAAAAAAAAAACCACAACCATCGTTTGTACACACTTCCGAATGGACTAATTGCGCTTGGGTTTTTATTTTGTTATCAGAAGGATTGGTGCAAATAAGGCCAGAAAAATTATGAATTATCAGTGCTATCAAGTCGAAGAGTTTGTAATTGTGCTTTTGAACCAGTACAGTGAACGCCCAAATTAGATGGTGAGCGGTGGGAGTTAGTCCGGGCAGCATCAGAAATAGTGGGACAAATATAGTTCAATATTCTGACTACTTCTTCAGTAAGTGGGCGTACGCGTTTCTAAAAACGACTACAGCGCATCCCCACCGCACGCCGTCTAATTTTGCGTTTACAGTACTTATTTAATGTTAGACCATCGCGTGCAATGTGTAAGGTAAAAGTAATTCCCTAACAATTTTTGTCCGTCTGGGAAACTATTGGTCTTAGACGAGAAGAAGCTAGTATTTTATACTCGCAGATCATACATCTTTTCCATTTGCCTAATACTATTACTATATCTTTGCACCTTCCCTTGCATCTTCTTATGGCATCATCTATTACTAAGGAAAATAGTAAAGGGCATAGCACACATCCTTGTTCGAGACCTATTTTCTTTTCGAATTCTCTAGATTCTTGATTGTCCATTCTTACTTTGTTGTATAAACTACTATTAGTTATCGACCAAATCGTTATGAACTTGTTTGGGTGGCAGTCGTGGACATTGGAACATTTAAATTTTAAAAGTAAATGAGATTTGCATATTCCATACTGTTAATTTTGGCGCATGCTGTATAAGTAATTTTTAAAAAGTTTATTTCCAAAGTGCCACCATTTTGAAATGTTAAAATTAGCAAAACATCTTTAAAATACCTGCTAGGAAAAAAATGAGGTGTGGCCACCTCGACTTTCTTATACGTATGAAAGTGTTACTTCCGGTCCGAATTTTGAAATTTCATTTATACAAAAAATATTCCAAATCCAACTCTAAATACTTTTGTATTCTTAATAAATATATACAGGGTGTCTCTAAAAGGTGCGGAAAAAACGCTACCACACATTTCTGAGGGCGATCTAACCCAACTTACCTCAGTCCAAAAGTGGATGCACCATTGCATTGAATTGCCACAAGAATAACACCCAAATTACAGAAGCATATGTGTCCATATACGGAATGAATTTTTTATATCCAGATTACTCATAAACGGCTGCTCCAATCAACTCCTACCATGTATACCTTTTCTAGGTAAAAAACATTGGAGAATAAGAAGTTTTATTTAAAAGTTAAATACAGTGTGTCTCAAAAAAGTTATTACGTTTTAAATGGATACAATATGCCGCAGGTGGCGCCCTCTACATTTTGCAATGAAAAAGAGAGCAGATTTAAATTTTTTACCCCACGAAACCCCCCCTACCCAAATATTGTGACAATATACCAATTATTACAGAAATTATTTATAAAAAACTAAAACCAAATTGAACTTTTGACACTCTGTATCTCCGAAAGCATCCACTTTTGGACTGAGGTAAGTTGGGTTAGATCGTCATATTTTGCCCTCAGAAATGTGTGGTAGCGTTTTTTCCGCACCTTTTAGAGACACCCCAGTATATAATGCATAATTTACGACATATTTGAAAAAAATCGTTATTGGGTAAGAGTAAAAGTGTTAGTTCCATTCCGATATTTTTTTTTTTTATACAAATGGTATCGAAAATTAAGTTCTAAATACTTTTATACTCGTAACGTACGTGTCTAAAAAGCACGACTAGCAAAATAATTGCAAAAAACTGATTTTCGATAAGAGTAAAAGACCTACTTCCGGTAGGAATATCAAAAAACTTTTTTAATAAAGTTGTTCACAATTTCAATTTTAAGTACATATGAATTGTTTATAAATTTGTCTAAACTTAGTAGTTGAAGTAATATTGGCAAAATTCGATTTTTTCACTGAAGTAAACTACTACTTCCGGTCCGCCGATTCTGCTCAAAATCTAATCGGTTCTCAAGAGGGAGATTATACTACTAAATGCAAAATTTGGAATAGATGTCTATAGCGGTTTGACCGCTATCGTGGTCACAGACACGCAGAAATTTTTTAAAAACCACTTTTTTGGTATCAGGGGACTTCAAAACGTGGACATCTGCAAAAATCTCGATGTCGAAAATTTTCATCATCACAATACTTCATTATACTACGTATAAGAAAGTAAAACGACTTAAATTAGTAAACAAAAAAGTCTTCGATTTTTTTATCATTTTTCTAAAATTGAAATACTTTACAATATTATACATTACACACACAACGATAAAAGCTGTCAGACTGTTTCTAGAACTTGATAGCACCAATAATTATATGGTTTATTAATTATGTACAAAATCCCCCCCCCCCCCCCCCCTGCTTAGAATCAATTTATAGACATTTTTAATTTTATTTGATTTGATGAAATTGTTGGAGTTTGGTCAATAAATTAATTTTCAAAAATTATAAGAATACATATTCAATAGGCTAAAAAAATCTAGACGCATGAGCCAAGAACAGATACACTTTAGTTTTAACATTAGATATATAATGTGTATAAAAAGTAAATAACCTGGAAGCAACAGTCTTTATTATTATTTTTAGAAAAAAATGTTCTTAATGAGTATCTTTTTGCCATGATTTAATGTTTTTCGTTTTTTTTTGTGACGTTTTATACTCAGATGATGTCATTATTTTTTTTGTAAATGAGATAAAACATTACTAAATTTTAAATTACTTTAAAAATAGTTTTTCTATGTTGAAGATTCTAATTACAATAATCGCTTTTAGAATTCTCTGATTATTTAATTAGGTGAATGTTTAATTTTTAAAAGTTTAGTAGTAAATTTAGTTTTTCCAGTGTTGAAAACTGAGAAAAACTGGTAATTACGTCTGTCTGATTTAAAGATTCGAACTCACGACACCCGCGGTGGCGTAATAGTAGCGCAACTGACTAGACATCGGGAGGTCCTTGGTACGAACCTCAGCCGTGGCTAATTTATAAAAATCAAAAATTTACCTAATTAAATAATTAACAGTGCTAAAAGCAGAAAATTATAATTGAGATAAAACATTTATTGCAACATTTAATACTATTTCTGTTTCTCTTTATCAACATGAAACATGATGCAATAGTTCATAAGTTTATATGAATCATGTTCAACATTTTAGCCACGAATAGTCGTCACGTGTCAATTTCTGATGTTTTGGGATAGCATCAGTACGGCACTGAATTGAATAAAACAATTGAATTCAAAAATGATGTTGAATAATGTAAGGAGGCCATCGATAAAAATTCTGAACTTTTAAATAAAATTTCTTCAATAGATAGCGCTGCAAGCGCTTTAAATATATTAACTCAGTGGGTAAAGCATAATGATCGGACATTGTAGTTATAAAGAGAAAAGGATAAAGAGCCAATATGTAAAAAATAAAATGTCCCCAGAAACAAATAAAAATTTCTGAATTTTTACGCGAAAAATATTTTTTTATTTGTTGCTATTTTTTAATTAGTATTAATATTGCATATGTCTATTTTTTTATCAATGTTTATTACGTATTAGAGATAATCTTCGTTAACGTGAATCAACCGATATGTAATGTAAATAACCATTGTTTTATCCGGTTCAAATTATCAAGTGTCTATTGTAATTGCAAACAACATAAATTAATAATAATATTACGTAGCGTATTTCCAAAATATCCGCCATTAACTGCTTGATATTGATGTGCAATTAGGTGCAATGTTGAAGTTTAAAGAGTGCCGTGAAAATATTAACCAAATGCGATATAGGAATACACAATTGTCATTATTGACATATGTGAAATAAAGAAGTAATTTTTTTTCTTCAATTCGTAAAACATTAATAAGCAAAAAAAAAATTAAAAAATGGACGGTCAAGTTAAAAAGTATGACGGGCGTGTAAGTGAAATGTCACTGAATGCAAACAGTGCACTAAATGCGGGACAATTCTCTGACGTCATCATTGAGAGTGGTCAAGGTTCTTAATCCAAACAAACCACACAGTCGTCTTTGTCCCGTGTAAATTAGATGTGTGAAATGTGTTCTAATGATTTACTATAGTGTAACACAGAAAATACTCGTATTTTCAGATTTAAAGGCAATACAACATTGTGTTTTCAACAAACTGTGGTTGTTTTTTCTCAAAGATTTTATTTATACTTACTTAGTAAGTAATTTAATCTTTTCACATTTAGATTCTTCAAAAAAACATGAAATTATAATTATCAAAGAATTTTACTGAACTTTGTATGCAAAACCTTTATTAAAATAACTTTCTATGTTGGATACAATTTAAATATTGTTAATTTCCTTCAAGTGTATTGCTTTGTATTATTGATATAGTTAAACTTGCAAGTGCATAAAGATTTGCAATAGAATAATGAAGAAAAAACAGTTACTGTTTGTTGTAAACACAAAGATATATTGTCTATAAATCTAAAAATACAAGTATTTTATGTGTTAAACTATAATGAATCGTTAGAATACACAGATAGACACCTTGACGTAGGATAATAATGACGTCAACAGAAAATACTGGCATTTTATTATTCTTTATTTGTCGTTTCATACCCTTCGATATCGAGGGAGAAATTTTCCAGAAATAAACATTATTTGGAAAAAATTCCATTAGGACTTCTTACATCAAATCAATCGTCATTTTTTTAAGTCGATATTTCTTATAATGGTAAGGCATGTTATTTATATTAAAATTTCTGCCAATGTCCGCAGAATTAATCCTTCAGTACTTACGTATATTATTTACAAATAAAATCTATAAATTATAAGATATCGTTTTCAAAAAGCCACCATTTCACCAATGTGTATTGTAAGCAAATTGTCCCAAGATCATCCCCAATTAATAAATGAAAAGGTAAGAGAGCAAGTGCACTTACTGGAACTGCCCCCCACGACAGTGGCGGTTTCACACGTCTCACTATCCGAGTGTGACAATCGCTTGTCTTTGTCATCTTCAGTCGCAGAACTAGTTCTTTGGTTGCTGTCTGTGCTTGGTATGCTTTGTTCGGTCTCGCTGTTGGTAGATTCGGAGCCGCCGACCGATTCCGCCCTTTCAGTGGTGGGTTCCCTGGTGCTGGGCAATTCGACGACGGTTTCCTCTTCATCTGGCGTCGGATCTGGTCGTTTTGTTTTGCCTTCTCGCTTGTTGTACGCTTCTGCAGCGTCGGACAAGTGTTTAAACCACCTGCAAAGAATAAACACCTGATATTAAGAACACATAAATTTCAATTAATGTTTTATAAAAAGTATACTTGTGAATCAAAAATAATAAAAAACTACACAATTTATCATAAGTCATAATTCATAATTTGTAGGGACACGCTTTACTAACTCAATTCAGAATTTGTTTACGAGAAAGGCCGAATTCTAAGTAATATTATTTCTTAGTTTTACTTTAAAATTTTCTAAAGTAGTTAGAAACTGTATAAAATATAAAATGTTTGTATTTCATCAATAAGCATTATACCTAACAGAAAAGGTTACATTTTAAATGTTGATTTGCTATTTTTAGGGTGTAATTTTTTGATTTTTTTGTTGCTTCCTGGACATCTCGACACATCTTCCGGTGATACCTTGTAGTTGATTTTCACTTAGTTATCGGCATATGGCAGATTTCTGTGTTATATTTATACTTCCTTAAATTATTTGTTATTGCTCAGTTTTGTTTCTAAATTTATTCAATTCTTTTGTGTTCTCTATTTTTAATTTATCTTGTCATCCCGTCGCGCGCATTGGGATTTTAACACAAGCCTCCAATAGGACAAAGTTTAAGTCTCACTTAGTCTTTAGTTCTTGTTATAAACACCAATAATCTTTCGACTAGTCGCATATTTGCAATTGGGCTGTTGCCAATACCTTATTAAATGGTATAAGTAGCGAGAGGTTATTATTTATGGTATATGATTGATTTTGTTGGAAAAAGTGTTGGATATATATTCCGCACTATCAATTAGTGAGGTTCGGCTAGCGTTGAATTGGGTAAGCTACTATGTTAATTAACCTTTGTGGGTACATTATTCGTAACTTAATTGCTAATTTTTATTTCTTCTTAGTGTTTTGTTTTTATTTTCACGATATTGTTCAGCAGTTTTGTTTCATTCAGTCGCTGTCGAATTCCTTTTGGAATTTTAAATAAAGCTTTCTCTATAGGAGTCTTGCTGCTTGACTAAGGTTATGCAGTAAAACCAGTTTCTTTTAGTTTATGATATGAACATTATGTAATATCTATTTAAGCACTACATTTCTGTTAATTTTGCAATTTGAATGATGGGTAATTCTGTTTTGTTGTATAGTAAACATATACTTATATACTAAATGTAATTAGTTAAAACTATTGGAAGTTTAGATATTGGATTCAGTATTTCGTATTCAGCAAGATTCTTGAGTTGTTTAGAAAATTCTTTGGTGTTCGATTAATCTCTTATGGGTATGTCATTGTAAATTTTTGAGATCTGGAATGTGCAGGATTTTTTTCTGGTGCTTGTATTAACCGAGAGAGTGTGGAAGTTGATCGCGTTTCTTGTTTTATGGCTGTGTATTGACTCGTTTCTATGAAATGTGTTAAAACAGTTTCCATCGTTCTGATTTATCTGACTGATTAGATTTTAGTTGTGCTCTGGAGTCAACGAAGATATTTTTGCGCTGCATTCTTCTGAGATCCCGTAATGCAGTATGCCTGTTTATGTAGGCATTATATATATACTAGTTTGGCAGTGTACATGTTGGTACGTGGGCATCTTCTGATGGCTCCTATTATTGCCGATATTTTCCGAGTGATAAGTTCGTCGACGATAATAACCCATAAGTATTTAACACTACTAACTTGCTTCAGTTCTTGGTCATTTATTCTGATATTTTATTTAAGTTGGCTTTTGTATATTATGTGAGAATATTATGTATTCCGTTTTTCTTATATTTATAAATAATAGGTGGCTTTGTAGCCAAGTTACGTATTTATGGATGTCATTGTTTATGTTCTGTTCTATTTCAAATTTGTTTATTTCGCTGTATTATAGAATCGTGTCGTCCGCAAAGATTACATAGTGAACATTTAGTTTCAGTCTTCTAGAGTAGAAACATATATTATGTAATAGGTAGAGGAGGGGACCTAGTAGCGTACCCTGTGGTATTCCCATTAATTTGTTGCGAGGGGTTGCTAGTGTTTCCTATTTTCGTTGTAGCTGGTTAAATCATTCAGATATTATTCAATTAGCTTGTTTGCGATACCTCGTATACCCAGTCTTTGAAGCGTTTTTTAGTGGTTTTACTTACATGGTTTACCGTGTTAAATGCCCTTTTATGTATAATTTTGTATTTGGGGATTTCTTCTTAAATATGTTTTTAAAATACATTCTTCTGTAATTAGACGTGGGATTATGTTCTTCAATGTAGCGTACCTAATTCAAAACCATAACTATATGGGCATTTTAAAAATTAGCCGTAATAAAACGGATTCCCATCCCTATTCTATTCGAGTAGAATTTCGTCAGGAACTGAACGTGCTGCCATCTATGCAAAGGAGTTATAACCATCGTGTCAAAGCACTGGCATTTTGCATAGCTTATTATGGATGAATTTGAATTATTTTGCAAAACCAGCACAGGAAATAAAATTCTGACGTTTGTTACTGGATACTATTGTAACTTTGAAAGTCATCATTTAACAATTAGCCAGACACAATTGAAGAAATATCAGCTCCAAACAGTACAAATTCTACAGCGTTTTCTAATGGTTGTAATGTAGTTAGTAATAGACAATAGGAACAACAATTATGGTTAGCATCTTACTAACTTAGAAATGTCTTAATAATATTAAAGAACAAAACAGAAGCTTATTGCAGCTGTTTAAACAATCGAGATGTATGAAATACCTGGTGGCCGAATGCTGCATGTTGTTGAACATTTGAAATGTTTGATCACTAAGTAAAACTTGTTGAATCTTACGAGTCTATGTACTTATTAAATAAAGAACAGACGGACTGTTTCTTTAATATCTTGTGCAGTTAAATCTTTTTGCGCGGCCACTTGTCTTGATATACAGAAGGGGAAGACGGATATCTTGTATTTCCAACACAAAAGCACTCACCCATATATCACAAGCTCGCTTTGTAAATCGCGTATTCCGTATACTGCGCGCATTATGCAATGAAACAACAAGTAAGCAGCGAGTGCCGTTGTACCGGCTACAGTTATATCGAGGAATAATTCGGAGATGTTATTTTTACACCAAATTTTAATTGTGCCCAAAACTCGTAGTAACACTTTTGTCAGCGGGAAGAGGAAATATATGTAAAAGAGTGCGCGTATTATTGTGCACTGAGAAAACGGGTAAATGAGCGGCCGACGCCCGCACTCTTCCAAATAAAAAAAAATCAAGAAAAAAGTGTATAAAACACAACGGACGTGTCAGGCAGCGAGCCAATAACTCGGAAAAGAGAATAATTGTTTGGTGTTCGGTACAGAAACACACCTGGTCCTTGTTTCGACCGACACACACTCGCGGAATTAAAACCAAACAATTAAGATTGAATGCGTGTTTATAGACGAAAAATGTTTTTCCATTAACGTGAGGTGTAAGCATAGAGAGAGAGAGAGAGAATGCAAAAAAAGGCCAGAGGAATTTTCAACATTATCTGACTCAGCGAACGTGAGTTTTAATAGTTTTAATAGTGTTCATTGTACAGTGTATTCGATAAATAAATGGATCGACTTTCATTAAAGCTGCGTCTATATTATTCAAGTGTACTGAGAACTGATCAATTCACAATGAACTCGTAATTTAAACATCTCAAATTTTTATGTTAAGAAGAATATAATTATTTATTATTGTCCAACGGTACATCAATTACAGGGCAATTTAATGACAGTACAAAACACTTTAAATGTAAAAAAAAGAAAAAGAATTTGCAGTTAAGGGGGTGTTTGAATCATAGAAAACAAGTAATTTCGTTACTCTCAAGAAATAACATTTTGGTCCTAAAGATGTCGCGCGCTGTATCAAAATTTATCATCTCAAATATACTGATAATTCAATTGGCAGAATTTGTTTGAAATAACAAATAGGTATACGATCACTATTAAATCAATTTATTTACAACTATACGCGTAATGTTGGCATTTCTGACTTTTTAAAAGTTTGAAAGTGTGACTTTGTTCACGTTTACTTCCCGCCCTCTATTACTGCCCTCATTTACTTCCCGCCTTCTATTACTGCCCTCATTTCCCAATCTCAATGTTAATTACAAAACTGTCAACTGGATATGTCAAAACCTTATCGGAATTTTGACGAAAATTGGCTAAGCTAATAAAATGAAAGATGGTTCTATGCTTCTATAACATTAGATATTCAATAACTTTGCGCACTTAAGAGTAAAATGACTGAATTGTAACGTGTCTCTTAGAAAAAGTAAGACTACATCGAGAAAGTATTAAAAAGCCAGGAACAAAAATACTTTTCTCAATACATGAATAATCATTTGGCACCGTAAAGTAAAGTAAAGTAATAGTTATTTATGTAACCAGTCAGTAAAGTGACACTTTATCGAACGAGTCTGATTTACTCGCCAAGCGAGTGAAGCGAGCGCGGCGAGTAACAGACGAGTTCGGTAAAGGTACTTTACTGACGTGGTGCATACAAAATTTTATCGCCAACCGTAAAAATTGTTAATTTAAGAAATAAAGATATAACTTATGACAGTTTATGACAGTGACAAACGATTTATTTTTAAAGTCATCAGTCATGGCTACGCTGACAGATATTAGCGCAGGTAAAGTACTTTATCGACGACTAAACAATAAAGTAGGTATTATATTAATCACTATTGGCTAATAATAACACTCATAATACCCGGAGGGAATAATGAAATGCGACGAGGGAATAATGGGCCATAACGTTACCATTATTCCCTGCATTTCGCCAATAAGAACATAACGTTCCTAACGTTGTCGTAGTAACGATAGACAAGTCCAGCCATTTTACTAACTGTCTTACCGTCAAACGTCATATTGATAAAGTAATTTGACATTTTCGTTTAATTATTTTGATTTTTTTAAGTAATTTTCAGTTAGTCGTCGATAAAGTAGTGTATACTAACTCGCAATAATGACTATTATTCCCTCGAGCTGAGTAATGATTATCCGAAATGCGGTACATATAAAGAACATTCTCGGTAAATCGCTATTATTTTTGGCATTTTTAGGTTAAATTTAATTAAGTAACTAAAACTTAATTATTCTAAAGTTAACGTTTAAAGTGTTGTTTTAAACTTTATTTTAATAAAGATTGAGAAATCATTCCATTTTGGGTTTATTACTCTATTACTAGATGGCGTTACTTAAGATAAATATTTTGAGGTTAGCAGAATCAATTTCATCAATGTAAATCGACATTATTTCACGGCTTTATATCGCGTAACGCATATGAGATCCAGTTGGACCTGTCATTTGTCTTATCAAACCGCTTCATATTATTATTTGCTGTTTTTCCTTGATTTAGGTGTAATAACGAAACGATTACAACATATCACATGTCATTTGGTTGACATTTTGTTTTATATTATAGAAAAACTCGATTCATCAAATTCACTAGTTTTTCTTTTAATTAAAAAATGGTTTTCTCGTTTTATACTGTGATTATAATTAAACGCATTACGTGTTTCAAAATATTGGAGCTTGGTCAGAATCTAACACAGATGTCGTTCGTATCAAAGTAATCGCGAATAGATATCCATATTAAATTTAATGTTTTCAGTTTGCAGACTTGTTCGAAAGTTATTGCATAAATGACATGTTAAAATCATATAATCGTTGATATCAAGTTAAAGTTCGATATAAAATAGAAATACTATAATGTAATAAATCAATTAGACGATCTTAAAATGTTTATAAAGAACAGTTAATTTTAAAGTTTCATCTATGTATAAGTATAAACGGTCAATAAATTAAAGGCGGGTTGGTAATGACGCATATTTCTTCGATATATTTAGGCATGCAAGAAAGGAAAAAACACACCCGTTCAAAACAATTTGGCATCTAATACTAGTTCTTTCGAATTGAATAAATAATGTATTGGAAACGTGAAAATAAATATAATCTGGTTGGTGAACAAAAAGCATGTGATGTAGTTGTAAAAGATCTATTATTGGAAATTAAATATGTCAACGCAGATATTTTTCGAACATAATTGAAAACTGTTATCACGCACGAACTGTTATTACACAGCGATTTAATAATTAAATCTAAACGTCTTCCTGCTTTTACTTGTGAATTTTTGTTTTTAATTTGTTAATTTCACATTTTTATTGTTTCGCACATTAATTTAGTTTATTTAATTTGTACTATAGACATGTTGCGACATCTATGATTTATTTAGAGTTAGTATATATTTAAAGTGATCTGTACATTGTTGATTAAAGGTCAAATGCTTATAATTTCAACAATGCTATTTGCTAGTGTTTCAATTAGGTAGATAGACGCAATTTGTATTGTTATTCTGGTTGGAGTTGTCGAACACTTCAGTAGTGTCTTTTGGAAATGCTCTTTCCGCTTTAAGGGGGCGTTTGACTCATAGAATACAATATAAATTTACAATTATGCAAATGTCGGTTATAAAATCATTAATTGTTTATTTTATTGTATGTAATAAGTCATAATATCCTCCTACGTATGGTATAGGGGTTTAATTTACATAAATTCTTTTTATAAAAAAATTATTTCAATTTTATCAAAAGAACCCCTTAACCCTATGACGCGTGTTTCGTAGAAGAGAAATATAACAGAAATTTTGACAATGATGTATTGGTTTGGTTTATTTGCATATTTTAAATAATTGGTAAAGAACGGCCATATTTGTATTTTGTACCTTGCAGGATTCCCTAAGAGAGGGCGCGGATTCAAAAATACTGTACTGTGACTGGTTATCTCAGGAAATTAACAGATAATCATAAATATCTAAGTTATTTAAAATGATTTAATAGTGATCGTATACCTATTTGTTATTTCAAACAAATTCTGCCAATTCAATTATTTGTATATTTGAGATGATGAGTTCTGATACAGAGCGCGACATCTTTAGGACTAAAATGTTGTTATTTTTTGACAGTAACGAAATTACTTATGTTTTCTATGATTCAAACGCCCCCTTAAGCATAATTATTGGTTGATGTAAACAATATTTCGTAATACCGCCTAAACTGTATTTAAATTTTGTGTTAGCTGATAACAGCTGTTTAGGTTTGGTGCTTGATTCGTGTATCGTCTAATAATTGCTGTTTAAAAAATGAGGTGTGGGCACCGGATGATTTTCTCCTACGTATGTGCGTTCCGCATTTTTTATTCAAAAGTTGTTCCAAATTAAGTTTTAAATATTTTTATATTCTTCGTAAACCTGGAAGTAAAAGTGCTACTTGCGGTCCAAATTTTGATTTTTTTTTATTTAAAAATTATTCAAAATTAAGCTTGAAATACTTTTGTACTGTTAATAAATCTAGAATGCACAATTTGCGAGATATTTGCAAGAAATCTGTTATTATATAAGAGTGGTCTGAATTTGTTTATACAAAAATCATTCAAAATATAGTTTTAAATACTTTCATTGTCTTGATATATTTGTTTGGACAACATAATTTGCGAGCAATTCGCAAAAAAACTACTTTCCGATAAGAAATGTCCCAATTCCGGTAGGAATTTCGAAAAGCTTTTATTATACAATTTTACTCATATCCAGTTTTGGGTAGATTTATATTCTTTAGAAACCTGTTTAAATTTAGTAGTTGAAGAAATATTTTAAATTTGATTACTTCTCTGAGGTAAACTACTACTTTGATTCACTGAAAATCTAATCAAATCTGAAGAGGAAGATTATTTTTGGTCCTTTGGTCCTATCGAAAAACTGTTTTTGGTAAATATCTCGCAAATTATGCATGCAAATTATACACTCTATACAGATTTATCTAAAATACAAAAGTATTTAGAGCCTGAATTAGAACAATTTTTGTCCATAAAAAAATTCAAAATTTTGATCTGAAGTGACACTTTTACTGTTATTAAATAACAGTTTTTTGCGAATACCTCGAAAATTATGCACTCTATATAGTTTTATTATAAATGCAAAAGTATTTAGGCCTTGACGAGAAAAATCGTACGCCCTCGAAAATCGTCATAATAAATAAAGCAATTTAAACTGACCATAAGCTAGTTTCAGGAGGAGATTCCGATATAAACATTTGAAGATTTTATGGCGACCTCTGAAAAACAAACATTTGAGGTTAGGAATACTCGAACACAACTTATACCACCACACACCGCATTAAACTTAATTAGAATCATAAATCTGTTTTTAATTACATTATTTCTTGTATATGATGGAATTTCGCATTTTTATTACCAATATTTTATGCTTCCTAATTATAGACATGCAATAAATCTCTACAATAATATTTACTTCTTCAGTTGTTGCCTGTCCGTTACGGTGAGTTTTCGTATTTAGGAACATAATTTGCAGAATTTATTAGAAAAGCAAGGTGTTATAACGAAAATCATTTGCTCCATTATGTGCTTTCCTCAAATCAGAAAAACATAATATTGCCGATGTGCGAAGAATACGAGCGCATATATAAAATCATTTTTATGTACGTTGTGTTTAGTGAATTTGAAATTTAGTGCCACGTAATGTATCAGGAAACAAATTCGTCAATCTAGTGTATCATAAAATACCCCGGACAGCAAGTAACTGCCCCATTGATCGACGATTTGTGGTGTCGTTCTAAGATAGAAATACATTTCCAAACTTTTCGATTTGGTATTTAGTAACGCAGACCAAAGATTTATTAATAAAGTAGGTCGATCAGTCGATGATTTAAATCACTATTATTCAATATTCAACGTGAGACGGCAATCATATTTATAGCGCGTTTATTATTTTAAGCCAAGCACTTGCAAATATTTCCTGGAGGAATTGTGTGTATATATTTAATACCTACATGAGAAATTATAAGTTTACTGTTTGAATACTCCTCCCCTACACACATACACACACACACACCCCGAGCGAAGTTCATCTATTGAAATGTCACTGTAGATATTAAGGCGCTGTTATTTCTTATATTATGATCTTGCAGTTCGGTTTTGACAAATAGTGAACATTACCAAAAAAAAAAAAAAGAAATGGTTTGAAACATGTGTCTGCTTGCTGCTCTGTGCCTAATAGTTTACATTTTCACTTTAAATTTACACAATTTCGCGTTAGCATTTTTCTTTGTCATTCGTATGTCATTTAACGCTTAAGTCGGTTTTGTTTGCCATGTATGTCCGCAAATGAGCCGTTTGTGTTGCAGAGCAATAAAATGTTTTAAATCATATCCAAATAACTAATAGTTATTTACGAAACAAGTGCGAGAAGCCTATTTTCCCGCATGAGCGCACTTTGAAAGCACGAGCGACCTCAGGAAGCGAGTGCCTTTAATTCCGCGAATGCGTGGAAGATGTCTTCACGCAAGTGGTTTGAACAATATTTTTTGTACGAACATTAAATTAAAGAAATATTATTGATTAATGTCATTAGTACCATATCTAACCTAAAATAGATTACCTAATTAAATTAAGCATTTCAAGTACGTAACTATTACTCACCTTTCCGTAAAATTAAGTTATTGTTATTATATTCTTACAAATGGTAAACATAAGGTATTTATTCTCATATTTATAAATTTATCGTACATTTATTGCGTTTTTTTGGTTTAATTACAATTTCTATGAACTGCCAATATGAATGTCGATGTGGTCAAATAGATAGCGCTTGAATGTCGTCAAATAGATGGCGCCACAAATTTATTGGAGAATTTTTAATTATTGCTAATATTTCCCCAACTTTTAGTGAAGAATAGTCGAGGGAAGTAAATTTTATTACTATCAAGTTAGATTTTTTTTTATGTCCGAAAGAGCCAGTGTTTTTTTCAATTTTTACAGTCACCTAGATGGGGAAATACTCTTTCCTGGTCGAGCGACACATGCGCCAAATGTCACTTTACAGGCGTTGAGTAAAAAAAGTAATTCTTGATTTAGTTGGACGCCACTGTCTTTCGTTAAACATTTTTTATTGCAACTATGGTTTTAATTGGGCAGCAGAGACATTTCTTTATCACAATAAACATTCCATAGATGCCGATTTTGAGATCGTAGTAGTTATTTATGACATCTTGTCAATAAAACATTTACTTTGTTGATTGTTAATTTAAAATTAAATTAAAAATGAATGATAGTTTCTCATTTTGGTTTTTTTCCTTTTGGATTATATGATATATATACAGGGTCGGGCAAAAAGAGCGGAACACCGAATTTATGGCTTAACTAGCACTTTTTCGAAAATTTAACCTGAATTAAAGTTTTTGTATACTTTATGTATTATTTATTGGTGTTTGCAGATTTTCCGTTTTTGTCACATTTTTGAAGATATGATGTCACCGGATAGTATTTTAAATGAATCACCCTGTATTTATATTTTTTTTTGAGTAGATATTTTTTTCCTGAATTCACTAATACCAGGTTTAGTGGGTCTCTGACTTATGGTTTCATAAGAAAAAAATAAAATGTAATGGCACCTAAATATTTATTTAATAAAAAACGAACGACAATAACTAAAGATTCTATTCATTAACGTCCATTAACTTTAACAAATGATTATGAAATTCATTTCTCGCTTAAAGGTGACATGAACTTTTAATGCAGCATTAACTTTTTTTAGAATCGTGGAGTAGAGGGGTCAATGATTAAAAATACCAAACTAATAACAAAATGACAAACAGGAAAGTAAGCCACCATTAAGCAGTGTCCATCGGAAGACCACTGATTTAACAAAGACAACATCCTGCTCACTGCATGGTAGACAATGCTGATCTATGTGTTTAATAACAAATAAGTGACAAAACATACGAAAATAAAAAATTGTGGCATGATCTAGTTAAAAGTGAAAATGTGAACTGTTAGGTAAAAAACAGCCGCTATCACTCATGTAGTTTTATCAAATGATCCATTCTCGATCAGGGACGACATCCAACTTAAATATTCAAACTAACGCATGATGTTTCGATTCGCAACACATAATTAACATCACTTTGAAATACTCTAAACTGCGTTGTTATTATTATGTCAAACATACAAAATATTATTAGTTACAAAGTGTGTGCAATTTAGAGGGAAAGAGCTGTTCATGAACTTAATATAGAAATTAAAACGTTTCGATAATATAGATATTATCTTTATCAATTTATTAAGAACATTAACGAATTTACTAATGAAACATTCAAAAATTAATTCACGATTTCTTGTGTACCACGTCAAGTAGGTAAAATATGTACCTAGAAGCTATTAAGAATTTGTCGGATTTTCAAAATTAAAAGAAAACGAAAAAAAATTGTAATACAAAGTATTGTTAAAGTTTATGACAAGTTTTAATAAACAAAAATTTATAATAGTAACAGGTCATAATTTAATCTGTCTTTAATTGCGACCGTGATGAAATCGTCCGATTCAATTGCAACCACTCTTGATTGCAACTATAGAATCACCAGTTCATACAGTTTTATTTGATTTTTCCGTACTTTTTTGCAGTGTGAAACTGTGTCACTATTTAAGGATACTTGGATACATTTGAAAAACTACGTAATCCTAACGAAACTTGCATTGCTGCTATGATGGTATAGGATTACATACTGTAACGAAACCAGTCTACATTAAAAAGAAAGGCAAATATTCGGCGCGACTGGTAAACAAGTCGTAAAGCAATAAATCATCCATTTTATATGTACTGCGAAGAGACAGAATGTCTGTCGTATGTTCTACAAACATCGAGAGAAAGATGGAGTTTTCGCGAATGCTTCCAGATGTTTCGTATGCGTATATAAAGGCAGTTGAACCGATGGATGAGTCAATTCCGGAAAAGAAAGTCCTTAAGTAGTCGTCGCGCGGAACAGACCAAAGTAAAAATAAATATAAGAAATAAATAAATAGTTCCTTGAGTGGTAGTCGAAGAGTAAACATAAATATAAGTAGTACAAAATAAATATAGTGGTGCGGTGTTATATAAATAGAAGTGATATAAATACGGTAGTGTTACATAAATATACGGACATAAATATTAGTAATAGAAATAAATACCTGTGTTAATTTAAATCCTAATAATTTTCATTAGTTTTATATTTTTATATTGTAATTAATTTTACGTGTGTGAATATACAGACTGTTTTAAATAAATAAATTGCACGAGTTGTTTATTGCGAACCCGAAAACGTTACAATACTTATATTGCATCTAGAAATACCGTTCAAGCAATGTATTAAAGAAGATACATATTAAATATATTATTGTACTACAGCAAAACAGTGTTCCTCTTCTTTTCAGAGATTATAGTCTAAATAAGTTAATTCTTATATGTGCTCCTCAGCAGCTAATATAACACATAAAGTGACATCATAAAAAAATACATGTGACCGAAGATGATACCGATTTCGAAAAATTAACCTTTTCAAAATATTAGTCACTAATACATAACTTTGAATATAAGTATCTGAGTAGTTATTGTTTATCTATTTTTATCACTTTGTCATTAAGTTATTTCAGTTAACTTAAAATTTCATTTGTTAATAATACATACGCGTTTCTGAATATTTAAAATTTTGTTTTCAATGCCAATTTTTAATGTTTAAATATTTACGCTACAAAATACGTGTTGTTTATTCAAAATTAATTACTGAGTAATTTCTGGACATAAATGTGAATCCTTGGATAATATAAATGTACGATTAACACATAAAAATACAGTATATATACCGCAAAGTAATATTACATATTTTTAGAAACTATATTCAAGACGTCGTCTCCCCAGAAATCACCACCGAAATTGAAGATAAATACGTACACATATCGTCATTAAAAACTATTCCATAGATTTTTTTAAAAGCAACTTTGATGTTAGGGAATAGATGGGCGCGATCCTATTTTGTGAGATCAAAGTTGCGGTATTCTGTTTGGAAACCGCTTGTGACAAAGAACAGATAAAAGCTGTCTATACAAAATAAAAGAGCTCTTGCATAGCACTTGTTTACTCGTATATTAGGTGTTATGATAACTTAATGAAGTTACTAGCTGTTAAATATATTACATTAATAATGTATAAAAATAGTACGGTAAGTGTTTAAACAATTATTAATAGAGTTGTTGAATACATCAGAAAACATGTGTTTAGATGAGACTTTTCTCGCAAAAACATATTTTTCGTAAACGGAAATACACTATTCAA
Organism: Amphimallon solstitiale; assembly: GCA_963170755.1. NCBI lineage: Eukaryota > Metazoa > Arthropoda > Insecta > Coleoptera > Scarabaeidae > Amphimallon > Amphimallon solstitiale. The sequence goes on from OY720675.1 coordinate 8,814,290, forward strand.
TACAACAAAAGATTTTATAAAAATTCTAGTTAACAACAAAACTTTATTGTTTCAGTATATTTGATAACACATTAATGCAATATATTTATGATATAAGAATAAGAAGGACTGGTTCAAATATCCCGCCAAAACTCAGAACAAATAGCTTAAAATTTAGTAAACAATTTGATATTTAAACAGTTGCGAATGTGGTAATTTGACAAAAATTTTCAATTTTCTAATTCTTATAATAAGTGTAAAGCACTTATATTAATAACATGATTGAACAAGAGAGTCATTTTGGATTAATATATAAAAGCTACTCAAAATTAGAATTGTATACGACGTTTAACAAAACCTATTCTCATAAACTCTAAACTCGTGCAAATATATATTATGCTATTTTATTACTATAATTTATTTAGCATATGTTTTTTTAATATAATTTCAATATGGGGGGGGGGGGTCGATTTCAGTTAATAGGCATCCTCTAACTCAGGGGTCTCCAAACTACGGCCCGAGGGCCACATCCGGCCCGCGGACAGATTTTGTCCGGCCCGCGGAGAGCTAGCATACTTGAAAACTCCTTTTAGAGAACATATTTTTTATAGCAAATTAAATTTAGTTTACTGAAGTATTCTAATTTTATGTTGAGTAATTATTAATATGACATCTACATTGATATGGTCATGGGCTAACTACTCATAACATTGTTGTAGGCTTATTGTTATTGTTTTTGTGATAAGTTGGATAAAGAAACACAGAATTGTAATGAGTAAAGACATGTATAATATGCAGAAAATTTTACTTCAGTATATAATAACTAACAAATTATTGAAATGAATCCAACTAACATTTTATACATTTTAAATAAAAACATAACTTATAACAAGCATAATGACATATGAAATACTAATGAGATTTGTGTAATTGAGATTTTCCACTGACAATAGTTTGTAGTTGTGGACTAATTTTACTTGTACCAATTATTAAAAGAGATTTAAGATGCTCATCAGTTAATTTAGATCTGTAAACATTTTTTGTGTACTTCATTTTGGAGAAGGTCTTCTCACACAAATAAGTAGCACCAAAAACAGAAAACAGCCCACGAGCAAATTTATGCAAATTATCAAATTGTGTCAGTGGAAGACTCTTATAAAATTCCAACAAAGATGAGTTTTGATATTTGTTCTTAATTATATCACTGCACTGTAGATCAATTATTTCCATTTGAAGTTCCGGGGCTAGGGTTTCAATGTCAGTATCAAAAGGATTCTGAAAAATCTTAATTTGATTCGCAATGGCATCAAAGTCCGAGAAACGAGTATCAAAATTTATTTTCAAAGCACTCAAAGTTTCGATTGCAAAATCGATAGGAAACTCAGTCTCAGTAGTGTGGCTGAATATTTCACATGTTTTAAAATGTGAAAAACATTTACTTCGTACTTGTGATTGAAACAGTATCAATTTCTTCCGGAATGATTTGATATTAGTGTATAAATCAGGAAGATGCTGGTTTTCTCCTTGCAATCTCAAATTCAGTTCGTTCACATGTTTTGTCAAATCAACATAGAATGCTAACTTCCACAGCCATGCGTTGTTTTGTAATTCAGTAAGAGGGCGATGCTTTTCATTCAAAAAAATTTCGATCACTGCTCGAAGTTCAAAAAAGCGCTGAAGGACTTTCCCACAACTAAGCCAACGTACGGCAGTATGATAAGGTAAGTCATTTTCTCCAATCTCTTCAATAAATTGTCGGAATTGTCGGTGATTCAGCCCAAAAGATCTGATAAAATTAACAGTTGATATGACTGGTTTCAGAACTTCAGATATATCCAAACATTTCCCGCACAAAGACTGTTGATGAATGATACAATGTAAGACTAATGGTTTTAAACCACCGTCATTTTCTACAGCCTTTGACACAAGAGCGACCACTCCTTTATCTTTCCCACTCATGTTTTTGCCTCCATCAGTTGTAATACATTTCAAGTTTTTCCATCGAAGGTTCTTTTGATTAATGGCCATTTCAACTCCTTTAAAAATATCTGTACCAGTAGTTGTGCCATGAATACTATTCATATCAAGAAGTTCTTCATGCACTTCATAGCTTTTATCTACTCCTCGAATATAAATCAACACCTGAGCAGTATCTGACACATCCGTTGACTCATCCAAGGCCAAAGAAAACCACTCAACATGTCCATTTTTGTCGAACAGTTGAGAGGATATATTTTCAGCGATGTTTTCTACCCTTCGAGCCACAGTGTTTGCTGACATACTGACACTTTTTAATAAATTTACCTTTTCAGGTCACATTTCTTCGGCTACTGCAATTATGCATTCTTTGATCATTTCTCCATCGGTGAATGGTTTTCCACGTTTTGCAATTTCAAGAGCCACACGAAAGCTGGCACGCGTTGCAGCCTCTTGTTCAGTTTTGAGTTTTGTAAATGAAGATTGCTGCGATTTCAATCCGCGCTTCATAGCTTCGAATTTTTCTGTCCGCAAACTTCCTGTATATTTTGAGTAATTTTGAAAATGTTTTGTTTCATAATGACGTTTAATGTTATATTCTTTGAGAACGGCTATGCTTTCATTGCAAATCAAACATAGCGCCTTTTTACTGGACTCAATTACGAAATACTGAATGTTCCACTGATCTTTGAATTTTCTGCATTCACTATCAATTTTTCGCTTCTTTTCCATACTACTAAATCACACACAAAAGCAACAATTCAAATCAAAATACTGTTACAAAGATGTCTTAAACTTAAACACGCACAAACACGTTTTAAGGAGGTACGCACTATTTTATTTCACAACAGTGTCATAGGAACTGACTTGTGGTTGCGCCACTAGCCTTCTTATATATTCCAATTACTGCCATCTAGAAGTGAGCGGAAGACACCAGAACTTTCTCGAACCAACGAGATTATTCTGCACGTGCTATTAGCGCCATCTGTTAGCGATAGAAGGTACTACCTATTTCCGCTTGTGTCCACCAGATGTCGTGTCACGTTACTCCTCATGGCTCGTACTCTACGACTAATCTAGAAATTACAGATAATGACAGGAAAATTAATAATATGCAGTGTTGCCGTTTTGCAGCCTTTTTTAAACGTTGCGTACTTTTTCGGACTTTTTTTCATCAGTGGACTATTTCACTTTTTACCACCGGCAACAATGATAATATGGTTTTGGCCCTCGGAACTTACTGGAGTAATCAGTATGGCCCTAAGGCTGGAAAGTTTGGAGACTGCTCTAACTGATAGTATAATTCCATCTTATGCATTATTTAGCCCTGCTATAATTATTTCCAAAGATTAAATTAATTAAACTTCAAAATGTTAACTCCAAATATTATAGGTTATTTATTTTCAAAATACAGAGGCAACTTGGGAATACGAAAATCACTATGTTCATATTTTTCATGGAAAACATTCTTGTCTTGAAGCTTCGAGACTTTAATTGTTACATATTGGTATCATTATTTTATAATATTAAAAATCAACATTTTAATAAACTAAATTTAATTTTTTCTTCTTCTATCTTATTGGGAAGGAGATATTCCTGTTTCCTCGCATTTTTACGAGTGTAAGTATGCCTTAAATTATTTATCAATATGTAGTATTTCTTTCTTATAAGCGTATGTTTTATCGGTTAAGTATCTATACATGTATATTTTTATTTTACCTTGCAGCTTTGTTTAGAAAATTAGCAAAATTCTGCTCCCTCCTATCTTTTTTGGCGTCTTTTTACCTTCCCTTGTTTTTTTTATTTTTCCAAGGCATACTAGAATATCTTTCCATTTGAATATAACATGAAAATAATCCTATTTTAATTACATTTATACAAATTCTACTCACATATAATACCAACACACGATTATCATATTCCCAAAGCCTTATAATTCCTGGTATCTAACTTTATTAAGTAACAACATTTAAATCAATGTAATATCCGTAGATTAAACGATTTTATTAACGTATTTTAATTTTGAAATGAATCATATGTTATGATTATGAATTAATGTTATTGACCCATCTAAATTTGTATTAAAACAGAATTCTGTCCCATTATAACTTTATGATATTATACCTCTTGGTTCTGCACCTCGCTAAAGTATTTTTATTTAAAATAAAATATTATTTAATTATATCTAGGGATGTTATATTTACAACTCCTTACGTCATTGACTGACCTTATAACGTCCCAAACCGCTTTAATTTCTTTTACAGTAACTATTCTATGATATATAGGCCTATTCCTATCAAGAAGACATCTAATACGATATAGATGTTAAACTTCCTACCAGCAGCTTCAACTCCTTATACACAGATGTTTGGATGAGCAGATCGTTTACATATACCTCATTATGCATCATTTCTGTTACAAGCTATCTAACATTAGAGGACTCTCATACATACCTAAAGATGAGTATCTTATTTTTGACGTAAACATATAAAACTATTTTATTTGTTTTTATTTTAGAAATTCAGTACCCTAATACAATAATAAATATTGAAATCCAGGACATATAAAGATAGACAACAAGATCCTATGTGAACATCCCAGCAAGATAATGTACTTATTACGTATTTATGTGAAATACAAACATAACCTATATACTAAAGAGGAGGTATTTTTTTAATTAAGTGTGCAAACTTAATTTAAAAACCTTCTCTTTTAATTTTTAGACAACAACAATGTACTTGAATTAAATGTTTTACATTCACTACATAATATAAACAAAAATTTGAAAAAATTTGTACAATATTCATGAATAGTGGATATCCAATCCAAAATATATAATTAACGAATTGAATTCAAATCGCTTCTATATTCCTAATGAACGTAGCACAAAATAAAAATTCCACAGTCGTTGGTATGTTAAACTACTGGCTACAGTACAAAGCCCTATCGCAAATTGAGACAATCGAGATCATCTTTCCAGTTTGGGATTCGTACATTCCCCCCTCTCTGTGTTGTCCTGATGAGTACATGAATATTATAAGAAAGTTTGCTACTGTTACAAAACTGGAAGAGATTTGGCAAATAAAGAACTGGAGAAGGAAAACTAAAAAGTTTTAAAACAACCAGGATGATATTGGCATTTTAACTTCCACCCACTCAAAAGACTTGTAAATTTTAAGGGAAAAAACTTACAAGAGTTGAAGCATTTTAAGGAAATGATTTGTGCATTCCTAAAAGCTTATGGAAAAGGGAAAAAATATTTCACAAATGAACCCACAACAAGTGGACATTGGAATACCTGTTAACGTGGATATGAAACATATTGTAAAGATATTAGAAAAACACTATGGTAAAAAGTGGCAAGAAGATGATAACTTAATATTTTTTAGAAAAGTTTTTCAAAATGTGTTGGAAAGGGCCCAAACAGTTAAAAAGGATGGTAACTGTGAAGAAGGAGAAGGAGAAGATTTTAGTGTTTAAAAACAATTTATTATAGTTGTTTTGTGTTAATAAAGAATAAACAAAAACACTAAAACACCATTACCACACTAAAACACAAAAAACTAACTACGTATATCGACAACTATGTTGTCATCTTCAGTAGCACTGATTAAAAACCTAGTTTATACACCGGAACGTATACTGTATACGCTACGGTGTTTTTAATCAGTGCTACTGAAGATGACAAAATTTTTTGATTTTCAAAGTCTTCGCTCCTGATTTATTTATAGTAATGATTTTATTATTTTTCGGTGTCAATAACAACCAACGTCAAAAATATTCGTGCCGAATAGGATCAAATGAAGATGTTATAAGTCTTTTTTTTTGCCTGTATTTTATACACATTTATCCAAAAATTTTGTTTCTTCCTTGGGAACCTGTAACATTCAACCTAAATATCTCTACGTTATTATTACAGAGCGGACGCCCCAGGTTTAAACTACTACGGAGCAAAGAAATAATGTACACAGCACGCAGTTACTGAATAGCGCTATTCATATGGTGAACTGGAACATCTGTTTACTCCCGAGAATGAGAGCAAAAAAAGTCCATTTAACTCGTAAATTTCCTATCTTCATCGGTGTAGATAGGACCACTTGTTATCCCATTATCTAAATAAAATTAAACACTTTTTAAAAATGCAAAATTTCAATAGTGCACCTGTAGGCGATGAGTCATCAACCTTTCGTGTCCGCTCTGTACTTATTATGATACATATTAAATAGAAATAAAAATTCAACAAATCAACTTCTTAAAAGTGTAGCCAAGATGACAAGTGATAAAACTGACTTGCCTCGTAATGACATCAGTGACAGCTCAAGTGAGCACATCGCAGTACTTTGTTTTTACCTGTCTAATATTAACGTGTTTAGAGCTAATAAATATTATTATCAAACAACATTTAGAGAAGAAACTATTAAACCTCTGACAGATTTAGATAATTATGTAAAAAAGATGTAGAAATCGAATCAAATAAGTCGACAATTCTGATTTTAAGATTTGTAACCGTATTTGTGTCAAAGTGCGGATACAATATACTTTTCTACTGTTGCTTATCTCTGTTCTTTTTTTGTATTGTGTCTTTTGTTAAACGAACAATTCGAATTGAAGCATCTCTGTGGGATACTAGGTCAAGGTTTTCCGGAATTGCTATCGCACATGAATGTTTACGTATATCAGCTTTTTCCTTTTGTTAAGGTCCGTTTGTCAGGAACTAAACGTTCTTTGTCACATTAAATTAAATGACTGAAATCACGTTGGGAGTTTGGTATCGGTTGTGAAACTCTTTGTTACGATATGTACGATTCTATAAAATGTGAATATATACACCACCCACCTAGTGATTCAAGTAATGGATGCTTTGATTAAACAATTAAATGTTCACAGATATTCTTCAATTTGTTATGTTTAAAATACAATGAGTTCTTATAAACATAATATATTTTCATAAAGTAAATAATTATTATAAAGTACTGAGTGTACAGCTACAAATAATTGTAAATGTTATTGTTAACACTTATTTGAATGTGGCATCACTTGTACTTTTAATTCAATAGTAGAACTTGCAACAAACAAAATACTAACGCAAGAAACTGTATTTATATTAATACATTTGATTATATTCAGAACGGCCTAATTATATTATTTTTTAATATAATCTTTTTTAATATACCACCTTTGATATTAAACAGTGCTAATCTGAATCAGTCTCAAATAATTTACTTCAAAATTAAAGGTGTTAATGCAAAGACTTATCTTAAAATTCTGCTTTAATTTTAGATTTACACATAAAATAAATAGATTTTCTTCAGTTCTTCTGCAATAGCAAATATGATCAAAATCTATTCCTTCATACACTGATGTTAATGAACACAAAGTTTTGTCGAATGGTGCGTTATTGTGTTTGGATGTTTCGTTGTTTTGATATAAATAGTCGCCTTTCAAACGATGACTAGTTCAAGTACGTACATAAAATTACCACAAGTAGATTCAAATCTAATTCTGTCTTAATGAAATTTTTAAAAATTGTTGAAGAAGCTATAGTTAACAAATGATCAGAAGCAAACCAAGTTCAACCAGAGGAGAGAGTTCACTTGGTCAATATTTGTGCATAATTTCTACTACAGCTCTAGCTCAAGTGAAGATTATTCGAACTACGAAAAATATAAAAGCTATTTAACAAAAACAAAAATTGCCGAAGACGTGCGTGTTGTGTTGCTACAATAGGAAATTGTGTAGATTAAGGAAAAATATTTTTTAATTACACGAACAAATGCAATCAATGTAGAATCTATCCGACTATTAAGATTTATTAGGCTTTCACGGCCGCTGTTGTTAATAGTAAAATTTGGGACTTTTCTACACGAGAAGTTGTAATTAAATTGGATCGGCAATAGAAAATGCATACGATATTCATTTGAAATGTTATCTATCTTTTTCGTATGCCTAACATGCGATAAAGCATTGCGATGACATTGTTGCAGCTTTTCCGTTCTGGATGTTTTATCGCACCTATACAATCGGTAACTTTAATAAATTATTTTTTTACACTGATATATGTACTAGATTTCAATTATTACTATCTCCTAATCTAACAGGATGGTACCGTGATATATTATTATATTAGTTAATCCAATTTGTACATTCTCATTAATTTATGAAATAATCAATATTTGACACTACTTCCCACACATATTAAATTATAACATAAATATTTATGGTGGTTCCAATCGTATTTCGTGAAAATAAATTAATTGGTGTCGATGAATTAGAAGTTTCTAGAGTAAAGTGTTACAGGAACTAACGCATTTTATAGTTTGCATCAACAACCTACACAATTGTACATACTTCCATCCGCTGTTCTAACCTCATAAATATGAATTTAATTCACCACTACTGACAGATCAAATCAACTATCAGCAGTTTCTCAAGAAATGGAACAACCCTTACCTAATGTCAGTGACAAGATGACAAACTATGAATAGTTATGCTATCGATATGACATGCTGAATTAATTGTGGGTAAGTTTCTAGCGTGACTGACACAAAAGCAAAGCGATAAGAGTTTCATAATTAATGTTTTCAATTGTCACCATAGCCGTTAATAAAATCATTTATGAATAATAAGTAAAACTAAACAAACGTGGACTAAGTGAACCCTGGGGCACACCCGATGATAATAGGCATTTGGTTTAAGGACAGGTTGTGGGATCAGTCTAATAAACTGATAGGACTGTATGATTGTGTAAATTTTGGAATAATACGGAACTCTATGTTATGTATAAAATTAGAAAAACAACAGTATAACTTCTTAGTGAAACATAAAAAGCATATTATGATATGAAGCCAACAGACGAAATAGAAATAAATAAATTGCTAAGGTTTCTGGAAAAGGGTCAGCAGTTATACATAAGGTGCCTTATATTCTTTCAAAGTCAATTAGTGCTTATCTAATCTCTGATATAATAAATCTAGCTATTGGTTCTGGTCTTTCGTGAAAAAGTTGGCGAAAGTGGTGCTGTGTTTTAAGAGGGGATATTGTGCAAGCTTAAGTGACTATAGGCCGATATATTTACTGCCTGTCTTCAATAAGCTCAATTTGGTTTCTTAAGAGGTAAATCTACAAAGGATGCTACATATAACTTGGTGGACATATATATGAAAATATGGATGAAGACCGTTGCACGACGGTTGTTTAATTGATATATGAATAGTTTTTGACTTGCTAGATCACGATCTTAAACAAGATGGAAGATCATGATGTTAAGAGCTGTGACACTGACAGTTTCAAATTGTATTTCGCAGACAGATATCAGGTTACACGTGCTGTGGGCCAAAAAGGACATATTATTAAAAATCAGTTCACGGCGCCAAGGAAAATTATTTGTGGGGTTCCACAGGGGTCGATTTTGGGCCCTACATTGCTCTTAATTGATATAAATGACTTGGGAGCAACTTTAGATAATTGTATTATCTCAATATGCTAATAATGCATCATTGGCATACATTTAAATAATTCTTTAACACTCAGAAAGGAAACAAAAGTTTATTTCATGAAATAAAACACCTAACTGTGGGCAACATTTTTATCATTTCGTTCAATAAAATTCAGGTTTAAGAAGGCGTGGTATTTTACGTATTTTTTTTTACTACTAATAATGAGTATTTTATTGATATATTGATCAGTCATTGAATCTTGCAACATAACATACAACATAAAGACATTTTTTATTATAAAATATTGCCATGTATATTTCAGGATCTTCAATGTTTATGATTTATTTTACAAATACCCGATTTTCACGAGCAAAATGCAGAATGCAAAACATACGTATATGTACACATAAAAATCCTATACAAAAAACTTCTGAAATATACATAAAATAACTGACATGTTTCTATACTATAAAATAATAACATATGAATAAATATCCCATTAAAAGCATTCTTGATATTATATTAGAAATATGTATTATTATTTTAAATAATTCTTTTGCACTAAGCGAAATTATTCGTTTCACAAAAGCAGATTGACAAGTTGACATCTTACACGATCATGATTCACAAGTAATTCAATAAATAAAAGGAGATTTTTCACATAAAATGCATCTATCTAGTTTACCTCACACATCGATATTATAAATTATCAGGTTCGACCTTCCTGACACTATAAGACGTTTGACTTTGAAGATAATTGTGTCATTATTTATTTAAAACTAATATAGATTTGAAGGATACTTTTCCAAAAACAAAAGCAATTTAATTATTATAAAATGTTAATTATAAGCGATACATGTGCCGCAAGTTTTTATTTTTCCAAGCAGTAATTGTGGACAGTTTATTTATTACTTACTTACTACTTCGAAGATGTTAATTTGTATTTTAAATAGACACATATTGCTGTGATTTGTACTATGGTTAATAACCAATATTTAAATTATTGAAATTAATTTTATTTTTTGTTCTCAGGGTTCTAGGATATAGATTTCTTTTCTTTATATGATCAAAATATGACACAGCTTTTCTTTTCTGTTATGGGATCTAACTGTGTTTGTGATGTTTACTTTTCTTCTTATACTGATGTCTTTGATTTCTCTTTTTGGGATGGGTATGATGAATGAAGGATAGATAATAGCACAACTTGTTTTATTTACAACATTGATTTTATAAAACACATGGTTGCTAACAACCTGTTAATATAATACTTTTATGCTCATTAATATATATTTTATATCTTGTGCATTGGAATACAAGCACTTTGCAATCCTTTTATTTTGTGTATCGTGATAGTTCATTAAATTATCTCTTTATGTGTGTTTATGATCCTTATCCACGTTTTTCAAAATTTATTTCTTTATGTATATCCCCATTGGATCATCTCGATTTAAGATTCGCACGTTAAATCGAGATTTAAACAATGAAGAACTTATCAAATGTTTAAGTAACGTTTTGAAATTATTGTTATTCAGGTAAAATTGTTTATCCTTCCTTGAATCGTCTCAACCCAAGATTCGCACGTCAAATTGAGACTTAAACAATGAAGAACTTATCAAATGTTTAAATAACGTTTTTGAAATTATTGTTATTCAGGTAAAATTGTTTATTCATCCTTTATTCATTCATACCCATCCCAAAAAGAGAAATCAAAGACATCAGTATAAGAAGGAAAGTAAACATGTCATGTGTCATATTTTGATCATTTAAAGAAAAGAAATCTATATCCTAGAACCCTGAGAACAAAAAATAAAATTAATTTCAATAATTTAACTATTGCTTATTAACCATAGTACATATCACAGCAATATGTATATCCAATTCAATAAATTCTCTCCAAAAATCTTCTATTTCTAAAAGAATAAGACAAAAACTGATCTACGTTTCGACAGCTCGATTTTTAAGAAGATAGAAATATAACAAAATATGGTTTGTCTAATTTAATAGATACAGTTTTTTTTTTTACAATTTTGCAATTCCTAAAAGCCGTCATCATAATTTATTAATGAAGGTTTTTAAATGGTTTTTTACATAAAGTTAGTATTTTATGAAATGTTAATAAAATTTTGGACTTTTTGTACTGAATATTTGTAATATATAATAAAATAACACACATTTTACTCAAACAGTTCCGTCATCTTTTTAAAAATATTTTAATTAGGCAATGGATGGTGAAAAATACTATAAAACTTCACATTCTTAATTTTTGATTTTAACATAATTTTAGCATTTTCAAAATTTTCCATGCAGCAAACATGCATAAATAGACGTGACATCAACACTGACGTTTTGGTTGGATGTACTGATATGTTATCAAGTTCGTAAAAAATGTTATTTAGTGAAGAAAGAGTGTTTTCAGTTCAGCACTATTTTCGATCACACGGTTTAAGTAGACAAAATGATCCGAGCATTAATAAATTCGTACTCGATCCATTTTCGGAACATTTCAAATAAACAGGCACCAAGTAATGCTATCGTACTGAACGTTATAACCAAATTCAGAAGAACTGGAAATGTACTATACCAAGGGAAAGGTAGAACTGGACGAAGAAAAACAGTGGATACCAACGATAATCAAATTATGAACTCACCACGTCGTAGTCATCGAAGATCCGCTGCAAAATTGAATATGAACAGGAGGACAACTTCAGAAGATATTATTGAAACAACTTAATGCTCATTCGTACGTTATTCAGACCACCTAACAAATGAGAATTGGTGATTATGCTGCAAGACTTGAATAGTGTGTCAAAATCTTTGCTCTGCAATATTGATAATTCCAGTTTCATCAGTAACATCTGGTACAATCACGAATGTCATTTTCATTTATTGGGTCATGTAAATAGGCGTAACAATAGATTTTTAGCTTTCCAACGACCAGAAGAGGTGCAAGAAACACCGTTCCATGGTGAAAAAGTGACCATCTGGTGCGTAGTTCCTGGACCAAGAATTATAGGGCCTTACTTCATTGAGGTAAGCGGACATCTAGTAACTGTTAATCGAGAGCGCTTACTCAAGTTCTCATACCGTTTGTAGATGACATGTTTTTAGATCAAAACTCTTACCTTTCGGTAGCCAGTTTTTTCAGCGAGATGGGTTTTGGGTGGTTGTTCAGAATATAGGGGGACAATGCTGGGTTGTTCTTCGATCTTTCAAGGGCCTTTGACACCGTTAGTGCGGGATTTGTGAGTGACAAGATTTGTGCAATGGGTATTCGTGGGAATATAAATAGATTGATTACCTCATTTATGGAGGGCAGGTACATGTATGTACGTAGATGTAAACGGTGGGAACTCTGTGAGGAAGAGTCAGAGCCTTGGAGTGCCACAGCGGTCATCGTTGCGTCCTCTAATATTTCTATTATATATAAACGATCTGCATAACTTCATAACGACTGGTTATATAGTTAGTTTTGTTGACTACACATCGATCTTGGTGTCTTCTGTGACGGAGAATGGCATGCAGATGATGATAGATGAAGCTATAAGCGAAATGAAGAAATGGTGTGATCTGAACAACCTTATGCCAAATATGAATAAGACAACAGTTATACATTTCCATACCCGGAAAAAAATAAGAGGATGTCGGGGTTACTACTAGGTTTCTAGGAGTATTTCTGCAGCCTGATCTGTCATGGGAAAGGCATGTGGGAACACGTGGTCGGTAAACTCAATAGCGCGTATTATGCCATTTTGAAAAAATACTATGGATTCTCAGCAATTAATTATTAGAGATATATTATGCCATCACGTATTCGCATCTGAGTTACAATGTCATATTGTGGGGCAATTCGTTGCGAGCTAATGTGAATCGCATATTTGTTGCTCAGAAAAGACTTGTGCGGCTGATTTTTGGTTTGGGACCCATGGATTCGTGTCGTTCGCTATTTACCTTGCACAGAATTTTGACATTTCCATCTGCGTTTGTTTATAAGTGTTCTATCTTTGCTTTCACACATAAAGACAAATGAAGGGGTTAGAGCAAAAAGGGTATAAGTGACATTTTCAACTATTTTGATATAAGTACCGAAAGTAACACTGATGAATGTGTTCTTTCACTGCAAAATAGATATAAGTGTATTTAGTGACTACTAGCCCCATCTATGAATAAGGGAATAACTCTACTTAACAAACGTCAAACATTTGTTGGTGCACAACAGGTATAAAAGCACTTGTACCGATTTTGCACTCAACAATTTTCAGTGGGTAATAATCGCCAAGGCAGTTGTCTCACACTCACTGTATTATCCTTTGGTATTTGTGTCGTTGTAAGTTGTTTTATCTGTATTTTTGGATGAGTTTTTTTTGTTGGTGTTGTGTGTTGAAATTTTGAGACATTTTTAGTTTTATTGAAAATGGTCAGCAATAAAGGTAAGACTAAAAATAAAAACCGCTATTTTTTGAGGTTAATGTTTTGTTTTTTCATAGACCACGATTCTGAATCAGATCCTTACGATACGGATGAAGATAACGAGTATGAACCAGGGGACGATTCATCAGATTCGTCGAAAAATTCACATCAATCAGAACCCAATGAAGAGCACGAAATTCAACGTGTTACGCCGAAAAGAACAAGAAAACGAAGACAGAATGTTAGTAAATGGAAAAGAAATGAAAAGAAGAAATTAAGAACAGAAGGAAAAGCGTACGTAGGTCACAGGGGCATAGTGCATGCAAGTAAGCAGTTAATTGCTTTTAATCATTCGTGCAGATACAAATGTAACGAGAAGATTTCTGAAGCAGATAGACAAACATTATTTGACAAATTTTATAAACTACCTAGTTACGATTTACAGACAGCTTACTTATCGTCGTGTATTAAAAAAGTGGATGTTTGTAGAAGGAAGCAGGGATCTCGAAATAGCCGAAAATTTGCCACAGAAATAATATTAATGAACAAGCGTGTATGTATTTTTTTCTTAAAACGTTTGACATTACTAATAGACGCCTTACTACTGTGTGTGTAAAAACTGATATATTCGGTATATGCGAGACTGATAAACGCGGAAAAATACCGAGTAAAAATAAAATTGACGAAAATAAAGATGTTTCTAAAGTATTATAAGTCACTATTCTCGAAAAGACAATAGCAACACGAAATACTTATCCCCAGAACTGAATGTAACAAAAATGTATTCCTTGTATAAAGAATACTGTAATGAAAACAATCAACCTATCGTCAAACTGTCTTATTATCGCAACATTTTTAACACTGAGTTTAATCTACGATTTCACAAACCCCATAGCGACACTTGCTCGAAGTGTGATAACTTAAATAATATTGTAAAAAACTCACATAATCAAATGAGTGTGGAGGCTGCTAAAGTGTCTTTGGAACTACATCAAAGAAAAGCGCAAAAAGCATGTGACTTGAAAAAATTGGATATAGAAAGCAACAGACAGTCTGCGGACACTATGGTCATATGTTTTGACCTACAGCAAACACTACCTACACCGCTGCTGACTACATCAAAAGTTTTTTTATTTGAGACAGCTTTGGACCTATAATTTTGGTATACATAATTTAGTTACTGGGGAGGCTCATATGTACACATGGGATGAGACTGTATCTGGTAGGGGATCACAGGAGATAGGCTCCTGTCTGCTGCATTTTTTCAAGTCGTTGCCATCGAGTGTCACTAAAATTATTGCATATAGTGACTCATGTGGGGGGCAGAATAAAAATAAAAATATTTGGAAACTATTTATGTTTTTAGTAAAAGCCACTAACTTAGAAGAAATTCAACACAAATTTCTCGAGCCTGGCCACACATACATGGAGTGTGATAGGGATTTTGCAAAGATTTAAAAGTGCAAAAAAAAGAATCCCCAAGTTTATATTCCTAAACATTGGAGAGAAGTGATTGCTGCTTCATGCAAAAAATTTACAGTGCATGATATGACCAAAGAAATGTCTACTCATTTGAAAAATTAAATAACTTGGTCCAAGATCCCAGAAAAGATACAGAAGGAAGAGCTATTAAATTTAGAGAAATAGCCCTATTTCGATATGGGAAAGACTTAGAATCATTTTCTTTTCAATTTAAACCAGTCTTGGATGACTTCTATCAATTTCAGCAATGTATATGTGGATCACACTCCACTGGACGCCCATCTTTTTCGCTTAATAAGACATTCACACAGCTTCGTACAGATTCCGTCTCAATTAAACTGGAGTAATGGAAAAATCTACAGACCCTTTTAGATTATATGCCTCCAGTGTTCCATTCATTTTACAAAGACATGAACCATGAAGATGCCAAAAAGAAAGGAAAAAAAACAACATTGCAACCTGGACCCAGCACAGTTCCAGTTCCAGAAGATCAACCTCTTGACGAATCCGACGCCGAAATCGATGACGATGACAACGTAACATCTGATTATGAACCTTAATTTTTGGCAAGAAGTTGCCTATTGGCTGGGGTTTTTGTTATATTTTATTCTTTTATTATTTTATCTCATATTATTATTACCTTATGGTAATACGTTTTTTGTAGTTTCATGTGTTTTAATAAAATAGTAAGTTTTTATTATTTGACTCAATTAAACGAAATAATTAATTATGTTTATGTAAAAACGGTATAACTACATAAAATTCAGTTTTTTTACTTAAACGTACATTTTTCGATTATAATAACTTTACTAATAAAATTATGTGCTTAATTATATTTGGATTAGTTATTCTAAAATCTTGTGTCGGTTTTCCAAAATTTTGAAAAAGCAATAAACTTTGGAGGTAAATATCTCAAAACTCATTGGGGTGGATTTGTACCCTTTTTGCTCTAACCCCTTGAAATTTAAAGAAACAGTGACTTTCATGATTATCCAACAAGAACAAAGGATAAGTTTAGTGTCCCGGTACATAAATCGGCGGCTTTTCGGAGATCCCCCATGTATTGCTGTCTGTCTGTCTACAATGGTCTTCCACAACAAATCAGGGAGAGTAGTAATATAAAAATATTTAAAAAAAACAATGAAGAATCTATTGGTTGAGAGTTGTTTGTATGACTATGGTCAATTTTTGTAATGTTTGTTTCTTTATTTGGTGTTTTTTAATAGTATGTACTGGCTGTGTGTGATATATCATTATACATATGACATAGCCGATATCACTATGTGATCAATGGTTAAATAAATTTATTATTATTATTATTAATGAATAGTGTATTATATACCGCCCCATAAGGTCAAGCGCCGCCGCCGGCCCACCCCACTCCAATATTTTAAATGACACCTCATATTTTTTTGTTGACCTTGAGAGAACAAAATTTTCTTGATATTCCTATTTGAAAAAACTAATTACTTACATCACAAAATTTATGAGATATTTAAAGTTAAAGGTTTCATATATCAGGAATTATTGACTCCGAAAAATCATAATTAAATATAACACTTACTACTAACTTACTATTTTCCCGCTCATCAAGTAAGAAGTTATAGTGATAAAGAATTTTGACAATATACAGGGTGGCGCACCACATACCCGTCGGTTTATACACGAAAAGGAGCAACATGTTATAAACATTTTGTTATCAAGAGTTGTGTAAGTTCATTAGGGGAACGTTTTAAAATTATTTTGAAATATACAGAGTGATTCAAAAAAAATGTTGCGCACCAAAGTTATGAAAATTTAAATGGAACACCTTGTATATTATGGCATATTTTGGATACTATAGGCTAAATGTAAGCCACTTACTTATATTTTCTATACCTAACTCAACCTCTTTTCGTGATATTTTACTATTTCTGAAAATGTATATCAAAATTTAAGAGACATTTCTGTCTTACATATTCGAGCAAATTATATTAAATTGTATTTATTGTTTACTCAGAGTATCAGACTTTAAGATAAGTTAATGATGATATCTAGATTTTACTTTTAATTGTTTTTAAAACTGCATTCGGGTTTCCTATACCTATCCTTTATAGTTTTTTTAACAATTTAGAATTTTTAATTTTAAACACTAATTTCTTGCAATTTATTTTTCAAAAGTAGGCTTTGGCGGTGTTATCATTACTTCAAACATATACATTATTTGACAGTGACAGTACATACTAGTTAAGACATCATCGCTGTTCGATGTCGTTTTAATAATTTTAATTATTTAAAATAAGAACCTACTCTCAAAGCCAAAAAATTGATATGATTTTAATAATAGGAGTGTGAAAAAAATTGCTTGCTGAAAGAAAGTTTTATCCTCAAAAATATCCCAACAGGCGTCATCCTGGCAGGTGATTATTAGAAAATGTATAGTAAGTTTCCGAAGAACAGGAAGTGTGTGTGTTATCAGAAACCAGAACGGCAAAGACCAATTATTACGGGAAATGAAGAAAATTATTTTGTTATTATCGAATCTCTAGTAGAAAATTCGCATACAAGTCAGCGAAAAATAAATGAAACCAACTGAATAAACAGACGAAGCATCGGAAGAATTATAAAAAGGCACAAGTTTTTCCCGTATCGTATTCAATTACACCAAGCACTTTTGGAAGTAGATACAATGAACAACTCGTATTTTGTTTATGGGTTCTAGACAAGTTTAGTGAAGATAAAAATTTATTGGATTTTGTACTTTTTACGGATGAGTCATCATTCCACAATAACGCTCTAGTTAATAGACATAATTTTCACTACTACAGTCAGGAAAATCCCCATATTTTTTTTTAGAATTCTCGATAGTCAACACAGATGATGTGTCAATGTGTGGAATGTACTTTTAAAAACAATTAAAATTAGAATCTAAATATAAACACAGGGTATTTCATTTAAAATAAGAACGTTATTTGTCTTTAATATTAGTCAAAAAAAAAATTTGTTTTTACAACCCTGTATAATTTTTAGGTATTAATTTTAACTTATCTTAAAATCCGATGCTTTGAGTAAACAATAAATACAATTCGAATTAATAGGCTCACATATGTAAGACAGAAATGTCTCTACATTTTCAAAAATAGTAAAATATCTCGGAACAGAGGTTGAGTTAGGTATAGGAAATATAGCAGTAAATTGCCTTCATTTAGCCTATAGTATCAAAATATGCCACAATATACACGATATTCCATTTAAATTTTCATAACTTTTGGTGCGCAACATTTTTTTGAATCACTCTGTATATTTCAAAATAATTTTAAAACGTGCCCCTTAATGAACCTACACAACTCTTTTTATAAAATATGTTGCCACAGTGTATAAAATCTTTTGATTTGCTTGGAAATTAAAATAAAAAAAAATATATTTTAATTCCTTCTTAAATTTTTAATTTACAAAAGGAAACTGGTATAACAAATGTACACAATTAGAATTTTTAAAACTTGCGACAACCACTCTAATAAGCGATTTACATTACTGATGAATGAAATTATTTTTATTTTATTTTATTTTACTCTTTATAAAAAAAAAATAAAATATTTTGCCACTTTTCGTATATAAATCGACGGGAATGCGGTGCCCCCCACCCTGTGTATAAAATCTTTTGATTAGCTTAAAAATTAAAATAAAAAAAAATGTTTTAATTTCTTTTTAAATTTTTAATTTTACAAAAGGAAACTGGTGTAACAAATTTACACAATTAGAATTTTTAAAGCTTGCAACAACCACTCTAATAAGCGATTTACATTAGATACTGATAACTGAAATTATTTTTATGCAATTTTGCACTAAAAACAACGATAAAAATATAATAATTCCAAGTTTTATATTTGTTGATAATAGACGTAAAAATATATTCATTTAAAATATTTAAGAATTAAAATTTTTCGTACTCAAAGCTTCATTTTCAGATATTTCTATTTTTACTACCTTGCTATTAAACTTCCTCTGCGTTTTTCGGTAGTTTCTATCTTGTGTATAGTCCCGGCAGGTAAAGTCAAACTACCCCTTCGTTCCACCGTACACACCACCACCTTTTCACTCTCAATCGTCAGGGATTTTCGTCTGTGAGACGCAGACATTACACACGCTCAACATCTTTAATGCACATCATCACCGTGCGTCTTCCCGTCCCGCAAGAACTTCTTCTTCCTCTATTTCACCGAAGGCGAGTCCCTCAATCTATATTTACGTTCGTTCCTTCTAAATTTTCGCGGCGTCTGATAGTAAATGACGGAAGAAAATCGGATTTAATAGAAATGCACACCCGCATAAATAACGATCGGTCATTATTTCGTCTAAAGATGCCGAAAGTTTTACAGTTTGCAGCGGGCGTACACACCAAAGAACAGTTTTATTTAGAAGGAAGCGACGTGGAGGAACGATAACGACTGGTGAAGAGAAATAAACCGAACGCTGAAATCCGCCAGTTTAGAAACGTACACACACACACAAAAAAAAGGAAAACGCGAAAACACTAATACTAACACGCTCGACCGATAAAGTACAAAATGTGCCGAAAACATAAGCAAAGTTCGTCGGCTCTGCAACGTCTGATATGTTAGAAGCGCTGTGCGATGCTGAGGCCGCTTAAAAACGGACAATCGGAGACAGATCGACTCTCATTGTAATCGCGCTTGCGGTGGAAACTTTAGCGAAAATCTTCGCCATTCGTAGCATTTGATAAATCAAGGTCCCCCACGAGCGCTTTTAATATTTACACGTGTATTCCTACACACATAGATGTCCTGTCTGCATCTAACATAATAAAACAGATGAAACTCGTGTGTAAAAGAACGCTTAATATCAAAAAATATAATCATCGGAAATTTCACGGTTCTCTATAGCTCTTATTAAATCTTGCCAAAGTTTTGAGTAATTTTCCGCTGTCAACCTCCCATTATTAGAAATTTTATGGCTTTCAATAAAAAGACGAAAATTTGTACAGCTGGATCAGCGGCGAACATTCGTGTAGTAAAATATTTTGAAATCAACAGAATTTTATTGTCTTATTTTCTTTAAACGATCTGTTTAGTAAAGCATCTCTAATTGAATTTCGTCAATAAATAAAATTGTGTTTTGACTAACTTATAACAGTGAATCGGCAGATAGGTTTAAATTGAGGGGTGGACTTAATTGAACAATTCGAAATATATAATGATAACTGCTAAACCACTAGTGTTTGTTTGTACATATTTGTTAAACTGTAGATTTATTCTCTTTAGTACATACTGGTATCATTTAGGACAATTTTATTTTTGTATTAGACTAAATATTCAAACTTTCTGTTATTTTTATTTATAAAGGGGTATTTCAATTACGTATATGTATTTATATATTTTATTAGCCGTGTATTTTAAATAGGGTATTCGATAGTTAATTACTACATACTTTATTATTCTAAAAATGTATGATTTTAATTTTACAATGTGTTTAAACTAATTTTCAAATATAATTCTGAGTTGTACAATATTTATTTTGCCTCACTGTATCTAAAATTATCATGAATATGTATCTACCTAAATTCATAGTATATGAAACGAATACGTGGGAAAATTATGCTTGTACGCAACTAAAAGTTGGTTATGTTTATTTTACCGGCATAAATTTACTTAAAATATTATTAGCTCCGTTTAAATTTATTTATAAGACTCTTTATAAAGTATCTCTGTGTGTTATAGTTCTTATTGTAGAAGATTACCTTCGTATAAAGAAAACAACAGTGAACAATCATAAGAAAAAAATATATTGAAAAGTAAAATACATGAACTTCATAAAAAATAGGTTATAATCAAACCTTATTATGCAGCAAAAAACTGTTAGTGAACTGTTACCATTGGAATTGTTATAAACAAAAACAACAGGATTCAATAAATATAAACGATATGTATATAAGTTTTACGTAAATCAAAATCAGTTGAAAAAAATTAATATTAATCGAAAAATTCTGTATGATCTATTTGTGAAAATTCTATATGCAACTACTATTATATTATGTTATATTAAATTGTGATGAAAATTAGAATAGAATAATTCTTACAATAAAAGTACATACTTAAACTAAATTAACTATATTAATTGTATAGCAATTATATTTTTTTACTAATTCTGATTTTTTAATATCTCAATTTAAATAAAATGTAAGTACTTAACTCGAGTTTGATACTTTAATTGGTTTGTTTTAATGGACAATTATCTCTAAGTAGCGTATCTGGTCTCTTCTTATATTCTGATGGTCTTCTTCTTACGGGAACCGGTATCTTGGTGTAAAATTCCAAAACTTGAGCTGCCTATACCTCGAACACTACGTTTAATTCTTCTTTCCTCAGGTAATTATTAATTTATCACTTTGATTCAAAATACTCAATTTTAATTGAATACTTGTAGATATTGGAATACAAATCAGTCGTTGAAATCCTCCAACTGTAAATACTTTCAGTATTTTGTGTATATCTTTCTCGTAGAAATAGTAATTAATTTGTATACACTCACACAGGTATTTAAATTTTCTTTAATAATATCCTTTTAACTTAAGTTTTAAGAGCGTCCTTTTCGGCGTCTGTTATCTGTGTAAAAAATTATTTGGTGAAGTTGATTTTTTTTTATTTAAAATTTGACTTGTATATTAAGTTGTCTAATTTTGAGTAACTAATAAAAAATGTTTTTCTAATATTGTTTAAATGTTGTTAATATTCAATTTTCCCTTAATTCTTGGAAATTTATTATCTTCTGAATTCTTTTATATTTTCTTTGACATTTAAAAATATTTACTAAGGTTGAATTATGCTATAGTAATTTTGTGTATCTTAAGTTGCATAATTTTGAGTTACTATAAAATTAGATATATATGGAGCATATTCGCGGCTATACCGTGAAGGGCAGCGGTAACTACAAAGGCTAAGACGTCTCGCATTCCAGAGAAAAGTATAGAATTCTAATATATTAGTCATCGCAGAATATACTAAAATGGAAACTGCTGGAATAGATACGTGCATTTACGAAGGCTGCAGCTGACGTAGTGATTCATTTATTGTTTAGTTGTTGACGCGATCGGGCAATAGAAAAGTCACTGAATTGTCACTTAGTTAAGAAAGTTTGAACTAGTGTTATACAAGTTGTGCTGCGTGTGATTTTCAAGAATGGAAAACCGTGCAAGAGGCTGTAAAAATTCTCCGGACAATATGTTACAAAATCGCAAAAGAAGCATTTTGTACGTGAATTAATTCAATGATGTTATGAACAATATTTTGGCTTCAAAATTAAAAATCAAAACAGAACATGGGACCACATAATGCTGTATTTCGTATTATGTCAAATTAAATCGGTGGAACTAAAACAAGAATTCTTCTGAAGTCCTGCCAGAAAGACCAATGATTTCGCGTGAACCAACAGATGACGTTACGGACTGTTACTTCTGTCTTGTAAAAATAGGAGGGTTTTCAGAAAGAAATAAACATAAAAGTAATGTATCCAGACATTCCACCTGTAAATAATTAAAATTCTATACTAGTGTAATGGATTGTCATGTACTAATACATTTTTTTTTAATATCTTATGTAAATACCAACTATAACCTACATGAAAATCACTTTACTAATCAGACCAATTTGGGTGTTAGGTATGTTAGAAGACAATATTTGACATGCTTACATTAAAAAAAAACAATTAAATTATACGTTTTGTTTCGCGAACATACTTTCCTATTAAAATACACATCCACGTAATTCTTAAATCCCATTAAAATATTATCGTTAACAACACACGACGTTTTCTATTCTGCTTGCGTCAGGCTACAGAATTTCTTATTCCACGCATCGGCCGTCGACATGTTAATTACCACAAGAAAATGACATTTCAAAGCAATAGCAACTAACAAAAAAAAAAAAACCACAAGACAATTTCGAAAGCGTGTTAAATTCCGAACATGGCTGATTCGAATTTTAAAACGCCACGATTTTATTTGAAGTAATGAGGATTCAAGGACTGACTTGCATGAGAAAATATGCGGAAAAAATAAATTTCAGATGGGAAAAGTCAGTTGACAGCAGTTCGATACGTCCTATCCGCGACTCTGGTTAAATTTATCGGTTTCGATCGGGTTCTGAATAACTTAAACCGCGCTCGGTATTATTATTGCACGTGGTCGGTCTTGAAAACGAGCGAGAGATAAAGACGATTTTCGGAAATGACAGTCAAGAAATGGAATGGCATTTATATTTTCTCAATTCTCAATTGCAAGTTAAACAACGCACAAATATGCAATGTTGTATGGATAAATATTCATGAGATTATATGTGTGTGTGTGTCCATTGCATAAAAAGATTCTTAAAATAAATCTATACGAGATGCATACATTATTTTGACATTTATTAGTTTAAAGATGACTCTCATCATTTGCTAAATATAATTATTTGCACTTAACAACGTGTTACGGTCAGAAATATAATTTAAACAATTTTATATTATCATATGAGCACGAACATATACTGTTTTTCTTATATCAGTGTATGCATATGCGATACAGGGTGATTTACGTACAATGTATAACTGAATTTTAGGTTCACGTTTATTATCATTGTGTATGGCCAATCGTAGAGTTGTTTTTTAGTTATTGACATGTTTTGACAGAAATATGATTAATGAATTGTGAGTTCAGAACATTCCCAGTTATCAACACTTTTCTGTCATAGTGTTTGGCATATGTCAGACTTTCAGCAAAAGAAAACAGAAATGCAGAGGTCCATTAAAAAACTTATTACTTCAGAACCATTAAAAATATATAAATGATTATTTTTTAAAGTTAATTCCAAAAGTCATTGTTGCTATGTTTCATGCGCATATTGGGAATGTTTAAAGTTGACAAATAACGAATGTCAAAAACATTTCTATTGCGAAATAAACAATGCACAATTGATTTTAGGTCCACTTTTATTATCATTGTGTACACTAATCTGGACCTGTTTATGCATTATTGGTATATTCTGACAGAAATATTATTATTTTTCTTCAAAGGTAGTAGGCTCTGGAAAAATGTACTAAACTTAGCTACTGTTTCTCGGGAACGTATTGTGAATGTCTCCATGAAAACTGCCGCGCACGATGAGCATTTGTAATACAAAATTGTTTCTGAAGCTTATTACATGTTTATAACGTAGGTGTGTGTTGTAATTTCACAATTTTATGCCGAATCCAAATGGCGTATTTCCAAGAAAAAAATGAATATGGCGTCGATTTCCGGTATATCTCAAGTGCCACCATTTTGAAATTTTTTTTTAAACTTGCAGCTGTCCGATAACGAAATGGCCGAAATGTTACGTGAATCACTCCGTATAGATTCTATAAAAAATAATATAAGTTAAAATAAATGTCAATTCCAGGTATGCAGCTAATAGTTCTGAAATCAATTATTCACAGAGCAATAATAAATAAATAATACATTTTGAGTATTACATTGTTTTCTTCAGGTCCACTTCTATAATCAATTTAGAAATAATTATTCCTTACAATTCTTAAAATATGTAAGTGAATTAATTATGTACATTGTCTTTAATTTATATTTAATTGTAATTAGTCATACAATGCTGAAACAAATTCACCAGTCAAAATTGTAATGATTAATAAAAAAAGAAAAATGTTACGTCTCATGATTGGATGCGGAATATGTTTTAGCACTGCTAATTAATTAATAATAATTATAAATAAAAAAATGTATTCAATTCATTTAAATACATTAAAATTTTTAACACGAGAAATAATTGTTTTTAGATTTTTTGAAAATTGAAGAAAACAGTACAAATTTCTTGAAATAACTAATTTTATATATTTTCTTATTTATTCAATTATTCAACTATGAATAATTAATTTCAAAATTATCAGCCGCATATTAGGAAATGGCATTTATTTAAATTGAATTACACGACTAAGAAAATTACAATTATACAATATAATTTTTTAAAGTTGTAACGGATGTAGTGGTATTTTTCCACTTGCCACAGTTTGCAAACTTAGACAGGAAAAACTGATTATAAAGTTCTTTCTTTCTAAAGTTGATAATGTAATTGCATGTATTTTTTTTTATATATACACTATCGGTCATCAATATTTAAACATTTAAAATAAAGCAAAACATTTAATGTCTGGCAGAAAATGATACACGAGATATTCCACTGCTACCTCCTAATACTGAGAGGATCATCCTATAGCTTAGGTTCCATGATCGGAATCAAATTAACCATTTCTGTTAACAATGCTTTTTATATTGCAGTTATTTTATACAGAGTGTCTAAAGTTTAGCGTTCACCATTACTAACTTCATTATTATTGGAGGTATGAAGTTGGTAAAATTAGCACGCCGCTTTTTGGTTCGATTGGGATGTTGAAAAGAAAAAAACAATTGAATGTTTCATATCCAAGATATTCACAAAAGCCTAACTTTTTAATGGTATAGCCTATTACATTTTTACTTATTATGAAAGACAAAAAAAAAACACTATAAAATTCTGAATAAACAAATCAAATGTAACTCAAAATTTGGCACAATAATAGTGATGATATCACTATTACTGTGCTTAATTGCACCAAAGCCATGGACAATAGTCCTAGTTTCATGTACTTAAAAGAGAACTTCACTAAAATTAGTGAGCAAAAATTATAGAAAAAATATTTGTGGATTCACAAATACTATCACTAATGATGAAAAGCTTGAGGGACTAATTGAATCCACTGGAGAAAGCAGCAGCTTGGAAAGCATTCAAAACTGTTAATACAGTTTTTTTTTTGGGAATCAAAATCAGGAAAATACTATGATATTATCAAAGATGTTATAACATAACAAGTTGGGTTGTTATATATCCTCAAAAGTAAACTTCCTGCATTCGCACTTATATTTCTTCTCAGAAAATCTTTTTCCGTGAGCGTTGAGCACGAGGAACATTTTTATCTGGAGATTTCAGCTATGGAAAAGAGCTACCAAGGCAAATGGTATCCTAATATGCTCGCCGATTATTGTTGGATCATTAAGACGGATGCTCGTATGCCAGAAAATCAACATTTCTTTCTTTCTAGGCGGATCAGAATGTCTGAAGATTGTGAGTCAAGAATGTAGAAAGTATTAAAACGTTCGAAATGCTGTTATATTTTCCATACGTTGACGAACATGCATATATAATTTCTTCCGAACGAATAGTCGGTCAACCATACTTGACTTATAAAAATATCGGATTAAAGAAAATTAATTAATATGTCAAAATATTAAAAACAAGTTTTCTCAAAAATCCTTCCGAGGAGATTTGTTTGCTTGGGTTCACGTTATAAATTGAATAAAAAAGCTACCCCGCTCTGCACTTATTTTTCGTTCAACTATTCTTTACTTTGTTTTGAATGAATACAAAATAAATTAAAATTAGACAACCCACATTACAATGAATTGTTATTCTGATAAATAACTTGCCCGCGGTTACAAATGTGTAAATATTTGGTCATAAATGAATTTTTATTCGCTTAGATATTGAGTTATTATTTCAAATATTTATTATATATTCCCTATGTGTAATAAGTAGGGGGCGAACACGAGCGGTTGATGACTCATCGCCCATGGGCGGACTATTGAAATGTTGTATTTTTAAAGAGGTTTTAATTTTATTTATATAATTGGATAACAAGTGGCTGGTGATCTGTAAAATACAAAATACCTTATTATTTGTTCATTTTCTCTTCTGTAAGACTTCTTCTCTTTGAATTAAGTACATCCTTGTAGATAGAAAACGTCCTTTCTACATCGCAACTGGTTATAGGTGCGTACTGGAAATATTCTTTTATTTCAGCGTATTTAGCATACACAATTGCCGCAATGTTATTAAATCTGGATTTCTATTAAAAACTGCGTCTAACTTTTGCCGAAGGCCACATTCGAAGACACTTGGAATACTTTTGAAATTATTAATAGCCCACGTCTAATGTGGTTGTTAATCCATCTTTTAATTTGGAATTTCGATTTTCAAAATATGTGATTAGTTTAGGCAAATTTCCAAAGTGTTCCTGAAGGAATTACAACTGATTTTTTAAATTTGGGATTTGTGTTAGTTCCTTGCACTCAGAAATACTTCGAGCATCGTCATTTAAACATGTAACGAAATTTGGTAAACTATCGAAATTCTCTGCATAAAAACTATTTCTGTGTATGTTTTAGCAAAGCTAAGTGACGAACGTGCGATATTTTGGCATTCTGTAACGATATTTTACAGACTTTGTAATAAATTTCGGAATCACTGACAATTCATTTTCATATCAGAAAAAGTAACATAAACAACGTTCTAGATCTAAATAAATGATAACTAAAAATGTACGCGTATGCTATTGAAACTAAATGACAGTAAGTATATACATATTTAAGTTATTTCTCTTTGCGAAATATAAGGTAAATATAATACATTTTAAAAACCTCTCACGCTCCTATCTACGCCGATGTAGAAAGGATTTTACTCATAAATTCCTTATTTTATGGGCATTTTTTGCTCTCATTCTCGGGCGTAAACAGATGTTGCAGTTCACCATATGAATTAGTGTTATTTATAACTTCGTCGTAGTTTAAACCGGTCATGTCCGCCCCCTAGTAATAAGTACTCGGACATCCTTGGCTTATTAAATTATGTGCTATGCAACCAACATTACATTTCCGATCCACTATATAGCCCTTAAGTTATAATACCTGGATTAGGTTCAGACATATATTTTCCATTGCAATGCCATCTTCGTCCTAGAAGCTTTATAATATCACGGTATATTTGTAATATTCCCAAAGGTGTCAGTTAAATGTATAAGCATTACTGTCGTCCTTAAAATAGAAGACCGAAAATGGACGTGTTATGCATCGAAAGCATTTTAATTTAATTACATGCAATTTCCAGTCTGGGAAGATAATGTTTCAAAATCAAATAGAGGTGACATTAAGTTTAAAAATAACCCAGCCACAGACAATCTATATATCATTATACACATGTCGAAATCAGCGGCTGATTATCAAGGAAACTAGATGATGTGGCCATCGACAATAGATATATACATCATGCACACATAACCACGTAAGTTATCATCCAATAAGGAAGATCAAAGTCGCAAAACATCACGGCGAAATGATGACGAGCCACGCGAAATACGAGATTATCTATCATCTCATTTTTAACGATTACGTATGTCGTGTTTCAGTAATATCGGACGACCACATTCGCCTTTTTTTCTTCTTCTGTTACTCGTGCTGTCCTGGACGAACAGAAAAGCACAAGAAAAAAATAGGAATGTGCGAGCGTGCATTTACTAGACACCAAGACTAATGTATTGAGGTAGGTGCTTCGCATTCCTGACCCACATTCTAAATACAGTATGAAGAATGACAATTTTAATGAGAAAATGAACAGAAGGAAAAAAATTATACACACGCGACGCTCTACCGTTCTTTAAGGTTAATTGCCATCCAGTTAGGATTAATTGTATGCAGGAGTACGTTTGAAATGCCGAAGCTCACATCAAAAACGTGCTCCGATAGGTATATCTATATATGCTAATTAAAATATTTATATTAGATTGGAAATGAACAGCTGCGGAAAAGAAGTGTTCACATATTGAGTGGTTGTGGTTGTTATAATGGAATTTCTAAAATAGCATATTGATAATTGATAAATTTCTAAACGCTGTAATGAAATAATTAAATTTCCAGATGGTATCTAAGACCCCAATTACAATTTTCAATATACAGATTGACTATTAAATGTGCCCCGTAACATCTAAAGAACCGGTAAGATGCAAATTAGAGGTCGACCAGAAGTGTATCGAACAATTAAGTTTAAATACTTAGAAGCATGTGTAACATGCTTCGAGAACTTGACAGTGAAGTTCGAAAATAAATAATGAAGGCATCCCAAATCTCTGGTTGCTTGAGGGATATAATATGGTAGAACAAATACCTAAAAGCAGAGAATAAAACCAGAATATACAAAACTGCACTAAGATCTATTATAACACGTGGCTGAGACAAAAGCCAGAAATATTCAGAACACAGCAAATGATGCGAACTGTCGAAATGAAGATAATACGAAGCATATCCATGGAAAAACACTACATGACAGAATTAGAAGCGAAAATATTACACAACAAAGCAACATACAAGACATAGGAATGTGGACAAGACACAGAAGAAAATATTGGAATAACCACATAAACATAATGGACGGCAACAGGCTTGCGAAAAGGGATCAGCTAAATAACCGTGTCGAAAAAAGGAATCAGGGAAAGCCATCAAAACGCTGGATAGAGTCCCGGACATCCACATCCCAAGAGGAATAGCAAGGTTGAAAACAGGCATAGCCTATCTGCCATGAGTGGGAAGAAAGATAGAAGAAGAAGAAAAATTAAATAACGATATGGTAATGCGTCTTCCTAGTGAGCGAAAGGACGCCAGTTCAAACCCCGTGAATGGTGAAGTTTTTTCAAATAAGATATGTATACTCACGGCAAAAAGTTTTGTCGGGTCTTAAGATCACTATATGGAAGGTATCACTGGTCAACTCTAGTAAATTCAAACACGAAATAAAGAGGGATTATAATCAATTTTTATAATACCCAAGTTTGGGTAAATATACTTAACTGCTTGGTAAAAGAAAATACATCTGGCATATGGAAGTAAATATATTTCAATATTCTTCATTTATGATTTATGGCATGACAACATTGATGTGTCAACATTATAAAGAAATCTTTTTGTTTTTCTCCAAATGTTTGGGGCTTTCCGAATTTATTTTATTTTTCAAGGGCCAGAATGAAGGCTTTATTAAGATCTCGGTTTTATGGAATTTGTAATTATTTATATTGATGATATTTAGGAGTATGTATCTGTTATTAATTTCTTTCTGTAATATACATATTTATTTTAAAATAGATACAAAAAATTATGGGTTTTTCATTATAATTTAATTCTAAGACTTTTTTACCTGGGGCATGTTTGCCTAATATGTATTTTATCTGTATTTACAGCGCAATTGCTAGAGGTGTTTAAATTTTGGAATATTATTTAAGAGGGATCTCTACTCCCAGCCGCTGAGGCCACTGTAGACAGTTTGATTTCTCCATAAAATTAACCGTAAATATTAATCAATTTTTAATTTTTTTATACCAGATGAAAGAGAATTCGAATATCTATGTACGCCTAGTAATATTTTTTCTAAAAATATTTTAGAAATTGTCATTGTCAATATTAGACATTTTGTCGAATTTATTTTGAAATAAATAAGAAGAAATTCAAAATTTTACTACTAAGCATACGTAAATTTGAGTTTTCTCTACAAATTTATGTAATTTTTTATAGCATTGGTTGAAATTTGATCGTAATTTTAAGGGGAAATCGAAACTGCAGTGATAATGTTTATGATATTTGTTCATTGTCAAATGGACTGGTCCGTCCAGTAGAGATCCCTCCCTCTTAAATCAAGATTTTTGTAGCCCATATATTAAATACTTTTTTTAATAGTTCAGCCACCTCTCTAAAGATCAATTATTTCACCATTTCTTGTTTTATTAGGGATTACTGGAGTTGACCAGTGGATACCTTATATAGCTGGTCTTAAACAAAACTTTCTGCCGCGAGTATACATTATTTGGATTAACAATTAGCAGTAACCCAACTTCGCCGAAACCATTGTTGATCGTAGGAGAGATAACCACCAACTTAGTAGCTAATTTAGGACAAGCAATAACAAAATTAGGTACGGCCACCATACGACTTTCTTATAAATATGTGCGTTGCAATTTATACAAAAAAAAAATAAACCTGTGAGTAAATGTGTTACCTCGGGCTTAATTATGAGAATGTTTTTAAACAAAAATTATTCAAAATCCAATTCTAAGTACTTCTATTCTCTTAATAAATTTCTATAGAATGCATACTTTGCGAGATATTTGCAAAAAAATGCCACTCTAGTTTTAATTTAATTTTCTAGATATAGTAAAAGAGTTACTTCCGGTCCGAATTTTGAAATTTTTTTTACACAAAAAGTATTGAGATATTAGTAAAAAACTGATTTTCGATAAAAGACCTACTTTCGTAGGAATTTCGAAATAATTTTTTTTTCCCTCAAATTGCCTTTTGAGTACATATCAATTCTTCGTAATTTGTTTAAACTTACTTGTTGACGAAATATTGGTAAAAACCGATTTTTTTACCTATTGAAAACTGCCCCGTAAAGTATCGCCGTTTTTTAAATTTATTTTGTAATTTTAGAATCTCAAATTTGGGTTTGCGATGCAAAAGACATAAATTTATAATGTCAAGGGCAGTTTTTGTGTTAATTTATTTTTTTAAAAATGTTATGTGTTTTAGAAATAACCACAAAAATGCATACATTTGATTAATGTCTACTAACTAAGGCTGGTACACAAAAGAAAAATCAAATTTATGTAATTGTATTTGAAGATAAAAAATTGAAAGCGAGTCCATCGTTTATCCTAACTTTACAGTATCTCTACCGGGCCTAGCGAAGACGCAAACCTATCGGAAACGGTCGACTATTGAAGACTTGAATCCGAACGACAGACAGTTTTTGCAATTAGAAAGAAATGCAGTAGTACCTATAATATTGGAACAGATGGGCAAGCGGAAATTGAATTACACGGTAGCTGTTTCGCGTAATTTTTAATAATTGTTTTAAAAATAAAAATTGTATGTCAGCCTACTTGAAGGTAGCCGTATTTAATTATTTTTACTATTAAATTATCGGTTTAGAACCGACAATTTTTTCCCTTCAGACCGGAGCGTTTTTTCCCGATCTACATAGCGACAGAATCTGTGAATAAAACCGAAGCCCTCTGATCGAAACCCGAATATCGTCTAGCTCCACCTACTCACACCCCCTTGCGTCTACCGTCCCGCTAGTTATAAAAGTTGCATAAGTTTCTATTTGCCCAGATACAGTTGGTAAATGCCCCTCTTAATAGCCCTGATTCTTTTTATTGTGTTTGTGGATTTACTTTGGAATCGCAGAAATGGTTATTTACTCTCCCTACCACAAAGTAGTACCACAAACTCTATTTCGAAAGTAAAATTGACGTTCAAGATTAAACATGTCGTCCTCTCAGTCCTCTCACATATGCTGTTTGGCATGTGTTAAACTTTTTCGTCACATGCCCATGATTTGGACGGAACCGAGGAATCACACAACAGACTGTTATTTCTGTATGGCAGAAATAGCTGGAATCACTTTGAAAACAAAGCACACTGCATAGTCTCCAATATTACCATCTGCTATGAGCTTGTGTGTCGC
This sequence comes from Amphimallon solstitiale, assembly GCA_963170755.1. Lineage (NCBI taxonomy): Eukaryota > Metazoa > Arthropoda > Insecta > Coleoptera > Scarabaeidae > Amphimallon > Amphimallon solstitiale. The sequence continues at coordinate 8,846,913 of OY720675.1, forward strand.
AGTACAGAATTGCTGCAGAATTGAGTGAAGACGAAAACGGAAAAAATGTAGAAGGCAGTGAAGGAACTTTTGATGTCCACATTTCAAAGAAGCCACACGTTTTTGTCACAAGGGAATTTCGGTGATTTGAAGTTGTCTAAACAATACTCTAAGCTTTTAGCTTCTAAGGAGCAACAGTAAAGACCACTATTCTAAAAAATGGCCTGCGCCTAATGAACAACCGCATGGACAGAGGATGATGTGAGGAACACCACACTCTTGTTGACTTGTGACATGAAGTTGGGGCTCGTTAGAAATTTCGTAAAAGCCATGAACAAAACATCGAGTGGATTCACGAATTCTTTTTATAAAAAAAAAGGAATTTCAAAGATCTATTTTCCAATTAATTTCCTGTCAGTGTTTTCTGACCATGTTGAATCTATAATTACTAAGACATTAATTGTGTTAAGAGTAAAACTGTCTTTACTTCCATTTTCAAAGGATAATATAGATTTTATTAGAGAAATTTAATATCTCCTACTTCATTTAGCATCAATTACGTGTATTGTCGATATAAAATTATAACGCGTTATGATTTAGTTTAATTGCATAGTTAATTTTACACCTAGTGGTTCTCTTTTCCTTTTGCATCTTGGAGCTGTCTGGTTGCCTACCTAATTCTGGTTATCCTATAATTACTTCATCACTAAATTCTGCTCAATTTATCGTTCAAAATTCCCTTCATTCTGATTTTTCACGATTATGTCGTGTTAGATTTCTCGAATAATATCCTTTGTTTATCAAAGTAGTTGTCGAGAATACTAGGGCATTTACGCCAGTTTGCTATGTGGGCCGGCCGATTCTATTTCTTTCGGCGTATCTGTATATTAATCTTTCGTAGACAACAAACGGAATTGTAAATCAAGTAGGATGTGTTAAGTTTATCAATAAAGTGTACATTAGGTACGTGTCGAGTCGAGTTAACATTCTTAAAAATTTGCAATTGAAGGTAAATTATGCCACCGCCAGTATATTACGATTGGCATTCCATGTTTGAAGTTTTTAACTGTCCAAGTAATATTCGAAAACTGAATCGATTGTAAATAAAATTTATCTTTGATGTTGATTAACATAAACTGTCCGAACATTACTCAAACAAATTTATGCGGAATCTCAAAAGAATATTTGTTTGGAATGCGTATTTTCCGACTTTTCTCGATGGATGTGTTTTCTGCCTTTTTCCTTTTAATCGCTTGTGTACATCTGTAACTGGTCTAAATTTTGAATTTCGCACTTGTACAAGTCGGAAATGGCAACATTTACGGTACCCGACGAGTTACGCAATATCAAAATTACTTAATTTACTTTAAATTAATAAATCACTTCGTGTATTCGTAATAATCATGTAAACAAACATATTTGACGATCAGAACAAGTATTTAACATATTACTTCTTTAAATTTATATTAAACTAAATCTGAAAATTCTAAGAACAAGAAACTGTTGTTTTAGCTATAAAGAAGTGTTAGTACTTAAATAACCACTAAGACAAAGTCACCCCAAATCAAGATATATCCTACATAGTATTACATTTGTAAAATACAAAACTGCAGATTATTGATTAAAAAAAATTCAGATATATTAGATTTAAAGATCTAAAAAGAAACTAATGTTAGACCACAGAAATAAAAAAATACAAACGTACTGGGAATATTTATCCAAGATAGAAGTAAAAATGATTAATTATTATGAAAAGCAACCAAGATAACAAAACAGAAATGCCCACCAATTAAGAAATCAAATGTTGACTGGGCAAAAACAAATGCAGAAGAAGATTCAGAGATATATTTTCTGAATAGTTATCTAATAAGCATTTTCCTGGTCAAAAAACTATATAGAACTAGAATGGTCAATTAAGAAGAGCACTGACGCTTCACACCAGATGACCTTATCTATAAAACAAACTACAGCCAAGAAAAAGTTAAGCATGCTATAAAAAAGAAAATCAACGGAAAAAGCCCTCAGTTTGACCTATTTTCATGGAAGTTCTTACAGCAGTTGCCAGAAAAAGCGATTAAAGGGATTAATTAAGTCTATGGGAAAGTGCGCAAATAATTTTGATTCCCAAACCTGGAAGACCGGTGGAGCAAGGTTACATTCCATAGACCGATTAATCTTTTGCAATTTTTGAAAAAATACTCTAAAAAATTTTGACGAACATAAAATATCTGTTCATCTATTCGGTATTAGAAGCCATTATTGAGCGATAGAAGAAGTGAACCAGGACTTGAATAGAAACAGATACTACTTAGCTGCGTTTTTAGATTCCACGAAAGTTTTTTTTTTTAAAAGTGTGGCAAGAGGGACTGTCTTTTAAAATAAAGATATTCGCGCGCCAGATATACGATGTTTTGAAATGTTACTTAACCAATAGATCCTATTTCTTCGTTGAACATCGCATATTGTCTGGGGTACCCTAAGTCAGTGTCCTAGGTCCCACTTTATTTTTAATATATACAACAGACATGTCAGAAAAAGTAAGATGACAACATTAGTAACTTATGTCGATGATACAGCAGTATTATCTTTCAGCCTCAGCACATTACAAAGACACATAAATGCAATTCAATAATGGTTGAAAAACAGGAGAAGAAAAGCTAATGAAAGTAACATTCACAAAAAAGAAAGAAAGACTGCCTTGCAGTAACATTAGGCCAACAAACAAGTTAAGTCTGTAAACTCTTCGTTAATGACCGAGAGGTCGAAACACGTGTCAGAGTACAATAAATCTGTCCTTAAGTGAAACAATATAACCAAGTGTTTTATTCGTTTAATATTCATAATGTTTCACCAAGAACCAACCGTAGATTCTATTAATTTTATAAACAAAACATGCTGACTGTCAGATAGCTTGATATGCAGCTGGCAGAAGCATATATTTACAAAACGAAAATAACTTGGAATACAACTAATTAACGAGATCTTCAAGTATCATCATTGAAGCATCAAAAATGCAATGAGAAGATCAAAATGAGTACCCCAATGTTCTGATCAAATCAATTACCGAAATAAACCAAGATGTATGAAAGCCTCAAGCCTACTAACTTGCTTGCTAGATTTAGTTTAGTTTAGTGCATATAGTTTAGGTTGTCATGCTGTTTTAGATCGTAGTCATGTAGGATAACTTACCTAGATGTTAAACAGGGTAATATTCATTGGAATTGCTTCCGTTCAAGTCCATTGAAATCTACAAAATTACTTAATGCCCGAATTTAAGACATAATGTACGTAATGCGAGTAAAATTAAAAAATACCATATTTAAGAATATAGACGAAATGATAAGTTGAAGTAACTAACACCCAATATGGAACAAAATAGCAAAGAAATACATTGGACACCTCATCACGATGGAACCAGGTAGAACAACAAAGAGAAAAGGCAATAAATACAACAAAGAGGCAAAAGAGTAGGCAGCGAAGATAATGGATGCCACACATAGTAAAAGCAGGAGACAAAAGAGGAAAACGAGTGAAGAGATGAAACTAGTGAATGAATGGGTGAAGAATGAGTCAAGATACATGAATTAATATACGAAAAGCTTGCTTATCGATATAACAAGCGGATAACAACACATATATACATCTAAAGTGTCTTATTTTAATATAAAACAAAACACAACTGTGGTTTTGTTTTATTCGTTTTACTCTCTTATACGTAGTACCACGCGATCATTTACATTCTAAATTATAGCAGGCGGGATTTTTTTATTAGGTTGTCCAGAATGTCAATTATTGATTAATTGAAATTTGCGGTTATGTTATACTTTGTGACATTTGTGAATCTTATGTGTAATCGATTTAAATTTAATGGAAATGAAAGCATTACAAGATAAATTAGTTTTATTGTGAATTACAAAAGGTGTACAAAGTGTTCTCCCCCTGTTGCAATGCAACTATTAACCCTCCGTTTCATATTTTCAAAAGCATTTGCCAACATCTGAACGGTTATAGCGTTACATGCATTAGAAATTGCCTCTTTTAATAATAATAATAATAATAATAATATCATTTTATTGTCCAACAGCTAACACCATTTACAGGACATTTTACAATAATATAATAACAAACAAACAAAAAAAAACAAAAAAACAAAAAAATATATTGTAGTTCTTCAAGATTTTGTGGGTTATTTTTGTAAACTGTGTTTTTCAGATACGGATAAATGAAATAATCAAGAATCGTTAAGTCCGGACTGCGAGGCGGAAATTCAATGACTCGATTATCATAAAACTCGCGAATTCGAGCCATACTTTCCCATGTTTTGTGAGCTGTTGCATTGTCCTGTTGGAAATACCCATGTAAAAGTTCGTCATCATGAAGATTTTGTAAAAACGGTTCAAGTAAGTTATTTCGATATCTCTCAGCATTTATCGTCCCTTCAAAAAACACAGGTCCAAATATACGCCTTCTAGAAACCGCTAGCCAAACACCAATATTCTGCGGATGGAGAGGCGATTGAATAAACTCATGAGGATTCTCCGAAGACCAAATACGCATATTTTGTTTGTTTATATAGCCGGATAGGTGAAACCATGCTTCGTCAGAAAAAAATGTTAAATCCAAAGTGTTGTTGTTATTTAAATTATTCAAAAACCACTGACAGTATTCTATTCGTACAGGAAAATCTCGAGGGAATAGCTCTTGAAAGACGTTAATCTTATAGGGATAAAGATTTAAATTTTCTTTTAAAATTTTTTGACAAGTTCCATATGAAAGGTTCATTTCTTGGGCTAATCTGCGAAGAGATTTTTTAGGAGACTGTTCCATTCTTTCTGCAACATCTGCCACAATCTCTGGAGTCCTTTTTTTGGGCGCGCCACTACCAGCTTTCCTACCTACAGTTCCAACATTACGAAATTTCGCCACACATGTGTAAATTCCTTGGACTAATTTTTGATAATCCGCAGGAAAATTAGGGAAGGCATTTTGAAAATCATTGATGCAGTGCGGTACTGAATATGTCCATTCACCATTCTCTTGTCGTTCGGCTTTTTTAAAATACCTTTCAGTAAGAAAAATCTTATGTTCTAAATCAAACATTTTGAAACGTCACTTTGACAATTCAAATTGTAAATTAGTACTTATATACCAACTTAATTTAAATTTCACAACCTACTCTAATTTAGAATTTCAATGATCGCGCGGTATAAGGAACTGTTGTGATGACGAAAATTTTCGACCTCGAAATTTTTGCAGATATCCAAGTGTTGAAGACCCCTGGTACAAAAAAGAAATCGTTTTTAGAAAATGTCCTCTCTCTCTCTCTGACTACGACTGCTACCTAACGACTAAAGCTATCAATTTCAAAATTTATATTTACAGGTATAATCTCTCTCTTAAGATCTGATTAGGATTTTCTTTATTCAGTAAATAAATAGAGCTTTACCAATATTTCGTCAACTATTAAGTTTAAACAAATTTAAAAAGAATTCCAATGTACTCAAATGTAAATTTGAGAATAATTTTATCAAAAAAGGTTTTTCGAAGTTCCTAGCGGAAGTAGGTTTTTTGCTCTTATCGAAAGTCATATAGCTTGGTTTGGCGAGTTTTAGGACATAAATTAAATATAAGAATATAGTTTAGTCGCTCTCGCAACCGACATGCGCCACTAAATTAAAATGGCGTCAAATGTGAGATGTTGCAAAATTTTACCTGTCAAGTAATATAACCTACAAAAGCCATTTGTGGACTGTCATAAATAATAATAATATTCATACACCTTTTGACATTTATCATAATTATCTTTTGACGTTTGTTATAAATTGTCATCTAAACATTTTAAATTTGTCAGCAATGCTTGCCTCCTAAACAGTTTAGCCAAATGTTTTGGCTTTCATGTGATAGTATTTTGCTATGGAATGGTATATATCCTGAAATATTAATTAATTAGTTTAATTTTATTGTTTTGAAATTGTTCAGACCTATCGAAATTTGTAGTAGTAGTAGTGAATCGTCGTCTTTAGTTCGTACTTTGGCCGTGTCAGTTGCCAAAACGAGTCGACTATATCAATCTGTTTGAGTAATCTAAATAATGTTTTAGTAACTAATAGTACCTCAGATATTAATAATTAAACTGTAGGTATATAATATCTACAATGGTTTCATGTATTACTGGCAGTCGTTGTTATTTAATTTAAAAAAATAATATTGACGTAACGAAAACAATGCAATTATTTTTCATTACTATTCCACGATACGAAACTATTAAAAAAAATGATTATCCCTAAACGCAAAACTTACTCTCTTTTACATACTTACAACTCGAACAATGTAAATATTTCTATTTCGTAGGAATAATAGATTAAGTTTTGTGTACACGACACTTAAAATAAGAGACCAATTACTTCTCATTATACCGTTTTAACACGAAAAACAACGATTATTTTCATAATTTTCTTCGAACACCGCATACTTAGTAAGTCAAACGGAATAATTAGCCCAGACGCAATTTCCCATACACCACATGTACCGAGACCGGCATATATTTTATCTGCGCTAATTAACTTTTGGAAGCATTTTCAAAGAATAACTGAAATGTTTTTTATTCATAATTTTAACAATACGGACAACCAACTCAATAAATTCGTTAAAAAAAAATATTGTAGGAAATATTAATACATACACAAAATGTCCCGAGTCGGGAAGAGCATTAAACAGTCTGCCTGGAGCAAAAGTACGTCATTATAATTTCGGTATCAGCTTATTCGAAGCGTTACAAAGAGAGTCAGTGCGAGCACCGGTTTATTGTGGTATTTATTGGATTAAATTAGGGCGTTGGTTGTTTTGATTTAGGCGGTGTGAATTAAAAATGTGGCATTAAATTTGGTGTTAAGTGTATGTAGCCGATTTCAAGCCGGTAGTTTATGGTATGATCTAATAATATTTACATGCAACGTTACAAGCACGTAAAAATATAATGTGGGTACGATAAACAAGAAAGTTTGTTTTGTTTTGGGATGGTTTGCTGTGGAAAAAATAAATACCTGGATAAGGATATTTTGAGAGATAAAATTCATTTTGTGAGTTAGGCCTGTATGAGACGATGCTAAATTTTACAGAAAATTTTCATGTAAATTTTATTTTTGAAATTTAGCAACGCGTAAAACAAAAAGTGCTTGCAATATTTCATGCGAAATTTAGCGGCTAAATTATTTAGAGTTGGTTCTAATTTATGTGTGAAAGCTGCGTGAAAAACTGCGCAATAGAATAAAATAGGGATAAAATTGCAATTGACGAAACTAACCTAAAAATAAATTTGCGGTTTCAGAGGTTGTGTGTGAATGATCATAGTGTTTTTTATGTTCTTATAGTATAAATTAAAAGATATCCTGGTCACGTGAACAGGTGTCTGTGTTAACAGAGGAATATAAAAAATATCGTTGTTTATATTATGCATTTAAAGATGCTAGGTATAAAAATAAACATGCTCGTGCCACAGCAATAGAGGCAATTAAAAATATAGTGACAAAAATAAAACCAGGTGTGTCCATATCAGATATTAAAGCTAAATTTCATTGTCTAAGAACTAATTTCTTAAATGAACATAGAAAATATACGGAGTCTCAAAAAAGTGGTGCAGGAGAAGATGATTAGGCTAACAGTGTATCGCAAATCCTAATAAATCAAAGAATTTAAAACTAACTTCTCGAAGAGCAGCCAACCTTTCAATTACGATACCACTAAAATTACGTCACTACATCATATATTACGCATGTGCGTGTGCTAAATTTGATATGTAATAATGCATACGTGTCATACAGGAGTAATGCAATAATATCGAAATTGTATGTTAAATTAAAGCAGAAAATTTTCATAATAATTTACATGGAAATTTTCTGTAAAATTTAGCATCGTCTCATACAGGCCTTATATAAGTCTCACGAAAAACGCACCACGCTATAACTGTTATTAATAATCCGAATTCAGTAATTCAAAAACCACATAAGACAGGTGTATAAATACTACAAAATAGTATAATTTATGTATTTTTTAAAATGCAATTTTTGACAAGCAATAGTCAACTTTTTTTCTAAATAGCAACAATTTTTTTTTACAGATTGGTAGAGATATTTTTCTCTGAATACAATGGTGTGATTCAACTTTATTTTGTAAAATGTTTCTGTTTAGAAATTTCGTTTTTTCTAAAATTTTCAAGTGTCCCGCGGAATCCAAATGATAGCGCACAAAACAATAACTGTCATTTATTAATTGTTATTTATTGTTGGTTGCATTATTTTTTGTATTTTTATTATTATTTTGTGATCATATTCTTATTTTATTATAGATAACAATCAATTAACTGATATGGTGCCAGAGTTTTTCGAGTTCCATAAAAATTCTGGTCAAGCACTACGTATTTACGCAGCTCGCTTTCCCGATAGAGAAGTTCCTGACCGTTAGAAATTTAGAAGAGTTGAACGAAATTTAAGAAATGACTGAGCTTTTAAAAAACCAAAGCAAGATGAACGCAAATCTTGTGAAAATGTTGAATTGGATGCCATTCTCAAGTGTTCAAGAAAATCCCAGAACTTCAACTCGGGAAATCGCACATAACATTGGCACGTCAAAGGACACTGTTCATAAAATCTTTAAAAAAACACACATTTAAACCGTACATCCACAAAAAGTCAAAGCTTTGTATGAAAACGATCCAAATCGACGATACCAATTTTGTGTTTTCTGTTTAAAAATCTAACGTTAAGATTAGGCTATTCTACAGAAATGTTATTTGGCCCGATGAGTGCACTTTTAGCAATAATGGCGTGTTCAACGTTATTGGAGTCACCAAAATCCAAGAATTATTGTTGAAACCAATCGACAACACAGATTCATCACAAATGTGTGTAAATCAGGACAAATATATTATGATTAGGGAGCGGAATCGAGCGAGCTAAACTACCACGGAGCCACAACCGTGAAAAGAAATAATGTAAACAACTGCGTGTTGTTTACATTATATCTGAATAGCACTAATTCATAGGGCGAACTGCAACATCTGTTTACGCCCGAGAATCAGAGAAAAAACTGCCATAAAATAAGGAATTTTATGAATAAAATCCTTTCTTCATCGGTGTAGGTACAAGGGTGACGGGTTTTTAAAATTTATTATATTTACCTTTTATTTCGCAATATAATATGTATGTTTCAATAACATACGCGTACATTTTTAGTTATCATTTATTTAGATCTAGAACGTTGTTTATGTTACTTTTTCTGAGATAAAAATTAATTGTCAGTGATTCCGAAATTTATTCCAAAGTCTGTAAAATATCGCCACTTAGCTTTGCTAAAACATACACAGAAATAGTTTTCATGAAGAGAATTTCGATAGTTTACAAAATTTCGTTACATGTTTAAATGACGATGCTCGAAGTATTTCTGAGTGCAAGGAACTAACACAAATCCCAAATTTAAAAAATCATTTCGGCAAGTCGGGCCGGCTCGACAAGTCGGGCCGAGCTTGACATGTCGAGCCGGGTCGGGCTGTCGGGCTGACCCGAGCCGGGCCGGGCCGACGGTTATGCCGAGCCGGGCCGGGCCGGGCTGACTGTTATGCCGAGCCGGGCCGGGCCGGGCTGACTGTTATGCCGAGCCGGGCCGGGCCGGGCCGTAATTATGCAAAAAATGCCCACCTCTAGTGGACATCTGCAAAAATCTCGAAGTCGAAAATTTCACATTACTTCCTTATACTACGTATAAGAAAGTAAAAATGGATTAACCACATTAGATGTGGCTATTAATAATTCCAAGTGACTTAGACGCAGTTTTTAATAGAAATCCAGGTTTAATAACATTGCGGCAATTGTGTATGCTAAATACGCTGAAATAAAAGAATATTTCCATTACGTAAATATAACCAGTTGTGATGTAGAAAAGACGTTTTCTATCTACAAGGATGTACTTAATTCAAAGAGAACAAGTCTTACAGAAGAGAAAATGAACAAATAGTAGGGTATTTTGTATTTTATAATCACCAGCCACTTGTTATTCAATTATATAAATAAAATTAAAACCTCTTTAAAAATACAACATTTCAATAGCGCGCCCATAGGCGATGAGACATGACTCGCTCGATTCCGCTCCCTAATTATGATGTTTGTTTTCCCATGCAGCGGTATAAACCGAGCAGGGATGGGGGTTGTGGTAATGTGTGGATATCTTCGGATGTGGTCGCAATGAAGAACACTTTATTATTTTTAAAAGATATTAGTGCACAATATCCGCAGTTTAAATCTGAATATAAAAGCTTTGACAGGATCTACAAGGATTTTTTAAACAATAAGCGATTGCAGATCAACGATTTACTAATAAATTCAGCTGATAATAAATCTAAAGCGATTTGGTCAATAATTAAAAAAAACAACAACAACCAAATCTGACGGACGTTCAACTTTGCCGCACATTCCCTCCACTAAATCTGAATTGTGTAGTAAGTTTAATGAACATTTTCTTTCACTTCCCTACAAATTATTAAATGATAAAACAAATGATAAGCTCTCTAGTATGGATTTGATTAATATTAGCGACTCCATAAGGACACCATCGACTTCACAGTCTTTTTTTTATGTCGCCAATTACTGAGAGTGATATTGAGAGTGCCATGGCTGACGTGAGGTCGTCTTTTTCGACTGGTCATGACAATATACCTAGTTTTGTTGTTAAACACTCATTATCATGTATTAGTTCAGTATTAGCCTACTCATTAATTTTTCTTTCAACAAAGGCATTTTCCCTTCTGCATTGAAACTGGCAATTGTGAAGCCACTATTTAAAAAAGGTGATGTTGATGTAATATCGAACTACCGTCCCCTTAGTTTACTATCTGTTTTTTCTAAAATATACGAAAAACTCATGAACACAAAGTTAAATAACTTTTTTAACAGTTTTAACTTACTGCATCTAATCAACACGGCTTCTGTGCAAATAAATCTACGAATACGGCGTTATTTAACTTTTTAAAGCAAATATACATCAACTTGGATCAAAATCACTACTGTTTGGGTATTTGTATAGATTTATCTAAGGCTTTTGATCTCGTTAATCACGAAATTTTGGTGCACAAATTAGAGCAATATGGCATTAATGGTGTTTCCCGTAAGTGGTTCAGTTCATATCTTTCTGGCCGGAAACAGTGTGTTGAGATTGATAACTACCAATCCTCCTATGAACCGGTTGATATTGGTGTGCCTCAAGGTTCAGTTTTAGGACCTACTTTATTTTTAATTTATATTAATGGTTTACTCACAGTTTTTGACAAAACAATTCATATAGTCTTATATGCTGATGATATCAATGTCATTTTAAGTTCACCTATTCCATCAGAAGTAAATCGTAAAGCTGAATTATTCCTTGATCAAATCAAAAATTGGATGTCATTCAATAAATTAGTTATCAACATAGACAAGTGCAAATTTGTTTATTTCGGTAATAAAATGGCGAACTTTCACCCGTCTTCTGGCGTGGGCGATGGTTTTGAATCGGTGTCTTCTGTTAAGGTTCTGGGTCTCACTATAGAAAGCAACCTTGGTTGGAGTTTGCACATTAACGAAATTGCCAAACTCTGTCAAAAACGTATTATGCTCTAAGGCAACTGAAGCTGAGCTGTAGTGGGGATACCCTAAAAACATTCTATAGCTCAAAGTTTCTATCTTGCATGCGGTATGGTGTTGTTCATTGGGGCGCATCGTCCGAAGCTCGTAGAATCTTTTTGATGCAGAAGCGAGCAATTCGAATTATATACAACACTAGTTATGGAAACTCCTGTAGAGACGTTTTTAAGGATAACTCTCTTTAAACTTTTTATGATCTGTACATTCTTGAGGTACTTTGTTTTGTATATAAGTACAAGTCTGAGTTTTCCATAGGTAATAGTACTCATTCGTATGATACTCGTAGTAACGATTACTTGCTGCCTACTCGCCACAGAAAAACCGTTTTTCAGAAGGGTTTGTATTTCATTGGTTGTAGATTTTATAATAAGCTGCCTGACTATATAATAGTTATTTATGTAACAAGTCAGTAAAGTGATACTTTATCGAACGAGTCTGATTTACGAGCCAAGCGAGTGAAGCGAGCGCGGCGAGTAACAGACGAGTTCGGTAAAGGTACTTTACTGACGTGGTGCCTACAAAATTTTATCGCCAACCGTGAAAATGGTTAATTTAAGAAATAAAGATATAATAACTTATGACAGATATTAGCGGCAGGTAAAGTACTTTATTGTACAGTACGATAAAGTGTTTCTTTACCTCCGTAAAACGCTATGGTAACGCATCACTTTACTGACGGTTGGCGATAAAAAATATTACAAATTTTTTCCGTTTTAAACGTGAAGTATAGCAATATTTGCTGGCCATTTCCTGCTATGATGTAGATGATTTTTTAGATATTAGGTAATATTTTTCACATGACATGTTTCAAACTTGTACTTACTTTTTTGTTTTGTACTCGTTTCTTGAAATAAATATTATTATTATTAGCACCAACTACTAATTGAAAATTTAGACAATTTCTTGGATGAATTACCTCTTGCAGAGTTAAATAGATCCAGCAGGATGGCGCTACACCACATAATGCCTGGATAAATGTTAACTGGTTGAATGATAAATTTGGCCAAAAATGGATAGAGACATACTGCGCGTTCACCAGATCTAATGCCACTCGATTTTTGGCTGTGGAGCTATGTTCAAGACCGTGTCTATTTAACACCCCTCGAGAATGAGCATGTTTTAAGACAGGGAATTATTCATACTTGTCGAGAGATACCTCCTTTTCTAATCTTGAATGCTATATATAGGGTAACTAGGTGTCAGCTTTGTATTCAACAAGGTGGGAGACATTTTGAGCAATATTTATAAGAATTATGATTTGTTACAATGTTTTATTTTTGACGTTAATAAAATTTTCCATTGTTTTGTATTCCACGGCACAATTAAACTTTTTTTAAAAAATAAAATTATTTCCCAAGAATATTTTCAAGTATTCAGAAAAAATATCTTTACCAAACAGTAAAAATATAAATAAAGTGTTGCTATTTAAAAAAAAAAATGACTATCGCTTGTCAAAAATTACATATTAAAAAAAAATATACTATTTTGTAGTATTTATACACCTGTCTTATGTGGTTTTACTGAAATCGGATTATTAATAATAGAGATATAGCCTGGTCTGTTTTTCATAAGACACACTGTATATGGAGACATTTAACACAATAATTATACCACAGTAGCTGAAATAATAATGATTTTATTGAATTTAACTAAAAAAAATATTTATAGTTTAATGTCATTAAAATCTTCAACATCTGGTATTTTGTTAAAAATAAATTTAATGTACTAATTGTGCACATTTTAACAACGACGCAGACATTTTCAATAAACAGTATATACTGCTGAATGACCGGTCAAATCAACGTCAATATCCATTAATTTATCCACCGTTTAACGTAAACCAACGCATACCTGTCTGTGTCTGATGTCATGAACAAAAGCTATTAAAATCACGCCTGTTTTTCGACGAATCTCTTGCAGTAGTAGCAGGTACGATGCAGAAAAAACAAAAATAGATACTCTTGAGATTTGATACTTATTTTGTAGATCTAGTATGTTATGTACAGATACATGATACAATCATTAAATTTAGTTTACATGCTTCTTTTAATAAATTTACACACATATTTATTATTTTTAACCATTTATTTCCATTTTAAATTCTATTAAAATGCACATTATCATGAAACACAGAAAATACCCCCAAATGAAATAAATCATAGATGCCATCATTGACGTTATAAACACGTCAACATTCCAAATATTTTGCATACCGGGTGACCCAGGACAGGATATTACATTTTGAGGATTTCAAAACTGATCCACCAGAAAAATGTCAAAATTTTAAGAAGACTTCGACGTCAAAATTGTTTATTACGTTTCTATATATCCAAATTTAAAAAATATATATTTTCTGATAAACCAAGTATTTACACCATATGGATAAAAAATGCTTTTTCATTAAAAATACAGTGTGACCAGTGAAGTCCGCATCATATGGGATTTTTTTTATTAATAGATTTATTCTAAATTTGAGTTTGGCATCAATTTCTGCTTCGATCAATATGAAAATTAACCCAAAAAATAATAGTCCCGTGATTCGCATTATCTGTCAAATTTAAATTTTTTTCCAAAAAAAATTCAAAAGTGGGGTTATTTCTCAAAATATCGAAAAAAAGTTATTAGAAAAAGTTTTTCTAAAAACAATTTTTAGCCCATATGCAAAATTTCAGCTGCATAAGATAATTTAGGTTTTTTGTCAATTGTTTGTAAATTGCACCACTGTTGCGAAGTAAGACAACGCAACCTACATAAAACTTCTTAGTTTTAACAATGCTTTATTCCAGACACATTTTCTTTAAGGCAGCGCCATATTCAATGTGTGTTTTTCAACAAAATCCAAATAGGGCTATTAAAATTTGGTCACATGTGATGCAAAGTTTATTTGTTTTTGACCCTGTATAAGGTAACTTCATAAAGTAACTATTTTTGAAAATGTAGTTTGTGTCTAAAAGTAATACACATTCATATAAATACAGACAAGTACACAGAGTCACAAGTAAAGTCTGCATAAAGTGGAAAATAAATTTTCGTTTAACTTTACGTAAGTTTAACTAGTTTCAATTATTAATTTCTATTTCGTCTGCAGAAAAAGTTTTCAGAAGGTGTAATGGTACAACCCATTATGGTTAGTAATTGTATATATTTCAAGGATAAATTAAAAAACACGAAACGCAGGGAAGGCGTACAACAAGTTAAGAGATAGGCGCCAAAGGGTCGAGCATCGGGTACAGTCGGTAAGCAAGTCGAAGAAAAGGCAGTCTGCATGAGTATGGCAGAGAAGGCGGTCGTCTAGAAGGACTGCGGGGTGAATGAGTAGCCCATATAAAGGAGAGATAGTTAGAAGAGAAAAAACATAACTGCTGATTAAAAGCGGTACATAAAAAACTCAAACTTCTTTAAGAGATTAATTAACAATTATAAGCATTGTTAACATTATTTGAAAGTAGTGTTTAAAGTGGAGCACTAAAAGTATTGTGCAAAGTGTGACGTTTTTAAAGAATATAATAAGTCGTATTATGCGTAAATGCTAGTGAAAGTCACAGAAGACGCAGAAGTTCCTGTATCAAGGCGTTAGAAGAGAGAAGAACCACCCTGTCTGAAGACGTTAGAAGAGAGAAGAAACAACACAGACTTTATTCGGTATAAGGTATTCATTCCTTTGAAATAAATATTATACAATATAATAAGTAATAAGAGACCCATGGCCATTAATCCTTTAAAGCTTTAAAGAAGAAAAGATATTCAAATTGTTTAAGTATAATTTATTACCCTTATGTTATTTGTAGTGGTTTATATACGTGTGATTAGTCATTGTTCTTAAATATACATTGTATTTAAATTTTACTGTAGTAATTCCTTTTTAAGTACAACAACGTCTCGGAATCATTTTATTATTGAATATTTCGCATCACCCTTACATAACGGCCCTGAGATTAATTAAGTAAGTAAGTTGAAATATTAATTTAAATTATATTCATATCCAATAAAATTATATGGTTCCTAGACAAAGGTTACTTGCAAACAGTGTGACCAGTAAAGTCCGCATCATATGGGATTTTTTTTTATTAATAGATTTATTCTAAATTTGAGTTTGGCATCAATTTCTGCTTCGATCAAGATGAAAATTAACCAAGAAAATAATAGTCACGTGATTCGCATTATCTGTCAAATTTAAATTTTTTTCCAAAAAAAATTCAAAAGTGGGGTTATTTCTCAAATTATCGAAAAAAGTTATTAGAAAAAGTTTTTCTAAAAACAATTTTTAGCCCATATGCAAAATTTCAGCTGCATAAGATAATTTAGATTTTTTGTCAATTTTTTGTAAATTGCACCACTGTTGCGAAATAAGACAACGCAACCTACATAAAACTTCTTAGTTTTAACAATGCTTTATTCCAGACACATTTTCTTTAAGGCAGCGCCATATTCAATGTGTGTTTTTCAACAAAATCCAAATAGGGCTATTAAAATTTGGTCACATGTGATGCAAAGTTTATTTGTTTTTGACCCTGTATAAGGTAACTTCATAAAGTAACTATTTTTGAAAATGTAGTTTGTGTCTAAAAGTAATACACATTAATATTAAGAAAATAGTTTAATTGAAAAGTCAAATTTTCTAATAAAATAATCATAATACATTATAAAAATGAAACGCATTTAAAATTCCACCTTTTCAATTAATAACAATATGTATTTTTGGTATTTGAATATTAAATTAAACATAATTTGAAAAACCTAAAAATTAAAATTACATTTCTGTGTGCCTCCCATTGCGTTCAATACAAACAATTGTTCTTCTTGATACATCTTTAATGGAGTTTCTGATACTAAGGGGCCTTATTTCTAAAATACAGTTTCGAATCACCGTTTCCAAATGATCAACATTACGGAAAGGTTTTTCTTTGTAAACTTTTTGTTTTAGGTAACCCCACAAGAAAAAATCAAGTGGGGTTAAATCCGGAGACCTAGCCGGCCAGTATTGCTCCATATTACGCCCAATTACTTTGCCCCTAAATATTTCCAAGAGGCGTTCTTGAACCCGTCTTGTAGTATGGATGGGAGCACCGTCACACTGGTACCACAAATTATGCCTTATTTCAATAGCCATATTGTCCAAAACTTCAATGACTTCTGTGTTAAGGAAGCGTAGGTATTCTTCAGAATTTAAATTGCCTCTAAAAAAATAAGGCCCAACAACTTGATCGTTTAAAATACCGCACCACACATTAGTTTTAAAGGAATACTGGTCGGTCCTTGCATTCTATTATAAAATTTGGATTTTCTTGAGTCCACCATCTACAATTTTGAGAGCTAACAACGCCGTTTGAAGTGAAAGTGGCCTCGTCGGTCCATAAAACGTGAAACGGAAAGGACACATTTTCTTCTTTTTCCCCCTAGTACCAAAAAGAGAATCCCAAACGTATGTCAAAATCTTGTTCCTTAAGAGTATTTATAAATTTAGGTTTATACGGCTTAAATTTATTTTTGTGCAAAATATTCCTTACACTCTCTCTTTGAACGTCAGTTCTGCGAGAAAAATGTCTAATACTAGTTTGACCATGTTCCACAATATCTAGGCAAACATTTAATTGGACTTCTTCACTATGTCTTATAGGATTGTGAGGTTTTTTAAATGAACTTTCCACCGATCCAGTTGATTTAAATTTCATCATAATCCTACTCACAGTAGATTGTTGCACATTTTTGCCTGGATGCCTTTCATTAAAAATGTTGGCCGCTACACGATGACTTGTGTTTTCACCACATATTAATACAATTTCAATTCTTTCCTGTACAGTTAACATTTTTTTATTTAATACGCAATATTAATTAAAAGCCACTATGACAAACAGAAAGCGATTTGACTGTCATTAATAAAGCAAGGGCTTGTTGATCTTTTTTATCATTTGTTTTGCGGCCAACTTGTGTTTGGTGCATCATCGTAAGGTACAAAACTAGTTAATTTTTTGGAAACTGAACTTAAATAATAAAAGACTATTTTTACTTTTTATAACATAGTTCCATAACAATTTTAATAAAGGGGGTTTAAATTAAATCATTGAAACTAGTTAAACTTACGTAAAGTTAAACGAAAATTTATTTTCCACTTTATGCAGACTTTACTTGTGACTCTGTGTACTTGTCTGTATTAATATTAATGTGTATTACTTTTAGACACAAACTACATTTTCAAAAATAGTTATTTTATGAAGTTACCTTATACAGGATCAAAAACAAATAAACTTTGCATCACATGTGACCAAATTTTAATAGCCCTATTTGGATTTTGTAGAAAAACACACATTGAATATGGCGCTGCCTTAAAGAAAATGTGTCTGGAATAAAGCATTGTTAAAACTAAGAAGTTTTATGTAGGTTGCGTTGTCCTATTTCGCAACAGTGGTGCAATTTACAAAAAATTGGCAAAAAATCTAAATTATCTTATGCCGCTGAAATGTTGCATATGGGCTAAAAATTGTTTTTAGAAAAACTTTTTCTAATAACTTTTTTCGATATTTTGAGAAATAACCCCACTTTTGAATTTTTTTTGGAAAAAAATTTAAATTTGACAGAAATGCGAATCACGTGACTATTATTTTTTTGGTTAATTTTCATCTTGATCGAAGCAGAAATTGATGCCAAACTCAAATTTAGAATAAATCTATTAATAAAAAAAAAATCCCATATGATGCGGACTTCACTGGTCACACTGTTTGCAAGTAACCTTCTGAAAACTTTTTCTGCAGACGAAATAGAAATTAATAATTGTAATGCAGAGACTTTATTTAAAACATTGACATCGCGGCGGATTAAAATATCCCAAGCAAATCTTTATAAGTATTATTACTGAATCGGTTTTACTTTTTAAAAATGTGTTATCAGCTACTTGATTATAAAAATGTTCAAATAAATGAGGCCTGCGAGGAATATTGTTGTGTTAACATATTGCTCAATAATTGTTCTACAGTTCGACAAAATAAGATCAGTCATAAAGAAAAGTTAAGAAACTATCTAGTCGCTAACGTCATTAGATATTTCTGTTTTATATGTGTGTTATTTAATTCTTTGTAACTATTGATTTAATTTTTTCTTATATTGTCTGAAGAAATTGTTTAAGTTTGAAATCCTGTATGTACATGCATGAATACAAGAGTGCAACGTTGGTTGCATACATATAACCCCAACAGAAAGAAAGCAGGTTGCGTGCTTACCGGTAACCAGAGAGAAAATGCATAACAACCAACCTGTTTTCTTTATGTATGTCTTACATAACAATAATCTATATAAAAAAGTAAAATAGTTTCAT
The DNA here is from genome assembly GCA_963170755.1 of Amphimallon solstitiale. Lineage (NCBI taxonomy): Eukaryota > Metazoa > Arthropoda > Insecta > Coleoptera > Scarabaeidae > Amphimallon > Amphimallon solstitiale. The sequence continues at coordinate 8,865,870 of OY720675.1, forward strand.
TATCAGTATAATGAAGCCATTTATTTTTGTGATAGAGTTGGCTGTCATTTGTTGGAATTCCATTTTAATAAAATGCACAAAAACACTCGACATTTTTCTAAGAAACTCTGAGAAAGAATGACTTTACGACATAAACCACAATCAATTGAAAAATATTTACTACATTAAGTTAAATTTATAACATAATCTTATATAAAAAATCACAAGTATGACAGGCGGCAAACTTTAAATTAATATAATCAATAATCTATATCAATTCTGTTGCAGTAGGTACGTTCACAAACTAACAAAATTTAAATAAATTTGACCACAGTTATCAATCCGGCAATATTAAAATACAAAATAACCAATATAGGTTCAGATGGAAGAATTCAAATATTTTAGATTATTTTTCTTTTCAAAGATAGTTGCCATAATAGTTATTTATGTCCAAAGTCAGTAAAGTGATCCTTTATCGAACGAATCTGAGATTATGATCCAAGCGAGCGAGGCGAGTAACAGGCGAGTTCAATAAAGACACTTTACTGATGTGGTGCGTACAAAATATTATCACCAACCCCAAACATTTGTAATTTAAAAAAATAAAAGATATAATGACATCACATTTTATGACAGTAACAAACGATTTATGTTTAAAGTCATCATGGCTATCATTGACAGATATTAGCGGCAGGTAAAGTACTTCATTTTACAGTATGATAAAGTGTTTGTTTACCTCCGTCAAACGGTATGGTAATGTATTACTTTATTCACGGTTGGCGGTAACAGTATATTAAAGTGAACGGGTAGGCGAGTTTTGTAAAGAACAAGTGCGCAAAATGTCTTATGAAACGTATATTATATACTATTTTTTCTATTTCGGTTATTAAAAGTTCAAAAAAGCTTAAAATGAAAGACATGTTTTGTTCGAACATTTTAGAAATTCGGTTTTTTAAAGTTGGTTACTCTTATTTTTAAGTAGAACATTTTAAATATTTGAATATGGGCGGTGTTATATTGTAATTTTATTTAAAATTTGGACAGATTTATGTGCAATAAATTATTTCAAATTATCAACAAAAAGGACGAAATAAATAATTGCAGACAAAACGTAGTGCGTTCCCAAAATCTGCCTTGAATATCCATTAATACGAACGAATCTTCTAGTGTTATTAGGAAACGTTTATAACAGTTGTACTATTCAACATGGGAAGTAAATTTCAATAGTAGCATCAAAGAACTTATCATCCAACCTAATTTATATTGTTAATTACTAAATAAAATATCAGCATGTGTGTTTATTATTCTTTGTACAACTTCTATTTTGTTCCATTGAAGGCTTATATTTGACATTTAAATATGATTTGGTTCCATTTTTTTTTGTTACCAACCTCAAAAAAATAAAATTAGCGTGCGATCAAGTAATACTTTGTACAACCAAAACGGGTGTCGTAAAGTGAACTTTATAGCACCAAAATAGAAAATAGTTATTTACGAACTAAGTGCGGGAAGACTATTTTCCGCACTTCACGCAAGTGGTTTGTACAATATTTTTTGTACGAACATTAAATTAAAAAAATATTATTGATTAATGTCATTGGTATCATACCTAACCTAAGATAGATTACCTAATTAATTTAAGCATTTCATGTACGTAACTATTACTCACCTTTCCCTAAAATTAAGTTATTATATTCTTACACAATGCATACATGAGGTATTTATTCTTATATTTATAAATTTATAGTACATTTATTGCGTTTTTTGGTTTAAATACAAACAATTCCGAACAGCCAATATGAATGTCGATGTGGTTCAAATAGATGGCGCTTGAATCTTGCTTAAGATGTCGCTTAAAATGTCGTCAAATAGATGGCGCCACAATTTTTTTGAAAGAATTTTTAATTATTACTCCTATTTCCCCAACTTTTAGTGAAGAATAGTGGAGGGAAGTAGTATTTTATAGACTAAATTTTATTACTACCACGTTAGATTTTTTTTTAAATGTCCCAAAGTGCCAGTGTTTTTTTCAACTTTTACAGTCGCCTCAACCGGGAAAACGTATTTCCCAGTCGAGCTACACATGCGCCAAATGTCATTTTACAGACGGTGAGTACAAAAAGTATTTTTACACTAGAACTATGACATTAACCTTTACTGCGATAGGTTTGGCGCAATAACTAGTAAAAATATAGTCAAATATTCAATACTTACGTTTTCCTTTCTGTATTGTCTCTCGTTAACAGCTCGTGCATTTGACTATGTTGCGTAGACGTGTTCACCAGAAATAGAGAGCATTTTACTAAAACAAAAAGAATGGAAACCGTAATCACTAACTTTTTTTTGAATCATTCTTTGGTGCTATCACTTACAGGCAGCATTGGTCCTAACTAATAAGGTAGACATCTTAATAATGGGTGCCAGGGGTTGCTGACCGGGAATGCCGCTCTGGAAAAACTTGAGTAGAAACCGATCACCCTCCCTCTGCAGGAGTATGACGACTTCTTCTAGTAGTACCATGTGAACGTTTAGAAGACCCTTGTTCTGTCTTTTTAACTGTACAGTTCCTTCGTATATTAAATTATATTTAGTTAAATCTAAATTCTGCAACAAAAAGAGAAAAGACTATTAGCTACAAAGCTATTATTACCAACATATAAAAAAAGATACAGTATTTATACTAAAAGATTGGGACAAGAAAAACTTGGTTGTAGTTCTAACATATATTCCACTTGGAAGTACAAGTTATAATCAAATTTAAAATGAAATATTGCTGTGCATTTGATTTATTTGTAACATCCTAAAATATTAAATTTATACGTGAATTCGTACAGTGATTTACCTCTTGCTTTACGGTCTTTCTCCTATTTAGTCTACTATGGGATAAGGTGAGGAAATTAAACGCAATATCTATGTTTTATAATAACATTAGATATATTCTTAATTATTATAATTAACAACATTAACTCCTTTTATAAAAAAATGGTTCTTAATTTAATTGTTTATATTCGTTTTGAATTATAAAATATGTGAAATGGATATAGGAATGATTGACTGGATGTTCACCATGTGTTCTTTTTATTTTTAAAAGAATAATTTGTGAAAATTTTGAACACGATGCAATCACTATTTTACCAAAGCAAACATTCGCACGTAGTACTTTAGTAATCTAGAGTCTTGCTACTTAAATGTTCTGAAATCAAATATTTTCACATAGTACTTCTAGCCACTTAGTGTTTACCCATCAAAACATCCTCGTGTGGTCGTGTTAAGCTATTTGAATTATTATCATGCGATAATGCAATATTTAATAATGCTCAACAATCCATTTGAGGCAAACATTTGCACATAGTACCTTTATGGTCTGTCTAACACCATTAAATATATTTATAATTGGTAATGAATAAACTAAATATTTAAAACCAAGTCAACATTCATTTCATAAAACAAGTTAAATTAACTTCTGTATTATAACTCATGTGGATTTTCGTAACTCACTTCGTTTGATCCGTACAATTGATCAAATTCCATTTTGTAAATATCTTCCATTTTGTTCAATGACAAAAAAATTAATCAAAAGAAATTTTTTTAAAAGAAAATGTAAACTATAAAATAAATAATATCCTTGAATATAAAAGTTTAAATCTTAAAAGAACAGGTGGTGCGTATTTGCCCTACTGTATTGTTATTCTGAATCATATTCTCTCGGAGCTTCGCTTTCAAATTTGCGTATTTACCATCAAAATCGCAGTCGAAACCTCTTCGTGTTCAATCCTGTTTTTCGTTTAAATATCCGTAAACAAAACACAATCGGTTCGTTTGCGCCATCTATCTTGAATTTTAAGTTGGCTGTACTGCCACACACCGGGTTAAATTTTTGTCTTGTCCTTTAAGTTGTCACTATTATTCCTTTACATTGATAGCTATACAACAATGTCCGCACTTTAAATTCTTCTTTGCTAAAGTTTACAAATTTGTTACTTCTTATCCTAGGTGAGTGTATTTCCTTCTTTTTCTTCGTCAATGTAGACATCTGTTGTGCCTGTATATAAATTCATTGCTCTTGTAGTTGTTTATCAAGTATTTTCTTTCACCATTTACTAATCGTATTCTGATTCTTTTTTTTATTAGTTCGTCTATTTGGAAACAAGGGGAAAACATCGCAGACAACCTCTATCTTCTTCACTGAGCTCGTAACCATGCTTAACCATGCATGATTATCACTGGTGCCTCCGAAACATATAGGCTATACATGCAGGAACCAAAGAATACATTTCAACCTTTCATTATTATGTACAAAATGTTTTATTTACGATTTTAAGATCTCATAATATAAATATAGCAGTTATATCCTTTTTTTTTATTAAGTATACGTATTTACTATCTTTTATTTTTATTGCTAGAGTCATATTTATGGATTTATCTTATTCATATCAACGTTTACATTTTTTCTATTTGTCAGATGTTATTTTTCGTTGGCATATCCGTTTTTATATTGCTTGTATTGTAGCATTAAATGTATCATTTAGACAAATAATAGATTATACACATTTACTCAGCATCTGTATAATATCTCTTTTATCTTTATCTATCTAACATTTGAGCTTTCTTAAATAAAGTTCACTGATAATTATATGTGTATTTTATTTACCATAATTTTAATGAAGGAGTTCATCCTTTAGGGTTGGCAACCCATTTTACATATGTGCATATATTTAGTCTTAGCTATCTAAACATAAATAAATATTCAAATGAATGATTACTCTTATTTTATAACTAAATTAATACTTAATACTATCATTTTCAAAATGTAAGAGTCACAGCAATATGTCAAAATATTATTTATCCAAACATACAGCATGTGTCAATATTTATTAGCCATAGGCGATTAATCCATACAGTAAGTGGCAACATAGTACCCCTTCTTTCCTTTCCAATGCCAGCACGACCGATGCATGCTCGTAAATATGTACAAGTTAGCGTGGTTAGCAGTAACTATTCGATCACCGGCTTGGGTGTTTGTAATGCGTTCAGAAATAATATTTACAAATTGCAAGGATTTGTTTTTCTTTTTCCTTTCAGTAAATGCAGAGAATTATTAAGCTGCGTTCACGCTGCATGACACAAACAAAAGCGTAATTCTAATAAAATTAAAAATAAGGTAAATAAAAAAGGATTCTGAAAATAATAATAAACTACTAGATCAGGAGATCGCGGCGGCCATTTGATGTTTCCCGTTCCAATAATAAGACGGATTTTATTGCAGACAAGATCGCAACGTGTTCGCAGCTAAACATTGAATGTTAAATCTGGTGGAGAGAAGTGGGAAGATCGGAGAAAATCGTTGTGATGTCGATTGTTGCCGGGATTGGTGACGGACAGTAGGGGTGCCATGTTGCCACGCATTACTTGTATACGTATAAATCGCACGTAAACATTGAATCCCTATACCTAATGAAAATTGACACATACGGTATATCAACCCGATTGGTTAAGCTACATTTGATTGATTTAACTTCTGCAAATGAAAACTGTTGCAAATGTATCATAATAATAAATATTGAAAATATAAATATTAGTAAAACAACTTTGAGATGACATCTGTCAAAATACATATTCACATTTAACTTAACACAAATAAATATTTTTCTGTTGTAAATCTAGCATGATAATAAATAAATATATACTGAAAATACAGATTTTAATAAATTAACTTTAAGATGACATCTGTCATAGTTTTACTTAGAAAATACGAGAGTCACGCTATATATTTTGAGATACGAGAAAACTACAGGGTCTTTGTATGAAAATGATTTTATTTATGTTCAAAATAATCATCTCCTGCATCAATGCACTTTTGTAACCGAAGCTTCCACAACGGAAACGCTTGAAGCCAACCAACTTTTGGAATGCTGTCAAAAATTTGATGAATTGCATCTCAAAATATATAGCGTGCCCCTCGTATTATTAATATTAACTTAGTGCTTTCTCGTTGCAGTAAAAATAAATATTACACACATTCATGCATCATAATTCTGCCATTAAAACAGCTGTTTCGAAATAAACCGATATCTTTATTCCTGACCGTAAACATCTTTACGTAAGACCAAATTTTACCGCTGCCATGTAAATTTTTACAATACGCTCAGACTTTTTAACAAACACGAATGTCTTAAAAAGCTAATATCTCTGCAAGTGCGTCGGTTAGAGGAGTCAAAGTCGGGTGTACACCTACGCCAAACGCCACGCTTCGATTCCGCTTGCTTTAGGAGATTGGTGGCGCCCGTGTGGTGCTTTTCGGCAGCTTATGACAATTCGATTAGGTGTCTTTCGCATGTCATTCACAAAGGAGAGAGGGATTTTACTATATACAGGGTGTAACAAAATAAGTGTAAAACATTTCAGGGGGTGATTCCTTAGCGAAAAAGAGATAGGGTCTTTCATATAAAAAAACTTCAATGGAGCATCCCTTGTTAAGATACAGCCCCATAAAGTGGGTACATAAAATTTGTTTTACAATTTTTCTCACAAACACTAAAAATGTAATTTATTTCCAATGTAACTTTTTGTCTGATTATTTGTTTACCATTTAAAAATCTATTTCCAATACCTGGTTTCATTCGAAACAAAAAATGTCTCTTGAATTTTTTGCCCAAAAGTAATCAGTTCGCAGCAAAAAATTATTTTACGAACGAGATACATCGTCATAAATGCGAACTGGATTAGTATTGTTATTTTGTAGTTACTACCTGCATCAAAATACATATGATTAAAGATGAATAAACAAAACTAATTTATTAATAACAATACATAAAACATGTAGAAATCATAGTAAATGTTCAATATATCCACCTTCAGTCATTACACATGCGTCTGGACGTCGGCGCATTGAGCCATGTATTCGCTCAAATATTCCTGGATTCTCTCTAATTACCCTGCACGCATCGATGATGCGGTTTCTTAAGTCCTCTACATCGCGAACAGGAGTAGCATAAACCAAAGTCTGTAAATGGCCCCAAGTAGAGAAAACGAGAGGATTGAGGAGAATCCGGGGATCGAGCGGGCCAATTCTGTGGTCCTCCTCGACCTATCCAATGATTTGGATATGTTTGGGTTAAATGTTGACGTGCTGCTTAACTAAAATGGGCGGGAGCCCCATAATGCATAAAAAACATATCCCTTCTGACGCCCAAAGGAACTTCCTCCAGCAGTACTGGATGCACTTCTCTTAAAAATTGAGTGTATGCCTCACCATTTAATCGAGGAGGTAGAAAATGAGGGCCAATTAAATAATCCCCAATAACTCCGAGCCACACGTTACGAGAACAGTGTTCTTGATGGTTAGCTTGTACAATAGCGTGAGGGTTTTCATCAGCCCATATGTGGTTATTATGAAAATTAATTATCTTGTCCCGAGAAAAAGTACATTCGTCTGTGAATTCGATCGTCTTCAGAAAGTCAGGATTTCTTCTAATCATTTCCAGCATCCAATTGGAAAATTCAAGACGGTTCGGAAAATCTCGCTGTAGCAGTGCCTGTACTCGTTGCAGATGGTAAGGGTATAAGAGTTGTTCCTTTAAAATTCGAAATACCGTCATATGATCAACATTTAACTCGAAAGCAATCTTTCTAAACAAATAATCAGACAAAAAGTTACATTGGAAATAAATTACATTTTTAGTGTTTGTGAAAAAAATTGTAAAACAAATTTTATGTACCCCCTTTATGGGGCTGTATCTTAACAAGGGATGCTCCATTGTAGTTTTTTTATATGAAAGACCCTATCTCCTTTTCGCTAAGGAATCACCCCCTGAAATGTTTTACACTTATTTTGTTACACCCTGTATAATTTTTCAATGTGCCAAACTTCACCAGCAGCAAGTTTTATAGTTTTAACAGTTACATAAAATGTTCTTAAGTGAAATGCTGAAAGTTGTAAGAAAACAGGTGTACCGCAGGGACATATCTTGGGACCGGTAGTATATTTATTAGGCATATATACAGGTAGGATCTAGTAATGGTGTTTTTTTTTGCGAGAAGAAGTAAGACAGAATATAAAAGAAAATCAACATTTGAAAACATATTCTCCAGATGAAAATGCGTTTTAAGCAAATATCCTAGTATTTTTTGACAAATAAAAGATTTCTTTTTTATATAATAAATTTCTCATATCTATAATTAATTTTTATATTTTTGATTATTACACAGTTCAATATTTATTATAGGTGAAAAGAATTTTGCTGGTTAGATTGCTATACATTCCATTCCACCAATTATAATAAAATCAGTCACAAAAGTGTTATTAATGCTTTTTGAACTCACATTAAATTATTTATGTGTTCGGCATCTAAACACAATTTCGAATGTATTTTAAGCGATAAATTATCAAAACAAACCACTCAGAAATTCCATATATGTGTATTTATTTATAGCAAATTGCAACTTACGATTAGACACATTACTTAACATATGGAATTCAGCGGACTCAGTTCTAATGAACTTTTTGATCCAAGCCACTCATACTCTGGATGTTACAACCACTTAAGATGCTTAATTGGAAATGATTTATGCGTGTTTGTGTTGCCGGGAAGGCGACCTAAATATACATATATTGCACGATCCGAACCACAGACACTTCACGAATATCCACTTCGAACAAATAAAATTAAATAGGACATTTTACATTACATACATACAGCTCATAAATATTTAATTCCGAAAATAGTCCGCGATAAATTCACTTGTTCGTCCGTGGTCCTATTCGCAGTTTTCTGCATTAATTTCTGAATACCGGATTATGCACGTGTTGCTTTTGATTTCTCTATGATTTAAAAGGTATGTAGTCTTCAGATGAATCCAGAAATAATAAAGAAAACCGTTCAAAAAACATAATGAAGGGAATACCTCGCAACAAATCCAGTTCTATATAATTTTACGTTTTAAATTTAAGAAACTTCAATTAAGATATCATTTTCTTCTTTTAAATATACAGCTATCAAGTGCCTGATGTTAAAGGAGCTCGGATTCGACGTCTTTTGACTACCGAAAAGGTACAATACGTAAACTTAGTTTCAAAAATTATTTAGTAATATCACTACAATATCATTTCGCCAAACTTTGGCTTCATCAGGTAATGAGTAACTAACAACATGTATCAGCCTCATCAAATAATTACCGAAAAGGTGTTTAGATATGAAGAAACATAATTACATCACTATGCACTCGAGTCAATGCAATCAAGAATAGGGTGGAGAAAGAAGGCTGATGTGGTTCCTGTAAAAACCATGTTTTCTGGAAGAAATACAAGAAATTATTATCCTTCGTTATAACGCTTGAACCAAAAAATATTGCAGCTCTCGCATGTGAAAAGTAAGTGGATACCACCCGGACACCATTGGAATATCTTGTGAAATATTCTCGTTCAACCACTCAAAGAAATACTGGTAGGTTAAAGACGCAACGACAATGGAGTGCAGGAATTTGTGCGCAATTGGTTTTGTTACATTTTTAATTTTAACTTGTTATCTTTACAGAGAAATGTCTTGTTCATTATTTTTGAAGGTATGTGTATGTTTATTTCAATTAGGAACTTACTTAGTTTCTTTAATTTCCACATCATTTACAAAATTAATCGTTTATTTATTCTCCTTTTGAAACATGACGCGTCCTCTAAACGGAGTTATTAGTCAGAGTTATCGATCTATAGCAGCTTTCTGTATGTTACATGAGTTTCCTTCATTTAGGTGATTTATTGTTCGGTCTTTGTTTCTAAATTTTTTATATTATTTAAGTCTTTTAATCCTCAATTCTTTTATCTTCTTAATTTAATCGCGGGCTTCCCTTCTATTTCCGGTTATGTAATCCATTTATTCAGTGTTATTATATTGTGCATGTAGGCCTTTTCTCGTTTTGCAATCAAAACTAACATAAACTTGTAAATAAGTCTTAAATTCATTTCAGTAGACGTAGGGTCATTGCCCTCGGCGTTACTAGTAAGTTGGGACAACATATTTATCTTAAGTTCTTTTAAATCCACTTGTCGTGAATTAACAAAAATAATTTTTTTGTCAGATTTAATTTCCTTTCTTTAAAAATTTGGTAATTTTGAATTTATTCTTATTTCATATTTAGTTTGCACATACTTTCAAGCATTCATTTCTACACTTTAAATTCTTTTGTTACGTTATCGTTTTTAATTATTGTGCCCCTAATTTGTGTTAGATATATACTAAGACATGACCTGTCATATGTGGAAGGTTCGGTGAACATTTCAATCGAAAGGGGAATTTGTGTAAAAAAAACCTGTACTCTAATCTTGTACAAGAAAGCTTTCGTTTTTTTCTTTGAAGTGTAATTTTCATCGAGCACTGCCTAGTGCCTATACTATCTTTTCTTAATATTATTTTATTAATAATTACACTTAAATACATATATTTTAATTAAATTCTATTAATACATTATTTAGTTAACATACAGGGGCGATAATAAAATTTTGGGGCTGTGGTTAAAATGTAACTTTTCAACTGTTTTACTAAAAGTCAAGATAAACAAAGGGGATAATAACCTTCTCGTCTCGGGTGAAAGCACCCCTCAGGAAGCTCTCAATTATCTAAACGAGAAGCGCCTTTCCTCCGATTGTCGTTGTTTTTATGTTAATAAGCTAACTTTATTTGCATTTGCAAAATAATATTGTGATGAAAAGTAAATACAACGATATAAATTGTGTACATCAAATAAACAACTTTACAAATATTGTACAGTTTTGGTTTGAGGATTCCCTAAGCATAGCCATTTATGATATATATTCGATATATTTATTTTATTATCCTATTATATACAGCATGTGTCAATTTCCATTAGCCATAGGCGATCAATTCATGCAATACGTGACAACGTGGCAACCCTACTTTCCTCTCCAATGCCAGCGCGACCGATACATGCTCGAAAATACAAGTTCGCTTAGCAGTAACTATTGGACCACTGACTTGGGTCTTTGTAATGCGTTCAGAAATAATATTTACGAGTTCCAAGGATTTGTTTTTCTTTTTCCTTTCAGTAAATTGCAGAGAATTATTAACTGCGTTCACGCTGCATGACACAAACAAATGCGTAATTCTAATAAAATTAAAAAATAACCCTAATAAGGTAAATAAAAAAGGATTCTGAAAATAATAATAAACTAGTAGATCAGGAGATCGCCGCGGCTATTTGATGTTTCCCGTTCCAGTAATAAGACGGCTTTTATTCCAGACTAGATCGCAACGTGTTCGCAGCTAAACATTGAATGTAAAATCTGGAGGGGAGAAGTGGGAAGATCGGAGAAAATCGTTGTGATGTCGATTGTTCCCGGGATTGGTGACGGACAGTAGGGGTGCCACGTGTTACTTGTATACGTATAAATCGCACGTAAACATTGAATCCCTATACCTAATAAAAATTGACACACGCGAGCTGCATTTTCATACCTATCACCACGATTCCATGTGAGTTAGTTGTCAACTTGAATTAATTATTCGAGTTTTGAGCGGCGACATCTACCGCTGAAATTTGCAATCTATGGATTTGGACAATATTCTTATAGTATAATCAATGCCAGTAGCAGTATATGAATGTTAGTGACGTAAGTCACAGATGCTCATGAAGTATTTGGATTGATTTAAGTTTTTATCTAACGGAATAAATATTGTATGGGTGAATTAAGAAAAAATACTTTTAATGCAGATTTACATTAACCCCAATATATGAGTTTGATTACGTAGTTTAATGTTTTGGTTACACATAGTTGAATCACTTTGGCGACCGACCTGCGCCAATAAATTAAAATAGCGTCAAATTTAAGATATTACCTGTCAAGTAATATAACCTACAGAAGGGATTTCAGAATTGTCATAGTTAATAATATTCATACACCATTTGCCGTTTGTACTAACTGTCACCTACACAAATATGTCAACAAATTTTGCCTACTACATAGAACAGCCAAGCATTGAATAAAATATAGGTAGAGCAAAGTAATATTTAATAATTTTATTTTTCTACTCCCATACCTAAATTGTATTATTAGATATGCCGAACCTGTACTATAATGATGTCCATTACGATGCAGATTTTCATTAAGATACAAGTTTATGTCCAATAGGAATACAGATTTTTCATTACGATTACAAGTTTATATCCAATAGGAATGCGACATTCCAATATTCAAACAATATTCAATATGGCGACTGCATATATGACAGATATAAAAATTAATTAAATGTGACAGTTCTCTGCAATTTACTAGTAAGTAGTTAAAATGCTTTTTTGAAAATATAAACGGTAAACATGAGGGATAATGACAGTGAAATGTAAAATTTGACTCCACCAGAAATTATGGAACAAGTCTTAGTAGCCACGAACAATTTATTACCAGCTAAATTCGAAAAGATGTACGAAAAATTTTACGCTTAATTTATGAAATGGAATGTTCAAAAAATAATGTTTTATTATGGGATCGTAAAAAAAAATAGTGTATGCAACTCGCATTTAATGGCTGTTAAGACACTCGTATTCATTACAATACTCGCCTTCGGCTCGTATCGTAATTTTCTTACTCGTATCTTAATAGCTATCATTAAATGCTCATTGCATAATATACTATTATACTATTGTTTTCATGTAGTGGTATTTTACTATACAGCGTTTCAACCTTAGCATTTAATGTGTGTCTTATGTAGAAAGACAACCTAGTTCGACAATGACAGGTTAGGTTGGTAACTCATTATAATGACACGACGTTTTAAATACTTGTTGGTTAGGATATTATTTTATTATATTATATGTTCAATTTGACACTTGACAAGAAGGTTATGTTGTGATACCTACACCACACCGACAATACCAACTCTAAACATAATACATAAATCGAACTGACAACATTGCCTTGAAATAAAAAAAGACAAAACGAAAATGAAAAGTGTAAACACATGAATGTTAAAACTAACATCAAGCAGTAAATAAATACTGTGTCTTACATACATATACACATTTATATGTAAAACGTATATGCATATGTTTTTTCTGTGTCGTCTTTTGGGTGTTTGATGTCGCTGTGATACTCTCACTGCATTTAACACGCAAAAATGACATAAGTAGGGTTTTAAGTTTTAAAGCCATTGTCGACAGTCTCCACGTACACTGATGAGACCTCAAAGGTCGAAACACCTGTGTCTGTGCGTTCGATTGTCGGCAATGGCACTTTACTGTATGTGTGTATCCCAAACACATTCATATATGCATATACGTTTTACGTATAAATGTATATATGTAAGTCACAGTATTTAAAAAAAGAGAGTTTATTACAAATTGCTTACGGTAGTAAAGAGGTATATATCCCATAAGAGACTGGACTGAATACTAAGGTTGAGACGCTCTATAGTGGAAGCTATTCCTGATATATTAGTTAATCGGTTTAATTTTATTATTCTGAAACTGATCGTTTTGGGTTCGTACTTTGACTATGTCGGTTGCAAAAACGATTCAACCATAGTTCTAATGTTGGTAGTGGCTTAAGTGTGTAATTTTATTTGGTGTAAAAGGGAAAAAAACATATTCATTGATATCGTACCTTAAATTCATTGACTATAGCGTGTTCGGTCTTTTCGAATACTGACGTGTCTAAATGCTTCTGAATTTCTTGTAACCTAAATTTACTCCACGCCTGCTTGGCAGCCTCGTTCACGTAATTTAAAATTTCCTTAGATCTATTGTGGGCCTGCTGAAGATTCGACAGTTCTATTTGAGAGTAGTACTCTGCCATCTCGGAGTCGGCGTTCTTCTCCACGACGTCGATCAGTCGCTCCAGCAGGAGGGGATATTTCGACAGCCTTTGCATCTCCGAAGGTATGAAACCCTGCAGGGGTAACCGTCTGCACGCGGGGTCCTTCTCGAACTCAGTCAGGTACGTTTCGAACTTGGAGTCTTTCCGCCTCTTCTCCTTGATGAAGTCCAGGGCGTGCTGCTGCTTCTCGCAGAAGGTGGCGGCCGCCTTCTGGAAACTGTCACCCATCGAACCGTCGAATATGGAAATCAGTATGTCTCCGACTTCTCGCACTAATATCACATCTTTTTTTTTGCCCATCATCAGCGTGTTGAACTTCGAGTGGATGCTGATGAGATCGCTGAGGTTGGGGAAGAGCAAACTAATCTCGTCGTCTTTGAGCAATTTGTGTTCTTGGATTCGCTTACAGAAGACACGCTCCAGTACTTTGAGATTCCGCAGGTGCGTTCTTTCCGTATGGAAGAGCTCTGCGAAAGAAAAAAAAATATTACCAACTTTGGAGATGGTCTCAAACCGGTATGAATTTTCTTTTAAATTCCATGACGTCTACTAAAGTTTTAAATTTAAGAAGCATCTACAGAATAAACAAACCTAAGCGCTACATGCTAAGAAACAAAACATTTGACAATATGGTTAACTTTTTTTGCATAGCTTATATGAAATCCGAAATTTAAAAATCACTGAAATATTCCTGATATTTTAGCAGAATAAAGAGATATAGAGAAGATTAGAATTAGAATTAGGATCAGGTCATTACCCAGTAGAAATGAGATGTATACAGCGTGACCGTTTCGGGATGTAGATATCTCTTTCCAACGCGAGGGGTTAAATGTAGAATATAGTACAGAAAATACAAAAAACGAGGTGTGGCCACCACACGACTTTCTTATACGTATGAAAGTGTTACTTCCGGTCCGAATTTTGAAATTTCATTTATACAAAAAATATTCCATATCCAATTCTAAATACTTTTGTACTCTTCATAAATATATATAGAATGCATAATTTACGACATATTTGCAAAAAATCGCTATTCGATAAGAGTAAAAGGGGTACTTCTGGTCTGAATTTTGAAATTTTTTTTATATAAAAGATATTGAAAATTATGTTTTAAATACTTTTATACACGTAACGTACTTGTCTAAAAAGCATGACTTGCGAGATATTCGGAAAAAACTGATTTTCGATAAGAGTAAAAGACCTACTTCCGGTTGGAATCTCGAAAAACTTTTTTAAGACAATTTGTTTCAAACTTAATTCTAAGTACATATGAATTCTTTATAAATTTGTTTAAACTTAGTAATTGACGAAATATTTGCAAATTTCGATTTTTTCACTGAAGTAAACTACTACTTCCGGTCTGCCGATTTTGCTCAAAATCTAATCAGTTCCCAAGAGGGAGATTATATTCGTAAATACAAAATCTTTAATTGATATCTGTAGCGGTTTGACCGCTATCGTGGTCACACACACACACACACTCACACAGCATACAGACATTTTTTAAAAACCACTTTTTTGGTATCAGGGGACTTCAAAACGTGGACATCTGCAAAAATCTCGAGGTCGAAAATTTTCGTCATCACAATACTTCCTTATACACACACAGAGAGAGACACAGACACACACAGTCATTTTTTAAAAACCACTTTTTTGGTATCAGGGGACTTCAAAACGTGGACATCTGTAAATATCTCGAGGTCGAAAATTTTCGTCATCACAATACTTCCTTATACTACGTATAAGAAAGTAAAAACGGTCAGTAATCTGTGAGAAAAAAAATAACGAAGGCTACAGGTTGCGTGAAAAAGATTTGAAGTTAATTTATTAATTCGAAATTAGTTAACCAATAAGAAAAGAACCAGCTTCAAAATAAAAAGAAATCCTATGAAACGGTGACAGATACAAACAAAAAAAATGAGGTGTGGCCACCACACGACTTTCTTATACGTATGAGCGTTTCAAATTATAGAATTTTAAGAATTTTTTTATACAAAAATTATTCAAAATCTTATTCTAAGTACTTCTATTCTCTTAATAAATCTCTATAGAATGCACACTTTGCAAGATATTATCAAAAAAGTGCTACTTGCTAAGAGTAAAAGTGCTACTTCCGGTCCGAATTTTGAAATTTCATATATACAAAAAATATTGCAAATCCAGTTCTAAATACTTTTGTACTCTTGATAAATATATATAGAATGCATAACTTACGACATATTTGCAAAAAATCGCTATTCGATAAGAGTAAAAGTGGTACTTCCGGTCGGAATTTTGAAATTTTTTTTATACAAAAGATATTGAAAATTATGTTTTAAATACTTTTATACTCGTAACGTACTTGTCTAAAAAGTATGACTTAAAAACTGATTTTCGATAAGAGTAAAAACCTACTTCCGGTAGGAATTTCGAAAAACTTTTTAAATAAAATTATTCTCAATTTTAATTTTAAGTACATATGAATTCTTTATAAATTTGTTTGAACTTAGTAGTTGACGAAATATTGAAGTAAAGTGCTACTTCCGGTCTACCGATTTTACTGAAAAACTAATCAGATCTCACGTAAATACGTAAATACAAAATTTGGAATTGATATCTCAGCGGTTTGATCGCTATCGTGGTCACAGACACACAGAAATTTTTTAAAAACCACTTTTTCGGTATCAGGGGACTTCAAAACGTGGACATCTGCAAAAATCTCGAGGTCGAAAATTTTCGTCATCACAATACTTCCTTATATTACGTATAAGAAAGTAAAATTATGACGGAAATAGTACGCTGTTAAAAAAAAAGAAAATATGAAAGAAGTATTTTACAGGTGGGAAATAATTTTGACCGTATACATATAAAAAGAACAAAAGAACAAGTTACCATTTTGATTATAAAAGCAAAACTGGAATCCATGGAAGAATGTGGTTATGAAATGGTAAAAGAAATTACAGGAAGCAAAAACAACACTATACAATATATCAAAGATAAGAAGACATGTTTCTAGCAACGGAAGAAGACAATTAACTGGCGGCAACAGTTCCATCTAAATGGAAGGTTATGGCGAGTATATGCATCTCAACTATTGAGTATTTTTTCTAGCAGTGGCTGAAATATTTACAACGTGATTTTAGAATATATACTCAGAAGAGAGCTAGAGAGGTGATTGTTAGACAAACAAGGAGGGTTGCGACCGGGAAGAGGCACTGAAGATAGGGTCATCCTGAGGCAGATATCTGAAAAAAGCCTTAATGGAAATGCTAAGTTTTTGTATGAGCACTATACTTTAAAAAAAACTCTTGAGAATATGCCAAGAAACAAAATCTGGTCAAGATTGAAAAATAGCTATCAAATTTATGACGTAATCTTCAATATAATTAAAACAGAACTTTCGCCACACATAAAAAGTTAGAAACTTTGTTTATAGCTTGGATAACACTGCCAAGAGATCCAAAAAAATAGCGATATGTATAAATATAGATCCAATGAGTTAATTTTAACGTCCTCAAAGAAGAACGAACTAATAATGTCTGTTGAGGTGTGGCAATAATGCTTAAAACAATTCGGAAAGGAAATAAACCAGGAAAGAAGGTCATTTGTTTAGGTTGTGAAGTAGAAGAATAGACTAGACATTTTTATGCATTAAAATCAGTATCCTTGAAGAAAATGAAGGTATCTACAAGTACAAAAATTGAAATCATAGATGCTATACACAACAACTGAAAAGTTCTCTGAATCTAGTATCGGGTTACAAATAATACAAGGTGTCTAAAGTGAAGTGTTCACCATTGCTAACTTTGTTATTATTGAAGCTACGAAGTCTGTTAAATTAGCGAACTAGTAGGACTTTTTTTGCTGGTTAAGTTAGTTAAAGCAGAGAAACAATTGAAGAGCTAGTTTCTGAGATATTCACAAAAGCAACAAATTTTTAAATGGAACATCCTGTATATTTCGACATACTTTGAAAGAGAGTTAAATTCTAAACAAAAAGTAAGTAATACACTATCGTCCTAAATTTAAAAATAAGAGAATAAAATGCACTTAAACTCTTTGTTTATCATTATTTTAATACTACTTATTCGCATATTTTTAAATTTAGGACGATAGTGTATTACTTACTTTTTGTTTAGAATTTAACTCTCTCTCAAAATATGTCGAAATATACAGGATGTTCCATTTAAAAATTTGTTGCTATTGTGAATATCTCAGAAACTAGATCTTCAATTGTTTCTCTGTTTTGACTAACTTAATCAGCAAAAAAATTTAACCGACTTCGTAGCTTCAATAATAACAAAGTTAGCAATGGTGAACACTTAACTTTAGACACCTTGTATATATTGACTTAATAAATGATTACTGCCATAATCATTTGTTATTTAAAAATTTCTAGAACCCACTAATACGCAGGAAAGTTTACAAACCGATTCAATAGACAGAAAGAAATAAGATAAAAAAAGACAAAATGTTGTTCGACACCACTAGTGCCCGGCCAGTTTATTTCCAACGAGATTTTCATTTCAAAAAAAGCTGAAATTACCCACGAAGAAAACATGCAATTAATAATCATCAGGCAACGAAAAACAACAGAAGCGTGTCCCAGGATTGATGTTACAAGAGGTGTGCGGAACTAAAAATCTTTGAATCTCAATTTGATTTTGTAAGAAAGCCCTGCTTGGTTTGAAACTTATTTTTAGTATAGTTTCGATTTTGTGAAATCACGTAGGCTTTGACAGTTGAAAAAGATCTACTTCCGTTTCAGGTAAAGTACCTTTCTCGTTCGCAGTATGCTAAAATATTACTAAGAAAGGTTGTTCAGAATGACAAACTATGGCCCTGTATAAAATTTCAGGAACATCTACCTACTTTGATTAGATCGTTATTTTTTAGATTCAACAAAATAAAATTATATTTATTTACAAATTAAGTGTACAAAATGTAATAACAGTATTGCTCTACAATCAATCTTACTATTATTACATTTTGTACACTTAATTTGCGAATAAATACAATTTTATTTTGGTGAATCTAAAAAATAACGATCTAATAAAAGTAGATAGATTTTACTGAAATTTTGTATAGGGCCATGGTTTGTCATTCTGAACAACTTTTCTTAGTAATATTTTAGCATACTGTGAATGAGAAAGGTACTTTACCTGAAACGGAAGTAGATCTTGTTCAACTGTCAAGGCCTACGTGATTTCACAAACTCGAAATTATACTAAAAGTAAGTTTCAAACCAAGCAGGGCTTACTTCAAATTGGGATTCAAAGATTTTTTAGTTCCGCACACCTCTTGTAACATCAATCCTGAGACAGGCTGTATATATAAAGCTTGTGTGATTACTATTCTATATTGGTGTGAATGTTGTAGTTGAAAAAAGAGTGGTAAGTTTAGGGGGTTACCACAAGAGACGAGATAAGAAGTGATGTCAAGGAAATAGTGAGAGTTATACGTGTTATGACACTGATTAAAGAATAATAACTAGATTGGTTTGGTCACATGATTTGGTTGAAAAGTAATAATCCTATTGAAGACATATGTGAAGTGATATGAGCCAAGGCCAGCAAAAACTATGAAGTAATTGAAATTTTTAAAAGTTGAATTTAACAAATCATTGTTGTAAAGCCAAACAAGTTTCGACAACTAAAGGTATAATAGGAAGGATCCGGATAAGTGAAATCTAAAATTCACTAATAGTCCAGGAATTTAAGCACCAAAAACGGGGTTCGCTCCGCAAAAAATCCTATCAATTGATTTTTCGATTGGATTATGTCAGAGGTGTCCCCTAAGTATAAAACCAAATTTGTGTCGTCCAAAACCGCGAGCGTTAGCCGCCATATTGAAAAACGCCTTTTTGCAAATATTTCGAAGACGGTGAGTTTTACGTTAAAAATTGTAAGAACCTTTTTTTATAGAAGATAACATTTCCCGTCTTTTTGTTTGAAACTTTTTTCAATATTGTCAATATTTGCCAAGATATAGTCGATTGAAGAAAACGATTTTTCGTTTTTGGAAAATATCTCGATAATTTTTGGAAATACAAAAAAAAGTGATTATTGAAGTTATAGAGCATAACATTTTCTACAATTTTTGTATGAAACTTTTTTTTGTTCAATCGATAGTTGCTAAGTTATAGCGCATTGAACGTTGCCGTCAGGTCTAGGAAAACAGCGATTATTGGTAATACGTTGCTCTAGCATGCCAAGAACAAGTGTAAGGAGACGCGACATCTTGGCGGCAAGTATTGCAGGAGGGAATTAGTACCATCCATCGACTCTCTCCGATACAAGAACTTCGGCAAGTTAGCTCGGAACACCAAGCTGAACTTATCCATTCTACCACCGACCGCAGGATACAGCCCGTTCCTTCAGGGTGTATCATCAGGTCCAAAGTTGGCTGGGATTTCACCATGACCCGGAAGAATGGGGCTGGAAGCGCGCTGCGGATCGCTTATCACCGATCACAATGAAAAAAGCTCCCGTGCCGCACAATTTGCTACAAATAATATCCTGCAATTGCAAGACAAATTGCGGAGCTGCCTGCGGATGCCGGAAGAGTGGCTCAAAATGTTCCGTTATCTGTTCAAACTGTAGTGACCAAACATGCGATAACGCAATCCCTACAGTGGACGATAGCGACGAAGAGAATGCCCACAATGAATCGTTTTTTGATCCTTTCACTATTAATGACTCGAACATGGAAGAGAACATTCGCGAACCATTGAAAATCGCCCTTCCTGTTCTAAACAAAGGAAATTGTTTTAAACCAATCATCGAAGTTTGAAATTTTGCAACAATAATTTTTTTATTAATAAAGATGTTACACTCCTCCATTGTAGATTAATCTGTGTTTTTTAATTATTATAACGAATAATGAATATGAACAGTAGATGAATACATTTTCATGTCTTTCTCAAACGATTCGTCAGACAGTTCTTATTACGCAAACTTTTCTCCTATCGCCCATATCCCTCCTATTCATGACAAATATTATTTTTAGCGTCTCTATTATAAAATTCTATTACCAATAATCGCTGTTTTCCTAGACCTGACAGCAACTTTCAATGCGCTATAACTTAGCAAATATCGATTGAACAAAAAAAAATTTCGAACAAAAATTGTAGAAAATGTTATGCTCTACAACAGGGGTCTCCAAACTTTCCAGCCTTAGGGCCATACTGATTACTCCAGTAAGTTCCGAGGGCCAAAAGCATATTATCATTGTTGCCGGTGGTAAAAAGTGAAATAGTCCACTGATGAAAAAAAGTCCGAAAAAGTACGCAACGTTTAAAAAAGGCTGCAAAACGTCAACACTGCATATTATTAATTTTCCTGTCATTATCTGTAATTTCTAGATTAGTCGTAGAGTACGAGCCATGAGGAGTAACGTGACACGACATCTGGTGGACACAAGCGGAAATAGGTAGTACCTTCTATCGCTAACTGATGGCGCTAATAGCACGTACAGAATAATCTCGTTGGTTCGAGAAAGTTCTGGTGTCTTCCACTCACTTCTAGATGGCAGTAATTCGAATATATAAGAAGGCTAGTGGCGCAACCACAAGTCAGTTCCTATGACACTGTTGTGAAATAAAATAGTGCGTACCTCCTTAAAACGTGTTTGTGTGTGTTTAAGTTTAAGACATCTTTGTAATAGTATTTTGATTTGAATTGTTGCTTTTGTGTGTGATTTAGTAGTATGAAAAAGAAGCGAAAACTTGATAGTGAATGCAGAAAATTCAAAGATCAGTGGAACATTCAGTATTTCGTAATTGAGTCCAGTAAGAAGGCGCTATGGTTGATTTGCAATGAAAGCATAGCCGTTCTCAAAGAATATAACATTAAACGTCATTATGAAACAAAACATTTTCAAAATTACTCAAAATATACAGGAAGTTTGCGGACAGAAAAATTCGAAGCTATGAAGCGCGGATTGAAATCGCAGCAATCTTCATTTACAAAACTCAAAACTGAACAAGAGGCTGCAACGCCTGCCAGCTTTCGTGTGGCTCTTGAAATTGCAAAACGTGGAAAACCATTCACCGATGGAGAAATGATCAAAGAATGCATAATTGCAGTAGCCGAAGAAATGTGCCCTGAAAAGGTAAATTTATTAAAAAGTGTCAGTATGTCAGCAAACACTGTGGCTCGAAGGGTAGAAAACATCGCTGAAAATATATCCTCTCAACTGTTCGACAAAAATGGACATGTTGAGTGGTTTTCTTTGGCCTTGGATGAGTCAACGGATGTGTCAGATACTGCTCAGGTGTTGATTTATATTCGAGGAGTAGATAAAAGCTATGAAGTGCATGAAGAACTTCTTGATATGAATAGTATTCATGGCACAACTACTGGTACAGATATTTTTAAAGGAGTTGAAATGGCCATTAATCAAAAGAACCTTCGATGGAAAAACTTGAAATGTATTACAACTGATGGAGGCAAAAACATGAGTGGGAAAGATAAAGGAGTGGTCGCTCATGTGTCAAAGGCTGTAGAAAATGACGGTGGTTTAAAACCATTAGTCTTACATTGTATCATTCATCAACAGTCTTTGTGCGGAAAATGTTTGGATATGTCTGAAGTTCTGAAACCAGTCATATCAACTGTAAATTTTATCAGATCTTTTGGGCTGAATCACCGACAATTTATTGAAGAGATTGGAGAAAATGACTTACCTTATCATACTGCCGTACGTTGGCTTAGTTGTGGGAAAGTCCTTCAGCGCTTTTTTGAACTTCGAGCAGTGATCGAAATTTTTTTGAATGAAAAGAATTGCCCTCTTACTGAATTACAAAACAACGCATGGCTGTGGAAGTTAGCATTCTATGTTGATTTGACAAAACATGTGAACGAACTGAATTTGAGATTGCAAGGAGAAAACCAGCATCTTCCTGATTTATACACTAATATCAAATCATTCCGGAAGAAATTGATACTGTTTCAATCACAACTACGAAGTAAATGTTTTTCACATTTTAAAACATGTGAAATATTCAGCCACACTACTGAGACTGAGTTTCCTAACGATTTTGCAATCGAAACTTTGACTGCTTTGAAAATAAATTTTGATACTCGTTTCTCGGACTTTGATGCCATTGCGAATCAAATTAAGATTTTTCAGAATCCTTTTGATACTGACATTGAAACCCTAGCCCCGGAACTTCAAATGGAAATAATTGATCTACAGTGCAGTGATATAATTAAGAACAAATATCAAAACTCATCTTTGTTGGAATTTTATAAGAGTCTTCCACTGACACAATTTGATAATTTGCATAAATTTGCTCGTGGGCTGTTTTCTGTTTTTGGTGCTACTTATTTGTGTGAGAAGACCTTCTCCAAAATGAAGTACACAAAAAATGTTTACATATCTAAATTAACTGATGAGCATCTTAAATCTCTTTTAATAATTGGTACAAGTAAAATTAGTCCACAACTACAAACTATTGTCAGTGGAAAATCTCAATTACACAAATCTCATTAGTATTTCATATGTCATTATGCTTGTTATAAGTTATGTTTTTATTTAAAATGTATAAAATGTTAGTTGGATTCATTTCAATAATTTGTTAGTTATTATATACTGAAGTAAAATTTTCTGCATATTATACATGTCTTTACTCATTACAATTCTGTGTTTCTTTATCCAACTTATCACAAAAACAATAACAATAAGCCTACAACAATGTTATGAGTAGTTAGCCCATGACCATATCAATGTAGATGTCATATTAATAATTATTCAACATAAAATTAGAATACTTCAGTAAACTAAATTTAATTTGCTATAAAAAATATGTTCTCTAAAAGGAGTTTTCAAGTATGCTAGCTCACCGCGGGCCGGACAAAATCTGTCCGCCGGCCGGATGTGGCCCTCGGGCCGTAGTTTGGAGACCCCTGAACTAGAGCATTGTGGTTTGACGGGGTTAGTATTATTATCGCATGTGCGTACGACACAATCTCATCCCGACGCGGTAGTTGGTTAATAATAATAGATTTGCAAGGGGTTGTTGAAGTTTGCAGTACGTAGTTTTGATCCTGCGGGATCAAAGCGATACAGGATTATAATCAATTACAAAAATTCATTGAACGAAGACGGAAAATATTATCTTCTACAAAAAAGGTAAATTTTTAACGTGAAACTCACCGTTTTCGAGATATTTGCAAAAAGGTGTTTTTCAAGATGGCGGCTAACGCTCGCGGTTATGGACGACACAAATTTGGTTTTATACTTAGAGGACACCCTCTGACATAATCCAATCGAAAAATCAATTGATAGGATTCTTTGCGGAGCGAATATCTAAAAATCCTGGACTATAATCATTGATAAAAATTGATATGATTGAAATGTTTCAATTAGGAAGGTCGTGACATTTAAACGATGTCTGAATGATTCGTTAATCAATTTCTTCACAAAGTAAATCGTAAACTAAATTATTTCGATGGTCGATCCAGTTATTCACTTACCATTGATAACATCTTGTCTTTTCTTCTCGTGCGGTTGTAGGCGGGCTAGTTCCTCTTCTGACAGTGAACTCTGCCAGTCAGGAGGATCCGCTTCTATGTAATCGTTCTCATTGTCCAAACTCGAACCAGCCGAGTGTGAGACAAGTGTGAAGGTGTTATCAACCGAACTGCTCGGGCTATCATTCGAAGATCTGCATATTAAAAAGGAATCAAAAAATCAGTTAACGTCACCGAACAAGACGATGAAATAAATAAATGTAGTAAAAAATTAATTTTTATTAATTTATAATTGCTAATTATCATAGTGGCGGTGTTAAGATTCTTTTAAATGAATCTACTCGGTGCAATGTGGCTTCTTTAATGTACTTAAAAACTAAACTGGGTCATTCTGAATATACTACAGTTTAATTGCTACACGTGCTATTAATTTTCATTTGATCCGTTTAAGAGATTACATCCGTTCATTTTATTAACACCGTTGAATAATGACTTAAAAAGTATATACCGTAACATATCGACAACATCTAATAATACATATATAAAAAAAAGTCCAATGCTTAATACAAAATACTGTTATATGTAGTTATATTGAGAAAAGCTATGGGTGGAAACCACACATAATATTAAAAAATAGAGGTCTGAATATTGGTGTACGAAAAAGTAACAAACGAATAGCTTAAAAATAATCTCATCAGGCAATTACTTACAAACTAAACTCATGGACAAAATTAACGCTCCACCGCACATATTTAATAATAATAATAATAATAATAATAACACCTTTATTGATTCCATTACATTAACATATTAGTTTTACATATTAAATTTACATATTGGTAATAATGAAATCAAATGGTAACACCTTCAGTTATGCCTGAGGCTCCCTGATCTACCAGGTGCACCAAATGAGTCAAAGAAGAAAAAGAAGGTGTGCGTGCACATATACAGGGCAATCCAAATTAAGTGTTCACCATTGGTAACTTTGTTATTATTAAAGATACAAGATTGTTTAAATTAGCAAACTTGTAGTACTTTTAACGCTCTTTAAGATGGAAGAATAAAAAAAACAAATGAGCAACGCGTTTTCGAGTTTTGCCGAAAAATATTTTTTTTTCAAATGGAAACCCCTGTATATTATATCATTTTCTGCTAGAACTTTAATTTTTAAACAAAAAAATCTTATAAGAAATTTTTTACTGGGATTAAAAATACTTGAGTTATAATGAATAAACGAAAACAGCTAAATTAGTTTTATAAACTTTATTTTAGACATAAGCTTATCATTAAAAGAAAATAAAAATCACTGATTTTTTCATAGAAGATGTTCAAAAATACCACCTTGTAGTTCAATACATTTTTGTACACGCTTCCGAACTTCTCGAACTGCCTTCAGTATGGTCCTACCATCTATTTGGTTTATCTTTTCACTAACTGCAATCTTTAGGGCGTTTACGTTTTCGTACCTTTGCTTATAAATCTGGTTCTTTAAATAACCCCATAAAAAAAATCAAGCGGCGTCAAATCTGGCGATCGGGGAGGCCACTGAATAGGACCATTTGTTCCTATCCATGAAGTGTTAAAAATAGTATTTAGAAGTTGATGAGTACCTCTGTAGTTGTGCGCAGGTGCGCCATCCTGCTGAAAATGCAGATTCTGTCTACTTATGAGATCCAGATCGTCTAAGAAATTATTCAAAATTTCAGTCAAAAATTCTATGTACCTTTCACCAGTTAGAGTGCCCTCATAAAAGAAAGGACCAACAATCCATGAACCGATTAAACCGCACCAAACATTAAAACTGAAACGGACTTGTGGACGTCTTGGATTTACTAAAAGAAGATTTTCCTTTGACCAGTAATGATGATTTTTTTTATTGTACATTCCAGAATTTGAGAAATTCGATTCATCGGTCCATAAAATATAACGAAAGTTGTTTACATTTTGGCGACAAAAGTTAAGATACCAGTGGCAAAAAAACATTCTTCTCTCTGGATCCCCTGGCAAAAAAACCTGAACTGGTTTGTACTTATAAGGAATGAATTTGTGTTTCTTCAGAATCCTATGCACAGTACCGTGACTCAAATCAGATTTATTGACAATATCTAGTATGGAATTCTCACGGTTGGCCTCAAAATATGCGATAACTGCAATTTCCGTGGCCTCGCTTTTTATAAAAGTCCTTTTTGTCCTTGTTTTGGCAAAAACACTCTCATTGCCTCTAAATTTTCGGTAAAGTCTCAGAAAATATTGCTCATGTGGTTGTGTTCGGAGTGGATATAATTCAGCGTAGTGTTCTTTTGCCCTCCTAGAGGATTTTCTGCACACTAAATAAGATTCTAACATATCACACTTTTCTGAATCGGTAAAAATCATTTTTTGTCAAATTAATAACTAGCACAATGAAACTTATGAGTGAAAAACTAATAAAACTGTACTAATATTTGACGTTTGGTAGAAAGACTTATCGTCGTTTTCATAGATACATAGAAATGCACTTGACTTAGCTGTTTTTGTGTATTCATTATAACTCAAGTATTTTTAATCCCAGTAAAAAAATTCTTATAAGATTTTTTGTTTAAAAATTTGAAAAAAAAATATTTTTCCATCTTAACGAGCGTTAAAAGTACTACAAGTTTGCTAATTTAAACAATCTTGTATCTTTAATAATAACAAAGTTACCAATGGTGAACACTTAATTTGGATTGCCCTGTATACATAAATAGCCATACACACATACATAACACCATTTTGAACACTATTCAAAAGCGCAAGTGTAATTAAAAAAAAAGAAAAAAAAATAGAAAAAAAGAAATACTACAACATAACACTACTGCTATCCGAACAACTCGAGCAACTTAAAATACAAGATCACTTAGTAAACGCTCTCTCAAACATCGCTTGAAACCACGGAGGGACAAATCTTTGAAATACGGTGGCAAATCATACATAATCATAGCACAATTGTATTGAAAACAACGCTTGAAGTGAGTGGTACGGTGACGAGCTATATCAATCAAATCCCTTCTCCGAACGTTAATGCTGTGGACATCAGTGCGATATCTAATTTTGTTTATCAAATACGGTGGGGTGCGGGTAGTAATAATTTTATAAGCGAAACAGGCCAAATGAAAAAGCCTGCGCTTTTCCATATTGAGCCAGCCAACCTCCGACAACCTAAAACAAATTCTCTCTCTCCTACCAACACCGAAAATGAACCGCATAATGAGTTTTGGGTTACCTGTATTCTCCTCCTATCCAAACTGTCAAGACAGGGACCATAAATGGAATCGCAAAAGTTGAAACGGGACAAGACCATTGTATGTATCGGCCAATATGGTCTTAACATGAGCATTCAAGGAGGATCTGTAAGGATATAACATTTTCAAATTACAATAAGCCCGCCTAATAAGGTTTGCAATGTTATCCTCGAACCTTAAGTTTTCGTCCATAAGCAGACCCAGATTTCTAACACAATTCTTTCGGACCAACCCAACTCCATTAATACACAAATCCAACGTATCACACACCTGTGACCTGTTGGAAGCACTACCGAAAATAATGTAGCATGACTTTTGTCCATTAATTTGCAAACCATGGCGACGAGTGGTTTTATAAAATTTATCTAAGTCACTATTGATAGTCTGCGTTGCAACAGCAACATCCCCGGTGTTGAAAGAAGTGTACAGTTGCGTGTCGCAATGACAGTTCAAGGAAATGCGTTCGTTTTAAAAGTACAATTGCAAATAAAAGCATTTTTGGCAAAACTTGATCCAAAATCTGATCGAAAATTTTTTACTTATTAAGACAAGTTGTCTTTAGCCACCAAGTTTTTTTGTTATTGATAGTGTCAGTGCGAGTCATGTTAGTAATGAATCGCAGAACAAATTTATCGGTGGAGGAAGCAGTAGGAGCATCAATTTTGCTGGATGAGGGATATTCGATCGATAATCATGTTGCTAATGTGGTAGGAAGAAACCATTCCAGCTTAAATCGCATCGTTAGATGATTTAACGAGTCAGGTTCTCATTTACGAAGGCCGGGACAATGGCGAAAACGGTGCACTAATGCAATAGATGAGCGTTTTCTTAGACAATCCGCTCTCAGAAACAGGAGAACGACTAGTAACAGCCTAAAAAATGAGCTCGTAGCTGCTCGTAATCTTCTTGTATCTTCCCGAACGAACGATCAGAAGGCGCTTAAATGAAGCTGGATTGGACAACAGAAAACGGGTAAAGAAACCCCTGCTCACCAGAGAGCACAAACTTCAAAGATTGCGTTTTGCGAGAAATCATCAAGATTGGACTCTTAATGATTGGAAGATGGTTTTATTTTCAGATGAAACGAGGACTAGCCTTAAATTTCCTGATGGACGTGAGCGTGTCTGGCGAAGGCCAGGAGAGAGATTTTCTAGTTGCAATATCTCTCTAAGAGTACCGTTTGGTGGTGGCTCTGTAATGTTTTGAGGAGGCATATGTTTCGATGGCCGCACAGAGTGGGTCCCTATATGAGTTAGGTCAGTGAATGCAGATTATTATCTTGAACACATCGTTGTTGCCCATGTAATGTCATTTGCTCCTTTTGTGGGGTCGAATTTCTTATTTATGCAGGATAATGCTCGTCCTCATGTAGCTGGGCAAGTTAGTCACTACTTAAATCCTGTTGCAAATCCGTTCATGGAATGGCCACGCCACTCAAAAGTCCTGACATGAACCCCAATAGAGAATTTATGGGACGATATTAAAAAAAGGGTTGGACGTCGTATACCTCCACCAGCCAACCACAATCAACTGATAGACGCAGCAATTTAGCCAGCAATTCAAGAATGGGAAAATATTCCTCAAGAAGTCGTTGAAAATTTGATCTCCAGTATGCCAAGATGCATGGTAGCAGTAATTAGAAGTAGAGGAGGACATACACGATATTAGAATAGCTCTAAGTTCATAAATTCTATTGTTTTCGTTTGTTTTTTGTTTATATGTTTGCGTTGTTTTCAAGAAAAAACTTTTTTTAATAAAAAATGATTAGAAATAAAGCCATGTTTCGCTGATTTCATTTACAAGCTACTAGACAGTACCTAACAATAAGCTTATATGAAAATTGTTTTGCAATATTAAATTCTGTATAGTAATTATAGAAGTTTTAATTCAGTGGTGCGCTAATTTTGTCCATGAGTTTATCGTTATCAATAATTAGATTTATTATTATTAACTTAAATTATTGCCCGTTCAAACCGTTAAAAGCGAAGGAAATAGTCCCTTTTAATAGCCACAATCTATGCATAATACGCCAGGTGATTAAATAAATAAGCACACAAAATAACAATTTCGTCATTTATATCTAGATAATGCCTATCTAAAAAACTCATTAGTATCTCACATATTTAGAGCGTGAAAACAATCCACGAATCACACGAATGAAATATATAATATGTATACACATACACCCATTCATGCAGATCTGAATTGTAACGTAAAAAATTAAAAAGAAATTATTGCCCAGACATTTACTTACCCGGATGATAAACTACTGTTGGAAGTGCTTCCATAATTCGCTTGATATCCCAGCGCTTGATTGTTGTCGATATCGACAGAATCACTGCAATAAAAACCACAATGCTTAATCTCTCATCAATGCACAACAAGACACTTTACGTAAAATGAGATGGGTGACAGGAGATTTTGTATGGAAGGAAATTACATCTATTATCATCCAATAGCAAGCGAGTGTAACATCACTTACTCCAGAAGATCAAAGTAAAACATGGAATTTCCAGTGTTAGCGGAGAACATGGCAATTGGAGACGCGCAATTATCCAACGAGCGCCGGTGGAAAAGGTGTTGTTGTTCGCGGCGGTGACTGAATCTCTCGAATTCATTTTCACGACAAAACCGACTGCACTAATACAACGTTTACATAATCTATTGATACATATGATATTACTCCTTATCTTATACATATAAGTTTGTAATGGCTTTATCTCCATATATAATATATATGTATGTATATATATATACCGGGTGATTCAAATTAAGTGTTCATCATTGCTATTTTCTTTACTGTAGAAACTACGTAGTCGGTTAAATTTGAAAAGTAGTAGTACTGGTTTTTCTACCCATTACAATAGTGACAACAGAAAAACAATTGAACGTGTAGGTTCCAATTCATTTTTAAAAATTAATATTTTTCGTTAAGCAATGGATGCAAAATCAACTGCTCAACAAAAGTGTTCACATGCATTATTTCACAAATGTTGAGAATAACCGATGTAATTCAAAACCAAAGTGTCAATTCTTTAACAAAGGCACGAACTTAAATATCTTTGAAGACATGGAGATTAATTCAGTACAAGATGACAGTGTGACAGAGTTTATCAAAATAAATAATTAAATGAAGTGATGGAAATCTCTTGGTGAAACATGTCGAAATATAAGCAAGTAAAAACAAATAACACACTTGGTATTGTTTCACAAATAAATATAATTAAGTACTCGATGTACATTTCGCCTTGCGGCATCGTCAGAAGTTCTCGAGAAACTAAAGTAAAATTTAATATACTGCAACTACCTACTTCTAACAAAAATGTAAATAAAAATGTACAAAATAGAAAATTATGAAAAGGTCATGGCTTATCTGGAAAGACCGTTTTTACAAGGCTAGGGTTTATTAGCGGTGAATTTATGAGTTCGGTTTGTTCATTAAGAACATTGCCTGGTTGTAAAAGTAAACTTTCTTTTATAAAATAGAGATGAGTTAATTGCACAAAATAATGGTTATAACTCATCTCTAATAGATAAATTAGTCAATAGAATGAACAAATCAATTACATTAAAATCAGCATTTCCCCCGTCCCAGGACTTGAAATTAAAACAATGGGTTAAAATTCCATATTTAGGTAGTATAAGTATGAAAATTAGTAATGTTTTAAAGAAACTGGATTTTAAAATAGCCTTCTATAATAATAACACTTTAAAAAGTCAATTAACGAATAATAAAACAGCGAATCCTAAACTAAACAAATCAGGAATTTATAGAATTAATTGTAGTGATTGTACTAAATTTTATATAGGTCAAACAGGGCGAAGTTTCAAATTAAGATTCTCAGAACATATGCGAGCCGTTAAATTAAATTATGAAAATTCAAGTGTAGCTAACCATGTGTTAGACACGGGACATCAATTTTTAATAGACAATTTAGAAGTACTGTATAGTTTAAATAAAAGTAAAAAAATGAATGTTCTAGAAGGTTATTTTACAAAAGAAAGTTTACTTTTACAACCAGACATTGTTCTTAATGAACAAACCGAACTCATAAATTCACCGCTAATAAACCCTAGCCTTGTAAAAACGGTCTTTCCAGATAAGCCATGACCTTTTCATAATTTTCTATTTTGTACATTTTTCAAATCTTGGATTGAGTTGGTCTTTACTTGATGTAAATCCATATTCAATGTGAAATAAAACAAACAAATGTTTAAGATTTATACTGAATACAGTGTAAATCTAAAACATTTGTTTGTTTTATTTCACATTGTACATTTTTATTTACAT
The DNA here is from genome assembly GCA_963170755.1 of Amphimallon solstitiale. NCBI lineage: Eukaryota > Metazoa > Arthropoda > Insecta > Coleoptera > Scarabaeidae > Amphimallon > Amphimallon solstitiale. The sequence goes on from OY720675.1 coordinate 8,897,673, forward strand.
TTTTGTTAGAAGTAGGTAGTTACAGTATATTAAATTTTACTTTAGTTTCTCGAAAACTCCTGACGATGCCGCAAGGCATCGTCAGGAGTTTTCAGCTGTAATAGGTAATACTAACAGAAGTCGACGATTGCTCTTTTCGGAAGAAGTTTGGCAGCCTTCCAAGATTTCTCCATAAATGTTTTTCAACACTGACTATGTTAATGATATTTTAAAATAATTTCAATTGTATTCTAAAATATTGAAGACATCACTTGGAATACATTGTGTGTACGCTATACTAAAGTATTCATGGCATTGCAAATGTCACTTTCTGACTTTAATCGTAAACAACTCGAGAACTATTGACATTAACCATTAATAAAAAGTAAAAAATATTGCTATATCGGTGTTCAATATAAATAAATATATCTATATTTGTATCAGTAACTTGTAGATCATCCTGTATACGTGAATATATCTAAATCGTAAAACAAAAACGAGAATTTTTTTATAATATTAAGAATTAAACAGGAAATTTACTTTGTTAGATCGTTAAATCACCCGGTATATCTCTATTTTATGTGATTATTATTATTACTATTATTTACGGGTTTTCTGTTTTAATGAATAACGTTTATAGCAATTAAATGTGAGAGTGTTTGGTAAAATACTGAGATGTCACAATAAGTTCAGATTAGGTTTTCTACGGATCGTTGCTCAAGGAAATATTAAAACGAAAAATATCGAATGGCGCGCCGAAGTTTCTTAGTAAAGAACGTCACACTATTGTGTCTGAAATCCCTAAATTGTTGTTTAAATAAGTAATCTTCTACAATAAATATGCTATTGACGTTGCCGTATTTACCTAGCAGTCGCCGCAAATTTCCAGTTTATTATACAGTGATTCTCAACTCGAGATAAAAGAAATTTATTAATTAGTTGAAATTCATATTCTCACATTAGTAAAAAATTCGTTATATATCAAAATAAATATTTATTTTTTACTACTGAGTCAAATATGTCACGATTTGTAATTATTCTTCACTGTATAGAATGGCAGGAATGTCTCTAAAGCAAACCATTATCAAGCAGGCGTAGCCTGCTTGATAATCAAAGTTAATAGAATGACAGCTCGTATAAAATAGTCTCTTTCTGTATGATAGCTTTCGCGGGTATACACAGAACAAATCCTATGGCCAAAGCATACAACAACAGCACTGTTTGAAAAATGTCTATTATTATTTAGGTGCCAAGCTTTTTCATAAGTTGCCGTATGTTTAGAAAGAAGGTGAAGGAATTTTTAATTAAGCATACGTTTCACGCATTTCAAAATATTTTCAATTTAAATTACTTTTTTATCTTCTGACAGCATGGCATTGTTTTTAATAATAATAATCTTTATTACCCCCACAGAAACATCTATTTATATGGAAAAGTAAAAAAAAATAGTAATAATTAACAATAATTGACAATAGGGTATAAGAAAACTTAAATATAGGTAGGTACTATTCAAAAATAAAATGAATAAAAAACTAGATTGTACTTGATTGTAGGTACGTAGAATGTATCAGCTGATCTAGCAGCACACTTGGGTACTAAGAACTGTTATCAAGTTTTAGAAGGAAGTTACATATAGTTACTGTTTTAGTGCACGAGATGGACGAATTATCTCAAAATTTATGATAACCGAAGGACCACGAGTCAAGAATGACATTTATTAAAGCCGGTATTTCAGTTCAGGTTTAAACTCAAGATTAACTAAACTGGTTTTAATTTTAAACGAAAAATTAAACCCGAGCGCGTATTTCAGTTCCGTGAATTGGATTATTGAGAATTGGTTTAACTAACTGTGATTTCAACGTACGTTGGCAGCTCTGATCGGTCGCGCAAGCGTTGTTTCTGATTAGAACGTTGACATTTGCCGCACATTTGCCGGTTAACCTAAAAGAGGAAAATAAGAAAAACGTATAAATAGTGTGAAAAATAATTATTGTTAGTGTTCAACACAATGGAAAACATCCGTGCTTTATCTTCTTCGTCTTCGTCATCATCGGATGATGAAAATGTTATAAATTTTGTTGCTCGGTTGGGCCATCCAAGAAGAATTCCCAGGCATCAGTTAAGAAGAGATCATTTTGAGTATTGGGACGACGATGAATTTTATAAACGGTTTCGGATTTCGAAAGAAACGACAGTTGAGCTATTACAACTGATAGTCGATAATATCCAGCACTCAACAAATTGGTTCGATAAGTCTAATAATAAATATAACATAATTTTTAACAGGTATAAACTTTACAGGAACCGTGCCTTAACACCTATGGAGATGCTGTTATTAACATTAAGATTTTTTGCAAGTGGTTGCTTTTTAATAGTCGCAGGGGATTTTCTGGGTATCCACAAATCAACTGCAGGAAGAATAATATTTAGAGTAAGCTCATATATTACATCAACAAAGAAGCAAAAAGTTTTTATCTTAAATATGATTTATTTCTAGGTGACACAAGCAATTGCAAATTTAAGAAATAGATTTATAAAATTTCCACACACTGAAGAACAAATTACAAACATGCAAGAATCTTTTTATGGTATTGCTCGCTTTCCTCGAGTGATTGGGGCACTAGATTGTACACATATAAAAATAAGATCTCCTGGTAATTCACAAATAAGTGTAATTTTAACTTGCAGATTTTGTAAAATTCCATGTTTTAGGAGGTAGAAATGCAGAAATTTATAGGAATCGAAAACAGTTTTTTTCGTTCAATGTGCAAACCATATCTGATCCCAATTTAAAAATTCTTGATGTAGTGGCTAGATGGCCTGGTTCGGTTCATGACTCTACCATATTTAGAAACTCCCGGATCTGTACTAGATTTGAGAATGGGGAATTCCAAAATGCCATTTTATTAGGGGATAGTGGGTACCCAACAAAAAGTTACTTGATAACTCCACTGTTGGAAACGAATACAAGAGGAGAAAATTTATTTAATGAAGCCCAGATACGAACAAGAAATCCTGTGGAACGTTCATATGGGGTATGGAAACGACGTTTCCCCATTTTAAGCAATGGAATTAACTTGTGTTTAGAAAAAGTGCAATGGATTATTGTAGCCACTGCAGTCCTTCATAATATTTGTGTAGAAAACAATGAAGATGAGCCTCCAGAATTGACTCCAGAAGAACAGAGAGCCTTTGATCTTGCAAACAATGTTAACATTCAGATTGCTGATCAAAATAATGGAAATTTTGTTGCAAGAAATGAATTTATTAATTATTTTAGTAACTTGTAAATAAAGATTTTTTTAAATATAGAAAGTTTTATTTAACTTAATATTATTTAAAAATTATTTCTTTACACTAATAATTTTTTAAGTTTTGCTTCGTGCTCCTCTTTTAAAAGTTTCAGTTTCAGTTGATGTTCCTCCTCCCTGTGCCTCATCTTTTGCTGATGTTCTTCAACAAGTTGTTTTTTAATAATGTCATCAATTTCTTTCTTTCTTTCATTTTCTTCCATTAAATTTTTTTCTTTTAATAAGGCTGTCACTTTCTTAGTGTCTGCCAAATCACACCATTTTGCATTTGTAATGCTGCCACCAATCCTTTGTTTTCCTGTAACTCAAACTATTAGTTTTGTTGCAAAAAATTATTTAAAAAAATACCTTTTTTATTCACTTGTAATAACCTGGAGGGAGGTTTTTTTAGCATTGCTGGTGTGTAGTCTGTCCAGTCTGTAATCAAATTTGTTAGAATTTTCATGTAACTGATGTATTAACATTTATAACCTGCATTTGATGTGGTAGATTCTGACACATTGTTGTCCGAATTTTTTAATACAGGTGAAGGAGTTACAGGAGTTGAAATCTCACTACTAACTAAATATGAGCCTTCCATTGGGGTTACTACAATAGAGCTCCCTAAAAAATAGATACATGTTAATACCAAAAACTATAATTGCTGACAGGTAGGTATACCTATAATACCAATATCGGCACCATTCCCAACATTCATCTCTTCTAGTACAAGTGACTCGTGCCATTCTTGTTGTTGGCTATTTACTTGAATAGCATCACTGTTGTCACAAATGTCTTGTTTATTACACAACCATGGTGGGTTTTCAATCTCGATGGCTGATAAATAGGGAAAAAAATTATTTTAAATTGTGACGAATTGTTTTAAACATACCATCACTATCACATGTTGCTGCCATTCCCGTTAATCTTTCACCAAGAATATCATTTATGACAGCTTCAACGGGTGTTTCAGCAGGTGGTTTACGAGGCCCCCCTCCAGTGCCTCCCCTATATTTTTTATCGGCAGCAAAGTTTCGCACTGCTGTTTTCTTCAAATTCGCCCATTTTTCTTTTAAATTTTTCGAACTTCTAGGAAATGTGCCTGATTTCGCATTAAACTGCTTTGTTAATGACTCCCAGGCAGAGTCTTTTTGCTTGTTGCTAACAGCACCTGACTGTTTGCTTTCCAAAATTTTCCTGTTTTCTTGTACAAGTTCTACAAGTAAACTAATTTCTTTGGATTCAAAATTTTTCGCTCGAATACGCTCACTAGAGTTCGAACTCATTTTAATATAAACACTTGGATAAACACTAATAATACAATTTCCCACCAATTTCGTTGCAAAACCAACACGCAAAACACAGTTTGACAGTTGTCACCACCACTGAAGTGCGCACTGCGCATACGTCAACTCAAAAAATAGGTTTAAACCTAGTCGACGACCAAGATTAAACTAAATCATGAATTTAATCTCGATTGTTTGGTAACTGGCTACTGAAATACATGTTAACTAAAAAAATATAGTTAACTTAAATTTTTTAGTTTAAACCTGCACTGAAATACCGGCCCTAAGAGTAATAGTTAATTAGAGTCCGTAGAAAGTTTGTTTAGCCAAAAACGAAGGTGAAACTTTTTCTTGTCGAAATGAAGTTTCGATTGGGCTTTCTTGCAGTCACCAAACAGTAATTTGATGATTTCGAGACAGAGTATTAAAGAAAGTACATAATGGTACATTAGAATTGCTGAGCAAGTACTTTGGAGTTGAACAGAAGAGAAATATGTTGAGAAATAGTCCTTACAATGATCAATACTTCGTGACCATTATTGATGTTGATATTAAAGTTGTAATTACTATTTTGCTATTAAATATTTATAGTAATTTTAGTAGGAACATGTTTAATACTTTTGCTGTTCTCGATACAAAATTTTAAAATTAGATCACACAATTTTTAAATGCGTAAAATTCTAGATCGGTTGATTTTTCAGTATAACAAAAGACAAAATTAGTTCTGAGTATTATTATTTTTAGTGTTAAATTCTTAAATTAAACAAAAGAGATTAAATTTAAAAATAAATATGTTTCGACCTTCTAAAAATTCAATTGTTTCTTTTCATCGTTGCCGTAGAACATAAGTATTAATATGTGAATGCCAGATTTATTTATTTCGCAAAATAATAAATAGTCCATAGTAATAATAATAATAACAATCATATAAACAGCAAGAACTTCTCTCCCATAAATTTCTAGCAATTGCACGAACCCATTCCTGAATAGAAATCATCCAAAATACTTGAGACGAGAGTTTGTGTATATTTTTAAAGTGGCCGCAGCACGATTTATATTAATGGTTGGCACGATGCTCTTTGCCTCTACAGAGAGAATTCGTTCGTTCGTAGAGACTCGAGAGTTGAGTTAAAATTCTGTCTCTGCCAAATATGCTCCAACTTGAAGATAAAATTAACAAAACTAGAAAAGAAAAAAAAAAACAACACAAAAATCCAAGGAAAAAAAATATAAACAGAACGGTCGGTGTTGGCTTTCAGTCGTAAATGCTGGAAGGGGATTTTCATATGGGTAAAGCCGGTTTGGTGTGAATGCGAATCAAGTATATGGGATGGGAGAAATTCCTGGTAAGTGATGCATCATAAAACCGGTGCGCAATCAACCTTTTCGCGAAAAGTTCTTTACCTGTGATCGTAGAAATCCTGGTCGAGGTAACCATTCGGGATGCTCTTGTATTCCGGATGGCACAGTACACTCATCTTTTCGATGATTCAAGTTCAAATTGTACTGAGTTTCGTGATGAAATGCACTTTATTTTATTAATACCGATCGACTGTCTTAATCACTTTTATATAAATGAGTAGGTATGTACTAACACTAACTGCACATAATGTTTATTATAGATTAGGTACAACTAGTTAATGTTTTTTCTTGACAAATCTCATCATGTTTATTTGTCTCTGCGTCGATAAAATAAAAATGTGTGTAAGATTAATGAATGATTGATTTATTTCATATCATTCAAATAATTAACGTACCACGGACAAACATATTGAAACTCTATATAACTGATTGATTGGAGAGTTACTTACTTATTGAAACTTCATTTCAATAATTAACAAGTAAATAACAAAAATTTTAGTTTCAAAAATATTTAATGTAGTCATTACATATGTTTCACCACGCAGTGGCTTCATCAGGTGATGAAAAGATACAAATTCAATTTCTGTTACAATGGTACTTATAAATACAGATGACACAATTATTGTTTTTAGGAAGGGGATATTCAATTACTGTTTTAAATTTATTAGGGGGAGCTATGGTCCACCTGATCATCCAATATTATACCTATTTTACAAAATTTATTTATTTCTAATAATTACTATCTCATCACATACTTGGGAAACAGTCCAAATAAAATAGTGATTATTATTAAGAAAGCGAATAACGAATCTACTTTTTTCAAAATTAACAACTCCCTCTAGGAACTCTTAACAATAAGAAAGACAAATTGAACAAAAAATCGAACTCAAGAGTTCATAAATTACCTTGTGAGGATTGTGAAAAAGTGTACATCGAACAGAGGGGGAGGAGTTTTGAAGCAAAAATGAAGGAACATGAAAGAAGCTAATCTAATTTTGAATACATATGAGTTCTTTATAAATTTGTTTAAATTTAGTAGTTGACGAATAATTGGCAAAATTACATTTATTCGCTGAAGTAAAAGTCTACTTCCGGTCTGCTGATTTTACTGAAAATCTAATCAGTTCTCAAGAGGGAGATTATACTTGTAAATACAAAACTTGGAATTGATATCTATAGCGGTTCGACCGCTATCTGTGACCACGATAGCGGTCAAACCGCAATAGATATCAATTCACACACACACACGCAGAGAGAGAGAGAGAAGGGGGGGGGGGGAGAGAGAGAGAGAGAGATTTTTAAAATCCACTTTTTCGGAATCTTGTGACTTCAAAATGTGGACAACTGCAAAAAACCAGAGAAAATTTTCATCATCACAATACTAGTAAAAGGCAAGGCACAAACATCCAATCCTTAACTGAATATGAAAACTCTGCAAAGCCTTTTGTAACTTTAATAATTATGCCGTTTATGGTTCCCCAGTGATTTGAGGTACATTATTATAAAATCTAATCATACTAAAATCATAATAATAACTCTTAACAATAAAAAAGATAAAACGAACAAGAAATTGAACACAGGAGTTTTATAAGTTAACTTGTGACGATTGTGAAAAAGTGTACAACGGACAGCCGCGGAGAACTTTCGAAGTCAGAATGAAGGAACATGAAAGAAGCTATAATGATCAAAAAACAGACTCGACCTTTTCTAACCACTGTCTGGAATCGAATCATAAATTTAACAAACTATTTGAAACTTTACATATTCAAGAAAAAATAAAAAACTTAACTTACTGAAAAGTTAGGAAATAAATAAATTTAGTAAAATAGGTCTAATATTTAATTTAATAGCTCTGTTTAATTAGCGTTTTGTTTTTTTGGGAAAAGTGCATGACTTACTAGATATTTTGCAAAAATATTTTTTTGTTATTTCTTTCGGTGCCCGTGGCTCTACTATTATTGGCTTTAGAAGAAATCTGTAAAGGAAGGTTGTAGGAAATTATATGCTAAATAATACAGTTTAACCTACATATCTCTTTATTTTAGCTATATTTTTCGAGTTATTTGTGTTTTTTCTAATGAAAAGCACAGTAGGTCATGACTTTATAAAAAAAAGGTCTTTTCTCAACGATTCGCATGATGAGCTACTTGATGTATTATTTTTATAAATAAAAAAATTATGGCCATTTTTTTCATTTAGATAATATAAAATCTAAGTCAGTATATTTTCTGAATCCTCAGTGCGAGTTAGATAACTACCAGGTAAACTGAACAGCTGTATCTCGATCGAGTCTAGCGGCAGACTTGGATGGACTTCCTCTTGAATTACACAAGAATCCCATTAATTTTATTTAACATTCGATTAGATCATATTTTACCTCCATATCCAATTTTCAAAAACTCTTAGCTTTCTTAAGTAAGCAACCATATTTACAAAGTTTTGAATTTTTTGCTTGCTAGCTAAACGACTGCCGCTGAGTCTGATAAAACACATTTTTGACATACACTCTAAACCCCAATACCATGGAAAGTACTTGACTTAGGTCAAAAGAAATTGTACGATCTCATAACTTGGTCATAGCAACTTAAAAAAAAATGATAAAAATCTGAAGTAGTGAGTGGTACTCCGTTCTTTTTTTGACTGAATTAACGTGGAATACACACATAGTAGATGAATACATGCATTTAACTACCCTGTGTATGTCTTATAACTGTTTTCAAATATAAAGACAATTCTATAAACAACAACAAAGTGTAATAATTGCAAAAACCACAACAAATATTTCCCTAAAGTATTGATGAGATATATATATAGATGATATTTTCGTGATTTTTTGACATTAAAATGCATGATACAGAAGTGCTTTTTAATGAATTAAATTCACAATTCTTTACGTTTAAATTCATTTTTAAAAAAAAACAATGAACAAATAGCATTCTGAATACACTATAGTCTATTTTTAAACTAAGAGGAGCGTTTTAAATTAATCGCGCTAAAATCTGTATCTGTGATTGGTTGTTTCACAGATAGGTTTATACAGTCGAAATGTGGAATAGATGACGTTTGGTTTGACGTATCGATGTCAAACGGTTGTGTTTCGTCTTTACTTTTCTGTTCCCGTTGTTCTATTGCTCTTTAAAACATAAATAAATCCGTTCTTTTTAGAATTTGCGTAGCGTTTAATGTACCATCCTGTTGTTCTTGATATGGATACTGCATCAACGTCAACTTCATCAGCAATTTCGCCCCCGAAGAAGCGCAAGCGTTTTGATTTAGGTCATTTATCGCTTGCTGAAAAGCAGTGTACTTTAAATATATATAAACAGCTACGAACTGACACACCGGATCTTAGAAAAACAGCTATCATTTCTAAAATTAGTAACATCGTGGGTAAGTTTAACAAATAATTTATAACAATAATAAATAATGTATAATTTTCTGCTTTTAGGCGTTGCAAAATCGACAGTATATCGAACTATAAAGGAATATAATGAAACTGGCACAGTTACTGCATCTAAACACAGAGGTGGACGACCTGTTAGTGTTGTTGCATATGATGAAGTGGTCAAACACTCTGTGCGGCAAATAGTGCATGCTTTCTTTTACAAGAACGAATTACCTACTTTGGACAAAATTTTGATAGAAATAAAGAAACATCCAGATTTGCCACAAATGTGTCGTTCATCACTTTACAAGTTTATAAAACAAATTAACTTCAAATACATGAAAAGACACAGTAAAAGTATTTTGATAGAACGAGATGATATCGTAACATGGAGACGAAAATATTTAACTAAAATTAAGGAATTTAGAAGGGAAGGTAGACAAATTTATTATTTAGATGAAACTTGGGTTAATGAAGGTCATACAAAACAAAAAATATGGATAGACAACAGTATAAAAAATCGACGTCAAACATTCATTGAAGGGCTATCTACAGGACTAAAGAACCCTTCAGGAAAAGGGAAGCGGCTTATTGTTTTGCATGTTGGATCTGAACATGGCTTTGTCGATGGAGGGTTGTTACTTTTTGAAGGTAAGAAAACTGGAGAATATCATGAGGAAATGAACGCAGCAGTTTTTGAAACATGGTTTGCCAATCTGTTACCAAAACTACCTAACGGTGCAGTTGTCATCATGGATAATGCTTCTTATCATAGCCGTAAATTGGAAAAAATTCCTACAACAGGATCTAAGAAAAAAGATATGCAAGAGTGGCTACAAGCTAAGCACATTGAATTCAGAGAAGATATGGTACGAGCTGAACTACTGAATTTAATAAAAATTAACAAGGAACAGTATAATTTATATGTGATTGATGAAATGGCAAAACGTAACAATAAAATTGTGTTAAGGTTGCCACCTTATCATTGTGAACTCAATCCTATAGAATTGATATGGGCAAAAATAAAGAATGAAGTGGCATCCAAGAACAACACATTTAAATTGAGAGAAGTGAAAGGACTTTTATTGCAAGCTATTGATAATGTTCAAAATGTTTATTGGAAAAGTTGTATTGAACATATAATTAAAGAAGAAACAAAAATGTGCACACTAGATGGAATCGTAGATGATCTAATTGAACCATTTATTATTTCTGTTAGTGCTGATAGTGACAGTGATACTTTTTCAGATGGTTCAGATTTAGAATAAGCATCAAAGAATAAAAAAAAACAATTCAATTTATTTATATATTATCACTAATGTTCTTTCAGTGTATATGTATTCAAAAATATTTTTCTGTATGTCATTCTTGCTAATAAAACTACAAAAATCTTATAAACTATTTTTATTACTTGCATAATATAAAATTTCTACGTATATGTTTAAAATAAAACTTGCATTATTCATAATAAAGAGAATTAAATTGCTGGGCTGGTGTAATAAGTTGCTTATATAATTGTTCATTACATTTCAATACCCTTTGTATATTCTTTTCCCGTTTAATTGCGATATCAAAGATCCTACTTTCATTAAAATACTTATTAAAGTTTCTAAATAGTTTTCGGTATTTTTTTCTGCTTCCTCTATGTAATTTCTTGGCTTAAACTACCAAGAACATCTTATATTTATCTAAAATAAATAAATATAGTTTACTTTACCTTATCATTTCTTTATTCATGTTATTTTTGCTGTTTAATGTATTTAATTTTTAATAAATATTCAATTACGTTTGACCTTCTTAAAGTAGGGTTATAAATACTATATATGTCATTGATCTAGTAACTTTTACAGTGTAAAAGAGAGTTTTCTATGTACTCCTCCTAGTTTAAAAACAGACTATAGTAATTAAGGAAGGTTATAATTTTGAAATAGATATTTATAGAATATTATTGTATATATCTCTTTTTGTCTTCTTTCCTTTAAATATGTCGTAATTATTAAAAAAAAATGAGGTGTGGCCACCACACGACTTTCTTATACGTATGAGCGTTTCAAATTATAGAATTTTAAGAATTTTTTTATACAAAAATTATTCAAAATCCTATTCTAAGTACTTCTATTCTCTTAATATTAATAAATCTCTATAGAATGCATACTTTGCAAGATATTATCAAAAAAGTGCTATTCGCTAAGAGTAAAAGTGCTACTTCCGGTCCGAATTTTGAAATTTCTTTTACACAAAAGATATTGAAAATTATGATTTAAATACTTTTATACCCGTAACGTACTTGTCTAAAAAGCATGACTTGCGAAATATTCGCAAAAAACTGATTTTCGATAAGAGTAAAAGACCTACTTCCGGTAGGAATTTCGAAAAACTTTTTAAATAAAATTATTTTCAATTTCAATTTTAAGTATATATGAATTCTTTATAAATTTGTTTAAACTTAGTAGTTGACGAAATATTGTCAAAATTCGATTTTTTCGCTGAAGTAAACTGCTACTTCCGGTCTACCGATTTTACTGAAAAACTAATCAGATCTCAAGAGGGAGATTATACACGTAAATACAAAATTTGGAATTGATATCTACAGCGGTTTGGCCGCTATCGTGGTCACACACACACAGAGAGAGAGAGACACAGAACACAGACATTTTTTAAAAACCACTTTTTTGGTATCAGGGGACTTCAAAACGTGGACATCTGCAAAAATCTCGAGGTCGAAAATTTTCATCATCACAATACTTCCTTATACTACGTATAAGAAAGTAAAATATTTAAAAAAATGCTTCTAAATGTCAATATAACTAAAACAAAACAAAACAAGCTGCACCGAAATTTTTAGTTAGTCATTTTGGCAATATGCTTTATATTTGTGAATGTAGGATTCTTCCTATTTTTTTGGATTAAATTGTCTAAAGATGTCTTCTATAGACTGCGCCAGTCCATTGGTATCTACTTATGCAGATAGCAAAAAAAAATAATGCCAAAATAAACCTTCAAGAGTTGATTAAATTAAGCGATCTCTAACTGTTTCAGATATTATATAGTAATTTTTTGATGAAAATAGTACAACTTTAGAAAAATTCCTGTTTAAAGAACTTTTTATGGGCCGAATTAATACAATTATAATTTCACTACGTGTTTCGAAATTTCAATGCACGTTCTCTAGAATTACATACAATTCACTGAACATAAAAATCTAAAGCAAATCAAATAGAAAAACTTGTATATTTACGTGGCCATTGAAAGTACTAAAAAGATACTAATTAAAAATACCTATTCTCTTGCGTCTGCGGGCAATGTTGTAAACATTATAAATATATCTGAATAAAATTACGACTTTTTAATTTAAAAATATGAGTTGCCATGACTAGCATTGCAGGTATCATGTTTTCTATTTACAAATAAGTAATTTTCAATAAGATTTTGAAACTCATTAAGCGACAAGCTTGAACATTTATGAATCAGCAACAGTTTGAAAATATCGCTGTTGCTGTGTGTCAACGTCAAATTTACATTTATTAATTTAGTTGAAACAGAAGATCATCATTATCCGAAAGAGTAAGTATTTTTAAATAATAAAAATGTTTAAAGATCTGTAATAAAATGCATAGTGTTCCATTTAAAAATATACGGGTATCCCAGAAATAAAAAGACGGAGTAGCAGAAATCGAAAGCTAGATTGTGTAAAAACGTACCCTCAAAATATCAAGTCTTTATTCGTGCACAGACGGCAGAAAAAAAATAATAAAGAATTCAATTGGCCTTACGCCGACCCTGGGCTAAATATCCACCTGCTTCACTTTCACAATCGGTCCTTTTCAGGACCACCATATTACTTGTGTTAAAAAAAAAGGAGGAGTAATAGATACTTCATAATAAATATCAAACCATTAATTATTTTAATTTTACACCTGCTAGAAAAAAATAATTACATTCTTGATATTTACTACGATTTATTGAATATTCTAAAATAATAATAATCAGCTGTTTCCGACTACAAACACATTAAAGAGCAACAACTTCCCTATTTTAAAAATAAAAACAATCTTTTATTGTCTGCAATAAAGTGCGTCGCCCATCTGAGTCAACAACCGACTACATAGCTGCGTTATTTAGACGCATCGGGCAAAAAAATATGTTTTATATGAATGAGTACGATTTAACGTTTTTTTCCCGTTTTATACAAATAAAAGCGTATTCGTTTCTATTTACAAATGAGCATTCTTACGTGTATTTATAAAAATACATTCTGTGCCAGGTCCGTAATGTAATTTTTTATCTAAAAAACAACATAGAAAATTAAATTTTTAATTTCTTCGTTATTGCGGTATATTTGAGCCTGTTTCTGTTCGGACTTTACATACCTGCTACTCCGTCTTTTTATTTCTGGGACACTAAGTTTCTATATTATTAGATAATGATGGAACACGCAGTATGATAAAAGACGTCACTGGATTGAAAGCGTATTATTTTCACTTATAAATGACAGTTGAACCTCAAAAATGTATCTTAATAAACATATTTTACCTTATTTAAACGGTTAAAAAGTGTTTCAAAGTAATTTATAAGGCATAAACTCTTATTGCAACAGACATCCCTTTTTGGCTCAGACTCGGCACATTAAAACACAGTTTTGCACGAAATTGGATAAACTGCAGTAAATCAATCATTCGGTTCCTTCAGACGTAATAATACCTACTGCGCGATTCATGTTTTTCAGTGACAAAAATATTTTCATCCTCCGCGTTAAACATATCGGCGATTTATGAGCCATCAAATCAGATTGGTGTGAAAAAAATGGTCCGTGAAAGTGTGTGTTTTTCTAAAAGGTATTATGTACGAAACACGTGCCCCGAAAAGTGTATTGAAAGGGGAAAGCACAGCGCGTGCACGAGTTTGTTGTATACGAGATGTCATAAGAAATGGGCACGCGAAAATCTGTTTACGTTCAATTTGTATATGTGTGGATGTAATTATAATCTTTCTTGCCAATTCAGTTTTAGGTTAATTGCAGTGTTCTTGGTACTGATCTTAATGTGCGGATTTGTATTTCGTGTAGGAATCCTAAGACGAAAATAAGTAGGAAACATTTTTTAAGTAATAATAAGAATTATTACTATTCATTAGTTTAGATAAATAACACTTGCTACAGACAAGATTAAGGAAAAACTTGGTGAGTCAAACACGCAACAAGGTGTTCCGCAGGTATAGAAGGAAGGTTTTGGACTTTTCTTATTTAAACCATGATTACTGACAAATCGTGTATCTGTGTATGTCATTTAGTAATCTTGTAACAGTGGTAGGGTGGTGAACAACCTGCTCTTATTTTCTTCCATATTAAAATAGTTTTTCAAAGATTATATACCTACATTCCCTTAGGAATTGTGACTTCTCATTTCTCGTTTTCCTTTCCTACCTTACTCTAAACTGTTGTTCCACTTTGCATCCTTCTTATGTGGCTGTAGCATCGGAGTCTTTGTAGTTTTATGTACTTTACGATCTCTTCTTCTTACAAAATGTGTTGTATTTGGAATATCATTAGCCTTCTGCATTCTTCATCTGCCACTTTCATCGAGCCATATGTTTTTCTTACAATTTTCCTCTCAAGCCTTCTCAGTTTTTCCTGTTACACATTTGTCAGGCTCATTGCCTCTGCCCCATAAGTCACTACTTATCAGATTGCTGCTCTGAATACCCTCATTTTTGTATTTATGCTTATCCTCTCACTTTTCAGTATGTTTACGTATTTATAATAAGCTCTATGTCGTCTTTGTACTCTATGATCTATCTCCATGTTTCTGTCATTTTCACTATTTATAATTACTCTTCTTCTTCTTTCTATTAGGATTTTGGTTATCTCTCGTTGTTGTTCTCCCAGTTTTGTCTTCGCTTTCTTGTCCATATATCAATATCCGTTACCTGACATGTCTCTCTTATATTTTCATTTCTAACTCTGTCCCATCTGGTTTTTCTTGCTATTCTTCGCAGGACCTTCATCTCCGTCTTTTGTATTTGTCTTCTGGTTTTAGCCGTTTCTGGCCTTACCTCGGCTCCATAGGTCAGTATGGGCCTCAATGCACCCTTGTATATCCTTGGTTTTGTGTCAATTCTCAGGTACTTGTTCCAAATTACGTCGCTCATGCATCCAGCGAGTCTATTAGTTTTCGTAATTTGTTCACTTGTTTCTTTGTCTATGTCACCCGAACTTGTTATTACCGTGCCCAAGTATTTCACCTGCATCACCTGTTCTATTATGTCGTTGTCTACAACTAACTTGCATCTAATTGGGGCTTTTGCAATCGTCAATACTTTAGTCTTTTCTGTGGAGATTTTCATGTTATATTTTTTGCATGTGTTATTGGATTGAAATAACAATTTCTGTAAGTTGTCCTCGTTCTCTGCTATCAATACAGCATCGTCTGTATAGCATATAATGTCAATGTTATTTCTTCCCATCCTATATCCTCTGATGTTTTTCACAGATTCTATTATTTCGTCCATCATAAAATTAAACAGCATGGGGCCCAACGAGCCCCCCTGTCGTATTCCCTTTTCAACCGGTATCGCTTGTGATGTTTCTCTATTATATTTCAGCATTATGCAGCCGCCTGTATAAATGTCTTTTATCATTTGTATTAAAGAAATTGGAATCTTTCTCCTTGCGAGTATTTCTGTCATATCCGATAAGCGTATTCGGTCAAAAACCTTTTGTAGATCTATCAGGCACATAAATGCTGGTCTGTTAAATTCCAATGCCTTTTCAATAACCTGACGAACCACGAATATGGCATCCATGCAAGATCTTCCTTTCTTAAAGCCCTGTTGTTCCTCTCGGTGTTCAGTTAGACTGCTTAGCTTGTCTGATTATTTTTGTAGTTAAAGTGCAGCATTAAGTAGATTTTATGCCTCTATAATTGTTCTGTTCTTTCTTGTCACCCTTCTTAAAGATTGGTACTAAGATGGCCGTTTTCCATTCCATTGGCACTTTCTTCTCCCTTAAAATTTTATTTAGCAAGTTGTGCAGTTCGTTTCTTATCGGCTCTCCACCATATTTAAGCAGCTCGTTGTTAATGCCGTGCAGGCCTGTGGATTTTCTATTTCGTAGTTTTATTAATGATTCCTTGAGTTCCGTCGGGCTTATATGCAGTGTTGATCGGCTACCATCTTCTAGTTCTATCTCTCCCTTTACTTCTCCATTTTCCTCCTCGTGTTCGTCTTGGAATAATTTAGCAAATAACTTGTCCATTGTTGAGTGCTTATTTTGCTGGACTAAATTCTCTAGTTTCTTTTTTTTGATTTCTGATTGTTTTCCGTACTTGTCTTTGTAATCCGAAGAAGTCAAATTCTAGCTCTTTTGAAAAGTTTTCCTGGTGCTGGCTTTATTATTTTAATTTCCAAGTTGACTCTATTTCTTATCTCCTTTTATTCTTCCTGTGATTGCTATGTTTGCCTACTACGGTGCATAAGGTAAGCTCTCTTCTTTTCCTCTGCTAGGGCTCTGACTTTATCGCAAAACCAAGGGGTGCTTTACATTCGCTTCTATTTGTTATCGTTTTACTTGTCCCTATTGCTTCTTGCGCAGCACTCTTGATGTTTTCTCGAGTTTTTTCCAGCTTTCATCCACATCATCGTCATGTGATATTATATTTTGATCACACTTTATTGCCAGTCTTTCGTCATACAGTTTTTTAGTACTTTCGTTTTGTAATGATTCTATGTTAAATATGGTGGCGAATTTCGGTTGCACCTTTTTCTGTTTTTCTGTGATCGATTCCTACTTCAGGTGATGTCAAACTTCTAACATCTAACACCTGAGAGGGGTGGATATTTCTATTCGTGATGATGTAATCAATGCTGCTCCATAGACCTCTGGTGTTTTCCCATGTGTATTTGTGTTGGGGATTGTGATTACAAAAAGTCTTTATCATCATTTCGTTTACTTTAATTACTCCTACATACTTAAAGTTTTCAACTATTTCAAAATTGTAATTTCCTATTTTGCTTCCTTGGTTGTTGTATCTCTATTTCCTCTGCTTATATCCATATATTTACTTTTTCCTTGGTTTATTGTTAGATCTCTTCTTTATGCTGCTTGATCAATTTTTTGAATTGCTTCTTCCTAGCTTCTCCAGTCCTAGTATAGTGAGATCATCCGCGTACGCAACTACTTGTATCGTCTTATTGATTATTACTAAAATAAACAGGGAGGTTGATAGTCCGTAGCCCTGGTATTTTTATCTTCCTCATCGCTTTTATCATCTGCTCTCGCATCAGACTATCATATGCCTGCTTGAAGTCAATACATACTATTTGTAGCCCGATAGTATATTCATAGAACTTTTCAGTTACTTGACCCACTATGTGCATAGGGTGGATCGCCTCTTTGTAAAGTCGTATTGGTAGTCTCCCATTTGTGCCTCAGTGTAATTCATTAGTTTTTCTTTATTTACTAGCGTGGTTAGGATCTTATAAGCAACGTTAAGTAGAGTGATTCCTCTATAATTGGCACATGCTTTTGGACTCCCTTTCTTATATATTGGCACTATTATTTCTTTTTCCATTCATTTGGCATCCTTGCTTTTCCCCAAATTTGGATTAATAGTTAAAATAACCTTTACCTTAATAGCTTGTCTCCATACATTATCTGCTCGTTGACAATATTATCCCTTCCTCCAGTTTTGTTCATTTTAAGCTGTGCTATTACATAGTTGAATTCCTCTTCTGTTGGCAAGTTCAATTCTACCTCTTCTGTGTTATTTTCTAGGTTTTCTCTTTCTATCACCATATACCTACCTGTTAATAATTCCTTAAATAAAATGATTTCTCCATTCCATACCGTTTATGTTTGTTGTATGTCTTTTCATATTTTATCTTTTGATGTATCTATATAGTTTCGTGTTATTTTCATTATCATTCTCAATTGTATCCATTGCTTCCACCAAGCATCTTGTCCTCTTGGATTGTATTAATTTCGTGGCATCTTTTCTGATTTCTCGGTTTATCTTATGGTCTACTTCATTTCTTGTTCTTAACCATTTTACTCTAGCGTCCTTCTTTTTCAGCAATATTTCCTTGCAATGTTCATCAAACCATTCCTTTACTTTTGCTTGGTTTTCTGTTTGCCTAAAACTTTGTCCGCCGCGTCTTCAATACCTCTTTTAATGTTGCCATATGCTTCATCCATATTTTCATCCTCCGTCATTTTTGCGAATTATTTTGTAACTTCATCTTCTTACAGTTAGTTCCTTCTTTTCTGTCATCCTCTGGATCCCTCCATCTCTTCTTCGTTGTGTGTTTTTTTATTATTTCTTGCTATTATTAATTTAATCTTCGCTATCAAAGCTTACTTGTTAAATAATAAAATATACAGGATAAGTAATCTCCCGATCATTTATTTTTCTTCTTCTTCTTCTTTCTTTTTCTATTCTGGATGGATATTGATCAGATTTTACAAATGTATAGGTTTTGGATACGATATGTATGTTTTAATTTTATTTTGGTTTTCTTATTGCGCATCACATTAGGTTAAGTTACTTTAAGTTAGATTTAGGCAAAAACATTATTATTTTTTTATTGGTAGATTTTCTTTGTGTTTCAGGGTGATAGTGGAAGATCACGGGTTAATATCTAACCTTGAACTATCACCCTGTGATTTTTAGTTCTACATATATATCTTATGTTTGTGATATTATGCATTGTAGCGAGAACTGAAATAAAGCATATTATTATAATTAGGAAATAAAAACGTTCTAGAGCCATATAATATCAAGTTCATTACTTAATTAAAAAATTACCATTTATAATAGCAATCTACTTGTTCAAAATTCATTTTAAAACTATCAAATGGTTCTCATGAAAAATCTCGAAAATGGGATTTAAAATCTAGAGAGGTCATGTGTTTTTGATTTTTGTATCTAACTCTGGGAAATTTCAGGTCGCCCATTTAACGAATTTCATCGGAAATTTTATTAAGCACTAATACATACATCCTTTAGCTTCATAAAATTTAAACAAATATTTACGAATGTCGAAATTTATTACCATAAAGTTTGCAGTGAATATAAAACGAGAAGTGCTAGATTTGTGAGGGCCACGTATATTTAATATTTAAAATCTTTCTAGGAACATTTTGTCACAATAAAGAGCGAAAATAAATAAATTTTTAAGTATTTGTATTTGATAAACTTTTTGTATGTTGTACTACAATTAAAAGATCAGTAAGAGAGATTATTTCTTCGATGTATTCATTTTACTTTTTCTCTATTCCCACAGTTTTGCTAAAAGTTCGACTGTATAATTTAGCAAAAGCATGTATCCAATTATTGCTAAGAGACGCGGCAGGTACAACATGCGTGTCCCTAATTCGTCGCGAAAGAACATTATCCGTTCGACACAAATATAATTTAACATTCCGCAAAGCGACATAAAAAAAAAACCTCTAACACCAATAATATATCACACTCGGAGAAAAAGTTAATTTTAGCCATACTCATGAGACCGAAGGAGCAAGTCCATCTTACTGTACGTAGAGAGGCAGAGAGAATATTTTATGGAGCACACAGTGTATTTAATGGTTAATGAGTGTATTTACTTTAGTAATTTATGAACACTAACGTTTTCGTTACGAAATATATTAAGAGTACTGTCAAAACCCAGGCCACTAGAAAATAAAATTCAAAATTCACTTTATTTCAATGTAACACTTCTTGTTTCGTTGAACCGTCCTTCGAATACATCTCTGGCATTGAATTTTACTTGCATATTTAATACCGATTCATTACTCGTTGCCGCCGATTTTGGAAAATAATTTCTCGGCAAAATTCAGAACACTTTTACTATATATGTCACAATTCTGTCAATCATTTCTCAAGTAGTGGAAGTTCCTGGATATCTATTTTACACCGATATACCTTGTACGCAAGGAAGTATATGTTCTAAAGCAGTTAACAAATTCAATGTGGGTATTTTCTATTGACATCACTATTATCCTAGGTCAAAGTTCACAATCCAAACAAACTGGATACTTCTTTTTATCGCGTGTAAAGTATATGGAATTAGAGACTACTTCAAAATAATTTTTATAAAAGTTGTGTGCGGACAGGTTGACCTTTATTGGTGTTAGGTATTATATTTGAAATGTATTCTAAGGATTCATTATAGTTTAACACATTAAATACTTGTACTTTTAGATTTATAGGCTATATATCTTTGTATTAATCTTTTCTTCATCATTCTGTTGAAAGTCTTTATGAACTATATCAATAATACAAAGCAATATACTTCAAGGAAAGAAACAATATTTAAATTCTATCCAGCATAGAAAGTTATAATAAAGGTTTTGCATATATAAGTTCAGTACCATTCTTTGATATTTATATATTTTTTTTTTGTTGAAGAATCCAAATGTGAAAAGATTAAATTACTTACTAGGTAGGTATAAATAAAATCTTTTAGGCAAAACAGCTACAGTTTGTTGTAAACACAATGTTATATTGTCTATAAATTTGAAAATACAAGTATTTTCTGTGTTAAACTATAGTAAATCAGTAGAACACATTTCACACATTATACCTATCACTAAAAAAGCCAATTAATGTAGACACTCCTAATAAATACTTAAAAATACTTTCTTACTTTCACATCACCTAATTTACAGGGTAGAAAAATGACTGCGGTTTGTTTGGAATATGATGCTTGACTACTCTCAATAATGACGTCAGAGAATTGTCGCGCATTACGAGGCGAGCCTGAAAGTTCTCGGCCTGACGCATAGATGGCGCTAGAGACTGTAAAATCGGAATTGTACTGGAAAGTTATCTGCTTTATATAAACACACTTGTAAAATTGTATTACCATCCGCTAATTCATTAGAGTAGTAGCAGATGCTCAATAATATGGACGTGTCATTGATTTTTGCAAAATGGAAAAACCTGAATATCGTGCATCATTAAATTATTTGTTTTAGTTGGTTTAACACACACCAACATAAAGTCATTCAAAATTGTGAAAAGTGTATAAGAACGCGTCACCATCAACAGTGAATAAATGGACTGCTCTTTTTAAATTTGGTCGTACAAGCCTCAAAGATTATCCACGCCAAAAGTGTTCAATAATTGCAACAATACAAACCATACAACTGGTTAAGCTATAGTGTTAGATGATCTCGACGAGTAGAAGTGCGTTAAACAACTGATACCATATGCTTCTCAGAAGATCAAATTGGAAATACTTTTCATGAAGAATTACATATGAAGAGGTGTTGTGCCGAAACATGTTGTACCAAAACCGCATTCGAAAACATACTTTTCATGGGCGCTTGGATTGTTTTAAGTAAAATAAAAAGAGTATCATAACAGTTAATAAAACGTGTATTCACTCCATCATACAGGAGAGCGATAAAAAAAGCAGTCGGAACAATGGACTGAAACCGGTGGAAGTGCACCAAGGAAGGCAAAAGCGCTTCCATCAGCAGGGAAGGTTATGGCAAAAATTTCTTGGAAGTACAAAGCTGGTTTGTTGATTGATTATCTTCAGAATGGTAAAACAGTAAACTATGAATATTATTGTAACCTTTTGGGTCAATTGGAAATAAAAATTCGAGAGGAATGACCACCTTTAAGAGAAAAAAATAATTTTACATCAAAACAATGAATATGTTTACACAAGTGTTTTGGCGGCGGTATAATTCTACGAATTAAAGTACGAAAAGCTCGAACATCCAGCGTATTCTCCAGATTTGGCTGTAATAAACTATTATCTGTTTCCAAATCTGGAAAAATTCTTCGCTGGTTACGTCAAAACAAGGCTACTGCAATAGTGGATGGATATTTTGCAGACCTTCCGGAATCACACTTTAATGATGGTATTGATTTATTAAAAAAACTTTGGTATAAATGTATTAAAGTTTATGGAGATTATATTCAGAAATAAAACATATTTCACGTCAAAAATTTTTTCTTTTATTGTGAGGCCAAGAACTTTTTCAGATGGCCCCCTTGTACTTAGCAACAGAAGAAATTAAGAATGAACAGAGCTTTTCAAACTAGTCCAAAGCTATTACCAAATATAAGTTTGATTAGGGTATTTTGTTTTTTGTAGGGTGCCTTTTCGTGGTCTGCGATTTGTGAACAAGAATATAGAAATCAAAAGTCCAAAGGAAATGGCGTCCATTAAGATAGTCAGTCGAACACACTTCGAAAAAATCCAAAAAATCAATAGATTTTTGAACAAAACAAGCGACGCCATTAATTTTTTAATAAAAAAAAAATAGATAAACTTAAACAATTTCTATATACCGGGTGTCCCAACAAGGGTAACGAGGTACGGTATTGGGGAAACGGATGTACCTAGAAATTTGAAACAAAAAAATTGTTGAGTAAATCGGCTAAGAGAAAATGATTGAAATTATTTTCGAGTTTCTGAAATGGCCTCCAGGGGGCGTAATTGCCATCCTGAATTTTAAACCCCGTTTTCTGCAAAATTTTCTTATATTAATGATAGTCATAGTGATTACTATTTTAAAGCTGAGGCAAATTCAAAATTTTTTTGTTAAATGCTTTTTGCTCTATCTCTGAAAAGAAAGTGGTGGGGGGCGCTAGAATATTTTCGGAAATAAATGTCGATAACTCTAAAAAGGCTTAACGTATCTTAATAAACTTGGAGTTGTTAAAAAGGGAGTTTCCTAGACTATCAATTGAACTGTGAGTGAGGTGATTGTGTTGGCTTACCTTACCGCCAGATAGCGTTTTCTGACATAATAGCAAAAAAATTAACTTACTGCAAAAAAAATAAATGCAACGATATCACTTTTTTTACGTCATTACATAGTCAATCAAGAGCCTAACAAGCCAGTGAGAACCGCCTCTCAATATCTTTATCCTAACCTTAAAAAAAAATACATTTTGGGAAGCATTTCCACTTTAAGGTTTGTTATTAATGTCTAATTATTCCTAATTTACCAAATAAATGCTAATTTATTATTTGGGATGCCAAACGATATTTTAAATCGAAATAAAATTTTGTTATTTATCTTTATTACTTTTTTTTACAATATCTTCGAAAGCCAACAGGCCAAAACAATTATAAAATAATAAGTGTGGGAACAGTAAGAAAAAACTTAAAGTCCAACGAGCCGCAATGCTTATAAAATAATAACAATAAACTATGGAATCTATGAAAGTAATAACTTGAGAACGATAAAACACAGCAAGTTTGATTGAAAGGAAAATCAAAAAGTGTTTATAAATGTTCAAAGTGCCTTCCGTCATTTTCTCTGCAGTAATTTATCCTGCGTCCTGTATTTAATACGGCTGTGCTGATTTCAGCTCTTGAAATATTGGCTACAGCATTTCGGATACGATCAATCATGTTTTCTGGGGTAGTAGGGCGAGTCTGATAAACAATATCTTTTAATCTACCCCAAAGGTAAAAGTCAAGGACAGTAAGGTCTGGAGATCTGGCAGGCCATGGAAACAAACTGCCCCTTCCTATCCAACGGTTTGGATAAGCTTGGTCTAAAAAATTCCTGACTTGTTGAAAAAAGTGTGCAGGACATCCGTCGTGTTGCAGCCACATATCTCTTCTCGTTTGTAAAGGCACGTTTTCTAATAAAATTGGCAAGTGATTTCTTAAAAAGTCCAAATAAGTTTCGCCATTAACATTATTATTAAAAAAAAAAGGTCCTACAATTCGATCGCCTAAGATACCACACCAGACGTTCACACTCCAACGATTTTGATAGTTTATCTCAAGCATCCAATGTGGATTTACTGGTGACCAATAATGCATATTATGCAAATTGACTCCTCCATTGCTTGAAAAAGTAGCTTCATCGGTCCATAATATTCGAGATAAAAAATCGGGATCCTCATCTATCATAGAATTCAACCAATGACAGTGGTCTAATCTCCTATCAAAATCAGTTTCTAAAAGAGCCTGATGTAGTTCAATATGATAAGGGTGTAGATAGTGATCTCTTAGGATTCGTTGTACATATGATTTACTAATTCCTAAGCACAAACTTATTCTTCTTAAACTTAAATGGGGGTTAATGTTAACATAGGCAAGAACATTAATGACGTTTTGTTCGTTCCTAGCGTGTCGATTTCTTCTAGGCACTGGATTAGGATGAACTCGTCCTGTTTCGCGCAAACATCTACTTAAGCGTCTAAATACCATTGTACTAAAATGTGTTCTATTGGGATAATTTGCTGCGTACACTCGCTCAGCCACACAGGCGTTTTGATGACACTGGAAAAACACGTCCAACATGATGTATGCTTCCGCAGTTGAATAAGACATTTTTAATGCAATAAACACAATCACAGTAAGACAATTAATTTAAATATTAAAATTTAAACCGACTATTTAATACAGGATATCAAGAGACTTTGACACTTTGACAAGCATCAAACAATGACATGAAAAACGCGTAGAGTTATGTCAGATATAAACGACATTTGTTTTCATGTCAATCTTGATAATTAGAAAAGAATTATTTCCGTCAGAGGATTTTATTACTTACATTATGTCAATAATTTCGATTTAAAATATCGTTTGGCATCCCAAATAATAAATTAGCATTTATTTGGTAAATTAGGAATAATTAGACATTAATAACAAACCTTAAAGTGGAAATGCTTCCCAAAATGTAATTTTTTTTTAGGTTAGGATAAAGATATTGAGAGGCGGTTCTCACTGGCTTGTTAGGCTCTTGATTGACTATGTAATGACGTAAAAAAAGTGATATCATTGCATTTATTTTTTTTGCAGTAAGTTAATTTTTTTGCGATTATGTCAGAAAACGCTATCTAGCGGCAAGGTAAGCAAACACAATCACCTCACTCACAGTTCAATTGATAGTCTAGGAAACCCCCTTTTTAACGATTCCAAGTTTATTAAGATACGTTAAGCCTTTTTAGAGTTATCGACATTTATTTCCGAAAATATTCTAGCGCCCCCCACCACTTTCTTTTCAGAGATAGAGCAAAAAGCATTTAACAAAAAATATTTGAATTTGTCTCAGCTTTAAAATAGTAATTACTATTACTATCATTAATATAAGAAAATTTTGCAGAAAACGGGGTTTAAAATTCAGGATGGCAATTACGCCCCCTGGAGGCCATTTCAGAAACTCGAAAATAATTTCAATCATTTTCTCTTAGCCGATTTACTCAACAATTTTTTTGTTTCAAATTTCTAGGTACATCCGTTTCCCCAATACCGTACCTCGTTACCCTTGTTGGGACACCCGGTATATGCATTTCTTTCATTTTTACTTTCGTATACGTAGTATAAGGAAGTAATGTGATGACGAAAACTTTCGACCTCGAGATTTTTGCAGATGTCCACGTTTTGAAGTTCCATGATACAAAAAGTGGTTTCTAAAAATGTCTCTCTCTCTCTCTCTCTCTCTCTCTCTCTGTGTGTGTGTGTGTGTATGTGTGTGTGACCACGATAGCGGTCAAACCGCTATAGATATCAATTCCAAATTTTGTATTTACGTGTTCAATCTCCCTCTTGAGATCTGATTAGATTTTCAGTAAATTCGGCAGACCGGAAGTAGAAGTTTACTTAAGTGAAAAAATCGAATTTCGCCAATATTTCGTCAACTACTAAGTTTAAACAAATTTATAAAGAATTCATATGTACTTAGAAATAAATTTCAAAAAAAAATTATTATGAAGTAGTCTTTTACTCTTATCGAAAATCAGTTTTTTGCAACTATTTCGCAAGTCATGCTTTTGAGACGCATACATTACAAGTATAAAAGTATATAGAACTTAATTTTCTTAATTTTAATCTTTTGTATAAAAAAATTTCAAAATTCGGACCGGAAGTAACACTTTTTCTCTTAGCGAGTACCACTATTACGCCAAGTAGGCATTCTTTAGAGAATTTATTAAGAAAATAGAAGTAGTACAGTACGATTTTGTTTATTTTTCAGCAGATAAAAATATCTAAATCGTAATTCAGAACAACTTTTGTATAATTTGAAACGCACACGCGTATAAGAAAGTTGTGTGGTGGTCACGCCTCATTTTTAAAGGTTGTGTTAATTATTGGAATCAACTAGACATGTCCAGGAGATGAAATTACATTACTGGATGGACTGCACGATAACGATATCATAGCATTCATTAGTTCCATTGCAATTTCTAACATGAAAACTAAGCAAGCAAAATTTTTATGGAGTGGATTTATTGAAACACTTTAACATATGCTGGGTCCTTCGGTCTCCACCATTTTCAACTACAAGGTTTAAAATCAGTACTTTAATGGAATACGTACAAAACAACATCAATACAATCGTTTCAATACTAAAAATTGCAACAATTTGAAACTGTAAAATATTTCAACTTGAATAATGATTCCAAAGAAGAAAATGGGGTTTGATATTACGTAAATTGTAAGTCAAGCAGTATATTATGTCGAAAATTCAATTGATAATAAATTAGGAATAACTTGAAAAGGATAGGTAAAGAAACAGCCTAATTGATATAATTACTAGGAACAATAAAAAACAGAATATTATCTGTATAAAGAAGTTAATTTATCTAACTGCTTATTTGAAAATTGTTTAACTGAAAGAAGATGTTACTCATTCTGATGAGGCGAAATTTTTGTGAAATCACATAATTAAATTTTAGAAAATAAATTAATATTGGCAATAAAAATGATCAGAAAAATCGAATCGGTTCTGTTTCTGTTGTTTCTTTAGTAACTAGTCAACAAATGTTAACAACAATAAAGCTTCATCACTTCTTGCAATTATCCCTGTTTTTTTCTTCGTGTTAATAACGGTATGATAAATACGAAAATCTTTAAAAAATATAGTGCCGCAGACTATGTTCCAACCAACATAAGTGCAGCTGCCAATGCTGCAATGAAAGATTTACTGCCAAGCAAATCTAAAGACAGATATCAGAAAGCGTACTTAATATTTGAAGATAAGTGCAATTCTAAAAAAGTCACAATAGTTACAGAAGAAATTCCTCTCGTTTATTGCTCAGAGAAGACGAATAATTTTATAAATCCTCTAATTTGTGGAGCATTTTCTCCATGTTAAAATCCACTTTGTTACTGAAGAAAAACGTTGATATTTAAAAGTTTCCCAAATTAACTGCATATTTAAAGAAAAAATCCGTCGCATATCAAGGAAAAAATCAAAGACGTTTTCGCGATCAGAAATTGGGCAATTTCTTATAGAAGCTCTCCCGATAAAGGCTTCCTTATGATGATAAATAAAATATCTACGAGTCAATTTAATTTAATTATCTGATTTTTATTGATGTTTGTAATAGTATGCGGACTAGCAGGGGCTTGTCGGTGTGATTAGGAGACATTTTAGTCGTCAAAATTCCTGATTCAAAAACATACAAACTTCGACGTTTTATTGTTGCTCTATATAGAAAATAGTTGGTGCTATGATCATCTCAAACTACACACCGTCACTTATCTGTAAGCAACAGGCACATTTTCATATCTCTTTCAAAAATTACATAAAATGACGTTGCTGTAAAATCATACTAGTCTGGTTTTTACAGTCGCCTGGGTAAGGGAATTTCTACTTTCCCGATACGAAAATGTTCAGTAAAGTGACGAAATATAGACGACTTCAGAAGAAAACAAAACCTAATAACACGCCTGTGGTTGATTATAATAATGTATTATACTAAAATAACATTGTATTCGGAATTAGACTTGTTATGCTGAAGTAAAACAATAATATTTACATTTTCAATAAATATATTACTTACGCAAATTGTTTTTTTCCTTTTTAAAATGTAATCATTATATGAATTTAATATTACATTTTGTGGTTTGATAGTTTTATAAGTTAATATAATATATTTATTTAACTATTTATATAAGACGACAATTCATTTTAATAATGCTGTATTCATTTGGAGGGTACCAGCAATGCATTTAAAATATATAAAATCAGAAGTTAATTCTAATTCTAATATAATTTAAAAAAATAATTGCCGAATATGGTATCTATCTATAAGAAAAATTAGCAAAATATATAAATGGGTTACGAAGTAAGAACACACATTCACTTACTACTAAATTCACTGTTATGTTATAGATATTAATTATTTTAAGACACACTTGTTTCTTTCTTTTTAAATTTTCATCTATTTAATATAAAATAGTATTTTTTAAAAATTATTTTGCACGCAAAACCTCTTCAACACAAAAGTACACGTTTGACCGCGAAAGGTAAATAAATCGTAATACTTAATTATAGAATGCTGCGAAAATTTTAAAGACGAAACAGTAGCAACATGCATGCATACGGACACTGTTACATCCGAAACCGTGAGCTTCACGCGTCGAATACTGCGGCAAACAAAATCAGAGGGAAATTGGTTCAGTCGCGCATGTCCGGTCCAAAAATTTGCGAACGGTGTTGATGTCGGGTGGTTGCTCCTTTCCGAGGATGGGTACGGGTTAACCGGACAAAATCGAAATCGGCTGTCGACTGAAGGTGAAAGGGAGCAACGTTTTGTTGTATGTACTACGCGGCATATACGGAGACAGTAGCTAAATCGAATTTATGCAAGGGTAAGCGGTTGGGGTGGCTGGAAGGAATGAGAAACTCACCTGGTGTTGTGCAGGGGATCGCTGATATTCCGTCTCTGTTTTCTCTGAAAATAATAATAAGAAAATACAGGTTACATGTGTCGAAACAAAAAGAACACGAAGTAGATTTTTTTAAATTTCACGTTGCATGTTATCTTTTACATATATGGAAATGAGAATATTCAATAAGTAGGTACAATTCGCCGCACATTGCTTTTGATGAAAAATTCCAACGTGCATATATTCTATCCCTTACAATTGAGGGATGTTTTGCAAAAATGATATATGTCAAAAAATATTATGTTTCTACAAAGTACAAAGGTTGTAAGTTAGTATTACAACATATGAAGTATCAAAAAAATTATAAGTGAACAATAATAACGTAAAATAGTATATCCAGGGTTGGGTTAATATCATGATATTAATGTAAATATCAAAATATCATAATATCGGATATATATATCCCGATATACAGCCTGTTTCAAATTAACTCGACACTATTGCCAAGCTTTGTTATTATTGGAACTATGACTTTGGTTAAATTAGCAAAGTAGCAGTGTTTTCATTGCTGTTTACGATGATGAACTTTAAAAAGTGATTGAACATCGCTTTTTCGTGATATTTGAATTTTTTTAATTTACTTTAACCCTGTAGGGTTCACTACCAGTTTTCGTTCAAGAAAAATTCTGAAATTTTAGTGGGAGTCTAATGAATACTATAGTGTACCAATGGAATATATTTTAGAAAAGTTTCTTTGAAGAAAAATGAAATTTGCAGTTGTAGCCATATGTTAACATTGAACATTAATGTAAATGTATTGCAACTAAATAACGTAGGTTTTATCTCATTTATTACGTATTATTACAAAAGATAAAAAAATATAAAAAAATGCCGAATGTTAAAAAACACTCGTTACTATAATAATATCAAATATTTATCAATTTGGTACATGAAATTGCATAAAACAATTTTTTTTGTCCGTTAGGCACAACCTGCTGTTGCATTTTTGGCACATTATTCTTGAAAAACCCTTGGAACAATGGCGGCATCGTCCTTTGGTAGTATGTACTGGCCAATGAGCGATTGTGTCTGTTCTTGTGATTGCCAATGGTCGGGGTACAACGGGGTATTTGATTCTCTTCACTGCGGGAGAGCATTCACGAGATGGTCTACCACGTTTAGGTTTCCCGGTTGTTG
Organism: Amphimallon solstitiale; assembly: GCA_963170755.1. Classification (NCBI taxonomy): domain Eukaryota; kingdom Metazoa; phylum Arthropoda; class Insecta; order Coleoptera; family Scarabaeidae; genus Amphimallon; species Amphimallon solstitiale. The sequence goes on from OY720675.1 coordinate 8,927,765, forward strand.
ATAAAGATCTAGCAATTTCGCTTCTGAACTCTTTCAGGGGTTTTATTATTTTTTCTTTTTAATTGTTTTCTTTGTATAATAACCACGCGTTGACGATACACATGTCTATCAAATAGGAAAAAACTGGGAAATACCAACGCCTGGCTCTTCCTGGGGTACGATAAAGTCCTACTAGCGAGTTAGACTTGTCCACACCTCCCATATGTTTATTATACTCCAAAATAAGGGATGGGCAGGTAATTTCCTTCTTCCGCTTTTCTTCTTTGCAGTATCTAAGTACATTGCCTATAGGTGCTATACCATAAATTGTACTTCCAACCAAGACGCATTTACTATCTGCCCATTTGACAACAATACATTTATCATCAGTGGATTTGAAATCATGCTGACCTCTACCCTTTTTTAGTAGCTCTTTGTCGGGGATTAGCGGGCAACCTTCTATTCTGTTATTCCGTAGAGTTCCCAAACTATAAATATTGAATTTTTCCTTCAAATAGAAAAACAGTTTTATGGTAGCAAAATAATTGTCGAAATAGACTGTGCTATTTTCAGGATTCTGGATAGTCTTGCAAAGACCAATTACCACAATACTCCCACTACCTAAATTTGTTTCCTCTTCTGATAATTCCATTGCAGTTCCTTGCAGTAACGAGAAGGTGTTTGACCCCTGGTACGGAATAAAAGAATAGATAATTCCTGAAACACCAGCTCTCATAAAAAATTTGTACCCCCATTTGTGGGGCTTCTTGGGCATATACTGCCGAAGATTTCCCGCTCTTCTACCCTTATATGGTATTATAGTTTCATCAACTGCAAAACGGTTTTCTATTTCAAACTGAGAGCAGTTGTGGTTTATCATATCCAACAAAGGCCGTATTTTATAAAATCTATCTTTACTAATGTTATCAATCATCATATTATCATTGAAATGTATGTACCTGCGAATTTGTTTGAATCTTCGCAAGGACATTATGTCAGCTATTTGTGGAATTCTTGTATTTGTGGCCCAATAATCCTTGTAGCTTGGTAGGGAAATTATACCCATCAAAATTAGTATCGAAAGAAAATCTGTGATTTCTTTGTTATCTGTGTTGAGACTTATACCTGTCTCTTGCGTAGAGTATAAGTTGGACTGTTCTACAATTAGTTCTATGCAATCATATGAAAAAAACTGTAAAAAATACTGCAGAGGCTCTACAAGTTCTTCATCATGGTAATTTTTCTGATTTTCTGGTAGATCTATGTGTGGAAGATCATTATCAACCCATTTTCTAGTCGGTTGGACTACAGTCTTTTTAGCTTTCTTTTTATTAGCCCTCTGGACCTTGGGTTTCTTCTTGCGTTTCCTTTTCTTTGATGATGAAGGTTTTTCTATGTCGTAATCCTCCTCACTTTCAGAAGTCGTTACATAATCTTCATCTTGCACTTTGGTAACATATTTATTTATAGAATTACTTCCGTCAGATTCACTGTCTTCATCCGTTTCGGGAATAATAATATCCTGAATGTTGGTATCTATATTATCCTCTTCGGAGCCACTATCCGGAGCAATAATTACCTCTTCTATTTGGTCATCATCTGAATCTGAGACATCTGAAAGATCTGATGTCTGGGGGTCGGGTGGCATAATAATCGTTGTTTTCTCCTTTTTGGGATAAAAGGATTTGGTGGAAATTGTTGCCATATTATCCATGATCTGAAATAACAATGATTCAATGATTCCAAATGGCAACGGCAGTTTTCAAACTACATTTCCACAATGTTTCCACCAATATTTCACTATTTTTTTTATATAAATAGATACACTAAGACTTTAGGAACCGACTAATACATTGTAAAATTTTTTTTGAAGCAAAATTCTTACCTAATTGGGTTCAAAAACGAATGCATGCACTCACAGGTTATAAAACGGTCGAACAGCTGATGCAAACAGGTTACTTTTCTTTCTTTTCCAATCCGCTAAAAGATGGCAGCACAAGCCCACAACTTTAGATAGGCTGTTGCCACATGGAAACATTGACAAAATAGGTGTAATAAGCGTAGAAAAGAAGATAAATTTTTTGAAAGTTCAGTGTAGCCAAATGGCTGGCTACAAGGTGCCTTACAGGGTTAAATGAAAGAAAAAGTAATTCTAGACAAAAGTCATTATACACTCTTATGTCAAAATACTTGAAATAAGGCAGACTAGATTTTTTCTTTTGGGGCAACGTAAAGAATAAGGTTTACCAACAGAAATACACCAATGTAGTGGAATTAGAAAATAGTATTCGTTTATGCATTAATTCAATAGACTTACACTTAGATTATTGTCATTTTACAAAGTTAAATAAATGATTTATTGAAAGTCAGGACTACTTTAATTAAATCATAAAATGTTTAATATCTGCGTTATTTCAAGTATTTTGATATAAGAGTGTATCACGACTTTTGTCTAGAATTAGTTTTTATTTAAAGTAAAAATATACAGGTGTCCCATTCTAAAAAAAAATACGTTTTTTTCAAATATCACGAAAAAGCGATTTTCAATTGTTTTTTTTTAAAGTTTACCATCGTAAACAGCAATGAAAACACTGCTACTTCGCTAATTTAACCAAAGTCATAGCTCCCATAAAGTTAGCAATAGTGCTGAGTTAATCTGAAACAAGCTGTATATTAGAAATTCTGTTATTTTTTCCTAGGCTAAAATGCAAAAAAAAAAAACGTTAAATATATAAAAAAAAAAAACTTTATTATGGTAACAAAGAAAAATATTATCATCATCTTGAGATAATTCGCAAATAGTTCTTCATTTGACGAGATCCATTCGAAGTGTTTGGTTATTTTATCAGTATTTTGATTTAACCATTTAAAAATAAATTCAGGTTTACTCGATTTTTCGTTGGCCAAACGATTTCTTAATTTAGATTGAATTATCCCAAAGTACAAAAAAAAAATTTCTAAACCAGCTGTTGCTGCTACTGTGCACAGAATAATTGCTCACAGAATTGTAAGAACTCTTAATCAGAAATTGCAACTGCTTTCCACCAAATCATTTGTTGTTTGGAATTGTGCGGAAAATAAATACTTTGGAAATGGAGAAGACTTGGTTGTAAGAGCCATAACAAGGGAAACGAATACTAGGTTTTTTCAATTTACCAAGATCAAAGTAGTGCTTATTTGCGCTACTGTATCTTTAAAATGTTCTCTCGGAGCTTCGCTTTCAAATTTTACGTATTTACCACTCAAATGGCAGTCGAAAACTCTTGCTTGTTTTATCCTGTTTTCATTTTTATACTGGCAAACAAAACACAATCGCTGCTTTTGCGCCCTCTATTTCAAATTTTTAGTTGGCTATACTTTTATGCTTATGGTTAAATTTTTCTTTGTCCTCTTTTAAGTTGTCACTTTTATTCAAATACACATGAATTACACTGACAGTTATACAACAATGTCCACGCTTCAAATTCTTCTTTAATAAGTTCGTCTTTTGCAGGTGCTTAGATCATATATGATTATTTTTGATGCCTCCAAAACACAAAGGCTACACATACACAAGAATCAAAGAATGCATTTTTATCTTTCATTACTATTTACAAAATGTTTTATTTACGATTTAAAATCTCATAAGATAAACATCGTAGTTATATCCATTTTTTTAAGTGTAAATATTTACTATATTTTACTTTCATTGCTAGAATCACATTTATGGATTAATACTATTCATATTCACATTTATGTCCTTATTCAAAATTGTGTCATTTTCTCGGGCACATCTGATTGCACCTTGCTCTTATAATTTAATAACATTCAGATGATTCACCCTTTTTATTGTCCCACCATCCTTTAACATTACTCTTTCTCTATTGTTGCTCTTAATACCTTTTTACTCTTAAATAATGGTCCATTTCTTAATATATTTAAGGCCATTTTTACATTTTGTGTATAGTTAGGTTCTGTAACTTTATACTCAAACCATATTTTTTGGTTATCTTTTCTACAAAATAAAGTTTATTGACTTATTTAGCATTTGTATTAGGTATATCTCTTTTGTCTTTACATCAAATATTTAAGCTTACTTAATTAAAGTGTACTAATAACTATATTTATTTTATTCACCATAACTTCTAATAAAGGAATTCATCCTTAAATGTTTGCAACCTATTTTACTTATGTCCATATTTTATAATCTCTCTATCTAACTTTGAATAATATTTAAATGAATTATTGCTCTTATTTAATAACTCTATCATTTCTATTGTGTAAGGGTCACAGCAATATGTATTCGGTCGTATAAGTTTTTCCGCCATTCTCAAATATAATCCTTCATAACTCGCATAGATATCGTTTGTCCTTCAGAACTGATTTCATTCTGTAGCCAGTTGATAAAACAATTCCTTTCCGTGGTTTAGCAACTGTCATTGATATAGAAGTTTAAAAAGTTTCGATAATATAAATATTACCTTTATCAATTAAATTAATAAAACTGTAAAATATATTTAAACAAACTCATACTAACACCAGGTAAGTTATATTAAACTCAATCTTACTATGTTATAAAATAAAGATTATTTAGCATGAAACCTGCTAGTTCAGCGATGAAAGTAACGAGTTTCGTGTCTTTCTCAAACCTTATCAATTAAAAAAAAATGTTTTTCTTCCAAGTTTAATTAAAATTATTCTTTCACACTGTAAACGGATTTATATTTAATTAAGTGAAATTATTGTTGACTGACTAACAAATTATCTTCTTTTTTCGATGTTTAATTGGTGAAATTTTTCGTTAATTTCATATTCGAAATACGTTTACTTTCCATATAAGATCTAGTTACGCTTCGGGATACAGATTTGACAGTTTGAGGTCAATATTATACCGTGATATGTGTTTATTATAGCAAAATAAATAATAATTTACTTTTTATCTGATTTTGATACTATAATTGTGGGTACTTCTCGTGATTCTAATGAAATTCTTTCCGGACATCAACTTGATAGTACAAATGTAATAATATTATAACAATAGATGCCTAAACAATTGTACAATTACCATGTTTTACGATGCATAATAAGTAGCAGCTCAGTACATGATGATTCAAATTTATAACGTGTTTCTTACCGGGCTAGCAGATATTAATCCCACTTTGGAATTTGGACGTATCAAGTAGTTTCTCAGTTTATTAATTCGTGTTTTTTGGCAGTTGGTGAAAATCAAATTTTCTCGAAAACTATTTTTGGTTTTTAGTATTATTTTTTGTGACAAGAAACTATTTTGCCCGTTCCTGAGATCGTGCCAATAATAACGCAGACACCGCGAATCCAATAAAAATTCAATCTTCTTTAGTCACCGGCAAATAAAATGCTTTAAAATATATCAAAATATTTTGGTTTTTATAATAATATGAATTGTGAATATTTTGATTTAATTTGTTCTTCTTTTACGTAGTAACAGCGAAAAATTATACGTAGATTCAATAAAACATGCGATATCTGCTACCGTGATATCATGTATGTATGTATGTATGTATACTTTATTTGTAATATAACCATTACAGAAAATTGTCATAGTGTTTTTTACAAGTCACAAAGACTAAGATAGAGTTTATAGGACGAAGATGGCATTGAAATAAAACACATATGTCTGAACTTAAGCCCCTATTATCATAGTTTGGATCGGTGTAGCCTTTACTTGATGGAAATTCATAATGTTGAAAGTAAATAAAACTGACAGTAAAAATCACTTAAATTCCCACTTTATTGATAAAATATCATGACGATCGTTTCGACACACAGTGTCTTCTTCAGATGAGGTTATATTACAAACTGTTTCTAATACAACCTCTGTACATATGCGCTAAAGTCATGTTGTTAGCAAATTGTTATACTTACTATGATGTATATCTTAGTATAGGCTGTTTAAAAAAGATGCGGCAATATTAAAGGGGTTGATTGTCCAGGTCATTTTATACAAAAAAGTTTAAAATAAACAAGGTCCGCAAACACTTCGTTACCGATCTACAGCGTGTTGAAGTTTAATTAAAAGAAACAGTAAAAATTAGATTTCTCCAAGACGGCATTAAAGATCATAATGAAATTTTAGGCGTGTTATTTTTCAAGAAAAAAATAGGACGCCGCTGATTTCTCTAAAAATAAAAATATGTTTCTATTCTTTGTTCAATTGTGAAGAAAAAAGCTCTCTTAACTTTTTATCGTACGACGTAACGTTTTTTAGTAAAAAAAACACATTTTAGTACATGTACATTTATTACAGAAATTTTTTTTTAAATAACAAGGGTTTTATTTAAGGGCAAAAACAAAACACTAAAATGTGTTTTTTTTTACTAAAAAACGGTACGTCGTCTGATAGAAAGTTAAGAGAGCTTTTTTTCTTCACAATTGAACAAAGAATAGAAACATATTTTTATTTTTAGAGAAATCAGCGGCGTCCTATTTTTTTCTTGAAAAATAACACGCCTAAAATTTCATTATGATCTTTAATGCCGTCTTGGAGAAATCTAATTTTTACTGTTTCTTTTAATTAAACTTCAACACGCTGTAGATCGGTAACGAAGCATTTGCGGACCTTGTTTATTATAAACTTTTTTGTATAAAATGACTTGGACAATGAACCCCTTTAATATTGCTGCATCTTTGTTAAACACCCTGTATAATCGTTGGTGCGTCTGTTAGTGATCGTGAAACTTCTGAAAGACTTACCCAGTTCAGACAAAACGTATTTGTTTTGTCATGACGATGCTTTATAGCTATGCTAGGATCCGATAGGTGGCACTGCAGTCAAGTTATTAACGAATTCTATATTTATGGGTCCAAAATGACTCATATTAATAATATAAGTTGGTTTAGTATCAAAAAGGAAAATTACAATATATGTGACGCTGTGGTAGATCATATAATAAATTTTATATTTATAAACCGATACGATTTATATGTGCACAATATGTTCCCGTGATCAGCAAATTTTGTTTTAGTATATGCTGCCGACTGATAGATGGCGCTATCTGTTTGGTAGGATTAAATTTTGACATATAAACATCATTTCGCTTTGGATTTCGATGTCAGTGAATTTAGCCAAATCGGACTCATTGCATTACTTAACGGAAAGGGTAGAACAACGTCTACTAGGCTAGCTAGTTGTGTTATATAACAATAAATTGTGAAAATCCCTAATTCAGTCGTTAATAGTAAAATATGAGTTGGTTACATTTTTAATTTTGATTTGTTATTTCTATAGCAACATGTCTTGTTTGTTCTTTATTTTTGACAGTCCATGTATGTTACTTTGAAATTCATTTCAAATACAGTAGAACCCCAATTATCCGTGTGCGGATTATCCGGGCTGCGGATTATCCGTGTCACACGCATGATGACGCAATATCGATATCACCAGCAGTGTACTAGGGGAATCCCTGGGAATAATTCGCTTTTCTTCTGCTTTATGTACATAAATGCAAGTTAACCTACCTATGTAGAGTTTATTTTTTCCTATTTAGTGTAAAAGTTTACTTATGTAGAATTCTGGTTTTTATACTGTTATCTTTTTAATATGTATACATACATACATATAAGAAATAAATGTTCGGATTATCCGTGCTTTTCAATTTTCCGTGCCTCGTCCGGTCCCGTGGAGCACGGATAATCGGGGTTCTACTGTACATATTTTATTTATTTTTACATTATATCTATTAATTGTGTAATATTTTCCATCCCATTCACCTTACTGAACAGGCTGTATTAAAATGTTGACATTCGGGGATGATGCATTGATACGCAAAATGAAATATAACTATCTTCCACATTATTGTGTCTAGTGTATGTATATATCTATCTAAGCTGCACAGAGAAATTATTTTCTAGTTTTGATATTTTCATTAGACAGTCGCTGTATGTATATTTATCACAGGTACCGTGTAAATTGCACGCATGTGTGTGTGGCTGTATATGTATATTTAAGTTTGGAAAAACATTTAGGTGCATTAGAATATCGAGAATGTTCTTAATGTATATTTGTTCAAGCTATTATATTTATGTCCATGTTGTACCGCTATGGCCAGTATTTATTCAAGACAAAATCGGTGCAATTAACATATGGTAACGTGTATTTTCCGAGAACGGAAAGCTAACAATAAAGTATCGGTTTATTATTACTTATTACAGTTTCGGTATTATAAAATATCCCGTTAAAGTACTATAAACGGCTCAAATGTCTTCACGTGTCCCGATGATTTCCAGATGCATAACAAAATATGTATAACTTGTACTGCATATATTAGTAATGGAATAATTATTAAAGAAATGAAAACTTTACTGAATTAATAGACGTAAAAGAGAAAATTAAACAAGTGAAAGAACTAATATTCGACTTTCCTCCGATGTTCGATCACTATCCTAAACATTTTTGCTAAGATGTTTGAAATGGTGATTTAATCGCATTTTGATTCTAGCATTCTATATAACTATGGTTTTATAGAGTAAATAGACCGTTTCGAACCTTGCAAATTTGACTCAATTTATTTCTGATGTTCTCATAGACCACCAGTGCTGATTAAGAATTTGGACATTTTTCGCTGAATTCGTTTTTTACATTACATTTACAAAATGAGTCACAATATGTATAATACGAGGTAGGCACCATAAATTCTCGGTCTGATATACAAAAAAGAAAGTTGGAACAATATAAGAATTTTTATTCTTCAATGTAATCTCTTCTAACTTCTATACATTTATTACAACGATTAATTAATAACTAGATACCCTTGTAAAAATAATCTTAAATTTTTCCGTCAAAATGTTCTATAACAGCTGCTTGCAACTCACTGTCGTCCTTAGAACTACGTCTTTTTTAAACTTAAGACTTTTTTAAATTAGAAAACAAAAAAAATCACAAGGAGCCATATCCGGACTATACGGTGGATGTTCCAATTATTGAAAGCCGCATTCGCGGATGGCAGCTTGTGAAATGGCGGCAGTATTGACGGGAGCATTATCGTGCAATAATCGCACTCCAAATAAAAAATCATTAGAAAACTTCATGGATTAAATATTTAGTACAAAAAAAATCTATCCGTTCTAATAAAATAAAAAATGTAAGAGCTCTGGCCATATTCTTAAAAAACAAAAAATTCTCGATTTATCAACCATTTTCTGTCATAGGGGCTACCAACATTATTGACCTTGAGGAAGATGATAACAGAATAGAAAAAACTGTAATTTGCCTACTTTTTATAATTAAAGAAAATTAATTAAAGATTTTCTTTCATTTCCTTTATTTTAAGCTAAAACAGCCAATGTCAAAGCTTTTATTTTATACCAAATTGAATGTTCCCTATGCATAAAAATTATTGAAAATCACGCAAAAGTACGGACATTTACTCACATTGGATGAAAGAAGTGTTTTTAACACTGGTTATTTTAAAAAAAAATCCTGACATGTAAACGTATACAAAGAATCAGTTTCCGCATATCTATAATAAAAATTTAGAATGTAGTATCTGCTTCAATAGTAATCCTGTTTTAACTATCTCTTATTCAAATCCATCTTTTTCTTTGACCTAATTGATTCTTTCACCTTTTCTCTATACTTCTTATATGTTAAATATTCTGGATTCTTAAAGATTTGATGCAAAAAAACTTTTCGTACATTATCTGATCTTTTATTCGTCTTATAATGTTTAAATGAATAAGTCTTTTCAGTATCTTCATAGATAGTAGACGCCATTATCAACCATTTCTCCACGATACTATAATTCGTTTCATGTTCTTGTTCTCCGAGCAGTCAATTATAGTAACAGACAAACTGCTAGAAAGGAAATGGCGTTCTTAAATAGGAAATTGCAAAAATATCCTCATTTTCTTCATCACCGCATGTAACTAGGTGGCATTCTTACTACTCGTAAACCGTACAAATAAATTGCATATTACAACTGCCCACAGATATTCTATTTTCGCACGAAACACAATTACTTAAGAACAATTCGTCATGTATTTACTAAAACTAATCCCAATGCCAATTCTCTCTCATAAAACAAATATAATTGAAGCTAAAAATAAACTACTATACAATGATAATGGGAGCGCTGTCTGAACTTGCAGTTGAACTATTTTAGAAACGGCGTAATACTGCTTGAGAAATATTGATATGTTTTTCGAAATCAATTGCTTACTGTATGCAGTAGGATCGGGAAAATATTGTTTTAGACATAAAACACTTTACATTCGCCGGATATGAAAATAATCTTTACCGCAGTTTGTTTCAGAAAGAGAATGGAGCTATAATAAAGACGTAGCTGCTATATACTGCAGCTACAAGGTTGAAAAGCAATTATCAATTTTACAGTAAATTAAAACAAAGCTCTCTTATTACATATTTTATTATTATACTTACAGAAAGGATTTATAAACTTCTCGTTGACTAGATAATAACTTTGATTGCTATTCCCATGTATGATACTCGCGGCAAAAAGTTTTGTCGCGTCGTAAGACCACCTTATAATGGAAGGTATCACTGGTCAACTCCAGTATATTATAACAGGAAATAAAGATGGATTATATTCAATTTTTAGAATACCCAAGTTTGAGTAAATATAAGGTTTGTTCGAACCTGCAGTTCTGAACGGTTCTAGAACTAGTGCGCATGTCATTTAAGAAAAAGACTGTTCGGACCATGCAGTTCTGGAACTGCAAATTCTGAGAACTGATAGTTCGGTGTTCGGTCTTTCAGAACTAGTAATTCAAGAACCGTTCGGAACGGTTCTAACAGTTCTCGATGATGGGCTAGTATTTGAAATTCTGAAAAATCCGGAGCATGCGTAATTGTCATTCGTATCAGCTTTCGCATTTTTCTGGTTATGTTTATCGTATTTATGTTGAACTTTAGAGTTTGGAGTTGTTGTAGGTTAGTTTTTAAGTTATCGTTCAAGTACCTATTTGTTTTTTATTTTATTTTGTGATATTATTAGAGTATTGGTGTGATTAGGTTCATCAAAACTATTTTTAATTTTTTTTACACCCATTATATCAATTTTGTAATAGCCAAAGTAAACAGCTATAAGCATGTGACTAAACATTAATTTCTTCAAATGGTGGTTTATTGTTTTAGAAATTACTTCATTGACTACCATGTTCTTGAGTCTAGCAAGTGATTCTTCCACTAAGAATGAAGTGAATGTAATGGTACAATTATAGGAACTTGCGAACATGTGAAAAGTGAATTTATAATTATCATATATTCGTAGAGAAACTGACATATTTGTTAAACTTAGACAAAATAGTATTTAATATTATGTAAACTAAACTTAGTAGAGACTTAAGAAAAATAAAGGGAATTTGTGATATCAACATATTAGATATCCGAACAATCTATTATATGTATGTGTTTGTACCAGCCTGTTACGTCATGAAAATTATAATAAATTGCAAGTTAATGTGACTCCCAGACTTGTGACACAAAACGTTCAGAGTTTGATTGATGTAAGTACCAAATCATGTAGGTATTGCAATTCAAATTACCAAAAAGGCTTCAATTCTCCAAAGTGGATTGAAAGAGTGTACTACTTCACAGATTAAAAAAAAGAAGAGGATTTGGCTTTGAACAATTGAAAATGTATTGTAATATATTTGTTTAAATTCATCATGATTGTTGATTTTATAGTTATGTAATACATATTTATTAATGTGTGTGTGCATTTGATGCACGTGCCAATTATTAATAACAGCTTGTATTAAAAATCCTTGTTTTATTTACCCGGTTTATCAGAAATATCCATTACAAAATTTTGAAAAATTACTTCTGAACAACTTCTTCATTATTTTTAAAATCCTGTCGTAATTTTGAGATGTAACATTTAAATGTTGATTACGATTGATATTTGTCCACCAGTTTGGTGTTTTGTAATATATAAATATATTGCTTATATAAAAAATGCAGAATTATCCACTACAAAATTTAGAAAAACGTATTTCATATAAACAACTTTTTCATTACTTTTTAAATCCTGTCCCAATTTTGGTAATTAGATGCATTAGCTATTTAATGTTCATTACGATTGATATTTCTTCCAATAAGTTTGGTGTTTTTTTAATATTACTATTACTAATGTTGGTAGTATAAGTTTCCCTAAAATTCCAATTTTAAAACTGTTCGAACCTTCAGGATTTCGAACCGTTCTAGAACCAGTATTTGGCCGGACATGCGCATTATTATCAGAACTACTAATTCTAGAACGGTTCCGGAACTGTTCAGAACTGGAGGTTCAAACAAACCTATACTCAACTCCTTCCTAAAAGAAAATACATGTGGCATATTAGTCCAGTCCAATTAGACATGAAATCAAGTAAGTTCTATTCTAGAATATGGTTTTGTCGCCGATTTTTTTATAGGTACATTAGACCCCCACGAACATACCTTGAAAAATGCCAAAAATTTAAGGTCCTGGTTTGGCCGTGAGAAATTGTTAAACAATTGAAAAGTGACATTTTCCGGTTAAATGTGAAAACTGTCCGTGCAAAAGTTGTTCGCCCCATGATTCTCTAAAAAACAAGCCATTCCACGATCGATTATCATTATTTGTTTAGCTGCAAAATGCATAAAACCATGGCAATTTTTATTTTTTATTTTTTGCATTCAATCGATGAATAATCAACGTATGGCTTTGAACCTCATGGTTCAGGCAATATAAAATGTCCCCCAGAGAACAGTGCAAAGTTCACTCACCTGTGTTGTATAGTTGAGCTACAATAAGCGACAAGCCAAATTTCCTAAATTAGTTGCCCCTTCCTTGCAAATTGTCGCACATGGTTCAAAAAATCATGGTTTTAATTCATTGAAAGTACTTTCCGAAAATGGAAAAAAAATATTTTTTTTTCTCAAAAATTGCCATTTTTTTGGAGGTTCGAAATTATTTGCTTATAAACAAATGAAATATCTCCGACAATTGACATATTATCGTAAATATTATGGTAGATTCTGCTTCCTTTCTCTTCAATTTGAGACTAACTTTATACGAATATCTTGATTAGAACTGGAGATAACAACGTTGTAGTTTTATTACGTTTATTATCGTTCTGGTGGATACTTAAGAAAAAAAATATATCAAATTTCTCTCAATACCTCAAGGAATCGCCGTGAATTTTTTCAAATCTGTAGGAGCACTCTATGTAAGTCAAAGAAATTAATAAAGTTCGGCGCGCGCTGGCGGTGGGAAGAATTGCGACCGGGCGGCGTGGTGGGGTAAGCCAGAGGCTCCGCGCGCTGCCCGCGCCGAGCCCTACTCAGCGGTTATTTAACAAATATATAACTCCGGGCGGCGCGCGGAGCCTCTCGCTTACCCCACCACGCCGCTCGGCCGCAATTTTTCCCACCGCCAGCGCGCGCCGAACTTCATTAATTTCTTTGACTTACATAGAATGCTCCTGCAGATCTGAAAAAATTCACGGCGATTCCTTGAGGTATTGAGAGAAATTATTATTATTATTTTTTTTAAATATCCACCAGAACGATAATAAACGTAATAAAACTAGAACGTTGTTATCTCCAGTTCTAATCATGATATTCGTATAAAGTTAGTCTCAAATTACTCGTTGAAGAGAAAGGAAGCAGAATCTACCATAATATGTACGATAATATGTCAATTGTCGGAGATATTTCATTTGTTTATAAGCAAATAATTTCGAATCTCCAAAAAAAATGGCAATTTTTGAGAAAAAATTTTTTTTTTTCCATTTTCGGAAAGTACTCTCAATGAATTAAAACCATGATTTTTTTGAACCATGTGCGACAATATGCAAGGAAGGGGCAGCTAATTTAGGAATTTTGGCTTGTCGCTTATTGTAGCTCAACTATACAAACACAGGTGAGTGAACTTTGCACTGTTCTCTGGGGGACATTTTATATTGCCTGCACCTTGAGGTTCAAAGCCATACGTTGATTATTCATCGATTGAATGCAAAAAATAAAAAATAAAAATTGCCATGGTTTTATGCATTTTGCAGCTAAACAAATAATGATAATCGATCGTGCAATGGCTTGTTTTTTAGAGAATGATGGGGCGAACAACTTTTGTACGGACAGTTTTCACATTTAACCTACAGGAAAAAAGTTTAACCGGAAAATGTCACTTTTCAATTGTTTAACAATTTCTCACGGCCAAACCCGGACCTTAAACTTTTGGCATTTTTCAGGGTATGTTCGTGGGGGTCTAATGAACCTATAAAAAAATCGGCGACAAAACCATATTCCAGAATAGAACTTAATTTAATTCGACTGGACTATATAGAAGTAAATATATTTCAAATATTCCTCATTTATTATTTATCGCGCGATAACACTGATGTGTCAACATTACAAAGAAATCTTTTTGCTGTTCTACAAATGTTTTGGGCTTTCTGTATTTATTTTATTTTTCAAGGGCGAGAATGAATGCTTTAAGATCTCCGTTTTATAGAATTTGTAATTATTTATATTGATGATATTTACAAGTATGTATCTCTCATTAAATTTTTCTGTAATATACATTCTATTTATTTTAAAATAGATCCAAAAAAATTATGGGTTTTTCATTATAATTTAATTCAAAATTCTTGATTATATTACTATATCTGCATTCTAAGACTTTTTTTTACCTGGGGCATGTTTGCCTAATATGTATTTACCTTGGTACTTACAGCGCAATTGCTAGGGGTGTTTAAATTTTCGAATATTATTTAAATCAAGATTTTTTGTAGCCCATATATCAAATACTTTTTTTTAATAGTTTAGCCACCTCTCTAAAGATCAATTATTTCACCAATCCTTGTTTTTATTAGTATGGTAATTTCTCTGCATTTTTAAGTGTGATATTGCTCTTATTTTACATTTTAAAATATTTTCCTTTAAATATATTGTCTTCAAAAGATTCTTTGTGTAATTTATTGTTTGCTTATTTATTGTTTTATTTTATTTAATAAATATTATTATTATTATTTATTATGCTAGATGTATTTTATTTTTGAGGAAATTTAATATATCTCTCAAGCGTAAACAAAAATATTACAATCTCCCTTTATGGTTTATTAAAATTAGTGGGAAATATTATCGGATTACTAGAGTTGACCAGTGATACCTTCCATATAGCTGGTCTTATGACCCGACAAAACTTTTTGCCGCGAGTATACATACTTAATGGATATTAATATTGATTGGAGTATTTTTTCCCTATAGACACAATAAAATATATGAACGACGACGGGTTATAATAATGAAACACATATAAATTTTAACGACTGTCTACAGGGACTGGATTATAATATACTGTACGCTAAAAATAAATAAACACCAAACATCAAAGTGGACGTTTTAGTGAAATTTTCAGGATTTAGGTATATATTTTATTCGTAGCAAGCACCCAACAATTATTTGGGTGTACACTGTTTTTAACAAAGAAATGACCTGAGAAAATTGATTAGTGAATACAGATGTGATAATGTCACAACAGTTTTTACAAAAATTGTCATTTCATAAATTTCATTTTCTTCCATATTAAAGATATTTTTCGGTGGTAACATTTAAAAGTGGTTTTTAACTTTATGCATTTCTGAAAATCGCATTTTAATTTGTAGATGTATCTTGTCGAGTACATAGTAAGAGAGAATTTCAATAAAACCCACTAACCCTTTTGTTGAAAATTTCAGCCTATTCTATATCTTTCCGTAAATTTTACAGCTTCCGAATTTATATCCATGTAAGAGTCTCTAAAATTTATAAATCTTTGAGATAAGTTTTCTGGAACACCGGTAACTTCACTTAAATCAATAACTCTTTTTTGCAATCCTTTCGAATCGAAATTTATCGTGCACTTCACTTTATCTAAAAAAACACAAAGAAAACCGTCGAAGTCAAATGTTTCCATACTTCTTTGAAAGGCTTTATCTATTTCCTCTTTTTTTGTGATGTAAGATTTACTTTTGTCAGAGCCTTAATCAAAACACTGCACTTGAGATTGCATTCTAGGGCAGGGGTCTCCAAACTTTCCAGCCTTAGGGCCATACTGATTACTCCAGTAAGTTCCGAGGGCCAAAACCATATTATCATTGTTGCCGGTGGTAAAAAGTGAAATAGTCCACTGATGAAAAAAAGTCCGAAAAAGTACGCAACGTTTAAAAAAGGCTGCAAAACGGCAACACTGCATATTATTAATTTTCCTGTCATTATCTGTAATTTCTAGATTAGTCGTAGAGTACGAGCCATGAGGAGTAACGTGACACGACATCTGGTGGACACAAGCGGAAATAGGTAGTACCTTCTATCGCTAACAGATGGCGCTAATAGCACGTACAGAATAATCTCGTTGGTTCGAGAAAGTTCTGGTGTCTTCCACTCACTTCTAGATGGCAGTAATTGGAATATATAAGAAGGCTAGTGGCGCAACCACACACAAGTCAGTTCCTATGACACTGTTGTGAAATAAAATAGTGCGTACCTCCTTAAAACGTGTTTGTGCGTGTTTAAGTTTAAGACATCTTTGTAACAGTATTTTGATTTGAATTGTTGCTTTTGTGTGTGATTTAGTAGTATGGAAAAGAAGCGAAAAATTGATAGTGAATGCAGAAAATTCAAAGATCAGTGGAACATTCAGTATTTCGTAATTGAGTCCAGTAAGAAGGCGCTATGTTTGATTTGCAATGAAAGCATAGCCGTTCTCAAAGAATATAACATTAAACGTCATTATGAAACAAAACATTTTCAAAATTACTCAAAATATACAGGAAGTTTGCGGACAGAAAAATTCGAAGCTATGAAGCGCGGATTGAAATCGCAGCAATCTTCATTTACAAAACTCAAAACTGAACAAGAGGCTGCAACGCGTGCCAGCTTTCGTGTGGCTCTTGAAATTGCAAAACGTGGAAAACCATTCACCGATGGAGAAATGATCAAAGAATGCATAATTGCAGTAGCCGAAGAAATGTGCCCTGAAAAGGTAAATTTATTAAAAAGGGTCAGTATGTCAGCAAACACTGTGGCTCGAAGGGTAGAAAACATCGCTGAAAATATATCCTCTCAACTGTTCGACAAAAATGGACATGTTGAGTGGTTTTCTTTGGCCTTGGATGAGTCAACGGATGTGTCAGATACTGCTCAGGTGTTGATTTATATTCGAGGAGTAGATAAAAGCTATGAAGTGCATGAAGAACTTATTGATATGAATAGTATTCATGGCACAACTACTGGTACAGATATTTTTAAAGGAGTTGAAATGGCCATTAGTCAAAAGAACCTTCGATGGAAAAACTTGAAATGTATTACAACTGATGGAGGCAAAAACATGAGTGGGAAAGATAAAGGAGTGGTCGCTCTTGTATCAAAGGCTGTAGATAATGACGGTGGTTTAAAACCATTAGTCTTACATTGTATCATTCATCAACAGTCTTTGTGCGGAAAATGTTTGGATATGTCTGAAGTTCTGAAACCAGTCATATCAACTGTTAATTTTATCAGATCTTTTGGGCTGAATCACCGACAATTCCGACAATTTATTGAAGAGATTGGAGAAAATGACTTACCTTATCATACTGCCGTACGTTGGCTTAGTTGTGGGAAAGTCCTTCAGCGCTTTTTTGAACTTCGAGCAGTGATCGAAATTTTTTTGAATGAAAAGCATCGCCCTCTTACTGAATTACAAAACAACGCATGGCTGTGGAAGTTAGCATTCTATGTTGATTTGACAAAACATGTGAACGAACTGAATTTGAGATTGCAAGGAGAAAACCAGCATCTTCCTGATTTATACACTAATATCAAATCATTCCGGAAGAAATTGATACTGTTTCAATCAACTACGAAGTAAATGTTTTTCACATTTTAAAACATGTGAAATATTCAGCCACACTACTGAGACTGAGTTTCCTATCGATTTTGCAATCGAAACTTTGAGTGCTTTGAAAATAAATTTTGATACTCGTTTCTCGGACTTTGATGCCATTGCGAATCAAATTAAGATTTTTCAGAATCCTTTTGATACTGACATTGAAACCCTAGCCCCGGAACTTCAAATGGAAATAATTGATCTACAGTGCAGTGATATAATTAAGAACAAATATCAAAACTCATCTTTGTTGGAATTTTATAAGAGTCTTCCACTGACACAATTTGATAATTTGCATAAATTTGCTCGTGGGCTGTTTTGTTTTTGGTGCTACTTATTTGTGTGAGAAGACCTTCTCCAAAATGAAGTACACAAAAAATGTTTACAGATCTAAATTAACTGATGAGCATCTTAAATCTCTTTTAATAATTGGTACAAGTAAAATTAGTCCACAACTACAAACTATTGTCAGTGGAAAATCTCAATTACACAAATCTCATTAGTATTTCATATGTCATTATGCTTGTTATAAGTTATGTTTTTATTTAAAATGTATAAAATGTTAGTTGGATTCATTTCAATAATTTGTTAGTTATTATATACTGAAGTAAAATTTTCTGCATATTATACATGTCTTTACTCATTACAATTCTGTGTTTCTTTATCCAACTTATCACAAAAACAATAACAATAAGCCTACAACAATGTTATGAGTAGTTAGCCCATGACCATATCAATGTAGATGTCATATTAATAATTATTCAACATAAAATTAGAATACTTCAGTAAACTAAATTTAATTTGCTATAAAAAATATGTTGTCTAAAAGGAGTTTTCAAGTATGCTAGCTCTCCGCGGGCCGGACAAAATCTGTCCGCGGGCCGGATGTGGCCCTCGGGCCGTAGTTTGGAGACCCCTGTTCTAGGGGATCAAGGACTTGGAATGTTTTTCTTTTAACACAATTTGAAGTGTTGTATAAAATTATGATACTCCTTGATACATCCTATTACATTGTCATTAACTACCAAATTTAAATTGTGACTCTTACAATATACATATACTGCATTGGGTTAATTTTTTTTAATTCTACTTTGCACACCATTATATTCACCACTCATTACATTAGCACCCTCATAACCTTGAGTATAAAATTTTTTGAAGGAAATACCCATCTTAGATCAAAAAATCCCAAAATTTTTTCGTTATTACGAAATTCATTGGTTGATGATTTTCGTTCCGAATAAGATGAACATGTCTTATACATATAGTTATGACTAAAGACTGGACTAAAAGGTACTAAAAAACAGAAAAAGGACACTTAAGAAGGCATACATTTTCAAAATTTTTTTTTTTTATTACAAAAGATTGGTTCTGATGAAAATAAAATGTTATTTGTTAGGGAGGTACAGTAATTTTTGTCGTGTTTACTTAATTTTTATGCTTTTTTTTTGAATCTTATGCTTTTTTAATGATTTTTTTGTCAAAATTTTAAGTGTCTCTTTCTGTTTTTTTTTTGGTGCCTTTTAGTCCTTATTACTTAGTTAATCCTTTCTACAAATACCTTGAGTGGTATCTAACATTAATGCATAAAATGGTGCCAAATTAATTTTGTACGTCAAATATTTCACTACCTTTTTTGCCTAACATTCTATTAGTTTATCTTGGATTTTGGAACTCAGATATCCACGGACCCTGTTGGCATTTCTACAATTTGTTTCATTATAATGTCCTAGTGTGAAAGTAGTTCTACTCGAGATAAAAAAAAAATTCGTTATGGACCTGTTTCAGCAAATTTTCACTATGTCCTCGAAAGGCTAAACAATTCTTACACACCATTATAGATTCCGGCACCATCATCCAGAATGAAATATAGCACATGTCGCAATATTATGCTGGAATTTACTGTGTTTTGAGCTGTCGGGCTGATAATTTTTTTCTGTCTCGCAAACGTGAACACCAAGAGGTGGATTAATATTCGGAAAGAGCCATCAGGGCAGACAGTATGCAGCGTCCAAAATTGCAGAGTAACACAGGAAAGATACGACCGTGGAATACGTTCATATTTTGAGCAAGAATAATAACTTCTCTTGTTTTAATTAGGATTCTTTAGATTGATACGGTGGCATACTAATAAGAAATTGTTTCGTCTTATCAGGAATTTCTTCGTTTAGATCATTTTAATTTTGTATTGTATTACAATTGTACTACATCACCATTTTAATTATCATATATGTCATACACTTTCACGCGTCTTTTTTGGCGTTGTATGTGATTTGCATATGGTATATTAAAAGAAGATAATACAAATTCATTTAAAAAGAAGAAGGACATAAACAGAAATCGGAAAAAAACAGATCAGCATACAGCACACTAAGCAGATAATCCCATACGTACCAAGCGTTTGTAAATTCGGCATACCCAATTCCCCTCTGTGATGTCGATGATAAGGTCTGCACTCCACCGCTTACGATACATTCTTCGGTAGACGGGGTCACTTGGACCACCTCATCTGCCATGATATTAGCCTTGACCGCCATAACAACTCCCACCACACCCTGTTTCCGATTCTGAAGTAGCATTGGAAACGTGTACATTTTGTGCTATTCCAGGATCCAAAAATGCATCAAAACTACAAACTCTGAACTGTCCAGGTATAAATGCATCGGTGACGATATATTCTCAGAGATCTTTATGAGATAGTTGTTCAAATAATTACTCCTTGGACTTCGTAATTTTCACGTAGTACCAGTTTCCTTCTAGATTCATATGAAGCACGTCTAAATTTGTTGATTAATCTCATTGGCATATTTCTTAATTAACATGTGTCAATTAATTCCTTTTCCAATTTTATTTATAATCAATGGTTTCCCAATGTAAATCTATTACTATCAAGCCAGAACGTAATTTAGTCCCAACATTTTGCTTTGGATGTGACCTTCTCTAAATTTTCATAACATTTCGGGGACATGCGATAACACATTTGAGATGGTGGCAGTAAAAGTGAAAAATTTGGCGGCCAAGGTACTTAGTCATCTCCAGTCGGTAAGTCAATGAGTTCATCTTCTCCATCCTTCACATTAAGTTCATCTTCTCCATCCTTCACATTAATGTCTTGTAGATAATCGATAGACATTCGGGAGACATACAATTAACAACAGACACACTGCTCACTCAAACCAAAACAAACTATCTAACACATTTGAGCCAGTCAATCACATAATAAACGATATGTTCGACAGTCCTTGGAAGTTATATTTGCTTCATATTTCAAAGTCATTCAAAATTACGATTTCAAACTATATTAAAGTTGGGACAACACGCTTAAAAATAATTTTATCTGCTTCACAACTAAAACAGAGTATCTACAGTATCTTTTTATGTTAAAAGTGAAGTCATTTTGGAAGTTGATTTATACCAAAACATGAAAACGAATAGTACTCAACTTAAAATTAGTTGTTATCCTTGACATTTTAAAATTTAACGGGCACAGCTAAAGAATTCTTTGGCTTTACGACTGCACGATTTCAAAATCATCGATTAGATCAAAAAACCTGGTGCCGTAGGTAACTCGACCGTTTGTAGATTTTACAACCCATAATTTCATGTCTCACGTGCAGATATCAGTTATGCAATATACCAGTATTTTATTTGTTAGTAAATTTATTACAGCACTTGCGTCGAAGGTAATGGAACATGTGTTAGTCGAACGTCATTTACTTTGAAGACCATCAAATCGACGTTCACTTGAAATGTTTGTAATTTGTTGTCAAAGTCATTATAAGATTTGAAAAACTCCATCCAAATACATATAGTGAAAGTGTCTACTTTTCCGATTTAAAGTAAAGTAGCATTTCGTGTTTTATTACACCATTGTGTTGCATAGAACAGAGGGTTTGGATGAACAGCGAATATGTTGGTAAAGTTAACATAAATTCTGCATTCGGAATATTATTTTAGGTAACAAAGTCTGCATATCTTAAGAAGAAAATTAATTGATTTGCAAACTGACCACAGGCGCTACTTCTTCAACCAATAATATTGCTATTTTATATGAAACTAGCTGGCCCACCGATGTTGTTCTGCCCTCTCCGGTAGATGGCGTAATGAATTTGATCTGGTTAATGTCCCTGTATAAGAAAGTCTGGACAGAAGAGGTCTTTAGTGCATTTCTGTTTATAAATACAAAATTTATTAATAACTTGACCACAGCGCCACCTATCGTGTTTAGATCTTGTGATTTTCTTTTTAATCACTAAGTCAACATATATTGTGAATATGAGTCATGTTGGTCCACAAACATAGAATTTGTTAATAATATGACTTCAGCGCCACTTATCGAATGTTGATATAAATTTGGTCTGAGAATATCAAGAAGATTGATTGAGCTACTAAAAGGCTATTGGATAACGCAATAACTCCTTCACAACGCCACCTATCGTGTCCAGATTTTGTGATTTTTTTCCCACTAAACCAGCATTTATAGTGAATCATGTTGGTCTATAAATATAGAATTTGATAATAACTTGACATCAGCGCCACCTATCGAATGTTTTGATAGCCTATTTTACGCGCATAACGCCCCCCCCCCCCGGGTTATCTTTTAAACGTAGAGAAAAAACACGTTAAAACCACTACGTAAATACTAACTTTATGAAGTTTTAAATGGCAAGGGGGAAGGGTCGAGTGGCCCCTCATTCGAAAGTATTTCATAAATCTATTCGAACAATTTTTTTTTTAATTTACGCCATTCGATTTTAAGCTCTGATTCAAAATATGAGAATTTACGAATTTTGTAATTTAAAGTCTTATTTCTGTCCGAAAATATTCCTTAGGTTTTCGTTGAAAAGTAATAATAGCTACAATTTGGAAAGCTGTTAAAGAAGTTTTTCCATGCGTATTCCTCTTGTTATTAATAGGGGTGATTTGTGATTTGACCCTTTAAGTCAATATCGAAAATGGTACGTAGTGTTGAACATAGAGTGGAGTGGAAGCTGTTTAAAAATTGCTATGGATGCTAAAAAAGCCGGACGTCCACTACTTTCTGAGGACAAACAAACTGATATGATAGTAGAAATGGTGGTAGATGGTACACAGTCCATATCTCAAGCTGCAACATCTTGTGGTGTCAGCAGTAAATCTGTGGCAAGGGTTCCGAAGAAGCATAAACTTCCTCCATACAAGATGAAAATATTACACGAGCTTAACGAAGATGATTCTGATTGAAAATTCCAAACTATGTTAGAAACGTTTGTTTTAGTAATGGGTCCACCTTTTTCCTTAAAGGTCGGGTACACAAGAACGATATGAGGTACTAGAGTGATTCAAATCCAAATATTCCTCGTGAAAAACACACTCAATACCCGAAGAAACTGATCGTGTGGGCAGGTATTTTAGGCAACCACATAGTAGCGCCTCTGTTCTTAGACGAACATTTAACAGACCAATTGTATCTTGACATGCTCGAAAATACAATCCAGGCTTTAATAGTAGAAATTGCTGAGAATAATTTGGATGAGTTTGGCGAAACAGAGATAATTTTTTACCCAGACGGTGCCCCTCCGCATTATTATGGACCGGTGAGATAGTGGTTTAACAGGGCGTATCCTAAAAGATAGATTGGACGCCGTGGCCCGACGGAGAGGCCTGTCCGATTCCCTGATTTAACCCCACTTGATTTTTTCTTGTGGGGTTATATCAAATCTCAAGTTTATAAATCAAGACTCCAGGTAGATATTCTTCACAACGTCCGTGAAGAATTTTGCAATCGGTTGTTCTATTGTCAGTAGGTGTTGAGGGTGCTCAGTTTGAACATTCTTTCTAAAATCACAGTAATATCTTAAGGATTATTTCTTTTTTCTTTCAATTTTAGTAGTATGTATCAATTTTTCTATTCGCATTGTTAACAAGTGTTCATTTATTTTATTGAAAACATTATTTCTTCGGTTTCTTTTATTCTTTCCAACTCATCCCAAATATCGTTAAAAAAACGATGTAATTAGAATAGCCGACAATTTAAATTTTTTTTAATAACTTTTGTTCTGTTTTTGTTTCAACGTTTTGTTTCTTTTCGTTTAAAAGATAAGAATTTTCACTGCATTATATCTGCTCTGTCTTAGCAACCTTGTGTGTGTTCAGTTGCACTAAGTGAAATCATATAAATTTGCTAGACACACGCTCTGAAAATAACGGACGTCCAAACACAACAACGTTAAATTTTCTCTTAAATTATTTCATTTCATGATGTTTTTTAATTGTGGTTATAAATTTACAGGCCTTAAAGTTAATGATGCATGTTTTATTAAAGCAAAAAGCGCAAGTTATGCGCCCGGGCAATATCTATTTATTTTGTTTTGCAAGCTGGTTTTGAAGTTTCCGTGTAAAAAATGCAACTTTGCGTAATGATGAATTTTAACGACGTTAATTTGCATTACGAGCCATTGCCGAAGAAAATAATAGTTTTAATGCAGTAATAGTAGTAGTTCAACGATATTCAAATTATTTACATTGATTATTTATCGAGAGATGAGATTTCGTATTCCATGGATTTCGCTAAAGAAACGATAGGCATTCCCGTTTAAGCACGAAAGCCTCATTTAATAATTCTTCAATATATACGGCGATCGTCCGGCAAAAGCAGTAGTCATCAATGTTGCACGCATGACTACTAGTGCCGGACAAGCCGTCAGACGTTGTTCTTCATTAGGTAAGGCATATATATATACTGTATTGTTGTATATATATATGTATATATATATATACTGTATTGTTAAATATTCTCATTTTCACATAGTGAAATACTAAGCAGATAAATTTCTTCCTCATCATCAAAATTAACGTCTATATATTATACAAACATCACTTACCTTTTCCGTCTGTTCTTTGACACTTTCCGAGCGGTTTATATTGCTGTTGTTTTTTCTTTTATTTGTCGTGGTTGCTGGAAGACTCTTCGAACTGAAAATAAAGAAATTCATACACATCAATATCTCTATGAATGTTTAGTAACGTTTATTCTATTTGATACGAAAAAGCTATTGAAAATTTCGCCTATACGCAATAGATTTAACATTTACAGGTATCTTTTTATTTATAATTTAATTTATATTTTAATTTTATGTGTTAATATACAAGGCGCAGCAAAACTCAAAAGATAAGGAAAATGTTGAAGTTCATACTAATCATGGGCAAAATAAAGGTGCTACAAATCATAGTAAAACGTGTTTTGTTTATATCAACAATAAATAACTTTAAAAAACTATTACTACTAAAATAATAAATTTAATAGTTTTGAAAGTAAGTATTGAATTACTTTCAAGGTCGAATATATACAATTTGATACAATATTCAAATAGTAAACCGTTTTCTGTTAAAAATTAGCAGCCATACAGATTGACAACTCCAGGCATATATGCCAGTTCAAAGTAAAATCTACAAATAATTTAAGTAAATTGGAAAAATTAAAATCACGTAGTTTCATGGGCCTATTACAGTTTCTATCAGAAAGACAAAAATTGCAAATTATAAATATGACCATACTTATACGATTTTGAGCAGAAAAAATAAATAAAGAAGATTTTTTGAAAACTCTGATTTTTCGCTTTCCAACAGAAAGTTTTATATCTAAAATTGACATGGACATGAAAAGTTGACGTATTTTCACCTAAACTGTATTTGGGTAATACCATGAATAAAAGAATAAACATATATTTTACAATAACAGTAATTCATGCCTTAAGGTCTGTCAAGAAACGTACACGATATTGAAATGCAGTACAATATTAATAAGTACAATTGGATTATTAATTTAATTAAGGCTGGACGCCCGCTTCAAACTGAGTTCGATTTGAAATAGGCGTACCACTGCTTTTCGTGCAAATGTAAATAAAAGACAAATGTTTAAGGGTCCGCGTGCTCTGTCTTATGCTGAGGAAAAAGATAGAGAAAAGAACTTGTCACCTAATCTAATCTGCCTGTAATTTATGGCTGCGTTATGGTCTCAGATAATCGCCGGTTGGCCCACATGTTTGGCAGTCGGGAAGCAACCGCCCCTAAATTATACAATCTATATTTTCTCAAACACACAAAAAAAGTGAAGCTGGATATGTAAAATCACCTGCCGGATTCAAATTTTGAGTTGGAAAATAAAATCGAAATCGCAAAAAGGTCGAAAAATCGTTTTTTTGTGTAAATTTTAAAATTTTCATTTTCTTCAATTATTAATACTTATCTCGTGATATCTCAGCAATGCAGATAGCTAGGGATCTGTTTTTTT
This sequence comes from Amphimallon solstitiale, assembly GCA_963170755.1. Classification (NCBI taxonomy): domain Eukaryota; kingdom Metazoa; phylum Arthropoda; class Insecta; order Coleoptera; family Scarabaeidae; genus Amphimallon; species Amphimallon solstitiale. The sequence goes on from OY720675.1 coordinate 8,953,865, forward strand.
TAAGGTTATACCCTAAAGTATTTGGATGATACTAGTGTTTTCGATTTTTCTTTATGGTGTGTAAATTTTATAAAAAAAAAAAAGTTTTAGTAGACCACCAATTTGTGTAAGATATTTTTCAGCTATCGAGTAACTAATCTTATTTTTCAGAATTTACCCATATATGTGTGAAACAAAATAAAGCCAACATTCCAAAATTATTTTTTGTGCAAGAAATAAATTTCTAGATCGTTTCAGAAGCAAATTATTGCGAGTCAAATATAATAATTATACTCCCTGCCCGCAAGCCGTGTGAGTCCTAGCATGCGCTTCTAGCAGGTATAGCGTTAGGGACGGGAAGAGATATTGCTTTTACTTTCTGATACGTAGTATAAGGAAGTATTGTGACGCTGACATTGTATATGTACACTATATTGTAAAGAAAATATCAACGGTTTCGATAAAATAATGTCCGAGTAACGATTACTTTCTTAACATACACCGATCTCAGAAGTATTTTACAAACTGCGTAGAAACTGCCCGAAATGGTAGGCGGAGCTACCTCTCGACACAATGTGCGAGCGTACCACATACTCTATTTGATTTCAGTGAATTTCGCCCAAATTTCAAAATTTTGTTTTCCGTTTCGTGACCTTATTTTTAAAAATTAAGAAAAGATAAAATTTATGTATTGCTGTTGAGTGTTACATAATTTTAAATAAAGGCTTGTTTTTTGAAATTTCTTACATTTTTATTTTTATTTAGGGCCCTTTGGACAATTTCGAAGAAATTACGATTTATCCATTGAAAGGCATTTTTCTTAAATTAGCGTGTAAATTCAGTAAGGTTTTCATGAAAAATACGATTAGGAAATGGGAAAAACGATTTCGAGGCCGGGCGAATAGCCTTAAGAGAGACGTTTCCCCATCGAAAACTATGGGTCGATATGGCTTGGCGTTTTGCGTTTTTTAAAGCTATTTTATAATTTTAGAATCTCAAATTTGGTTTAACAATGCAGAAAGCATACATTTCTAATGTCAAGTTCTGTTTTTGTATTAATTTATTTTCTTAAAAAAGTTACGTGTTTTTGAAATAACCCTAAAAATGCACGACTTGAATTAATACCTACTAAGGCTGGTACATAAAAGAAAAATACGAACTCCAAGCGCTAGCTACACATTTTATGAACGATATAGAAAAAAAATCAACTTTATATAATTATATTTGAAGATACAATTTTATTGGATCCTCACCGGGCCAAGCAAAGACGCAATTCTATCGGAATCAGTCGGCTATCGCAGACTTCATTCCCTGCTGCTGTCAGGGAATGAAGTCAAAATTACAGTGACGACGTATGACTATTATAAAATTAATACACCGAAAGATTGCAGTGAATCATTAATAAAAAATGAGGTGTGGCCACCACACGACTTTCTTATACGTATGAAAGTGTTACTTCCGGTCCGAATTTTGAAATTTCATTTATATAAAAAATATTCCAAATCCAACTTTACATACTTTTGTACTCTTTATAAATATATATAGAATGCATAATTTACGAGCACTTCATTTGTAAAGAAACATTAACCAAGCACTAAAGATTTTACAGGTCAGGTCTCGGCTATTGTCTTCTACAGGCAAAATACCCTCATCGTTTACATACATTAATTTGTGATAATTCATTCTCTATGGATTTGCATATTTATAAAATGAAAACAAACAAATTAAACAATACAAAAAAGCGGACAATACACTAGAAGTATGTTTAAAAATAACATAGTTAATCATCAGATGATACTGTAATATATTTATATCTATTATGGTATTGCATTACCTTAATTTTCCATTACAAACACACATACACACACACACACACACATACATACACGGTGCAATATAGATAATTTTCGATGTCAGATAGCAGGTCAAATAAAATTTCGTATCTGATTTCCTTGAGGAACATTTTTCACTAATGACACTGTACGTCATTTATTGACAGAACGCGATAAAGGCGGTGTAATCTCAAGACCAGAATCCATCCATTCTTTTGCGGGGGCCCAGTAATAAACAAACGCCGGCAGACGCTACAACGCAAAAACGAAAGAGTACGAAGCAGTCTTGGTGACCTATAATCGACATTCTAAACGGATAATCAATATGTTGTCTTTTAGAATGAAAGGAAAAATAAAAGAAATAAAGAAACACCTTATCAGAATTCTGATTATGTCAGTTGCTCATTTCTAAATATAAACATACAGAGGACTTTTAATTTAACATTAATTTTGCCAGTATTCCCATACTTAAAAGTGAAATGCTATCGCATGGTACAGTATGCAGCTATACATAATTGCTTAAAGTGCAGGTAAGTTCATAAAATTAATTTCTAATATTTCTAACCTATCTTTGCGTGAGAGTTTCCTAAAGTCAGTGGAGTTTCGTCTGCTGTTGAAGAAGTCACCTATCAATTCCATCCTTTTTCTTCAAGCGGACGTACATGTAATGTTTACACTTTTATCTCATCCAGAAAAAGATGAGGTCAGGGGCAAAAAAAACACCTCCATAGATTCGTCTACATCACTCTCACACACGTTCACGAAAACTAATTTATCGGCAAAAGTAATAGTGGCCCCTTATCTATAATGGTCGTTCTCTGATAAGGATGATGAACAGCCGATATAGTTAGTAGTCTTTCTATATTTTAAGGAACGTTTGAGTGTGTGCGGTCTCAGATATATAAAATAAATATAATAAGTTGCTATCTAATCAATGAGCTCTAATTTTTATTACCTGTAATTAGTATGTTTTCGTTTCATAATACAAATGTATGTGTGCTTTAGGACATTGATAATTGAACGGAGTAAAATATACTTCCAGTAAACTGATTGCCATAATATAAACCTTAATTATTTGTTTGCGTTGGGAATGTATTAAATAAATATTCTTTCTTTAAATTACTTGTTGGAACTTTAAATATTGATATTATAAATTAAAACTGTTTTAAATAGAAACGAAAATAAACGAAGTTTTAAAAATTTTTTCTTCAGTTTTCTGCAGGTGATGTAATTATTGTCATAATATACAGGGTAGTTCATTTCAAAACTTCCCACAATCAATTTCAGGAAATCTAAAAATCTATGAAAAATCCCTGAAACACATAAGAAGTATTATCGTGCGGAACATTTTTTGATGTAAAAATTGACTTACCCACTTTAACCCCCTGCCCTCTGGAGCTACCTCTCTTAAAAATCATAAAATCATTTTCAAGGTCTTTTGAAACAGTGCAGCCATGTGCAGTAAAAAGAAACGAGTACGGAAGCAGTCCTGTGACATTTTCGATAGATTGTAACGGATTTCATAAAAATATGGAGTGGTCAGTCTCTATTGCACTACTAACTATAGAGAAATAGCATCCACACTCCGTATTTTTATGAAATCCGTTGCATTCTATCGAAAATATCACAAAACTGCTTCAGTACTCGTTTACTTTTTACTGCACATGGCTGTACATTTTGGCATATCCTTTTGTTTTTAAATTGAATCGGTTTGTTTTGAAGATTTTTAGAAAAATCTTTTATTTTGTTTAGGTTTGAATTTCTAGCTAGTCCAACTATTTTAGCAGCATCGAACCAAACTCCAATATTAAAAACTTTTACAAATTTCTCAAAAACAGAAAATAAATAATTTTATTGACAAATTTACTCAGACAGGATCTGTTGCAAATGTAAAACATAATTAGACGAGACTTTTAAGGGCTCACATATACCTGGGTAAATCGGGAAAATCGATTTTTCAAAAAGGTGCTCATTCGAAAGTACTATCCTTCCAGTGTCCATCCTGAAAATTTCATAGGGAAATTCGCAATTATGACGAAGTTATAGCGTTTTGTAACTGACCGGGTAAGCAACGAATAACGGTCGGGGCGCAGGTAGACGCGAAACAGTATTTTCAAAATCGGTACCAGAAATATCTCCGCAACTACTGGACCGATCGAGATCAAGTTTTGCACAGTTATGCTTCACACAATAATCTAGTACTTATCGAGCCGTTTTTTCGATATTTGGCTTAGTTTTTTTTTTTTTTGTCATAATTACTCAACAATTTTAAGGCGAAAAACCGCCAATTTTATTCAAATGACTGCCATGATCCGAAAAAATTGAATTCGCAAATTCCGACTTGATAAGTACTAATCAAAACGAAAATGAAAAGTGTGAACACATGGATGTTAAAACTAACATCAAGCAGTAAATAATTACTGTGACTTACATATATATCTATACGTAAAACGTATATGCATATATGCATGTGTTTGAGATACACACATACATTAAGTGCTATTGTCGACAATCGAACGCACAGACACCGGTGTTTCGACCTATGAGGTCTCATCAGTGTGAGTTGTTCTGTGTCATCTTTTGGGTGTTAGATGTCGCTGTGATACTCTCACTGCATTTAACACGCTAAAATGACATAAGCAGCGATTTAAGTCTTGAAGCTATTGTCGAGAATCTCCACGCACACTGATGAGACCTCATAGGTCGAAACACCGGTGTCTGTGCGTTCGATTGTCGACAATAGCACTTAATGTATGTGTGTATCTCAAACACATGCATATATGCATATACGTTTTACGTATAGATATATATGTAAGTCACAGTAATGATAAGTACTAGTTCTGTCTACTTTAAGAAAATAATTTTTGTTTTTTTTTCAAATAAGAAATGGCAGAGGCACGTCTGGAACCGCGAACGCTGTCGACACAAACCCAACTCAGGAAAACGACTGTAATTTTTTTACCGTTCGAAATTTTCGAACCCGATTTTCACACAATTTATAATAAATGTCATAGTTCAAAATGTATACAGGGTGTCATTTTGAAAACGTACCACCCTCTATATTTCGACCCCTATAGAAATTCCAAAAATATGCAAAAACACGTCAAACTTATTTTTAAGGGGGACATTTTGTAGGCTGGTTTTCAATTAAATTACATCAACCCTCTAGCGGGGGTGGACATAACCTCTAAAAATTTAAATGGAAATGGGGGTTGAGTGATATCTCATTTTAAAGGTCGTTTAACCCGCTTTTCAAAAATGCTAATTTCTTGTCCTTTATTTTTAATACTTTTGAAGAAATCAAGTCAAACCATGAACATACAAGTATCAAGTGTTTTGCAATAAAACATTAAAAAACTAATAAAAAGTAACTTATTTTATAAAATTTTCGAAATAGTTGTCCATTATTTTCCAAACAGTGATAAAGTCTACTCTCAAACTCCTCTCTAACATTTCGAAACACTTCTGCCTGAAGTTCTCTACATGTAGCTGTTATTCTTCTCTTTAAATCTTGCAAATCTCGAGGCGGTGTTTTATAAACAATCGATTTTAGATGCCCCCATAGGAAGAAATCTAAAGGCGATCAGTCGGGTGATCGTGGTGGCCATTCTATTGCTCCTCTTCGACCAATCCATCTGCCAGGAAATCTATCATTTAGCCACTGTCTAACTGGAAGATAGTAGTGTGGTGGAGCTCCATCTTGTTGGAAGTGTAGAAGATCTTCTTGCAAAACCATGTTACCAGCCGCGTCAATTTGATTTTCCAAAGTAGTTGTTATTAAGGGGTCTATTATTTCTGCAAGCAAATTTAAGTAGAGCTCACCAGTTAGATTTCCTTCAATGAAGGCGGGTCCAATAATAGTATTCCCAAGGATACCAGCCCAAACGTTAACTTTTTCTGGATACTGTGTGTGACCTTCCCTAAAAAGTCGCGGATTTTCATCGCTCCAGTAGCGACAATTTTGCTTGTTAATATGCCCATTAAGAAAAAAAGTACACTCATCAGTAAAGCAAATATTGTGCAAGATATTTTGGTTTTCATTTATAAAATCCGTCATTGTTTCACAAAATTCAATCCTTCTGTCGAAATCGTCGTCAAAAAGCTGTTGTAGAATTTGCATTTTATAGGGGTGAAACTTATTTAACTTTAGTGCTTTCCTTACTGTTTCGTGAGACATTCCTACTTGGCGTGCCACAATGCGAAGTGATGTGGAGGGATTTGCAGTAAAGGTGCCTAATACTTCTATTTGTGCTGCTTCATCCAAGACACGGCTAATATTTCTTTTTTTGTTAGCAACGGAACCAGTTTCACTAAACTTAGCGACTAATTGTAGAACATACTTATGATTTAAATTACTATTCGGATACCTTTCATTAAACATTCTTGACGTTCTTCTTGCGCATCTTCCACATTCCCCATAAATAAGAATAATTTCAATTCTTTGTTGAAGAGTAAACAGCATTTTTAAAAATAATGTAATAAAATCGCAACTTTTACCTCGCAAAACTAATTTTACAATAAAGTAATTTTGGCTAAAATAAATGGAGTGACAAGTAAAGAAAAATTTGACAAGAATGTCAAGAATGCTTAAACCAGGGCTTTTTTTTCTACGTTAAACTACCTGTACGACTATCACAAGTACTAGTTCAGGTAAATCACATTCTTTCCAATAATAATGTTTAACTGAATAGTATGCGTCTTTAGTTGGATATTAGAAGTAAAAATAGTTTAAAAATTTACCGTTATGTAATACCTCAATTTCATTTATTTTAATTCATTAAAGCAATATCACAAAGTGTTTTTGATATCTAAACTTCTTTACAGTGTTCACCAAATATCTCGTGAACTGCTAAAAAGAAAAGGCAAGAATTTAGCATTTAAAATTTTATAAAATAAGTTACTTTTTATTAGTTTTTTAATGTTTTATTACAAAACACTTGATACTTGTATGTTCATGGTTTGACTTGATTTCTTCAAAAGTATTAAAAATAAAGGACAAGAAATTAGCATTTTTGAAAAGCGGGTTAAACGACCTTTAAAATGAGGTTATCACTCAACCCCCATTTCCATTTAAATTTTTAGAGGTTATGTCCACCCCCGCTAGAGGGTCGATGTAATTTAATTGAAAACCAGCCTACAAAATGTCCCCCTTAAAAATAAGTTTCACGTGTTTTTGCATATTTTTGGAATTTCTATAGGGGCCGAAATATAGAGGGTGGTACGTTTTCAAAATGACACCCTGTATTATGTTTTTTTTAAAAAAAATGCAGTTTTATACACGAAAAAAAATCTTAAACGACCCTGCTCTTAGGTGCTCAGGTATATGTGAGCCCTTAAATGAAGACGCTCAACTGGAAGTGTTGGGTAATTGCGGCATAAGTCCTAATACCTTTCTGCGGCAAATGGAATTTCTTTGGGTTCGGTTCATAAAATTACAAAACTTCATAAATTCCATCTTTATAAACGGAAAATATGTCAAGAGCTAACTGAGGACGATTTTGACATAAGAGTAGAGTTTTTTGAACAAATAACCACTATGATTAATAATAACGATGCATTTGTAAAAAATATCTGCTTTAGTGATAAATGTACTTTTTATTTACATGGATTTGTAAATAAACATAACTCCAGATATTGGAGTAACGAAAACCCTCATTTTTCTATAGAAGGACACATCCAGTATCCTGAAAAAATTAATGTATGGGCATCTTAGGAGACCAAGTGATTGGTCCTTAATTTTTCAATGGAAATCTAGGTGACGAAGCATATTTGGATATGTTGGAAAATACTATCTATCCGCTAATTATTGATGCTCTAGAAAATCAACTGGATAGAGATGGAAATACCCTACTTGATGAAGACGAATTACATTTTCAACAAGATGGAGCTCCTCCCCACGGCGGTTGTTAGACAATGTATTTCCAAATAATTGGATAGTATGAAAAGGACCTATAGAATGACCATCCAGATTTGACACCACTAGACTCTTTTCTATGGGGTTATTTAAAGTCTGTTGTATTTACCCCTTCACTCCAAAATGTAGAAGAACTTCTTCAGAGGATTAATGCAACCTGCCGTGGAATTCAAAGAGATGTTTTTGAAAATGTACGCCGCAGTTTTGAACAACGGCTATACCATTGCTGCGATTAACGGACATTTTGAACAATTATGGATTGAATTTTTCTGCAAAAAAAATATTTGGATTCTTAAATAGCTTTGAAAACGTCAAACATTTTAAGCAGTTAAAGTGTGTTTGCGTAATAGATATTTACAGTCATTTTCTTTTGCTTTTCCGCTTTTGTCGATTACGTTTCACTATTTGTCAAATGACTTTCCGTGTTTTTGAAAGTCAGCTAAGTTTGTCAAATAAAATTCCCTTTTTGTCAGATTACTTTCCCATTATATCAATTGCTTATATGGTTTATATGTAGGTATGTATACCTCTACCATTTTATAAAAGAAATATGGCAAATTTACACACTAAAGTGTGAAATTTAAATTTATTTTGTATTTAGATACAAATACAGTCTAACATCTGTGTACCTAATATACACATAACTAATTCAAAATGTAATTTCTCTTTAAACAGTTCTGCAAATATTTTTCCATGTGTTGAATATAATTCAAACAATTTTGTGAACTTATACGCTCAGATGCATTGTGTATTGCCTCATATAATTCTCTTTCACTCGTTGACTGTATTCTTTTTATTATCTGCTTCCACTGGTTGAATAGTTCTTCTATTGGATTTAGAAAAGAGCTATAAAGCAGGAAGAAACACTGGAAAATGACCATGACTTCTAATGAGGGCCAAAACTTCCTCACTTCTATGGAATCTTACATTGTCCATAATAATATGAGGCCCTTCTGCACTGTAATTATGTAAATGTTGAATTACCATTGAGAGAAGTTCAGAAAAGTGTAGTACATTAAAGGGCACATCTTGAATTTGAAGCAAATACAAGGAATTTACGTCCATTGCAGCGACACTAGAATAATTGCTTAACTGTGCTTTTATTTTTGATGCTCTGGTATTTTTCACAGATCTTCCGTATGAAACGCGAGAATTTATTTGTATTCCGTATTCGTCAATAAAGAAGATTTTTTCTCTTTTCAACATCATTCTGTATTTAAAGAATTAATGATTAATTCGCCTACTTCATTGCTTATCTTATTATTATTCCTTCTCTGACGATTATTGTTATTATTTTCCATTGTAATAATGGAAATATTCGTGCATGTGAAACTGAATTGACAAATAAGGAAAACCATTTGACAGAAACGGAATTTATTTGATAAAGGAAGCCTACTATACACGGTGGCCAGAAAAATGCGGACAAACGCCAGGTAGAACGATTCTTTGTTCAATTCTGAGGCGATAATCTTAATCCAAAAAAGTTATACGGTCCTTCCTTACGGCATACGAGACCATCAAACATTAAGTTGTACGGCTAAAATTTAGCAAAATTCGTCAAATTTATCTATGTAAAATCATTGTGGTGAAATTTAGAAATGGAATTATCTCAAATGCATTGATGTAACTAATCGATTAATACCAATGGTTTACAAAAAAAAAAAAAAAAAAAAGCACTGTACTACTTTTTTCAATTAAGATTGTCAACTCAGAATTAAACAAAGATTTGGCCTGCGTGGCGTTTGTCCGCATTTTTCTGGCCACCGTGTATAAAATAATTGGAAAGTCATTTGGCAAATAGTGAAACGGAATTGACAAAAGCGGAAAAGCAAAAGAAAATGACTGTAAGCCTAAAACAGATTTCCAGATCTCCAGAAATTTAGGGTGGGAAGTTTTGAAGTGAACACCTGTATATAAAATATCAGTTATTAGTTTTCGATAATAAAATATAAACTATCACATTATTTTCACTACCAATAATAGTTTGAAAGATGAAACTCAATCTATAATGACAGTGACAGTACTAAGATATAGTATACTGATTGATTAGAAATGTCAAATGATAAATGAAATGTTAAAGGCATAAATTTAAGAAGTGATTGAAAGAACTATTAAATTTGTTTGAAATTACATTTTCAAGCAGTATTCAAGAGGAGCTGAATATACTTGGAGTATACGTGGTGTGATACAAGATCTACCGGACGTTTTAGGGATGAGAGATTACCAATGATTGATAATCTTGTTTAATTCTTCGATAAGCATACTTACATTGCTAAATATTCTTGAATATATTAAAGGGAGATTTAGTAATTCTGGAGGTATCTATAGACTCCTCAAAAAATACTTTTTACTTTTACTTCAATACATACTTTTAAAAGAAGTGCAGCGAAAATGGGGATGGAAATAAATGACAAGAAGACAAAATAAACACGGACTAAGAAAGGAAATATTAAGGATAAAAAGTTCAACATGACAACAGCAAGTGGGAAAATCTACAAGCTTTGAAGAGATGAAGTCATTTACATATTTGAGAACAAAATTGAACAGGAAGCCATGTATAAAAAAAAGAGATCCAGAGAAGATTACTGAAAGGAAACAAATGTATATACCAACTTAAGAATGTACTTAACAGTAAGTTCCTATCCAGAGGAGCAAAGCTGAGAGGGCATCAGTCAATATTGAGGCCTTATAGTATTGTTTGGAAGAGAAACTTCGGCAATGGATAAGGGCGAACCAAAAATACTGGTAGTATGGGAAAGAAAGTGATTATGAAAGATATATAAAGACAGAAAAGTGAATCATGGATGGGAAAGAAAAACCAACAAGGAATTGCAGAAATTGTACAACCAACCAGATTTCATAGGAATAACTAATGGATATAGATTGAGATGGTTAGGACACATAGAACGTTTGAGCAACGAGAGAGTACCAAAAAGACTGATGGAAGGTGACATAGGAGGAAAGAGGAAACGAGGCAGACCCAAAGCAAGATGGGTGGGCGGCAAAGTGCTGAAGGATGTGAAGTCTTTGAAAATAAATATCTGGAGAGAGAAAACAAGAGACAGAAGAGAGTGGAAAAAGATAACATACCAAGCCAAGAGCCTTTATATTAAATATATATCATTTTACTAATTTTAAAATTATTGAATGAGTAAGGTAATTTAAATTTTCTTACATATTATCATTTTATTTATAGAAAAGATCATAATAACACTAACAATCATACCTGTCTAATCTAACGTCATAAAACTAAACCAAAAACAAAACCGTCAATTGAAAAAAAATATTACTTGCAAAAAGCAAACAGAGAAATTCTGGGCATATCTGTGTTAACTATGTTTAATTCCGAAATTTGTATTTGATAAAAAATATTAGAACTTTCAAAGTTAATTGCGCATTCGTGTGATCAGTTTTTTTACTAGCATTGCAAATGTTAATTGGATATTTATGTGATGAATATATTTATCTTCATTTTTAAATAAATAAAATATATGCTTAATGTCAAAAATATCAACCTTTCGTTTTTGATTTACAACAGCACAAACTTACTTAAAAAGAATGTTTATTACTAGAAAAACGCCTAAATTTCTAAATATAGCTGTTTAGAAGTGACATTTCACATATTACATTTAATTAATTCTTAATTATTATCATACGTACTTACTGAAAAGCAATAATTGTTTTTCTTAGTTATCACGTAATAAATATATGGGTTTCTAAAGGTGACTTTGTATAGATGCTTACATAATAACTTACCTGTCTAGTTATTATGTAAGCATTTCACTATTGACATGGTAAACATTGAATAAGAGGATACTTTGAACTTAACATTTTATAAGACAATAACAAGAAGTTAAATAGTGAAACGCAAATGTTAGGTAGTGTAAACACCATTGTTGACACGAAAAACATAGAAGGAAACGTAGACATTTTTTTAAAAATAAAAGCAAGAATAAAGAAAACTCTTTTTCTTTACTTAGTCTCTTTGAGAAGCATAGAATAACAGCAACGTTTCGTCAATCATAACGATCAGCTTGTTAATAAAGCAGTTTATAAAAATCATAACAGTTTTTAACCGTTAAGACGAAACACCGGTCTCTGAGACCTTTAGTGCCACATTAGATTAAGCAGTGGCAATCCTGTTAGACCTGCGCCTTTCTCCTCCTGAATATGCTTCTACAAACTACAGTTATATAGTGCGCGTTGTAGAATTTACTATACAAACAATTTAAAACTTGAAAGTCATAACTCGAATTACCGAAACACTGATTCTGTAGAAATTGAGGCTTTTATACGTTTGCAAAAGCTCACTGCAATTTTTAAATCTGGCAAAGAAAATATGAAGTCACTCTTCGTAAAGGATTTGACAGGAAGACCTATCTTTAGAGCATCCATGTCCGTTAAGAGTTATGAAGTCCGAGGAACTTGCCTCAGGTTTGATGATTCCACAACCCGCGATGAAAGAAAGAACACCCACCAATCTCCGAAAAATACTCAATTCGTTCATACAAAATTCGCAAGAGGCCTACTGCCTTGATGATAATGTCACAGTGGGTGAAATACTTCTGCCTTTTAGAGGAAAATGTGGGTTTCGTATTTATATGTCAAAGACACCAGCGAAATATGGCATAAAAATTCAATACTTGGCTGACTCGGCTACTTCTTCCAATTATAATGCCTACATTTCCACAGGTAAGGGCTGGAATTGAATTTCTCGAAGAAGCACGCAAAATGTCAAAACCCGCCTAATCACTTGTAAGCTTGTGCAAACCCCCTGAAGTATCTAACGGGAATGTTACGGTCCATAACTGGTTTAGTTCGTTGGAATTAGCAGAACTTAGAAAAAGACCTTCTGTGACATACATAGGTACTTTGAAATAGTGTTGAACAAGATAGGGGAATACGACTACTTTTCAATGCTACTAGACAGCTTCGTGTTTTGTCGGCTTTCGAGCAACATTTTGTTGTCTACCGGTTTCCCCGAGAATCAACAAAACGCGAGTTTGTCTAGTCTCATTGAAAAAGCACTCGTATTCTCCTTGCCCAACACTGCTTTGAAACAAAACAAGACCACATTATACCACTAGAGTTTGTATGTACAGTAAAGGTTCGCTAATCCGGACCTCCATTAATGCGGACTGCCCTGTAATCCGGACAAAATTAAAAATTGTAAGTTTAACATTATGTACCTTGTAATCCGGATCGGTCATAGATCCACTACTCCGGATCGCGCGTCGTGTGTTTTCGTTAAGTACAATGAAGTCCCGGTTACATACGACACATAAACAGGGCAATCCCCGAATCAGTTTGAATCAACATGGCCGCGAAAAGAGCGCACAAAACGTTGACCATCGGCGAAAAACAAGAAATATTACAAAAGCTGAATAGTGGTGTTAGTGGAAAAGTGTTAGCAGAAAAATATGGTGTCGGAACATCCACAATTTCTGACATTAAAAAGAATAAGGAAAAAATTACTAGGTATGGACTTTTATTCCTTAACTGCTAATTCATTCATTATTGTATTTTTGTATTTACACAGTTATATCGCAAGCTGTGTCTCATTACCAACACGTAGAAAAATTATCCGAAAACCAGAATATCCAGAAATGGAAAATGAATTATACAAATGGTTTCTGTTGCAGCGAGAAAGACATGCAACCATCTCAGCAAATATTTTATGCGAAAAAGCCGTCCAAATTTATTCTAAATATTATAATGACAATAAATTTATTGCTAGCAAAGGATGGATACATAAATTTAAAAAGAGGCATGGCATTCGGCATCTTAAAGTGGTTGGAGAGAAACTATCGAGCGATTCGTCTGCGGTAGAACCTTTTTTACGAAAATTTACTGAAAAAATGAATGAGTTGAACCTACTCCCAAACCAAATATACAATGCAGATAAATCTGCATTGTTTTGGAAATTGCTGCCCGATCGAACATTGGTTCACGCCGAAGAAAAAACTGCTCCAGGACGAAAAACTTCAAAAGAAAGGTTGAATTTTCTTGCCTGCTCAAACGGTGATGGTACTCACAAAGTCAAAATGATGGTCATTGGAAAAGCAAAAAATCCCAGAGCATTTAAGAATTGCGGGGGCCTCCCCGTTGAGTACTACTCAACAAAAAATGCTTGGATGACATCTGGACTTTTTGTGAAATGGTTTCATGAGTCTTTCGTTTTGCAAGTGAGAAAATTTCAGGCACACAATAATCTTAATGGAAAAGCTATTTTATTAATTGACAATGCTCCTAGCCACGCATCAGAAACCCAGCTTACAAGTGATGATGACCAAATTGTCACTATGTTCCTACCACCCAATTGCACCCCACTTATTCAGCCCATGAACCAAAATGCGATACGTTTAACCAAACTGTATTATCGAAAGAGCCTTTTGGTCCATGTTCTGTCTTTGAAAGCAAGTGATATTACAAAGACTCTTAAGAGCATTACTTTAAAGGATGCCGTATTTTTGCTTGCTGATGCTTGGGAGAAGCTTTCGCCAGATGTTAAAAAAAAATTTTGGAGGAAAATACTTTGTTATTCAGCTAATAAGATCACAACAAATTCAGAAAATGAATGGGATTCAGATGAGGAAATTCCGCTGCTTACTCTTAAAGAGAGATGGAATTTCGAACGTCAAGAATTTGTCGAACTCGGAAATATGTTACAGCGAATTAACGATGACAATTATCTACCTGAAGAAACTGAAATTGATGAATGGATCGTTGGAGATGAAGAGCGTTTGCCATTAGATAGCGATGATAGCTTCTCTTCCGATGAAGAAGCTTCCAAAGATAAGCTGAGAATTAAGCATGAAGAGGCTATTAAGAGTTTCAGCACCTGCATTCAATGGGCTGAGGAAAATAAAGTTGAATTAAACAGTTTAACTAACCTCAGAATGCTGCGACAGCGCGCGATGGAGGCTAAACAAGGCTGTATTCGTCAAACCAAAATTTCTGATCTTTTTCAGTAATATATGTAGTTAACTTTTTACGTATATTTGTATGTTATGTACTCAGATATTTTCTATAAAAGACGTGTCACCATTTATTTTGCTTTTTACTCTAGTTTTAATATTACCTCCACTAATCCGGACGTTCTCATAGTCCGAATCGAGCCAGTTTTAATTGATCCGGATTAGCGAACCTTTACTGTACTTAACTTTGTGAAGCTAAACTTTTCGGTTTGAGACTATATTATTTAATGTCTAAACATTTAAAGTTAACTGTTATATTCATGTTTTGTAGAATACATTACTGTTTAAGTAATAATAATACACTGTGTTTTCAAATAAATATTCTAATAAAAGAATATGAGGACAGTTGAGCTTGCGTTTGAAAACGTTGAAATGAACTGCACTGATCCCCATAATTTGCACGGCCTAGTTTCCTGGACAAATAGAAATATGTATTCACAATAAAAACTAATATCGTTTAAATTGGTTGATTTCATACAGTAAAAACTACAATGAAAATTACGGTCATTTTGTTTTTCCAGTTTCAATATTACTTTTATTTTGAATGAGTAGCTTCGTTTTTTCTTTAAATTTTTATCCGCATCATACATACTTTCAAAAGTACAGTTTGTTTTTATATAATCTCAGATTAGCAAGTCGGAATTTCTCAATTTATAATCATCAAATAGATTGTAATGTTTTATTTTGTACTAAAATGTATTATCTATTCGTGTGCTATGTATAATGTTTGTAAAGTTTATCTGTGTGGTGAGTAATTTTTATTTTTAGTAATGTAATACGATATTTAAAATAAAAAAATGAGGTGTGGCCATCACACTACTTTCTTATACGTATGAGCCTTTCAAATTATAGTTTTAAATTTTTTTTATATAAAAATTATTTAAAATCCTATTATAGGTACTTCTATTCTCTTAATAAATCCCTATAGAATGCATACTTTGCGAGAGAGAGAGAGATTTCAAAAATCACTTTTGGTATCAGGGGACTTCAAAACGTCGACATCTGCAAAAATCTCGAGGGCGAAAATTTTCGTCATCGCAATACTTCCTTATACTACGTATAAGAAAGTAAAAGAATGATTTAATAAAGTAAATATCTATAATTAAACGTGCACCGTTTTAACCAAAACAACATCCTACGTAATTACGTCTTGCAGAAGTTTTTGTCGGTTGTGAATTACGGCAACAACAAAAACAAGACAAAATGCAAAACACACAATATACATAATTGGACAAATAATCATCTTACAACCACTGACGAAGCCGGCAACAAAAAAGATCGTCAACTGTTAATTACTCATTAAACAGTAATTGCACTGCATGAGAGATGAACTGAACAGTAAGAAGATTTCTAGAAAAGCAATTAGTGCGTCAATTTCGTTCTTTAATGTTTAATTTTCGAACTTAAAACTGTAGGTATAGTCGTTGCCATGATATTTTAAAATGACATCAATCAACGGCAAGGGAACGTGACACGGTAAGGGCTATTGCAACTCTTCTTGTTTTTTTTGATGTGAGAAAAATGCTTAATACAGGTTACTACATCCCAGAGTAGTTTTAGCTGGTCAATATATGTAATAAAGTCTCCGGTTTTCCCAAATACCTTCCAGGTTGTTAACGATATCAATGATTTTTGTCCTGTGACCGTGCGATCCAGGGAATGTCAAATATCAAATGTAGTAAATGCCTTTGCTGATGGCTACTGTGTGGTTACTGTAACTTACTGTTACTGTATTAAATTGTTTTTTTCCTTTCTCTTTCATCTAACATATCAAGTTGTTTTTTTTTCTTACTACTCCTTATATTGTTATGTATTACGCATTGTGGTGTTGAGTTAGTGAACTATTTTCTTCTTTTTGTCATGTAATTAGATGGATGTTTGTTGGGCAATGAAGATATAGTCTACAATTATATTATAAATATTATTAATAGTATTGGTTCTATTCTTGAGTTGAAGCTAAAAGCGTGTAAAAGGATTGATATTCTTAGTAATATTTTGATTTGCGAAATTTTTCGAGAAAGTAATTAAATGTCAGCTGCTGAAGCATGTAAACGACTTTGATATTTTTTCACCGCAGTATCAATCTGGTATTTGGCCTACATGTCATAGCTGTGAGCTATTTACACTCTCTAAGTAACAGTTTTTTATCTATTCTGGCTATTTTACATTTTGTTAGACTGGCTAAAATTCTACGGTATTGATGCCAAAGAATTTTGTATCAGGTATATCACAGATTCGCGCAATTAAAAGCAAAGTGCGCTCATGCGGGAAAATAATCTTCCCGCACTTGGTTCGTAATAACTATTTCGTTTGACCATGTAATTCTAGTATTTTACGAGATAGGTGTCATAAATTCTCGGCCTGATATGCAAAAAAGAAACTTGGAACAATATAAGAATTTTTATTTTTCAATGTAATCTCCTTAACTTCTATACATTTATTACAACGATTAATTAATAATTTGATACCCTTGTAGAAATAATCTGAAGTTTTTACGTCAAAATGTTCTATAACAGCTGCTTGCAACTCACTACGTCCCCTTAGGTCTTTTTTTAAATTAGAAAACAAAAAAAATTAACGGAGCTATATTCGGACTATACGGTGGATGTTCCAATTCTTGAAAGCTGCATTCGCGGATGGCAGCATGTGAAATGGCGGCAGTATGGACGGGAATATTGTCGATTTTCCACGACGTTTTGCACGAATACTGTCCCTTAATTTATGCAATAAAGACGCATAATATGTGCCGTTCACACTTGTATTGCGCTCTTTAAAGTTAATTAGCAAAATGCCCTCACAATCCCAGAATATTGTGGCCATCACCTTTTTCGTTGATTGAACGACTTTCGCCTTTCTGAGACGAGGTTCATCAGGTCGCCGCCATTTCATGGACTCCCTTTTCGATAGAGGATCGTAAAACAGAACAATTGTTTCATCCCCTGTGACAATGGACTCCATAACCGATTTTGGGCAGTCTCCACACATGTTTAAAAACGACTGCGCACATTCGACTCGACGTTCACGTTCGAGAGCAGAAACCCATCTAGCACTAATTTTATTCATACCCAAACGGTCATGGAGAATTCGGCGAATGTTTGTTATCACTGCCAATTCCTTCACTTTCAAACGGCGATCTTCTAGTACTAAATGTTCAATACAGTAGACGCTCGCTTATGTGAATACCCGGTAATGGAAACATCGCGGTCATGTGAACAGAAAATTCTTACTATAGGATGAAATGGAACACCCGGTAATGTGAAAAGCATGTACAACGTACAATTCGATAATGTAAACAGTTTAGGGTATCGGTTATTTCCCAATTTATCTGCGCGTTTGAATCGGTCGAAAGAACGTTTACGTAAACGTTTTTGCCGCTGGCACCGGTTGTTCTCCAGTAGGTAGGGGATTCCCGTAAACACTAGTTCTCTTATCTCTTGTAAAATAAAGTACAGTGCAGTTAGAATCACGCCACGATTGACATGGCATCCACGTCCAATAAAAGAACATTTTTAAAATTAAGTGACAAAGTGAAAATCATCGACGAAATTAAAAAAGGTACGGGAGGAACACAATTGGCGAAAAAATATGGAGTAGTATCTAAGGGCACAATCTGTAAAATTAAGAAACTCAAGTCACAAATTTTACAACGTGTGTCTGATACAGGCCCGGGAAATAGAAAAACTTTAAAAAATGCTCAAGCACCTAGAATGGAAAATCATCTGTATAAATGGTTTTTAAAACAAAGGGATAACCATGTTCCAATTAGCGGTGAATTAATTAAAGAGAGGGCTAAATTATTAAATGAAAAACTAAAAGAGACCGAAAATTTTGTAGCTGGTGATGGCTGGCTAACAAGATTTAAAAGGAGGTATGGAATTCGACTGCTGTCGATATCCGGTGAAAAATTATCGGCACCATCACAACTAGTGCAACCGTTTAAGGAAAAGTTAATGAACAAAATCAAAGAGCTACATTTAAATCAGGAGCAAATATACAACGCCGACGAGACGAGCCTTTATTGGAAATTATTACCTGCAAAAACTTATGTTGCATCACATGAAAAATCTGCTCCGGGTAGGAAGCCGGAAAAACAACGCATAACTTTTCTAGCATGCACTAATGCTAGGGATACACACAAAATAAGGCCACTGGTAATAGGGAAAGCAAAAAATCCACGTTCATTTAAAAATTTTCAGAACCCCGTTGATTATAATTGTTCAAAATCCGCTTGGATGACCCAAGGCATATTTCTGGAATGGTTCCATAAGCACTTTGTCCCTCAGGTATGGCAATAAAACTGTAATAAGTAATAACTAATGTAATTTAATGATACATATCCAATTTGTAGGTGAAAGATTTCTTGAAAAAGCAAAATCTTCCAATAAAGGCGGTGTTAATCTTGGATAACGCACCAAGTCATCCTCCAGAGGAACAATTAAGAAGCAATGAAGGTTCAATTTTTGTTATGTTCATGCCGCCCAACATAACTCCACTGATCCAACCGATGGATCAAAATGTAATAAAAATTACTAAACTGTATTATCGAAAATTTCTACTGTCGTCTGTGTTATCAAAAAATCCTAAAGACATTTCTGAATCCTAAAAAGCAAGTAACTTTACGTGAAGCGATTTCAAATTTACATATGGCGTGGGATGCTCTTAACCAGCAAACAATCAAAAATTGTTGGAAAAATTTGTTCTTCTCTAGTGACGACTCTGACGATGAAGACAATGTACCGCTAAGTATCATTAGGGAACAGTTACTATCTGATACTGAAGTTATTAACGGTGCATCATCGGACGTTGTCAATTTATTAAAAGCAATTAATCCCGATATTGTTTGTACCATAACCGATGTTAATTTATGGAATGACGATAAAGAGATAGATGAGATACATGAAGAGGAAGATAGGGTGAGTGATGATGACCCTCCGATTGAAGTAAAAAATACAGTGAGCGACGCGCAAGCGGTAGGAATTTTTAATCAAGCGTTGGATTGGGCTGAAGATAAAGACATATTATATTCCGATATTTTAGTACTCCGTAAACTACGGGCAAAGGCATTAGAAAATGCTGCCAAGCGTAAATTTACTCAAACCAAAATAGGACATTATTTCTCATAATAATGTAAAATGTACTTTTTATTTCATATTATGTATTGTGTTATTTTTATTATTTATCTTTTAATAAACATACATATGCATATATGTACATTGCAATTTCTTTATAAATAAATCAAGTTCGCTAATGTAAACTTTCAATTATGTGAACTGGTGCTTGGCTGATATCGTTCACATGAGCGAGCGTCTACTGTAATTGAAATTTGTTGAGGCGTTATCATTTCAATTGGTCGACCCGACCGATCACCATCTTCCCAATTCTTGTCCCAAACGGAAACATTTTGCCCACTTTTTTACGGTTGAATACGAAGGAGGTGAATCACCGTAAACGCCGTCTAAACGTTGTGTAATGTGATAAGGTGTATGCCCTTCTTTTGTTAAAAATTTAAAGACCGCGTGGAACTCAGTTTTCGTTACTTCAGACATTTTCATGCGCTAGTCACGTTGGTTGGCTGATTACTAAAAACTACTAGGCTTCGAACCGTCATATTTATAGTGTACACTTCGCGTAAGTGCAAGCATGACGTGACGGAGTTTGAACACGTTTGAACCTATATAAGCCTGTCAGGCCGAGAATTTATGGCGCCTACCTCGTATGAGTGCAAAAATCTGTCACTAACCTTTCAGACGCAGTTACATCGTCTTCATTATCGTGGGTGTGATTGTGTGTGTCCTGTGCTTTTGATGGTTCTTCTCGGAGGGCATCAGGCCTTCTGTCTGAACCTGATCTTGTCACGGGATGACCAGGTTTAGTATCACCTGAAAATAAGAAAATACATATAGTCACGCCAGAAAATCACATAAAATTAAGCCTATTTAACGTCTCGTTTATATACTTTTAAGCAAAGATAGTTTTTCCTATAAACGTACATTTTAAATTTTGCAATTCAAAATACAATGTTACTTATCACTATACTGCTTTAAATCGATAAATAAGACTTTTATATAAGAATAACAACGTTTTTGATTATCACTTTATGAGTTCACCGCTTTGAGGTTTGTTTAAAGCTGATATCGAATAGACGGGACTTTGTTTAATTTCAATTTTGAAAATTCATTTGGCAATATTTTATCAGCTACACCAACAATATTTTTCAATTCATTTAGTGTTACTATTAAAATTTGAGATCAGTGGCACCATACTGTCTGCTGATACAGTCTAAGTATACGATATTTCTTTGTAAACCATCTGCATAGAGATTAATAAACACATTTTATCGAACATGCATATTTATAGTACGCGATTAATGTATGTTGAACAGTTCGTACATTTTCTTCATGGAAGCCAAGATAAAACGAAGTGAAAAAAACACGAGATAAGATTAAAACATGCGTGTATAAAATAGCTTGAATATGCATTTACGTTGTTTGGACACAAAATGTGTGTTTGCAATAATATATTAATATAAAAAAATGTGTAAAAAATAGTGGACTATTTTCGGGGTGTTATAGAGCCTGCTTCCTTTTTCAACTCTCTGTTTTATTTCTTCATCAATGTTCCCCGTCTCTTCTATAACTGTATAGTTTATTTCAAATTATAAGAATATAATTTTGAACGGCCTTAATGCTTTTATTGCATCACCTGCGGCAATAACTACCTGGCCGCTCAATACGATTATCTTTTACGCAAACAAACTGCTGAGGTCTGTAATGAGAAAATTTAAGTAAATTGTAATTACTGCAATTTAGATGAAATAAGTGCTTATATTTATTAAGGAAAATTTAAGTAAATATAGTTAGGAGAGTTGGTATATACGAGGGTGGTCCGATAAATACTTAGCGTACAAAAGAATAACAAAAATTTTGGAAAAGTGGCGATTTATTTTTCAACATAATCTCCTCTGAGTTCGATTCACTTGATCCAGCGATGCTCCAACTTCATTAACCCGCCTGAAAATACGTTTCTTGGAGGTCTGCAAAGTAGGCCTCCGTGGCGGCGATAACTGCCTCATTCGACTCAAATTTCTGCCCGACGAGTGCCTTTTTCAAATTTGGAAATAAAAAAAAGTCGCACGGGGCCAAATCCGGAGAATACGGTGGATGGGGCAGCAGTTCGTAGCCTAATTCTACCAATTTGGCCGTGGCGACGGCGGAGGGGAGCCGGTGCATTGTCATGGTGAAAGAGCACACTTTTGTTCGCCAAGTGGGGCCGTTTTTTCTGCAATTCGGCGTCGAATCGGCTCAATAATTCGGCATAGTAGTGCCCTGTGATCGTTTTGCCCTTCTCCAGGTAGTCGATGCAGATCACACCTTCTGAATCCCAGAAAACGGTGGCCATCACCTCTCCGGCCGATCGGACAGTCTTCGCCTTCTTTGGAGCACGTTCCCCGGGTAAAGTCCACTGTTTCTTTGTCTCTGATGTGTACCCATGTTTCGGGCGACAGTCACGAAACGACGCAGAAAGTCCTTCGGATTGTGCCTAAACTTCGTCAAACAGAGCTCTGAAGTGGTCTCATGTTTGCGCTTGTTGTCCGAAGTGAGTAAACTAGGCACCCATCGCGCCGACAGCTTTTTGAAGCCCAATAATTCATACAGGATTTGACCCACGCGGTCTTTTGAGATGCCTACCGTCTCAGCTATCTCGCGCACCTTTAATCGGCGGTCTGCCAATACGAGATCGTGGATTTTCGCTACGTTATCCTCTGTGGTAGCCGTTTTCGGAGCACCTGGGCGTGGCTCATCAAAAACCGACGTGCGACCACGTTTAAACTCGTTAAACCAATTTTTGATGGTCGCCATCGATGGAGAAGAGTCACCGTACACAGCATCCAAGCGTTCTTTGATTTCGATGCGCGATTTCCCATCCAAAAACAAGAATCGAATCACCGACCGATATTGTTCTTTTTCCATTTTCCTCAAATCTGCGGACACGCTGGCTTCCACACGCGGTTACAACAAAAATACGCGTCCGATTCGGCTGAGATTTTAGCAGTAACTGTCTACGAGAATGTTCTAAGCGATAAAATATTGCTTTTGCGATAGTGATGCTATCGGGCGGTGAGGCTAGTTAGTTGTCGGACCGCCCTCGTATTTCATCTAATATTGAGTCTATTTATCATTTATTCTTAATCTTTACTGCTGTATACATATTTGATTTTTCTCTCTTTACTTCACCGAACATGTGGCGACCTTTTGCTGAAAGTGTTAGTGATGATGATGTGGATAGTGATAATACTGTTGGAGTACGACAGAGAAAGCATATATCAGAAGATGCAAAACAGATAATTCTCAATGTCAATCATACCCTGATGGAAGAAAAAGCGAACTACAAACCCAGAGCATTCAACGAACGTCGCAATTAACCAAGGTGCCTTTTGGAATAACATATAAGATAATTAAGAATAACGCAGGGCCTCGAAAGCAAAGAAGTGACAAAGGAGCACCGAGAAAAATCGAAGAGTATGAAATTGATACTATTAGGCAGCAAGTATACTCCTACAGAGGAAATGTTGTATCTACACTTGACTGCTTACATAAAAGAATCAGTGATGAGCCTATAAATATTCAGTGTTCTAAAGCAACCTTGTGGCGGATGCTAAAGAAAGCTGGTTTTATGGAAAGCCCGAGGTTACAGAAACTTCGATATGAATACTTAACGGCAATTAGACGGTATAGACAGGAAGGACGATTCATATGCTATTTAGACGAGCCGTGGTATGACACCCATGACACAATTTGCAAAGGTTGGGTGGATAGTTCAAGTATGTGTCAGTTGGACGCGCCGGTTTCGAGAGCGAAGAGAATAATTATTCTTGATGCTGGGTCAGAAAATGGATGGATCGGACAGCCGCTATTATCTGCTATAAATGCTAAATCCTCAAGTTTAGATTACCATGAAGAATATGACCTCATCTTTATTTGAAGAATGGTTTTGTGACACTTTGCTGCCAAATTTACCAAAAGATAGTGTGATAGTGATGGACAACGATCCGTATCATTCTCGACAGCAAAACCAAGTCCCTACAAAATGTAATAATAAGAAAGATATTAAAGAATTTTTCGGAGCAAATGATTTATATTTTGAGGATCATTATACAAAAAAACAACTAATAGAGATGATGAAGACAAAAGAATATTTAAAGGATTATTATGTAGATAACACAGCCAAAGAAGAAGGACATACAATTTTGCGTTTACCATCATACCATTGCATTTTCAATCCCATTGAATTGATATGGGTTCAAATGAAAAATACCATAAGATGAACAAATCAAACACCGAAATTTAGTGAAAGCAGTGTAACACACATAAAAAAAGGCTATGGAACATATAACTGCTGAAAATTGGAAAAATGCTGTTAAACACGCAATAACAACAGAGGACGAATATACATATGCGCATGTACAAAATAGTATCACCTTTGATTATAAATTTGCAATACGATTCAGACACAGACATCGATTTGCAAGACGACTCAATCACAGAAGATGATTTATGAAATACGGTGACACAAAAAATTTATTGTGTATTACAAACTAATTACCTTTCTATAGAGATTTGTTAAGAGAAGAGAAGTACTTAAAATAGGATTTTGAATAATTTTTGTATAAGAAAATTCTTAAAATTCTATAATTTGAAACGCTCATACGTATGAGAAAGTCGAGTGGTGGCCGCACCTCATTTTTTCTCTGGGGGCACTAACATGGTTTTACTTTTTTCGATGTTTATTTTCCCGAGTTCTTTTTGATAAATATCTAGATCATGTTGTAATGTCTTCCGATTCAGCAATAAGCAACATATCATCAGCGAATAAGAGTTCTTGAAGTGTTACATCTTTCATCTTCCGAAAGTAACATTTTATTCATAAAAACAGGTTTTTACGGTAACTTAAGTAAATTTATGAAGCATACAAAAGTTAATATCAAAAGAGCCCGCACCAATTTTTTTTTATATAGAAAACTCTCATTAACAGTCGTTATAACTGATAATATATCAGCAACGTAACAAACTATAAAACTCAGGTATTATCATATTTGAAAATATTACAATTTATTTTGAATGAAATAATAGGTACAACAATTTTTGGTAATCTAATGTAGACTTCAGTCTTTCGTCGTTTAGATTAAACACGTCTGTAACAGTTTTTCAAGATGTTTATGAGTTATTATGTCCTTCGACAGTCATTGACCTAGTAGCAGCATCTGGCTGTTGATTTATACTGCTAGATGTAATTAACTCTTCCGATCAACACTTTTTCAACTGTTCCTAATAATTAAGCATAACAAATACGTACAAGTTCAATCTAAACAAAAACTACACATTCAAGAATTTTATTTTTTAAACAGAGTTAATTGGGCGAATTTTCGTAACACACGAAATCATTTAAACAAATTAACATTTATTTATACTGGCTAAAAAATACCGAGGCAAGTATTGGGTTTTTAATTGAATACAATTTTATCTACAAGCAATTTAATCTAAATATACATATGATATTCATACAACATGATTCATCTACTACAATAAACAAATTTAATGCATTTCATACATAACCGGAAGTCATTCTAAAATGTGGAACTTATACTATGTGAAATAAAAAAATGAGGTGTGGCCACCATGACTTTCTTATAACACGTACGACCCTTTCAAATAATACAATTTTAAAAATCATTATATGTAAAAACTATTCAAAATCCTATTCTAAGTACTTCCAGTCTCTTAATAAATATAAATCTCTACAAGATACATACTTTGTGAGATATTTGCAAAAAAATGCTACTCGCTAAGAGTGTATTACTTCCGGTCCGAATTTTGAATTTTCGTTTATACAAAATATATTCCAAATCTAACTCTAAATACTTTTGTACTCTTGATAAATATATAGTGAATGCATAATTTATGACATATTTGCAAAAAATCGTTATTCGGTAAGAGTAAAAGTGTTACTTTCGGTCTGAATTTTGAAATTTTTTTTATATAAAAGATATTGAAAATTAAGTTATACATACTTTTATACTCGTAATGTATCCGCCTAAAAAATATGACTTGCGAAATATCTGCAAAAAACTGATCTTCGATAAGAGTAAAAGACCCACTTCCGGTAGGAATTTCAAAAAACTTTTATAAAAATTTTTTTCTCAAATTTAATTTTGAATACGTATGGATTCTTTATAAATTTGTTTAAACTTAGTAGTTGACGAAGTATTGGCAAAATTCGATTTTTTCACTGAAGTAAACTTCTACTTCCGGTCTGGCGATTTTACTGAAAATCTAATCAGATCTCAAGAGGGAGATTATACTGGTAAATACATAATTTGGAATTTATATCTACAGCGATTTGACCGCTATCGTGGTCACACAGACAGACAGACAGACATTTTTTAAAAACCACTTTTTTGGTATCAGGGGACTTCAAAACGTGGACATCTGCAAAAATCTCGAGGTCGGAAATTTTCGTCATCACAATACTTCCTTATACTACGTATAAGAAAGTAAAAAAATCACGAAATTCTAATAATAATTTTAATAACTGATTAAATTTTCATTGAAAACTTCATACAATGACATTGTCTATACGATACATTAACTACATATTACAGTACAATCGCGATAGTGTGAACACAAAAATACAGTGAGTCGTTCAAACTAACGGGGGTGTTTATAGAAACGAGGGTGTAATTAAACAAATTAACTTTATTACTTAAACTTAAATGGATTATACATGAACATCCCTAAGATGTAAAAAAATCTGTTATTTCTTTCTGAACATTATTTTGAGCAATTTTAGCCATAACTGCTTTTTCTTGAATTGCTTTCAAAGTGATGATGTCACTCATATATATGGAATTTTGATTGGACCATTCTACAGCTACATTAAATGCTTTAATTGCATCGGAATGGCAAATTTTTCGTTCAATGGACTCAGTTTCATCCTCATCTGAAAAAGACATTTCCACAACATCTGCCGCCTCACCCTTGTCCAAATCTTCCACATCTGCAGTAGTGTAGTCAGCCTAAAATTTGCAGTTTTGATTATGCTATTTACTTCTAAAACAACTTATGCATTAACTTACTGGAGCAAGTTCCTGTAGTAAATTTATTGTATCCCTAATAGCATCAGGAACCAAAGTTTTTTCACATCTTAATTTTTCCCGTAATGTACTTAATGGAATGTTATCTTCGTCTGCATCCTCATTATGTTCATTAAAATCTGGCAGGATATTTCTCCAACACTTTTCGATTATTGTTGAGCTAAGTTTCTCCCATGCCGCAGCTAAGTGTATTATTGCATCTTTTAGTGAAATCTTACCGAGTGCTGCAGCTATTCCTTCTTCCGTTGATACAACAGAACTCAGCAAACTGTTTCTATAGTATAGTTTGGTGAGCCTTAAAATATTTTGGTCCATGGGTTGGATCAAAGATGTAACATTAGGAGCTAAGAATTTTACAAAAATCATCCCATCTTTAGTCCTCAGTTCTGTTGCTGATGGATGGGACGGGGCATTATCCACAAGGAGAATTGCTTTCTGATGTAACTGCTGATTACGCAGAAAACATCTTACCTACGAATTAATAATTTTGAAATAATCAGGCGTATGAAACACACCGTAAATAATTTTAACTCTCACCTCAGGTACAAAATGTCGAAAAAACCATTCCTTAAAGAGTTCCCCGGTCATCCACGCATTTTTACTGTTTTTGTACAGCAATGGATTGTTAAAATTCTTAAAACACCTTGGATTTTTCGATTTCCCTATCACTAGGGGTTTCAACTTATGTACTCCAGAAGCATTTACACAACCCATAAACGTCAGTCGTTGCTTAGAAATTTTTAATCCAGGAGCAGTTTTTTCAGCTAATGAGACATAACTTTTATCAGGCAATAAGCGCCAATACAATCCTGTCTCATCAGCATTATAAATCTGGTGCAACTTTTGGCCATGCTCTTGAATAATATGGTTTAGATCCTCTTTAAAAGGGTCTACTGCATCTGGGTTGGCTGATAATTTCTCCCCTGTAATTTTCAAAAACTTTATGCCACGACGATGTTTAAATCTTTGTAGCCAACCATCACTGGCTGTGAAAGTATCAATATTCAATTGTTTTGATAGTGACAATGCCTTCTGTTTCAGCATAATCCCTGAAACTGGAAAATTCTTGCCTCTTTGTTTAAGAAACCAGTTGTACAATTTCTCTTCTAAAAGCGGAAATGCCGACTTTTTCAATGTGCATTTTTTCGATGGTTTTAGCGTGTGAGTTAACGTATCGACAATAAGTTTTTAATTTTTTTTAATAGCACAAATGGTTGATTTTGAAACTCCGTATTTTTTAGATAACACTGTGACTGACATTCCTTTTTTACGTTCTTCGATTATATTGGCTTTTACTGTTAAACTCAAAAATTTCTTTAATTTCCCCATCTTGCTCTAAGCATTTACACTATGTATTTACACTGGAGGCACATTCACAACTATACCTTTATACACGGCGACGGCGCATTTAGTATACATGCTTCAATGTATAAAATAAGGGACTTCCCCGAGCGGTAAATAAATAAAACTCCGACATAAACAACATAAACAACCACGCTGTTCATACTACTCGGTGTTCAATGTAAATAATTTCGTGTTCACACCACCGACAGTTTTTCAGTACCGCATATTCACACCATCGCGATTGTACTGTATTGTGTTTCTTTAATTTATTTTCCATTGTACAGCATCGTAAATACATATCCACTTACAACAATAAAAAAAATTGAATTTGAATTTAAAAAATACGATTATGTGGTCCAGGTCTGTATATGGTGATTACTTTACTTTCCGCAGACGTATGGCCAAAATAAAACAAATTTATAACATCATAAATGTTGACAAAACTTTTACGTAACATGACTGGTAGTATTTATTACTTTAACACAGAAAAATATATAAACATGATACCACAACATGATGTCGTTAAAAAGTTCTGAGCGAATTTCATTGAAGTACATGAAGCAATTAACTTTTTAAGTGCTCCACTTTCCAAATGGTTTCGAAAACGAGTCGATATTCCACAAAATGTGAACAAGTTCTATTACGTATGGGGAGGGGGGGAGTATACGTATTTAAAGGCGGATCCACATCAATAAAAAATTATCTTGTACGTTGAATTTTGAAATTCAGCAAAAATATTTGCGGCGCAAATTTAAATCTGGTTAAGTATTTTACCAAGTAAATATTTATCTTGTGTGTTGTACGACCGAATCCACGTGTGCAGGTTTGTTCATGCAGAGCGCAATAGTTTCTGTCAGCATTACAATAAAATAAAAAAAGCTGATGCCTGGGGCACAATAGCTAAAGCATGTAGTATTGGAGTTGAAGAAGCAAAGAAAAAAATGTCAAGCTTGTTGGGGGCTTTTTCATAATTTTCGGTCCAATCAAATTAAGGAGAACTTCAAAATCTGCTTGTGACATCCGAAGAAAATTGTAAAACTGTCCTGTTGTCTCATCAGCAGCTAGTGTTCGTAGTATTTTTTCACCACCATTTTGTCTTCTATGTAGAAAAAGCTGTGTTGTCCAGTAACGCCGTTCTGTGCTCACTCTCTTTGTGCGGTGTAGATAATCCGATATAATTATGAACAATGCACATTTCTTTTTTAAAATATGAGACATGATCAATCACCCAAACATAGGTATTTACGTAGAAATATGAAACAAAACTACAGATGAACTCAGAATCAAGTCCACATTAACACTACTGTGCGACGCAAATCTCTTTGAAGTTGGCTGGAAAACCGACAGCACAACGGATAGCGTGCGTTGTTCGTCATGAAACTATTTGTGTGCATTTCTATGCGGCGCACAGTCCACACCAACAAAAATTTCAACGAACACGAGCAAATTTGTGTCAAATACAACGCACAACGCAAATTTTTATTGATGTGGATCCGCCTTAAGATTTCTAAAATTTTCGACATATTACTGTTCCTACTGGTTTTCACTTATGTGCAGAGTGACCCAGTCAAGAAAGCATTGTGCCAAATAACTATTCACCCCTATTCTTCAAATGCAAAAGCTCCTGCGATATCAAAATATTTGGAAAATATGTTAGGTTTCTTTTATTGGAGAGTTTAATAATAGTTATGTCAGAATAATACAGAATGATTAAATTATAATTATAATTAGTAAGAGTGTAAATGTGGAATTAATTTATTTTTGTGTTTAGAAAAACCTGCTGTAGAAATTTTGACAACTGTTTGATAAAGTGGTTGTCGATATTATCGGTAATGAACTTCAGCTATTTTAACACGACTGAGATAAGATTCAAGACAAAAGACAAAAAAAAAAGAAAAATTAACCTAAGAACTAATAATATTACAAGGAACAACTAGTACTAGAAAAAGAAAGCCAGCATAAGGTGTGCCAAATAACATTTCCACCATAGGGATCTCGCTAAACATAAGAAATAAAGATTCAGTTAAATGAATTACTCTTTTTAGTAGAAGAGTTATATGATAATTGAAGGCGTGAGAATGATAAGTGGTTATGAACCATTTTAGGCTAAATTGGGCTATGAACAGTATTCGACTCATAAATGGCTACGGCATCGTTTAGAATGAAAACAGCACATATCCGCTTATTCTACAACCCACTAGATGGATCCGATCTGATTTGTACATTTTTGTTGAGGATGAAAAGTGGCTGTGAACCGGATATGTGCAGTTGTCATACTCATAGTTTTTCTAACCCAAAAGTTGACTGTCAGTAATGCATGTGGATGCCGTGCTACTGTAAAGTTGTTGAAAGTGCTATTGTTAAAGCGACAAATTAATACTTAATAATAATGAGTAGTTCTGAAGATTACACTCCTGAACTGGATGATTCGGACACTAATGATGAAGAAACGCCTCGCAGTAGAAAAAGAAAAAGGTCTGTTGGTTTGTGGAAACAAATAGTCAGGCAACGCAAACGAAATTTAGGTGAAGCTTACACATCCAAATCTGGAAAACCTGTGCCCGCAAGACGTTCTAGCTCTTGTTCATGTAAAAACCGATGTACCGAAAAGTTTGATGCCGAGACTAAGCACAAAATTTTGAGTGATTTTAACAACCTCCAGGAAAAGAACATACAGGATGCGTACTTACATGGTCTAATATCTATACATCCAGTTCAAAGGTAAACTATAATATAAGCATGCGAAATATTTGTCCTGTTACTTAATATTAATGGTTACAGACGTCGGCCGGATCTAAAAAAAAAAAACTTTTGGCTAAGGGCGAGCCAGTACCAGAGGATGCTATACTAGCTGAGGAAGCTAAAAGAAATAAAATATTCCATTACAAAGTATGTACTTAGTACAGAATGTGCGTTTTCCACTTTTATTAGATTAAGTAAGTACATATAGTTAAGCAAGTAAATGTTTTGTTTCAGATTCAAGTTAACGGAAGAACATTCACAGTGTGCAAAATGGCAATTTGTGGTCTGCATGGTATAAAGAAAGGCAGACTTCGCAGACTTGCAGACAGTAAATCTCAATGTGATGTGCCACCAAAAGATAGAAGGGGGCAATCTATTGGTTCACGATCCCAGAAAAAGCCCAATATACTTGTGGAGCTAATCAAATCGCACATTAACAGCTTTCCTCTTCGAGTGTCTCATTACTCAAGGAACGAGTCACGTCGCAAATATTTATCACCGGATTTATACGTTAAAAAAATGCACCTCTTGTATCTTGAAAAGTATGAACCAGATGCATATGCAGCTGTAATATCGGGTGGGGGAATACGTCCTAAAGTCAAATATGAGTTCTACTTACATATTTTTAATACATGCTTTAATCTTGCTTTTGGAAAGCCGCGCAGTGATACTTGTGGAAAATGTGAGAAGGCCAAGATAAAAGTAGATTCAGAAGAAGATCCCCAAGTGAAAAACACATTAGAAAATGAACTGAGGTTGCATCATGCCAAGGCAGAAAAATTTTATACCGATTTAAAAGCCATGACTGAAATCGCCAAAACAGATGACACCGTAGAGATTTTCTGCGATCTATCACCGTTTTCCTGAAAGGGGGCATTCATTTTTGCCGTGTGATCGCAATTTTGCGCAAATTGAAAAACATAAGCGAAACGTGACCTATCTCTATTTACCTGAAGAATGGTACACCTTGACCCAAAAGGTTTCAACCAAATTTGAGGTAATACGTGTGAGCCAAGATATGATCAAAGATTACCGTACATACCTTCAGCAGTTTTTTAAAAAAAGTGTAAGAAACAGATATGGTCCTTTCACTATTACAAAATATAAGTGCTTCAAATATGTGGACAATCAAATATTAGTTAGCCAGGCGCAGACTATGGAAAGTTGTAGTGAAGCATTTCAATGGCTTAAGAGCAGTTTGCCAAATGACATTTTGTGGAATCCTAAAAATCTATATGAGAAGCCCATTCCCTTCAACCCATTGAAACTAAAGAATATACAAGAGCTGGAAGAGTACATCCCACTAGCTTTGATCAGATGGTACCATAACTTGGAGCAGACATCTAGTGAAGCAGGTGCTGCTAGTAACGAAAGCATGAGCGAATCGGGCTCTTCTGAATCTGAATAGGAATACCCATATTATAAATAGTTATTAATCATAACTTCTTTTTCAATAAGATGTTTGAAATACTAAGGTACTTATGGTTGTTTTTAATAAATACCCTTATATCCATTTGACACAAAACAATTCGTGTGAAAACAGGACATATCCAAAAAAAACACATTAAAAAAATATAGTTCATAACTACAAAAAAATGTTTTTGCTTGTTGGGCTAGATCGTCATATGCATAAGAACAGACTATAACAATGTCTAACGTGCAACTATTAACAGTTCGGAAAAAAACGTTTTTTGCTTCTCCTGCAAAATCTTGTGTTTGGTTCATGACCACTTATCATTCTCGTGCCTTCAATTATTCTATATAGAGTTACAGCAAAGAAAAAGAAAACCTACAATTTTTATTTATAATATAACTTTTTTAGTGTAATAAATACATCATTTGTAATTGCAAATTCTTTTGTTAATTTTTTATACGGAATTCTAATGCCCTTTCACTTTTTACTTTCTTATGCGTGATACCCAAAAGGGGTTTTTAAAAATATCTGTCTATCTGTGTGTGGTCATGATAAGGGCCAAACGGCTAAAGCTATTTATACTATCTACTAGTATAATCTTCCTCTTGAGATCTAATTAAATTTTTAGTGATATCAGTTAGACTAGAAGTAGTAGTTTACTTCAGAAAAAACATCAAATTTGACCAATATCTCATCAACTACTAAGTTTACACAAATTTCAAAGGAATGCCAAACATTTCAAAATTATGAGAAAAGTCTTTGGTAATTTATACCGGTTGCTCGGATCGAAAAACATTTCTTTGCTAACCTCTCTGAAGTCGAGCTTGCTAGAGAAATATGTTGAGAGCATAAAGAATTTGAAGCTTGATTTGAAATAATTTTTGTATAAGAAAAATCAAAATTCGTACCGCAAATACAACGATTACTCATATAGGTATGTATATATGTACATAGCACTCTTTTTGGGAATATGCATTCTATATACATGGTGTGTATAAATTGGCGGACCCACTACACGCGGCGATGTTCTTCGTTAAATTCGGAGTCCAAAATCCTAATACGAAAATGTTTTACCATGCTCCATATCTTTGCACGAGGTTCCTAAAGTTCCAACTTTCAGTCTTGAAATAAGCATTATTACTTGATATATGTTGACAGAAAGAGCTACAATTTAGAAGAAAGAAGAATTGTTGTTATTATCCTTTCGTTAAAGTTTTCTTTTTGATTTTAAAGTTTGTTTTTAATATTTGTTTATTAACTTATTTTGACGAAAAACACATCTGACAACGTTGTAAAATAATAAGTAGGCAGCCTAATGTTGTTCTAGTCAAATACATTACTACTGTCAAAATTTGACACTTTGTAATCCATCTTTGGGTTTAATATTCATAATTTTCATCATTGGGCAGATGAAAATCCACATGAATTTCGCGAATACGGTCACCAAAGAAGGTTTTCTGTTAACGTTTGGCTGGGTATAATAAACCACAGGGTAGTTGGACCAATTTACTTACCAAATCGCCTAGATGCCGGTGAATATTTAAATGTTTTAGAACAAGTTATTGATGAGATACCGCTGAACGTACGCCGTAATATGATTTACATGCATGATGGAGCTCCCAGAAAGACTTGAGCGAATAGTACAAACGATACCACAAAGATTACAGCTATTTCTACAAACTGATGGATTTCAATTCGAACAATTATGTAGGTAATAATTACATTGATTTCTATCAAGAAGATGTACAAAAATTAGTCAATATTATCAAAAAAAATTTAAACTTTGTAATATTTTCGTAATAAATATGTAATCTAAGAAACCAATTTTATTTCGTTTGTTTCTTTTTTAAATTTAAAATGTAAGGTTCACATGACGACGTGTAAAAATGTTCCGAAGATTATAACTAGCACATGCGTGTTCAATGTTGCCAAATGTATGTTTCTTTCAAATTCATTCTGAAGACAAAGGAAGCCTGATACATCGTTTTAGGATTAGGACTTTTAGCTCAAAATTTGACCAAGAATGTCGCCACGTGTAGTGGGTCCGCCAATTTATACACACCTTGTATATTTATTACAAATACAAAGCATCCAGAGCTGCATTTTGAACAATTTTAGTATCAAAAATGTTCAAAATTTAAACGAAGCTTAACACTTTTACTTCTATCGAATAGCAGTTTTTTTGCAAATATCTGGCAAATTAGGGATTCTATACATATTTATTATAAGTGCAAAAGCATTTGGAGTTGGATTTGTAATAAGTTTTGAATATAAAAAAAAATTAAATTTCATACCGGAAGTAACACTTTTCCTCATAGGATTATTAAAAAGATAAAAGTATTGTAGGTATTTAATGTAGAACAACTTCTAAATGACAAATCTACGAGCATAAGAAAGTCGCGTGGTGGCCACACCTCAACTTTCTTTATGAGGTCAATACTGATAAGTAATTTGTTCTATTGAATGGAGTAAGTGGATTGTTATTTCAACTTTGTTAAATGATACGTAATATCTATCTTAAAAAGTTACAAACAAAATTGCCAAAAAAATTAACTTTTATTTGCTATTCAAGTGTTTATTTCTTAAATAATTGTTATTTGCTTTGCAATTGTAATTGCATAGCAAATAACAATTATTTAGAAGTTTAGACAGCTTATTTGTTTATTATTAATGTGAAGTATGCCATGAAAAAGACAATCGAAAATAATGTGTTTAAGCTACATTATTTTGGATTGTTTAAATATCTAAGGCTAAAAATAATAATTTTTAATACTTTCGATGAAGCCTATCAGAAGTTTTAGTATTTCGTCGTATTGTTCGCTGTTGGTGTGGATAATATTGATAAAAAATAACGTTATACAATTCATGAGACGGATTGGAAACAAATCTTTTTTGTCTTTCCCCATTGTCACGTCATAATCCTTATCTTAGATTAGATTACTTTTAATTAATTATTAATATAATTACACAGAAATAATAAAACAATAATAAATTTTCAAAAATTAAAAATTTACCTAATTTAAATATCAGCGCTAAAGTAGAAAATCAGAAATAGTGCGGTAGATATACTTGACACCCTCATTTGCTCAATTTTAAGGAAATTATATCTATTACGACCTGGGGTGGAATGCTTGAAAATAGATTAGTGACGTCCAAAGATAACAGTTTACAATTGTTAGGTAAATCTTTGTTTGGAATTTTATTTATTAATTCATGCGAGTTCTTAATAGAAAAATTGGATTTAAATTTAGTATGTTCAAGGATAAGGTTTATTAGATATTTTGACAAATTTCTACATGGAGCTTTTACATAAGATACTACTGGTCGTATCGGTAAATTGTCTTTATGTAATTTAATTAAACCGTATAATTTAGGTGGTTGTGGATTCATAGTAGTTAATTTTGCTCTTAAATTATTATCAATCAGTGCTTCTGACTTATTTATAATAATTTTATAATTCCATCACATGCATTGGTACAATTTCAAACACAGTAGGGAACTTAATTGAAACAAGTAGAGAAGAGACAATTTCATTCAAAACCAACAATTCCTTACAAAACGCAATAAAAAACAATAAAGATAAAACGGACAATAGATTAAATTCAGGGGTGTACAAGTTGACATGCGAAGACTGTAAAAAAGTGTATGTAGGACAGGCAGGAAGGACATTCGATACTAGAATGAAAGAACACGAAAGATGTTATAGGGATAAGAAGACAGACTCAACTTTTGCTAATCATTGCTTAGAACATAATCATAAATTCAATACTAATTTTACAACTTTTCATGTTTTAGGAAAAAGTAAAAAACTAAATATGCTAGAAAGTTTAGAAATTAATAAATGTAATAAATTAGGTATAATATTAAATGATCAACTAGATATAAATAACTCCCCCCTACTAAATTTAAAATTCAAACATGTCCACCCCCTCTTAGAATGAGATTATGTTTGTAATTTGTATTGATATATACAGGAGCTAATTTGTACTTTGAAATTGTATTTTCATCCACCTGATGAAGCCACAGTGTGGCGAAACATATTTGGTGTGTTAAACATTATAATAATTTTGAAACTATACACTTGTGTTTTATTATACAGGCTGTCCCAGATAGTGTGCTCACCATTGGGATCTCGTGAACGGTAAGAGATAGAGAGTTGGTTAAATGAGACAAAATGTACGTGACAACTGGGTTTATTTTTTTAAGCAAAAAAACTTTTAAAAAAATGAACGATACGTGCGCTATAGGGGAAAAACTAAAAATCGGCAATTTTAATTTCGTCGTTTAACTTATTTCATGTAAAAGATACCGAAATACTATTTTGACATTATGAAGGTACTTTTTTACGCAGAATTCAAATTTGGTATTGCAACCTCTGAAGATTTTATACGTTTCGAGATGTTTATACAAACTTTCTTATTTTAAATACAAATCGTAGGCGGCTTTGACTGTATCAAAAAGAGCATAATTTGCTGATTTCAATGATGTATAACACTTTGGGTTTATTTGTAGAAATAACAAAGTTATAATGATATTTGTGCAATTTTTGGTATCCTGATGAATGCATAGGCTATACATCAGAGGCAGCATTGAATTATTAAGACAATAAGTAGTATCTGTCAAATTTATTTACAAGCAAGTTACGTATCGGTTTATTTTTGTGTTATTTAGTCTGCTATTTTGTTCGTTTATTTAAAAATCACCGCATTTGTTGTTTTGGTTCGTTTTATTACTTGTTTATTGTTGTTCACGTTATGGAGAAATTTAATAATGAAGAGAAATATGATATGCTTCAAAGTTACATATTGGCTCACAAAAATTCAAGGAATGCAGCTAATCATTATTTGGAGTTGTACCCAGATCGACGGCAACCACACGAAACTTTATTTCGAAGATTAGAAGTAAATCTAAAAACATACGGTGCCTTTAGTAAACCGAAAAGAAATAGAAAAAGATTAGATGAGGAAACCCAAGTTATTGTATTAAATCAGGTGCGTGAAAATCCAAAAGTTTCCACAAGAGAAATAGAAAACAACACCGGAATCCCTAGAACATCAGCCCATAGAATATTAAAAAAGCATCGATATCATCCTTACAAAGTCCACATTAGCCAAGGACTCCAACCAGGAGACGCAGAGAGGCGGACTCGTTTCTGTCATTGGTACATTAATCAGAATAACAACAATGTTACATTTCTGTTTAATGTGTTGTGGTCAGATGAATCTCGATTTACGAACAATGGGTTATTTAACAGAAATAATATTCACTATTGGGGGACAGAAAATCCCCATGCTCTACATGAAGCTCGACATCAAGAACGTTTTGGGTTCAATGTGTGGTGCGGTATTATCGGCAGAAGAATAGTTGGACCTATTATCTTCAATAACAATTTAACGAGTGAACGCTATTTGAACTTACTTCAAGGTGAAATAGAAGATCTTCTAGACGATATTCCGCTTAATCTAACTGCGAATATGTATTTCCAACAGGATGGGGCACCAGCACATAATGCTCACATTATTACGAATTACCTAAATAATAGATTTGGTAATCGGTGGATTGGTAATCGAGGACCCATTTCATGGCCTGCACGTTCCCCAGACTTAACCGCCATGGATTTTTTCCTTTGGGGTTACATAAAAAATAAGGTGTATAAAACACAATTTAATAATGTGGAGGAACTGCAAGCCTTGTGTTTTAAGAGAGTTTCATCGGATAAATGGACGTATTTTAGAAAAAGTGATTAATTCCACACTAAGAAGAGCTCAGTTATGTATCAATAACAATGGAGGACTTTTTGAGCATTTAATGTAATTTATCTATTTACTAGTAGTAAATAAATAGTTAGGTATGTGAAGTTAGTGTTTTATTTACTTTTCAGTCATTTTTGTATTTTGTTTCCAGGAATAGGTAAGTATAAAACAAAAAAATATGCTAATTATTCTTGTAACTTTGTTATTTCTACAAATAAACCCAAAGTGTTATACATCATCGAAATCAGCAAATTATGCTCTTTTTGATACAGTCAAAGCCGCCTACGATTTGTATTTAAAATAAGAAAGTTTGTATAAAAATCTCGAAACGTATAAAATCTTTAGAGGTTGCAATACCAAATTTGAATTCTGCGTAAAAAAGTACCTTCATAATGTCAAAATAGTATTTCGGTATCTTTTACATGAAATAAGTTAAACGACGAAATTAAAATTGCCGATTTTTAGTTTTTCCCCTATAGCGCACGTATCGTTCATTTTTTTAAAAGTTTTTTTATTTAAAAAAGTAAACCCAGGTGTCACGTACATTTTGTCTCATTTAACCAACTCTCTATCTCTTACCGTTTACGAGATCCCAATGGTGAGCACACTATCTGGGACAGCCTGTATATATTCACAAAATGTCCTACAAATTACACTTTTTTCGTTTTGAAAAATCCTCATTAGAAGCGATTTTATTCAAATTTTTCGGAACGTCAGTAATGTAAAATCGCCTTTGATACAATAACGCATCGTCAACTTTTGAAATAGAAGGTTGAACCTTATTATTCTACGACTCAAGCTCTATCAGGAAGATTTTTCCGTTTTTAAAAATGTTGTCTAGATCAGATTTAATTTAAACTTTAAGGTTCAGAATGTTTTCAAAAACTCGAGTTTTTTCAAATCTCGTGCACTTTATGGCAGGTGGTTGAAATGCGACCGGCGTAATTTATTTTGTGTTTGTATTGTAATTTAACAGTCAATATTTGTGCTGTAAATGAGATGTCGAAGGAACAACCGATGGACATTTAGGCATTTGTTATATTAATTACTGCATTTAAATTATTCATTTCATTGAAGTAAGGCTTTAATTGCCACTGAAAAGGTATGTACTAGCTAATGGAGAAAATGCGTGCTTGTTATAATAAGAGTCATATCTAACTGTTTACTACATTTCAAGGTGTGTTCCTGATTTTGCAGTTGATATTTCTTATCCTGAGACAGGGTATAAACAGGGATGAGATTATTAAAAATATTTAATGGAAATTTTAATGTATGAAGAAAATCGTAATAATCAGTAATTTTAGAATCGATAGTAGGAAAAATCTTAGGAGAGTAAACCTAAAAGAGGAATTTTTAGGCGCGCTAGTGAAAAAGAAAAGTTAACAAAGAAATCTAAAGTTTAAAACTAATAGCTGGGATGAACAGAAGAC
This sequence comes from Amphimallon solstitiale, assembly GCA_963170755.1. Classification (NCBI taxonomy): domain Eukaryota; kingdom Metazoa; phylum Arthropoda; class Insecta; order Coleoptera; family Scarabaeidae; genus Amphimallon; species Amphimallon solstitiale. The sequence continues at coordinate 8,993,401 of OY720675.1, forward strand.
AGTGGAATGACAATATTGTAATAACTGGTTTGCTATTACATCTGCAGTGAGATAGTTGCCAATACGAATACATACCATGCCTTAAATAAACACATTAAAATAGTATTATAATCATGTGAAATTCAATATAACGCAATATCAAATATGTATAACAGTTTTAAATGGCAAAGCATTCCGATGAATCACGCAGGAGCTAGTACCGGGTGTTTTTTTTTATCTTTGATATCATTTTGATTACCTGCAACTTTTTTGTTTTTAAAAATATCAGAATGAAGCAAAAATCATTTTGCATAGGTATCTATGAAGTTTTTTACGTTTTAAAAAATAAAACAAAACACTAACGTTTTTCCAAGATATTAACCTAACTTATATTTTTTTAAATGGAAAGCCCTAAATATTTTCGGATATTTCGATTTTACATGAAATTTCAAGTATATTTTATAAAGCATACCCCATACCTATCTTCAACGGTTTGCGAGAAAACGGCGTTTAAACATGCAACAAAGAAAAATTTAGTTTTGTAACCCTGTTCTTAAAGATGTCGAAATCAAACAGAAATCATTTTTCATAATTATTTAGAAAGTTTATTTTTAATAAAACAAAAGATTAACGATTAACAAAGTAACAAATTATTAAAAAAACAATTTTACAAAATTAAATTATTCTAAAAATGGCATGTTTAAACGCCGTTTTCTCGCAAACCGTTGAAGATAGCTATGGGGTATGCTTTATAAAATATACTTGAAATTTCATGTAAAATCAAAATATCCGAAAATATTTAGGGCTTTCCATTTAAAAAAATATAAGTTAGGTTAATATCTTGGAAAAACGTTAGTGTTTTGTTTTATTTTTTAAAACGTAAAAAACTTCATAGATACCTGTGCAAAATGATTTTTGCTTCATTCTGATATTTTTAAAAACAAGAAAGTTGCAGGTGATCAAAATGATATCAAAGATAAAAAAAACACCCGGTACATAATAGAATTTGCACCTTATCGTTCAACAAATTCGTAGAAAGTCTAAAACGTATTTTTGATCAGTAAGTCACGTACTGTATGTTAAATCGTCTAATTGTCATTTAAGTCCACCACACTGCTCAGAAGTGTGTTGTAAGGTATAATGAAATGTATCCTTTCAGGAAGTTACTAATCTATGGTGTTCCAGTTGTTTCCATTTCAACTTCACATATTCGTCGCGAAATATAGATATTGCGTCGGTATACATTTTTATCTACTGACAACTATCGTATAATCTATGAATAAATGAAAAATTTTTGACAACTTACTGTCACTTAAATAATACTGACAATTCGATGATGGAATAATATTACTCAATCGTTATAAGATTAGTCAAGATTAGTATATTCTTTAGTTCTCGTTAAAGAATATACTATAGGAGATTTTCATCCTCGTGAGTAATACCTATTATGCACGAGTAGAAGACTGTACTTTTTCCACGACTACACGAAAAAAGTTAATGAAGTATTGAAGAGATTTTAAATGCGAAATGCCAGCAACAAATAGTTGAAGTTTTAAAATGTGAGGATTTTTTTAACGGTTACTATGCGACCGCGTTTAACATTTGCTAGGAAATTTGATTCGATGATCTGCCCGTGGAATTGATGTAATTCTTCAATTTAAAATTCAATAGGAAGACATGCATTTATTCGACAGTCGTAGAGAAAAGTAATTTCTTTATTATGTTGGCGCAAGTGACATAAGTTTTTACAAATATCAAAAATTTGGTGAATTTTGTGTATTTTATTTCGCTTCTATTCGCATACAAGATGAATAATTGCTTCTGGTGTAGAACGGAAAATCGTATCTAATCTAATGAAATATGTGCCGCATAGAAGAATTTTATGTATTGGCGATCAACATAGAAAACGACTTATTTTTTTTAAAAATAAGGTATTTGCGTATTTAGCTGAATTAGCCAAAATTAGCCGTTCCCACTTTACTGATAGGACACTTTAAAGCAATTGCTTTTGTGTTTATACATCTTACTTGACATAGTTTGTTGTTGGCCGGCTTTTTTTTTTTATGAAAGTTGGAGATAAAGTATAGTATTCCATTCGCAGCTAATGGCTATTACTCATTTGAATAAATTATACCACTCGCATTCGCTCGTGGTGCTAAAATCCTCCTCATGAGTAATAAGCCATAGTAATCCACTCATAGAATAATATAATACTATTCTTTTTACAGAACAGTATTAATGTATTTATTTATAAACTGAATTATTAGCGAAAATATCTTAAGTGATTGGAAGAAAAACCTGCATGGAGTCACGCTGGTCACCCACAACATGTATCCCAACCTAACATAATTAAGCTATAAACAGGACAGTCTTGACTCAAAATACCCAAAATAAACTGGCTTTAAAGTATCAATAATTGTGACAGTTCTTTATTTTGTAAGTTGGGTTATAATATTTAAACAGTTCACGAAACAGATTCCATATCTGAATTTCCCATTTAATTTCTTCGTCTAATGCTAGTCCAAAAAATGCTGTTACGTTCATTATTCACGTAATTTATTATTATATGTTTTTATGTCCATATTTGTTTCTTGTCGCGCTCGAACAACAAACCTGGCTGAGTATGTGAAAACTTAAAAAAAAAACAATTTGAGTCAATACTGTACGTACCTTGGCATTGAAGCAGGTGATAGTAAAAACGTAATTACCAGACAAATAGATATTAGCAATAGAGATAAAATTCTTAAGAATATTGAATGAAGAAGATGGTGGAATGAAAATATGGATGTAAGAAAGCTTTCAAAAATATTAATAATAATATCATCCATTATTCGTATATAGACAAAAAATGCACAATACAAAATCATGTTTAGTTAAGTCTTTGGGAAGATTTTTATATGATCTAGCTAGCCCTAACGAAAACAAATGACAATCGCAAATTTTTTCTATCAAGGTGCTGCAATATGTTTATTGATCAACTTTTGATCATATCTAAAAAGCTCTTTTTATATTATGTAGTCTCAACTAACAAAAATAGTACCAATACATTCTAATTCTAATACATTCTTGATGAGAGAAGAAAATGGACCCACAAAATGTATATTTTGTGGGTCCAATATGGTGTATACCATATATATGTGGAAGATGCCATATTTTACGACTTTTAGATGTAATTTTTTACAAGTTTGGTCCAAAAAATTTCGATGGTATAAGTAAACAACTGAAGACGGCCCAAAATGCAGAAAGGCAGTTGAAGCAAGAACTGACAAAAACCAAGTTGAGGGTTTGACAAGAATTTGCACGAAAGTATAGGAATGAGTAAGGTTTCATCAGTTTGGATTCTAAAATTGCTAACTTTCGACACAAAACTCTGCCGGCAATACTTAGAGACTTCGATTGATGACGACGAACATTTTATGACAAGTGATGAAACGTGAGAGTGCCATTGGTATCTATTATCTATCGACAAAACAAAAATCTATGGAATGGGTGAATCTAAGTCGTAGGTTTCCATGATTTTCGTTCATGATCGTTTCTGGGTTGAAACCAAGAAGGTATCCATGGAATGGGTCTCCACCAAGGGAGCTGCGCCACCAATAAAGACAAGAACGCAAAGAAGCTGATGGCGACGGTGTAAATATGAAAGGAACCATACTGATTACAATAGACTATAATATAAGGAAAAAATTAGAAAGTTGAAAATTGCCATGGAGCAAAAAAGATAGATGGAATAAAAAAAATTAAAAAAAAAAGGAAAATTGCGAGCACAACTAATAATAACATAATTTTTGGATGAATTCTCTATATCACCCGGTATGGAAACAGTACATACTTTCGAGACATAGATAAACGTCAAATACTGACAGCAGAAATAAAATTATTAAAAATATTAAGTAACTTTTTTACTAAAAACTTTCACTTCCACAGAATGATTAAATAACTCTGTAATATAATTCATTTTAATGACACAGAAATGTTTACTACTATATGTTTATAAACAAAATAAAGAGATATAAATATTTAGGTTTACAACTGTTATTATTAATTATATATTTTCTAAGAGAAAAATATATATTAACACATAATTTAATGACCTAAAAAACGACCAGTCAATTGTATTACGAATGAAAATAGTGACCGATTAAAAAATTATTCAAATTATTATTCATTATTAGACAGAGACGCCAACATTAAGATAATACTGGAGTAAATATTTTCAGTGTGACACAAACGCTAGACAGATAACAAAAATAAATATTATTAAAGTATTTTGCAAGAGGTCTTATGAGACTACACTAAATCAATAATCAAATGCAAACAAATCGATTTTATCTATTTGAATTTACTTCGTAAGCTAAAAAAAAAAAGGGAATTACCTGGTCCATTCCCGTGCAACCAGCTGGTAGGTCTGGTCGGTGTACTGTTGTTAATGTTCGCGCTAGTCGGCAAATTTTGCGATCCAAACATCCTGCTCAGATTCGAACCGGAAAAACTAATAAAATCGAACTCGTCCTGCACGGATTTGTTGTTCTTACGTATCTGCTCCATGAGTTTGTTACGCCTAGTCCGGAGCAGATTCAAGTTGATGGCACTGCTGGATTTCGACTTCGCCAACACCGGTTTTTCCAAGGCACCGTCGACACAATCAACACCTACACCCACATGCGACACAGATTTCTTATGTCCTAACAATCCCGGTCGGATACTCTCCAAGTTCGAGGTCTGCCTTATCAGGCGAAAATCAAAGTGAGAAACGGAATTCCTCAGGCCAGGCGCTTCATTTTCTTTAGTCTTCGTATCAATAATTTGTTGCTTCTTATTCTTGTTCTTTTTGCTCTTCGCGTTCTCGCTTATTTCGGGCATCGTGGGTAAAGCACTCACGCCGCAGGTATTTTCACTTTTCGGCCGGTATATCTTCGACTTGACACGCTTAAGATAAGAATTGTTATTGGCGGTGTTGCCCGATGATGAGGTATTACTATCCGTTTTGTCCGGCTTCGAAGTTTTGACGGGTACCGGTTTGCCTTTCGTTTTGGACGCGTTCGTGCTCCTATTACTATCAGTTCTCGTCACCTTCTTTGCATTTTTCTTGGATTTCTCCTCCATGTCGTCCGATTTGTTCGGTTTCCTCAAGTGAACCTCAGTAAAAGTGCCGTTCAAGTCGTCCTGCACTACCATCCTGTCATTCAGTTTTAGGTTATCACAGCTGTCGGAATGTCTCAGCGCGCCATACTTGAAAATATCACTGAATCTGCGCGATTTTCTACCGGAAACGTGAGGCTGTTTCACGAATTCGTTACCGACGACTGTTTCGTCTAATTCATTTATGCAAAAACCGCTGCGCGAACGTGACAGGTTACTGTCAGGGCGATGGTTTTTGACGCCTCCGTTACGCTCGATTATGAAACTGTCACTGTAACGTTTGACACTGCCGCCGCCGTTGTTCGTAGGTTCGCACAACAATCTCGTGAGTAGCGTGTCATTCCTGAATTTCACATCTGGTTGGTCGATACTGGCGTTGACTGCGAGCGGAGGAGAGATATCGCGTTTTACACTGTCGCTATCATCTGTTATCCTACTTAAGCCGGTTACGTCATCTTTATTACCGAGTGCACTCGCGTTCAATATCGAGCCGTTTACCTCCTTGTGCGTGGTGTTCTTGTTGAGATGTCCGCCGACGACTGTTTCTTGTACGATCGGGTTTTCGCTTCTCTGACAATCGGAGCCGGTTGTAACGGAATTCTTGTCGACTCCGGTGGCAGCAGCACACGATGACGACGAAGACTTGTTATTGCGTAAATTATTCTGTTTGTTAACTTTCTTCGTCGACTTTGTATTGTTATTGGTGTTGTTAATGTTATTCGTATCAACTGCAGCGACCGATGTAGTCTGAACGTTCTTTGACTTGTTTCCTTTCCGTTTCCTATGCGTAATCTTATCTTTTAGTGATGTCATATTTTTGTTACTGCTGGCTTCCGCTGGCTGATGCTTAGACCACATAATTTATTATAACATTAGTTCTCGATTGCATATAGACCGCCTTCATGCACTGCAATCACCTGTGCGATGATATTGTTATCCTTAAATTTAAGAGTTTCAAGACTGTTCATCACTTCTGACGTCCGTTATATTAAAATATATTTATACAATAAGAATAGCTTGTATATCGTCCATTTCGAAACTTTATATATCGCGTTACGTAGATTTCCCGGTTTCGTTCTTTTTCCAGGGCATTCGGAGAGAGATATCTAAAGCCGCATTCTTATCTAAAACATTTTGTTTGTGTAAACCGATGTGTGATAAAGTCTACATTTTACATGTGTATTTGTGCTTTGTGATTAGTGCGTGTGTTTTATTAATAAATTACGAGATTCAAGGATAGTGATGAAATTAATATAATCGTATGGATTTTATAATTTCATCGTTTTGTTATGGTCGAACGCTCTGTTTGGTAATCATCATTTTTGTGGAGGTCTTACTGATGTACAAGGAGTAACGTTAGTACGATATCTCTATTGTTATACAAAAAAAACAGTTTTCTGCATTTATTTTCACCGCATAAAATTATTTATACCGAGTGTTTTGATTGTGGGTAGCTAGCAACCTTAAAACATTAAACGGAACATCCTATATATTATTACTGTTTGAATTGCATTGGTTATTTTAATATAAGCTTGTATAAAATAATAATTGTCTATACCTATTCGTTTTTAAAATATTTATATTTATTTGTAAATTTGACAGCTGGATTGACAAACGGTTCAATAAGCAAACACTACAACACCATAAAATTTTACGCAATGATTAAAGTACTTTTCTGACAATAGTAAACGCATTAGAAATTAAATGTATGACCGCAACATTCTTTATAAATCTGCTTCTTTTAGAAAAAATTCAAATGCTGAAAACTTATTTTTTTAAAGGATGTGTAAAACCTTGAAGTTTGAAGACATGGATTATTGGATTATCTGATTAACTATCATTAGTGTGCCACCAAAAATAATGAGGAAATGCAAAAATTATACAGTGTACTCTGGGGGACCGATAAAATATACAATATGTCTCACTACTAAGTTGGAACCATATGTAAAACTTTTTTATTATTAATTTTAGGAAAAAAAGTTATCCTTCATAAACAATGCTGCATGTTCTAATATCTGATGATTGTATTTTAGATTTTAGAACATGCAGAAATTTTTATGAAGAATATTTTTTTTCCTTAAAATTAATAATAAAAAAGTTTTCCATATGGTTCCAATTTAGTGAGACATATAGTATATAGCTTTGCTAATGAAAATGTTCATAAACAAAAAGTAAGTATTAGTGCTCTAGCGGAAAATGTTCAAATTGGGAAAACCAAAGTTGCAAACATTATAAACAAAAGGATTGAACTTTTACAGAGTGGAATTTCAATGATAACGTCACACAAAAACTTTTTCAAAACCGAAGAATTTAACCTTGACAAACTCACTTACGAGTGGTTTGTTCAAGGAAGAAACAAAAATATTCCATTGTCAGGACATCTAATAAGATCAAATGCGAAAGATGTTGATGAGGTTGGGTTACCAAATATTTAATGTATCGTCTGGATGGTTAGAACAATTTAAAAGAAGGCAGAATATCAATGACATAGATAATTTTCGGAGACGATGCTAGTGTTAAACTCGGAGACATTGAAAGTCTTTTTCCAAAATTCCATCATTGTTACGTGGCTACAGCCTCAGTTTTTTGTGCTTTATCCAAAAAAAAAAACAGTTGCTTTTAAAGGTGAGAAATTTTCGCGGGTGGAAAATGGCTAAAAAGAGACTAACAATTATGCCTTGTGTTAATATGACACGAGATTTGGAAAAATTGCTTGTTATAGGAAAATCTGCCAGACCTTGTGCTTTTCGTAAACTTAATTTGGACAGTTTGCCAGTAACGGGCGATCCAGTAAAAAAGTATGGATGGTCTGAATACTTGCAACAATTTGACAAAAAAATTAAATGTTAAAAACAAGAAATACAGCTTTTCAAGAACATTTTTTTCCCTCCCAATACTACTGCAATTTGTCAACCGTTAGACCAAAGGGATAATGTTAAATGTTAAAATTTGGTGCCGGTTTATCTAATAACGTTTTAGAGTCATTTACTTTGTTAAAAAAGTATAAGAGCAAGTAAATCCTACAACCAATCAAATTGCTTTAAAAAAAACAGGAATCACAAGCTTGGACATTTCCGGAGAACATATAGGTTTTGATCTACGAGGAAAGAATAGAACAGGAGAGATAATAAAGTGGTGGGGGAATAGGTATTATTTAGACGGAGTTACTTACCACTTTAAGTCAGGTCAGTTATGGCAATATTGACAAATCATAATTTATAAAATGAGTATTTTGAATAACTTGTCATATATCTGACATGTTTGATTATGTGTTGGCCATATTGAGTTACCATTTTGGACAAATATTATTTTTAAGGAGACTCTCTCCTGTTCTATTCATTCCTCGTAGGTTTTGATCCTGACGAAGAGTTACCTTTGTCCATTGTTGTTGAAATGTGTAAAATGAGTCATCTACCTACCGAAAATAATATAGATTTTGAGACAAATGTAACTATAAATGAGGATATAATGCACGATGGTTAAAGCCTTGATATTAATTTTGATAATAATGAATCGTAGGACAGTCACGATGACGTAAACACAACTAATTGTGTCAAAATAAATAAAAAAGAGTCCAATTATACTTCCAAAAAATTAAAACTTTTACTTCAAAAAATGATAATAAAAAAGGATTTGAATCATCGGCCAATTTTGAGGAAAATTTAATGTACACTGAGCAAAAATTATGTCAAAAAACACTATGTTAAATTTATTCCATCCTTCTTAATATACCGTGAAATTTGGAACAAAGGTAGTAGTAATGGAGACTCAATGCACCTTGAAGGCCAAATTTTCAAACTTAATCTTGAAGATATTATTTAATAATGTTCTGTGGTATTTTGTTCTCTGTTATTTATGAAATATCATTTTTGACATTTAAGTAAATTAATGACTTAGAATATTTCAAAATAGTATATCAAACCAGTTATAGTTATTAAAGAGTTAGCAGTTAAATTAAAGAAGCCACAGCCGCCCAGAAATAAAAACAAACACTGCAACAGGACAGAGAAAAAGAGCAAAGAAGACGAGAACCTGAATCCACTCCAAAAAGAGAATCAAGACAGAAGAACAAGTTGCTGAATCCACCCTAGAAAGATAATCATGACTACAACCAATTATAGATGGACGAAATGCTACTCGAATGAGCATCTGGAGAATTTTCGAGAACGCGGCTTTTCATTACGACCCAACAGCAGTTTATATATCTGATTCTTCATGCATCGTTGGACCAATAAATATGAGATACGAACAGTGTGAAGCAAATAACTGAAATGTGAATCCCTACGTACATACATTACTCATTGGAGATTCAGTGGAAGCTTAAAATTTTCTGACAAATATTAAAAGGTATAATTCCTGTTCTCGGATGATCTCTTTCGGTAAAACAAAAGAAATTAGAGTATCCGGTACATGCCGATATTTAAGGTTCAGGATCAAGTTAATCACCGCATGGGGAGTATATTTTGTTGGAGATGGTAGGAAAACAAGAACAGCAGTGTTGCAAAAACGTTTCGCAAACAAGAGATGACATAGTACTGTAGTTGCAAGATATGCTGAATCATCACAACTGCTACACATAGTGCTAAAGATTGGGGCATCAGTAATGCATGCTTGTCAGGAATCTTCAACCACCTTCACTTTGCAATGGAACAAGACTCTGCATTAAGAAACCAATGCCAAATATCATTGAAGCCACAATTATGATTGAGCATGAGGGGAGAACATTTTCATTCCTAGAATTCCCATCATACCTTCGGATTTCAAGGCAAGCAAAGCACAAAGACAAACCTTAAAAGTTCTTCTCGCCCTGCTTATCTCACGGACATCTGTTTATGGAGTGTTCAAGAGTTGGAAATCATAATAAATGTATAGTAAAAAATCAGGCAATAGACATTTTTATGTCTGCTCCCTTTTCTCTCGTTATTATTGAAGTTAATAGTAATAATAATAATAATTTTCGTATATTTCCATCGTTCCTGCAAACCATAAAAATAAATTGTATTAATAAGATTTTTTAAAAAAAGCTAATAATCTATAAACTTGGGCAAATAAGCAAACATATACTATATGTACTCAAGAAGATATGTACACTCTTCTAAGCTTGACACTTCAAAGCTTCAGTTAACTGATAATAAAAATAATAGTACGTATTGGCCTTTCATAGAAGAAATAAGTTTTCCGCATTTCAATTGTTTCAAACACAAGAAAATTTATTAAGCATGTGGTGTTACATATTGAATTTCTAAAGCATTTCCTATTATCACAATGATCCCTCTATTAATACATAAAATTTCATGATCTTGCAGTATTTCGTTATTTAATCATTGAAGTTTTGCCGAAGACAGACAGCTGTCAAAATTTCAAGTACAAATATCACAGAATCAAATATATTAATTATATCTGTACCTATTACAAAAGGAATTCGAAAATGGTTCCCTTTAAAATTTTGATGTTCGTGGTTGTGCGCGAACAAAACACTCTGTATAACCGTACATTTTAGGCGATAGAGCTCATAAATGGAAAAAACTTTTGTCATAAGTATTTTTTGTATTTTCCATAACAATGGTGATATCCAAAAATTCCGCAGCAATGTTACACCCCGTAAATACAGCGCAAGTTTAAAAGGAATCTATCAAATGACTTAAAACGATACAAAATATGAATTTTATCGTTGCATAATTACATATTTATTACATGACAAATACGCATTTATTAGTGAACCAGACTGCTTTAGATGATAACACTCAAGTCAGTGATGGTGGCATTTCCTGATTCGGATTCACTTTGGTTTCCTTGAATTTCTCTATACCAAACTTCATGATGGCGAAAAATAAAAGATGCATACATATTTTTAAAACTTGCGAGGTTATAATTTATATACACCGGACGCTAAAGGTTGATGACTCATCGCCCATGGGCGTACTATTGAAATTTTCTCTTTTTAAAGAGTTTTAATTTTATTTATATAATTGGATAACATGTGGGTGGTGATCTATAAAATACAAAATACGTTATTATTTGTTCATTTTGTAGTTCAAGTCGAGTAAACTCTCCGTACTTTATTTATCTTACGAATTTACAAGTAAAATTCACTTTTTTTTGCTGTTGTTTTCGGGACAACAATAGATGTTGCAGTTCACCATATGAATAGTGCTATTCAGTAACAGCGTGTTGTTTACATTATTTCTTTGGTCCGTCGTAATTTAAACCTGGTATGCCCGGTCTATAGTTATAAATTGGGCGCGGACATGACCGGTTTAAACTACGACGAAGTTACAACGGAGCAAAGAAATAATGTAAACAACACACGCTTACTGAATAGCACTAATTCATATGGTGAACTGCAACATCTGTTTACGCCCGAAAAGTGCCCGAGAATGAGAGCAAAAATTGCCCATAAAAAAAGGAATTTATTTTTTTCATCGGCGTAGATAATAGGAGCGTGAGAGGGTTTTAAAATGTATTATATTTACCTTATATTTCGCAAGAGAAATAAAATTTTCATTCATACTTATGTTAGTTTCGTTTTTTCATTGTTTTGACTGTTAATTACGTACTTCGTAATTTTTGTAATAGTCTGTTTAACACCGGTTTAATGAATCGACTTCTCCCAATTATCTAGACGTAAGTGTGCACTGGATTTCGTTTAGTTTCAATAACATACGCGTACATTTTTAGTTATCATGTTACTTTGTTTATGTTACTTTTTCTGATATGAAAATGAATTGTCAGTGATTCCGAAATTTATTACAAAGTCTGTAAAATATCGTTACAGAATGCCAAAATATCGCACGTTCGTCACTTAGCTTTGCTAAAACATACATAGAAATAGTTTTTATACAGAGAATTTCTATAGTTTACAAAATTTCGTTACGTGTTTAAATGACGATGCTCGAAGTATTTCTGAGTGAAAAGAACTAACACAAATCCCAAATTTAAAAAATCAGTTGATATTCCTTCAGGAACACTTTGGAAATTTGCCTAAACTAATCACATATTTTGAAAATCGAAATCTCTAATTGAAAGATGGATTAACCACATTAGATGTGGGCTATTAATAATTTCAAAAGTATTCCAAGTGACTTCGGATGAGGCCTTCGGCAAAAGTTAGTTTAGTGCAGTTTTAAATAGAAATCTGCTAAATAAGCTGAAATAAAAAAATATTTCCATTACGCACCTATAACCAGTTGCGATGTAGAAAGGACGTTTTCTATCTACAAGGATGTACTTAATTCAAAGAGAACAAGTCTTACAGAAGAGAAAATGAACAAATAATAAGGTATTTTGTATTTGATATATCACCAGCCACTTGTTATCCAATTATATAAATAAAATTAAAACCTCTTTAAAAATACAACATTTCAATAGTGCGCCCATGTAAATAAATGTCACAAAACGAAAATATTATTGGTCGATCAAAATGCTCACATATACATACTAAAACTATGACGTTAGGAAGTTTGATTACGAAGGTGGATTGTTCTGTGTGTTTTAGTACATCTATATGTATTAATATGCTTCATTAGGTATGTATCGTACGAACTATCGAAAATGGACTCCCGAAGTTAACGAATGTTTGATATTAATTATAACATCACGAACAAGAAAAGAAAATATTTAGCTTTTTCGCACTATAATCTCAAGAATTATAGGTTTTGTGCAATACCTATGTCACATTATATCTACGCTTTTCTGATAAAACATGCAATTCCAACAAAAATTGCCAGATACAATGTTGGTAGCGATAAAATGACGTTAATATATAAATGTATAATTAAAATATTATTGAATGGTAGTTGAACTTTGCCAGTTAGTAATTAAGCAATATTTAAATTTCGCCATTACAAACACTACTAACAAAATTTCACTAGTTGTCATTAACTTTTACATGACATAGATTAAGTAAACACATGTAGTAAAACAAATCAAATAACGTATAACTGCAATTAAAATGAATCAGAAACGCAGGAAATTCTTGTTGCGTTTGTCGCAATAATATAAAATCGTAGAACAGTCAGCATAAAAATGAAATCTATCTTTATAAACTGTCTTATTAGGGCAGTAAGTTACTATTTAGATTTATACCATTTTATATTTACTATATTTTGTAAATCAAAGAAGATATTATAAAGTTATTATTCAATTTAATATACGAATGAATGTATTTTTTATAGAATTAAGTAATGTCCAATTGTATAGCAAGCACGAATTTAGCACAAAACACCAACACACAAAACAGAACGTCACATACAACTTCCACAACAACACACATGCATAGGAAACGCAGTGTAGACAACGACAGGCAGTCGTTAACACAAAAATGATAAATAATGCACATTAACTGTTTATACAAGCAAAAATTAAACGCAGGTAAGCAAGTGCACGATCGATGTACATAGACGTATGTATGTACACTTGCATTTAATAAAAGAGAAGCCGTTCTGTTACTCCTGGCAAATGGTGGTTCTTTGTACGATAACGTAGGTGCAGGTAGTACTGGTAGATCGATAAAATTTCACCTATTATTTTGGAACCGATGCATTCACTCGTGTGTTCAACAAAAAGCCCTATAGTAATATCTACCACCCCGCACCTGTTTTCTTGACGGTCGAATAGGTGGAAGAGAATCTATTCGGCCGGTGAACTTTTACAGCAGAACGTGGAGAGAGGAGGGGATGATTGCACCGCAGAGCAGAGGGTTAATACACACAGCAACGGTTGGTGTACCCTAGCACGTGTGGAAGTTACGATGCGCTCCCAAATGCATCAAAGATAAAAATAAAGTGGTAGAACCTCCTCGGGTGTATTGTTTAATTTCACTACTGCTAAAAGGTTAGGTATAAACCGCCATTCGTACTAAAAGGAGCCAACTGCAATGGCACTGCTAGTTTCACATTATCGAAAGAAGGAAATTGTCAAGTCAATTTTTGTTTCATCAGGAACATGCTAAAAATTCATCAAATGATAATGTCATATTATATATTTTGACAGGCGCAGGTTGTTTTCTGTAAAAATGAATTTTGGAGTTTTTTTCTTCTTATCAATAATTTTTTTATTGTATTAAAAAAAATTAACTGTTCGGAATTACTTTAAAAAATATGATTTTGGGAGCACTAAAAAATTCTTCTCTGATATTATTCATATAAAACCATTTAAATGCTTAACGTTTTTTGGACTTCCTGCAGATTATTGACAAAGTTGTTGCTGTAACGTCTATTGGTTATATTTTAAAAAAAGTCGAAATTGGCCGAGGTAATAGGAAAAAACGATTTTGCAAGGGGCGGAATGACTTGCACTTTCCGCACATTACAGTGTTCAAGGAAGTTTTTATATGATGCAGTTCAATAACAATACTCTATTAAATATATATTTTCTCAAGTAATGTAATGTTCTATTATTACAAAACGATATTGTTACCAAATACTGATAAACTATTACAAAGAAAAAATCAAAACTGGCTGAGATAATAGGAAAAATCAATATTTTTTCAAAAATCGAAATTCTAGCGATTCCAAAGTAAAGTCATAATCGCCCCATATAAATATAATTAAAATCAAACAAAAGCCGGTTATTTTATTTTGTGAATAAGCCTAGCCACTTTTCTTTTCATGTTTTTTTTTTCTGTGAAGACAACACGTATGTCGACATTTTTACGGCGTACGGCACAAAAATACAACTATATCGGGTAGACTCTGTCGCTCCTTTCGCTTTCTGCACGTCCGCTTCGTAATGGATTTCTCTATACGTCCTAGCAAGCTACACTATTTAGAAGAAAATGCGCTCTCTCTACGCACGAGCGTACAGATGCCTCTTAACAACTAATGTCAGTGCTTTAGCTTTAGATGACCAAATAGAATTTGCGACAAAGTTTATTTCATATTGTTTAGATGATTTCAAAATGTCTGCTTTTCTGTTATTGTTGGTGTTAAGTAAAACAATGAACTTTTTTATAAAATGAAAATCCATTAATACCAATTAACTGTAACAGAAATAGGTAGAAAAGTCTTTTTGGAAGTAAATTGAAGATAGCTGATGCATATATTTATTTAAACACAGTACCTGCACAGCATGATATCTTAAACAGTTTAATTTCTTAATTTATTAGATGATTAGTGTAGTAGCTAAGTGTTTGCACTTTTTAACTGATTGTACTCCGTCCATTTTGTTTCCTAATTTAACAGGATTAGTCTGCAGCTGCATTTAGTCAACGCTTCGCATTCAAAAGTTAGATCAAAAGTTGTTTCGCTTTTCTGAATGCATAATCTGCTTACAGCTCCATTTTTAAAAGCGCCAATGTAACAAGTTTCTGATCTAACATCTGCTTAGGTGCAGCATTTCACGGGTCAATAACCTACCACATCTTAGAAACCTGGTTTTTGAAATGCGGTTTTAATTCTTTTTGTATTGACTTATTTTAATAGTAGAAAAATAATTTAATTTTTTTCAAGTACAGGTTCATCATTACAAATCACATATTCAACATTTATGAATTTTAGATTATTATATTTTTTTTTTTCAGTGATTTGTAGGTTTGATTTGAGTAACTCACTAGTTTGGACTGGAATAGAAAATTGACATTTTCAGAAGGATGTATCGTGAATTGAGAATGTTAATTCCTCTGTGAAGAATTCCCGAATTTATCCGACGCAAACTAGAAAAATGGATCATTTATAGGATCTGACATCAGTATACTGATCAGAGATGGAAATATTGTTGACAAAATAGAAACAAATTAGATAAAAAGCTGTAAAATTTTCAACCTAGTGGTAACCATACCCAAATTACAAGTCTTTGGCAGAAGAGATGTTGACAAACTTCAAGATTATAGGTTGTAATATTAGTTTAATTTTTCTGAAAATGACGTAAACAAAATGAAAAGGCGATATCTAGGAAGATGGAATATCAACATGATTTCTAACTTAGATCTTAGTAGCTCATTTATCGTAGTTTGGACTGCAATAAAGAATTTGTTAATACATTGCCAAAAGGATGAATGGTGAATTGAGAGTGTAAATTCTTCTGCGAAATATTCCCAATTTCTCCGAAGCAAACTAGAAAGATAGAGAATTCACAGGATCCGACATCAAAATACTGGTCAGAGACGGAAATATTGAGGACAACACGGAAACAAATTAGATAAAAGGCTGGCAAATTTTCAAACTAGTGATAATCATACACAAACAACCAGTCTCTGATAGAAGAGATATTGACAAACTACAAGATTATAGGCTGTAATATGAGTTTAAAGTGCATTTTCTTCATTCACACCAGAAATATATTTCTAAAAATGGTGATATCTACGAAGATGGAATATCAACATGATGGTCAACTAGTACTGGATGTTAAAGACCGACAATCCCCGGCAACTCTGCGATAGGAAAAGCGGAAAGACATTTTGTGGAAAATAAAATGCTATTACAATAATTTTTAACTTCTTCCTCAATTTCTTTGCATTGAAATCAAACGAAAAACCAAAATGTTATGATTTAAATTAGTCTCGCCAAAATACACAATGGTTTTGCAAAAAAAAAAACGCGATAGAAAATTATGGATTTCATTTTTTCAATTAGCACTTAATTAATATAAAAATGTTTTAAGAACCTTTAATAAATATTTTTTTCTTGATCGTTTCATCAATATATTATTATGTCAGCTGTATAGGCCTTTGATGCGATTGGCTCTTCTTATACAGTCATCACCTCTTTCTTCTTTAGCCTTTACCACTTCCTCGAGGCACTTTTTCCTTGGATGACCTCTTCTTCCTTTACCACCACCTTCCTCGTGACACGTTTTCCTAACAATTCTTTTCTACGGCATTTAAGTGATGCATCCCAAACAGCTAGCTCTTCGTGTTTTTTAGTTTTCTCTACATTTATTTTAAGTCTGTCTGTTTTTCTTCACTTTTGTTATTCTCCTCCTTGGCTTGTCCAAAAATGTGTCTAAGTACTCTCCTAGTTATTCTTCATCTTGCATATAGTACTACTGATTGAATTATTGTTTCGTATGTCTGTATCATAGCTGTTCTAGAAACGTTTCTTTGTCTCAGTATTCTTGTTAATGCACCATCTGCTCGATTGCCTCTTACAATTCGTTTGTCAAATGCTTGCGCTTCTTGACCTTCACCTGACAAATATTCTATTCCGATTCACTCTTCCAAATTTACATTCCTTTTGGCTTGATTTGAATCTGCTATATCTAGTTTCTTCTTCCACTACCGCTTCCATTTTCGTATACAGTGAAATTCCCCTTCGCGGATACCCCTCTTACACGGACACCTTCCTAGGACGGACAGTTTCTCATGGTCCCGACCGACTCTCATATAATTTGCATTGGGTTAACTCCCTCTTGGACGGACGGACATTCTCTTGAACGGACGCGGACACAATAAAATGTTTTCATAAACGGATAAAATACAAATTATGACAGAGTGGTTGCAAGACCTAGATTGGAAAATGGTAAAATAATAAAGAAGCATTTTGTTATTTTTAGACAATGCGACCTCGTCCAAAAGACGTTCGATTAAAAAATATAAATCTTGCTTCTGATCCCTAATTGTACATCAGCTTGTCAACCACTAGATCAGGAGATTATAAAAAACTTCATAACTTATTACCGAAGTATAGAACTAAACCATCTGCTGGTAAATACTGAACCTGCTGGTACAGCTTTTGAGTTAATTAAGAAAATTACGCAACTGAATGCATTTTACTTCGCAAAACCAAGGAAACAGTTAAAAACTGCTTTCGTAAAGAAGGATTTAAGCATGAAAATATGCAAAGTGAATACCAGTTAGCTGAGGTAGTTACATCTGATCCAGAAGATGACTTACCACTTAACGTATGTACTTGCAGATATCCTCAACAATAATAATAATTTGTTGGAATTGACTGATAATGAAAACCTTAATAATTTCTTGAACCGAGTGAAAAATTTGTATCTTGAAGATCCGAAACAGAACTGAAAATTAAAAATCCAGTTGAAATACAAGTACTTTCCGAAGATTCTGATGTCGATGAAGTTCCAGTACCAACAGACGCTATCTCATGGTGACGCTATTACCCTAATCATTCAGCTTAAACGTTTTGCCGAAGATCACTGAGATACAGAGTCGTTGGAGTTCTTTGCAAATTACAAATTACTGGATGCCATTTTAAAGAAAAAGTGGAGACAAACAACAATACATATATGAATTTTTGCGCCATTAAAGTAATATTTCATTTTATGTATTACTACATTCTATTATATTTTGTAAAGCAACAAATCCTTTTTTTTCCCTTCAGTTTTAAATTTTGTGTTTATTTTAAAAACATTTACATACATATACGTTTTAAATTCCCAATTTCCAATTACAGTTTTCATTAAAAAATATATTTTTTCTCGTATTTCTCTTTGGCGGACACCCCTCTTGAACGGACACTTTCAATCGGTCCCGTTGGTGTCCGCCCAAGGGAGTTTTCACTGTACTTTGTTTTCTCGTCTGTTCTTCTGCAAATGTTTCAAATACCGTCTATAATTCCGTCTTTGACCGCGATAATATGGTCACGTCATTTACGTATGTAATACCCTGTACTTCGTTGTGGAAGAGTATGCTGTTTATTTGGATTTTGCATTCTCTAATAATACCTTCCTTTCGTATTTCGAAATTTTACTTCATCTTCTTCAGTTTTCGGGCAGCATTTTAAATTTTGCGCCTTATGTGACATCTGCACATCCATTCCATTTAGAATAGACAGTGAGAGCTTAACAACAACTTGAGCCACCCAGTTAACAACTCCCCGAGTATAATCGATTGATCGACCTAAATATTGCTATATCTTACATTATTATTATTAGCATTGTTTCGTGTTAACCAACAGAACATCATTAATAATTCATGTGTATAATGAGTTGTCGATATCATTCTGTTAACTCAGTCCGTTCGTGTTGAAAATAGCTTTGGAAAACCACTTCCTCCACGAGTGATATACCTACTAGTAATCTAACTTATTTCTTTTTAAAATAGAGCAATAAACTTATAAAATGTTCCACACGCAAACACTACTTATTACGTAAAAAAGAGAAGTTTTAAACGTTTATTATTCGTTTAATTACTACCTACTTTATAACACGACGTGAAAAACGAGATATTAAACTGAAAGAAGGTAATCTTTCTAGCTTGCAATTAAATTACCACATAATTCGGACAAGAAAGAGAAGACGACAATGGCAATATTAAATTACATAAGTGCAATCGCAACGTGTGTGTTGTTAGAATACACAATAACACTGCGAGTGATAATAAGAGAGAACACTTGCTTCTAGTCAAGTGTTCCCGTCCCACTTTATATTATCCAGTTCACCGTGCTGTGCTGCTGTTATTACTACGCCTCCTGTAAAAATGCTCCTCTTGCAGCATTGGAGGCCTTATGCACAAGTGAAGTAATGGTATGTAATGTTATATCGCGGGCAACAGAAAAGTTATGCAGGCGATGAACCGAGACACGACCACATGGCAAGCGACTAACCGGTCTAGGTAGAAAGTAAAAGTCCCTAACCGGATTGTTCTGTGAACGAATGAATATGACAATAACGCGACGTTGTAATAGTAAACAATAGTGAGACGGGCACGTAAACAAGAAATTCCTCGCGTTCCTTCTGGAGGGCTCGTATGGCAAAGACTTCATTTGAACATCTTGCATGATAAAGAGAAGTAGTTCTGCTATGAAATAGTTTAATTCTCACATTTATTTCTAAAGAACTGATCGTCGGAAATAAGAGCGGTGTTGTTCCAAGGATATTTACTGAACCAATTAAGTCGGAAATTTAAAAATCTGTACTTTCGTGTGTAATTAAGGTTGGGCGATGATAAGTATAAACGTAGGATAAATACAACTATTAGGTACAAACTTTAATGAAAGGCAGAGAAAACCTAAGGTCTAACACGACTCAAGATTATTTTTAAGCTTTTGAGAATCACTGGCTATTAACCTGTTTCCGCTCTAGAAATTATATGGTATTTTTGTCCATGAAGTTATAATGAAGATGTAACATTTGTTTGCATATTGGAAAAAGCCGGTGTAAGTGTTAAATTCAAGATTTTGTGTTCTGAAGATTATATATATATGTATATTTATGACTAGAATAAGAAGTACTGACAACAGCGTTGTTTATAATAATTTCAGTGAAGAACATAATTGTTTAACCGTGCAACATTTGTACATATGATGATAAATCATAATGTTTATTTATTTTAATGACTTATCGTCGATTTTCGTCAAAACAGCATTTTGTTTAACCAAGTAGCAATGTAGTAGAGTTCCTGCCGAGGCTGGTAGTTCATACTGTTCATAGCTGAGCTTAACAAGGCTATTCAATCTGCTTTGTTGCTGAGTTGAACATATAATTTTTTCTACGATTGCTTAAATATGTATATTTTGCAAGTTATTACAATTCCCACAATCTCTCTGTCGTGATAAATTCAATCAAAAAGAGAAATCTTAGTTATTGGTTGAACGATTGGTTACTATGGAAATGTATATGTTAAGGCTATACGCCCGGCCTCGAAATCGTTTTTCCCATTTCCTAATCGTATTTTTCATGAAAACCTTACCGAATTTACACGCAAATTTAAGAAAAAAATGCCTTTCAATGGATAAATCGTAATTTCTTCGAAATTTTCCAAAGGGCCCTAAATAAAAATTAAAATGTAAGAAATTTCAAAAAACAGGCCTTTATTTAAAATTATGTAACACTCAACAGCAATACATAAATTTTATTTTTTCTTAATTTTTAAAAATAAGGTCACGAAACGGAAAACAAAGTTTTGAAATTTGGGCGAAATTCACTGAAATCAAATAGGGTATGTGGTACGCTCGCACATTGTGTCGAGAGGTAGCTCCGCCTACCATTTCGGGCAGTTTCTACACAGTTTGTAAAATACTTCTGAGATCGGTGTATGTTAAGAAAGTAATCGTTACTTGGACATTATTTTATCGAAACCGTTGATATTTTCTTTACAATATAGTGTACATATACAGTGTGAGTGGGTGTGAACATAAACAATTACTATGAGTGATAACATAACGAAACAGAGGAAAAAGTCCCTAATGGTATACCTGCTAGAAACGCATGCTAGGACTCACACGGCTTGCGCGCAGGGAGTATAATTATTATATTTGACTCGCAATAATTTGCTTCTGAAACGATCTAGAAATTTATTTCTTGCACAAAAAATAATTTTGGAATGTTGGCTTTATTTTGTTTCACATATATATGGGTAAATTCTGAAAAATAAGATTAGTTACTCGATAGCTGAAAAATACCTTACACAAATTGGTGGTCTACTAAAACTTTTTTTTATATAAAATGTACACACCATAAAGAAAAATCGAAAACACTAGTATCATCCAAATACTTTAGGGTATAACCTTAAAAAAAACAGATCCCTAGCTGTCTGCATTGCTGAGATATCACGAGATAAGTATTAAAAATTGAAGAAAATGAAAATTTTAAAATTTACACCAAAAAAAACGATTTTTCGACCTTTTTCGCGATTTCGATTTTATTTTCCAACTCAAAATTTGAATCCGGCAGGTGATTTTACATATTCAGCTTCACTTTTTTTGTGTGTTTGAGAAAATATAGATTGTCTAATTTAGGGGAGGTTGCTTCCCGACTGCCAAACATGTGGGCCAACCGGCGATTATCTGAGACCATAACGCAACCATAAATTACAGGCAGATTAGATTAGGTGACAATTTCTTTTCTCTATCTTTTTCCTCGGCATAAGACAGAGCACGCGGACCCTTAAACATTTGTCTTTTATTACATTTGCACGAAAAGCAGTGGTACGCCTATTTCAAATCGAACTCAGCTTGAAGCGGGCGTTCAGCCTTAACAATCATTCTAATAATCAAAGTTTGACAAGTTATAAAAGTTCTTGCCAGTATCGTGAAAAAATATCAATATATTCATATTATGGACAGCGATAACCACCTAGAAATGCTTACACCTCCAGAAACAAGAGACGTGGCAAAAAATGTTGACATACATTAATTTTTTCCATTCTAAGCTATACTCTAATATTAGTGTGTCCATCGTTAATGTTTTCTCTATGTGGAAATTGAATGCTTTGATTCTTCATAATCTTTTTCCATGGACCACAATCATTTCGAATTATTTATTTTCATAAATTAAAAAAATGTTCTAAATTGTTTTAAATACATTTTAAAAATGTTTGTATACAAAAATTATTCAATATCCTATTATAAGTACTTCTATTCTCTTAATATTTCTCTGTTCTGTGTCAAAACGTAGTGAAAATTAAGTTCTAAATACTTTTATACTCGTAACGTACGTGTCTAAAAAACACGACCTGCGAAATATTGGCAAAAAACTCATTTTCGATAAGGGTAAAAGACCTACTTTCATAATAATTCTAAAATTAGTTTTCGAGTACATATGAATTCTAAACTTAGTAGTTGACGAAATATTGGTAAAATTCGATTTTTTCACTGAAGTAAACTACTACTTCCGGTCTGACGATTTTACTGAAAACCTAATCAGATTTCAAGAGGGAGATTATACTTGTACCACTTTTTCGGTATCCGGTATACATCAATTTTTCAAAGTAACTCCCAATATTTTTCCAACTGTTTCATACCTACACGAAAAAATGTCTTAAACAAATCGGCACAATTTTGGTAAACAACTTGTTTGAGTACACTGATTTTGCATAAGTAAATTTTTTTTGTCTTTCCGATAACATTCGAATTTTGGGTTAGAAATTTAACTTGAAAGTAATACAGAAACCTTTCTTTAAGATATTTCATTTAATTGCAATTAAAAATTAAAAAGGTAAACGAAATTAATTAATTGTTAATTAGAAACGATTTGACTCAGCTGTCTATGCATCAGTAAAATATGTGGAAATATCTCTGTTTTTAGATATAGCATCATAATAAAGACTCCTCCTCTTAATTAATTATTAACCTTGTCAAAATCTCTAAAGTTATCTAGTGTATATCTTGTGTGTTCCATCCATCATTTGTTAATCGTCTCCTCACCGCTTCATGACAAACTCGAGGTATAAAAATACAGATTTTGAAAGGAGCCAACTCCACTAATTTGCTGATTACTTCCATGTGTCAATCAATGAATTATAAGTATGTATATTTGTCCTACGAAGATAATTATTAAACTGTATGGGTGATTTTCGATCTAATAACTCTTGTATGTAAAATGTGCATATAAAAGTTAATCCGACTGAATAATTAATGCTAAATTAATTAACTTATGTTTGTTCAAATCAGATCTTAATAAACGATATCGCACTAAATCTTCAAACTCGTATCCTGTTGTCTGAATAACTCGGAGGCCCGTTGTGTTATGTAAAAATAGAATTTCCATTCCGTTTTAATAAATAAACTAATACGAGCTACCGGAAAAATACAAAATCGATCGGTTCAATGTCTAAATAGACAAACACATGTATCATGGATTCGTGTGTGTGTGTATGTTGTGTGTGTTTGTATAGGGAATACAGCATATGCGTAAAACCATGCACGTATCTCGGAAATATTTTTAGTTTTAACCTGAACGAAACTTTTTTTTTAACGTAAATATAGTTTTTATGACTTCCACGTAAATTTCCATTCATGCGGGGAGCGAGAGAGATAGCGATAATGTGTGCAAGGAGAACTTCAGCACCTTGACCGATCTCGAATGTATGCTACCACGATAGCTCAGGTGTGAGAAAAGAAGCATAACAATTAGAGCCAAGTGAGTTCACGATGTATAATGCATACATAATTACAGAGTAGGTACAGTATATACAAGGGAATAAGTATGCACATAGTGGATGGAGCCTTTAAGATATTTAGTACAGTAAGGGCCCGTTTTTCCAATTCCGATTAAAACGCTGCCGCCGGGTAGTACAAATTTGCGTTCTTGATCAATTCTTGGCCAAGAACTTGCTGGCTTAGAACATGTTCTATTTTACTTCTCAACTTGATCAAGTTATTAGTGATTTCTAGTAATATTCATGTTATAACGTTTTTTTGCCAACTGTGTAAAATGTAAATACAAATTCCATTTTAGAATATTGTTAAAAATGACATGTTAAATTGATACTTCTTGAAAGAATTGTATGCGTTAATTATTTATTTTCTTTTGTATCTCTTGTGCAGTTATTTTTACATTCAATATCAAACACAAATTTTCGGTAACTTTATTAATTTTTTTATTTCGTACTTTTGCACTATTGGTACTGCTAATTCACCTAAAAATTTGGTCAAAAAATTGAAAAGTGTAAAACAGTCAAGGTCAACAATAACTTGATCAAGAACTTGCCGACAATTTCTTGGTCAATAACTTGGTCAAGAATTTAATAAGTGTAATTACAGCCTTATGAAAGTATTTTTTGGAATTAGTTAATAATTATTTTCATCATTGATTTAGAAATTGTACTGCGTCTTCTATAAATGATATGTAACAGTATAATTAAATATAAAAATAATATAATATTGAATATACGTAATTTTTAGCTTACTACAGAAATAAACAAATTAATTGATAACCACAAATACATTATTTTTTCTCATGAAGAAGATTCAATTTAGGAAGTTTTTTAATTCTACTACAATTCTGGGACTTTATCTCAATTCCTAAAGATTCAAAGATCTTGTGGCAATTTATGCTTGTGGTTGCTCTTTTCCTCTTTGTCATTGCACTTAACAGAACCTTATGAAGTTATCATACTAGTCGAACATATTTTGGACTCACTCTAGAAATATTATTGACATATTAAACTATATTGAAAATTTACAAGTGAAATTGAAACATGGAAGAAATTCTACACAATATGATTTTTCAGTAAAGTATCGTGCTTTATTAATTCTACAGGAATTTGGTGCAAGTTAATTAGTCTCAGGTATGGCAATGGAAGGAGCAATATCTTAAACCATTACAATGTGATTGAATATCCAGCTTAAGATGCTGGATGCAGACTTTCCTTTTTGTATGATTTTGTTACAAGTCATATATTTTACATATATTTGGCAACCGTTAATTTCATAGGAATATATGTATGTACCATGTGTTACTGTTTTCATTTTTCATAATATTTTTGTATTTTTCAATAGCAAATCAATAAATTTGTTTCAATATCACTCAAGTTTGTTGCACTTTATTTAATAATGGAAATTATAAATATGTGCTATGTATAGATATAAATTCTCATATGCAATATTCACAATATAAATGCCAACAGTTTATTTACAAAAATGAAATTTCTAAATTTAAAGAATATAATCTTTAAAAAATAAAATTAGGGTAAAAAGTACAAAGAACAAATACAAATGTAGAAAATGGCGCCAATATTATTAGAGCAAAATATACTGATTTAGATCAAATGCACTAGCAAATATGTTGCCCACTTTGTACAATAAATCCTTAAACACTGTTTAGATAACCGGCGTATTTCTATACATTGAAAAACGCCGATTAGAGATAATCAATAATGGTCAGGCTTAATCACTGATTAGTTAACCAAGCATTTTAATCGGTGTTGGAAAAACCAGCCCTATTACTGAGAAAAAAATATGTAGAATTTGAATGAAATAATAAAAACACTATACATTGAAAAACGTCGATTAGAGATAATCAATAATGGTCAGGTTTAATCACTGATTAGTTAACCAAGCATTTTAATCGGTGTTGGAAAAACCAGCCCTATTACTGAGAAAAAAATATGTAGAATTTGAATGAAATAATAAAAACGCCAGTTAAAACAATTTATTAACAAAACTTGATGGGGCCTTGGGCTAAACAATCACAATATAAAATTCTAACGCACATATTTCAACACATAATTGCGTGGTTTCGGTATTTTACTCCTACCAATAATGTCCAAGATTTAAATGCGTATAACTTATAAATAGTCGAATTACTAACATGATTATTGCAATGTAGATGTCTGTGAATTGTTATTTCGAGATATTCAGTGACATAGGATGAATAATGAATGATATTTTAAAAATTACGCGTTGCCCGATACAGATCCGATTAAAGTAGATGAAACCCAACATACAGCTTTAATTAAATAGTAATTGCCTTATTTGAAACGATGTCGTGATACACCTAAATATATAAATTATGATAACATAAGCTTACAAAGGACTGACTGCGCCAAACATATTGAAAGTATGTAACAAGTTTGCTGGAGTGTTGATATACCACTCAAAGGCACCCTGCAGTAACACTAACAGCATTTTTTAAAATTGAAATTCGTTCTTACAAAATCTTAAAACAACAACACATCGTGAAATTAAAATTATTCTACATTTTCTATTGTTGGAGATCTCAAGATATAACTTTTTTACGGGCGGCCCGTCATAAAAATGTTTATTATTATAAGATGTTATTGCTTTTGGTATTAATTAAATAAAACAAGCAGCGCTTTGGCAATACTTCAAGCGTTCATTTGAACGAACACACAAGAGGGTTCCAGGAAAAAGAATAAAAAAAAATACAATTTTAAAGATTTTGAAAAGATGAATCAGAATATGCATATTATAGATTCGTTTACGATTTTATATGTTGACTCTATTGGTTTAAGATGCTTACAGTTACAATACACAGTGAACTACATATATAAATCTGAAGGTATGTAAGACCTGAAAGCGTAGATATGACTAAAGCTGTATCATTAAAACAATTGATATACGCGGTGTAATAAGTCAATGACTTTCGAAAAAAAATAACAAAACGTCATTATCTCCAAAAATCGTTAAAACATCGTTAGAGTACAAGTACAAAAGTTATTAATATATGTATTTATTTACATATTTCCGAAATTGAATTTTATTGTCAACAAAGAGTGCCAAAAATCGTAAGCTTCCATTATGTTTTATTGTATAGAAATACTAGTAGAGTTCGTCACTTCAGCAAATGTCACTTTTATAAAAGAATTTCAAATAATCCTCAAACAATACAGTATTCGAAAGAAGATGCAGTAATGTTCTTCAAACAAGTTATAAGCACATATTAAACAACGAGGAAATATGCGAGCAATTATTGGTTCGATTTAAGAGAAGTGTTGGAGAAGACGTGTCGATAAAAGGTGGGGCAAGGCGCATTTGTCGTTCAGTAGCACTGCATTACGTATTTGATATTTCCGAAAGATTTTTTAAAAGAAAAGGTCAACGTCACAATACTACATCAGTAGTTGACAGGCAAGGCAAAAAAAAGTAGCTGCAAGGAACCTGCACTTCAAAAATGAACGAAAACAGGTTTATTTGGATATATTCTTCATCACTCATCGTAATGGCACACTTTGTACTCCAATTTGCTTTGAATAATACTGAAAGACGCTACCACAAAAATTCTACGAGTTAAATTTGACAATTCAACTTGAAACAACTCCATGTTACATTACAATTTCATGGCAGCATTTATTTTTTTTCTCTGTTTCGGTATTAGACCAACGTTATTCATGCATCCATTTTCGTGTAGGAATGGACTCCATTCATAAACGATTTTTGGTAACTTTGTATTTTAGTAAAAGTAGGTTGGTGCCATACATTTTTCATATTCTTTTTCAACTGCTTTTCGATTTACCTGGTAGTAAATCGAAGCGTATGGTAGTAATCAAAAAGTATGGCGTTGGAGGACACGTCCCGCAATTCTGGTGGCGTAGATTGAAGCTCTTCGTCTGACGTTCCGCCCACAGATAATATGAGTTTTTTTCTAATTTAAGGAAACTTTTCAATTCAAATAATTGTTACAAGAGTGAACTGTCAAATATAAATCAGTGGTACCGGGCAACTACGTCACGCCATCAAAATTTCCCTTAAGGGTCCTATATAGTGGATCTGACAACAATGGAAAAATAGCAGATTTTAGATGCAAAATATTTTTGTTGATTTTAAATTTGGAGAAAACCTTTCAACGTCAACTTATGAAGAATTTAGTAATCTACCCCGCTGAAGAATCAAATTTAGAAAAAAATTATCTGATTAAAGAAAATTAATTAATATGTCAAAATATTAAAAACAAGTTTTCTCAAAAATCCTTCGGAGGAGATTTGTTTGCTTGGGTTCACGTTATAAGTTGAATAAAAAGCTACCCCGCTCTGCACTTATTTTTCGTTCACCTATTCTTTACTTTGTTTTAAATGAATATAAAATAAATTAAAATTAGGCAACCCACATTACAATGAATTGTTATTCTAGTAAAAATCTTTCCCGCGGTTACAAATGTGTAGATATTTGGTCATAAATTAATTTTTATTCGCTTAGATATTGAGTTATAATTTCAAGTATTTATGAAATATTTCCTATGTGTAATAAGTACTAGGACATCCTTGGCTTATTAAATTATGTGCTATGCAACCAATATTACATTTCCGATCCACTATATAGGACCCTTAATGTAGATTTTTAACAATTTTTCTATAACTAAATAATGTAAATACAATCCGAAACAGAGAAAATACTGTAAAACACTCGTAACAGAAGGCCATTCCAACATTCGTTCCTTCAGTCAATCGCGCTACGCGCTCGTGTCTGAATTTGGATATCATGCTGAAATGAAAGGCCTTCTGTTACTTGTATTTTAATAGACTATTTTCAAATTAAACGGGATTAATTTTTGTCGATGTGTTAACGAACGGAAAAATAGTAGATATATGTTTACTTCGGAGGAAAATCCACATTTTCGGACGACGTGTTGCACCTTCTCGTCGTCCGGAAATGAAAGGCTTTTCCTCCTAAGTAAACAATAATATTTTACAACCACACATGTAATGTTGAAGTGCCACTTTTTTGACTTTTAATTCACGCCCTCATTTCCCAACCGAAATTTCGATCAAATGTTTGTTTATTTTTAATTTTTCATAGTATATTAGAAATCCTTCAACCACATTTTAATTATCAAGACAAACAAAAACTTTTTTATTAAAATTAATTGTTACATAAATAGGCCGCTCTGCCGATGCTGATCTGATGAAACAGTGATTATTTGTCCTTTTCCATTCCAGCTAAGACATCTGGATTGCTACTGGAGAACTTTTTCCTTCAGTTCCGGTGAAGTGCAGCCCTTGAAGTCTTTACTATTCAACGTTTCTTTTATAATAATAACTACTTGAAACACCTTTCATCTCGGTATGTAATATACTATTGATATATGCGCGGAGTTTCCATTCCGTTATCACTTTTACTTTCTTATACGTAGTATAAGGAACTATTGTGATGATGAAAATTTTCGACCTCGAGATTTTTGCAAATGTCCACGTTTTGATGTCCCCTGATACCGAAAAAGTGGTTTTTAAAAAATGTCTGTGTCTCTGTGTGTCTGTCTCTCTCTGTGTGTGTGACCACGTAGCGGTCAAACCGCTATAGGTATCAATTCCAAATTTTATATTTACGAATATAATCTCTCTCTTGAGATCTGATTAGATTTTCAGTAAAATCGGCAGACCGGAAGTAGTAGTTTACTTCAGTGAAAAAATCGAATTTTGCCAATTATTCGTCAACTACTAAGTTTAAAAAATTTTGTAAAGAATTCATATATACTCAAAATTAAATTTCAGAAGAATTTTATTAAAAAAGTTTTTCGAAATTCCTACCGGAAGTAGGTCTTTTACTCTTATTGAAAATCAGTTTTTTGCGAATATTTCGCAAGTCATGCTTTTTAGACAGATACGTTACGAGTATAAAAGAATTTAGAACTTTCAATATCTTTTGTATAAAAAATTGTTCAAAATTCGGACCGAAAGTAACACTTTTACTCTTATCGATTAGCGATTTTTGCTAATATTTCGTAAATTATGCATTCTATATATATTTGTCAAGAGTACAAAAACATTTAGAGTTGGATTTAAAATATTTTTTGTATAAATAAAATTTCAAAATTCGGACCGAAAGTAACACTTTTACTCTTATGGAATAGCGATTTTTGCTAATATTTCGTAAAATATGCATTCTATATATATTTATCAAGTACAAAAGTATTTAGAGTTGAATTTGCAATATTTTTTGTATACATGAAATTTCAAAATTCGGACCGGAAGTAGCACTTTTACTCTTAGCGAGCAGCACTTTTTTTCGAATATCTTGCAAAGTATGCATTTTATAGCGATTTATTAAGAGAATGAAAGTGTAACCTAGCTGGCTTACTTTTATTATACACAGTGCCATTTGCTTATATAACACCAAGGGCAACCTCGCCGGTTACAGAATTGGTCTTCTGAATGTCGTCCAGACACCAAAAATACGCACTCCTGGCTGCCTATATGTTCAGGCTTCAATGTTATGATCTGGTAAAAGTACGGCCGTTGACCTTAATGTCGACTTGTTCGGGCGGTTTAAAATAAATCAAAGTTATGGTGGTTTTAGAGTGGTGCCTTGGGACGAAAGACCTATTGCTCACAGCTGACTCAGCGGAGAAAAATAACGTGAGTACTTCTTATTGTTTTAATATGATTCGTTACTCTTGAATATACTACTTTCTCTATCTCACTAGCAAACGGTAAAGGTAAGCAAAAAAACACACGGTTAGAAATTCATTTGAAAAGTACATAATAATTAACTTTTATTTCTGTTAACACATTATAAAATCATATCAAACGAATAAACAATTCAGCAATTAAATTATGGTCACAATTGATACACTTTATGGTTTAATATTAATTATATATTTACAAAATCTATGTACATAAATAGAATACAAATTAAATACGCGTCAACGACCTCTATATGTCGCGTATAAAATCAAGCAAGAACGTTTGTACGTTCCTAGTCCCTGAATTAACAATTACAATCCCAGAATATTCCGTTAAAGAAAAACATAAATAAAATGGTGTTTGAAATAAAATACGGATGATCAGGTTTGCTTAAATTATATTACAACTAAGTTTTTGTACGTTACCCTGCTCGCAGAAGAACCTTATATATATTTCGTCGCGGAGAACAATTTCAATCGGTGCGGACTTTCGCGCGTCTATTCGGAGAATTATTATTATATCTTTGTTTATGCTACAAAGCGCGGACAATGTATTGAATTTAAACGCGCGTTACAAACAAAATTTGAAATCTAACGTTTCTGAAAATGAAATACATATATTAAATACAGAGATATATACATAGTCATGACATTTATAGTCTGACTCGGACGGGAATTATAGGTAGTAGCGGTAAAAATGTCTATTCCTTCACGACCCCTGGTCTGAATGAAACAAACACTTTCGGACGGATTTTAGCGGACTTTGAAACGATTACTCCACGGCGCATGAGACCTGAATGTAATACGTTTCTAGGATAAACACCTATCTTTCCCACGCCATCAAGGCTGAGTAAAGAAAGGTAAAGGCAGCAGAAGGATAGGAAAATAAAATGGAAGAGACACACTTGTTGGAGTCTTTATATATCCGTAAACCCCCCTATTTCTGTAGGAAAAACTCGTTTTAAAATATACAATTTGCGCGCGACTACGAGCATGACGTATACATCCTTATATCGAAAAATAACAAATAACTTGAATGATCGTTGCACATGAATACATATACAGGTCCGTCCAAAACATTTTATACAATATTTGAGCAAAATAACTTACATTCTATTAATTTAATATTGTTAAATAAATTAATAATGGACTAAAAATGTTAATTTGTGCAATTAACGAGGAACTTCGTTACAGCCCCCTCCTTAAAAGTAAACAACGAACCCTAACAACTAAATATCAAAAGTACAGAAACGGAAAATTAAAATTTAAACAATTAATTCTTGAAAGTCTATCATCTTAAAATTAAAAAACTAAAACTCGTCAGTTTATCATCACTCACGATGTCTATGACGCACGCACTATCACTGCTTGTTCTGTCTTTTCAGATTCGCGTGGTGGATCTCAGCTTCCCTGCGAGTCATCACGACGCCCACTCCGTCGACCCGCACATGGACTCGCTTGTTCCCATGTCGCCTCTTACGGACTCCTTTCCCCAGCGAACCTTCCTTCCTCACCCAGGCCCCAGGATTTGCCAGACGAGGTTTAACGGTCGGCGGCGGAATCGTCGGCAGCGGCGGAGGGTCTGAGCAAAGGAACGGCATGTCCAAGGAAAAATGAGGCAGAAAAGGAATAACTGGTAGATTTGAGGTACCATGTGCGGGAGGTGGCGAAGGAATTGAGATTGTCGGAGGGGAGGCATTGACAAAGGGTGCTTTCTTCGCTTCAGGCGTTGCTGGCAACGGTGACAATAAGTCGGGCACTGGAGAAGCACCGAAAAGTTGTAGAAGCCTGAAACCCAGATAGGCTTCTGCGTCGGGACTGTGTAACGTGGGTCCCACATCGACTGTTGTCTCATCGGAGGGCGGCACGGAGACTACTGGCTTGGGAGGTGTCCTGCAACAATATGTCTGATATTTCTCCTCCATGAGGGCAACGGTCGCTGGTGACACCAGATAGCGAGGCGTTATTGGTCGTTCGGGCGTCTTCAACCCAGGCGGTGTACCCCACAACGCTCGATATCGATCATCCATGGCGGATGGCGGCGGAGATACCAAGGGACGGGGAGCGGTCATCTTGCCTGGTTGCTTGGAAGTGCCCATTGCGTCGACTGTGTATACTGGATGGTACGTACGAATTTATATATCCTCCTGGCCTTCCCCCACTACTTCCAGCGGATTTGGAGGTGGAAGATCGGTTTGGAGTTCGTCCGCGGACGGAATCTTTACATCTTTCACATGGACTTTCACGGGTTTTCGTCTGTTTGGTACCTGTAACATAAGAATAGACGGAGACAGGATCTGGATAACTTTAGAGGGACCTTCAAATTTCGGAGCAAGTTTAGCGGTAAATTTCTTAGAGGCGTCGGATAAATTATGGGTCTGGTGATACACCCATTGTCCAATTTGAGGGCGGTAAGGACGATGTCTCAGATTGTAGGGCCTACTTTGCCTCTGGAACGCTTGAGCCAACTTTATCCTGACAATCTTGAAAAAGTCGTCCAATTTCGACAGTTCTTGAGCCAATTCTTCTGTGTTCGGTCGAGCAGGATCCATTAATTGCCCATCAGCGGTTCTCCGCAGAGAGCTCGGCGGCATGAGTTCTCTACCAAAGTTAAGAAAGGCAGGTGTGAATCCTGTAGACTCATGTTTAGCGGTGTTGATGGCGAAAACGAACTGAGGTAGGTATTGGTCCCATTCTCTATGATCTTTATTGATGTATTGTGCAATCATAGGTCCTAATACCCTATTTGTCCTTTCCACAGGATTCGATTGCGGAGCATACGGAGCATTAAACCTTATCTTGACACCTAATCCATTAAAATAACTGGTGAAACTGTGACTGGCAAATTGCGGACCATTGTCAGCCAACAGGATCTTCGGACAACCAAAACGATAGATTACCTTTTCCTTCAGTGCCTGGATGATGGTTCGTGATGTGGCAGAGCGTAGCGGCTGGCACTCTACCCACTTCGTGAATCGATCATGTATTACCAATAATGAAGTATATCCTCTCTTGGAACGCGGAAAAGGTCCGAGGAGGTCCACACTCACTTGTTCCCATGGACAATCAACGGGTGAGAATAACATCTGGCCTAGAGGTTTTCCCTGATTAAATTTATAATGTTTACAGGATCGACATCGATTGACGTAGCGGCGGACATCTCTGAACATCCCTGGCCAATAATATAACGAAGCGGCTCTCGCTATACTTTTGGCGACCCCAAGATGTCCAGCTTCAGGAGCGTCATGGATTTCCTTCAGGACGTCGTTTCTGTCAGGCGTAGCTACACACAATTTCCATGCGCGCACTCCCTCGGTATGTTGTGTATCAGGTATGTGTCGGTACAAATTACCATTCTCCAATCGGTATTCTTGAAATTTTTCAGGATCTGACTGAACGTCCGCAGCCTTCTTGTTATACCAAGAACAAGACGTTTCTTCTAACAAGGCACAGGTATCTTCATCGGTTTCGTGTTTGAAAGGAAGCGGTGCTCGGGACAGAGAATCGGCTAAGTTATTCATCGCTCCTTTACGGTATTGAATGACAAAATCATACTGTTGTAAATCAACAGCCCATCGACTGAGTCGTCCTGACGGATTCTTCAAGTCGTTCAGGAATCTTAAACATTGATGATCGGAAATAACGGTGAATTGGTAAAATTCTAAATAGTACTTAAATTTTTTGATACCCCAAACGACGGCAAGAGCTTCTTTCTGGGTCGTCGAATAATTTAATTCTGCCTTACTTAAAGTCCTACTGGCATAGGCAATCACTCTTTCGGCACCCTCTATTATTTGTATTAAAACGACTCCCAAACCTTTCTCACTGGCGTCGGTATGCAATTGGAATGGTTTGGAGAAGTCCGGACACGCGAGAACTGGGCTCTCTGTTAATGCTTTCTTTACGGCGGCGAATGCGGCGTCTTGTTCCGTCGTCCATTCCCAGCGCACATCTTTTTTAATTAATTTTATAAGCGGAACGGTAAGTTGTGCGAAATTCGGTACGAACCGACGGTACCATGACGTTTGTCCCAGAAAACCACGTATTTCTTTCTTGTTTCGCGGCGGCGGTACATTTAATATAGCAGCGATCTTGTCCGGGTCTGTACGGATTCCGTCCGGTGTTACAACATGACCTAAATATTTTATGTCTTGTTTGGCAAAAGTACATTTGTCTGGTTGTAGTTGAAGGCCTGCTTCCCGTAAACGCGCGAAAACATTACTTAAATTTTTCAAATGCTCCTCAAAAGTCTTGCCTAAAATAATGATATCGTCCAAATATACAAATGCGTACTCTGCCATTTCGGGACCTATCACCGAATCTAATAGGCGTTGGAACGTTGCTCCCGCACTATGCAATCCATACGGTAATGATACAAAATGAAATAGGCCCTTTCCCGGAATTGTAAAAGCTGTCACGGGTCTGCTATCCTTTTCTAATTCCACTTGCCAGTACCCACTTTTAAGATCAAGCGTCGAAAAATATTTACTGTCGCGGAGTTTATCAAGAATATTTGAAATATACGGCAAAGGATATGAATCTTTAATCGATACAGAATTAATTTTTCGGAAATCGACGCAAAACCGAACGCCACCGTTCTTTTTCGTGACCACGACGATTGGAGAACTCCACGGACTGTTACTGGGTTCTATTATACCGTCTTGTAGCATCTTGTCCACTTCGGCGTCGATTAGTGCTTGCTTCTTCGGGTTGCATGGATAATAACGTTGTTTTATTGGGGCGGTATTCGGTTGCAAGCGGATTGTGTGACGTATTAGATTCGTCCGACCAGGCACGGTAGTAAATTTACTTAATTCTTGATCAAGGAATTTTTTTAAGGCGGTCTCGTGGCGGTCCTGTACTCCGGAGATCCCACAGCTCGCGGCAAAGACTGCATTGTCTCCCTTAAAGTACAGTTTCCTTTCGGAAAAATCGAGAACAGCCCCAATTTCCTTGAGAAAATTAATTCCGAAGATGACTGAGCACGGGCTCTTCGGCATAATTATAAAATTTACGTCTGTAGTTCGGCTACCCATGCGGACCGGTAACAAAACTGAGCCAGGCGATTCTACAACGTCTCCATTTGCGAGGCGGACTTTAGATTTTCTATTTAAGACGCGTTGTGTATTGTTTTCCAACAACCGGGCAACTAGCGATTCGGACAAAAACGATGAAGTCGCTCCGCTGTCCACGAGGGCTCGTAAATTCTGGTTATGTATGTGTACGCGGATCCAGACGCGATTGTCTGGCACTGTCGAGTCTTTGATACCTGTGTTTGCGGATTCAGGCGGCTTTACTGCTTGCGGACGGTCTTTGCCTGCAGACCGCCCTTCTCGGCGTTTCCCTGGCATCGGCAGTCAACGGAACGCACATTTAACTTGCCACACCGTGAACAAAACATTTTAAATGGGTTACGGCAATAACCACGCGTATGCCCCTCTCTGCCACAGCGCCAACAACGGTTTTCCGGGTGTGATAATTTTTGTGACGGCGACGGCGGTACAGGAAATTGGCGAGGCTTATTATCCTGGGCGGCATATGACAAATGATGCGAACGCGAAGTACTCGGTTTATCGCTGGGCGGACGTTCCGGTGCTGATAGCGTACTCTCTTTCTTACAAAAGCGCGCCTGCTCTTCCAGCAGTAATTCGTAGTCGGCAGCGAGTTTAGATAATTGTCGGAGGGATTGTATCGCGTCCCTATGTATATACATTCTGTAACTAGGTGACATGTTACCGTATACACGTTCCAATTTATCACCATCGGACATATCTTGGCCGCGTCTCATCAACGTCAATATGGCGGTTAAATAATCTTTAAAAGATTCTTTTGGTTTTTGCAACCGAGCGCGTATTTCTTCTTCGATTGAAAAATTATACCGAGGCGGAAGATATTGAAGTTTGAAATCCTCTAAGAACTCGTCCCATGTGCCCCATAAAGTTTTATTATTCCGGAGCCAAAGCAGTGCTTTGTCTCTAAAAAGCTCAGGCAATGCATGTAGCATATGTTCGTCTTTAATCCCATAGCATACTTGGAGTTCGTTGACTCTTTCCAGGAAAAATACAGCGTCCGAGCTGCCATTAAAATGAATCCCCCATTTCCTTATTTGAGCACAGATTTCCGCGGAAGAAATCTGAACGTTAGTGTCCCTTTGCGGTGGAGCGTTTCCCTTATTCGTTGAACCCGTTTTATCCTCTTTCAGAAAGGTACTAATGCGTTTACGTACGTCCTCGACATTACCGGTAGCGTCTAACCCTAAAGATTCTGCTGCGGCATTTAAATCCTCTTTTTTCAAAGTATATATCCACCCAAGAGGGTTTGGATTTTTGCCTTTGTCCTGATCGGTCATTTTATAATTTATACTGTACAAAATAAAAATAAAATAATAATAAAATGAAAATGTATTGTAGTTGCAATTTTATTCTCCTATCCTTTTACTCCCTCACAATTAATAAAGAATATGTACGTTTTACTATCCTTTAATAAAAACTTATCTCTATGTATGTACGTAAAAATGTGTATCAATTTTCCTATCTTACTATTTACAAAAAATAATTATACATGTATATCTAGCGGAAAACTGTGAAATTATTCAAACAGTTTTATTAAACGCGGCGGAATTTAATTTTTTAAATCTCTTAAAACACGGCCCCACGTTGGGCGCCATCTGTAACCTAGCTGGCTTACTTTTATTATACACAGTGCCATTTGCTTATATAACACCAAGGGCAACCTCGCCGGTTACAGAATTGGTCTTCTGAATGTCGTCCAGACACCAAAAATACGCACTCCTGGCTGCCTATATGTTCAGGCTTCAATGTTATGATCTGGTAAAAGTACGGCCGTTGACCTTAATGTCGACTTGTTCGGGCGGTTTAAAATAAATCAAAGTTATGGTGGTTTTAGAGTGGTGCCTTGGGACGAAAGACCTATTGCTCACAGCTGACTCAGCGGAGAAAAATAACGTGAGTACTTCTTATTGTTTTAATATGATTCGTTACTCTTGAATATACTACTTTCTCTATCTCACTAGCAAACGGTAAAGGTAAGCAAAAAAACACACGGTTAGAAATTCATTTGAAAAGTACATAATAATTAACTTTTATTTCTGTTAACACATTATAAAATCATATCAAACGAATAAACAATTCAGCAATTAAATTATGGTCACAATTGATACACTTTATGGTTTAATATTAATTATATATTTACAAAATCTATGTACATAAATAGAATACAAATTAAATACGCGTCAACGACCTCTATATGTCGCGTATAAAATCAAGCAAGAACGTTTGTACGTTCCTAGTCCCTGAATTAACAATTACAATCCCAGAATATTCCGTTAAAGAAAAACATAAATAAAATGGTGTTTGAAATAAAATACGGATGATCAGGTTTGCTTAAATTATATTACAACTAAGTTTTTGTACGTTACCCTGCTCGCAGAAGAACCTTATATATATTTCGTCGCGGAGAACAATTTCAATCGGTGCGGACTTTCGCGCGTCTATTCGGAGAATTATTATTATATCTTTGTTTATGCTACAAAGCGCGGACAATGTATTGAATTTAAACGCGCGTTACAAACAAAATTTGAAATCTAACGTTTCTGAAAATGAAATACATATATTAAATACAGAGATATATACATAGTCATGACATTTATAGTCTGACTCGGACGGGAATTATAGGTAGTAGCGGTAAAAATGTCTATTCCTTCACGACCCCTGGTCTGAATGAAACAAACACTTTCGGACGGATTTTAGCGGACTTTGAAACGATTACTCCACGGCGCATGAGACCTGAATGTAATACGTTTCTAGGATAAACACCTATCTTTCCCACGCCATCAAGGCTGAGTAAAGAAAGGTAAAGGCAGCAGAAGGATAGGAAAATAAAATGGAAGAGACACACTTGTTGGAGTCTTTATATATCCGTAAACCCCCCTATTTCTGTAGGAAAAACTCGTTTTAAAATATACAATTTGCGCGCGACTACGAGCATGACGTATACATCCTTATATCGAAAAATAACAAATAACTTGAATGATCGTTGCACATGAATACATATACAGGTCCGTCCAAAACATTTTATACAATATTTGAGCAAAATAACTTACATTCTATTAATTTAATATTGTTAAATAAATTAATAATGGACTAAAAATGTTAATTTGTGCAATTAACGAGGAACTTCGTTACAAAAGTACTTGGAATAGGATTTTGAATAATTTTTGTATAAAAAATTCTTAAAATTGTATAGTTTGAAACGCTCATACGTATAAGAAAGTCGTGTGGTGGCCACACCTCATTTTTTTCCCTGTGTAACAGTTATATCTGTTGTTAATTCCCGCGTCTTATAATTAGTTATGTCTGCTTAAGCACTAGACCCTGCGCATTTTTCAAATATTTTTCCGTACGTTTAGGTTTTGCATTTAATATTAATATGGCCATTCTACAGGCTGATTCATCCTCACCATGAGGATGCCGCTTATTATTGGATATAATAGAGTATAGGTTCAAATTAAGTTGGTAAATTTTAAGTTTGTTATGAATCCGTAAAGAAACCAACCTGTGACACATGACGTTCGTTTTTTTAAAAAAAAAAACCTGAAAATCTCATTTTGTTCTTTTACCTGTAGCACCTACATTTGGCCTTGTAGAGAAAACACATACTTGTGGCTACTTTTGAACCCCTATCCAATGATGTACACGACATTTTTATATGACGTTTCGTTTTTTCTGGCCATCATCAACTATCTATTTCTTATAGGCGCCATATTGGATTTAGACACCTTCAGAAAGGTTTTTTTTTCTAATTTCAACCATGTACTACATGTTGACAAAAGTTTTTGATATTATGCTTTAAATGAAAGCATAAATTTTGTCAAAAATGTCATACACCAACGAAGAGATACGAGCTATGTTAAGTATTTTTTATTCTTTGAACCGAAATTCAACGAATACTTGATACTTACAATTGTATCCCGAACGACAACAACCTCATCGTACCATTTTTTCTAGATCTTGAAAGAAATTTGGTCGAGAATGGATCGTTTACTAAGCCGCGTAATGTTCATACATCACTCTACTACCACTCAGCTAGCGAGAGTAACCGAACACATTCATGATGGATTCTTCAAAAATCTCTCCGCGGCAGCAGTATTCCTCGACATCTCAAAGGCCTTCGACAGGGTATGCCACCAGGCCCTAATCTACAAATTATACGCAAGAAACTACCCAACCCACATAGTCAAAATTATCCAATCCTTTTTATCCCACAGAACATGTTCAGTCAAGATTCAAAACTCGTCCTCCACTCCCAGACTCCTCGCCGCCGGCGTCCCGCAAGGCTCTGCCCCCCCCCCACCTATACGCAATATTTGCATCAGACATCCCCAGAACCCCAAACACCCTGCTAGCAACATACGCAGATGACACAGCCATCCTCACATCCTCAATTAATTCTACCACAGCAATCTCCACACTCCAAAAAGCCATCGACAAACTTATAGCCTGGTGCCATACTTGGCGCATAAAAATAAACAAAGAGAAAACCCAAGCCATTATGTTCAGAAGAAAGATAAAACCACTTCGTGGAAATGTTTACATAAATCATTCAGAAATTCCTTGGCTACCAAAAGTGAAGTACTTAGGGATCAATCTGGATAGGAGGCTCACATATTCATACCACCTAAGAACCACATTAAAGAAGACGAGAATGCGCAGGGGCAGCCTCTGGCCACTCCTGGGCTCCGCAAGCACCCTCCACCCGAAGCTCAAACTAAGAGTGTACAAACAAATCCTTAGACCTTCGCTGACATACGGATCACAGATATGGAAGCACGCCGCCCCGACACACATCAAAGCCATAGAAACATTCTAAAACGTCTCGCTGAGGATGGTATTGAAAGCCCCACGGTTTGTAAGAAACATACAAACACACGCCGAAACAGAAAACCCCCTCTATCTCAAAATTTATCGAAGACCTCTCCGAAAAATTTAACAACTCCATCGACGACTACGCAAACATAAAGCTCACTCCTGAAATGACATATGACCATGAAATTATATCTGCCGCATAAAAGACCTAGGCTTTCATTAACTTAGGCACTCATTCACCATAATCCTCTGAAAGAGCTCATCTTCCCCGAGTCACAGCCAGATAACATATATTAGATTAAAAGTTAAAGGCCCAATGCTTGACTTGTCTATCACCATAAGAAGAAGAAGTAATGTTCATGTCAACAGGAATTTGAATGTGTTTTTATGTTTTCTTTCCAAGGTCAAATCTAGGTGATACAGGTAAAAGAACAAAATGGAGCTGTCGCGCTCTTTTTTTTTTTAAACGAACGTCATTTGTCACAGATCCATTTTCTTTACGGATTCATAACAAACACAAAATTTAAACTTATATCCAATAATAAGCGAAATCCTCATCCAAAAATGAATCAGCCTGCATATTAAAACACAATAGACGTATTTCATGTATATGGCT
Organism: Amphimallon solstitiale; assembly: GCA_963170755.1. Lineage (NCBI taxonomy): Eukaryota > Metazoa > Arthropoda > Insecta > Coleoptera > Scarabaeidae > Amphimallon > Amphimallon solstitiale. The sequence goes on from OY720675.1 coordinate 9,034,501, forward strand.
CAAGCTGCATTCAAGTTAAGTAAAAGAGATTTTATTACCAAAGGAAATTATCTAAAAAAATCATTTATATATAATTTCCATATAATTATGATGTAAAACATTTCGTATTTCTCCTTTTCAGGAGACAGTACTTTATTCAAACATTATTGTTTATATATCTAATTAGTACTAACTAGTCGTTACTGTATACTAGATACTAGTGCTTCGAACTCTCATAACGGAAGGTTATTAACATTAAGCGGGTATTGTGTTTCCATTTACGGATTGGTGCCCATTTTAACATTCAATACCAATAATGAGAAATAATAATCATAATGATGCTAATGATAATGCCCACTGCATTCATATTGCACATACGACGTGTTTATATACGTACATAGACGTGGGTATATAAAACAAGAGTGAGTCATGGAACCAAGGAGGAGAATTTTACAATAAATGACACACATCCTATACGAATTAATTTATAAAGTTTAACTAGTCGAACAGCAAACGACGATTGGAACAGGCACTGAATGCTGTCATACAATTATAAATACATATACATACAAGCAACTAACGATAAGTAGTTTCAAGGTTTTTCTGGTGATCTCAATTAGCATTTCGCTTTACCATGAAATACACTTTATTAAGTGAAACTAAAATTGCTCGCTATTTGTGTGTTTCATAATGTGCTTGTAGTTTCTTAAAGTAATAAGCGTGTGGCGTTTCCTTTTAGCGCAACATAAGTTATATCTATTTGAATTCCGCATGGAAGGTTTTATACTTCGTGTTATTGTTCCATTTAATATTCTTTAATTGAGAAATTAACAGTTGGAATATTTTCTCGTTGATTTTAATGTTATAATAAATAAATCTTGGTGAAATATGTACAGACAGGATGATAAGGAAAGGCCGCCTGCTATATCTCAAAAACTAATAGTATTTCCATTGCACATGGGTAAAAAAATTTCAAGTAAAAGTTTTCAAAAGAAAAATTATTTTCGGGTTTGTAAAATATTTTTTAAAGATTTCTCTTGTTTTGACCAACTGCGGGGTAAATATTAATAACGATGACAATATGTTAAATTTCAATATATAAAAAAACAAATAAAAATAAAAAAATGACACATTAATGAATGAGGTCCCTGTTCTATGAATTTGCCCTTTGATTCATTTAAGATGTATATCAGTAATAATTACATGCCAGTAGTAAAACTGAAATTCGGGGTGCTATATAGCGTGGATCATCTACGATATAGCTCGAGCATTCTCTCGTTGTAAGACAACATCTTCCTAATAAAGTTATCATTCTGTCAAAATGCTTTTGATTCATTTTCAGATGTAGTTGATCAACAATAATTAATGTAATTATTATTGATCAACTACATCCGAAATGAATCAAAAGCATTTTCATATTGTGAAGATTTTGAAAGATTTCGAAGGTTTCGAAAATCAGGGATAGAGTGGTGAGAAAGGTCACCTGACCTACTTCCCCTCGCCTTTTTCTTGTGAGGAGGTCTTGAGAATTTCATTTATAACTAATCCACAAGATTTAAAGATGAGTTAAAGAGAAGCATAACGAACATATCATTACGTTGATTACGATAGGGATGTCAAATAATATCAGACAGCACTCTTTACTCAAGACAAGCGTGTTTCCAGGACGTTCATGGGGTACATTTCAAGCATCTGATACACAAAATGTATCTGTTGTAATTTTAAGAGTACGTCTTTTCAAAAGAAATTAAGAAACTAAACATAAGGCTGAATTCCGGCAGATCATTAAAATGAGACTGGCCATTAAATCATTAATAGAGATCAAAAACAATAGTGAACTGAAGTTGGATCCTTGCGGTACACCTGAGGTTGCTAAGAAACAATATGTATTGAACATAACAATGCCTGCAGTAAAAGTAAGAAACGAATAATCAAATCACGAAATCACCAAAACACTTCCACTCCCTCAATAAAACCGAATTACTGATTCTATCAGAAGCCTTAGCGAAGTCTGTGTAAATGACGTCCACCTACCACTGACCATAAATTAGCTAAATTAGTTATATTTGGTCGTCTCTCCATGAACGATGCTGATATTCGAAAATAAAGTTTGACACAGATGGATAATTTGCGAATAAACACACATCTCAAACATCTTAGCAAATTTTAAAGACGGTGTTATTAATCCAGTCACCACTTTTAAAAATCAAAATATTTTTTTAAATTATTGCTCTAAAATGTTATCTATTATTATATTATGCACTTTCCTAAGATAAATATAATATGAAAGCGATAAGTGATCTGATAAAAAGTTCCGATGTTGCTGCCATCAATATAAAAAAAAAAACAATTTAAAACATCTAAAATTATACAGCTCGAAGTGAATTTTATTATTGAGATTGTCCCCATCAAATTAATTTCGTGAAACTCCTTACTGTGGATAATCTAGAGTTACGGACTTAAACACTCGTGGATATAGATAAAGTAAACAGTATTTTTTTTAGTGCCTGATGCTCATTCTCGCTAAGACTATTAATTTAATATCATAGCCGTGATGGTTTAATTAGATGCCGGCGGTTGCACAGCACTATAATTAGTTGTGAGTCATGCGACACGTTTTTGTAGTTAATTTGTATGTCGTGCAATGGTACAAAAAAAAAAGTAACCGTCAATTGTATCATGCTGTGGTATAAAAAAAAGCCTAACCGCCAACTTTCAAGAAGAACATTTATAAAATATTCGCACTCGAAAAAAAATAGTGATATTAATATTGCAAGGGCTACTTTCTTTTGATTTTCACAAATCGGAGTATCAAAAAGAATGTGCCTCGAGAAATTATGCCCAAAACATATTTCATCTAAAAATTATACAACTAAAGATTGAATGACATTCAGTCAGATAATATTGAAAACTCTAAAAACTTGAGAATTTAACATAAATTTCACCAAAATTTATATTGCAAAAGGTTACAACTGTAATTTTAAACAGCGTAAATCAATAATATAAAAATCAAATAGAGCTAAATAGCTAATGGTAAGACGGGAAAATGAAATTTTTATTGACAGCGAAAGAATAGCTCACAAATTTGATGTATTATATGATGCTCCCAGTTAATTCTTTGTTAATGTTACCATGTCTGCATGACATCAATTCCAACCAAAGCAATTTGCTGATCGTTCGAAATCTATTATTTTCCCAGTGCTGGAAATGAACTTCTGTCACACCTGTCTTATAAATAATAAAGACTCTTTTGGTGTAGATGCAATCAGTGAACTCCATGTTAGGTAATTAGATAAGACCATTTAATCGTTTGACTTCTAGTACTAGTAAATCTCCTACAGAACTCAAAACTAAAACAGTTGTACCATTATTTAAAAAAAAAATTATAAATCTGTTTCGAATAATTACCGGTCTAGCTTCGGTTATCAATGTTGTCTCGAAGTCTCGAATACGATAGGGATATATAGGATACAATCAAAAGAGATTCTTAGATTGATCGTCAATCCAGATTCAGATAATACAGATTTACTAAAACCGCCATATCCGACTATATTCAAGTTTAATTTATAAGAATATTATTATATTAAAGTTCCACACTCTACCATCTGAGCTACAAAGCGATGTATGTACGGAAACAGATCAGACAAATTTTGCATGAATATTTAAATTTCAATAAGTGTATAGAGCAGATTTATATTTTGATTTGTACAAAGATATAACATGCAAAAAAAAAACTGATCACGTGGGATTTAGAGGGGCTGTTAGAGTGGATATAATAGCAATCAGAAACGTCCGCTTATGCATTTTAATAACATCGGGAAATCGCACCAATTCCCGTTTTTATTAGACATGGGCCAGAGAGGGGAAGTCGTTACGATTTCACTCGGACTAGACCGACTCGTGTTTTGTCGGCTCTCGGGTACCGTATTACCTACCGGTTTCCCCGAGAGCCGACAAAACACGAGTGGGTCTAGTCTGAGTGAAATCGGAACGACTTCCCCTCTCTGGCCCATCTCTAGTTTTTATAAACAAATTACAAACCCTATTTCCTTTTTTAAAGTAGTATATGACTTAAAATGCTCTTTTACGGAGATACAACATCTTACTTTTTTTATTTTTTTTTATAATAGTTGAGATATTTTGTTTAATTTGGGTACATATTTAATGTTTTTACTTTCTTATACGTAGTATAAGGAAGTATTGTGATGATGAAAATTTTCGACCTCGAGATTTTTGCAGATGTCCACGTTTTGAAGTCCCCTGATACCAAAAAAGTGGTTTTTAAAAAATTTCTGTCTCTCTCTCTCTCTCTCTCTCTCTCTCTCTCTCTCTCTCTCTCTCTCTCTCTGTGTGTGACCACGATAGCGGCCAAACCGCTGTTGATATCAATTCCAAATTTTGTATTTACGTGTATAATCTCCCTCTTGAGATCTGATTAGTTTTTCAGTAAAATCGGTAGACCGGAAGTAGCAGTTTACTTCAGCGAAAAAATCGAATTTTGACAATATTTCGTCAACTATTAAGTTTAAACAAATTTATAAAGAATTCATATATACTTGAAATTGAAATTGAAAATAATTTTATTTAAAAAGTTTTTCGAAATTCCTACCGGAAGTAGGTCTTTTACTCTTATCGAAAATCAGTTTTTTGCGAATATTTCGCAAGTCATGCTTTTTAGACAAGTACGTTACGGGTATAAAAGTATTTACAACATAATTTTCAAAATCTTTTGTATAAAAGAAATTTCAAAATTCAGACCGGAAGTACCACTTTTACTCTTATCGGATAACGATTTTTTGCAAATATGTCGTAAGTTATGCATTCTATATATATTTATCAAGAGTACAAAAGTATTTAGAACTGAATTTACAATATTTTTTGTATATATGAAATTTCAAAATTCGGACCAGAAGTAGCACTTTTACTCTTACCGAATAACGATTTTTTGCAAATATGTCGTAAATTATGCATTCTATGTATATTTATGAAGAGTACAAAAGTATTTATAGTTGGATTTGGAATATTTTTTGTATAAATGAAATTTCAAAATTCGGACCGGAAGTAACACTTTCATACGTATAAGAAAGTCGTGTGGTGGCCACACCTCATTTTTTTAAAATTCTGAGAAGGGCGTATGTGAAGAAAATATTTTTAAATATAATCCAAAAAAGAAAAAAAATCTGATGAAAATTACCACCCGAAACGCAAATAGTAATTTTCTCTCATGCTTTTTTTCATGTAGTTTTTTTATAACGAACGGTCGGCTGTGGTTCTGTTCCATTATGCGTGATTATGAGACAGAGAGGTGTGGAAGTGTCTACGTAAATGTTTGTGGATGGATAGTTTCGTAATTTTTAAAATAAACAATAGTAAAAGAAGTAAATTTGGGACAACTGTCTTAAGTTACTAAAATAGAACAATATGACTAATGGAATTAATTTAAATTAATTAATTAAATAAATAGTGAAGGAAAATAGGTTATATGATAGAATAAGTCCAATAAAGGATGTCAGAGCAATTACCGGCTTTGAATATTCATCGTTCGTTTCGCACTCGGGTTTTCAAAACTAGTAACTAGTCATGGTATGTTTTATAAGAGTTTATTTTCAAAGCTTGTTGTATACTACATTTATTAGATAGGATCTTCGAAGCAGCAAGTGCAGTTTGTTTTCATGTTTGGGTATTTATTACATGTGCTACTTGTAGGTGTGTTTGTAGTGGTAATTTATCAGTTTTGCGATCCACTCTTATTAGTTATCATCTAAAAACGCGATGTTGTGCAGTTTTTGGGTGCTCAAATTACAACCAGAAAATTAAGGGAACTAGTATAAAATATTACAATTCCTTTCACATTCTTACAGTGCCAGTAATTTTTATTCTTTTTTACTTTCTTATACGTAGTATAAGGAAGTATTGTGATAACGAAAATTTTCGGCCTCGAGATTTTTGCAGTTGTCCACGGTTTCCTGATAGCAAAAAATTGGTTTTTCAAAAATGTCTCCGTGTCCGTGTGTGTGTGGTCACGATTACGATCAGACGGCTATAACTATCAATTCCAAATTTTGTATTTACGAGTATAATCTCCCTCTTGAGACCTGGTTAGATTTTCAGTAAAATCGGTAGACCGGAAGTAGTTTTTGCCAATATTCGTCTATTACTAAGTTTAAACACGGACGGAAAAATTATGAAAATATGTGTTTCGGACGTTAATATTCACGGTAGAAAAAAAAATAAAAACACTAAAGTACATGAAAATTAACTCTACAAAGTCGCCCTTTCTCGAATTTTCTTTTTATCTGTTTTTTTTTGAAGTTATTAAATATATTTTTTTATAGAATGAAATATAAAAAAAAATAAACGTTGTATCTTTTCCAAATACACTTAACTATATACACAATTAATGAAATTCATAATATATTGTATGGTTTTTCAAAAAAACGGGAAATACAATCAGCGCCATCTCTCGCTTCCGAAACACATTAAATACATTTCACCTCTCGCCTTTAAAGAAACATTTTACAAAATGAGGTTGAATCACACCATTGTATTCAGACCAAAATATCTCTACTAAACTGTAAAAAAAAAAACTGGTTGCTATATTTAAACAAAAAATTAACTATCGCTTGTCAAAAATTGCATTTTAAAAAAATATATAATTTATACTATTTTGTAGTATTTATACACCTGTCTTATGTGGTTTTTGAATTACTGAAATCGGATTATTAATAGCATGGTGCGTTTTTCGTAAGACAGATGAATATCCAAAACTGATATCCAAAAACAATCAAATCCAATCAACAATCCATCTTACTTTTGCTTATATTCTTCATTATGTTTTTATTGAGCGAATAGTCATGATAAGTAATGTATTTTTTATATTCCTCATTATTTGCATCATCATATTTTTGGCATATTTTTATATACCGTGTTAGTACGGCTCAAATAATTTAATGACAGAGAAAGTATTATTACACATATAATAATGATTTGCAAAAATTCATCTTAAGGATGTTGAAAAAATGATTAAATACAACCGATTTTACTTAGGTTTGGTTTTGATTATTTAATGACACAATCAAAAGTCTTAAAATAAGTATCAGAATCATCATGAAAATAAGTAGTAATATAATATGACTAAGAGCTAAGATACCAGTACTACTTCTATCGAGCTTAAATTTGTTATGGAGAATGTAAAAATAATTCTGGAATACAGATTGGGAAAAGTAAAACTTTAATATGCTAAGTTAGGCCGATATGTGATCTTAGTAGGTAGTCGTGGAAATGATCTATAAAGAATCCATAGAAAGCTGGCAAGATGCAAACTCGAAATCAATGGCAAGAGCAAAGCTTCTATACAGAAGTGATAAGCGAAACAGAATACGTAAAATCAACTTACGCCAGAAAGATTCTAGAACTAAATAGGCAAAGCAGAATATCATCATCATCTTGAGAAAATTCAATGAAGGCAAATTGTTCATCATTTGAAGAGTAAAGCCTTCCAAAATGAAAATTTTAAAATATACGGAGTAGGAAAAGCTGCTAAGCGTATATGACGAGGACGAAAAAGAAAAAAAATCTCTAGAGGAATTAAAAGCTTGCACGAGATAAAATTTCAAGGGATAAGGCCGCCAGCTCTCCAAGGGATAGCGAGAGTAGTATAGCAGCATAGTTCTGGTCCAAAATCCCATATGATTTAACACAGGGTCCTGCGACTGATGCCTTCGGAGCCTGGTATCAAGCGGATGACGATGGGAAGTCTTTCAGTTAATCACGAGCCTGCTAGCCAACCACGTGATGAAGACATCACAGAAAGTAGAAGTGGAGAGGGTAAAAATCAAAATTGGAATCTCTGTGTTAAATCTTAAAGGATTTTGGCCCAGAAATCTCATAGCTATCTACTGGCGAGATACATATCTGGTCACCAGCATTACAAGAAGAGAAGATCTAGTAAAACACATTCCAGCAGACTTAACGTAAGAATAAGAAGAAAAAACGAGTTATTATGTAAGTCAAACATTCAACGTATGACAATAAATAGGTCGAATACCGGCAACTGCAATAAAAACGCAGATAGCATAGCAACACCTATACAGCTTATCTAACTTGATAAAGAAAATGTAGGTTTTTAAAACTATGTCATTTAAAAAAGTAAATCTTGTAATATTGATGTCAAAAGTATTCGATGCAAGCACACTTTTTTGGTTTTCATCAATGCATTACAATCTGCTACTAAATTAGTTCAAAACTTGCAAAAATTCGCAATCAAACATGACAATAACACAACAGCAAAGAATTTAATGCAGATCTTATGTTACGGTAAAAGAAACTTTATCTAATGTTTGGTTATGTCAGTGTAATCTAGGTGAAATAATATATTAAACGAGGCGATGATTGATACTGCAATAACCCGGTTTGTAAATCAAACAGATGATTTTTATCGAACTACTGATATATTTGTGTATAACAGGCGGGCAGTGTAATATTATCAGTTTAGGATGTGTGATTTCCGCCTTGGTTAGACAAGAAATTTATCAGCTCTCATTTACATTATGTAATTTATATACAAATTAAGACGGATCCAACATTATCGACTTTAATAAAATTTAGTAAATTTAATTCTTGAAATACCTTCAATAAAATTTGGAAGAAAATATTCGTTTATATCGCAAACAATATTTAATTTTACCCATGTAAACACTAATTTTATTGAATATTTTTCTTAGTAAGACGATGGGGTAAAGCCACACATATTGCACGTATTAACTTTCGAAATGTGTTCGAACGAAGTTGATTCAGTGTATCAACCGTAAATGATTCATGCAATTTCCTGAGTTACATAGAAAAAAAAGAATCATGCAGCACATACATATATACTATTTATTACAAAACCGTTATCTTGCACTTGTGTTTAACATCAAAATTGTGCTTGACATTTGCAAGGAGCACTCTAACCTAACACAAATAAAGTAAATTGTTTATGTTACTCTTTGAGTATAGGCAGTGTTGTAGTAATTTTCTCGTGGAAAAGCATAAATAATGGTAAAACGTGAAGAGAGCGAGAGGGATATAATTTACGTGCTTCCGCGAAGGATCAAAAAATTTCTTATTTGAAATGTATTAATATATATTATTATTTCTATAAATTTCTATTTTATTTTTTTCAAAAATTATACGTCATTAAGTTTTTCGTAGTTTTCACGAAATGTTATTAGATTTATAGGACTGATATTTCTTTTACCTACACGAATTTAAGCTTACAATTTACGCAGAACAAAAGAGAATTTTTATCACGACAAACAGGATTGAAATATTTCGATGTCTGATCACGATCGATGAGGTAATTTAATACATACTTAACGGTGCATAATAACAACTGTACAACTATACTCTGTCATACAGGACGGACATTCCTCATAAGCGGACATACCTCTTAAACTGACACAAAAAATTTCATGCGTACAGGTCTATATTATAAAAATGTACGGTGAAATTTCTTCTGGAATATACTGATAGGTGGAAGTTGAACAGTCCAAGAAATGCGTGCAAGTAGTTTTAATCAACTAAGCAGACATTTTGCAACCAAAAAACGTCTCCTTGCGCTTAAAGAAAAAGTAAATGTTATAGAATATTATGATAAACAAAAAAGTGTTCGTGGTCCAACAGATAAATTTCAAATTTGGGAAACACAGGCAGCGAACGCATAAAGGAATGAACTCTACAGAAGCAGAATTCCAAAGAGAACAACACAAAAAACAGCTTTTTCAAAACGCAAGGACTTCACATTGACAAACTCACTTACGAATGGTTTGTTATAGCAAGAAACAAAAATATTCCATTGTGAAGACCTCTAATAAGAACCAACAGTGAAAGACGTTGCTGAGAGAGTTTAGCTAAAATTTTAATGCCTCGTCTGGATAGTTGGAGCGATTTAAAAAAAAGGCAAAACATCACATTTAAGACAATTTCCGAAGAGTGTTGGTATTAATCCTGGAGACGTTGGAAGTTCTATTTCCAAAATTGCAAACAATATCTGTATAAATGAGGAAAAGGGAAACCAAAAGTTATCTACGAAATACAACTTCCTCCCATAAAATGTACATTTTGGGTGTACCGTAGTAGCTCAAAAGATCACCATGCCACCATGGAAACATTTACCGAATACATTAAATGCGTTGAAACCCTGTTTCTAATCTATAGCTAAGAGTGAAGGAACACCAATGTTGATTTTGTGATATTGTGTTAGTTATTTTGTAGAGAATTTGTTATGCAAGAAGCTACCAACCCACACATTCGAACTAAAACTGTGTTGAGCATAGCACAAGATTTTTTACATACTCTTTGATCTAAAAAAAATATCAGCAAATACACAAAACCATGTCTGCACAATTGCGCTGTCAACCTACTCATAATGTGGTTCTGATCATATCTATATTTTTCAGAAACCATCCAACCCACTTATTTGTCCTATGCAAAATAATTGGTGCAAGTTTGCAGCTTTATGTAGCATGTCTGTAAATATAACTATAATTTTAGACATTTAGTAAGTAATGTCATAACTATATAGGATAATTTAATACAAATTAAATTACCCATCCACCAGTTTAACAAAGCCTTTTGCAATGTTCAGTAGTCGTGCAGTCAAAATACTAAATAACCCGTATTTTAAGCTGACAGTGATTAATGACAGATATTAGTTTTTATTTTAACTTTTGCTGTCAGTAAAAATAAATTAGTAAAACAATAAGCACTGATTTTTGCAAAATGCATCCAACCCATATAAAAATTATTAAAAAGGAAAATGTATGAATTGACAGTGTATCCATATATACTGGTCGAATACTAATAGAATAGTACTATTTTATGCAAAGTATGGATAAAAATTATAGCCAGATTGACTTTAATTTAAATTCTAAACCTATTTTTCAATTTTTCTCAGTTCTTGATCCGTGAGGGTTGATAGGTTTCTGCATAACTATGCCCAATTATTCAAAACATAAATTAATATTATTCCGTAGACATTTGGAACAAATATAGTGCAAGGAATGACAGTTTTGCCGCGTTTATCACCGCACTGACGTGATGTCAATCACATTTATATTTTTTAAATAGTGGACGAATATTCATGACAGGTAGTATATTTTTTCATTTCTTTTCATTTGTATCATTCTACTTTTGAGCCTTTTGATAAACCGTGCTATTCACAATAAACATGAAATAATTCAATTAATACAGATTAGATTAGATAATTGTCTTTATTGTATTATAAATAACACAACATAAAGTTCAGTTTTACATTATTAAAAGATATACAATAATATATGAAAAATTTCAATTTAAAATTCTGTCAATTAATGTTATAATAGCGCTTAGGAGACGCTGTCAACATAGTATTTAAAGTTTAATGTCGCAGCAACTTTCAGTACACCTGCCAGTAGAAGAAATTGTTAAAATTTTACTCGGAGGTGTTGTCGAATTAGTAGACTCTTTGGAACGCATAAATATTCAAAAGTGTATAACGTTGCGGTAGGTAAAGAAAATTTCATGTTAACAAGAATTAGCGTAAGTACCTTTTTAACATTTTAATGGTATTATGATATAAAAAAAATACCAAGAAATTATTATTAAAAAGCGAAAGAATAACGCTGTATATTTATACGTCAGCAGCTTCACCGGAATATACCTAGTACGATTCTACTGTGGTTTCTACGAATAACTAAGATATTCTGCACGTCTTTGTTAAATATTATTTACAAAATTAATTAGCATGATTGTCCTTGGCATATAAAACGTGTCCTTTTCTGCTTCGTTAAGTTTATTAAGTATGTTTACCAAATTACAGTCTTTTCTCCTCATACTGGTGGTGTTCGGCGCTCGTTATATTTTGTTTTTAGTATTAGCGACATTTTTTAAACTTGTGAACATATAAAGTACGTACCTACTTTGGCCGCAAAAAATAAAGCTTGTGCAATTTAGCAAATGCGATTTATTTTATGATAGTTTATCACGGCTTGCAAATAGAGGTGGATTTAAGATAAAACGTATATTTGCAAATATGACTGGTATAGAATTATATACAATATTTGAAATTAAATAATAACATAAATTTTAGAATTTGAAGTTAAGATTCCTTTTAAACATCGCTGCATATACAAATCTAGTGTCTACGTGTGATTAGATTTATGTAAAGCACTGAGTTTTAGTGTAATTATGTCTTTATAATAAGCATTTAATTCCAGAAATGTCTCAGAAATAGATGTATCTACTGTGAATAAAAATGATTGTACGTAAAATATACTTGCATAATTTGCACGTAAGTCTGTATTCTAAAGTGTAATAAATCTAGGAATTTGTATCACCCATATACGGAAATGTTACATTAAATATTATACTACTAAACAGAAAAGTTATTTTAATCAGCATTTTTATAACACAAATCTAGGTTTTGCCAATGTAAAGAGTGATTATTATTGAACATTAGAATTTGAATTACAGTTTGTATTTAACTACCAGAGAAATTCATCATTACTATGCATCAGCACGGCCCAAATATCACGCAAGTTTCTTATGAGCACAGTTATTGCGTTAAAAGCCGTGAAAACTTGGATCAATTTATGGATGCAACAAAATGCTAAATGAATATGTAATTCTTCATCTAATACAAAAGTTTGAAACAATGGTATGAGATTTTGTTGCTGTCAAGGCAGAGATAGTTCAAGTGACAATATTACTCGAGTAATAAACATGACATATCCCATTTGGAGCAATAAATCTAATTGCTTAAATCTATCAAGTTTTTAATGATTTCCCAAAATGTATTCAACTGATTAACTCTCTGAAGTTTAGAAAAATATCTGCATTTAAAGTTTAAGCTATCATGAACATAATAAGACTCAAGTATGAGTGAATATATGTTAATTTTAATTTTTGCAAAAAAAAAACACATCCTTGTGAATCGCCAAAATTGCATCTAAAATGAAAATCCACATTCTTTCCAACAAAAAAAAAGGAATATAATGTGGGCTAAAGGAATCATTGCTTCGTATTTTTCTGTTCTTCTGAAGACAAAACTAGCAATTCTATAAATGTCAATGGTGCTAAATAACATTGTTTTTAATGAAACCTATATTTTGGCAATTCTATAACTATCAATGATGTATGTTATAGAGGAATGTTAAATCGTATTCAGCTAACGAAACCAATGATTTGAAACCTTCTTGGTTTCTTGGGTTGAAGTCGCGTCGTCGTCGTCGTTTCTACTTCTACTGACGACGTTTCGTCGACTATCCTAAGGGACATCTTCAGGGATTTTTCTAATGCTATAACTTAAAATATCGACAGTAAAAGCTGAAACGACCCGAAAACAGAAAGGTATCAACGACAACCGTGGAAGCCAACGACTAAGACTGATTTGAAATCTTTTGGTCGCGTTTTCTCTGAGAAGAGTTGGGTTGGGTTACTTTTCAGAGGAGTAACATCAATTGTCAGCGATCTCTTGAGATTTTTTTCCCATAGACTTTTGTCTCAAGGGCTAGGATTTGAAGGAAATGGTTTATGTAAATAAACCTGCTGCTATTATAGAGCTAGCCCTGTAGCTAAGAAATATGGCCCGCGTTTATGTTTAAAAAAATATGGAAAATTTCGTTTTTAGAATGATATTATTATGTCAACGAATATTCAACAGCAATAAAATTCGGATATTTTCAATGTTTTTTTTCAATATTATTACAATAGTAGTGTTTCAATTCTCCTCATTTGTTTATATAATGAAATTAATATTTACTAATACTACAATATTGACATAAAATTTCTTACTCGATTATTTATAATTAAGATTAATAATATTTATAAAATTATTAATGATTATTTTGATTTCGCTTGTTTGGAGGAATGTTTGCTTTTTTCTGCTTTTAGTAATTTTATCCAATTTTACAGTCTGTGAAGTATTCGTTTTTTAAGTCTTAACATTTACATATTTGTGATTATGTGCTCTTTTCATATATTACAAATTACATCGTGTATAGTATGCAATTTGTTCAGACAATTTTTTTAAAAATATTGCATTCTTTGAAATGATTAAAAACAATTAAGTATTACTACTAATATCTTCAAATTGCTTTGAAATAATCGGATGACGTCACGTACAATCATTTTTAAACACCCTATAGTATATTTATATCATTGAACTCTGCATGGCATAAATAAAGCAGTACACATATGCATAATATTGATTGGAGAGGAAAAGAATCCCCCGTATTATCTGCTCATTCTATTCTGAGAATTCCAACAACAAAAACATCGATTAAATTATTATTAATAATAGTAGAATATAATAATGATACTACCTACAATAGAATCGGTCATAAATTGTTGTGTTTAAACTATACTACAATGAGGAAGATTTAAATATTCACACTCTAACGCTGTTGATAGATAAGAATGTTTCTAACACTGAAAAATTTCACGTAGACCAACGACATTCACCACACAAAGAACTACATAAAAAATAACACTGCATTTTAATCCTCACTGCATACTGTACATAGTTCGCTGCGACTAAACTGGTACCATAAGGGAACTCTACATAACCTCACTAGCAAAATAATTCATTGGCGAAAGTGAAATGTGTATATTCCCCACTCGCAAACGACAGAGTCCGCGAACAACACATCACGATGAGTACATATACATTGCACGATTAAAACTGATAAATGGTTTAATCTCTACACCGTATAGGCACGCCGAAACGAAAACACTGTGTTCCAGGTACACAAAAAAAAAAAAACACAAAATCCGGTGATGTTCCTGTTATATGTGAGCGTACGGTTTCGAGTTTGACTCACACGGATGTGTACTGTGTTGAACCCGTCTGTCTGTTCAACATTTAGACACCGCCCGTGTTATATCTATCTATTCTATCTATTCGGATAGTGTGGATGCTCTGACTCTATTCCTGTTGCCGTACTACACACTACGTCTATAGTTCGTGTGCGTTTGCTGCTTGCTTCGACACTGGCAAAGAAGTAGCGAGAAAAAAAAAACCCGAAGAAGTATACGGGGCCCCCTTGCCCCGTGTGCGATTCCACGAAAGTCACCGTCGTTGTCAGTGCCCACAGTGCCGACCCGTGGTGGTGTTACAGTGTTTAGCTCTTGCCCGGTTTTGTATCTTGGCTTCGCCGCTGGGTAGGCTGTTACGTACGAAAAAGAGCGAGAAAGAAACAACACAATCAAGAGCGACATGCCATTGTTCAAGGCGTACATATGTACTGAAATATGTACATTCTTCGGATGCTTGTACGTAGATGCAAAGACAAGAAAGACAACGTTTTCAATTAAAATATGGCGCATTGTGATTGCTAATTTTATATACAGGGTCCTGTAATTGCCGATAAAGCTTGTTTTGTCCGTTCATAAAAGGTAAACGCAAGAAACATACTGTCATACACTGATTAGGTCTGCTAGCTTTAATAAGTAATTATATATAAATGTACATACGAGGATTTAATCAGTTGTCCCAGCATCGAATTAGGGGAAACATAAAAGGAGTTGTTTTATATCCTGTCCTATAGCATCGTTACATCCTCATTGCGTCTTTGGAGCTTTGCGGATAGATAAATACTTTACTCCAATGCTCTACATAAAGCGTAAAACAATTAGTAATTTCTGTATATATAAATGCTTGCATTTACTTTGGTAACCTACATGCTTTCGAATTGTTAATATGAACTAAATGAGCAGTAAAATATACAAAGCAATCCTCAAAGTGACCTTATGTAAACATTAAAGTAACAGCCATAGATTTCAATGCTCGAACGATTACCTACTTCTCAAACGTCCTATATTCTATATGTTCCTTATTTAATATAGGCATTTTGCCAACTGGAATTTTCCTAATTTTTATGGATGAAATTGACCAAATATATAATAATATCCTCAAAAACTACAACTAGTCAACTGGCGCCCATGTTTACTATTTGAAATAGAAACGCGGCAATATTTTAACCCTTACGAATTTTTTGACCAACTTAACCATAAAATTGTCGTCAAATTCATGAGCAATTTATTATTGACATTGGTCTGTTTTACATTTATCAGTTCCTCGACAAATTTGTTTGTGAAGTGATTACAGTTGTGATAACAGTACAAAAAATTAACTTGTGGTGATAAAATAACTAAAAAAGGTTGGTTTCTTTCAAAGATCTCATTTATATAAGTTTAACGTAATAGGCAATATTAAATTAAGTTTACGTTAACCTTAAGGGTCCCTATATAGTGGATGGGAAATGTTTGAAATAATAACTCAATATCTAAGCGAATGAAAATTCATATATGAACAAATATTTACACATTTGCATCCGCGGGAAAGATTTTTACCAGAATAACAATTCATTGTATAATGTGGGTTCCTAATTTTAATTTATTTTATATTCATTTCAAACAAAGTAAAGAATAGTTAAACGAAAAATAAGTGCAGGGCGGGGTAGCTATTTATTCAATTTATAACGTGAACTAAAGCAATCAAATCTGCTACAAAGGATTTTTGAGAAAACTTGTTTTTAATATTTTGACATATTAATTAATTGTCTTTAATCAGATCATTTTTTTCTAAATTTGATTATTCAGCGGGGTAGATTACTAAATTCTTAAGAAGTTGACGTTGAAAGGTTTTCTCCAAATTTAAAATCAACAAAAATATCTTGCATCAAAAATCTCCTATTTTTCAACTATTCACATATCCACTATATAGGACCCTTAAATAATTATATTACTAGTCAAGAGGTCTAAAAATATTTGTTTACACAGCTAGCAAAAAAAACTCTATAATACAAATTTTACTAGGGATCGCTAAAAAATAGATCAACTTGAAGAAAAATATGGGTGGTCATCTAATCCAAATCTTGGCGAAAAATTGACCAACTCATTTGACAGGTGTTCATTCCGGAGTTGTAGTCAATTTTCGGTTGATCAATTTGTTGGTCAATAAGCTTAATATATGTATAATATTAAGTTTAAGACGACAAAAACAAATAATTGAAATAACTAAATATGTCGGTTTTTTGGATAAATCTTTTCGTTTCCTATTTATTATCAATTCTTTTACGTTTGCTTTATATTTTTTTTACCTTCTGATAAAATTACAATAGCACCTTTTTCGAATTTTTCACTACAGTTAACAATCAAAACCAAAAATGCGAATTACACAAGACGCTCTCAGTTATTTCAAATTAAACTGGAGTAAAACTTGTCAGTTTTACAAAAATTAAGAAAGGGTGTAGATCGGGTTGTCTAAAATATATTTATTTGAGGAGTTGAAAATGCAGTTGGCTTGTTACAGAGTCCAAGTTTCGACCTCAGGTAATAAACCGAAAGGGATGATGCCATAAATCATCATAAAATATTCCACTACTATATTTAATTTTTCCCTGATTTCCAATGTAGTCTAATTTTAGTTAATAGCAAAGTTACAATTTACTATTTGTAGAAAAATGAAGTGTTTGCATTCTTAGTCAATAGAAATACATTATTCATAAATACCCATATTATTCATTGAATGCCTATGTTTTCTTTAATTTATTAGTAACTGGCAGTACCCCCGCCTGTTGCCCTTAACATGTTTATATTATTATGTCTGTTCTGGGAATCTCTTCTTTGCTCTCTTTCTATACCCTGTTGCTATTTTGGTCAATATATTTCTCTTTTCTAGGAGGTAGTGGCATCTTTAGTTTAACTGCTAAACCTTTAATAACTAGTTTGATATATTAGTTTTGAAAAATTCCACGTCATTAAATTTTCTTAAATGTCAAAAATGACATTTTATAACACGAAACATTACGAAAAAATTCTAGATTAATTTTTTAAGTTTGGGTTTCGAGGTATATTGAATCACCATTTGTTTATTATTAGTTAATAACAAAGACAAAACACAGTTATGTGACAAATCATGTGGTGCAGTGATTGCGACGCATATCGGTCAAACAGGCAGGTCCGTACAAGAGCGCATTAGTGAGCATAAAAAAGCCATCCTTAACAATAACAAAAATACAGGATTTGCTGAACATTGCATCGCTCACATACATGTTTTCGATACCAGGGCGCGGACATGACCGAGTTAAACTACGACGAAGTTACAACGGAGCAAAGAAATAATATAAACAACACACATTTACTGAATAGCATTATTCACGCATTATTCATATGGTGAACTGCAACATCTGTTTACGCTCGAGAAGAGCCCCAGAATGCGAGCAAAAAATGGCCATAAAATAAGGAATTTATGAGTAAAATTCTTTCTACATCGGCGTAGATAGCCTGAGGGTTTTTTATAAGTTATTATATTTACTTTATATTTCGCAAGAGAAATAATGTAAATATGTATATATTTACTGTTATTTAGTTTCAATAACATACGCATACATTTTTAGATATCATTTATTTAGATCTAGAACATTGTTTATATTACTTTTTCTGATATGAAAATGAACTGTCAGTGATTCCGAAATTTATTACAAAGTCTGTAAAATATCGTTACAGAATGCCAAAATATCGCACGTTCGTCACTTAGCTTTGCTAAAACATACACATAAATAGTTTTTATGCAGAGAATTTCGATAGTTTACAAAATTTCGTTAATGTTTAAATGACGATGCTCGAAGTAGTTCTGAGTGCATGGAACCAACACAAATCCCAAATTTAAAAAATCAGTTGTTATTCCTTCAGGAACACTTTGGAAATTTGCCTAAACTAATCACATATTTTGAAAATCAAATCTCAAATTAAAAAATTGATTAACCACATTAGATGTGGCTATTAATAATTCCAAGTGACTTCGGATGTGGTGTTCGGCAAAAGTTAGACGCAGTTTTTAATAGAAATCCAGATCTAATAACATTGCGGCAATTGTGTATGCTAAATACGCTGAAATAAAATAATATTTCCAGTACGCACATATAACCAGTTGCGATGTAGGAAGGACATTTTCTATCTACAAGGATGTACTTAATTCAAAGAGAACAAGTCTTACAGAAGAGAAAATGAACAAATAATAAGGTATTTTGTATTTTATAGATCACCAGCAACTGGTATCCAATTATATAAATAAAATAAAAACCTCTTTAAAAATACAACATTTCAATAGTGCGCCCATGGCCGATGAGTCATGACTCGCTCGTGTCCGCGCCCTACTAATAACTATAAATTATTACATAACAACAGTAAAGGAAGAAAGCTGGACATGCTTGAAAGTCTTGAAATAAAGAAAGCTATAACAACCAATTGAAACGTCATAAAACACAATTGGACTTTGTAAACACCCCCAATTACTGTAATAAAATCATTAGCCCACAGATATATATACATATATAAGATGAATGGTAAAATTTTTAATTTAGTTTAAGTCCACCTCTTTGATAATGACTGAGAATTCAAAACATATGTAAGAGGATTAAATTCTGTTTTAGTGAAACGTGTTTTATTTTTTTAACAAAATTTTAGATTTTGTTCCAGTCACATTTGTGATCAAAATATTTAATTTTTCTATATTCTCCAGTTGATGATAATGATACTGACATACTCTTTGTGTGAAGAGATTAAGAGAGTATATAATGGAACCAGTTTCGTAAGTTGACTTTCTCACACCAGTCTCAGATTAAAAAATGGCAAGTTTCCTAAAGCCTTATGGAACTCGCTTTCTAAGATACCTATTAAGAGACTTACGAAGATGCGACTCTAATACAATTAAAAATTGCCAACATTCTATATAATTCAATATCACCAACTGTATATAAAAATTATAGATTACACAAAATAAGAATGTAATCAAAGGCAAGGTGATGGTGGTGCGGTGATATTATATTAACGTCCAATTTAGATTTTCAAGATCCGAAGATTATTGGACGTTTTCCAAGCAAATAATGCTGGACGAAATGTATTTCAAGTCCAAGGAAACTGTGTTAGAAAATAAAACCGCATTCCGAAGTACCTATATTTTATTTGCAATCCGCCTTGAGACTTCTCAAGAAAAATAAGTAATAATTATGTTCTCATCGAAAATTATTGTCGAAACAATGCACAACAATTTCAGTTTCAATAGTATTTTCGTAACGATTACTGCCATTCATTATCGTTGCATGAACAATACAAAAGCGATATTGTTTATTGCACGTTCGCGGGCTGTAATTTACAGATAGTATTGTTAGAACGTTTCTAATTATTCCGATAGCTTGCATAAATGTAAATGGCTGTTGCTGTGTGTGTGTGTAATGAAATGACACGAATGTTTGTGTATTTTCAAGGTAAACGTGGCAGCTGGCGAAAGGGAGGAAGTCCGGTACTAGTACACAGCGCAACTGCCTAAACACCCTTCTGCTTAAAACGGACCGATAAAAGGAAACGGCAAGTCGGGAATTAATAGACCCCGAATGTGTAGTATAAACTCCACGATGAATATTCGAATTAGATTTTATCGTGGTCAATGCACGACTGTATAAACACCAATTACGACAGAATCCTTTATTGCAAAGTATTTTATTTATAAGCAGCTGTGCACGATATACTGAAATTAAGCATTTCGTGTTCCACTTGTATTTTTTTGAATAGGCCAAAACTTAAACGACACTGATTATAGTCAATTGGTACCAGTTTTAAATAGAAAAGAAAAATTAGAATAGCTTAATAAAATCTCAATACCATGAAACATACTATGTTACCAAAAAAAGCTTCTCTAAAAGTACGAGGGGAGGTGAAAATTGAAAATATTCGCGAAATGGAAGGGGATAGAGAGGAGAGATTTTTGGTTTGTGCACCTGACACTAGACGGCCACTAAATGCAACTGTAAAAGTCAAATGTCAGCGCGGTTGGTTCAGTGCGGGGGGGGGATGTTAAATTGATGGTGGGTTTATGCAGTGTTCCTTAACTTAGTATTAGTATTAGTCCTAAGAATTAGTCTTAACCATAAAAGTACACATTAT
Organism: Amphimallon solstitiale; assembly: GCA_963170755.1. Classification (NCBI taxonomy): domain Eukaryota; kingdom Metazoa; phylum Arthropoda; class Insecta; order Coleoptera; family Scarabaeidae; genus Amphimallon; species Amphimallon solstitiale. The sequence goes on from OY720675.1 coordinate 9,055,444, forward strand.
ACAGAAATTAAATTTTCAAATTACGCTGCGCAAGTGGTACGTAGTTGTGTACGTATTACCTCACAAGGTTTAGATCTTGGTAAACGAGGTCTTAACTTAGTCCTAAGAGTTAAAAATTACGAACTTTCAAGGTCGTGTCCCAACGCGATCCTAAGAAACTTACGGCCAGCTGACTGAACGCTAACACGTATACTCAATGATCGAACTTTCTTAAGACTAATACTAATACTAAGTTAGGGCTAATTCACGCTGCATAAACCCACCATGAGATTGCGTACACATTGTTTTACTTCTGCCTGTAGTTGGTAGGTGGCGCATAATAAATTCAGTTGACGTAATGTTAGGATCAGACATGATACTTCAGGGCTTAGCTTCGCAGAATTGCCTGCTTTTGTTGGTTATTATTAGTAACTATGGTAACTATACCATAGTCGTCAAATTTTAATTTCGGTTTGCACTTCTATCATATGCAGAAGATGACCTTATGATATGCAGCGATGTCTGCTTGCTAACAGTGGTGGGAGAGCAACGGAGTGGCGGGGGACCCCCACGCCTTACATTTCATAGCAAACGTTTGTCGAGTGTGGCAGCCTCGCTTATGTTTATCTTTAGTTTATTTCGTCGCGCTCTTTTCCTCTTTCTACTTTCGTATCAGAAATTAAAATATGTCGACCTCGGTATAGCTTTTTAAATATTTTTGTTGACACCTTTTAAAATTATTAATCACAATTATAAAATATTAACTTATTTCTTAAAATTGTATGTACGTAACTATTTATTCTGCATTATTCGAGTAATTTATTTATTTATTAGCACTTTTTCTAGACTTCCTAATAATTATGCCGACAAGAAAATGTTATGTGTCAAATTGTGACCAAAATGAGTTTTCCATGCATTTCCACATCCAAAATCAATTTGTTTTCAAGAGTGGTTGGAAGCTACAGGAGATCCTAATTTATTCAATGTTATAAGAGAAGATCGACGACTTCCATTTAAGGAATAAATAAGTTCAAATGTAAGAATAATGCAGAATGCTTTCTCCTTAATATTTTGAAATAGCAATAAGTTTTCCTATAAAAATAAAGCATTAATAAAAAGATCTGTTTCTAATTTATTATTAAGTTATTATATATAACGCACAACATTTTTTAAATATGTCATTTATAGTTTTTATTCTTCACTTTAAATTACTTAAAATATAGCAACATATGTAGCATATTTTACTTTAAAATACATCTACTATTTTATCTCCGAACATTGAAAGTGAAGAATAAACTAAGCAAGGAAAACCACCGCAGACTATTATGGAAGAGATGACAAATGACATAATCTGTTTAAACAAGGTAGAGAGTCTATTGAATACGATCAGAGCTCAGGCCGGCCGATTGAGCCGACTTCTGCAGACAATGTGGAAAAAAGTAGAAAAACTTGAAGATGCTTGCTTGAAGAAGAAACAAATCGCAGAAATAATCAGCATATATTCTTACAATTAATACTATATGCTGTAAGGTGGAAATCAGAACCTGTCTAACCCCCTAACTTTATTGGTTTGTATAATTTAGTAAAGAAACACCGTTCGAAAATGACTCACTAGAGATTTTCACTGGTCACGGACAATGGAAAAAAAAGTGGTAAAAAAAATAGTAAAAAAGCGTTTTATTTATACCGGTAAATAATATATATTCCACAAAGAAACGGCCACCAGCAACGATAATTTATTAAAACCCCAAAGTAATGTTCGATCGAATTATTTGCTATTAATTGTAATTTATAAAATACTTTCAATTACAACTCAAAATGACTAATAAATCTAGAGAAAATTGCGAGCGTTTCTATGCAACACTGGCCATGAAACACTTAAAATACTTTCATGAATAACTTATCAGAGCAATAAATGTATACAGCGTGAAATAAGCAAGAATTTTTATTAAAAAACAAGATTGACTGGGCTACAAGCAATACTAGTTTTTTCAAACTAGTGCTTTTGCTGAGTGGCATAATCAACTGTTCTAATTGATTATCACTTTAAACGACTTCATATTAAAGTCATGTAATATTTTTCTGTCGATTCCTATTATATCGAATTGATTCAGAAATGGTTTCGTTATATTTTAAAAATAGAAAGTATTAAATTAATTAAAGAAGTTTAATATCCCTGGTGCAAAAGGGGCTGGCGTTAATAATGAATTTAGGTACGTTTAAAATTTCAAGAATTTTCTTTAGGATCGACTTTTCTAAGAAAGATTAATAAAATTGAATTGAAATATTCGTGTGAGAATGGATATATTATGCCCTCAATGTATTTTTTTAAAGAAGCTAGTAGGAACCATTCTGTTTAAAAAAAATGATGGGATAATTGGCGGACGGATACTTTTATCTTTATAAAAGCAAGCCGAGCTTAAGTATAGGGGTTTTAAATTGAGAATCATTCGTGGAATTTCCTTTCTAATTCTTGATTACATTTAGGAACTACTTTATTTAAATCAGATCAAGATCCTTTATATATTTAATGACATGACAATCTACTTAATAGCTTTTCTAGTCTTCATTTTCTTTCCTCCATAAATTATTTAATTAGACTTTGTTGTATATAATATAGTATTTTTCTGTTTGTTCCTTTTTTTCCGATAATGAATATTAAATAGAAATAAATAAATAAACAATATATCTTGCAAAGAAAAATATTACCGCTGAAGTTACAAAATCTAATGAATGATCAGTGAGAGTCTTTTAACACTGTATGTCATTTATTGACCTTTTCTGTACCACACCACCACCAGGAAATTCTAAAACCACATAACAAAATTCATACAGGTTTTCATTGTGTGTTGTAACGTGCCTGTCATTTAATCACAATATACAGAGATACGTCAAGCATTATATCATCAGTATATACAGGGTCCGCCATCCGTCTGGGATTGTCATATTACGGCTTTAATATTGCAAAATTCGAAAAGTTATGTAATGTAGGTGGTAGCCGACTAGTAGGAGCATAAAATAAAATTATTGGTAATTATACAAAGTGTTCAGGAAAGGAGTGTGATGTCAAAGTTGTATTTTTTTAAATGGAACACCCGGTATATTATGTGATTTTTGAATTGCGCAATTAAAAATATTGGGATTTCATATGGGATTGTATTGACCTAAAGCTTACGTTTTGGGAGTTATGGACGCATCAATTGGAAAAAATGCCATAATCTAGCAGAATGTGGATTGGTTAGTATAGTGTTTAGAAATATCGTGCTTATCATGAAGTTTTCCACGTTAGTATCCTTTTATTCCGAGGTATTAATTTTAAGCTACATCAATCTGTTATACAGGGTGTTCATCATACGCGAATACTAATTTTTCTCAATTTTTTCAAATGGAACACCCTGTATATTATTACCAATTGTTAATAAGGGCACTTCTAGCTTTCATTTGATATAAGGGTATGGCTGTCTAACTCCCATAGTTTTCAAGAAACATGGAATTAACGTTTGAAATTTAACATTTTTAATAGCATTTTGTAGAAATTATTTACATCTACTCGTACATTGATATTGCACTACGAAAATAAGCACAAAGTTTTTAGTGGCCTTAACGTAATGATCTTTCTTTATTATCCAACTGCCCAGAAGGAAGCCTGTGGCCACAGTTGCTCTCTGTCTTTAACAACAAAAATACACATACGAATAAATACGTATTGTATAAAAACTCATGTAGGCATGGCTAGTTTAAATAAAATTGAACAAAAGAGTTTGACTTTTTCCTTGTGCGCAGCTAGTCTGTCATTGCTGTCATAATTTTGTGATTAAAGATGAATTTTTCCGTTCCAGAAATGATAAATATGGTATACATTTTGGGAGAATGTTCTGGTAACTGTTTATTAGCAAATAGGTTGTACGCGCAACGTTATCGGAATTTACGTAAACCTAAGCCAACGGCACTTGAAAAACTAAAAGAAAGGTTCGATGCTAGAGGTAGCGTTGCGTCTCCTAAAAAGGTATTCACACATCCTCTAATTTCTAATGAAGATAATAAATTATCTGTGCTGTTATCCGTAGAAGAAAATCCCCATGCGAGTGTGAGTAATATCAGTTTAGATACGGGAATTAGTGAAACATCAGTTAGAAGAATACTGAAAAAATACAATTTTCATCCTTATCATATGGAACTTCATCAGCAGTTAAATGAAGATGACTTAGAGCATAGACTAGGATTTTGCCAAGAAATGAGACAAAGGCTCCAAATCCGCCCAGAAATGTTAGACTGTATTCTGTTTAGTGATGAGGCGTCATTTCGACACAATGGTTCACTTAACAGGCACAATATGCATTATTATGCCACCGAAAATCCCCACTGGGTTAGATACATTGATCATCAACATCAGTGGTCATTAAATGTTTGGGGAGGCATACTAGGATCACATGTTATAGGACCGTATTTTTTCAATGGTAAATTGACTGGCGAAAGATACTTAGAATTTTTAAGAAATGAACTTCCGCTGCTTTTGGACGATGTTGATTTAGCAACTAGGCAACAGATGTACCTACAGCAGGACGGTGCGCCAGCACATTATCATCAAGCAGTCAGGAATTATTTGCAAGAGTGGCTTCCTGAAAGATGAATAGGGCGAGGAGGTCCTATCTCATGGCCTGCTAGGTCTCCTGATCTAACTCCGGTAGACTTTTTTCTGTGGGGACACATGAAACAACAGGTTTACTCAGTAGCACCAACAACAGCCGAAAATATGCAAATTAGAATTTCTCAAGCATTTAGAAATATTTCTCCTGAAATTTTGGAACATGTTAGGATATCGTTTATTCGAAGACTTGACATTTGCATAGCAAATGATGGCCGAGTTTTTGAACAGTTGTTGTAAATTTCCATTTTTGATATTACTTTGTGCTCATTTTCGTAGTGCAATATCAATGTATGAGTAGATGTAAAATAATTTCTACAAAATGTTATTAAAGATGTTAAATTTCAAACGTTAATTCGATGTTTCTTGAAAATTATTGGAGTTAGACAGCCATACCCTTATATCAAATGAAAGCTAGAAGTGCCCTTATTAACAATTGGTAATAATATACAGGGTGTTCCATTTGAAAAAATTGAGAAAAATTAGTATTCGCGTATGATGAACACCCTGTATAACAGATTGATGTAGCTTAAAATTAATACCTCGGAATAAAAGTATACTAACGTGGAAAACTTCATGATAAGCACGATATTTCTAAATACTATACTAACCAATCCACATCCTGCTAGATTATGGCATTTTTTCCAATTGATGCGTCCATAACTCCCAAAACGTAAGCTTTAGGTCAATGCAATCCCATATGAAATCCCAATATTTTTAATTGCGCAATTCAAAAATCACATAATATACCGGGTGTTCCATTTAAAAAAATACAACTTTGACATCACACTCCTTTCCTGAACACTTTGTATAATTACCAATAATTTTATTTTGTGCTCCTACTAGTCGGCTACCACCTACATTACATAACTTTTCGAATTTTGCAATATTAAAGCCTTAATATGACAATCCCAGACGGATGGCGGACCCTGTATACTTAATGCGTTAATTCTATTATAGTATTCTATACTACCAAAATGTCTGTAAGCGCATATGAATAATACAATTCTGAAATATACCATATCAATTTGGCATTTTTACTACAAGTAATATGATCACTAGGGCGCGGACACGACCGGTTTAAACTACGACGGAGTTACAACGGAGCAAAGAAATAATGTAAACAACACACGCTTACTGAATAGCACTAATTCATATGGTGAACTTCAACATCTGTTTACGCCCGAGAATGAGAGCAAACAATGTCCATAAAATAAGGAATTTATGAGTAAAATCCTTTTTTCATCGGCGTAGATAGGAGCGTGAGGGGTTTTTAAAATTTATTATATTTACCTTATATTTCGCAAGAGAAATAAAATATTCATTCATACTTACGTTAGTTTCGTTTTTACATTGTTTTGACTGTTAATTACGTACTTCGTAATTTTTGTAATAGTCTGTTTAATACCGGTTTATTCAATCGACTTCTCCCAATTATCTAGACGTAAGTGTGCACTGGATTTCGTTTAGTTTAAATAACATACGCGTACATTTTTAGTTATCATTTATTTAGATCTAGAACGTTGTTTATGTTACTTTTTCTGATATGAAAATGAATTGTCAGTGATTCCGAAATTTATTACAAAGTCTGTAAAATATCGTTACAGAAAGCCAAAATATCGCACCTTCGTCACTTAGCTTTGCTAGAACATACACAGAAATAGTTTTTATGCAGAGAATTTCGATAGTTTACAAAATTTCGTTACATGTTTAAATGACGATGTTCGAAGTATTTCTGAGTGCAAGGAACTAACACGAATCCCAAATTTAAAAAATTAGTTGTTATTCCTTCAGGAACACTTTGGAAATTTGATGTGGCCCTCGGCAAAAGTTAGACGCAGTTTTTAATATAAATCCATATTTAATAACATTGCGGCAATTGTGTATGCTAAATACGCTGAAATAAAAGAATATTTCCAGTACGCACCTATAACCAGTTGCAATGTAGAAAGGACGTTTTCTATCTATAAGGATGTACTTAATTCAAAGAGAACAAATCTTACAGAAGAGAAAATGAACAAATAATAAGATATTTTGTATTTTATAGATCACCAGCCACTTGTTGTCCAATTATATAAATAAAAGTAAAACCTCTTTAAAAATACAACATTTCAATAGTGCGCCCATGGGCGATGAGTCATCAACCGTTCGTGTCCGCGCCCTAATGATCACTAATAGTTAATCGTGGTAGAAGAGTGCGGCCTCTGATATTTATGGCGAAAAGCTAATACCCCAAGAAAATAAGTGTTACAGATTTTAAATAAAGAGATAAAAATGGTTCACCGAAAAAGAATTATACTAAAAGCTTACAGATGAAAGTAAACAATTATTAAAATTCTACATGACGAAGTTTGTATGTACACTAGTTGCAAAAAAAGGTTTCCACAAAAAATTCAATCCGATTAAATTCCTACCTATCTGTAATTTTGAGGAATTATACCTCCACACGTATTGAATAATGTGGATAGTGTGTTTTATGTGTTTAGTTTAAGTTGAATTTCTATTGTTGAGATTAATGTATAAGAGAATTTATATTTACTGTTTCGCTGATATTTTTGCATACGTAGGGCATTTTATATTTTTGCCAATTATTAAGAAATGAGATAATGTATTTACACAAAATTTAAGAAATAATGTAGCAAAACAAAAGATAATAAAAAGTAAATAAAAAGAATGCAAAGAAATAATAAATTTAAAGTTTCAAATAAATAAATTAATTAATAGTGTGTCCGCCCTCAGTTATTTTCTATTCTGCTAAACGGGATGGCATGCTGTCCACAAGTTTTTGGCAATCCACGGTGAAATTTTCCCAGGTAGTTTCAATTTGATTTCATAATTGATTTGAATTCTTATATACATTATCTAAGATTCTCTTTTCCATAAATCCCCAGAGATTTTCCAGAGGATTTAAATCTGGACTTTTAGGGGGGCACGGTAGAGTTTCAATATTTGCAGCTACGATCCACTGGTGAACCAATCTTTTCTTTACGGTAATATACCGTTTGACTGAAATAAAAGTAGATATAGGGAAACACAAACACGCACACAAGTGCATGCAAACATGAAATGGAGGGGTACGATAGTAGGGGAGTACAGATGAGTTCATATCGGGCGTGATATCCGGACACCGGGGTACCGAGGCTTTAGTGCACAACGTGTCTTTTAGTATGCAGTGAATTAACACAACCTTCTGTACGAAATTGTTTCACAATCTTATGGATAGCTGGCACAGAGGGAGGTGGACGATTTTCATACGCCGCAACAAATAAATTTTGCACGTCTTTGTACGAATTATCCTTGGCATACCATAACACAATCTGTATTTTTTCCTCGACAGTTAAGGGCATTTTATTTTAATATTTGCGAGTCTGCTCAGATACAATGTATGTACGTTCACGCTCTAAAGTTACGAAAAGAATGCCATGTCTGCGCGCGCTCTCGATCTCCCCACTATCTCCCCACACCACCGGTGTTGTATACATACATACATAGGTACATGTTTATGTGTGTGTATTTGAAGATGCATATTAACTTTTAACTACGACAATCTGTATATCGGTACTTGTAGCTGCTACTACTGAACGAATGGAAAGAACCTAATTTGTGCAAAGGTGCTATAATTTTATTGCGGATTGTAAAATGATAAACCACATATTTGTCAATCCTGCATCTGTCTGTAAGAGTATTTACAATTGTAATAAGGTCAAATAAATTAACACCGTTAGCGTAAATCATAGAATACGAAACAATATTTAACCTTTCTATTTCGAGTTTCTTCTATGCTAACACCGCTTTAAGTAATACTATACGGCAGCGAAGAATGGTGATTTTTTTTTGCTAGACTGGCTACATCAAGTTTTGTATACGAGCCATTCAAATATAACACTTGATGTAGTCAATCTAGCAAAATAAAGTGATTTAATTGTTTACAAATATTTCCTTTGCAATTTACCAAATTTATTTCAAATGTTATTTTTCTACTATTTAAGGGAGTTATTCTTGGGTTCATTTTGTGCTAAAGTTTAAAAAAAATTTTGTTTTTTAAACTTTGGTATTACCCTAGATATTTTTGTGAAATTTTGTACACGCCTTTTATGCATCAAGATGCATTTTCTGATGTTCAATTTTATAATTTTTACCTGTGGTGATTGTACGGTTTTTTTTTTAAATTTTTTTGAAGAAACATATGTTACGCCATTGCTTTTCCTTAAAGTACTTTTTTTTAAAAATCCCCATTCGTTTCTGAGCAAATGTGGTCTCGGTTTTCGCTTAAAAAAATAAAATTCATTCATGGGCACGATGTTATGAAACTAGTATTAACAAAAATAGCAGGTAGGAAGCAGATTTATTTTGTAATCATAAACAGTTTTGACATTTATCTACCTAGTATACTTGTCACGTATTTAAGTCGTTAAACATTAAGTACATATTATTAAAAAATGAGGTGTGGCCACCACACGACTTTTTTTTATACGAATGAGTGTTTCAGATACAATTTTAAGAATTTTTTTTATATAAAAGATATTGAAAATTAAGTTATATATACTTTTGTACTCGTAATGCACATGTCTAAAAAGCATGATTTGCAAAATATTCGCAAAAAACTGCTTTTCGATAAGAGTAAAAGACCTAGGAATATCGAAAAAGTTTTTCAATACAATTTTTCTCAAATTTAATTTTGAGTACATATGAATTCTTTATAAATTTGTTTAAAGTTAGTAATTGACGAAATATTGGCAAAATTCGAATTCTTCATTGAAGTAAACTACTACTTCCGGTCTACCGGTTTTACTGAAAAACTAATCAGATATCAAAAGGGAGATTATACACGTAAATACAAAATTTGGAATTGATTTCTACAGCGGTTTGACCGCTATCGTGGTCACAGACAGACAGACAGACATTTTTCAAAAACCACTTTTTCAGTATCAGGGAACTTCAAAACGTGGACATCTGCAAAAATCTCGAGGTCAAAAATTTTCATCATCACAATACTTCCTTATACAACATATAAGAAAATAAAACAGGTTCAATTTACGAATTCTGAGTATGCAAGCATTCATAGAAGGTTGCAAGAAAAGGGAAGTTTTGAACTAGACAGTCATCTAAAAGGAGTACAATGCACAGTAAGAACTTCAGAAATTGAGGTAGCGGTTTTGAATTTAGTTGAGGAAAATTCAGGATTAAGTACACGAAAAATTGGGAACATTTTGAATGTCTCACATATTCTTGTTTGGAAAATTCTCCATGATTTCTTATTATAGCCCTACCATATCCAACGGGTTCAGGCTATAATACCTCGCGTCCTTCCATTACGGATAAACTTTTGCCAATGGTATCTTCATAAATTGATTGAAAATCCATTATTTCACACTGAAATTTTATTCATCTATGAAGCCAATTTCTCTAAAAACGCCATCTAGAACTCCCACAACAATCATTATTGAGCTGAAGAAAACCCACATGCAAACTTGGAATCCCGTCACCAGAAGCAGTTTTCCGTTAACATGTGGGCTGGAATATGCGGTGATTATTTAATTGGACCGTACTTCTTTCATGATAGGTTGAATGGGCATAATTACCGGCAGTTTCTCGAAGAAGAACTGCCATCTTTGATGGAGTATGTTCCAATTTTAGTAAGAAATCGACTATGGTTTATGCACAGCGTCTTTCAGTGTTCTGGCGCGCGAATATTTAAACCAAAATTACCATAATCGCTGGGTAGGTCGCGGCGGACATCAATAGTTGATTTTTTTCCTGTGGGGTCATCTGAAAACATAGGTTTACAGCACACCAATTCATACTGAAATGCAGTTGAGAAATCGCATCATAGTTTCTTGTGAAACAATTATAAACACTCCCGGCATTTTCCAAAGAGTACGAGACTTCATGAGAAAAAGAGCAGAGGCCTGCATATTAGCAGGAGGTGGACATTTCCAACATCTGATTTAATTTATATCTTTGTGCGTTCAGGATAATTTGCTGTTACCATTTCAAAATGTATGTAGATCACGTTATTCTCTTAAATAAATTGTTGTTCAAAGTTAAATAAATAGTTTTTTCTCATAAGTGGTCTAGCGAGATGCACATGACTGAATTTTTTTTAAAACTTTAGCACCCTACGGTTCAAAAGTTAGGACATTTAGGACATATGTTCATATGAACAAATTAAATGTTAGCATGTTATTAAAAAACACCCTGTATACAGGGTCCGCCATCCGTCTGGGATTGTCATATTAAGACTTTAATATTGCAAAATTCGAAAAGTTATGTAATGTAGGTGGTAGCCGACTAGTAGGAGCACAAAATAAAATTATTGGTAATTATACAAAGTGTTCAGGAAAGGAGTGTGATGTCAAAGTTGTATTTTTTTAAATGGAACACCCGGTATATTATGTGATTTTTGAATTGCGCAATTAAAAATATTGGGATTTCATATGGGATTGTATTGACCTAAAGCTTACGTTTTGGGAGTTATGGACGCATCAATTGGAAAAAATGCCATAATCTAGCAGAATGTGGATTGGTTAGTATAGTGTTTAGAAATATCGTGCTTATCATGAAGTTTTCCACGTTAGTATACTTTTATTCCGAGGTATTAATTTTAAGCTACATCAATCTGTTATACAGGGTGTTCATCATACGCTAATACTAATTTTTCTCAATTTTTTCAAATGGCACACCCTGTATATTATTACCAATTGTTAATAAGGGCACTTCTAGCTTTCATTTGATATAAGGGTATGGCTGTCTAACTCCAATAATTTTCAAGAAACATCGAATTAACGTTTGAAATTTAACATCTTTAATAACATTTTGTAGAAATTATTTTACATCTACTCATACATTGATATTGCACTACGAAAATGAGCACAAAGTAATATCAAAAATGGAAATTTACAACAAATGTTCAAAAACTCGGCCATCATTTGCTATGCAAATGTCAAGTCTTCGAATAAACGATATCCTAACATGTTCCAAAATTTCAGGAGAAATATTTCTAAATGCTTGAGAAATTCTAATTTGCATATTTTCGGCTGTTGTTGGTGCTACTGAGTAAACCTGTTGTTTTATGTGTCCCCACAGAAAAAAGTCTACCGGAGTTAGATCAAGAGACCTAGCAGGCCATGAGATAGGACCTCCTCGCCCTATCCATCTTTCAGGAAGCCACTCTTGCAAATAATTCCTGACTGCTTGATGATAATGTGCTGGCGCACCGTCCTGCTGTAGGTACATCTGTTGCCTAGTTGCTAAATCAACATCGTCCAAAAGCAGCGGAAGTTCATTTCTTAAAAATTCTAAGTATCTTTCGCCAGTCAATTTACCATTGAAAAAATACGGTCCTATAACATGTGATCCTAGTATGCCTCCCCAAACATTTAATGACCACTGATGTTGATGATCAATGTATCTAACCCAGTGGGGATTTTCGGTGGCATAATAATGCATATTGTGCCTGTTAAGTGAACCATTGTGTCGAAATGACGCCTCATCACTAAACAGAATACAGTCTAACATTTCTGGGCGGATTTGGAGCCTTTGTCTCATTTCTTGGCAAAATCCTAGTCTATGCTCTAAGTCATCTTCATTTAACTGCTGATGAAGTTCCATATGATAAGGATGAAAATTGTATTTTTTCAGTATTCTTCTAACTGATGTTTCACTAATTCCCGTATCTAAACTGATATTACTCACACTCGCATGGGGATTTTCTTCTACGGATAACAGCACAGATAATTTATTATCTTCATTAGAAATTAGAGGATGTGTGAATACCTTTTTAGGATACGCAACGCTACCTCTAGCATCGAACCTTTCTTTTAGTTTTTCAAATGCCGTTGGCTTAGGATTACGTAAATTCCGATAACGTTGCGCGTACAACCTATTTGCTAATAAACAGTTACCAGAACATTCTCCCAAAATGTATACCATATTTATCATTTCTGGAACGGAAAAATTCATCTTTAATCACAAAATTATGACAGCAATGACAGACTAGCTGCGCACAAGGAAAAAGTCAAACTCTTTTGTTCAATTTTATTTAAACTAGCCATGCCTACATGAGTTTTTATACAATACGTATTTATTCGTATGTGTATTTTTGTTGTTAAAGACAGAGAGCAACTGTGGCCACAGGCTTCCTTCTGGGCAGTTGGATAATAAAGAAAGATCATTACGTTAAGGCCACTAAAAACTTTGTGCTTATTTTCGTAGTGCAATATCAATGTACGAGTAGATGTAAATAATTTCTACAAAATGCTATTAAAAATGTTAAATTTCAAACGTTAATTCCATGTTTCTTGAAAACTATGGGAGTTAGACAGCCATACCCTTATATCAAATGAAAGCTAGAAGTGCCCTTATTAACAATTGGTAATAATATACAGGGTGTTCCATTTGAAAAAATTGAGAAAAATTAGTATTCGCGTATGATGAACACCCTGTATAACAGATTGATGTAGCTTAAAATTAATACCTCGGAATAAAAGTATACTAACGTGGAAAACTTCATGATAAGCACGATATTTCTAAACACTATACTAACCAATCCACATTCTGCTAGATTATGGCATTTTATAGGCACATACACAAAATAAATGAATAAATACTGTTTACTTAAAGGTTCCAAAATCTATACTGTTAAACTATTTCACTCACTTTGTTACCTTCTTATATCGAATTTATACTTTATTAGATATGAATTTTGTATAACTAACATGTGCAAAAGTGAAACAGAAATATCCACTACTGACGGATTGCATAAGCACGGCCTGGCTTCACTAAGATTAAAAGCAGTTTCCATTCCAGTTACAATAGTATACAGTTTAATGCCTGTACCTAGGCAACATATGTAAAAATCGTTTCTACCCCTCCTTTTGCAGGGCAAAACAACCCACTTACTGGACAAGCAAGTATGCCAAAATAAAAGTTAAGAAATGTAGCCAATACAACAGAAAAAAACGTAAGAAATTCATTAAGTGAACTCAAGTTTATCAACTACAACGAAGAACTAACTATTTACAATTAATTAATTTCTTCTTGTTACAGACAATTTGCATTAACCACAGTGACTAATATTCTATTACAAGATACGTAATTTAAACCTGATGGAAAAAAACGGACAATCACTTTGGAGCAAAGCAGCAGCGCCACACGGCCAATATGCTGAGGCAACAACATTCATTATTATGCGTGTTCGTTCAACCTTTATGAATCGTCCAATTAATTTTCACAACTAAACAGTTTTCTATCTATTCGATTTGCAACTGAATGGAAAAAAAAGACAACACAAGACTGTTGGAGAAATAAATCTTACGTAAGCGATTGTCTAATTATTACATAAGTTCTTCACATTTAATGATGAATATAAATTAAGAATGAACACACACACACGGGGAGCACAGAATTAATATATTTATGTGCAAGAAATATGTAGATGTTTATTTAAATGTTATACGCTCATAGACAATAATTTACATGATTTATTATTATTCGCGGCTGGCGGCGGTTGGTCTTCATAAATCGAGGTCGAAAGGAGTCAGGAATCCTTGATGATGTCACCGCTTCGTATGGGGGTACGCACGATCCGTTGATTCGCTTGCCGCTGGTGTATGGTTTGTATGACATCAACATGGGTAAAAATATGCAAACAAGATGGCCAGGCCCCGTCTGCGATGAGCTGATAATTGTGAATTGTTTGAGAATGAATCTAGTGAAATAGCCGTTACAAACAGTTTTTTTTTCAAATGACAAAATATAAGCTTTTTATATATGGATGAGAAAAATAATCCTCCGACTGTCAAATAATTTAATAGCGGCGTAGGGGAATTCTGTCTAAAACGGCATACTTTTTGGTTGGATCACTAGCTAGTACGGAATAACAAAAACAAACATATCTTCAAAAAATTATACAAATTCTATAATGCTAGATATATGTTGATCATTCGCAAAATGTTTCAAAAAACAATTAAATTTATATGTAGTAAACAACTCTGCAAAATTTTGCAATAATCTATTTCATCCTGCTGTTCCAGGCAATATGAAATAGGTACGAGGTAGGCACCATAAATTCTCGGCCTGATATAGAAAAAAGAAACTTGGAACAATATAAGAATTTTTATTTTTCAGTGTAATCTCCCCTAACTTCTATACATTTATTACAACGATTAATTAATAATTCGATATCCTTGTAAAAATAATCTTAATCTTAATAAGAATCTAGCAACTTACAGTTGGGGAAAAATTCTATAGATGGCATGTGTATCTCATGTGCCGTAAAGTCCCTAGATAATAAAGTACCGCAATTGGTTTGTCCCATTATAACGGCGCCAAAATGGCGGTGATTTGGTGACTTTTAGGGACTTTAGTGATTGAGTTGGTAGTGTCTGAACACGCGGAGCAATCAGCTGATCGCTGTTGACATAATGACATAAAGGGTAAAGTTATTACGTGCGTTGGAACCATGCCCAGTTGTTGTTTGAGTGGATGTCGAAACCGTGGCGAGAACGGATTTCGGTTTTTCCGAATACCAACATCAAATAATGATGATCGGCGTAAAGCATGGATTGCATTTATCAATCGAGTTGACTTGCCTGAACGAGCTCTGTTATGTGAGGTAAGTATCCTATATTTGCTCAATTCTTTCATATTCTTGTTCACTTGCAGAATGTTACCTAATGTGAAGATGTTTTTTTTTTTGCAATTTTCAGGCACACTTCGAACTTCACCAATTCGAATTAAACAGGTTGGATAATCGCAAGTTGTTAAAAAAAAGTGCAATTCCAACTATTGCAATAGCTGACTTTCCACGAAATCAAGGAATCAAACGAAAACTATTAGGTAAGATGCCTCTTGTCCTGTTCCAATTGTTAATCATATCTAATTGCAAATGTTGCAGACCCGACTGCTAATGCGACAACTTCTCCAATTGTTACCAATCAGGATCAAGAACATTTAGAAACAAATTCTGCACTACACTACAGTGGGGTATGAACTGAACTGACTACAAAGCCATACAGTGCTGATGAAGTTCTGAAAAAACTATTTCAAAACATTTAGCGAGCTAGTGATGTAGGTGTAACACTGAAAACTATAATTTCGGACATGGGTCCCCTAAATAGAAGTTTCTGGAGACTACTTAACATTTCAGCCAATAGACATTCTAAAATAGTTAATTTTTGTCCACATCCCTTGAACAAACAAGAAAGGTTATATATTATGCCAGACCCTGTTAATAATGTTTTTAAAAATCTGGCTACATCAGTGATTACACACAAAATTTTTGAAATTGATCTAGTAATTCAAAAAAATATAATCTTGGCAGTGTATGTATTGACATTGGAGCCATACGACCAACGACAATTATTTGATTTAGATTCAGAAATGAATTTAAAAGTCGCTCCAAGACTAAAAGGACACATGTTTGATCCTACCCACTTTGCAAAAATGGATGTCAGTACAGCACATGCTCTTCTGCACCATGATACAGGTGCTGGCATTGAATATTTCATTGCGAAAGGGAAAATTCATCAGGCTCATGCAACCACTGCTTGGTTTTGTAAGACTATGTTTAAATGGTTCAAAATAATTACCAGTAGACATACAAAACTTGCTTGGTCAAGCGTAGACGAGAGCATACATGAAAACACTGTGGATTTTATAAAGAAATAGTCCATGAAGATGTGCCAGTAAGATATATTATGGCAGATCATAATTTGTTGAATGAATGAAGGATGACAAGAAACCGTGTTGTAAATCTTTACTTTAATAATGAATAACAAATACTTAAACTTTTTACATATAATATTTATATGTATCTACTCTTATTTTTAGTTCTATATTTTGTTATTTATATGTATTACCTTTTTAATATACATTTTTTGTCTTTTCTATTGTACATTTATTCTATACTTGGATTTTCTGTTGAGTAAAAAATAAAAATCATGCACACACATATACACTAGCTTGCTGCTTTTCGATTGGTCCTCTTTAGCTAACGACACAATCACAATTATATTTTTCTAAAGTTTAATTAGACAACTTTCGTATTTTGTCAAGAAATCAATAAGCTATTTTACAATTTGAATACATTTTTGACATATTGTTTGACAACTATTGTATTTTTGTAGTTAAAAAAACTGACAGATTTTTAAATTTGCCGCTTCTTTGGCGCCAAAATGGAGGTAATTGCGGTACTTTATATATCTAGGGACTTTAATGTGCCGGGACTCGGAAAGTACGTATATTTGCTATTTTAGCTTAGAGTTAACCTCAATTTTGTGAGAGCTCGTTTTTGTTATGTTGTTCTTCTTTTATTTTGTTTGCGGATTTTTGGTTTTTGAAGGAGTGCTTCACTAAATGAGATAGTATATCTACTGTTCACAAGCGCTTTATAGTAAACGATATTGTTAAATAATAGACATTGTTTGAGTGTATCTCTAGGTTTCCAGTGCAAAGGTTCATTCATATACAACATTTAGTGCTTTTCAGTTTTGATTTAGAAAAAGCAAGGGGGCCACTTGTATTAAAGTCCCAATAATGTATAAAATTCATGTGCATATTTGTCAGTCAGTATTTGTTTTTTTATGGAATCATACTCTTTTATTGTAATATTCTCAGTAAACCTATTTATGTTTTAAAATAATTTCTTCTTTATAAATCGTACTGATGTTTAGTTATCTAAAAGACTTTTGACGACTGCTCAAATATTTTATTACCTTAACTTTATACATTGTTTATATGAAAAGGCTCTTGAAATTATTTTTACAAAGTAAAATGCAAATCAATATTTTATAAATAATTTTTAGTTTGTCTAGGAATAGTGCTAAATATCGTAATTTACATAATAAAAATGAGGTGTGGCCACCACACGACTTTCTTATATGTATGAGCGTTTCAAACTATATAATTTTAAGAATTTTTTTATACAAAACTTATTCAAAATCCTATTCTAAGTACTTTCATTCTCTTAATAAATCGCTATAGAATGCATAATTTGCAAGATATTCGAAAAAAAGTGCTACTCGCTAAAGTAAAAGTGCTACTTCCGGTCCGAATTTTGAAATTTCATGTATACAAAAAATATTGCAAATCCAACTCTAATACTTTTGTACTCTTAATAAATATATAGAATACATAATTTACGACATATTTGCAAAAAATCGCTATTCGGTAAGAGTAAAAGTGTTACTTCAGGTCCGAATTTTGAAATTTTTTTTATACTAAAGATATTGAAAACTATGCTTTATATACTTTTATATCCGTAACGTACCTGTCTAAGAAGCTTGACTTGCGAAATATTCGCAAAAAACCGATTTTCGATAAGAGTAAAAGACCTACTTCCGGTAGGAATTTCGAAAAACTTTTCAAATAAAATTGTTCTCAATTTTAATTTTAAGTACATATGAATTCTTTATAAATTTGTTTAAACTTAGTATTTGACGAAATATTGGCAAAATTCGATTTTTTCACTGAAGTAAACTGCTACTTCCGGTCTACCGATTTTACTGAAAAACTAATAAGATCTCAAGAGGGAGATTATACAAGTAAATACAAAATTTGGAATTGATATCTACAGCGGTTTGCCCGCTATCGTGGTCACACACACACAGACAGACAGACACACACAGACAGACATTTTTTAAAAACCACTTTTTCGGTATCAGGGGACTTCAAAACGTGGACATCTGCAAAAATCTCGAGGTCGAAAATTTTCGTCATCACAATACTTCCTTATACTATGTATAAGAAAGTAAAAAAGATTCTATTTGTAAATAGTGATCATAGATTGTGTATTATACTAATAAATGTAATGTATGCAATAAAACGTATTTTTTATTATTAATTAACTCACATAAATAGTTTAATGTGAAAAATGAAAAATAAATATACTGCACCAAAGCTATTCAAATTACGTATAGTTGGAGAAAAACTCCCTAGGTGGTGCTTGAGAAATGCATCCATTTGATTATTAAGAAGTTTCCTATCTCTCTACTTTCGTATCTATGGACTACTATAAGGTGGATGGTATAGTCCGTACCAACTTTCATGAGCTAAAATTCGTGGAAGACCGCTACGTCACTTTCTTGGAATCGACCCAACCCTCTAGTAGAATAAGGCACGCATAGGCGGCGGTCTTTCACCGTACAATTATTATAGCAAATATATAACACTTTCGGCTGTTACTTTGTGAAGAATCATGATACTGGATATAAGTAAAATAAAACACTCAATTAAGCTTTAAATACCTTCACTTTATTTTTAATCACTATGTGACTGCAGTTTCAACATTTTACATGTCATTATCAAACTAGAGTTACATGAATTGATGGCAATATAATATCTTATTTGGTAACATCTGAGACACATTACAAATTAAATACGTATTACTCTAATCTATTTTAAATTGTTTATGTTCGGTTACAAAATTTCCCAACTCACTTTTATATTAATATACTGTTATAATAATGTTATAGTGTTTTGCAAATCATTTAATAGAATATAACCACACATTCTCAGAAAATAATATCAAAATTTAACATTACAGTGATAAAGGATTAAAATTAAACCTTTTAGAAGCGTTAGAAATTTTTATTTGTGCTTTGAGACAGAATTATCTGGACAAAATTAAATATTATAGAAGTCAAGGTAAGCCAATTGTATTTTTAGATGAAACTTACATTCATGCTGGTCATACTAGTCCTAGCAGTTGGACAGACAATAGCACTAATGGTTTGTTATCAACCATATCTAAAGGCAATCGACTAGTTATTCTTCACGCCGGTGGTGAAATGGGTTTTATACCTAACTGTTTATTGATTTTTAAATCTGGAACCAAATCCGGAGATTACTACGACGATATGAATTCACAAAATTATGAGAAATGGCTTACGGTAAAGCTAATTCCAAATCTTCCCCCGAATTCTGTTATTGTTTCTGATAATGCATCATATCACAATATACAAGTACAAAAACCAGCTACCAGCAACTCAAGGAAAGCAGATATGATAGAATGGCTGACAAGCAAAAATATACCTTTTTCGACGAATTTACATAAGCCAAAGTTATATGAAATAATAAAGTATCACAAACGACAACATATTGTTTACAAATTCGATAAACTGTTAGAAGAAGATGGGCATGTGGCTTTAAGACTTCCACCCTACCATCCCGATTTAAATCCGATCGAAATGATATGGGCTGAAGTAAAAAAATAACGTAGCAAAGAAAAATGTCTCGTTTAAACTAGACACTGTGAAGACTCTGACAGAAGAAGAATTTGTTTCGGTTAATGTTCAAGACTGGATAAAGTGTTGCCGACATGTTATACAAGCTGAAGACAATTACTTACAACATGAGATTCGAGTTGATGTGCTGACAGAAAATTTAATTATAACAGATTCTGGTAGTGAAACATCTAATAACACTGACTTCGAAAATTTATCAGATTAAGGGGCTGTGGAGGTTATCCAAATAAGTATGTATTTGTTTATCCCTTCTTTTTTATGCTAACGTGTATATTATTAAATTGTATCATCACATTTATCTTCTATTATTATTATTATTATTATTATATTTATCTTTCTGTCAAATAAATAAAAATATACAATTTGAAATTAGTTTTATTACAAAAAGTCGACGCTGGCCTACCCGCTTTATTTATCGTGATTTAATTTCTTACAACAAACAAAACTTGCTTAAGATCCATTCTATACTTTCTGAATATTCGCCAAAAACAAAATACCAAGAAAAAACAAGGCACGCCACTGCTTGCAAATATCTAGTCGAGGTAGAGCCTTCCGTCGGCTTTATTCCAAGAAATGACGCAGCGGTCTTCCACAAATTTTAGCTCATGAAAGTTGGTACGGACTATATATTTCTGTTAAGCGACCCACATTCGGCGGCGGTGCCTTTTGCAAGTCTTGATTTGTGAACTGGTGCATTATTGTGAAGCAACAGGACACCATGCGTCAGTTTTCCGCACATTTTCCCTTTAATAGATTCTCTTAGGCGATATATTATTCTTGCATAACACTCTCCTGTTACCGTACTATCCTTACGTAGATAATCAATCATTACTATTTCCTTGACAATCCCAATAAATCGTTGACATTATTTTTCCTGCAGAAGGGGTGACTCTAAACTTCTTAAATCAAATCCAAGGAAAAACGAACAACAAACCTTTTGAGATTGATGCCTTGCGGCACAATAGAAGGACCGACATTCAGGTGCTGACAGATATGAATGAATATTTTATAAATACTGTGGACAATAAAGTAACAAGAGCGCATGTCCAACACAACAAGAAACTCAATATGACTTTTGCTTTACATTTAACGGAACATGATGAGGTTGTAAATACAATAAAGAGTCTCAATAATGGTACTGCGACAGGACTGGATGAAGTTCCAATTTCTGTATTGAAATACTGCGCGGAAGAACTTGCACCTCCTCTTGTGCATCTAATAAATACTTCTTTTCAGAGTGGAGTATTTCCCGATGACTTAAAGCACTCCATTATTAGGCCTATATACAAAAAGGGCGATAAATCGAAGTTCGAAAACTATCGACCCATAGCCCTACTATCAAACATCTCAAAAATTTTTGAAAAAATAATCTTGACAAGAATCGTAAAGTTTTTGGACAAAAACAATTTATTAAACACGACCCAGAATGGTTATGTGAGAGGACGATCAACAACAAGAGCTATGTTCCAATTCCTAATGGAAATATACGATGGTATTAATAATCAAGAAAGCGTAATTTGTACTCTAATAGACCTATCTAGGGCTTTCGATACAGTTCATCATGGAGTCTTATTGGAAAAACTGGAATTGGTTGGCTTCAGAGGGGTGGCGCGAGAGTGGATTGCGTCCTATCTGGCGGGAAGGAAACAATGTGTAGCAACATATGATAATACGGGGAAGGAAATTCGCTCGGAGTGGCGCAGGGTTTCCTTTGGGGTTCCGCAAGGTTCTATCCTGGGACCGTTGCTGTTTATACTCTATGTCAACGATTTCCCAGACGTTGTAGACAGCTTGGCTGTTATGTATGCCGACGACACCTCCATTGTGACTCGGGCAGCTGGTGAGAAAGATTGTATCAATAAATTAAAAACACAACTTGGAAATATGGAGGAGTGGTTCTCCAGTCATAATTTAAAACTTAATATACACAAGACCAGTTTCATAAAATTCACCAACTTTGAAGAACCTTGGCAAACGTCACACAATGGAAATATGCTTACTTCTGTAGAGAGTGCACCTTTCCTGGGATGGTCCATAGACTCTCATTTGTCTTGGCGTCAGCATGTGGATTGTCTAGCTGGTAGACTAAGCAGCTCGTGCTATGCTTTGAAAATGGTGGCAAAAAACGTTGGTGTTGGCACCGCGATGACTGTTTACTACTCTAATGTGTATTCTAGACTTAAATACGGCGTGATATTCTGGGGTAACTCGGTGGACTCGGATAGACTTTTTATCCTTCAGAAGGCCTGTATAAGATCGGTTTTTGGTGTGCGTCCAGGTGACTCCTGTGTCAACATTTTCAAGTCAAACAATATACTGACATTGCCATCTATGTTTGTGTTAGAATGTGCACTGTTTGTGAAGCAGAACTATCTCGAATTTTTCAAAAAATATGAATTATCACACTGCCATAACACAAGAGGAAACTCTCATAAGTTTTTGTCACAACCGCGAACGCACTTGACAAAAATTCAGAAAAATGTTCTGCATCAGTGCATGAAGATTTATAATCATCTTCCAGCCAAGATTAGAGAACTGCCACAAAAACGTTTTAAAAATACACTTAAAAATATTTTAATTGCAAGAACCTTGTACAAGATCGATGACTTTTTTAAAGAGCCTGTAAATTTAAAATTTGAATGTGATGTCTAAAGACTGCTTTTACTTTTACTTTTGCTTTTATATACTTGTTTATATACTTATATATTGTTTTATTTTTTTTTAACTTTATGTGTATGACGTATTCTACGCTCTATTGCAACATAGAATAAAGTATATTATTATTATTATTATTATTATTAACATGCCTCTGCATTGATTCTTGTTTTGACTCAGCGTCAAAATGATGAGCTCAGGTCTCATTTGCGGTGATAAGTCGATTGATAATTAAAGCTGGTTCGTCTCCACAAAGCGCCAAAAACTGTTCACACGTTTCCAATCGCACACGCATTTGGTAAAATGGCGAAGCATTCGCCTAGCCTAACTTTTGTCATTCCAAAGCATTCGTGTAGAATTCTGAAAACCGTGCTTTCTGAAACTCTTAATGAAGCTGCTTATTGTCGCTTCTTGAATCCTGCATTCTCCAGTACCAAACACTTAGCTGTTTCAATAACATCGGCGGTGATCACGTCAACAGGCCGAGCTGGACGGGAATAATCCAGTGATTCTGGGCCATGTTTAAACAATTTTTACCATTCGCAAATAGTCGACTTTGAAGGACAATCAATCCAACATTTCTTCCCAAACAATTTTTGGAGTTTTTCCTTGTTTTGTCAAGTATTTTATAACTGCTCGATATTCTAGTTTGTGCATTTTGATAAGTGACAACACAAATTGACAGATTTTAAAACATACTTCTGAGATTGTTTTGAAAATCATCAAAGTAGTACCAAGGCATGTATAATAATAAAACACTATAATGAAAAATTATATTAAAGTTGAAAAATGTCTAGTCCGGGTATATAAAAACGACTTATCGTATCATATACGATGAGAAAAGTAGGTAAAGTAGTATGTGCAAAAGTACCTATGCGGTTAATACAGTTAACATTCAAATAATTTTCTTATGAATAATACAGAGCATTCGCTTGATGTTGACACGACACGTACTCCACAAGGTAGGTGTTTTTTTACTTTTCGTTATTAATTGGAATGCAGTCACGATAACGGTCACTCGACAACACAATGCACTTGGAACGAGAGAACTCATCACGCCTTGATACGTAAGAACTGAAAAACAGGTATTTATATATCGAGTAACAGTGGCTCGAGAACAAATATTTGCGTTTTAAATTTTCTTTACAATAATCAATATTTCATATTTACGTTATAAGGGCATTTTTAATATAATTATTTCAGGTTTCTAATAAATATATATTTATAATATTTAATATTGAATAGAATGAATACAATGAACAAAATAAGGCAGTGTTTACCTTAAGAAATAGAACAGACTCATTGTCCCACAAAAATGTTGACATCAAACTTCTTTTTTTATACCAAAGCCACAACCTTTTAGGGTTCCTAATCATAAAAATTGTGATCTTATAACATGATTGTGCGTAAAATGCTGCGAAACACCTTCGCCAAGATTGAAGATATTATATCATCAATTATAATTTCCCGATTAAATTTTGTCAGACTTTACAAATTCCTAATGTGACATGTTACGGTCTAAAAGTCTAACCTGTATATACTTATATTTTTCATAAGCATTAGTTACATTAGAATCGCTCTTCAGTGGATTTTGGCTCATGATCATCATAATGGAACACAAACAATATAAATATGTTTTAGGAAATCTGTTGGAAGTTGTATGTGAATGATGAGGGGCAATATACGTTGAAGCTCTATGTCGTACGGCAAAATCTGTTAAGGCTTTTTTGGAGCCAGAAAATTGGAATACATTAAAAAGTATTGTCTATATAAAGAGGTAATAAGACAGAACTAAAAAAATATTAAGATATTAAAGTGCGCATCAATAGACACATTTATACTATAATAATAATAATAATTATTATTATTAAATTGCCCAACAGGTCACCCCAATACAGACAATATAAACAAATAATAAAGATAATACGTATGTAAAATATTAATAACGAACAATTCAGAAAAATAAGCCAAAAACATGAAAAACATTAAAAGAAACACTAGTGAAAAACATTTACAACAAAATTATTAAAATTATTGGTAGAATGCACCATAGGAGCCCTCAGCAAAACATTCGTTCTGGCAGTGGGAAGCAGAAGCGCTTCATTCACCCTTGAGCCTGAATGAGGTACTCGAAAATTAACTTCTGCTAACAAATCAGGAGAGTTTATTTTAAGCAGAATGTTAGCGCGAATTAAGCGAAGGTAACCTTCTCATCAGATGTAACACCGAGATCATTGACATGCGTTATGGGGTTGGTTGCGATGTTGTCAATAGAATAATTGTAACAAAATCTACTGTATTTTCGGGTAAAAGATATAACACAGCATTTGTCGATGTTTAACTTCAATTTGTTTAAAGAGCACCAATTCGTGACTCGGCCCAGAGTCTCATGAAGAAAGCATCTTGAGCACCACCAATTCGATGAAAAATCTTTCGCATAGGCCAAAACATGACAATTGATAGGGGTTATTATATCAGTAATAAAGATGTGAAATAATAAGGGTCCAAGACTGTAATCCTGGGGCATTCCAGAAGTAGAAACATACATCCTTGATTTGTAGCAATTATAGTATACGAAATTACTTCTTTCAGCAAGGTAAGAACCAAGAAGTGCTAACAGTGAATTGCTGAAACGAAAGAAACTCTATTTTCCCGGGAAGCAGAGAAAATCCCTGAAAATAACATTCATCTGCTCCCCATTGTCCAGTGTTAACATAAAGCCTGAGATAATGTGGCGAGATTCGAAGTGGTAGATCTTTTAGACACAAAACCATACGGACATGGCGACAAAAATGATTTGATGTTGTCGTATGTATGTCCATATACTACAGCATCATATTATCATCATAGTATTAATATTAGTGTCATCTCCTTTTTTGCGTAAAGGACATATACTAGTTACCTTCCAGGTATCAGAAAAAACACATGTTTGCGGAAATAAATTAAATACGTTGCAGAGAGGCTCAAAAAATTCAATTACGAAGCAGCATGCTGGAAATATGATCTTGTCCGGAGGTAGAGCTATTGTTTGATTTCTTTAGCTGTTCCAGTGCATCATCATATACAATTCTCCGAATATTCAGTTACGGCAAATTTGAATGCATATCTCAAATGTCACCTGGCAAAAATACACCAGAGAAAACAGACGCAAAGCATCAACAATTCGTCAAGGGTCGTCGAATTCCATGTCGCCATCGCAGAGTTTATCAGGAGTTCTGGAGCTCCTACATTGTACAAATTTCCATAAAGATTTAGGGTCACCCACGAGAGAATGCTGAATACTGTTGATATAGTTTTGATAGGCCGTGGCAATATCATCCTTAAGAGATCTGCGCAATCGCTGAAATTCACGTTTGAAGAAATTATTCCCAGTCAGTTTCCATCTTCGATGGTGATAAAGCTTATTAGATTATGATCTTCCCATAGATGGTGTAAACCAGTGGTTCTCAACGTGGGCGGTAGCGCCCACCAGTGGGCGCTGGAGGATTTTGGGTGGGCGCTGTACGGTGTAAAGGTAAAGTTACACTACACAGTAAAAAATTAGTAAAATTATACAAAAATGCAAAATGTTTAATATCCGGGCTCACCAATGTTCCTATTATGCATTGTTAACCCCATCGTTGCTATGGTTACGTACATGCTGTTTCTATTTCTGTGCTTAACTATGTTATTGTATGTATGACGCAACGCGCGGACTCTGTGAGTCAACGTGAGTATAGTGGACCGCATCTCGAATGTTCCAAGGTCGAGAGAGTTCGACTTCCAGAGAATTCCATGCAGTGCGGTATATATAGCGAAGTCATTATTCGCATGATTCATTCTATTTACGATAGTCAGCGATAACGTTCGAACAGAGACAAATATTCAGTGTGCGATAGTTGTGTGATTAATTAACAGAGTGTTAATCAAAAATATTGTACATTTAGGACACACGGTTCTGTTATAAAATAAACAATATATATTTGACCTGAATTAAAACTAGGTAGAGCAATTTTTATAATCAAAAACCGTTTATTACAGGTAATAATCATTTATTGATGTTGGTAATGTTTTTAATAACTCAAATTATTTTAGAAATCTAACTTATACAAAATACTTTAATTATATTGCTCCAACCAAAATTGTTTAACATTGTTTAACATCGGTCTTTTTTACACGACAGCAATGGCCCCTCCAGGCAAAAAGCAGAAGGTGGTACGCCAGTATTTGGTCGACTATATAGCCTTCGGTTTCGTACCAAGCCCAGCGGATCGCACAAGACCGATGTGCCTCATTTGTTCCAATGTCTTCTCAAATGAAGGTATGAAACCCTCTCGTATGCGTGACCATCTAGAAAAGATGCATTCGGACAAAAAGGACAAGCCCGCAGAATACTTCAAGAAACTGCGTGATGACAGGGAGAAAACTACCCCGTCCATTTCGTCCGCTTTTGCCAAGGTGACAGAGATTCAGCGTGATGGCCTGCTGGCATCGTATAACATTGCATATATGATTGCAAAGGCTGGCAAGCCGCACACTGTGGGGGAAACACTGATTCTGCCTGCCGTGAAAGAGGTGATTTCGACTGTCTTACATAGGAATGCGACAGAAATAGTGAAGGCTATCCCCCTTAGCAACGACACGGTCTCCAGAAGAATAGACGAGATGGCAAGTGATGTCGAAATCCAGTTGGTGGACATTCTCAAGAAGACCAACTTTTCCATCCAGCTTGATGAATCGACTTTGAGTGATAACACTGCCCTTCTCATGTCTTACGTGAGGTACTTCGACGAAACTGGGGAAACAAAAGAGGACATGTTGTTTGCAGAGTCCTTACCCCTTGACACAACTGGTACATCCATCTTTGCTGCTGTCAAGAAGTACTTTGAAGAAAAGGAACTCCCGCTAATCAACATTCACTCCTGCGCAACAGATGGAGCACCAGCAATGGTTGGGCGATACAAGGGGTTCCTTGCTCTTCTCAAGAAGGAGCATCCAGATATCATCTGCATACATTGCGTAGTGCACAGAGAGCATCTTGCAGCGAAACGGCTGACCCCCAGCCTTCATGACTCTCTCAATCTCGTGATCACGGCCGTGAACGTAATAAAAACAAATGCAAAAAGCGATCGACTATTCCGCAACCTCTGCCAGGAAAATGACGAGATCTACAATCGGCTGCTGCTTCACACCGAGGTGAGATGGCTCTCTAAGGGCAACTGCTTGGCTCGATTCTGTGAAATGTTCGATTCAGTTGTCACTTTCCTGCAAGTCAAACATGAGAAGTTGGCCGGTTAGCTGAAGAAACACAAATTCGACATTTTCTACTTGGCTACAATCTTCAGGAAACTCAACGAGTTGTCTCTCCAGATTCAAGGTAAACTGGTGACACTCATCGACTGCAAGAGCGCAGTGACCACCTTTATCGACAAGCTGGCCCTTCTCCGCAGTAATATCGTTAGGAAAGAACTTTACCAATTTAGTGAAATTAATCAAATGACAGAGACACCCACAGATGAAGATCTTCTTCGATATGGGGCTCATCTTCAGCAACTAAAAGAGGACCTTACATCGCGCTTCCAAGACCTCATCGAACTCGATGTACCTGCCTGGATCACTGACCCGTTTGGAGTCGTGCTGGAAGACGTTGACGTTAAATTGCAGGAGGAGTTGGTGGAACTTCGCAACAACGAGGATTGCAAAGTCCGAATCAAAACAGGCTTCAAGAAACTCTGGCAGAACCACAGCATGGCAGGACTATTCCCTACAATGTGGGGAATTGTTCACAAGCTTCTTCTCACGTTTCCGACTTCATATTTAGTGGAAACCGGATTTAGTGCGGCTACATTTCTGCACTCAGACAAGAGGAAAAGGCTGGACATGGTCAACAGAGGGGACTTGCGGCTTTATTTGTCTCTGCTGACTCCTCGCGTGAAAGAGTTGGTGAGCAAGCACCAACCTCAAGGATCGCATTAGTGAAGACTGCATGGGTTGGGCTCACAAATTTATTAATTTAATTTTGTTAAATAAAATTCAATATTTCAATAATAATTTTTGTTTGTATTAATTAATATTTTTAAATAAATTTAGAGGTAGAATTTATTACTTCTTGTTTTAATTACTGTGCCCAGGTTAACTAGTTCATAATCCATAGTCGTAGTCCATGACGTGTACCTTCGCAATTTTCTGCAGTGGGCGCTGGGATCTATACAAAATCCAGTAAGTGGGCGCTAGGCGAAAAAAGGTTGAGAACCACTGGTGTAAACCATGGAGGAAAATGTTGCTTATTATTGTGGCAGGAATAGAGAATGCAAGTGTCAATTATGGAATAGACTACATAGTAGAACATATCAGTTGCCGCATTAACGTCACAAAATAGATATCAAGGAAGCTTCAATCAACAGAAAGTAATTCTAAGTACTTCTATGCTCAAAAATGTCAAAACTTTGATAAAAGCTAAAAGCATATTAGTTAAATTACATGTACATACTTTCAATTTTATATATTATCTAATATAAATCTTTACATATAACTTCTCGGTTTGTTAAGTATTTAAGTAGAATTGTAATATTTTCAGGTGGCTCCAATAATTAGGTCGAGTACTGTGTCATATAAAATTTATTATGGAAGAAATAAAACCTTGGTGAATTCCGTTTTGACGTCACTTCTTACGTGAATTACCGACTTCATATTATCCTTTTAGCGTGTGTATTGATGAGGAACACGCAACTAAATATAAAATGTCAACGGCTCGAACTTTATCGAATTTATACAAGACATTAGGTGCTCGCTACAACCTTAATTTAGAGTAGATCCCTTAATTTGATAGATGCCATATGTAATGGGCCACGTCGTTTTCTAGGAACGAACATAATGGGCATGTAAACCTCCTTATAGGCCAGTCACCGAAAATGATTAATATACGTCGCAAACGTATATTATTAACCCACACACAACACATATCCACCTAATTTACTATCTAATTCATAATAGAAGACTTTAGCTGACGGTCACGCCACCGTGGTAATAAGTATAAATAGTCGAGTTGACCGGGGATCGTATTCGCCAAGTTGATGACCATTCAGGTGTATTGCGTTATAATAAAGCTGACTAACCGATTTTGCTTATTAGTATTTTGTTTTCGTAGGTGTTTTGTCAACCGTCTTTAAGGCAAGTGTTGGAATAACATTAAACTACAAACGACACCTACGTGGTGCGATCATAAACTATCATGAGTGTGTGTATGAGAAAAGTATTAGCGCGCTTTATCTTACGGAAACATTGATTTTGACAGAATCTTTTTCAGAAAATAAATTACGTCAATTAAACGAGCACGAAAGGAGAATACAGAAACAAAGATAACAAAAAAATACATTAACAAAGTTTCTATTTCTTTAAACAACAAAGCGATATATATATATATAAGAGAGAGGGTAGTATTGGGTAAATTCCGTTGTAGAGCAACCGTAGACACGTGTTTTAGACTTATTGGTCATCCTCAGTACAGTGTAGCCAAGGAATAAGGTGGGATATCCTTGGAGACAGAAGCAAATATATATTATACTATTGTCTTTCTAGCTAAGCTCAGTTGGTAGAAATTATAATCGAGTATGAAAAATAAATAATAATCTCAGGATTGAATTCTTT
This sequence comes from Amphimallon solstitiale, assembly GCA_963170755.1. Taxonomy (NCBI): domain Eukaryota; kingdom Metazoa; phylum Arthropoda; class Insecta; order Coleoptera; family Scarabaeidae; genus Amphimallon; species Amphimallon solstitiale. Next base: position 9,085,594 of record OY720675.1, read on the forward strand.
TGTAAAAGTTATTTTAATATTTATTTCAAAATAATATTTTTGAAAAAACACAATTATAATGTATGTTGAACTACGTAAATTAAGTAATGATTGAAAATCTGTTAATCACATAACAATAAATTCAATTTCAAAATTAAATTCTCAGTCTTAATGAAAATTATTAAAACAATAATAAAAATATGACTATTCAGATGATGTTTATATAAAATAGAAACATTTTTACAATAAATTAACTATCAATTCTATTATATCTCTTTATCTTATAAAGATATTGCTTCAATGTTTGATATTAACTATTATAAAAGCATTTTCTTTTAAATGTTTATAATTGTACTCAACAATTTTTCTATTTCTGTATAGGACTGGTGGTCTTCTTCATAAAATACGTCTATTCTGGATTACAGGTACAGTTTCTTAAGGTCCGGATAATACAGCATATAAGGTCCAAATTAAATTCATCCAATAGGTCTTTCTCGTATTTGTATACACGTTTATGGGTTTCTTCTATTTCGATAAAACATTTCTTATATGTATTTTTCAGTTTATAAATCCAATTCCATTTATTTTTATAACCAACATCAAGGTAATTCCGGTTCAGTAATCACTATGGTCCAAGATATGAGTTCCACAAGTATACGACTTATTAAACATGTAGAAGAAGATAATTAACTTATAAAATCAGTTACTAATTACTTTCATACCAACTTTTCTATATAAATTCTTCTTTATTCCAAAAAATCTCGTTTCATTACATAATTCTTTTACTTTCATGTCAAAATTCACAAACCATCTCCTGGTTTATTTTGTAACCAGGATATTTTTTCCTTACTTATTACCTTATTACTATTCTAATAAAATTCTTCTATTTTATATACGATTGAACTTTTATTTGTATAACATAAATTAATTTTCTTGAGAAGTTAATTTTGATTTCATACTTATAAATATTGAAAATTTAAATCATTATAATATACATATATTAATTAATTTAATTTCTTGGACGATTTAGAGGTCATACTAATTTTATATTATTTTTAAAATTAGTTTATAATTGTTAATTAGGTAATTTCTAATTTCTTAAAAATTACCCAGCCCGAGATTCGAACCCCAAATCTCCTAATCACTAGTTAGGTGTGTTGCGAGTTACGCTACTGCGGGTACTGGATTCGAGCTTTTAAATCGTACTGATATACATATACACACATATATATATATATATATATCAAGTAACGGACGGAAGTATTGCTGGCATACCAGCGTATATAAGCACCGAGACGTCTATGTGCTGCATATGCTAATATAACATTAAAAAATTAGGTGTGGCCACCACACGACTTTCTTATACGTATGAAAGTGTTACTTCCGGTCCGGATTTTGAAATTTCATTTATACAAAAAATATTCCAAATCCAACTATAAATACTTTTGTACTCTTCATAAATATATATAGAATGCATAACTTACGACATATTTGCAAAAAATCGCTAACCGATAAGAGTAAAACTGTACTACCGGTCTGAATTTTGAAATTTTTTTTATATAGAAGATATTGAAAATTATGTTTTAAATACTTTTATACTCCTAACGTACTTGTCTAAAAAGCATGACTTGCGAGATATTCGCAAAAAACTGATTTTCGATAATAGTAAAAGACCTACTTCCGGTTGGAATTTCGAAAAACTTTTTTAAGACATTTTGTTTCAAACTTAATTCTAAGTACATATGAATTCTTTATAAATTTGTTTAAACTTAGTAATTGACGAAATATTTGCAAATTTCGATTTTTTCACTGAAGTAAACTACTACTTCCGGTCTGCCGATTTTGCTCAAAATCTAATCAGTTCTCAAGGGGAAGATTATATTCGTAAATATAAAATTTGGAATTGATATCTACAGCGGTTTGACCGCTATCGTGGTCACACACACACACACGGACAGACACACACACACACACACAGAGAGAGAGAGACATTTTTTAATAACCACTTTTTCGGTATCAGGGGACATCAAAACGTGGATATCTGCAAAAATCTCGAGGTCGAAAATTTTCATCATCACAATACTTCCTTATACTACGTATAAGAAAGTAAAATATACAATTATGTGACAGTGACAAGTAAGATGACATATGGTGGAAACGCGTTACATTCAATTGCACGTCATACTAGATCTATGACGACTCGTCTTGTATATGTTGCCGGATCTATTTTTATTTCTGTCAGTGACATTTGATATAACCAAAGAAAGTACTTATTCACAATACAATAACAATAACGTAATATATTTAGTAATTGAAATGCTCTAAGACTTCAGTCTCTCTCAACTTATTTATTATATTAATTTAGAATGTCAAAGAACCTTAAATGTTTCATAACATATCGATAGTAAAATTTAAAATAACCAATACTTACTCTATTCACATTAAATTCAACAGATGATTATGGAGAAGTTTGTAAAAAGCTTCGACTTTTCGGCATTATATTCAAAGGATGCAAATAAATAATAAACAGGATGTACACTTCTAAGAAGAACTGTTTTCAAAAAATTTATATCAAAGCAAACATATTCACAAAAATTTGACAGGAAAAATATACAAAATACACGTTTTTTTGACAGATATGATTTATCTGCCAACACCGAATTGAACTATTAGGCTATTAAAAATATGTAACAAAAAAATGTAATATTTAATATATCTATATATAAAGTTGTAAAATATTCATTCAAGCCCACATCAAGTTCCAAAACTCAGATATATCACACTGCTATTTGTATGTATGCTTTACTTAAAAAAAAAATTAAAGTGTTATCCATGTATAAGACCAATTTTAAAGGAAATTAGTGGATTTTAATTTTATTCAAAATTTTGTTATTAATACATTTTAGTAGACCTGAATAAATATTACCAAAATTTTGAGACACTGATCTGGAGTTAATATTAGGTTTAAAGACACTGGTACAAAGAGTTTCAAGAAATAATCTCTTAGTCAAATTAGATTCTTTATATAAAACGTTAGCTTGATCAAATTGTATGGAGTGACCAGTAGTATATATTTGTGATGCTAATTTACATGCATTAGGTTTGTTTCGAGCATCACTTTTTTATGTTGTATATTGCGTTCTTGGATTCTTTGTCTAGTTTGACCTATGTAGATTTTTTTGCAATCATTACATACTAAACCGTACCCCACATTATTATTATATGTCACGTTTACCGTATCTTTAAGTTGTTTACACCACTTTATGTCTACATTGAAATAGCGAGAAATCCCAAAAAAAAAGATGCGATATCTTGAAGTGGCTTACCTGATGTTGATGGAGAGAAAGAGATGGAGACATTTGTCAAATACAATGCCTCTTATATTTTACAAAAATGTATTTCTGTCTTCCATCAATGTCGATGGCAACGAAAAGAAAATCTATAACGTTCAATAAGATGTTCAAATTGCGTTTAATAATACTATTTAATGTATTTAAAATATATACATAACAACTCTAAGTGTTGGTATTTAAAGTGTTTGGATTGCATATTTACATTGCTAGTTTCTTTTCAATGTAGCACCGTATACACCATAATTTTTATTATATTTGAAACACATAAGAAAAAATATAAATATAGTCTATAATAGCCTGATGACAGGTATATGTTTTCTACTTTTAATTCAAATTTTGAGTACTTTGGGAATACTTAAAATTTGTTAACTAGACGCTGAAATTTTGAATAATCTTTCACAAAGTGAACATCCTGCTTTGGACTGATAATCCAGCTTATGATTATGGACTTGATTAAATCAAGTAGCAAAACGCAACTCAAAATACTAGTGAGTAGATTTTAAATCTTGAAGACTTTGCCTTTAATGTTTTAACAATGTAATAGATGTTTTCTGTTGTTTTTCCTCATTATCTGAACAAACAATATTCCCACTTTGATAAACTTGTTACATTTTATATATTCTCATGTACTTATTCAAGTTCAGACGAACATACATAGGGTGTTTCGGAATTGCACGGCACTATTGTAGGTACTTGTTCCAAAAGCCAATATCTTAGTAATAAATTAATTTGAGACATATGTTTATATGGACTTTTTTGTTTATTTTATGCTGGAGAACAAGTACCTACAATAGTGCCGTGCAATTCCGAAACACCCGGTATACTTATAAAACAATACTTCGTGTTTTTATAGAAAATTATTGCAAATTTAGTACTATTGAGAAATAATTCTTGTTTCCTGTGTCTATAAATTCCTGATTTTAAGTTTAACTTAACGTCTTAAGTATTCAATGATCACCATCCCTATTTTAATAATAATAATAATAATAATAGTAATAAAGAAATCTGAAATATCTTGTTCAGTAAGTACACTGAGTGACCATTCGACAATTAGATAAGGAAAAATGTTAATAATAAAAACGTAGAATCGCAATCACTTCATATTAATGTCATATCGCTCAATTTTGTGTGAGTAATTTTTGTTAATATTACCACACATTTAAGGAAAGCCAAAAAAAAACACCTACCACAAGTGATAAAATGTGATATTTATTGTACGTAGTCTTACACCGCACAAGAAAAAAAAATATTTCTTTGTCCAGAATATTAGTTTTTTTTTTAATTTAATATCTTGTTGCTTAAAATATACTATAATTAAATATGAATTTTGCAATACACATATTTCGTTCCTTAGTCAACAATATTTAAAGCAAATATTACAATGCCGTTTGAGATGCATTTAAATCATGTGTAGGTAAGAAAATAATACTCGATATGCAGATTACAGCGGCCTCTGTTTACCAATCGACTAAATTCGCGTCGAGATGTCGCCTCTAAGGACAACGGCCGCGCTCACAATAGCAAGACGTTGAGCACACGTGGATTTGTAGCACATGTTTCTGCTAGTTTTTTTTTCTTCCTCTGATTGGATTAATAATACACTATCTATAAATAGAACGCGTCTGAATCAAAGTATTTAAATGCGCGCCTTGACTTCCACTACACTTGCTACAAGAATCGTACAGATAAATATACAAATATTCGAAAGTAGAAATTCAATTTTAACGGAGGAACGTCACAAATTAAAGTAAAAAAATACTTTGCTTACTTACACAGTAATGTCAGAGGAGCAGTAACTCACCTAAAAATAAAAGAAAATAAAGTTAATATTGATAAATACATAAAATTATAAAAAGATTGAATAGGGAGTTTGGATATTTAATTCTTAAAAACGGTGTAATTTTTAGAGATATTATCAACAATTACATATAGTTCTTATTATTTCGAATAGCATAGCTGACACTTATATGGAGTGTCTTCATGAAGGTTTGGAAACTCACTTAATTTTAATGAGGTTGGTAATGCTTGAAACTTCGCCATAACCTTATTTTTGTCGTGATTCTGTTCTTTCACGTGCTAAATTACACTACCTGCTTTATCTAATCTTTGGTCTTGGACTGTCTTGATTACTATCAACAATGAAAATTGTAGAATCAGAATTATATTCTAAAGTTTTAATATAGGTAATTATCTGGAAACTAGGGCTGTTAACAGTGGCGTAACTAAAAATGTTGGGCCCGCCGCAACATCCAGCTCAACCTAACCAATTATTACGTTGGTGTTTCCTACAAAGGTGTATCTGGGCTCTTACGGCCTCACGACTATAGGGCCTCACTGCACTGCGGGGGCATGCGGGGATATAGTTACGCCACTGGCTGTTAATTCGGTAATTTGAAAGATAAAATTAATGTCTATAAATATTATTTTTATTTAATTTTTTTTTACAATACTATACATACTGCAGTGATCTTGAGTTTGGTGGTAAATTGTAAATAAGCATAATCAAGATATTTAATTTAATTATTAATTACTATTTCATTTATTTTTTCATGATCATTGTATATAAATATTTATTAAGTTAGTATTTTAGCAAATTTAAATTAATTTAAGTAAAATAATATAAGAATGTTATTGTAATTTTATTCAAGAAGCTAATATTAAAATAAGCCTGGTATATGAAGTGAATATTCACAAGAAAGTGTGTTCCGCAAGCTTTAGCGCAAGAAAATATTATGACCGAATACGGCGAAATAATATTCCTCGCGAGATACTACTTACAATCACAAACGTAAACAAGTCGACATCGAGATGGATGTTTGTTTACATTTTTAAATAAATAATACATCACTTTACCGATAGGTGCAGCACTATAGAAATGCAATTAAAGAGGTGGAATCGGTATCGTGCCGAGGATAACCGTACGTTTTTGTGACGAAAATTATGCATATAAGTCGGGACATGATGAGAAAACGAGAGAAGCTGGTGCAAACCGCTTTTAAAATAAAAAGATTTTTGAAGCAGGTGTGAACCGCTTAAAATAAAATAAGAATATAGGTGTTTATACCTTTACTGAATTACAAATTTTATTTTAACTTAGAAGAAATTTTTATCTTTTCGGAACTTGTAACTTGATAGAACATTTTTAGTAATTGTAATGATTTAGTTTAAGATTTAATGAGAAAGCATTTATTATCAAGTTGGAATAAAAGTATAGACACTTGGTGTTTGAGACATTTATAAGATTAAAGTATTAGGGTAATTAATTTTTTTTTTATTTTTATTTTTTGTAGAATATTTCTTTACTGTCTACAAAAATAGTTTTCCTTTAACGATTTAAATACTGGAGTTGTAGAACGAGGTTAGTAAATTTTTTTTTAATGTAAATATATTCTTTATTTATTTTATACTTTATCGTGTTTGTGTATTGGAATTTTGACGTGTTGGGTCATAAGTCAGGGATGTGTGCAATGAATTAAACAGGTGATTAATTCATAGCATGGAGCCTTGATTAATCCTAAAACACGAATTTGTCTTGGTGGTACTGTTTCGTGAGCGAGCAAAGGCGCTGATCAGAACTAATCAGGACTAAGTCAATAATTCTGAATACACAGAGACATTTGATTTGAATTTTAAAGAAATATATTCATTAAGGGATGAGCACATTGTTGTGTATGTTAGGGGTGTGTTCAACGAGTTGAAAGACATACTCGTGGGATGGAACCCTGGGGTAACCTACCCATGTGAATCTGTCATTTGGTGATACTGTTCGGAAGCGAGAAAAGGGGCTGAGCAGAATTAATCAGGACAGAGCGATTACTTTAGTGTTTATATATTTGAAACCGATAAGTGATAAATTTTTATTATTTATTTATAATCCAGTATAACTCATAACATATAATAATTTTTTTTTTGATATGTTGATTCTTTTACAATTAAATAGAAATAAATTAAGTAATGATGAATGTTTAGTAGAATGTTTACTGATAGTTTTTTTTTAATATATATTATTTTGAATATAATTGTCATATTTATCATATTATGTAATCATGACATGCAAAATTTACATAACGTTTATGATATGGTTAATTATAAATAAATTAGTAATTTAATAAAGTATATTGTAAGGTTTATTTTGTATTTTTATTTAATTATCTGACCTGGAGACAACTTGAAAGCATTCATATTGGAGAAGAAACATTGTTATTATTTTCTGCCCCTGAGAAAATTTTTCATTAGTAATCTTAAAACTGAGCTAGTTAGTGATGTGTGAAATTGCTAAACCTACTGTTTTGCAGAAAATTATAAAACTCTAGTCTAGCATAAGGCCTAGAACTAAAGTATATGCTTGATTCTCCTCTTATTTATTATTTAAATTAACTAATATATTTTATGCAATCATTAATTTGCAAGAGTCACAGCAATCGTATACAATAATACAAAATACAATAATTTATATTTTCTATTTGAACAAATAAAAATCTCTTTAAACACGTCTACGTAATAGAAAAGCTTTTTATATGACTCCTTGTGAGTTGATACAATGTCATCGAGAGGACGACTGCAAAAGAAGATTATCCTACAGTCCACGTTTCGTTTGCTATAGTGCAACTTCAGGATTGATACTGTTATTGCATAAATAATAACACAGTTTGCTTCAGGTAATCACAGAAGCCACAACAGCGCTGAAGATGTACTTTAGCGATACGGTTTCAAGCTAGAAATCAAGAAGTTACGACTACTAACTCTTGCTGCCTGTAAAAGTGATGTCGATTTCGTTACTTAACAATTACAAATTTTGTTTAATGAATTTAGAGATGATGTATTTTAGTTTACATCAAATAGTTGGATTCATTATTTATTTTGAAGAAATAATTACTATTTTTGTAACGTGAATAATTATACGCCTGGGTGTTTAGCCTTCTCTCTTTGTGACCTAGTTAGTATAACTGTGTGTCGCTTATTTAATAAACTTCGCGCCATCTTCGTTTTAGAGAATGAATTACTGATTTTAGCTTCTAGGTTTGGGGTATTTATTAGTAGATTTCTGTTTTGTCTAATTAGTGCACAAACCTTCATATTTCCTTGTTAAAATTAATATCTTTCATTTTTTTTGGACTTGTAAGCAGAAGTCCAAAAAAATTCTTTGATTTTCCATATATTTTTTTTCCTTTCTCTAATTCGTTTGTATTTAGTTTTAATGTCACTGCATCTATGTGTTGGCGATTGAGTACTTGTGGTTATGCGTTAATGACTGTCTAAGGCCATAATCGTTCGTGATTGATTCCGTTTGGGTATCTTGCAAGTAGCCGGCCGAGAGATTTCGTCAAACTGGACTTGCTCTTATCAATATAGCCAGTTGTGACAGATTTATATTTAAAGTTAGTGTAGCGACGGGAGGATTTTAATATTGTGTAGAAGACAATTTTTGTCGAGATTTATATGGATAATTTAATGCACGTGTAACAAAAAATGAGGTGTGGTCACCACACGACTTTCTTATACGTATAAAAGTTTCAAATTATAGAATTTTTAGAATTTTTTTATATACAAATTTTTCAAAATCCTATTATAAATACTTTTGTTCTCTTAATACATCTCTATAGAATCCATACTTTGCGAGATATTCAAAAGAAAGCACCACTCGCTAAGAGTAAAAGCGTTGATTGAAGGAATACATATATATTCCTTCAATCATCGGTAAAAGTGTTAGTTCCCGTCCGAATTTTTATTTATTTTTATATACAATATGTCTCACTAAGTTGGGACCATATGGGAAACTTTTTTATTATTAATTTTAGGGAAAAAAGTTATTCTTCATAAAAACTTCTGCATGCTCTAAAACCTAAAATACAATCATCAGATATTAAATTTTTTCAGTTGTATACTAGATATGTCAAAAATATTAATTTTACCCAAGAGTAAAGTACCTTTATATTTGACAATATCGAACAACTTTATTAAAAAAAGTTGATTAGAACTAAAAATTATGTTCAAATATGCCATTACATCCATTTATATGGAAAATCTCATTTTTTCAATTTTTTGCCGACAATAACAATGCAAATTTAACTGTAGTTACATATTATCTAGGATGCACTGACATGCAAATGATTTGTTGTTTGCTAGAAAGGTTTGACAGTGAATATCAAAACGCGTTAGAATTTATATGACACATAAACATGGTAGGGTTATTATTATCTTGTGAAGAGAAAATAGAAATTGTTTTGATTGTGGGAGAAAAGTATAAAACGCATAGAGAAGCAGCAATTATTTTTAATAATAGATATCCCAATAAAAATATTAATCATTCAACTGTTACGAAAATAATAAATAAATTTAAGAGTACTGGAAGTATTAAAAATAATCATAATAGAAAACGCCAAAAGCTGGTTGCCGATGAGAATACGCAGTTTGAAGTAATGCTGTCTGTTGTAGAAAATCCAAAAATGTCATTGCGCAAAAGGAAGTCGTTGATGCAACAAAATGTAAGTAAAGATACAGTGGCAAGAATTCTAAAACTAAATAAATACAGAACATTTAAACCAAAAATTGTTCACACATTAAAAGATAGGGATTATGACAGGCGCTTTGATTTTTGCTCACTCATCCAAGGAGAGTTAGAAGAGGACACTTTCTTTACGAGGCGTATAATTTTTTCCGATGAAGCAACATTTTCGTCAAATGGAACTGTCTCATCACAACATTGTCGCTGGTGGTCTAAAGAAAATCCAAATTTTATAATAAAGTCTCATGACCAATATTCATATAAGACGAACGTATGGTGTGGCATTTATAAGAACAGATTAATAGGACCTTTCTTTTTTCATCAACCAATGAATGCCGAACGTTATTTACAGTTTTTACAAACTTACATCAATGACTTCATGGACGAACTACCCATACAAGAACGTCAATGTATTTGGTTCCAACAAGACGGTGCCGCATGCCACAGTACATTAAATGTTAGGGAATATCTTGAACATATGTTCCATGGAAATGTTATTCACAGATACTCAAATCTTTATTGGCCTGCTAGATCCCCTGACTTAACCCTCCTTGATTACTTTTTATGGGGTTACTTGAAACAAAAAGTTTACCAGAAAGGGCCGTTTCAAGATGTTAATCATTTGGAGAGGATAATTATAGTAACATGCCAAGAAATTTCTCCAGAAATGATAAAGAATGTATTACGTCAATTTGCCAAAAGAACGATTAAATGTATTGAACGAGAGGGTGGATATGTCGAGGCATTAGTAGAATGAGTGAAAATTAAATTTCTATTTACTTCTATTATTAATAATATATTAGTTACACAACTTTTTTGTTTTTTCTTATTTACAAAATAAATGCACATGCCTTCATTACGTGTTTAAATTGCGAAATTGTTGTATAGTTTTCTCCCACAATCAAAACAATTTCTATTTTCTCTTTACAAGTTAATAACCATACCATGTTTATGTGTCATATAAATTCTCACGCGTTTTGACATTCACTATCAAACATTTCTAGCAAACAACAAATCAATTGTATGTCAGTGCATCCTAGATACCATGTAACTACAGTTAAATTTGCATTGTTATTGTAGGCAAAAATAGAAGAAATGAATTTTTCCATATGAATGGATCTAATGGCATATTTGAACGTAATTTTTAGTTCTAATCAACTTTTTTTAATAAAGTTGTTCGATATTCTCAAATATAAAGGTACTTTACTCTTGAGTAAAATTAATATTTTTTGACATACCTCGTATACAACTGAAAAAATTTAATATCTGATGATCGTATTTTAGATTTTAGAACATGCAGAAGTTTTTATAAAGAATAACTTTTTTTCCTAAAATTAATAATAAAAAAGTTTTCCATATGATTCCAACTTAGTGAGACATATTGTATAAGGTATTGAAAATTAAGTTCTAAATACTTTTATACTCGTAACGTACCTGTCTAAAAAGCATGACTTGCAAAATATTTGCAAAAAACTAATTTTCGATAAGAGTAAAAGACTTATTTCCGGTAGGAATTTCGAAAAACTTTTTTAATAAAATCGTTCACAATTTCAATTTTAAGTACATATGAATTCTTTGTAAATTTGTTTAAACTTAGTAGTTGACGAAATATTGGCAAAATTCGATTTTTTCACTGAAGTAAACTACTACTTCTGGTCCGCCGATTTTACTGAAAATCTAATCAGTTCTCAAGATGAAGATTATACTACTAAATGCATAGTTTGGAATTAATTATAGCTATAGCGGTTTGACCGCTATCGTGGTCACACACAGACATTTTTTAAAAACCACTTTTTCGGTATCAGGGGACTTTAAAACGTGGACATCTGCAAAAATGTCGAGGTTGAAAATTTTCATCATCACAATACTTCCTTATACTACGTATAAGAAAGTAAAAAATGAGGTGTGGCCACCACACGACTTTCTTATACGTATGAGCGTTTCAAACTATACAATCTTAAGAATTTTTTTACACAAAAATTATTCAAAATCCTATTCTAAGTACATACTTCTATTCTCTTAATAAATCGCAATAGAATACATACTTCGCAAGATATTCGAAAAGTGCTACTCCCTAAGAGTAAAAGTGTTACTTCCGGTCCGAATTTTAAAATTTCATATATACAAAAAATATTGCAAATCTAGAATTAAATACTCTTGTACTCTTGATAAATATACAAGAATGCATAATTTACGACATATTTGCAAAAAAATCGCTATTCGATAAGAGTAAAAGTTGTATGTACATCCGGTCTGAATTTTGAAATTTTTTTTCATACAAAAGGTATTGAAAATTATATTTTAAATACTTTTATACTCGTAACGTACCTGTCTAAAAAGCATGATTTGCAAAAAACTGATTTCCGATAGGAGTAAAAGACCTACTTCCGGTAGAAATTTCGAAAAACTTTTTAAATAAAATTGTTCTCAATTTTAATTCTAAGTATATATGAATTCTTTATAAATTTGTTTATACTGAAGTATACTGCTACTTCCGGTCTACCGATTTTACTGAAAAACTAATCAGATCTCAAGAGGGAGATTATACACGTAAATACAAAATTTGGAATTGATATTTACAGCGGTTTGACCGCTATCGTGGTAACACACAGAGACATTTTTTAAAAACCACTTTTTCGGTATCAGAGGACTTCAAAACGTGGACATATGCAAAATTTTCATCATCACAATACTTCCTCATACTACGTATAAGAAATTAACAAGTTAACATTAACTTTTAAATCGGCAAAAAAGTTGTGTACCTTTGGTTGACCTGACAACAATTTGCGTTTGCTTGTTATGTCATAAAATCAACGAACTTATTGTCAAAATAAAATGTAAAAGTCGACGCAATAGTAAGCTTTGCGTATTGTCTTTGGTTGACTCGACATCACTTTGTTTACTTTATCGTCATACTGTTTGTTGTGAAGTGTTGTTATGACATCTGCAAAGTAACTAATCTTCACAAAAATGTATAAGAAATAAGTTTTTAGTAACTGTACTTTTAAATAATATACTTACTATGTAATAAATGTATCAGTAATTGTTTCCACACTTAGTAAATTATCTTAACGAATTACATTCCAGCTTTCTTTTTAGTTCCCGACAAATTTTCCATTTTCAAACTCAAATTTAATTGCTAAATGGTAACTGGACTCAACAAATTTCCTCCTCGATAAACTTGAACTCGTCGAGGCAATTTGTTTCGGACAGTTATCCCAGACAAAAGCTTTCGTTAAAAACTTAATATTTATCCTGAAAAAAGAAAAATCTCGTGTAATTATAAGTAATTATTGATGTCCGACATCAAAAATCAAATCGAAAGGATTTAATATTATAATTTTGAAAAAAATTATTGACGCAGGGATATATTGTTTTTGTTCAATAAAATTAACTTTACTAATTTATTTAATTAAATAAACTATTCCTACCTGTTCACGATAATATAGTCACATATTCTAATATTACTTTCTCTTTCATTATCTATGTATATATACAGACCTAATTGATAACCGATTATCATAAATCAACTATAGCATTTAATAAAAAGACGAAGGACGTGCGTAAATTATCTCTGTCGACAGATAATTCCATTATTATTATTATTATTATTAGTTCTATAAATACAGATATGAATGCTGTTAAACTTGACCGAAATTTCTGACATAGAAAAGCGAAATTAAAAAAAGTGTCGTGTTTATCGCGGGATAGATAATAAATATTTTTAGATCACAAATATTATTCATCAACAAACTAATTTTTCTATACAAAGGTGTTCATTTAAAACTGAACGTTTTTTCCCCTGGTTTGTTCATGGGAGAACTTGAAATTCGAACACAGTCTAAATGTGACGTCTTATTAAAGTATATCTATTTTAATCTCTTCATCGTCAACATGAATAGTTCAGTACTAAATTAATATAATAGTTATTTGTATATAAAGACCGCGAAAACAAAAAATTGCTCAGGCAATACGTGCAAAATTTTAGTATAATATATTAATAATTTAAAGGTAAGTAATACTTCGAGAAATTTATTCTTATCATAACAGCAATGTAAATTGTTACATCGTCTTTAAGGTCACTCCGTACGGAACACGCCTATGTAAAAATGACAAGTATTTGGGATAAGTTGATAATATAGAGGACAGAAGAAAGATTATTTGAAAAAGAAGCAACGTGTCTATGTCTATCATGTATCGTTGCTATAGATAATCTTTTAAAATCTCTCTGGATTACTGCCTATGTATTTAAATAAATGTTTACTTAATATTTGATAATCATTGATTTGCTACCGCTGTCCAACACTCATATTATTCTGAAAGTTAACTACTGTGACGTTAAAAAGCACGGTGATTTCACCTACCGGTATGAGTTTGTTTACTGTATTTTGTAAACAAACAATTTTGAGATTCAATAAGGACAAACATCTCCAGCTAACTTTTTAAATTTACATTCAGATTCGTAGAATATACTAAATAAATTTTACAAAATGTTCCAATAATTAAGAATTTTCTAACTTGTCGACGTGATTTTACAAATTCCTCGATATCTTCATTTAAAAAATTAACTTGGCAAGTTTATCTCATGATCGACGGCGTTCACATTCAATTCAGCACGAGCGCATATGTGAAGTTTTCTAATGCTAGAGAGGAATGCAAATTGATTTTAAATTCATCACGTGAGTGACTGAAACTGTGTAAAAATCGTAAAATCCCACAATTGAAGATTCATCGACGTATATCTAGGTTCAAGATTCAAGAACGACGGACGTCAATACGAGCTGCCACTTACTTACTAATACACACACACGTAAGTTGTTTGTTCTAATTTTAGTTGCGTCCGACGTTCGAACACATATTATTACCATTTCTTTGATAAAAGCCGTGCAGAAACAACACACGTTGTCTTCACTTAACGGAAAACATGTCGTCTTGTATTGTTAACACGCATGACCCCAATGATTTTTGTCTTTTTCTCTCTCTCTGTTTTTGTATGTGTAATTATGACCAGTGTTGCGGCGCCGGTAATAATAATAATAATAAAAATAATACTACAATTTCAAAGAAGAATATCGACATTGTCATAATTACAATCCTCCACAATAAGTATAAAGGACAAGAAAAACAAACCTACAGCTAAGATAACAAATTAAAAATTATTAAGTTATGCAATTGCTTCTTCACTACACAAATCAAAATATTCATCAATAGAATAAATACAGCTTTCTATCAAGAATGTCCCAACACTACATATAAACACACGCTCATTCATTATAATCTGAAATCTCTGAGGCAAGGCATTAAAAATTTTCAAACCCAAAACTTGAAGAGAATTTCCAGAAAAATTCAATGAGGCATATGAAAGTTTTGACATGAACCAGTGTCATAAGAATGAATATCATTATTACGTCGAAACTCGTACTTATTTTTATGCATATAACTTAAATGTTCGTACATAAGAATGAAGGCATCGGCAAAATACATTTTTTATTACACTAAGCACCAAGTGACAGTGTTCAAGAGTCTCACCGCTTACATTTATTAACAACTGCACTGATTAAGGATTAATTATTTAAACTTGTCTTTAAATTTACAATACCTAACAAAATAATCAGGATTGTTAAATAAGATTTATTTATTAAAATAGTTTCACTTAATTATAATAGAAGCAATAGTTAATAAATAGTAATAAGAAAATAAGTTTAATCATATAGAAATATTATGTGTAAGATTATAATTATAAAATAATATATACAGTTTAGGACTTAAAAAAATGTAAATAGATTTCAAATATATTAATACATAAATAAATTTAACTGATTATTAAAGTTTTGTGTTTTGTCTGAAACGAATTGCCTATTTAAATTCTAAAATAATGGCCACGTTGTACAGGAATAAATTAATATTATAATAATATAGTGCCATAAATAATTATAAATACAAAATTATTTACAACTTACATATGTTAATTAGAGCATTAAATACAATCACAATTTTATCTATACTGTTTAATTTTTGCATATTATTACACTTTTTTAACACATATACTGAAATGAGATATTTTAAGGGGCTAACGAGTTCTTCTTTTAGTAAAAGCTGGAATAACTAAAATTAACTTGCAAAATCCCTAGTGCTTCCTTTATTAAAAATGCTCTTTCTCCTAGAACAACATATCGTGGGTTAAGATTGTTGCAAAATCTACTTCTTCCATTCATTTTTCAGATGTATGTCACCCCGAGCTTCATTAATGTAGCATACACTTCCCTGAGGAGTTATTGCTACTAAATTTCTATCGTGCTTATAAATAGAACAGTACTACTGCTGAGCTAAATTATTATCTGGTTTTCCAATGATAATTACTCACAAAATGTAAAAATAACCATAAAACAAAAATTATTTTGAATTGATCTACTGATTTTCCACAAAATAATTCCATTAAAAAATTGTCACCAGAAAATAGTAAGTAGAGATGTATTTAAACATTTTATGTGTTCTATATTCAGACTGACTTTTTTAATATTTTGAGATATTATTCCACTATTATGTTTCCTTTTAATAAATACATACTAAGGAACTGTACACAACCCATTTGTTGTAAGGTGAATGAATGACATACCGATAAATTTTGTTCATAACCATAACCAAATTTTATTATTGTTTTATTAAATTTCATTATGGTATATATAGCTGATTTTAAGCAATGAATAAAACATGGTATAAAATATAGAAAATATTAGATATAAGCATTATAAGCTCTTTATTTTTAAATATTTAATTCTATTTTGTAAGTAATGAATTTGAACCAGAAGTGTTGATTTAATTCATATGGATGAAAATCAATTACGTAAGCCAAAAGATCCAACGGAGAGATAGTATATTCATAAAATATTTATATTGGTAACAAATTTGGTGCATTTTACATTCTCAAGTTGGTACATTTAAAAATTCTACTGCGGCAACACAAATTGTGACGTGGAATTGTACAAGTATTAATGTGTTAAATGCGTCGTCGCTTGTAGCATTGTGTAAGTGTACTTTTTGTGTGTTCTCGACTCTTTGAAGCGGCCGGATTTCTTAGGAGAAAAGCTAGGGCAACTGGACTATGCCACGCGAGGAATAAATAATACAAACGCGCGTTTTTTTTGCGTATCCCCTGTTTCTCCGCTGCCGATTCTAAAATAAGATTCATTCATTTCGAATTTATTATTAGATTTATGCTGATGCCCGTGGGGAATGAAACGAACACGGCGTTTTGAAAGCTTCGCGGAGGAAATTTCGCCGGTTTATCCGTATATTATGTGTACAAACTTATGCAAGTAGACGTTTTTGGATGTGCAACATGTGCAGGCATCTTCCGGAACTTATCAGCCCAGCAAGATTCCTAACTAAGGAAATCCTCAAAATCAAACGAAAATACGAAGAAATGGAAGCCCTCAAAATAAAATCAATTAAATCGCTTATTATTAAAGGGCTCTAAGTTTTGAGGAAAGTGCAAAAAATAAATAAAAACCTCACTAATTTCAAAAGTTAAATAACTTTAAAAAATACGATTTTTCTTTTTAAAAATTGGCTGGGCAACAAGTTCATTACCAAAGATTAGCCAATATATTATTCAGTTAAAAAAAATATTTTCAACAAAATTTGTCTTGCTTAGGTCCTTTTATATTTGATCTTTTATTTATTGGGAATTTTTTGAAGTAACATGTAGCACCCCTTATGCTACTTGCAAGTCAGCAAGAATGGCGTAACGCAAAAGTTAAAAGTCCAAGAATTATAGTTGACTCCTTGAAAAAATTTAGCACTGTTTGTCTGCCGCTATTTGGGCGCTGTTGACTTTTATGCCCTCGTTAACTGTTGTAAGAGTATTCAGGAAGAGATTTTTAAATTGTAATCCCCTTGAAAGAAGAGCTGGCGTAATATTTACTTTGAAGTTTCTAAGTAAAAATACTGCAAACTGAACAAAACAATTTCTTACTATCCCATATGTGATATACAGGCTATAATTCACAAATAACAATTTATCACCATAAAACGGGTAAACTAAAAAAAAGCAGAACTTTCAGTACTTATACTTAGATATAATGTACAACGCTCTCTTCAAAAAATATATAATGGTTAAAAAAATGTATGACATAGCTGAGCCAAATATGCACTTCTTAGAGTTAAGTGAATAACGAGAATGAATCTAACAAATAACAGATATGGAGCAAACAAGCACTATTGACTGACCTCCAGTTACAAATTGTAATTATTCTCTATACGTTTCTCCTAAACAGATATGATATACCACTAACTAACTTCCCTCGACACCTGGCCTTAAAAACAGGTAGTTCTGTTGCCGCTCATCTCAAGTGGAGACGGTCGTGGATTTGATGAAATCAGTCTAGATGATGGACTGTAAAGTGCACACCCTCTTATATATAAGACATACTCCTGATTCAATCAAGTGATCGGAGGGTAACAAAGGAATAGATTGCATTGGATCAGATAGACGCGCCACCAACTCAACAATAACAACGTTTACTCATCACAGGTGAAAGTGCGAAAATTACTAAATATACACAACTGAAATATGATCAAAGAAAGAAATTGAATATACGTGAAAATTATGCCAAAAGAATTAAGACAGTAGGCGTTTTTAAATCTAGATTATGTTAAAAGAAAAGAAATCGATTAAATTATTTGACAAAAAGTATGTTGGAAATTTGACATGAATAGCCATTCAATAAAAAAAACTCGTTAGTTAGTATCTAATGACTCTTAACAAATTGACTGATTGTAATACAACGTGACGCAAGATCTCTTCAGCCGCACAATAAGCGTGACCTAAATTATTATTTCTTAATGAAATAATTACAGTGTTTGTCCTACACTAAGTACTGCAAGGTACAACACTAATTAATTTCTCCAATTAGACAAATATTTATCAGTTTAAAATGAAACTTCTATCAGTAAAGAGAATGGCAACTTTCAGATTATTATTTTATGTCAGACCATTTACAAATCAATTTGTAAATAGTATACTAAAGACGAAATTAATATGAAAGTACTAGAAGGCGTGGAAGCAGAAAATAACCTACTGTTTGAATTACATAAATCATAGTTTGATGAAGAACGCCCTGGGTGCTGGTGTGTGAATACTCACAGAATATTAAATGTAAATTTAAAAAAAAAACATGTAAGTAGACTATTGTCCGATTGAACAGTATACTATTAAGTTGGTATGCACGCAAACAAAATACTGTTATATTATCGTTCCCTGAAGTTAAACATACCTACTGCTCTTCATACTAAACTAATAATTCAGTTTATCAGAAGGGAACAGAACATATTGACACATGACATATCCCAGTGATCCTTATTGTAGTAAAAATAAAATGCGATAATTTTAAATTTCAAAGTAAATTTAATAGTAATTCCACTACAATACTGTTTCATCATGTGGATGAATGAATGATAAATTTACAAATGTACAAGATATAGGTATATACTAAGCCTAAGGTTACAAATTTAAAGAAAGTAAGGGGGAGTTACATATATCAGTATGGTTTTTTTAAGGCTAATCCTAATTTATTGTACCTAGAAATTTCTAGAGACTCAAGCAAATCTAGTTTTTCACTTTTTTATTGTATATACAGGATTTTATAGTTATTATTAAAATTATGATAATTTTCTATACAATGACTAGCAAAGGTAGAATCTGATTGCCTATCTCTATAAATTCTTTGATGTTCGGATATCCGTTGAGTAAAGGTTCGTCCTGTTTGGCCGATGTATGACATATTACACTCACATGTTAATTTATAGACACCTGAACCAAGTTTCTTGTCCGATTTGTCCTTATTGTTTTTTAAAAATCTTTCAACTGAATTATTAGTTCTATATGCTATAACAGTGTTAGAGGCTTCCTCGATTAGAGAACAAATTTTATCTGATGTTTTACCGATGTAAGTTACGGAAGAATAATGTAATGGATCTCTTATTACTTGTTTAGGATATATTAATGAACGTGTAATTATTTTTTGTTTGTGAAGGAAGATGCTGTTGATAGTATCAGAAGAATATCCATTATTTCTAGCAATAGTGTGAATTCTGTCTAATTCTATATCAAAATTAGTTTTATTAAGGGGAGTGTTTAAAAGTCTGTGTATCATAGATTCATACGCAGCTAGTTTGTGTTTTATAGGATGAAAAGATGTGGCATGTATTGTAGTGTCTGTATGTGGGGTTTGTGGTAAATGGCAAACTCATGCTTATTAGCGTTATGTGATATCGTAAGACCTAGGAAATTAATCTAACCATTATTTTCTATTTCTAGAGTAAATTTAATATTAGGATGAACAGTATTTAAATAATCAAAAAACAATTTTAATTGTCTATCTGTACCATTAAAGCAAACGAGTATATTGTCAACATATCTAAACCAGTAAATACATTTTTTAAAAAGGGGGTGAGAGCTAATAGTTTCTTCGAAGCGATTCATGAAGAACTCCGTTAACAAGGGACTTAATGGGTTTAACATGGCTAATCCTGTCTTTTGTGTATAAAATTCGTAGTTAAATTGAAAATAGTTTTGTTCAATACAGATGTTAAGTTGATCTAAGATTTCTTCGAATATAACGGGATTAGTATGGTGTTGATGTAGTTTTCATTTGATGATGTCAATTACTTCAATAGTTTGGATGTTAGTGAATAGATTACAAACATCAAATGATACAAATTTAGCATTATTAGGAATATCTAGATTAGAAATTTTATTTATGAGATCGAAAGAATTTTTACGGAAAAGATAGATTTAAGTTTTGTCGCTTTGTCGCTTTTGTTATTGTGGTTTAAAACATTCGCTAGAGAATGCAGAAAGACACCAACTAAAGTCGTACCACAGGCGCATATCGATAATTTTCGGCCGCCAAAGCTTCAAATAATTAGCGTAAAATTACTGTTAGGTGTCAAGGTCTGAATTATTGTTAAGTAGTAACTATTCAAGGCCACTGGCAAAAGAAGAATATGTGTATGAAATAATATTATTATTTCATTATCTATATTACACAGATTATGTGTATAAATATGTAAATTTATATTTAAAGTGCAGACGAATCAATGATTAAGTTTTTGAGTGGGAGTGTTGGAAAAATCAGTATTAGTATCCAAACTAGACATGGGCCAGAGAGGGGAAGTCGTTCCGATTTCACTCAGACAAGACCGACTCGTGTTTTGTCGGCTCTCGGGTACCGTATTACCTACCGGTTTCCCCGAGAGCCGACAAAACACGAGTGGGTCTAGTCTGAGTGAAATCGGAACGACTTCCCCTCTCTGGCCCATCTCTAATCCAAACTATTAATTTCAAGTATTTCTTATGCCGTTTTCCACGAAACCGACAAAACAAAAACACACGACAAACTCGTGTCGAAAAAACAAAACTGCTCCTTTTTACAAACTTTTTGAAGACTCGACGTTTCTGCGGCAGTCTTGTTTTACGAGTCCCGCTCAAAAGCGGTAAGATCAAAGAGTTTCGGAGTGTTTACGAACTCTGTCTAGTGGAAACAGAGTTTTCAGTTTGTGTGTATGTTGAACGGCTTAAATAAAATTAAAACGTAAATAATAATAGCTCCATAATTTGCTCATCTTGATAACAGAGATCTAACCTAACACCTATGTTGTCGATGTCGCTTCCTTCTCCTAAAACAATCAAGTTAAAAAATACCTTCATACCAAAACAAAGATAAAGTCAATATTGACATATAAATGCAAATTATGTGCCCAATTACTTCTTTTTCATACAACGCAGAACAAACCAACCACCAGCCAGGATAAGCAAATCATCATCTCGCCATTTCGATTTTCCCACGCTTAAAATTCAAACTTTAATCACCGAAAACCACACTAGTTCGTTTGGTGGAAAAACACTGAAAATAAAAACGAAACTCCAAAAAAATCTTGTCTGCTTGGTGGAAAGAGGGTTTCGAATTTGTCCGAATTTTGTTTTCTGTTATTAGTGTATCGAAAAACACGAACAAAACAGAAACTCGACTTGTCCGTTTGGTGGAAAACCGGCATTATATCTCTGGCCCTGTAAACATATCATTTCTATTTAGACCTTTTGCTGAAGTCTTCTTTCATATACACGTGGCTAAATAAACACATGTGGTCATTCACCTCTAGTTAGAAGAAAGAACGCTTTGTATAAGTCGATATAATACTCTTGATGAATAAATATGTATATACAAAACGGCACTAAGTCTTTTATTACTTACACCGATTTCCTACACTATTAAGTAATACATTTCTCTCATTATTATCTTATTCAAGAAACAAACCGTGTCCTCTTAAGAAGAAAATCGTTAATTTGATTACGAATGGGAGCAGTTTCTGTAAACAATTTCCGAACGTTCCGCACAAACGAAAAGTCCATTTAATGTGATTTCACTCCCATTAACTCCGAGACCAAAGGAGCATATTGCCAATGCGAGCGTATTCAAATTTATTGGTCGATTCGCCTCGGGAATTCCGAGCGTAGCAAGCAGTACGTGTTTCGCAGAGCGTACATGTGCTCTCTAATAATCTCGTTATATCGAGAAATAACCGTCGCATCTCCTCCGCGCGTTCGTTATACCACTTAGCCAGCTCGTGCAGTCGTCCTAAACGAACACAATCTAATCACCATCATGGTCGCGATGGTTACCTACCCAAAAAATAGAATTGCGGTTAAATCGGATCGGTGAAGGTGTGTGTGCGTGCTTGTGTCGCTTTCGGCTGGCGAGATGCTTTAATATAACCCTTAGGGTGGTGTACATCGTCATTCCCGAACCGAACCCTCAGACGCGAAATAAAAATTTCACCCCTACAGAGACTCGCGCGACAGCGGTGGAGGAAATAAGGGAGGAACATGTACGGGCGATATCGATTGAGTCTCTGTTTGGCAGTCAGCACCACTACTACTACATTACGCTACAACCATCGAGTGTTATACAATCTACATATATATTTTGTAATATAACAGAAATAACGGCCGGAATGACAAAATGAATATTGCAATGTCGAGCGTGCATTTGTATGGGAGAGAATGTGTAAATTCTGATTTGAAGAGCTTGATTGCGTGAAAGCATCTGTCATATCAAGTGAATTGTTTTATGAAATATACTCATAGACGATTTTTAAACATTTATAATCATATACCCTGAGGTATCTCAATCATCAGCATTTTCGAGATATATTCTCAATGTGATTTGCACAAACTTTGTTTCAGAATTTTGTAACAATAGGCTCAGCTCCATTCTTCTAGACCAGGTCGTAATGCTTTCGCAATATTCGTTAATAGATTCTCTCGAAAAACGAGTTCTTTTGTATACCCCAACAAATAAGCACCAATGCGGATGTGGAAACTTTGTAAAAAAATTGTTATCATGTGGCTATATCAAGTATTTTTCTTTACAATAAAAAAACATAAAAAAATATACTTTTTTTTATACTGATATGAGAAAAATATTATCTTGCTATTTTATTTCTTTAATATGACAATATTTATTAATTCAAAAAAAAAATCTTTCCCACTATTACAAAAAAATTAATCCAATTTAACAAGACAATATTATTTAAATTAATGATGATCAACACCTTTCTAAAAGCAAATATTCTCACATAGTACTTTTAGAGTACGTCTTACAACATCAATTATTAAAAATTGAATATTTTTTTCAAAAAAAAAACTTACTTAAGTTCATCATACAATTTGTCAGATTCCATTTTATTCATGTCATGTTAGCATAATAATTTGGTATAAATAAGCCTTGTCATTTATATCAAATTAAAAAAAAAATATAAAGTAAAATAAAAGACTGTTTTTCCTTGCAAGTAGAGTTATAAAATATCGAACGCTAATTATATACAAATATAGGCAACATTACTTGCACGCACGTTAAACGAAAAGCTGACCTTCATTTACACACTTCCATATATAATCTAAAGGAACTTAAATCATTTTCATACTTAACACAAACATGAATTTCTCTGTGTATTAATATATGGACAATCACACCTTTTTAATTATTATAGAATTTTCCCAATAAATCCAAGCATTTTATATTTTTAAGTGGAATTATTGAAATTTACTCCATGCATCAGGGAAATTGAATAGATTAGATATGCTTATTATTGAAAACATACAGCTTGGTGCGGTTTAGCAGAACCGACCGATTAAATAATCACAAGCGGAAGTTATGTAAGAAATAGTAAAAGATAACATTGGAGGAACTGCAAAGTATAATTATCGTTAGAAATTCTGGTATAAGTAATATTACAAGCTCAATCCATAATATACCGTTTGTTAAACTTTATTTTAGCTAGTGCTTATTTTAATACATCATTTAAAATAAATGTTAGAAATTATTACATACAGATTGCATTATTAATTGCAAAATCGTACTACTCAAAATAATTATTTTAATCTGAAGATGTCTCAGCTTTATCCATTGCTATTTTTGACTATTAGACAATTACAGAAGAAAAGAGATTCAGGAGAATTAGATGGAGATAGAGAAGAAGATGTAAGAGGTAAGTTTAGAAGGATTCGATTTTGGCCCCACGCAAAAAAGTTTTTGGGCGCCAAATAATAACATTTCTGTTATTATTTACAATGCGAATTTTCTTAATATATAACTGATATTCATCTTTTTTTCCAGAAACCATAGACGTACATACAGAATTATGATGGAACTTGTATGTGGTTTTATTGAATTTTGTATAATATGAATTTTAAAATTAGTAATATTTTTATTGTGACTAGTTACAGTTTCTACTTGAAACTGTACTCAACCTACGAGCGAGTCGAGTTGATATCCGCATCACTTGTCTACTTTACCAACAAAATGATTGATAAAATAAAGATATTTCTGATTTTGTTGTGTGTGTATTTTCTTTTTGTTGCTCCTGTCCTTTTTTTCTATGTAAGACCTTACCGTTTATAAGAAGAAAAATTTATATCCGCATTTGTTGCCTTACTTTAGCAACAAAATGAAAGATAAAATAAGGATAGCGAAGTTAAGAAAGGTTGGCACAACTGTAAAAGACTCAATCCAAACTAAATTAAGACAGTTTTGTTTTTGTAAAAATTAGATATAAAGACAATTCCTCTAAAGTTTGTTCTATTATTAATGTTATATAAAACATAACATGAGCACCATCCTTCAAAACTCTTCTCAATACTTTTTCTAGGACACAAATAAATTCTTTATATTATTTTAAATTAATAATAAGCGAGGCGCACTGTAAGAGCTTCCAATTTCAGACGTATATTTTTTTAAAAGGTGCATTGTCGGATTTAAATTGACACAGCTCGCGTGTTTTCCGGATTATGAGAATTTATATAACCAACATGAATTCCCCCCCCCCCCCCCAAAATTAATCACCATACGAGTAAAATAAGCACGCGCGTAAAAAAACAAGAAGGATTTTAATTTGATTTATTCCCTCAATTGATTTCGATTTTATTTTCAATACGTTGCACTCGAAATTGATTAAGCGCATCCTTCATAAACGTACGTGTGTTAGGTTTACTTTTGTTGTTTCTATCCTGTGAATGTAGTGGAATCCCTCGGCGTCTCAACAGTCTGACTCTTCCGTTTCCATTGAGAAATTAAGCGACGAAATCGATTTCCCGTAAACAACGGCTGTCGCAGTAAAAACGGACGAACACAATCGCGATCGCAATGAAAAGCTCTTACCGGGGCGACATCTCATGTTGGCGTGCTATTCGCCATCCGGCAGCTTTAAAAATATGATACTCTTCTTTTAGGAGGACGAATGGGTTCGTTTATTTGAGTGGATATCTTTCTGATTTTATTGGCGGAAGATAAGTGAGGTTATAAAAGTTTATGTAGGGACTGTGTCTAGGAAATAATGAGATGTTTCAAATTATTTTGTTATTTCACGGGAGTGGCATATCATCAATTTGAGTAATGCCTATTACCATCACTGGTGCCATGTTCGGAGATAGCTTCGTTATTTCATTTTGAAACTAATGTTCAGGGAGCACTTCGTTCATTTGTAATGCATGTTATGTAAGACTTCGCAGCAATGATTATGTTAACGTTAAATGCGGGAGACTGCGGGTTTCTCTGCCAGTCGTCGAATTGGCTTTATTCCTAAGGCATTCGGGGACCATATTCACATTTACATAATCATCCTGGTGAAAACAATGCGGCCTTCTTTATTTTCATTGCATTTTCTTGAAAGATACTATATGAATACGTATTCCAAATTATATATTTTTATATATATTATCGTTGGTGCGTCTCTAAGTTATTGAATAATTTTTTAATAGCTTAACCAATCTTCTTGATATTCTCAAGTTTTATATCGTCAATACGCGTAAAATAATCTATCAAAACATTCAATAGATGGCGCTAAAGTCAAGTTATTAACAAATTCTATATTCATGGACCAACATGACTCATATTCATATATGTTGGTTGTTGGTGACAAAAAAGAACATCATAAAATCTGGACACAATAGGTGGCGCTACAGTTCATTATGAAGGTTGAAATTCGACTTTACAGTGTAAATTACCTTTATTTAATGCGCCAACCATCAATTTATCAAATTTTTATTATACTATACTTATTTTTTATGTAGAAAATGTATTGCTCTTAATGTAGAAAAATCTTATGATAAAAGCATCTGTTACCAATAAGACAATGCAGATAGTTGTTTATTTTAAAAGAACATCCATTACCCACTATAAATAACCAATTATAATTTGTAAGCCTATGTAGATCCTTAATAGAAAATCCCACCGTAGAAATGTTGAAAACTTTTCGGTTTTAAGGCCTGAAATTATGTCGACGTTTCGTCCACAATACTAAGAGACAACTTTAGAACTGTTACTGCTCCTGCGGTTATCTGAAACAACTTCACGTTTGTTGGAAGGCGACTAGTTTATATTGGAATCAGTATGATGTGATAATGAATTTAAATGTTATGGTGTGAATGAGGAATTTTCACTAAATCCGATATAAAACAGACAATGTCGACAATCGGGAGTCTGCTTCAGGTAATCGCAAAAGCAATCCTGAAATACGTCTTAATATGGTAGGCGAAACGTCGGTAGCAGAAGACAACAGAGAAATTCAAAAGTATTGAAATCTGCAGAAGTCTACTGCAGACAGATAACAGAGCAAAACCAAATCTTCTTTTTTCACTTATGATCCTGAAACTACGGGCCAATCCATGCAATGGAAGGGCCCAACTTCACCGAGACCTAAAAAAGCTCGAATGAGCAAATCAAGAATCAAAGCGATGATGATTGTTTTTCGATATTCATGGGATTGTGTACCTTTACTGGGTTCTAGAAGGTCAAACTATTAATAAAAGAATAAGACAAAAACGACCCGAATTGTGGAAGAACAAGTCATGGGTTGGTTCTCCATCAAGATACGCGCCCGCTCATCTTGCATTGTCTGTTAAGGCGTTTCTGGTAAATAATAATAATAATCTTTATTAGCAATTGCTATTAAAATATACAAATATATAACTTAGAAACCAAACTTTTTCTATAATATAATAACGGACTAAATGTCCAAATATTCTAATATTCTTAACACTTAAAAAACTGTAATTTAATCATTACTGAGTCAATCAATCCTAAGTACAATCTAATTGCTACATATAGACCTCCTTGTATACATACGTTAAGTCATTTTGCCTAATAATCGCGTCTAAGACTTTTTCACTGTTTTCATCAATAACACCTGCTTGAACACCAGTAATTATTATTTTCCAATTTCATCATTTCGGTTCAGAAACTACTTACTTATTTCCAATTTCATTTATGACTTTTTCTTTAGAATTGTTATCACTAAAGGGCGGAATATATGCACGTCAATTCAGTTAAAATATGCGCATATATATGCATCGTTTTTCTCTGAAATATGCAACAATATGCATTTATTTGTCAAAATATGCAATTATATGCCTTGAATATAACATGGAAAAATGGAAATAAAGAAACGCCGACTCTTACAAAAATTATTTATTTTAAGTAAAATTAAAAGAAAAACATAATAGGTACAATTTTCAACCTGAAATAGTATCAAATGCATTTATAACGATATATTTTTCAAAATTTTCCAATAAAAATGTTTGCCTTCTGTCTGCAAAAATATCTTTGTACAAAGAAAAAGTTCTTTCAACATCTACCGATGTGATCTGGCAATATTTTAATTTGGGTAGTAAGTTATAAGGCCAAGGTATTACTTCGTTGGATGGTTTACTATCAAAAATATTTTTGACTTCCATTAAATACTTAAAGCCTTCATTCTTTCCCACAATAACTTCGAGTTTCCTTCTTACTTGATTTCCTACATCACCGGGAACTTTTTTGCATTTGTCGGAAAAAGTTTCAACAATATTAATTGATTCTCTTAAACTTATATTCCTACTTTCTAACGAAGTTATTATATCTGGTACAAAACTAAAATTAACCTTAATAAAAACAAGTTCCTTAGCTAAATTTACATTTTTGAATAATGCTTGACTTTGCACTACACACTGCGAATTGTCTTCTAAATCTAAAACTATGTCTTTAATGGCTTCAAAATGGTCTGCGTAGAATATCGCGGCCTTAATCCATGTTCCCCATCGAGTAATTACGGGCTCTGGAGGTAAACAAACTCCTGGCAATTTCTCTCTATAGATCTGCACTCTTAGAGGTGCTTTCAAAAACACTTTCTTTACATTTGAAATTAATTTGTTCACCAAGGGATATGCTGTTCTAATAATTTCTGCAACTCTGTTTATCCCGTGTAAAAGACAAGTGACATGTACCATATTGGGATAAAATATTTTTAAGTTTTGGCCTACTTTAACCATATACGGCGCTGCGTCAGACTAAAACACTAAAAACTTCTCTACTGGAACTGGATTTGGTAAAAAAAAAATTGATAGAGACTGCTGAATAAATCGAGTTACGGTCTCATTATTTGTTTTGTCTAACTGTTTAGAAGATATTAAATATGGTTTCCCTGGCTCATTTTCTTGAAGCCCTCCAATCATAAGATGTGCGATATATCGACCACATGAGTCTGTGCTTTCATTAACAATAATATAAAAATGTTCATCGCCCAGTGTAACTTTAATTTCTCCCATTACGGTTTCGTATACTGTTTGCACATTCTTCTTTCTAAGTGTGGATTCGTCAGGGATGTTTTGCAAAAAATCTCTGAATTGTGTATTTTGCAGTTTCTTCAAAGGTATATTTGCTGCGACTAAAGCTTTGCATAAGTATTGATGAAACACCTCCTTTTCACTCTTTGGTTTGACATTTTGAAATGCGGTTTGCACATACTGCTGAACAGGCACTGATTTATTTTTCTGCAACTTAGCTTTGTGCATAGCTGTTTTCAAGTGTTGATCAATTTGGAACTTCTTTTCACAAACAATGATTTTGGCACAAACTTTGCAAAACACTTTATCCCCACTAAACTCCAACTAAATTTTTAATCCACGAAGCGGCTTTCGGCATTTTAGGCGTTTGAAATAAAATATTTTCGAAATCACTCTTTTCACACTGGAATCTATCGACAAACTAAACTATACAATATAAATATAAAAGAATATACCACATCTGCTCTCCATTAGGCAAGCTGATTACTTGGAAATTCCTAAACACCAATGCCGGCAATAAACCATATAATAATAAAAACTATACAATATAAATATAAAAGAATAGACCACATCTGCTCTCCATTAGGCAAGCTGATTACTTGGAAATTCCTAAACAGGGTCGCACTTAATCTTTTCATAAAACGAAAAACATAAAAATATGCACACAAATTTTATTTTTGCCGAAATATGCAATTTTTTGTGAAATTTGTTAAAATATGCAAAATATGCAAATATATGCACTTTGCATATATTCCGCCCTTTAGTTATCACTATAGTTAATAGCTATACCACATTTTCCAACGGCTTTTATTGTTTCAATTCCAAGTGCTAGTTTACTTGGATCCACTTTATTTTTAATATCCTTTTTTGTTTCGTGTGATTTTTGATCATACTTTTTAGGTTTAACGATTAACACATAATTTTGCTTTTTCAATAGATCGCTATATAATGTCTTCTTTTCTCTCATTTTCGGTGTTCGAAATAAACTCTAAAATTTAGTGAATTAATATATTTTGTTCTGATATTGTTTGGAGACAATCATTAAGATCATTTTTTTCATTTTAGGACAAATATCGCATACATATGTAATTATATCCGTGTCACTCAACTTCTTAGCTGTTTCATCACTGACTGCAGCGCATTTACCATGTCTCTCTTCCTCACATACGAAACACTTTACCGTTCTTTCTGTCCTCCAAAATTCCACTCGGCAAATATAGCACTTATTGTATGACATATTTTCGTTGTTTTATATATGTTGACCCACTTGACAAATGATTAATCATCCATTGGATTCATAGCTGTATTTCACGAATAGTTTAAATTATCACAATTTCATGTATGTCTCAATAATAAGTCCTCACTCTTTGAATATTAAACTACTACTATGTACAACATCCCAGTGTTAGACCATACGCCTTATTCGCCAGACCCTGTTCCATGCGACTTTTATCTGTTTCCCAAGGTCAAATATGCATTAAAAAGAACAAGATTTCAGTCCGTTCAAGCTGCGGAAGAAAAAGCGACAAATGTCATGAAGGAGCTCACAGAAAAGACTTTCGGCACTGTTTCTAACAATGGGAAATTCGCATGAAGTGTTGTAGGGATAGAGAAGGGGTGTATATTGAAGGTGATAATAACTAAAAATGTATAAATTCAAAATAAAATGTTTTGCAGCACCAGTCTCGTTATTTTATAGCCACGCCACGTATGTGTGAAGCAGAAAGGGGAAGTTTAAAGTTCACTCAAGTATACAAAGTTCGTCATTTACTAAAATTATACAAACTACCTATATATAAACTAAGATTTTAAAAGCATTTTTATTGATTATCCATAGTACTTAAAATAATAATATTCAAATTTAAATTAGCTTTGCGGAAAATAGCCGTCTTTTTTATTAATTTTTAGAAATAATGAAAATTTTCGAATTGAATGATTATATTATTTACATTATCATTTAAGTGTATATAATCCATTAATCGATTATAATTAAATTTAAGTATTACACTTAAAAAGCCGTCAATTACCTATAAAACTAAAAGAAGAACGGGAATTTATTTAACATAAAACAGTGATCCGATTAAAATTAAACTGCACAAATTAAAATTCCAACAATATGAATCACTGACTAATGTATATTATACTCCAGCCCGTTTAAGTTTACAAATAAATAGAGTGTAACCTGTGTAACAAATAGTATTTATTTTCCTTGTGTGTAATAAGTTTATTTACGTTTTGTGCGGATTATACAGAATGAAAAATAGTCGGGTCTTCTATTAATATTAATAGGTGTTATTAAGCTTATGTAACGCCGTGCTTAAAATACAACTGAAATATATATATATATTGCATCTACCAGTAAGTTTCTGTTTTGGTTTTTGTGATTAATGACTCGAAGTCCACGTGCGCTTATGTACTCTGTTAGATAAGCGATAAATACTAATTTTCAATAATTATACTACAAATTACTTTGGATGAATTTATTATCATGTACGATAGCAGTTAGTAAAAAGTCCTGTAATATGTACTTATCATACTCGTCAAATTAAAAGCAAGATGATGACTTGACATTAGAAAACATGAGTAGTTATAAGATAATATTACTTTTTTATAATAATAGATGAAACCGTAGACAATAGGCTTACTAGATTTAAACTCCTTCTTGTTTTAAATAAAATATTTGTATATCTAGCTCGAAAAGTTATCAACATATTATAACAGGCACTTATTTGCTCCTGTTCTAAATGATCGAGAAATTATTTCGAATATTGTCAAATCATGAACAGATATACATCGCTCCTGGGAACATACGCTCCAAAGAGCGGTTCTTCGTGAATTCCGTATAAAATTGTATTGTGGCAAATACAAGCAAATATGTTTCAGAGATTTGTGTGTGATTTATTGCATGATAACAATGATGCTCCTCCTAATTTCTTACCATTTTTTGCTGTTCCTTAATATCCCCTTCCCTTAAGAAATGCAATTTATTCCAACGCCGAAAACAAATGTTTTATTAAGATCCCGGCTTTGTGAAATTTGTATTATTTTAATTATAATATTTATCGCAGAAATATATATTTACTTGTCGTTATTATTATTAGTAATAACAGTGTCTGTTCTTTTTATAAAATGTAAAAAT
Source organism: Amphimallon solstitiale (assembly GCA_963170755.1). Taxonomy (NCBI): domain Eukaryota; kingdom Metazoa; phylum Arthropoda; class Insecta; order Coleoptera; family Scarabaeidae; genus Amphimallon; species Amphimallon solstitiale. The sequence goes on from OY720675.1 coordinate 9,117,729, forward strand.
ATTTATATCCTCTAGTAAGCCAATGATTATTCACAATCGACACTGATATCGTTATATTAAATGCGAAATTAAATTATAAAAATTTCTCCGTCCGTAAAAATCGAACTTATATGTCGAATCCTTCGAACTGACCAATTGGCTCACAGCAGAGACGTAAGTACCTATCATTATAAACGTCTAAAACTGTATAAGGTTGCGTTCGACTATTAGCAAATCCATTTCGATTCAAATCTACGATTTTCGTTTTTCGAAGTTCTAGTAGTAATAACTGGATGGCGCTACATTTTATTCTGTTACGCTTTGAAAGTTCAGAGACGAATTGTTGTGTAGATGCCATGACCTTCAATTATACCTGTTCAGTTAGTTTGTACCCTTATCATTTTCATTTTCCTAGATGGTAAAAGCATTGATTTATATACTCTGAATTTGCTGTAGCCTTCTTTGTTTGATTTATACTTTGTATTTTGACTCCTGGACAGTTCTTGGAATATTTCATTTTTTAATAGGACTAAAAAAGAAATACTACATATTTTAAGGCGAACTCTGGTCATGGTTAATAAGCAAAAATTAATTGTTCGTGAGAATTATTCATTGAAGAAAAGTACATACACTTCCAAAATTTATTGTATTTAAAAAGAAACGTGTCTCCAAAGAATTAATTTTTAGTTGAAACTATATTACGCATTTTACTTTCTTATACGTAGTATAAGGAAGTATTGTGATGATGAAAATTTTCGACCTCGAGATTTTTGCAGATGTCTACGTTTTGAAGTCCCCTGATACCGAAAAATGTGTTTTTAAAAAATGTCTCTCTCTCTCTCTCTCTCTCTCTCTCTCTCTCTCTCTCTCTCTCTCTCTCTCTCTCTCTCTCTCTCTCTCTCTCTCTGTGTGTGTGTGTGTGTGTGTCTGTGTCTCTGTGTGTGTGTGTGACCACGATAGCGGTCAATCCGCTGTAGATATCAATTCCAAATTTTGTATTTACGTATATAATCTCCCTCTTGAGATCTGATTAGTTTTTCAGTAAAATCGGTAGACCGCAAGTAGCAGTTTACTTCAGCGAAAAAATCGAATTTTGCCAATATTTCGTCAACTACTAAGTTTAAATAAATTTATAAAGAATTCATATACATTCAAAATTAAATTTGAGACAAATTATCTTAAAAAAGTTTTTCGAAATTCTAACCGGAAGTAGGTCTTTTACTCTTATCGAGAATCAGTTTTTTGCGAATATTTCGCAAGTCATGCTTTTTAGACAAGTACGTTACGGGTATAAAAGTATTTAAAACATAATTTTCAATATCTTTTGTATAAAAAAAATTTCAAAATTCAGACCGGAAGTACCACTTTTACTCGATTTTTTGCAAATATGTCGTAAGTTATGCATTCTATAGAGATTTATTAAGAGAATAGAAGTACTTAGAATAGGATTTTGAATAATTTTTGTATAAAAAATTCTTAAAATTCTATAATTTGAAACGCCCATACGTATAAGAAAGTCGTGTGGTGGCCACACCTCATTTTTTATATTGTTATTCCCTGGGCCAGTAACCCAACAATTTAAAGTCTAAATATCAGTATTTCTATATACATTTTCCGTAATTTATTATACAGTGCCCGCGGAAAAGTCTGCACCATATGGAAAAAAAATTTACTCTTTTAATTTTTAAAATTATTTTTTTGTAGTTTGTTTTTGCATAATTAGAAACCAAAAACTAACCTAAAATATTTAACATATCGCATTTGCTTCAATGCGTAAATGTCATTTAAAAATTGCCAACGTCCAAACGTGCCAGTATTTGTCAAAATATAAGAAGATGCCATAAGAAAAAGTTGTTTGTACTTTCGCGGACATCCTAAATCCAAAGTTTCGTACAAAAATTTTAATTTTAATTTTTTTTTCATAATTTTGTAAAAAAACGACTGTATATTTTTTAAGTGTATTTTCTCTCGAATTCTGATAAAAACCTATGTTACCATGTAATAAACAAAAAAAAAACAATTTGTATTTCAGAAGAAGGTATATTTTTTTTAAATAAATGATTTCGTTAAGAAAAGTGGAGGACATTCTTGGACTATTTTCATATTTTCGTATATTAAAAATGTTTATTTTTCAAACATAATGGTCAAAAAACCTAGAAAATAACACTAGTTGTAAGATTAGAACATGTTATGTACCTAGCCTTGTTTGTTTTAAGCAAAATTTCCTTTAGTATCTCTAAAGCAGGAAATAATAAGCTTATTCTTAAACTTCGATAAATTCACAAGTAGGCCTAGAAAATAATTGCAAATTCTAGACATAAACAACTAAATAAATGTCAGTTTTGTGTATTTCTCTAATAGATTTGTTTTAAAATGTTATCCATGGAAGAAAAAATAGAAATCATTTTAATTCACGGAGAAAATAGAACCAACAGGGATACGGCAAATATTTTTAATCAAAGACACCCTAACAAATTCGTTTCGCACTCTACTGTTGGTCGTATTGTAGATAAATTCAAGTCATCCGGTTCAGTTCAAAATGATTTTAAGAAGCCACATGTAAACTGGCAAGTTCAGCAGCATGAAGAACATGTATTATTAGATGTAGTAGAGCATAAAACTACATCAATTGCTGCTATTTCCAACAGAACTAGGGCAAAAGAGACTACAGTGAGAAAAATTTTAAAGAAACATAAGTACCGTCCATTTAAGCCAAAATATGTCCATATACTAAAAGAACGAGATTTTAACGCAAGATTTGATTTTTGTATGTGGTTTCAAGGAGAGCTCGAAGAAAACCGTCGTTTCCCCAAAGAAATCATGTTCTCGGACGAAGCAACGTTCTCTTCCAATGGAACGGTGAGTTCGCAGAACTGCAGATGGTGGGCTGATGAAAACCCTAACTTTATCATCGAATGCAGGGACCAATATTCTTTTAAAACAAATGTTTGGTGTGGTATTTTTTATGGTAGATTGATTGGACCCTATTTTTTCCACGAAAATTTAAATTCGCAAAGGTACTTGAACTTTCTCATGACCGAAATAACCGATTTAATTGATGATATGGTATTGGAAGAAAGATCTGTCCTATGGTTTCAGCAAGACGGCGCATCTATACATAGTACACTGGCGGTGAGGAGTTATTTAAATCAATTATTTGGGGACAAATGGATTGGCAGATATTCAGCGTATCCATGGCCAGCGAGATCCCCTGACCTAACTCCGTTAGATTTTTCCTTGTGGGGGTATCTAAAAGAGAAAGTGTACCGCAAACGACCATTTCGAAACATTGAACATCTAGAAAACACAATACGTGACGTTTGCCTAGAAATTCCGGCCACATATTTTGTAAACATTACAAAAGAGTTCTCTAGAAGGATCATAAAATGTATTGCAAGAGAAGGGAGACATACAGAAATGTAGTATTGTTAACATTTTTTTATTCATTTAGTTTAACTGTATAGTAACGGTATTTTTGTAAAATTGGAATTGTTGACTACGCTTACTTATGAATTTATTTAATTTTAAGAATTAGAATTGGTTTTTTTTGAAATTAACTTTGTTAGTTGAAATAAAATTACTTTTTTTTCTCATTTTTAAAAGGTTATTTTCTAGCTTTTTTGACCATTATGTTTTTTAATTTATTTTTAATGGTACATACGAAAATATGAAAATAGTCCAAGAATGTCCTCCACTTTTCTTATCGAAATCATTTATTTAAAAAAAATATACCTTATTCTGAAATACAAATTGTTTTTTTTTTGTTTATTACATGGTAACATAGGTTTTTATCAGAATTCGAGAGAAAAATACACTTAAAAAATATACAGGCGTTTTTTTACAAAATTATGGAAAAAAAATTAAAATTAAAATTAAAATTTTTGTACGAAACTTTGGATTTAGGATGTCCGCGAAAGTACAAACAACTTTTTCTTATGGCATCTTCTTATATTTTGACAAATACTGGCACGTTTGGACGTTGGCAATTTTTAAATGACATTTACGCATTGAAGCAAATGCGATATGTCAAATATTTTAGGTTAGTTTTTGGTTTCTAATTATGCAAAAACAAACTACAAAAAAATAATTTTAAAAATTAAAAGAGTAAATTTTTTTTCCATATGGTGCAGACTTTTCCGCGGGCACTGTATATGATACTTTCCCTTCACACAAATAAGTCATCTCAGACATATTGCAGTGATCTTGAATAAATAATAATATGTAAATAAATAAGTATAATCAAGATCACTTCAAGATTTTATTTAAATTAATTTTATTTTATTCATTTTTATCATAATGTGTATGTAAATATTCACTATATCAATAATTTACGAAAACTTTATTTTTATTTAAGTAAAACAATAAAAGAATCTTAGTAAAATTTTTATAAAGTCATAATATTAAAAGACGCATTAAATGTTACGTTTTCAATAATAAGAAAGTGTCTCTCGCCCGAAGAATGCTGACACCGGCGAAGATCGACCGTGTATGGCCGGCGAAAAACAACATTATTCGTCAGATGCACGATTATTAATACGCTGTTTCCCCAAGTGACCGATAAGAGCAGCACCGTCGATATACAATTTTGGAGGTGGATTCGTGTATGCCGAAAGTTGCCGTATGTTTTTATAAAGAAAATTAGGCATAAAAGAGCGGACGGATAAAATTTCCGGGAAGAGCTGGTGCAAACCGCTCTCTTTAACTAATCTAAAAGTAGGTGATAAACCACTTCCTCCTCTTTTAAAAGGATTACTTTTTAAATCCGGACTTAGAATAATTTTTGAGATTTTCGACACTTATGAAATTTTTAACAAGATTCAACACTTGTAATATTTTCTTTGATAACATGCAACGTGTATTACATTGAGATTTCTAGTTATTCTTGTATAAATATTTATGTATGAAATAACCTTATTTATGAATTCGGATTTTGAATTTATTTAATTTCATTTTATTTTATTTTTCTAGAGTGTTTTGTTTTGCATGTAGGGGTACTATGCCATACATTATGACAAAACTTTCTAGTAATTGTAATGATAACTTTGGATAGCATAATCATTTTATTTTCGTATAATTTACTTTTCTTTTAAATTTATTTATCCTTCGAAAGGGATTTGAAATTAATAATTTTCTTTTATGTGTATATAGGATTTATATAAGTGAGCAAGTTTTTTTTTTAAATTCATTATGGATGAGTTTGAAACCATGTACGAAGAGTTAAGGTGATTAGATAATATTTGTTATAAATGTGTGTATAGTGGCGTACCAAATTCTTTGTTTGTAGTGGTGTTTTTGTATTGGAATTTCACGAGAAAGGTAAAGTTTATTTTTAATGTATATATCATTTCTTTTTATATGTGTATCAAGTATATTTTTGTTGTATTTGGGTGTTCAATGTTAACGTGTTGAATAATACATCAGGAATGTGTGAAATGAATTATGTCGTTATTTAATTCATAGCATGGAGTCCTGGTGAATTTGAAAGACACGAATTGGTCTTGGTGGTACTGCGTTTGGGAGCGAGAAAAGGCACCAGGCAGAACTAATCAGGGCTGAGTTAATTTATTGAATACGCAGAGACATTATTTTATTTCATTTTATTTATTTAATTTAAAATATATATATTCCTTAAGGAGTGAGCACATTGTGATGTATGTTCGGGTTGCGTCCGACGAGTTAAAAAAGACATACTCGTAGGGTGGAACTTTGGGATACTCATCTGTGTGAATTTGCTATCTGGTGGTACTGTGTTGGGAGCGAGAAAAGGCGCCGGGCAGGACTAATTAGGGCAAAGCCACTTCCTTAATGTTTATATTTTGTTCGCAAATAGTAAATCGTGTAAATTTTTGGTTATTTATATTCCAGTACAATTCATCATGTGTAATTTATTTTATTTTTGATTGTTTACATGTATCTATGACAAATATAATTCATAATAATCACGTTCACATTATTTTTTAGACATAAGTTTTTCATGACATTATGACTTCATTTATTTTTATTTCTTATAATATTTTATTGTTTATGATGTATCAATTTGAATAATGATTGAATTATTGATTCTTTGTATGTAAATATTTGTATATTAAAATTTCTGAATTCGTTTAAATTTATTTTTAATAAATTAGATATTAAGATTTACTTGGTATTTTATTTTCTTTACCTGACCTGGAGATAATTAAAGAGCAGGAGAATCGTTTGGAGAATCTACTTATATTTTCTGCCCCTGAGAGAATTATTTATTTTAAACTGAGCTAGTTGTATGTAAAAGTTTTGCTTAACCTACTTTTCAGCAGAAAATTCATCGTATCTTAGTCTAGCATAAGGCCTAGCACTAAGATGCGTGCTCGACTCTCAATTACACATTGATTAAATAAATTAAATTTATTTCATTTATATATAAATTTGCAAGAGTCACAGCAATATGTATATTAGATATATGATGAAAGTTTCTTGGTGAATAAATAGTACAAATAGTGGAAAAGTAATAGTAACTGCAAAATAACTAAAAATAGTTAAACACAGTGTACATAATATAATACCTGAAATTGAATACATGGAATTAAGTTTATCTCAGAAAGTTCTAAAAGAAAATGGAAAAACACAGTAATATGAAAATGTTTGTTTTCTTTATAAATAGTGTAATACCGAATCTGTGGTTAATTTTCGATTGATTAACTTCATGGTCAATAAATTGATAAAATGCTATTTGTTTGGACATTTATCTCCCAATTTTTTTTTTCAAACATAGCCTTAAGAAACAGATCTTCAAATCTTACCTGGGGCAAAATTTTAATAATTTAATTTCGATAATTAACACTATCAATGTCCAAGAGGAAAAACATAATGTTCAGTAATTAAAGTCTAGAAAGCATGAATTGGGAGATATTAGTAAAAATATTTTCCCTATAAAAATAACGACCTACTTCCGGTAGAAATTTCGCAGCAGCCTTTTTATACACACTTTTTCAAATTTGAAATTAGAAATTTATATGGTCTTACTATTTGACAAGATATTGGTCGAACTCGATTTTTTCACTGAAATAAATTTCTACTTCCGATCTACTCATTTCACTGAAAACCTAATCAGATCTCCTGAGGAAAATTGTATTCCTAAATAAAAAGTTTAGTAAAAAAATATTTATTACCACAATACTTCCATATACTACATATACGAAAGTAAAAGTAGAATGAACCAAAATTCATATCAAGAAAATGGCCCTAATATTATTAGTACAAATTATAGCTGCAATATATAATTTCGACCAAATACACTATATGTTGCCAACTTTATACAATGAATCTTTAAACACTGTATTTCTTTAGATTGAAAACCACCGGTTAAAGTAAATCAGTGATTAGTTAATCGGGGATGGCAAAACCTAAAATTAACAGAATTAGTCGTTTCTAAACTGCAAAATTCTTCATGTTCTAGTGTAAAATCACCATCCCTAATCACAAAGACGAGTTTTATTTAATCAAAAGTAACGTAGTACAGCATAGTGTAATAATATACGCAATAACCTTTTCAATTTAAAAACTTCATTGTAATTATTATTCACAAAATCGGACGTCTGAAGTTCATTTCGAAATACTTCACTATTTTCTCGGAAAACATATTAGTTAATGTTGCGGACACGTCACGCAAGAACAGTTGCCAAACACATTCGGTGATATAATCTTTGATTGTATACAATTTATGTTTCGAAAAATTCTCTATTTATCTTTACATCCTTGGCATCGGAGAACATCTAAGGAACAATGTGTTTTCATCGAGAGTGTAAATACAGAAGTGATTAACTAAATTAAAAGCCAGACGTTGTATCGTTACACTCGAAACAAGTTTTAAATAACTTATTTCTGTTATCTACCAGACGAGGGGTGATCCGGTAAAGTTTTAAATCTAGTTTCAAACCGCGAAAACTTGGTACACGTCTCTCTACTCTGCGATTTACGGATTTGCGCAATCGAAATGATTTAATTTTACGTCTTATCTGGGTATTGTTTGAATTCGTTTTTATTATTCTTGTCGTTTCGAAATGTTTGCGTGCGTTGTTCTGCGCATCTCGTCTTCTCCATACAGTGCTGCCACCTCAAAATTTTAAAAATCACTTGACTGATTATTATTAACAGTAATATTAAAGATATCACTAGAGCAATTCTGAAAACTTAAACAATCTTTTTTCCCCAGTGTACTAACTTTTAGTTATTACTTTAGAACATGGAGGTTGTTAAATTATTAGTTATCATCAGAAGTAATTTGTTTAAAACAAGAAGTTTTCCGAATTTCTCATAATATTTTATTTGATATTTCAACTCTTTTAGACTCTACTGTCTTTATATATCTGAGCCACTGCTATCGATCTCCAACCTCTATAAAAGAAGAAGACGGAAAATTCATATAGAGTCGAACACCTCTAACTCGAATTCCTTCTGATATCTTTCAAAAATAGATTAGTAAACTAGACGCACCATTTTTTTAATGAAGGTAGAATAATATTAATGTTTATTGATAACTGCCATGTTCATCTACAATAGCATTGTTGGATTGTCTGACAGGGATTGCCATGACGTGGAATGTAATCAACAAAATAATCAAAATTATTTTAAGAAGGCCGGTTTTGTTAGGGAAGATGATGAAGATACAATTTCTATTGCTCAGTTAAGAGAGAGATTACGCGATGGAAATGAAGAATTACTTTTCGAATTAACACAAAATTTTCAAACGTGTACTGAATTGCTGAATATTCAGAATGTATCGTTCGATGGTTTTCGTGAAATAGACATCAATCTCTTAACTACAGACTATCCCACAGACCAGAACATATTTGAAACTGTATCAATTTAGTGAATGATGAAACAGTAGAAGAAAGTGAGGACAAAATTGTAGAAATACCATCACATACACATGTCGTAGAATTATTTTATTGCGGATGAGAAAACTTCTGATTTTACTTAGGCATTAGTCAATTAAATTGAAAAAATATATGAGTTAAGCAAGACGGCTAATGCTTAATTTTTTTTATTAGCGATTACTTTTCTAAAATAAGCTAAATTCATGTATAGTACATATATTGATTTAGTTTTCAATATACATATTATTATGAATTTCTATGTACAGGGTGTTTCATCGGTTGGGGTATCGCGAATTAAAGTGCCTAAATATAAAAATATCGACTTCAAATTTTAACCACTTATAGAGCTTTTAAACCGCTACCAGCAGGTTAGGTTGTTTTTGATAATATTATTTTAATTAATGCGTAAATTAAAAAAAACGTATTATCAAAAATTAAAAGTGCTCAAAAAATGTTCAAATTTGAATGGTGATACGTGGAAATATCACCCATATTAACTTCACAATCAGAATTTTTATAAACGAAACCGTTTGTCAAATAAAGTCAATATTAAATAATGTCGTTTTTCTTACGACAGATTTATGGTACTTAACTTTCTAATTGTGCTGTCCGCAAACAGGTAGTCCTTTTAAATTTATGACGGATAATAAATAAAAATTTATGACGGATAATATTCAACCCTGAAGCCTTCAGTTGTTGTTGTAGTTCTACTAATCGGGAAGCGTTTCCAAGGGCATTCTGAACTTTTATTTATTATCCGTCATAAATTTAAAAGGACTACCTGTTTGCGGACAGCACAATTAGAAAGTTAAGTACCATAAATCTGTCGTAAGAAAAACGACATTATTTAATATTGACTTTATTTGACAAACGGTTTCGTTTATAAAAATTCTGATTGTGAAGTTAATATGGGTGATATTTCCACGTATCACCATTTAAATTTGAACATTTTTTGAGCACTTTTAATTTTTGATAATACGTTTTTTTTTAATTTACGCATTAATTAAAATAATATTATCAAAAACAACCTAACCTGCTGGTAGCGGTTTAAAAGCTCTATAAGTGGTTAAAATTTGAAGTCGATATTTTTATATTTAGGCACTTTAATTCGCGATACCCCAACCGATGAAACACCCTGTACAATATCTATGTATGCATTTGAGATGAATTATGTTCTTTTTTCGGATTTTCCAGTTCTATAATAGATACCTATAATATATCATTTAGTGTCTTGGAGATGTTTATTACAATTAATCTTGTTTCCATTTTTGGAGTTTGTAGTGTAAACATTTTGTACATATTTAAAACTGTTTTTCGTCGCTTTCAGTGTAACAATCGTTGACAATGTTTGGGTGGTGAATTTAACAGTTTGCTTGGACCTGCCTGATCATTAATGTTCGTGATTCAAGATTATGTTTAATAACATCATAAAATATAGTAAACCAAAGCAAAAAATGTAAAAGAATGTTCACAGGTTAAGACTTTGTTATTTTATAAGATATGTATATCGCGTACTTATTTGCCCATATTAAATTTTCCTACGCAAAAACCAATAAATTCTCTTAAAACTATATACTATTTACAAGGTATATACAGTGTGTATAAGCCAAATGGAATAATTTCATTATTTCGGTTACTGTACATATTTATAAAAAATCCCGAAACATGTCATATTTAATTTATAAATTAACATTCTTCAACGTGAAAATGCGATCCCTACCTTCAACCCCCTTCGAATGACAGGTACAACCCCCTTTTTTTAAATGGGAAATATAGGCTTGTGATATATCGTTGTAAAGGTCTCTTTATTCTCTATTCAAAAATGTTATAATTTTCATGTTTGTTGCAACAATTAAGATAGAATAAAATAAAATCATGTTGTTATCGAAATTCGCTACAATATACTTAAAAAATAAAAAAAATATTCATAATAAGAAAGTGAGTAAAAACCATATCAATGTGCTTTTTAGATGGTATCCATTAAAAATACTTTAAAAAGCTTCCGTGGCGACATTAGTTTGTTTAAAACGCCTTAGTAAATAGTTTTGTATTTAAAAGTTGTCATTTAAATTGACAGTTTGATAATTTTAGTTTGAATTTCGTAAAATACAATTCTGGGAAATGGTTAGATTAACGGAAATGCATAAAATAACAGTCATACAAATGATTGGTTACGGAGATAGAACCCGAACACAACAAGAAGTAACCCGCCTATTTCATGAGAAATTTCCTGATTTACCGCCTATATCTCAAGGAACAATAAGTAAGATAGAGAAGCAGTTTCGAGAGTTTGGTCATGTAAGGCAGATAAAAAAACCAGCTGCCAATGCAGTGAGTGATGAAATCAAAGTAGATGTGATGCTTGAGTTTATGGAAAACCCACATACATCGAGTAGACATGCATCCACAACATTAAATGTTAGCCATACATCGATAGTAAACATATTAAAAGAAAATAAAATGCATCCCTATAAAATGATATCTACTCAGGAGCTTATGGAAGACGATTTTGATAGAAGAACTTATTTTTGTGAGCTAATGATGGACATGCTGGATAACAATATTATCAATTTAGAAGACGTTATGTTTTCTGATGAGTGCACTTTTTCTCTTAGCGGTCATGCTAATCGGCAAAATTGCCGCTACTGGTCTACGGAAAATCCTCACTGGATGAGGGAAGAACACACACAATACCCAGTAAAAGTTAATGTTTGGGCAGGTATTGTTGGAAACCATATCATTGGTCCCTTTTTCATTGAGGGCAATTTGAATGGCGATCGTTATTTGGCACTACTTCAATATGATGTCATTCCAACTTTGGCAAATTTATATCCTGATCCAGGAAACCCTCAAGTTACAGTGAATACGATATGGTTTCAGCAGGATGGAGCACCACCACATTACCAACGCAATGTCCGGCAGTACCTCGATGCAATATTTCCCAATCGGTGGATAGGAAGGCGAGGATCGATTGAATGGCCAGCGCGATCACCTGATCTGACCTTACTTGATTTTTTTTTATGGGGATATTTGAAGAGCATTGTGTACAAAACTAAACCTTTGGATTTAAATGACTTAAGAGAACGAATAACGCTTGCGATTAGGTCGATCACGCCTGATATGTTAAATAATGTTAGAAGACAGTTTTATTTAAGATTAGGATGTTGCCAAGACGTTCATGGTGAACATTTTGAACATCTACTTCATTGACATTCATATTTTTTTTGGCGTTTTAAATTTTTCTTTACATTTTGCATTAAATTTTTTTTTTTGAATATATTGTAGCGAATTCGATAACAACATGATTTTATTTTATTCTATCTTAATTGTTGCAACAAACATGAAAATTATAACATTTTTGAATAGAGAATAAAGAGACCTTTACAACGATATATCACAAGCCTATATTTCCCATTTAAAAAAAATGGGGGTTGAAGGTAGGGATCGCATTTTCACGTTGAAGAATGTTAATTTATAAATTAAATATGACATGTTTCGGGATTTTTTATAAATATGTACAGTAACCGAAATAATGAATTTATTCCATTTGGCTTATACACACTGTATAGTTGCATAAATAACTATTCAGTTATTTGGGCGACTTCAAAACATGGACATAAAAATCTTATCCACGAGCAACAAATTTAATAATTTACGAAAAAAATCAGCATAAACGTTTTAATTTTATAAGATCTGTTGGCAACACTGCTTGCATGTGCGTCTCTCCTCGATTCACTTGTTTCAAACGTGACGTAACGTCGTACCGGATCAAACGGCAATCGACGCGGCAAACAGGCAACGGAGCTTTCGTTCATTCATCGTTTTGCGTCAAGCGGGGCGGATTGTTTATTTTATATATCGCTATGACATTGTTTGGAACAAACGGAGTGGGCAGCTTCATTAAAAATAAATTTTCGACGGAACGAAAAAACGGGCCCGCGTTTGTGTTTTGTTGTTTCTGCGGGACCGTTGACGAATATATTCAAGGGTAAGCGGCTGCTGTTGGCACAATACCGAAAAAAAAAAGTAAAAAACAGCAAGATTTTTGTGTTGCTTCCATGTCCGCTGGATGGAAAGAGTCACCACTAACAGATTTATTTCTGTCGATAAATATTTCATAAATAAACATAATCATTGACAGCAACTTGTGTTTGTATAAAAAATATCATTTTAGTGTGCCACTAAGTATATAATTATTGCAGAATATATCTCTTAATTAAAGTTGACGAAAAATATATTTTATTTGAATGTTTTTTAGGGCCGTGGAAAAAGCATTTCTATAATAAAAGTGGTAAGAAAACGGATTGGTTATCGTTTTATAACTCATACGAAAGAGTAGACCAACAGTGTCATATATTTGTTGCAATTTTCAGAAGATGCAGATACTCAAGCGGAAAAATAATAGAAAAATCGAATATATTTCGCAGGACCTATATAGTTCTGAATGCCATTTCAAGAAGGAATTTAACGGTGAAAATTAAAACATTCAATGCACTTAAAGGTCACCGTTAAATTCCTTCTTCAAATGGCATTGTTTCATTGACTATTCCACACCATATTTCAATTAAGAGTGGTTTTGAAAACTTCTATCACTATTAAAGATGCGGATTTACAAAGTATACATTAAGGATGAAAGAAAAGGTATTGCATTTACAGTTTTGTCATGAGCATATACATGTGGAAAACTGTTTTTTTATAAGCAAGTAATAACAAATAACACACTTGGTATTGTTTCACAAATAAATATAATTAAATACTCGATGTACATTTCGCCTTGCGGCATCTTCAGGAGTTCTCGAGAAACTAAAGTAAAATTTAATATACTGTAACTACCTACTTCAAACAAAAATGTAAATAGAAAAAATATACAGAAATAGAAAATTATGAAAAGGTCATGACTTATCTGGAAAGACCGTTTTTACAATGCTAGGGTTTATTAGCGGTGAATTTATGAGTTCGGTTTGTTCATTAAGAACATTGCCTGGTTGTAAAAGTAAACTTTCTTTTATAAAATAACCTTCTAGAAAATTCATTTTTTTACTTTTATTTAAACTATACAGTACTTCTAAATTGTCTATTGAAAACTGATGTCCCGTGTCTAAAACATGGTTAGCTACACTTGAATTTTCATAATTTAATTTAACGGCTCGCATATGTTCTGAGAATCTTAATTTGAAATTTCGCCCCGTTTGACCTATATAAAATTTACTACAATCACTACAATTAATTCTTTAAATTCCTGATTAGTTTAGTTTAGGATTCGCTGTTTTATTATTCGTTAATTGACTTTTTAAAGTGTTATTATTATAGAAGGCTATTTTAAAATCCAGTTTCTTTAAAACATTACTAATTTTCATACTTATACTACCTAAATATGGAATTTTAACCCATTGTTTTAATGTCAAGTCCTGGGACGGGGGAAATGCTGATTTTAATGTAATTGATTTCTTCATTCTATTGACTAATTTATCTATTAGAGATGAGTTATAACCATTATTTTGTGCAATTATTTTAATAGTTTTTAATTCTTTAGTAAAGTTAAATGTGTTCATCGGTACTTTCAATAGTCTATAAATCATTGAATTAAACGCAGCATGTTTGACGTTAGTGGGATGATTGGAGGTATTTGGTATCAACGTATCGCAAAAGGTGGGTTTTCTAAAAATACTGTAATCTAACTTGTTGTTACTAATCTGGATTTTTAAATCAACCAAACTGGAAATAATTTTAATTTATTTGGGAAACAATACCAAATGTGTTATTTGTTATTACTTGCTTATATTTCGACATGTTTCACCAAGAGATTTTCATCACTTCATTTAATTATTTGTTTTTTTTTTAATTTATGAATATTTTCAATGACGATACAAACATTGAAAATCAATGGTAGTACAATGAAGCAAATTCAAATTTAATTAATGATATGCATAGTCGTTATTCTAACGTGAATACAAAATAAATAAATTAATTTTTCTATTTAGGTACTAACCAAAATAATAAAAAACATTAAATAAAGAAATTTTTAAATTAAATTTTAAAATTCTGTCTTCGAGGTGCATTGAGTCACTATTACGACTACCTGTGTGCCAAATTTCAAGGCTGTAAGTGCAATAGATTCGTCTGGACATCGCATACACGCACACAAACACTTTTTTATAAGTATAAATTCAGTTTGAATATTAAATTTAAATATGAAAACTGAAATGATTTATCATTTAATGATTTTAGTTATGAAGTATTATTGTTCATCTCAATATTGACATTTCTAATCTGTCAATCACTAACTTGAAGCAAGTAAAAACGAAAAAACCATTCTACTTCACTTCAAATATTAAACTTGAATTACTTCAATTCGATCGAATAGATAAAATTTAATCCAGTAAACTGATCGTTCTATTTGATGGTGTATCTACTTTCCTTCCCACGATAACCAAAACCGATTTTATAGAGAAACTGGCGATACACGGCGCGCATTGCTACGGTCAAAAAACACATAGAACAAAAACAATAATTTTTAAAAATGATGATTTTTTTTTATTATCTTCGGATCGGCGTCAAACTTCACAGGAACACTCTACAGACTATGCAAGAGCTTTCCTGAAAATTTCATGAAAATCAGTTCAGCGGTTTCAGAGTCTATAGGAAACAGACACAAAAATTACACACAACACAAAATATTAAATAAAAAATTATCCAGATTAAATTTTAAAATTCGGACTTCAAGGTGCATCGAGTCACCATTACGACTACCTGTGTGTGTAACAAACAAGTGCTGTAGGAATAGTAGAAATTAGCTTAGGTGGATGGTAATAGTATATTATGCAATGAGCATTTAATGATAGCTATTAAGACACGAGAATGAAAATTACAATACTCGCCTTCGGCTCGTATTGTAATGAATACGAGTGTCTTAATAGCCATTAAATGCGAGTTGCAAACACTATTTTTTCTACGACCACATAATAAAACATTATTCTTTGAACATTCCATTTCATAAATTAAGCGTAAAATTTTCCGTTCGTTTTTGCGAATTTAACTGGTAATAAATTGTTCGTGGCTACAAAGGCTTGTTCCATAATTTCTCATGGAGTCAAATTTTACATTTCACTGTCATTATCCCTCATTTTTACCGTTTATATTTTCAAAAAAGCACAAATTTTTACTACTTACTTGTAAATTGCAGAGAACTGTCAGATTTAATTAATTTTTATATCTGTCAGATATGCAGTCGCCATATTGAATATTGTTTGAATATTGGAATGTCGCATTCCTATTGGATATAAACTTGTATCGTAATGAAAAATCTGTATTCCTATTGGATATAAACTTGTATCATAATGAAAATCTGTATCGTAATGGACATCATTAAAGTACAGGTTCAGCATATCTAATAATACAATTAAAGTATGGGAGTGGAAAAAACTTCTAATGCAATTCAGTTCTCATTTTGAATATGCGAAGACTATATTTTGTTTGAATTCCTGTTTATATTATACACAACTGCCTATTGCATTAGTATTCGATAGATTCGGAGCTAGTTTAGTGGATGTATTAGGTGCACAGTATTTCAGCAACAACATCCATTCTTTTGGTGGAATTATCAATGTAACCCTCAGCCAACGCCGAAGATTTGCATCCATCAAGACGCTTAATTGTTATTAAGTCATCTCTCCTATTAACGAAGTGTGTTATACCACAACGACTAAAGCAATGTCCAGTAAGGAGCTCAAAATTAGGTAATTTTATGTCAGTAGCGATACTTTTGAGTACCTTTCCTATTGTATTAATACAAATTGGACAAACACTATTTCTACAGTGCAGGTCGAAGCGTTTATATGTAACATGACCGAGACGAAAACAATATTTTTTAACCAAATCAATCCATAACCTTCGTTTTATAATAAATAGTAACATAATATTAATGTGACTATTATGACAAAACAATGTGGAAAATTACTAAAATACTACTACAATTAGGTCTCTATTATTTAATATCATTGTTAAATATCTTTTATCATCATAATCTATTAGAAAACGGTTAATATGCACTATTTCGTAAATATTAGAGCTCCTAGCATTCAGATAATCTTTTTAAATATGCAAAAGAAATCTTAAAAATTTAGAGATAACTATATTTCTATAAATGTTTAAACGTCTTAGCATAGAATGTTTGAGCCACAAGAACGATGTCTTTCTTTTATCTTGATTTCCTTATCAACATAAGCAATTAAGCGATATTATTTTCATATACCAAGAAAGAGTCCATATTGTTTTCGATCAATATGTGGAGACATTGTTCGACGAAGATTTTGGAAACTGTCTTCAGATATTTTCCGAATTTCTGGGAGCATGCAATTATTTGTTTCGTCAACATTATTGTTATTTGATATAATTTATTACATAAATCGGTCTAAATTTTAAACTTAAAATGATATATATCACCGCTGATACTCAAATATTTAAAATATTCTGTATAGCAAAAAATCAGTGTAACCAACTTCAAAAACTGTAAGTTTCTAAAATGGCCAAACAAAATATGTCTCTTATTTTATATCTTTTCGAACTTTTAACGCCCGTAACAGTAAAAAATAGTATAAAACACGCTTCATAAGACATTTTGTGCACCTGTTTTTCAGAAAACTCGCCACTAGCAGCTCATTTTCTAAACTTAAACGCGTGCCTAAAAATCATGTCCTATAAAACTTGTATTTTAATGTAGGAATAAAAAAATAATATTTTATATTAGAGTATGATTCGTAATCCATGAAGTCTGTTTTTGTTGTATATATGAAAGAACAGACAATGCCATGAAAATTTCAACATTTTCCTTTTTCTCACGAAGTGGTACGTGCGCCTAACAACGAAAACCAAAAAAATTCTTGGAATAACGATTCCTAGAGATGAAAATAAATACCTTCCCGTTAAACTCAGTTATCCTTATAATATCAAATATGTATACACATGTAAGTAGGATCGTAAAATTCCGAATTAACGTTTCGTTTCAGATATATTTACGATCGTCTTGAAACAATTTCTATAATTTTGCATACATTTTCAATTTTAAATATTAAACTACTGAACTAGTGATGTTAACCATTTCGTTTACTACTTGTTACATTTTATAGATAATAATAAAGGATGAATAAAGGCGGGATAAAGTCGGTTTTAACCAGAAATTACGCCGAAGATACTTGCAATCGAACTGTTTTGTAAATATTTTAGGCACATGTTTAAATATTTTCAATATAATAGACAAATTATCGTTGTCGATTAATATATTTTTTTATCGATGAGGCAGATAAAATATGAATTTCTATTATAGCTAGTATTGGGATAAATTATAATTATATGAGTATATGAGTTTTTCAGTAATTTCGAAATAATTTTCGAGACACGATATGAGTGATTTAGTCCCGAGAGATGTTGATAGGGCTATGGCATTGATTGAAGGTGGTCATACCGCCAGATCAAAAATTATATTGATAAAGATTTGCCATGGAATGTAAAACGACCGTCTTAGGCATTATTCTTTTGAGATAATTGTGATTAAATTATCAGGTTAACTGTCATACTGATATTTGACTGTCATAAAATTTGTAAATATATGTTAATTTAAAATGATTTACATGTTTGAATAACATTTTATTAAAAATTAATAAACAAATAGCAATAAATGTTTAAAATGACCCCCGCCTTGTTTGATGCACTCGTTTATGCGCCTTTTTAAGCTATCAAAAGCATTTTGCAACATTTGTGGCGTTATGGTTGCACATACTATAATAATCTTTTGTTGCAGTTCTTGCAAATTATGTACAAGAGTTCTGCATTCTATTATTGCAGTAAGGGAACACAAAATAGTCCATAACAGTCATACCAGGTGACCTCGGAGGAATCTCAACTTGCGTATGCAAACTTATAAGTCGATCATAAAAAAAAAACTCACGGAGAAAGTCTGTTGCGCCGTCATGTTGGGAATAACCATTATGAAGTTCAGTAGTTGAGTTGTTGAACAAATTCATTCAAAATGTTATTTCTGTACCTCTGCATTGATGGTGAAATTGAGAGAAAACGGCCCAATTATGCTTCTACGGGAGACTATACATTGCTAAAAAAATATTTTTATTGTAGACGCATATTTTGTGCACAATTTCTTAATGGAGAATGGCAATACTCCTACGCGGAATCTAAGCGACAGTTTAACTTAGAGTTTCCCAATAGATTAGATCAAATTAAGATTCTAGTATGTTTAAATTCAAGAACGTCTGTCCAAAGTAAATTAAAATTCACAACCGACATATCATCATCATTACGAAGATTAATGTTAAAATCTCCCAAACAAACACACTCATCAGAAAAAGTAAAAATTGTAGAAACGGTCTCTTTGAAGGAGTCCAAGGCGGAATACAGGTTGAAAAACGCTGGTTTAGAAAAGTCACAACATTCATGTAATCTTTAGTGTACTCTATTGTAACAGTATAGATGGATTATTCATATAAACATTACATAACCGAAAGGAACTTTCTCTGGTGTTATTACAGACACCTCCGTTTTCCGTCGACTAGCCGGCCGGCTATACACGAATGTCCAACTTAAGCGAGCTTCACAGGCGGTGACACTGACCTTGTTCGGATACGTATCCATACGTGTCCGTAAGAAAATACCAACACGCGGTTTTTCAGCAGCTTTGACTGATATATTACTGAGAATAAAGTTGCGGGTCACTCACCATTTATTGATATATAGATTACGTTCAGCGCCTACTAGACAAACCCGTTGACATTTAAAGTGATATTTAGAAGGACACTTATCGAGGACTGAACGTTCGCCTACAACAGTGGCAAAAAAAAAGAATGAGCAAAATAGCGGTGAATCACTTTTGTCAAACAGAAAAAGGAAGGATTACATAAGGCAGTAAAAAATACTTGAATGGTTTCTTCAAATTATTAATTTAAATTCGAAATGTTGTGTACATTATGATTCCAGCCTCGAATTTTTTCAGAGTTTTCTGACTCAGAGTCTCTGAGTTTGTTCTATTTGATGAAATAAAGATTCTGTTCTTTTTTAACAATCGGCAGAAACATAAGGCTTAAAGTGAGAAATTTCAATAGCTTATAATTTAGTCTTGATTTTATACGCGAGCTAAGTATGTCATGCGTTATTCTAATTCATTTTTAATATTTAGTTTTATAAAGAAATAGTGTTAATACTAACAGTATACATCATACTGATACCAATATTATCAGTAATGCAATATAAAGAAAAAATTGACATATTCAAGTCTTAAATGTATTTTCTTAATAAAGTGCATTGTCAGTAAACTAATTATAAATTGTGTTATCAAAAAACATAAAACAGCTTTCTTAACTAAAGTGTCACATAATATCCAGTGGGACCTTTTTCATCAATACAGTTTTATTATTTTCCTTTAAGCGTTTTTAAACAGATATTTTGTAAAGAAATTTTATTTTAGTTACACATTCGTTCATTTGAAAAACTGTCTGAAGGTCTGTTACGGTATAAAAATCGCATCCCGTATATCGATCTGAAAATATGAACCTGATTATTGATTTTCGTCATATTGATACTGCGCTCTTGGCAGCCTACTTGTATTTTGTCGTTTAATTAATCTGACTTTATTTTTACTAAATTACATTACTAGAATTTTTGTTAATTATTATTTATCTAGCTGGCCCGGCAGACGTTGTTCTGCCCTTTATCGGACCGGATTTTGTGATTTTCTTTTTTAGCACTAAACCAACATATATTTTAATCCATAAATATAAAATTTGTTAATAACTTGATAACAGCGCCACCTATCGGATCCTACAATAGCTATGAACAATAGTCTCGACAAGACAAATACATGTTGATTAGTGAAGTTATATTATTTCTGTCATTTATTTAGGCGGTCTTGAATATTTAAAAAAGAATTTTTTCTTCGGCTTGTGCTCTTGGTGTCATCTGTTAGTTATTATAACGGTTCTTTTGATTTATTTTAAAATAAAACTCTCTTTTCCAACGCGGTTTCATGTAAATAATTGTAAAAAAATTCTCCATTAATTTTTAATGAATTTTCCGCTAAATCTAATCTAGGTTTTTTTTCTTTTTAAGTCTTTATTAGTTGTAACGCCCGCGCATGTCCCTTCACCTGGTTGATTTAGCCATTTTGTCAATGTGTTTGTGCTTCACTTTTGATTTTCTCATTAAACGAACATTGAGTTTTAATTGCGCTACAATTTAATCCGTGCAAAATTTGTTACAATCATTTTTGTCGAATTTATATTTGAAATTTATCTGGCTGCTTTGGATTCATTTGTTAATTTGAGGTTTTGAAACAATATTTATCTTTTTTTATATATATATATAAATTTAATACCGGTTTCAACTATTTTACACACTCGTTGCTTCTCTCCTCAAGGCTCTCGGGCAATTTCGTTAAAATACTGATTAGTTTCTTTTATATTTCTCTTTAGTTTATCCACAGAACATGATGATGATATAATATGTCTTTTATACCTTGACTAATATCTATTCCATTAAAATTTATTTTCCTTTAATAATATTTGTCTGAATTTCAAAAATATTTGAACTTATTTGCCTTTTTCTTATACCTAACTTGTTGCCGTTCCCTTTTACCCAATTTTACAACTAGCATTACACCTACGATCTCACGTTCGACGGGCTCTTCTAAACTTGTGGGTGGCCTCCTAATCCATTTAGTATCTGTTTCGACCTAGATCATCTTCTTCTTTGCCGGAGGCAGCGCGAGAGAAAAGTCCTCTCAGAGGTAAGTAGGTCAAATACCTTTGAAGGGTTTAGTAGTTGTCGTTTTTGTTTTGTTTTCGCATCTTGGCGCCTATATACTGCTACCTAGGTCTCTGCATTTCACACGTAGCAGGTCACTCATAAATTTTTTGAGTAGGAGTGTTGGTATAATGATTACGATCCAGTCATTTTTCTCTTATAAATGCGTGGTCATATACAATGTGTGTAACCAGGTCCATCAGTTCTTCGTTTTCTGTTGAGCATAACATAATAATTCCTAGTCTAGTAAGTGATGCGAGATGTGCCTTAGCGAAACCTTTGACCCTGATAATGAATCTCTCCATAAAAACTGCGAACTTATCCTGTCGATGGCGTCGCGCAAAAATTTTTCCAATTTTTAAGACTGGTGATAAGACCAAGGTTGAAAATTATCGACCAATATCTATTCTCTGCAACTTTGCCAAAGTATTTGAAAGCGTAATTTATTCTGTGATATACTTTATTACTAAATCATTGATTTCTCCACATCAGCACGGTTTCATGCGCGGTCGTTCAACAACTACTAATCTGATATCTCTAATTCAAGCGATCTCTCATGAATTGGACAATCAAGATCAAATTGATGTAGTTTATACGGATTTAAGCCGTGATTCTGATATGACAGATCACGATGTACTATTTGAAAAGCTTTCTGCATTCGGATTTACTGCGTCTGTGCTTAAACTTTTACACTCCTATTTGACAAGCAGATGCAATTATGTTTTTTTTACAATGGTTTCGGATCTCGTGAGTTCTATCCCTCTTCCGGTGTCCCGCAAGGATCCAATCTAGGACCATTTCTTTTTAATGTATTTCTAAACGATTTGCTTGTCCTGTACTTGGATATACCGACGACTCAAAATCTACAATCCTATAAAATTTGTGGGTGATGTTTCCTGTCTTTAACAATACTTTGTCAAACTGGTGTTCCAGGTACAAATAGCATTTAAATATAAGTAAATGTTGTTTTATATCATTTACAAGTAAAGTAGGCCATCATAATTCAACTTACTTATACATATTACATAGATGGTGTTTTGCTGGAAAGGGTAGACACTTTCGGGATCTTGGGGTCATTTTCGATAGCAGATTAAGTTTTTCCAACCACATGAATCATGTTTGTGCATCGGTCTCAAGACCTTTGGATTTTATTATGCGTTCGTCTAGGTTCTTTAGCAACCCATTAGTTTGAAAGACATTATATTTTAGTTTTATGGGCAGTAAGAAGGAGTATGCTTTACGAGTGTGGTCACCGCAATATATTTACTTGCAGCTTTCCACTGAAAAGGTTCAGCGGCGATTTCTGAAACACCTCTCGTTCAGGAATACCGGTACTTATCCTCTGAGAGGTGTTGACTACTCGTTGCTAATGGAGACTGACGGTCTGCAGTCTTTGAAGCACCGACGTGATATCCATGAAGCGCGATTGATCAGAATGCTGTGAAACTGATGGATAGACTGCCCAGATCTTCTTTCCTCTCTGAACTTTCTCACTCCTAGACTATCCTCTCCTTCCTCTTCGACTTTGCTAATTCCCTTCGCGAGAACAAATTTACTGCAGGGGTTTCCGCTCGTCAAAATGTGTCGCTTTTCAAACTTCCACTACAATGACATTTTCTGCACCAATGGCTAATTATATAATGTTTTCTTTTCAATTTTTCTAAATGACATGTATGTATGTACACTTAATACCGTTGTCCTTTAATTGTAAAGCGCTGGACAAATAAAGTTATTATTATTATTAGTATTATTATACAGGCTGTCCCAGCGTAGCGGTAAAGTCTATTATTGGTATCTCATAATGTAGATAGTGAAAAAATTTTAATACAAAAATTGTAGATAATCATAAGCTCTACAATTTAAAAATATTTTCATGTATACAGAGTGTTCGACAACGACGAACCAACACAAACTTATGTTTTTTTAATGAAATGCAGCTATGTATTTTTTTACATTTTATGATAGCCCTTCAAGAGATGATTAAACTGACGTCAACATGTATTTGCCGATTTTCAACTGTTTCTGAGATATGGCAATTTTTCGTTAAAAATTGTACAACATTTGAGAAGTTGCTATGAAATAACGACTGTTGATGAAATACTTATTATGGGCTCAATTAGTAGAGATATCTTTTCAGTACGTGAATTTAGAATTACATACCATTCGCTAATGTTAAAATTTCTAAAAAAAAATTAAATGGAACAGCCTGTATATTTATATATCATTGAAAAGTACTTAAAATGTACTAATTATAAATATGTACTTTCTTCTGCCTGTGGGCGATATTGCATATTATAGGATATTATATCTGAATAAACCCGATTACGACTTAAAAATATGAGTTGCCTTGAAAAGTTTGGAAGTTCATTAATTAGCAACAGTATTAAACAAAGGATTGTTTGCTGGCACAAAGATATACAACCAAAAATATCCAAATATGGATGAGTGCTTTTCAAAAAATGTTAACAAGAAGAAACTGGCAGTATTCTGTGTTACTGATGCCGTAAAAAACGCAGATGCACAAAAAGTTCTTTTGCTATGCGTTCAAGAAAATCCTTATTCAAGCGTGCATACACATTCTAGAGTCCTTGATGTTTAATTTGTTATATGATAACTTAAACTTATAAATCTATATATTATTTCTCTAATTTTAAAGTAATTTAAAATTTAGTCTAGTATGACTATAAACAATTTTTTGACACAGAGCGACTGCGATATTTTAATTATTGGTAATTCATGAACTTCCAACCTTTTAATTATACTAGTTTTAAAATTTTAGTAAAAATTACTTATTTGTAAAAAGAAAGTATTAGAAGTAACTGTTTTCCTTTAATTTTAGTTATGCTATGTGTAATTAAGTCAAGGCAACTCATATTTTTAAATCGTAATCAGGGTTATTCTGATAATATCCTATAACTTTTGCAATATCGCCCACAGGCACTAGAAAGTATTTTTAACTAGTAAAATTTAAGTACTTTTCAATCACATATATCATATCATATAAATATACAGGGTGTTTCATTTAATTTTTTTTAGAATTTTTAACTTTAGCGAATGGTATGAATTTTAAAGAACATGTATAGATTTGTCGAAACAAATACTAATTTCTGGTACTGAAAAGATATCTCTACTAATTGAGTCCATAATAAGTATTTCATCATCAGTCGTTATTTCGTAGCAACTTTTCAACTGTTATACAAGTTTTAACGAAAAATCGCCATATCTCAGAAACAGTTGAAAATCGACAAATACAAATTGATGTCATTTTAATCAGCTCTTCAAGGGCTATCATAAAGTGTCAAGAATACATAGCATTCCATTTAAAAAAACATAAGTTTGTGTTGGTTCGTCGTTGTCGAACACTCTGTATACATAAAAATATTTTTAAATTGTAGAGCTGATTATCTACAATTCTTGTATTAAAAATTATTCGCTATCTACAATATTAGGTACCAATAATGGACTTTACCGCTACGCTGGGACACCCGGTATATACCTATACTAAAAGTAAAATATACCTTTTATTTAATACCCACTTGCAACACAGTCAATTTATTATTTTCGAAATCATTTAAGAAACTGTACACCAGAATTAAACAAATATACAAGCTCAGCCTTAAAATATACAAGGCAATTTTATTATAACCGTTCAGGACAATCTATATTATCTTGTAAATACATGCAAAGAGCGATAGAGTAAACAATATGAAATAAATGCCGGTGAATCACAGCGTGCAATTGCAATAAAACATGCACCCAGTTACGAGGTTCGGGACCCATCGTCTTTAACAACATGGCAACACGCTGATTACACAAAAACAGTGCGCAAGCCAATCTAATATTAGTCCGTGTAACAGGGGTGTTTACATAACTACATGACAGCTGATGACGTTATTCTCTCTGGTCAGTTATGTTAAAATGTAAAAAAAAATGTGTATATGGATGCACTTGCCTTAATGTGCAAAAGCAATTATTAAGAGGAGTGTATTCAATTCTGTCACTGGGATAAAAACATTCTGTCTCGCCAGTGAATGGCCCACGCGAATACTTTTGGCTTCGTTCTCTTTAAACGCAATCGCACTTGGAATACCATAATACGTATAGAAATTAATAATATAAACCTGAAAGCTTCCTATTTCAAAGAATAACTTTAACTTATACTTCAGTCTAATAAAAGAGATGGTAGGTGGCGCTACAACATGAGTATAATTTAGACATGATAAGTATTCTTTTGCTACCATCTTATTAAAAAAAATATTAATAAAATGTATTTATAGATATGTTTATTTAAAGAAGATGCTTAAATTGTTAGTGTTTGAGAAGTTTCTGGAAACAAAATGAGGCAATTCAGATAAACCAGTGCAATTTGATAGACAGATAGCAGAAATATTTAAATCAATATCTTAAATTTGTTATTTAATGTTGTGGATTGTTACGTCTGCAGTGAATCTGTGTGTAATTTCAACAAGTAGTGTATTAAAATGTGAAGGAATATGTGTATTTTTCGTTGATTCTATCAGCTAACTAAATAATTGTAAAATATTACGTACATTATTTCCCAAAAAATATATGTCAATGATAAAACGGCACTAAAATATGATCTTAATATTTATGATAAGCTCATATGTCATCTGTTACACTATTTAACAATAACTTTATTTTGTTTGACAGTGAAAGTTTAGTCGCTATTAAATATTGCTTGAAAACGGTCATAAAAATGCAATAAATATAAATTATAAAGAGTCCTTCACTACTCAATCAATGTTATTGTTACGAAGTAATGAGCAATTGTTAGATGAAATAATGTTTGCGTCCAAATTTATAATTTAGAAAGCTTGTAACTTCTATACGATAGTAGTTTAAAATTCCCGCGTAAGATTTTAATTCCACGTAACTATCTTTTGCCAAGGTGGCGTATTCGACAGCTTCCTTTTAAAAAGACAGTTTTCCATGTTATTTAGAATGAAATATTTGGTGTTCACTAATTAATCATTGAAACTAATCAAACAAATATGAAATGAACAAAATTTATTAAGCAAAGAAAATGTTCTGTTCTATTGTAGAAAAGAAAAACTACCATAAATATTTAAAATTGTATAGGCCGATGATTGTTCAGGCAGAGAGTGCATTCCAAGCCCATAGATGAACATTGCAAGACAAATTGTACGGAAAACACTGAAATTGTTGAAGTAATAATCTAGATAGATATACACTGTCACCCAACAATAATTACGAAAGATATAAAATTTTCATGAGTTCTAGATTTACGGCTAACCAACCAGATACTACAATACACAGCATAAAAATTTTCAGAGATTTATTAATGTTCCGACAAGCAAAGAAAACTTTATTTAAAACAATTGGGAAATAGGCAGTAAGCCTTAAACAACGGTTATTTCATAACTTAATTAATCGGAAACTGATAACTTAATTAGTGGAAAACTAGTTCTCAAGCTTAGTTCAAAAGTAAAAAATTTTAAAAGATATTTATAATTCAATTAAATACATCAGACAAAAATCAGAAAAAGGAAATCTCATTAAAACAAGTCCATTAAATTAAAAATCAATAACTCTATACAAAAAGTTATCAAAACCGATAAAGATAAAACAGACAAAATATTAAACTCAGCCTTATAAATTATTGTCGAAAAAGTCCAGAAATAACTCAAACAAAAACGTAAGCCATAATATTTTAAAGTCAATTAGTATTTTCCAAATGCTTTCTGCTGATAGTATCTATTTTGTTTTTTGATGATCTTGAAAAGTTTCGATGTCAACACTAATTTTTTAACCTTGCATGTTTGCTACTATTTTTAATAGGTCTTTTAATTTTCTAAATAACTGCAAAAACAATCCATTTTGCATAAGAAATTGTTTAAAAAGACATCATTAGAATTAGATAATGTATAGGGTAATTAAAACTCTTAAAATAGAGGTTGAAAATGTAATACTGGAATATCTTGAAAGGTTTTTCTAGGTCGTCAGATACCCCACCTACAGTAATCTTTTTGAAAACCTTGATTTATAAATTTTTGCATTTTTCCTGAAAATCATCCATTTCAATCTTATTTGAGTTTCCAGATCCTCTGGATGCATTGCAAAATTTAACTTGCAGTGTATCTCTCACGACCAGGACACGAAAAATATTTAATTTCATCTAATTACTGTGGCATGTTTAGTTTGAATTTAAATTAAGAAGTTCTTGTATTTTTTCTAGTATTAATGTTATAATATTTAGCAAAATTAGTAAAATTTATTTTTTTAATACCCATATCAAAAATGCTATATTATCCAATATATTTTTAAAACTTTACATTCAAATATGACATAGTTTGCTGAGAAAAACTGTGACGTCACAAATCTGTCAGGTTTTCAATATTATTTTACTTAATATATATTCAATATTATTACTTTTATGGGCTCCATGTCTATTATGCCCATAAAACAATTTTCGCGTACGATTTACTTTAATCTCTTTCCGGCTATGATACTAAAAATACTTTTGGTGGACATTTTAAACTAGATTAGACTAAATATTTCTATTATTCATAAAAAAGAAGTAGAATATATTATTAATCCATATCCGATAAAAATATTTAAAGTTCAATCTAATTTTGAAAGTACTTTTTGGGAGATTAGGGATCATCGTGGGTTTCTAAGTGAAACGTAAAATACACTTGCTCCAAATCAAACGGAATGATTACGTGCGTTCTGCTTAATTTCTTATGAAGTATCGCAGAGTTTCATAATTAATATTACGTGTAACTTTTGGCGTGGCCTTCTTTGTATAATAGCTTTGTCAACAGCACGAAGATGCAAACAAAATGATAAGACGCAATATACACAAGTACGTATTCATACGAGTTGTAAAGTTGTGGGGTTTATCTATTTGTTCTAAAAAATTCAAAATTAAGGAATTTATTATACAAAACGTAGAAGAAAAATCCCATGTAACATTTTTCGAATTTTGCGAGTGTTTTACATTTGCAATGGACGCAATAGAATAACATATAGAGGTGTACTTGCTGATATTCACTTAGTGAATAGAATTGTAATTCAATCAATAAATGTGTCTAAATCTATTTGTCGACCAATCTTTGATTGGGGCACGGTTTATCTAGTAAGCATCATATCTTTGATGGCTCTGTTGATTCTTTTGGTAGAGTACTAGCAGATATTGGTTTCAAATATAAGAAAGACTGTCCATAAAGAAGATTAATGGAAAAGACACATGTTGCTCTTCCTCGAACTAATTTTCTAAGAAAATATATGAATAATTTACAATCTGAAAGTCCACTGGAATGTGACTAGTTGGTTGAGACTTGTATTTTTGAAAATGGCACTGTAACCAGATCATGGCAGGATGATAGTCAGTCATAAAAGTGCTCGAAAGTTGACGGGTAAAATACTCTGCATTAAAATTGACACGTGTCAGTAATACAAATTTTGCTTTGCTTTTAGGTTTATAGTCATTTATGCAGGTACATGTAATGGTTTTATTAACAGTGCCTCTTTAGTATTTTTTTCAAATACTAGTAATCCTGATTACCATGGTGAAATAGATAGAAACAATTTCTTAAATTAGTTTGAAAATGAACTGCTGTGTACGCTAGAAGTTATCATAGCATTTATATGATAAATCTCCTAATAATTCTAACATATCAAATTAGTATTTATTTTTGTACTGTATACTAAAAAAGTTAGACATTACCACTAGTTTTATTATTTTATGTGCTCTTCTTTGCTTATAACAGAGAATGGCATATTTCATAATATGTCAAGTACATGTATAAGAATATGTTAATATTTTGATTATATTTTCATTACAGTTTTAGTTTCAAGTCAAAGATGTATTAATTTATATAATTGTTACTTCCAATTAAATTTCTAAGATAAATACATAAACCGAAAATGTACAATATATGACAAAAAATTGGCTAGATATACTGTTTTTAAAAATGTGTCGAGATTTAAATTTTGTACTCAATGTTATATCGATTGTAAGAAAAAACACTAAAAATAAAAATAAATATCTACCTTTTATTACTTGCCTGTAGCATTTGTAACTTTCTTTTTGTTGGATTTGTTATGTTCTAAGTAGTTATCAGTAATAATTTATTACAAATTTCGATAAGTGACGAGTTAATTTGTGTTGCTATGACATACTTTGAAACAAGTTAATTGTAAAGTATGACATTAATGTTAATTAAAGTCGGGTTTAAGAAGATATTTTAAATAATGAAGAATTATTAAAAGAGCCTGCTTCCTAAAATATATGTACACATTATGTATAACCATTGTTCAAGTATTAAGAAATAATTAGACTTTACTATTCAATAAATGAAATGGTGTATTCAAGAAGTAGTTTTATTTAATTATACTCACAGAATACATACTTTATTTTTAATAAAAAGTCCTTAATTTACATTCAGATAATTTGGTAAATTATGATGTCAATATAACCTCAAAGTAAACTACAGAAATCCTTAATTTTATTCGCCGATCACAATACTAAGATTGACGTACTACAACTATTACATCATGGATATTGATGACGAAGGTGGAGTGTTTGGTGCTTTCTACCATATCAAGGTTTATGAAGTAGCAACAATATGCAAGTGAATAGTTTGACAGCTTGACTAATTTAACTAATACATAAAGGCTACATATTTGGAAGTAAAGCTAAGATGAATTTATCCAAGAACTTATCTAAAGGTGAAGAAAATGGTCATAGTAGAAACAATATATTAATATTGTAATATCAATATTAATATTAAGAGAGAATCAAAATAGGGACACTTCCACAACCCAACCCTATCCCAACGGAAACATGATTCACAATCCTAGAATATAACTTGCCGAAAATCGCTTAATATAACCTCGTTCTTAACGGGCAGAACGCAAAAAAGAAAAATCAAGATCAATATTATTACATGCCGGGATGTCAGTGTCTCTTGTTCGGTAATTTTTCAATTTGCCAAAGGTCCGACTGCAAAACAGCGGGGAACATGGAGCAGCACGCGAAGCGGATATATTTTACTTCCGTCGGCATCGCCCTTCTCTCATGAACACCAGTGTATACTACGTCAATTACTAGACCAAATCAAGACGTCGTCGTCTGATATCGGGCGACGCTAATGGCATACGGGTCACGGCGAATGACTAAAATCACCACTACTAGCAGACGAGGCGGAGAGATGGCGCACGCTGTGGGATGGTGAGCGTGACCTGCTGACTCCGTAAAAACGGGAAATCCTCAGGGTGTGTTCCAGTAATTATCGGAGAATTGTCGACTCTAATCTGTATCTGTGTCATCTTATGATATATTATTACGAGGTGTCGGGATCGGACCAGGTGATTAATAATGTCATTAATGAATCATATTTGGTTAAATTTGTAGCGATACATTCGGTATTCTACAGATAAGTGTTTTTACTGAAATTTCTAAATTCAGTGGTAGTAGATTAAAATGAAAAAGCAAGTGTATGAAGTGCTATCGTAAGCAGAATTTACAAAAATTAATTGCTAATTTGTCTCAATTCATAATAAATTTGTTAGATAGCACTCAAAATAAATATACGAATTCAAAAAAAAAAAAACCACCAAAATATACAGTGTGTGTCTAAAGTGCCCCTCGCCCGTTGTCTTTTAATCGAAGTGGAATAAAACGTTGAAACAAAAATAAAACAAAACCCTACTCTAAAAATACTAACTTTATGACCATGTCTCATTTTAAAATTTTGACAGATGGCGCTGTATGGTAAACGAGGCCGAGTGGACCGCTCCCCCTTTTATTTGAAAGATGTTTGGAAGATCTATTCAAAATTTATGTTTTATTTTAATTTCCTTTATTTGTTTAAAAAAACGCTGAATTTCACGGGTAGCGAATAAAAAGGAAGTACTAACATTGAAAAAAGAAAACAAATAATCCTGAACCACATCTCCGTGATTTTAAATTAAATGTTCAAAATGAACACCCCCTCAACCGCTTAGCAATGGAACAACCGATTGCAAAACAATTATCTCATTATCCTACCTTTGAATTCGGCGTTTTTTTAACAAATTAAGGAGATTTAAAAAAAAACATAAATTCTGAGTAGGGCTTCCAAACACCATTCAAATAAAATGCCATTTAAATTTTTTAGGTTGATATAGTCAAGCAGCTCAATTTTTGAAAATTTTAAAATGAGACATGATCATCAACTTAGTATTTTTATAGTGGTCTTGTTTCATTCTTGTTTCAACGTTTTATTCCGTTTCGTTTAAAAGATAACAGGGGGGAGGGGGACACTAGGCATGCACTGTATATGCTAATAAAAAATATATCGTTTAATTTTCATTGTTTTATACAGTAATGTTAGATAAACTAATAATTTTTCTAAAAACAAGCTTTGATGTGGTTCCTATACCTTTTTAAGTAATATTATACATTAAAAAAGTGCAGTACTTCTTTATTAATCTACATTTAAATAAGACATTTTGCACATACAGTGTGACCAGTGAAGTCCGCATCATATGGGATTTTTTTTTATTAATAGATTTATTCTAAATTTGAGTTTGGCATCAATTTCTGCTTCGATCAAGATGAAAATTAACCAAAAAAATAATAGTCACGTGATTCGCATTATCTGTCAAATTTAAATTTTTTTCCAAAAAAAATTCAAAAGTGGGGTTATTTCTCAAAATATCGAAAAAAGTTATTAGAAAAAGCTTTTCTAAAAACAATTTTTAGCCCATATGCAAAATTTCAGCTGCATAAGATAATTTAGATTTTTTGCCAATTTTTTTGTAAATTGCACCACTGTTGCGAAATAAGACAACGCAACCTACATAAAACTTCTTAGTTTTAACAATGCTTTATTCCAGACACATTTTCTTTAAGGCAGCGCCATATTCAATGTGTGTTTTTCTACAAAATCCAAATAGGGCTATTAAAATTTGGTCACATGTGATGCAAAGTTTATTTGTTTTTGCCCCTGTATAAGGTAACTTCATAAAATAACTATTTTTGAAAATGTAGTTTGTGTCTAAAAGCAATACACATTAATATTAAGAAAATAGTGTAAGTGAAAAGTCAAATTTTCTAATAAAATAATCATAATACATTATAAAAATGAAACGCATTTAAAATTCCACCTTTTCAATTAATAACAATATGTATTTTTGGTATTTGAATATTAAATTAAACATAATTTGAAAAACCTAAAAATTAAAATTACATTTCTGTGTGCCTCCCATTGGGTTCAATACAAACAATTGTTCTTCTTGATACATCTTTAATGAAGTTTTTAATACTAAGGGGCCTTATTTCTAAAATACAGTTTCGAATCACCGTTTCCAAATGATCAACATTACGGAAAGGTCTTTCTTTGTAAACTTTTTGTTTTAGGTAACCCCACAAGAAAAAATCAAGTGGGGTTAAATCCGGAGACCTAGCCGGCCAGTATTGCTCCATATTACGCCCAATTACTTTGCCCCTAAATATTTCCAAGAGGCGTTCTTCAACCCGTCTTGTAGTATGGATGGGAGCACCGTCACACTGGTACCACAAATTATTCCTTATTTCAATAGGCATATTGTCCAAAACTTCAATGACCTCTGTGTTAAGGAAGCGTAGGTATTCTTCAGAATTTAAATTGCCTCTAAAAAAAGAAGGCCCAACAACTTGATCGTTTAAAATACCGCACCACACATTAGTTTTAAAGAAATACTGGTCCTTGCATTCTATTATAAAATTTGGATTTTCTTGAGCCCACCATCTACAATTTTGAGAGCTAACAACGCCGTTTGAAGTGAAAGTGGCCTCGTCGGTCCATAATACGTGAAACGGAAAGGACACATTTTCTTCTTGTTCCCCCTGGTACCAAAAAGAGAATCCCAAACGTATGTCAAAATCTTGTTCCTTAAGAGTATTTATAAATTTAGGTTTATACGGCTTAAATTTATTTTTGTGCAAAATATTCCTTACACTCTCTCTCTTTGAACGTCAGTTCTGCGAGAAACATGTCTAATACTAGTTTGACCAGGCAAACATTTAATTGGACTTCTTCACTATGTTTTATAGGATTGTGAGGTTTTTTAAATGAACTTTCCACCGATCCATTTGATTTAAATTTCACCATAATCCTACTCACAGTAGATTGTTGCACATTTTTGCCTGGATGCCTTTCATTAAAAATGTTGGCCGCTACACGATGACTTGTGTTTTCACCACATATTAATACAATTTCAATTCTTTCCTGTACAGTTAACATTTTTTATTTAATACGCAATATTAATTAAAAGCCACTATGACAAACAGAAAGCGATTTGACTGTCATTAATAAAGCAAGGGCTTGTTGATCTTTTTTATCATTTGTTTTGCGGCCAACTTGTGTTTGGTGCATCATCGTAAGGTACAAAACTAGTTAATTTTTTGGAAACTGAACTCAAATAATAAAAGACTATTTTTACTTTTTATAACATAGCTCCATAACAAATTTTAATAAAGGGGTTTTAAATTAAATCATTGAAACTAGTTAAACTTACGTAAAGTTAAACGAAAATTTATTTTCCACTTAATGCAGACTTTACTTGTGACGTTGTGTACTTGTCTGTATTAATATTAATGTGTTTTACTTTTAGACACAAACTACATTTTCAAAAATAGTTATTTTATGAAGTTACCTTATACAGGGTCAAAAACAAATAAACTTTGCATCACATGTGACCAAATTTTAATAGCCCTATTTGGATTTTGTAGAAAAACACACAATGAATAAGGCGCAGCCTTAAAGAAAATGTGTTTGGAATAAAGCATTGTTAAAACTAAGAAGTTTTATGTAGGTTGCGTTGTCTTATTTCGCAACAGTGGTGCAATTTACAAAAAAAATTGGCAAAAAATCTAAATTATCTTATGCAGCTTTTGCATATGGGCTAAAAATTGTTTTTAGAAAAACTTTTTCTAATAACTTTTTTCGATATTTTGAGGAATAACACCACTTTTGAATTTTTTTTGGAACAAAATTTAAATTTGACAGATAATGCGAATCACGTGACTATTTTTTTTTTGGTTAATTTTCATCTTGATCGAAGCAGAAATTGATGCCAAACTCAAATTTAGAATAAATTTATTAATAAAAAAAATCCCATATGATGCGGACTTCACTGGTCACACTGTATATTTAACATTATATTTACGGAACCCGTCAATTTGACAGATTTCAAATTTCATGTTTTATTTAATTAACTAATCTAACCAATTGATTAATTCTCTTAGTTCTTATGGACTTATTGGACTAAATACTCTAATAACATTTTTTTTAAGAATAAGTCATATACAATTGACATTGCCTTTGGCTTTCTCTAGTTTCCATTTATAACAAGCATATTTGTGTTAGATCAATGTCAGTGGCAACAGTTGAGGCCAGTGTAATAATATCAGAGAATTATTTTCTAAGATATTTTCTAGATGTCTAACTTGATCTTCTATACATTCTGACAATTTAATTTCCGGTCCAATCCGGATGAAGTTTAAAATGCACTCTCTTTTGCTTCCTCAATTTATTTAATTGAAAATTGAATGTCACAGTCACGCTATCTCTTCAGTACCATCTCCGATAGTAAAGAAGATATCCTATAAAGGCAAGCAATTTACAGGGTGTAGCCGTTTTAATACATACAGGCTGTTTGATAAAAAAGCGCCCCATCCCGTAACTTCTTTATTTATTATCCGATTTCAATAAAAAAAGAAAGTATAAAAATGGTTTGTAAAAATTTTTTTAACGCGATTTTGAATACGTAACGATAGTCAACTTTTTTTTTTAATGGACACCTGTAGTAGGGATGCGCAACATTTCCAAAATATCGATATTAGAATTAAATAATGTATCAAAAAATCAAAATCGATTTTAAACAAATATCGAATTAAGAATATCGATATTTTTTTCATGTTTATAATGAAAGTTTTTTGTGGCTTTTCCAGTCATTTATTAGTAACAAATAATAAAATCTTTAACTTAAAGTATATACAGGGTGTCCAGAAACTCTTCTGACAAACGAAGGTCGGAGATTCCTCAGATAATTATAAGACGATTTAACCCAATTCACCCTAGTCCGAAAATGCTTCCTAAGGGAGCTAGAGCTCTTTGAAGATGGCGCCTTGTAATTATTTTTTTTTAATATCTCCCGAACGCTTCTATTTAGAAAAACAAAAACTGGTATGCTTATTTATTCTCCAAAACCTAGGTTTTATTTCTGTTGGCAGTTCAGAGCGAACTAGTGCAAAAAATAATAAATTGAATTTTAATGACGAAAAAACGAAAAATTTTCAAATCGATTTTTCTAGAAAACGGTGTATCCTACCGACTTAAAGTAAGAGTACCTTTTAGTACTAGAATACCTGAAAATTTAATAATCTAGTGTCACAAATGCTTAAAAGTTAAAGACGAAAAAGTTATGAGTTAAAATAACCGTTTACCTACCTAAAACGGACGCCTATGACCGGTACTAGAAATTCGCAATTGATGGAATCGATTCATCTCTGGAGGATAAATGAGCATACCAGGGTTTGTTTTTCTAAATAGAAGCGTTTGGGAGATATTAAAAAAAACTAATTACAAGGCGCCATCTTCAAAGAGCTCTAGCTCCCTTAGGAAGCATTTTCGGACTAGGGTGAATTGGGTTAAATTGTCTTGAAATTATCTGAGGAATCTCCGGTCTTCGTTTGTCACGAGAGTTTCTGGACATCCTGTATATTTATTCCAAAATAAAAAAAAATCCCAAGGAAAATACAAGTGGTATAAAACAAATACAGAAACACAAATTAAAAATAATAATTTTTAAAAAATTTAAACATATCTGCTTTACAATTTTGAAAAAAACAGTAATTGTGATAATCGATGCCCTTTCAGTCTGTTTCTTTGCTGGGTTAAAATTTGTCCAGCGTTTGAAAATAGCCTTTCTGATGGCACTGGAGTGGCTACAATACATCAATATTTCGGCGCAATTTTTGCTAAATTAGGGTAAGCTTCTTTTAAGTTTTCCCACAGCATGAGATTAACTTTATATAAACCCAGTAAACATTTCCCACAATTTATTTAGTAACATCAACATTAAAACTGAAAATGACCACTCATATATATATAAATAGGGAAGTTAACATGTAAAGGTCGTAGTTACTAAAAAAATACTGTGGGAAATTTGAAAAGCGCTTAATGGGAAGATAACGCCCCATAAAGGCGAAATATACAAAATGTAAAATCTATGAAATGAACATTCCGTTGCCACTTCCAGATTATAATTTCTACGAAATAGCAAACATCCCAATAGCATCTTTCAAATTTTTACCTTTTTTCTAAAAAGATAATAAATTCTGTATAATGTGAACAGGTTCTTTTGTCTATTAATGTGAAATAAATGCCTGAAATTTGAAAAAAAATGGCATTTTTGATTAAACGATATTATCGAATAAAAATCGATATCAGTCGATATTATTGAATAAAAAGTATCGATTTTAATCCCGATTATCGAAAAGAAAATATCGATATTTTTTTAAAAACGATATGCATCCCTAACCTGTAGTCTTTTTCCTTTAGTCTAGTAGATAATTTTTTTCTGAATGAAGTCATGTTTATTTAGTTACCATTTAGTTGATCTTTAATTAAAAAAAAAATTGATTTATCTACAACCTTTATCCGCTTACTATGAAATTTTCAAGTGTGCCGTGAAAAAAAAAATCGGTACACAAATGCAACAAATGTGTCATTTATACGTCTGTCATTCGAAAATTAGTGTGCCTTGCAACTTTTAAGCGTTATTTCTTGTGGAATAACGATTCCACCGCAATCATGAACACTAATTATCTCACCGATATGTAAATGTTTGAATTTACGTGGAATATAATAAAAATCGAAATCAAGCGGCCCCGGCTTTATGGTGACAACAAATGACAACAAATGTGTCATTTATACGTCTGTCATTCGAAAATTAGTGTGCCTTGCAACTTTTAAGCGTTATTTCTTGTGGAATAACGATTCCACCGCAATCATGAACAATAATTATCTCACCGATATGTAAATGTTTGAATTTACGTGGAATATAATAAAAATCGAAATCAAGCGGCCCTGGCTTTATGGTGACCGTTTTCCGAACAGGGGAGTCACAAACCCCTGTCAGTATGGACGGTTTGAAGAAAATTTGAGGCGCTATGGTGATTTTGAAAACCCGAAGTGAGAACTGCAACAATTTGGCGAAAATGTTGAGATGATTGTTCTTCTCAGTGTGTAGCAGAATCCGATTATTTTAACTCACAGATTGCTAATAATTTGTCGTTTGTTAATTATTTCTAATTTGTTTTAATTTTTATTATTACCGGTAATTTAATTTTTCACCTTAAATCTCACTGATTTTTGTTTTTGACGAATGAATTATGAATAATAAATTCTATTTATAGATATAGCTGTCGGTTCTTGGTGAAACATAATTTATATATACTTTAAGGTAGATAAAATTAAAAAAACACTTGATTTTGTTTCACTTAATTTATTGGAATATCTCTAACAATATTGTTTCGGTATGTTCTACCATTCTCAAAGAACTAAATTTGTGTGTCTATTTCTTAACTTTATATATTACTTGAGGGTGTGTTTACTGTACCTACTTTGACCATTTTATTACTGTGTATATTATCGGTGTGTTTATGTATTCTGTCTGTGTGTTGGTTATGTGTAATTTTTTGTGTATAGCTTTTTTAATTTCTAGTATTTCCAAATAATTTAGTTTTTTGCTTTTGTTAGCATTATGTAGTAATTTACAACTATCTATATCGGGAAAGTGGAGTTTCTCAATGCAATGTTCTGCGAATCCTGTGTTTTTTGTTCCTTGGATTATTGCTTTTTTGTGTTCATTTAGTCTTGTTTTTATGTTTCTTCCACTTTGTCCGATATAGATAGCATCACAATTTTTACAATTAATTTTATAAACACCAGATTTTTCTAAATTTGTAATGTTATCTTTGCTATTTTTTTAATTTTATCTACCTTAAAGAATAATAAATAAATGTTGTGGCAGCGCTGGATTCAGAAAAAAATTATCTACCAGACTAAACGAAAAAAACTACAGGTGTTCATTTAAAAAAAAAAAAGTTGACTATAGGTATTCAAGACAGCGTCGAAAAAATTAGGACAAGTTTATAGAGTTTGTCAAACCATTTTTATACTTTGTTTATTTATTGAAATCGGATTATAAATAAAGAAGTTACAGGATGAGGCGCTTTTTTATCAAACAGCCTGTATACTGCACAAGACAAATAAGAAATGATATGCAGCCCGTCACAATGAAAATACATGATTCACCTTGACAAACAGACACTACAATAATATTTATATAATATAGCGTCCATTAAATTGAAGCAAATAAAAAAATTCTCAGTAAAATTGTTCTCGCGAAAATTATTATTCATTCAATTACAAGTGCGATAAATGATCCCCATCGACACATACACAGAACAATGTATTTTTATTATAAAAGCAATTACCTGCTGTCGAAGAACCCCAAGTGGGTAATTTCAGGAGCTTCTTGAAACTGCTCGACCTTTTCAAGCTGCCGGATCTAGTGCTGTAATCCTCCATCAAACTCATCTATGCGAGTTTTAAGTTTTTTTCTGCTCGACACAATAAGCACATCGATAAAAACGTAACGCTACGGCACACATTTCACACATAGACGCGCACCGTCACTAAACACAGAGCAGCCTCGGAGCCGCCACTTTTCGCCAATATGTATAATATGTGTTGCCGATGCCTCCTCCAGGTATTTAAATCCGTCTTGGATTAATCACTCATCAGAGCGACATACACTGTTGATAAGATATAGGAGGTTAGTCTCCAATGTGAAAATGATTAGTAGAAAATGTAAAAGGAACGTTTTTGCGCCAGTTTAGGTAATCCGTATTTGCCCGGAGACGATAAGTGAGTGTGTTGAATTACATCATAGTTATGAGAACGTGTTTATGTTAATAGAAAACTTGGAGAGAAAATGTGTTTTTTTCGTTTCTTTGTTTTTTTTTGTTCGCGGATTTATATATCAGATTAGATATGGATTAAAAAGTTAAATGTATTTTATTCAATTTAAAAATATATATTTTCCTAATTTGATAAAATATTTGAGTATCCTACGATATCATCATGACTCATCGCCCATAGGCGCACTATTGAAATGTTGTATTTTTAAAGAGACTTTAATTTTAATATAATTGGATAACAAGTGGCTGGTGATCTAGACAATACAAAATACCTTATTATTTGTTCATTTTCTGTTCTGTAAGACTTGTTCTCTTTGAATTAAGTACATCCTTGTAGATAGAAAACGTCCTTTCTACATCGCAACTGGTTATAGGTGCGTACTGGAAATATTCTTTTATTTCAGCGTATTTAGCATACACAATTGCCGCAATGTTATTAAATCTGGATTTCTATTAAAAACTGCGTCTAACTTTTGTCGAAGGCCGCATCCGAAGTCACTTGGAATACTTTTGAAATTATTAATAGCCCACGTCTAATATGGTTAATCCATCTTTTAATTTGAGATTTCAATTTTCAAAATATGTGATTCGTTTAGAAAAATTTCCAAAGTGTTCCTGAAGGAATAACAACTGGTTTTTTAAATTTGGGATTTGTGTTAGTTCCTTGCACTCAGAAATACTTCGGCATCGTCATTTAAACATGTAACGAAATTTTGTAAACTATCGAAATTCTCTGCATAAAAACTATTTCTGTGTATATTTTAGCAAAGCTAAGTGACGAACGTGCGATATTTTGGCATTCTGTAACGATATTTTATAGACTTGTAGTAAATTTCGGAATCACTTCACTTCACATTTTCATATCAGAAAACGTAACATAAACAACGTTCTAGATCTAAATAAATGATAACTAAAAATGTACGCGTATGTTATTGAAACTAAACGAAATCCAGTACACACTTACGTCTAGATAATTGGGAGAAGTCGATTCAATAAACCGGTATTAAACAGACTATTACACTATAGTAATTAACAGTCAAAACAATGAAAAAACGAAACTAACGTAAGTATGAATGAAAATTTTATTTATCTTGCGAAATATAAGGTAAATATAATGAATTTTAAAAACCCGTCACGCTCCTATCTACGCCGATGAAAAAAGGGTTTTACTCATAAATTCCTTATTTTATGGGCATTTTGTGCTCTCATTCTCGGGCACTTCTCGGGCGTAAACAGCAGTTCACCATATGCATTAGTGCTATTCAGTAAGCGTGTGTTGTTTACATTATTTCTTTGCTCCGTTGTAACTTCGTCGTAGTTTAAACCGGTCATGTCCGCGCCGTACTCATTAATAATGTGGAAAAGGAATATTTCTTATTATTTTTCCAATTGCTTTAATAGGGTTGGAAACCCTGCAGTCTAGCAAATTCTCGTATTATTAAAATTATTATTCATATAATACACTTGAAGTTTTGTTTTACTTTCTTGTACAGGGAATGCAATTCTGCCGAGTAGTAGTAAGTTCTATCACTGTCCATAGAATATTACGCAAAAATCATTGTTTTAAGGTTTACTTCGGTCGATACTGCCGTACACGACGTTTCGGCACTTATTGTATGGAGTCATCTTCAGGATTTTTCTACCTGTCGACGTGTCTATAATGAGCTCTAGCTATATACCGCATGTGTCAAATATCATTAGGTATAGGGATTCAATGTTTACGTGCGATTTATACGTATACAAGTAATACGTGGAACGTAATTCCCCTACTGTCCGTCACCAATTCCGGCAACAATCGACATCACAACGATTTTCTCCGATCTTCCCACTTTTCCCCACCAGATTTTACATTCAATGTTTAGCTGCGAACACGTTGCGATCTAGTCTGCAATAAAAGCCGTCTTATTACTAGAACGGGAAACATCAAATGGCCGCCGCGATCTCCTGATCTAGTAGTTTATTATTATTTTCCGAATCCTTTTTTATTTACCTTATTAGGGTTATTTTTTAATTTTATTAGAATTACGCTTTTGTTTGTGTCATGCAGCGTGAACGCAGCTTAATAATTCTCTGCATTTACTGAAAGGAAAAAGAAACACAAATCCTTGCAACTCGTAAATATTATTTCTGAACGCATTACAAAAATCCAAGTCAGTGGTCCAATAGTTACTGCTAACTTGTATTTTCGAGCATGTATCGGTCGCGCTGGCATTGGAGAGGAAAGTAGGGGTGCCACGTTGTCACGTATTGCATGAATTGATCGCCTATGGCTAATGAAAATTGACACATGCTGGGCTGCGTTCATAAATGAATCGTTATAATCGTGTGTGTGGCGTGTGAGTAATTTGCTTTGCAGCTGGAGTGTTGACAGAGCGTTTTGGTATTTATGAACGGTTTTAGAGTGGTGACAAGTATGACAGCACATGTGTCATATAACCCCACATAACAGAAGCGGCAATTACAATCATACTTCCATGTGCGCATGTCGAGTCTTCTTCACCGTGGTTTCAAATCCGGCGTTTTTCAAATGCTCGAGTGATTCGAGAGCGAACTTTATGAACACATTACACGCGTACATCATTGAATCACTCAACTGTTTTTGAACGGCTTTGTCTGAAATTTTACCCTAGAGTGCACGCAGTGTGACGTTTATGAACGCAGCCCTGTATATCTTTACACTCGTAGACATTGTGGAGTCATTAGAATTATGAAGAATAGTTCTATCGATTTGATATTTCGAAGCGGTTTTTTTTTATATTAATAGTTGCTTATTAGAAGCACATTTTAAAAATATTTTGTATTATACAGAGTGTTCTATAATTTGGTGGCTGATCATAGTTATAGTTTTTTAAATGATACAACCTACATATTCTTACATTTTTGTTTTTCCCGTATAATTTTTAATCAAAATGTAATAAGACAGTATCGGCCTAAAGTCTAAAGTTTTCGACTTATTCCCATTTTTCTGAAAAATTCAATGTTTGTATAAAATTATATTTCTCGAAAACGACGTATTAGATGGACAAGTTTTTGCAGTATGTTCACAATACGAGGTCCTAATAGAAGCATTTTTTTTTCAGTTACTAATTCCATGTGCAGGAAACTTGATTAAAATTACATGACACGTTTTTGTACAAAAAACAATTTTTTCAAATGGAACACTCTATATATCAGTTCTTTTTGAATTGCTCATTATTTCACATTAAAAACATGTAAGATGTTAATACTTTAAAAGTGACTATTACTGAGCTATTGTCGCGTTTTGATATAATTTTGTCAGTTTCATAGTTTTATATTAATATAGCAAAGCATGCCGTGAAATTAGCTGTGATGTTGATGGATGACGTTTAATTAAGTTACTTTTTAGTTAACAGATGTAATGTTAATGCTATTAAT
This sequence comes from Amphimallon solstitiale, assembly GCA_963170755.1. NCBI lineage: Eukaryota > Metazoa > Arthropoda > Insecta > Coleoptera > Scarabaeidae > Amphimallon > Amphimallon solstitiale. Next base: position 9,160,764 of record OY720675.1, read on the forward strand.
CTTAAATTAATTGAAGTGATTTTATAATGAAATTTTGGAAAGAAGAGCCTACAGATATAATTTTTGTACTTGGGTAAAGTCAAAGAAATTATTCATTAGCTCAGACAGCTTACCGGGAGCGTTATCATGGAAGAAGATGTCCCAGGACATATACCTTTAGAAGAATAAAGGACACTTTCATTACTACTGGCAATGTTGCTTATGTTATTTTGTAGTTTCTTTTTCACTAATTACAGATCCGTTGATGTCTCCTTATTCCTGCTTCTGCACTTACTATAATTAAGGTGTTAATTTGTTTATTATACCATATTCTATATCTTTTATGGAATATATTGCTGGCATCGAGTGTATTGTAAATACAATCTATCCAATTTTTTTATAAATATTGTAACGAAACCAGCAGACATTCGAGCGACAATAAAAAAAGAAGGTTGTAAATCATCTCGGCGCGACTGGTAAACATCGTAAAGCAGTGAGTCATCCATTTACGCATGGTACTGTGTCGGACACAGAATGTCTATGGAATGTTCTCCATATATCGAGTGGGAGATAGAGTTTACGCGAATGTTCTAGTCATCTTCGCATGTGTATATAAGGCGACTGGGTCACCGATGGATTCATTCATTGCGGGATGAGTAATTGCGGATGAATTCGGGATTAAGAAGTAGCCGACGCGCGTAGAAATAAATATAAGAAATAAATGTAAGTCGTACGGTAGAAATAAATAGTGGTAGCCAAAGAAATAAATAAATAGTGCCGTGTTATATAAATAGAAGTGTTACATAAATATACGGACATATTAGTAATAGAAATAAATACAATTTTAATTTATTAATGGTAGTTTTAAGTATGATACGTTATTTTTATATTTTATATTGTTATATAATTTTAAGTGTATAAATATACAGACTGTTTTAAATAAATAATTGCACGAGTTGTTTATTGCGAACCCGAAAACGTTACAATATGTATTATATATGTATAACAACTCAAAATCTTAAGCCAGTAAACATTTTTTTGTCATTCTCCCAATACGTACAAAAATCGTATCTCTACGTTAATGTTTAGAAAAATGCATTATAAAATCATGGTGTCAACTGACTAACAACTTATTAAATGGCATCCATTGAATTATTATATTATGTTGCAACAAATATCATGGGTTCACTATACCGTATTCAAATAAAAAACATAAAGTTGTCAAAATTATATCAAAAAACGACAATAGCTCAGTAGTAGTCACTTTTAAAGTATTAATGTCTTATATGTTTTTGATGTGAAATTTAATAAGAAATTCAAAAATGAATTGATATACAGGATGTTCCATTTGAAAAAATTGACTTTTATACAGAAACGTGTCATGTAACTAATCCAGTTTTCTGCATATGTAATTAGTAACTGAAAAAAAAATATGCTTCTATTAATACCTCTTATTATGAACAATACTACAAAAAAAAATGCGCCAATCTAATATGTCGTTTTCGAGAAATATAATTTCATAAAAACTCTGAATTTTTCAGAAAAATGGGAATACGTCAAAAAAGATTTTAGGCCTATACTAAAATTATACGGTGAATACAAAAATGCAATAATATATAGGCTATTCCATTTAAAAGAGTCAGTCTCCAAGTTATGGAACACTCTGTATAATACAAAATATTTTTAAAATGTGCTACTAACGAGCAGCTATCACAAGAAAAAAAACCGCTTCGAAATATTTTTACTCGTAAAGGGACAATCGGCCTAACCCACGGAGATGACTCACCCTGTATATATATATATAATTTTGGTTAATAAAATTCAATAGAATGAAGGGCTATTTTCAAATAATTATTTCGCATTAAGAAAACTTTTTCACCGTTACAGACTTCAATTGGACTAGTTTTCTTTACCAGTGAGTGTATACTACTTACAATCATATTGCCGCGTTCTTTCTGTTTGTAAAATTAGCGTACCTACTCACTAAAATAACAAAACACCTACTACATAAAAGAAGGACGTTTGTAGCTTCTTCAAGTTCTAAGATTACCTCGATTTACCAGTCTAGAAAGTAACTAACTAGATACCTGCAAATGCGTGCCTCTACAAACACTGCCATTGTTATAATTTACTTTGTCTGCCTTCTTATGTGTGTGTGTTTGTATGAAACGTGAATTCCGGACGCGACGACACCGTTTTTCGTCCGCTTCCTCGCGCTGTCTCGCAGGATGTTTATATTTATTTTACAATTTGTTATTCGACACCATAATGTCCCCCCATTCTCACCGTGTGTCCGTACTGTACCGCTAGATATGATGGGCCCCACATACACACGGACACACCAATTCGGTGGTGGTTAACGTGAATTGCCCTTGCGGTCGTGTGTAGTTGACAAACAATGATCTCAGAAAAAGGGGAGAAATTACCATTGCTACAGACTCGACGTGAGGAAAATCACGTAAGACTTTTCATGAAGTAGTGAATGAAGTCATTAAAATTGCTATATATATACATAGGGGTAAGACAATATGTCCTTGCAAACTAAACGCATAAATGATGGTAAATTTCCATATGAACTAAAGCAGAAATCACGTTTAAGTAATTATACACGATGTTTCCAAATAAGTGCGAAAATTTTGAGAGGGTGATTCCTTGTCAAAAATTAAAGGGGGTCTTTCATGTAAACATAGGCTCTTAGGCTTGTCCTTGAAAAGTTACACGCTTCCAAAAATTCTTGCTGAAGAGTTAAAGAAATGGCGTGTTGTGGGCGTGTTCTACCAATAAAAAGGCTACCACCTATGAATATTTTTTTAATTTTGTTGTGATCTCATAAGCGCCCTACACACACGCAGTTTTGCTCGAAGGTCGGCCTGCGAGCCTCGGTTTGCGCAGGTAAATGTGAGTGTGTGTTGGCAAAAACTGAAGGAGCGTTCAGTGCCTGGCGCGGCTCGCGAGATATCCGAAAATTCTGATATTTCGTGCAAACGCGCAGGTCAGTCTCCATGTGTGTTGTCATTTCGTGCCAACGCTCCATGCTTATAGAGAACATTAGATGGTAGTTTTGAGGTTATATTCGTGGTTTTTGTTTAATGTGTTATTGTTTAGTGAGTTTTCATAAAACATAAGCATAATACAAACGTAAAATGGAACATGAAAAAGAACAACCTCCTACCAGAAAAACGGAAAAGGACATTTTGACAGAGTTTATTGAGTTATACCGAAGCAATCCTTGTTTGTGGAAGGTGAAACCAAAAGAGTATGCAGATAAATTTAAAAAGGACGAGGCTTACAAGGGTTTAGTAAATCCAGATACTAGGAAGGACGATGTTGTAAAAAAAATTAATTCCCTAAGAAGCTGTTTTCGGAAGGAATATAAGAAAGTCGTGTCTTCAACACATTCTCGATGAGATTTATAGGCCTAATCTCTGGTATTATCCATTGCTCCTATTTTTGAAGGATTCAGAAACACCGAGACCCAGTGTGGGAAATGACAGAGCAAATTATTTGCAAGAGGTAAGATCACAAATAATATTATTATGAAATATTTTATTTAAATGTTGGCGTTTTCTTTTTTAGAATGAAGACGATAATAATAGTGATCTTGACAAAACTGAAAGTAATAGTCACGATGAAATAAATGTGCCAAGTTCGCCTTTGACGCCGGCGTGCTCTGAAGGTAGTTCCAGTGTTTCTATCAGGTAACCAAATAAGTTCATGCGGTTTTTGTATACAGCAGAGTGCCATGAATATTCTTTAAGTTGTTGATCGATAGCACTTGTCTGTTATCTGTCATCCACTTCAGTATCAATCCTTCTGTCAGTTAATACATACACATTTCGTGACAATTATTTAATTATTAATTTGAATAGTTGAAAATGGAAACGAATAAAACTTTAATTCGAGGTTGTTTACTCTATGAGTACAAACTTGGTACTAAAGCTGCAGTGGCGGCGCGAAAAATATGTAACGCATTCGGAGATGATGTCGTAAGTGATCGAACAGCACACAAGTGATTCAAGAAATTTTCTTCGGGAGATTTCAACTTAACCGATGAAGCACGCTCTGGAAGACCGAAGATCATTAACAACGAGGATCTTCAACAGGTTGTGGAGGCAAATTCCAGTACAACGTGCCTAGAGCTTGCAGAAAGGTTCAATGTGAGTGACGAAACCATTCGTTTGCATCTTCATCAGCTAGGAAAGACGTGGAAGGTGAGCAAATGGGTTCCACATGAATTGTCAAATGATAACAAATTAAGTCGTCTTACCATTTGTTCGGCAAACATTTCACGCAATGATAATGAACCATTTCTTGATCGGTTGTTAACCTGCGACGAAAAATGGATATTATACTCAAATTCTAAGCGTTCGTATCATTGGTTGTCGCCTACTGATGCAATACCTCACACTCCCAAGGCTTCCTTGCACCCAAACAAGATTTTATTGTGTGTTTGGTGGACAGCAAATGGAATAGTCCATTATGAGTTTTTGGAAAAGGGCCAAACCATCACTGCGAACTTGTATTGTGAACAACTTCAGCGAGTACAAGCAGCACTCATCCAAAAACAGCCTTCTTTAATCAATCGAAAGAAAGTGATATTCTTACAAGATAACGCCAAACCGCATACTGCAAAAGTGACCCGGGAAAAAATTTGTGAACTTGGCTGGGAAATATTGCCACACCCTCCATATTCCCCTGACATTTCGCCAAGTGATTACCACCTTTTTTTGTCTCTTGACAACTGTATGAGACATAGGCAGTTTAAAACTCGAGTTAATGTAATAGACGCAGTCCGTCAATTTTTTGATTCAAAATCCGTAGAGTTCTACAATACCGGCATAAAAAAAATGGTGTCACGTTGGCAAAAGGTCATTGAGTGTGATGGTAATTACTTTGATGAATAATATTGTACTATTGTTTCTTAATAAATATTTATATTTTACCATAAAAAACCGCATGAACTTATTTGGTTACCTGATACACAAAAAAGGCGAAGATTAAAAAGCAAAATCTACAGGGAAGAGGATAAAAGTGACCAAATTCTTTCGCTAGTAGGACAAAAACTACAGTCTTCACGGGACGAGGATGAATATGACATAATTGGAAAAAATGTTGCAGAAAAACTACGAAAGATTGAGCACTCCATGTAAATTTATGCTGAAAGACTTATTAATGAAGTCGTTTTCGAAGCTCAATTGGGTACACTAACAAGAGAATCATTTGTAAATACCTCGTGTAGACAGCAACCCTCCAATTCTCAGTATGAAGTATGTAATCTGGACACTATGCAGCAGCATAATAAAAATGTTCGTGATTATTATGCACAAATTTCTTTTGATAGAATGTAACAACACTTTTGGTTTATAATAAAAAAAACTTAACTAATATGAGTATATATTTATTAGGGAGTAACATTATTTGCATCTATACGATTTTGTTGCCATGTTAATTGTCCTTCATTGTTAAAATAAGAAGAAAACCTTTCTGGGATTCTTTTTGCTTCTTCAGCTGGATTTCTGTTAGGACCACGCTGTAGATTGCCAAATGCATTCATTCTCTCTGTTATATTTTGTATCGCATCATCAAGACTATTAACGTCTCGGCATACATATTGATCGTTTAGCTTTTTTCGCAAAAAATTATGAACAGAACAGCATGCAAGAACAGCTAGTTCAATGTTTTGTAATTGTAGGTTGATTTCAGTGTGAAAAATGCGAAAACGGCTTGCCAAAATGCCAAAAGCGTTCTCGACAACATTTCGTGCCCTAGATAACCGGTAGTTAAATACTTTCCTTTGATTATTTAAAATACTGACATTGAACGGCTTCATAAAATTAGGTAAAAGAGCAAAGGCTTCATCAGCAATGAATACAAATGGTAGTTCTTCAGCGGTATTGTAGGCCTTTGTCGGTAAAGGTATTTTCAGGGTATTAGCTTTCAATTTTGCATAAAACGCAGTATTTTCAATGACTCCACCATCTGACACGCGTCCATTTGTCCCAATGTCAACAAGTATAAATTCATAGTTGGCATTAACAATTGCCATTAACACCATACTAAAGTAGCCTTTATAATTGTAATAAAAAGAGCCGCTTTTTGGTGGGCAAGCTATTCTAACATGCTTGCCATCAACTGCTCCCAGGCAACAGGGAAAATTCCATTTGGTAAAAAACTCATTGGCAATTGTCCACCACTGCCTTTCAGACGTGGGAAACTGTAAATTATAGTCATTGGTATTGAATATTTTGACGTATGTTTTAAACAAATACTGTTACATATTGTTGATGCAGAACTTTACAAATAGCTTTACAAGTTTCCGGAATTATTTTTCCTAACGCTTGAGGCGATACAAGAGCTGTATACTTGAGATCTTCAAAACTGCGTCCAGTGGCCAAAAATCGTAAAGTCGCAGACAATCTTTCGTGACTGCTGATGGCTTTTCTCATGCGAGTATCTTTCTTCTCAATCAACGGCGTTACCATACTTAGTAATTCCACGTAAGTGGTTTCATCCATACGTAAATAATTTCGGAAATCGTCGGGTTCCAGTCTTAATTCTTCCATTAAATTGATGTGTGAATAATTTGATCGTTTATTTAGCCAGGATTTTACTCACTTGGAACGAATAGTTTTTTGTTTTTGAGCTTCATCTCTCCTTTTTTTTTTTCTTCGCACAAATAGCGCTCACAACAGCCATCAGAAACAAATCGTTATTAATTCCAAACAAGACATTCCACAATACTCTGAACTGATGAACTGAGCAAATTTGTAGATTTACCTGAATAATGTGTAGTCATTTCGCATTTGCTCGAAGGCTAACCTGCGCAGGTCGACATTCGAGCAAAACTGCGTGTGTGTAGGGCGCTTTAGAGGAGTGAAACATGCAACCCATATTCCTTTTCTTACCAGACCTTTTTAACAAAATAAAATTTCTTGATTTAAATATATCCGTTGAAAAGAATGATTTAGTGCTAAACTTTTTTAATCCTTGTTTTCTTTTTTCCGTAAAAGCAATAGTTTCTTAATAAAAAATTAAAATACAATATCGTGCAAAGACGTATCTTCTGTGAATGAAATCGAAAAAATCTAATAGGTGGATATCAAGTCGCATTGATTTTTATGCGGTAATTGAAAGTTCAATTGTGCCTTTTAACTCTTCAATATGAATAATTACACTAACCCTGAAATGGCCGATATGCATGTTATGTATGGTCGTGCAAATGGAAATTGTTTGGCAGCTAGACGGCTCTATGCAGAGATGTATCCTCAGCCTACAGAAAAATATTACATAAAACAATTCAAGAAATATAAATCAGAACCGAAAAAGACATGGAACTTAATCAGCAAAGAAGTCAGCCAAAATCAATGTAATAACAAAAATATAAACGAAATACAGAAAGAAAATGGAATGATAACAACTGCACCCAAAGAAATAGCAGAAGAAATCAACAAATACTTCGCAAATATAGGTCAAACCTTGGCAGAAGAACAAATACCTGAATTCAAATTTAGAATAGCAACTCTGAGAGAAGTGACAACAATAATAAATAAATTAAAAAACAACACAGCACCAGAATTTGACAAAATAACAACAGGAATAGTTAAAAGGAACAAAGACGTACTATCACCAATTTTGACCAAAATAATTAACAACGTTATACACGATAGAGAATTCCCCGAATATCTAAAAAGACTATTATTGTGCCCATATACAAAAAAGGCAACAAGCTGAACGTAGAAAATGATCGTCTCATTACTACCTACACTGAACAAATTCTGGTCTAAACATGGAGAGTAAGCTGATATGGAGCAATCGCATGAGAGACACTGAAAAAGAGATTAAACACGACTATATGTACTGTTGAACCAATTAAAAATGTAAAGCAGTAAGAAATACATTCTATGCACATTTTCATTGCAATGCTTCGTATGGTATACTCATATGAGGACTGTTTACAAGAGCGAAGGTCTTTTTCCTAATGAAAGAGGTAATAAGAACGCTATGCTGAGGTGCAGTGGTTCTTTCTTGATAGTATTTCAAATGCAAGAATATGCTCACAGTAATCGGAATTAATATCTATTCATGTATGAAATACGTTACATGTTTAATGTTATTTTATTTTGCTATTTACAAGCGATTCTATTAATAATTATGTATCAGTCTTTTTTTATTTCTACATTTGTATATGTCCCTTTTAACATGTTTTATATGTACTTTATATCTGTACTTCCCGATTAACTGAATTTTTGATGTCATATAAAAAAATCTGTTGGCCAATAAAACCACTACTACTACAAAACATTAAATACGTATCCACACCTTTCAATAGTCATTCGAGTGCTATAGTTTTGCGTGGTGGTAGAAATATAGCATAAAAATAACAAACATTATAAAATACAAACAATATTTAAGTACTTGGTGTAAATATATTAGATAAATCTAAGAAAACAGAATTTTCAGTAATTAGTCACGATATATAAATATTCAAAATTTGGTCCATATTTTATCTTTTTTTAATTCTGCTTCTCTTGTTATTTTTTTATTGTTAAATATATTTCTTACGGTTTTATCTATTCTATGCTTGATATCTATTCTTTTATCACAAGTACTTTAGCTTTGTTTTCTAAATAACTCTTCAACCTATTCAGTACCAAATCATTGTTATTCGAAGACCAAAAGTACTTCACTGGAATAAATGAAGTATTTGGGCAGAAACAAGAAGTTTTTTACTTGGACTTTTTACGTGGCTTCAGTTATCGGTAATAAGATGAAGTATATAACTTCATTGTAAACAAATACAGTTAAAATTCAAACTCTTCTGCTACTTGTGGTCCACATCAGAATAAATAGCAACATCGTAAAAATTTGATGTTCAACAAATACTTTAGATTTAATAAATAGGCAATTAGACAAAGTCAAACAGATAAAAAAAATAAACCTAATCTAACTGACCGTGACAATAAAGCAGCAAGCATGAACAGTTATACCATTCACATGAGAATTAAACAATTTTCTTAAAACTGAAATCGTTTGCAACAAAGTCAATACGCCTATAATAAATACATCCAAGTCCTTCTAACTAAAGAGAGATACATACAACAAGAAAAAAGTAATAGGCTTGCAAAGAAGTGTCCACTTCCGTCGAGATTATACGACTTCCCATCTCTAAATTTAGAAAAGTGTGTGCGTTTGCGAAATTGGCATACAAAAGACGTGTAACACGTGAAGCCACACTCTCGCCTTGCCCCGGATAGAGTCCAATCGCGTTTTCATCTTCGCTGGCTAAATTCAAATGAGGGATGAAAGATAAACAAATGTCGTTCGCCCATTTCAAAACAAGTCAACGTCCTTTCAAGAATGACGCAGTGATTTTCAAAGTGGGGGTGTGAGGTGTTTTCATAAAGCGTGTACTCGCGATCACGGTTAGTTAATCCTATAAAAAAAAAATAGGTGTGGCCACCACACGATTTTCTCATTCGTATGAGCGTTTCAAACTATGCAATTTTAAGAATTTTTTTATACAAAAATTATTCAAAATCCTATTTTAAGTACTTCCATTTTCTTAATAAATCGCTATAGAATGCATACTTTGCAAGATATTCGAAAAAAAGTGCTACTCTGAGAGTAAGAGAGGGAGAGAGGGGGGAGGAGTTTTTAAAAATCACTTTTTCGGTATCAGGGCACTTCGAAACGTGGACATCTGCATAAATTTATTTAACGAAAGAAATATGCAAACGTTTAAGACAGTAATTTCTAAATGTAACACCGCAGGTATATATTCATATGTAGTTAGTGACATTGTGGCTTCAATTCTTTCTATCTGTCAAAATTTGACGCTTGCTTGCGGAAGAAGTATAGGGCCCGACTGACACTGTTCTGTCTAGTTCTGACGTTTTCCGGCAGTGTCATCGCGAAATGAAATTGACCGACGGTTTTGACAGTTCATAACCTGCAATTGAATTTTCTACGACTGTCAACGTTAACGTTAATCAAACGTCAGATGGATACTCCACCCTTCAATTGTGACGTTTCCTGTAACATTTAACTCGACCTAACGTGGACTTTATGGTATCATTGTAAACTGTGCTTGTCGACATCCATATTGAATACCGAAATTTTGTGTAGGCCATAGAGGAATTTGACGGTCTACACGTCGTTCTTATGGGAGAAAGATCGGTACAGAGTACATGTTAGCAAATTTTCAAAAATTCTTTTCGGGGCTTGGCCCTTGCATCGAAGGTATGAAAAATAGATTGTGGCACGTGCCAAGGGTATCCCTACGACAATGCGCTTTCGTTTGGACTCGTGGTTCTGTACCTTCCGAGATCATTCGCTCCGCAATTCGTGTATTTTAGGGTATAGCTACGTCGTGTTAATCGCTTGAGTTAGAAAGAGTTCGTAGAATGACTTTCAATATAGCTTATAAAATAAACTTGCGAGTAAAAGTGGTACTTTTTATCCAAATTTTGTAGTTTTTCCTATATGAAAATTATTCCAAAAGTAGCTCTAAATAAATCTGAAGAATAAAATTGAAGCTGGCAATAAAGGAAACCAGAAGCTTTCCTACAAGGTCTCAAAAGTATGAGAAACGGAAAAGAAAACAAAACAATGGTAGTCAGAAATACAGAAGGTGCATTCATAACAGATGAAACTAGAGTAATGAATATATGAAAGGATTATTTTCAAAAACTTCTAAATACAGAGAAAAAAACGAACTTTGTAAAAAAATAATTTTAAATGAGAAAATTTATAATAGAAGGAGTTATAAAGGAAAGAGTCCATCGTCGCTGAACAGGTATATGGATGACGTCTTCAAGTACCTAGATCTGAAATCTGCTATATAGATTTGATGTAGTAATTACTGCCAATTATGAAAATATATTACGAGAAAACCTAGAAGTGAGAAGCATGAGAAAAACAGGTAGGCTTTATCCAGGTAGGTGTTCACTAGAAGATCTTGATTTGTGATAGACGGCAACTAATTCCATCAGACAAATAATACAGGTGTAGAGCAGCCGTTACTATCCGTGTAATAATATATAATAATAATAATAATAAAGACACCATACTAAACATATTATTTAAATAATTTCTTGGTTGTGCCGTACTGAAGAAAACAAATAAGTTTGAAACACGTGTCTGCGGCCGCCTTGCACCTATTAGTTTGTAAGTTTTCATGTTTGATTTATACAATTCTGCATTATCATTTTTATTTGCCTTGTCACTCTTAAGTCGATATTATTTGGTGGTGAAATTAGATGTCGTCCATGATAAATCAGGGTCTCCTGATGAAACTACATGGATAGTTGCGACTGTTTAGTACCTAAATCTGTACATTTTGAAATATTGAGATATAAACAAAAAGGGTTCCTTTTTTAATATATAAATATTACGGTAGACATTTTTAAATTTCGAGTCTATTATTTATTTAATAGAATAGCATACAATTATTGTAAATATTCCAAGTACATCCTAGGTGTCAATTACTATCGCTCTTGACGGAATGCGGACGATCATTGCCGGTATCTTCATGGTACAAACGTAATACATATATGCACAGAGAGTGATATCTCCGCTAATATAGCAAGTTGTACGAAAGGCACTCAGCCAAAATGTTAGTACTTGAACAAATAAATATCTCTTAGATAATAAAATCTTTTTACGAACAATTAATTATAAAGTTATTAAAGTTATCAGTTTCGTGGTATTTTCAGCGAAATACCTAACAATATTTTGGCAATTCTAACTAGAACTTAGAACATAAAGATTTTTAAAACCTCAAAAACGCCGATGATATTTTAGTACGTAACGGAGGTCAAATTCTCTTTCGAAAATAAGGTCGGAAATGCCATTATGTCATTTTCGCAAATACATTTTTTTTAAATTTAAGTGTGTAACACACCACCCAACCAGACACACACGAAAATATTGGTCCGAGCAATTAAAATTGTTATTAGCATTTATCGCTGCGTTGAGCGGCAATGATGCCCACGTTTAACAAGAACTCATTCATCATTCAATTTCAATAACCAAATTACTATTTGACGTACACAGATTTTAAATTACCGATACAGATTCTAATTTATTTCACAGTTATAAGTGTACATATGTGTGCGCTGATCATGGTATCATATGATCAGTTTATAACAACAACACGGGCCAATTAACGAAGGTCATCTTAAGTACAAACACAAGCGATCGGAATAGATCAATAAGAAATTGCAACGTTTTCTTTTTGTATCTTCTTTAGTTTTAATGGATGCGCATCTATAAAAGACGCTTCGTTATATATCTACTCTGGAACGTGAATTGAAAGATTACGTCATATGTACTAATTAATTTTTCCAATAACAAAATAATAAATATCTCTAATTGGTAATTAGATTGTTGAAAATCTTAAATCAACATTACAAACATTAAAAAATTTGTTAAGGAATCGCAAGCTTATCAAATTGGATGGAGTCCACGACATTAAGGAAAAGTAACATTTGATAACACTGGTCAAATCTTGCACGAAATTGTATACTATAAATCTTGGACACGATTTAAAAAAAAAAATTTTTTTTCATGATTTGATATTTTTTCCCATTATAAGTTTTGCTTTTATTAACTACCTTTAACACTGCTTTATGTGCTTGGGTTTTAAGCTTTTATCTATGTCAATCTGTCACATTACCTTACTCTAATCATTTTATATGATTCGTTAAAAAATAAAATATTAGAACTTGGTATTACAATTGAAGCAATTGTATAATGCCGATGAGACATTATTGGAAATTGTTACCAAATAAAATATTTGTCTCGGCGGCAGAAAAACTGATGCTGGGAGAAAAACAGACAATCAGAGAATAAAATGTTTGGGCATAGTATGTTTGTTCTTCAGTACAAAGAATTCTCCGGAACGATCTCAAATATCACCCTTACAAAATTCAATTAACGCACCAGCTGAAAGCGGGCTATTACGAGAAAAGGTGAGAGTTTGTTGACTGGTGTCTGAAAAGACGACAGGAAGAAGACGACCGCTTTGCGAGCAAAATCATCTTCAGTGACGAGTAAAACTTCCACTTAAATGAATTGACGAATAAGCCTTATCGGGGGGGAGGGGGGGGGGGGTCAGAAAATCCTTGTTTGATTCAAGAAAGGAAAATGCATACACAACGAGTGACAGCAGTTTAGTGCGGCTTTTGGCGGGCGGCATAATCGGCATTGCAATGGAATGGACATTCAAGAATTATGCTTTTAGCAGTATGGTGTCACTTCCCACGCTTCTCGCGAAACAATTCAGTTGCTCCATGAGCGGTTCTCAGACCACCTCGTTTTGCGTAATGCTGACCATCATGGCCACCAAGGTCATGTGACTTAACTCCTTGTGACTTTTTTCTTAGGGGTACTCTTAAATCATTGGTGTATGTCAATAAACCCCGAAACATCAGTGACTTAAAAGAGTAAATCCGACAGGTTGTGGGCGAAACCCAAGTGGAAACTTGGATTTCGCCCACGAAAAGAGTTCTTGCATATGAGCGCAGTAGAGAATGTCATATGCCCGACATCACTTTCCATACCTGAATTGGGAAGATGTGACGATAAACATCTCTAAGTATTTTGTTACTATATTTTGAAAAAATAAAGTTCATATTTCGATATATCTAAACCGATGAGCTTTTTGAATGACCCTTTACATATGCAAATTTTTCCTACTTGTATGTACCGGGTGTTTTTTTATCTTTGATATCATTTTGATCACCTGCAACTTTCTTGTTTTTAAAAATATCAGAATGAAGCAAAAATCATTTTGCATAGGTATCTATGAAGTTTTTTACGTTTTAAAAAATAAAACAAAACACTAACGTTTTTCCAAGATATTAACCTAACTTATATTTTTTTAAATGGAAAGCCCTAAATATTTTCGGATATTTCGCTTTTACATGAAATTTCAAGTATATTTTATAAAGCATACCCCATACCTATCTTCAACGGTTTGCGAAAAAACGGCGTTTAAACATGCAACAAAGAAATATTTAGTTTTGTAACCCTGTTCTTAAAGATGTCGAAATCAAACAGAAATCATTTTTCATAATTATTTAGAAAGTTTATTTTTAATAAAACAAAAGATTAACGATTAACAAAGTAACAAATTATTAAAAAAAACAATTTTACAAAATTAAATTATTCTAAAAATGGCATGTTTAAACGCCGTTTTCTCGCAAACCGTTGAAGATAGGTATGGGGTATGCTTTATAAAATATACTTGAAATTTCATGTAAAATCGAAATATCCGAAAATATTTAGGGCTTTCCATTTAAAAAAATATAAGTTAGGTTAATATCTTGGAAAAACGTTAGTGTTTTGTTTTATTTTTTAAAACGTAAAAAACTTCATAGATACCTATGCAAAATGATTTTTGCTTCATTCTGATATTTTTAAAAACAAGAAAGTTGCAGGTGATCAAAATGATATCAAAGATAAAAAAAACACCCACAATAAGCTGTATTTGAAAAATCTGATGTTTTGGAGTGGGATCATTTAACACTAAACTGAATGAATTCGAAAATGATTTTAAAAAATGTAAGAAGGCGATCCAAAAATTTTTGAATCCTTGAATAAAAAATATCTAGATAGCGCTATAAACGTTTTAAATATATTAATCAGTCGAAAGAGCAGAATGATATCAATATTACGGAGCTTATCAAACAAAAAACAGCACAAAATTTTATGATGTACCGCTCTTTTAATTTGTTAAATATTAATTAACGTAACTAATTGCCAAATTGAATGGCCTGGTGCTCCCATCTATACTTAACAACGGAGAACTAAATGTTCTGTGCACTCTCAGGGATATTTAACATCAGAGTGACTACAGTTGGCATTCGTTCATCTTCACTATCTATATTTGACAGCTAGTTAGTTTTTAAGTTCGAAAACAAAAGGTGTTGTATTAATAATAAGTGTTTTAAGTGTCTAGTGATTGTGTATTTTACCAACAGTAAATTCTCTGATACGGGTAGTTCGGTTTCGGAGGAAAAAATTAAGGTAATGTACGTTTTAGCATTATTTTATTCTTTCATATTTTTTTATTATTTCCTAGCATTAAGAGAATACGAAATATTTTCAATGTCAACCCTTTTATTTACATATAATACAATTATTAATTACACAAATTACATATACATATTTACAAGAAAATCAGATAATATTTGTTGTACACAAAAGCAACTACAATTCTTATATTGACTTTGAATCTTATTTGCATGTGTCAATAAACATATAACGGTGTGCCCAAATATCGGTTTATAAATCATACGGACGTGAACATTTATTAAGTAAAATATAAAATACGTATTATTTACGGCGAGAAAGATGATACTTACATAAGTAAATTAATGTCTCGGCAAGCACGTCTTCGTATCGTTGAAGAGAAAATCGACAAGAGTAAAAGTATTCAAATTTTTACGTGAAATTGAAATATACTTTGGCACATATGAAATTAAAAGAACTTTATCTGACATGATTATATTTAATTTAAAGGAATAACCACGTGAAGATTGTTAACGGGACTTACAGGAGACGGGATTGTTTTTCCACAGACAGCCAGGAAAAAAACGAAGTATATACATCCCTCCACAGACTGCCTGGGAGGATTATGAAAATTCTTTCATGGACTGCCTGAAAGATTAAGGACCCTCACGGTTTGTCTGAGAGTCCTCTGAGAATTCCCTCGGACTGTCAAGGAGAATTCTGACTTTCCTAATAAAATCGTGGCTTTATATAGTCCTGGACTCGCATAACTAATAGTTTAAAACAGTATTTTTGACGATGTATCACGCGTAAAACGCATGCATTGTACTCAAACACACGATATTACCACGTGCAAAGTGCAGGTAGAAAATTAACAAAAATATCATCTTTCTCATTACTAATTGACAAACATAAACATTAGATAAATTAAATATTTATTAGAATATTCGTTTCGAATTATCGAATCCATTAATCTAAAATTATATAAAAAGCATTAATACATATTAGTTCGATAATTTATACAGTGACGGACAAAAGTTGGTTACAATATTTTTTAGTACTGATTTTTGTTGCTACTTTTTCAATAGTATTACTATATTTTACATGAAACATTAAAGAATAGTTATTAAGCATTGAAGAACAGTTATTAAGGATGTAAATAATGTCGAAGATTTTTATTATCAGCTCGCTTTATGAAAAACTACCAACGACTCTGAAGAAGATTATGATTAGAATACTGCTATTATTTTCATTTTGTTCCGTTAAATTTGCATTTTCCATTTTCTTTTCTTAACACTACAACAAAAATGCAAAAATATTTTTTATTTTATACAGGCTGTGCTAGAAATAAAAAGACGGAGTAGTAGGTATGTAAAGTTCGAACAGAAACAGGGCCAAATATACCGCAATAACCAAGAAATTAAAAATTTAATTTTCTATGTTGTTTTTTAGATAAAAAAATTACATTAAGGACCTGGCACAGAATGTATGTTTATAAATACACGTAAGAATGCTCATTTGTAAATAGAAACGAACACGCATTCATAGAAAAATACGCTTTTATTTGTATAAAACGGGGGAAAAAAACGTTAAATCGTACTCATTCATATAAAACATATTTTTTGCCCGATGCGTCTAGATAACGCAGCTATGTAGTCGGTTGTTGACCCAGATGGGCGACTTACTTTATTGCAGACAATAAAAGATTGTTTTTATTTTTAAAATAGGAAGGTTGTTGCTCTTTAATATGTTTGTAGTCGGAAACAGCTGATTATTATTATCTTAGAATATTCAATAAATCGTAGTTTTTCTAGCCTTAATTACAATAAATATTAAGAATGTAATTATTTTTTTCTAGAAGGTGTAAAATTAAAGTAATTAATGGTTTGATATTTATTATGTGGTATCTATTCCTCCTCCTTTTTTTAACACAAGTAATAAGTCGTCCAGGGTCGGCATAAGGCCAATTGAATTCTTTATTATTTTTTTCTGCCGTCTGTGCACGAATAAAGACCTGATATTTTGAGGGTTCGTTTTTACACAATCTAGCTTCCGATTTCTGCTACTCCGTCTTTTTATTTCTGGGACAGCTTGTATAGAAAAAATTGCTAGCGTTTACCAGTAATCTGCAATTTAGTGAGAAAAAAGAATAAGTTCAAAGGATTTGTCCTTCTACAGTAGGTAATATATCAACTTCCGCTAATTTTGTCGTAATTATATTCTTAGGTAGGGTGATACTTTAATTTTCATTAAGTTTTTGGACTTACACTACTTTTCCACTCATCGGTTGAAATGCTCCCGGACGAACTGAGAAAGTATAAGATGAATTCCAATGTAAGTCTCTTAAGCTCACCCGCTAAATCGGTCGGGCGCCATATGTATAAAAAACAATCCCGCGACTTTATTGACTTATAAAATCTTCCGAGTCCGCGGCGATGGTACCACCTCTCCTCCGCGTCATTGTTGTTTGCCATTTAATTGGATTCCGAGCAAAAGGGTTTCTGGTCGGTCGTGCGGCACTAATTCAATTACGCGGTCGTCGCCGTCATCCGACAAACGTCCCCACATCGAACAATCGCTGGGACGAGACCGGTCACTGTTGTGAGGATTCACATTACTGGAGAAATTGGGTCGCGATATGTGTGTGTGCAATGCAAAAACCAACATCGAAGATACATCGTTTCTATCGTCCCGGCCCGGTGATTCGACGGCGCGATTGGAAAGTCTCGCACCAGGAACGATGAGGACAGACCTTTTCCTAGAGTGGATTAGTTTATATGTGTTATGTACAGACATCGCCTTGGCACCCTGCGCCATCCATTCATCGAGTTTTAATGTCAGCTGGCGACTTTTCCAGCTGCACCCGAACCCGTACAAGTCGAGAATTAACCTTTCCGATAATGAACGTAAAAGTTAAGATCTATTTTAGGCAGGGGCCGCCGTCGAGTGATATAAAAAAAAACCGTGGCTCGATTGAGAATAGGGCAAGAGGCGCGGTTAAAATAGATGCGCAACCCTAATTTTAGGAAGGATTTGTTTTGATACAGGGGGAAGAGATCAAAGGCGTCGATCTAATTTCAAAATAAGAAATCGGCTTAAGTTATTTTCATTAGGTTTTGTATTATTTTTAGACAATCTAACTGTGATGTCTAACACGTCAGAATGGCTGTATGTGAAGGACCTTAGTGTTGCTATCATTTAATATCAGGGCTGAAGAAAATCAGAAATTTGTTTAAATCAAAAATCGATAATGAATTTTTTAATACTGAAGAACTATAATTCTTTGAAAACAAATATGCGTTTTTAATATAATAATTTATTGTTTTAAAAATTAATGATTCAGAAGATAAAGTGATGGCAATCACGACTATTCGTATATATAATAAAACACAATTGTTCAGTCTCAAAAATTATAATATGCACACGACATATGTTTCGCCACACCGTGGCTTCATCAATACAAAAATACACAAAAATAATTTCATTCTGAGAGGGGAAGGACAAATTTCAATTTTAAATTGAGCTAGCTAGTCATTCAAAATTATACCTAATTTATCAAAATTTATTAATTTCTAAACTTTCTAACATATTATAAAAGCATCGCTATTAGTTATCATCCAAATGAATTATTCTTATGAAGAGTTAATAGATATCATTGACGTTTTGGGTGAATCTGAAAGAAACTCTTTGCTAGCGATCCCTGGTAGAAGTCAACCGAAGCCAGAAACCTTCGAAAATATAAAGTGGACGGTTTGAGTGAACAGAAAGTATTGAATATGAAAGAAAGAGCGGAAAAAGCTGTAACTGGTGAGGATAAGACGTTTATGGTATGTACTTGCGAGTGTAGTCGAACATGCCCATACTAGTACTACGAAAATTAGTCGTCAGTTAGATGTAAGTCAAATTTGAGAATCCAGAATAATTAGGAAATATGAAATTCACCCGTAGCATAATCATACACAGGGTTAGATGAAAGACATTTTTAGAATCGTTTACATTTTTGTCAATTGGCAGCAGATAAATTATCCTGGCTTTCTCAATTTTTTGTTGTTTACCAACGAAGCCACCTTCTATTAAAGTGAATACGTTCATCGTCACAATGTCCGTTATTACAACACATAACCCCCCCCCCCACTTTATCACGCCTGTAAACTTTCAAAATCGCTGGTCATTAAAACTGTGGGGAGGAATAGTAGGTAGTTACATAATTGGACGTTACTTCTTTGATGAAAATGTTAATGGAGGAGAGTATCTTCGCTTTCTACGGACGGGTTTTCAAAACTTTTTGAAGTAAACATAACCTTTATTTTATTTCGATGTTAAACAACAGTGTCAAAAGTGAAATACTGCAACTGGATATTGCCGAAATTAAAAAATTTAAATGCGATGGTCTTCATTCTGTAAAATTATTACTTTTGGGATAGTTGGATTTAACATTTACTTTGTTTGACAGTTGACTAAGGAAGTCGGGCGCCATTCCTGCTTTACATTGGTTGAACGAATATGTTGGTGCATAGAACAACAGCGCTCGTAGTTCTTTAATTGACCGCTAATTGCTCCTATAGTGATTATCTCAGAAATTACAAAAGATAAGTAAAGGACTTTGTTAACAAAAATGAAAGAAAATAAAAAATGGAACAAAATGCCTCAATAAAATACTGGGTGTTCCATTTAAAAATAATAAGTTTTTGGTATGTGAAAATTTCAGGAAGTAGACTTTGAAAAAACAAAGTTTTTTGAGGTATTGTCGAGTGCAACTTTACCAAATGATGCAGAATGTTCTTGGCTACAAGCACTACCAAAGTTAATGTTTTTACTTTTTGGTTAAATATTTTCAAAAAAAAAATAAAAACTCAAAAACTATTGGCTCAATTTTGAAAAAGAAAAATCAGTTGAACAGACAATTTAAAGCAGTACAAGAAAATCCAAAAATATATAGGTTGAGTCATTTAAAAAAAATTAAGTTCCATGCATTTCCGGTGAAACCGGAAGTGCGTCAGAGCTTTAAGTATTTTTACAATATGCGCCACAAGCAACTATGGATCTTCCACTAATTGTTTTTTCTTTTACTTAAAACACAAAAGAGCAATTGAAGAAGCGGCTACTAATGACTCACCCTGTATATATTATGTGAAGGGTTTTTCCTTTTCCCTTCTGTTTTAGCTGTTTATTTTATAATATATGGACGAAAATCTGGGTAATATCGGCTGTCACTATTATGTGACGGTAGGGTTACGTTTAAAATTCGTTTGACGTTTCGATATTATTTATAATATCTTCACATATATCGAAGGGATAAAAGTATCTAAAGCTCGACATTGAATAAGTTTTGAATAAAAAATCACACACATAATTTTTGACCACATTTAGTTTCTGCATATTATCTTTAAATGCCTAGTTAGTAGTACTAACTCCTTGGCTTTGGTTTTAGTTATCAAATAAGTTTCAAAATTTCGTTCTTGAGGCTGAGCGTTTCTACCGTACCGTAATGTTGATGTGAAGTTATCATTTTACGTGAAGTTTATTTCAGCGATTCGAATTCACCTATGAAATATAAAATCCGCCACGAAAATAACTTTATTACACAATGATATTTATAACGTTGAATTTTTTCTCTTATTTTTATTCCCGACATTTAAACTATTCCATCGTAAAAAGTGCACGCGCCAAGCCGGTCGCGGCAGCGAATCATCGTGATGTTCCCCGAGTCTTCACGTCTATAATCGGACGCCGGACGAAAACGCTTCTAGTTAACTACCGAGTAATAAATCATGCGATAACTATTCGAGATATTCCACTTATTTTGGTGCCTGTACGGAAAGTCTGCGCTAAGATATGCGTAAAGAAAACCCAAGACTGACACAGGACGACGAAGATATAGTCCTGATACCCTGTTGTTGTAGTAAGTATTCATAAGTTCGTAAAAAATCCACAATTTATTACGTTTAAAGTTGAACGTGGCGGCCTACCTAAAAAATCCGTACTTTTTCAGTATTAGCTTTCAATTTAACGGTGGGGTCTTCGATGCCTAACCCTAACGGGTATACGTGATTGCATATGGATTTTTTGCAGTTTTTATTATAACCCTTGATCAATAGAGAAACTAACAGAGAAATATTTATAATAAAGATAGTAATACAACAAAAATTAATACAAAAAGTGTTCCTAAATTCGAATTAAAACACCCATCTAATGGATCTTTTCGGTACCATTTTAGGCGAAAGCAAAAATCAAAAGTCATTTTTTTTTTCGGATTCGATCAGCCTTTTATAAATTGAGTTAATTTTGTTCTGTTTCTTCTAAATTTACTAATTTTATGATTGAAAATACTAAGGGCACTAGGATTTTTAAAATAACTCAATCTGATGAGTGTGTTTTAACATTTACTCTGTGAAAATTTCATTGTTCTTGTTTTACAACTTTTCGTTAAAATGGTACCGATATTCCTTATGGACATATAACACGGGCGAACCCCAGTCTTAAGATAAGGGCTTAGAATACTTCTATTCGAATCAAATTTAATTATTTTTTATGTATGATCATATGGATATCATTCCAAGTCCCAAAGTCATAAATATTTTTTTCTAAATAGATTACAAAATTAAAAGAACGACTTCGTTTGTTTTGTTTTCATTCATATATTGTAAAATACGTAGAAAACGTCAAATACATAAAAACATATACTATAACTAACACACACTGTGATACAACGTCACAACAATTTTAAATTGACTCAAAAAGAAATCAGTGATATTATAATATGCTTTGTCTATTATTAGTCTTTTTAGTCTTCGCTTGAAATTCTCGCTGGACATCTGCTTCAAATTTGCCGACAAGTGATTGTATATTTTTATTGTTTGTGATTACTAATTAATGTCTTTCTTGTCTAAGGAAGGAGTAAATAAGAATTGTCTATTCCTCTTGTATCATAACAGTGTGTTTCGAAAAAAGGTAAAGTTTCCCTTCACAAATACCGCGCACTCATATAATATATATTCCAAACAGAGTGAGTATATGACTTATAAATAGTATAAAAGACAAATTGAAATCTTTATAGATATGAAATGATACAATTTCTAATCAGGAACTAATAAAATAAATTGAAAATAAGGTGTGGCCACCATACAACACGTATGAGCCCTTCAAATTATACAAAATTGTTCTAAATTGTTTTAAATAGTTTTATCTTAAATTATTTAAAATCCTATTATAAGTGCTTAAATTATCTTAATAAATCTCTATAGAATGCGCACTTTGCGAGATATTCGAAAGAAAGTGCTACTCGTTAATAGTAAAAGTGTTACTTCCGGTCCGAATTTTGAAATTTCATTTATACAAAAAATATTCCAAATTCAGCTCCAAATATGGCAAATATATATAGAATGCATAATTTACGAAATATTTGCAAAAATCGCTATTCGATAAGAGTAAAAGTGTTACTTCGGGTCCGAATTTTGAATTTTTTTTGTACAAAAGGTATTGAAAATTATGTTCTAAATACTTTTATAATCGTAACGTATCTGTCTAAAAAGCATGACTTGCGAAATATTGGCAAAAAACTGATTTTCGATAAGACTAACAGACCGTCCTGTAGGAATTTCGAAAAACTTTCATAATAAAATTCTTCCCGAATTTAATTTTGAGTACATATGAATTCTTTATAAATTTGTTTAAACTTAGTAGTTGGCAAAATATTGACGAAAAAAAACTACTTCTTCGGTGTGCCGATTTTACTGAAAATCTAATCATATCTCAAGAGGGAGATTATAGAGCTATAGAGGTTTGACCGCTATCGTGGTCACACACACACTGACACATACAGACACACACAGAGACATTTTTTAAAACCATTTTTTCGGTATCAGCGGACTTCAAAACGTGGACACCTACAAAAATGACGAGGAAAGTAAAAAATCAGTACTAAAAAATATTTTTTAGTACTGTTTCTAGAGAGGACAATTTTTCCTCGGAAATTTTCAAAAAACGAATACCAAACAAAGTGGGTAACAAAAACACTTTTTATTTATATCTCAATATTTCGCATTTTTTTTTATTTTTCATCAGGAGAATACTACGAAGAAATTAATTCAATAACACAAACAACAAAGCATATTAAAACTTCTAATATTATGAAGTTTAATGTATTGAAAACAGTATTTTTAAAAAATACTCTTAAGTTCATTAACGTTAAGACACGAGTGCTACTGAAGATGACACCATAGTTGTCGAAATACGTATTTCGTTTTTTTTTTGTGTGTGGTAAAGGTAAAGACCGCAGACTCCATGTTAGTTTTTTAGATTAATTAAAAGGTGAAAACCTTTACGGTACATATTATTAAGTCCTAAAACCCTAAAATATTGCAATGAATACTACTTAAAAAAATTGTGTTTGATTTAAAATTTATGGCTTTATTGTCGTTTATGATATTGACCATTTATTACAAAAAGCTCTTTCTGTAGTTATTTTCCAATTCCAAAATCTTAACGTCCTCGTAATTGAAACTAGGATTTTTTACCTAAACATGTATATCTTTTGTGCTGAATGATCCTATTTTTTAAAATTTAGAAAATGCTATGCATTTTTTTACATTTTATGATAGCCCTTAAAGGGCGATTAAACTGACGTCAACTTGTATCTGTCGATTTTCAACTGTTTTTGAGATATGGTGATTTTTCGTGAAAAATTCTACAACATTTGAAAGATGCTATGAAAAACGATTGATGTTGAAATACATATTATGGGCTCAATTAGTAGAGATATTTTGTCAGTACGTGAAATTAATGTTTACTTCGATATCTACGCATGTTCCTTAGAATTACATACCATTCGATATAGTTAAAATTTCTTTAAAAAAAATGGAACACCCTGTATATTTATGTCATTAAAAAGTACTTAAAATCTACAATTTTTGTATTAAAAATTATTCGCTATCTACATTATTAGATACCAATAATGGACTTTACCGTTTCGCTGGGACACCCGGTATGTAAAGATAATAAGTCCAAGAAGAATGTATTGGAATTAATAAAATCAAAATATTTTGTGCGGTAGAAAAATAATAAGTAGAGAACAAAAGACATAAAAACTAATGGTAAAAAAAACGACAACATAAGGTTATTATTATAACAGCAAAACGCCAATTTATCGCTACAGATATAAGAAGTGAACGAGGACGTGATATTAGCCCTGAAATTACTCGAAACAAACTTATGATGCTCGTTTGTGCTTTAGCATTGCAGTACGAATGCGACTTCTCACTCATTCTCAGTAGGAAGTATAACCACACAAATGATCCGTTACATTATGGCATAATAAAACGAAAATAGACTTATTCTTCGATATAAGCTACAACTCTGAACACTAATTCGTTTTCACAATACAATTGCTTTAATATAATAGGTAATTTGATTTTACATAATATTTTATATTTCTAAATAATTATAGTACTTCTGTGATAAAATTTTGATTTGATCGACAAACTTACCTTTTTTATTACAGCTGTTCCATTGTTAGAATATAATAATGTAGAGCAAAATATTGTAGAATGATAAGCTCTACAATTCAAATATATTTCCACAACGTGTACGAAAACAAAGTACCAACATAAACTATGTATTTTTTGAATGGAGCCGATTAAAGTTACTTAATTTGTATTAATACATTGTCAGTTTTCGTCGAAAATTGTACTACATCATTTCAGTCAGTATATTTCAACCAGTATATTTATTTACATGTCACAGAAAGTACTAAACATTTACTATTTAACAATACCAGTTTCGTTCGTCTGTGGGGTTTATTTATTGAACGTTATATCTGAATAAACTCTATTACGAATTATTAATTTAAAAACACGACAAGTATTTATTCCATCACACAAAAAACAATATTAATTTTTCGAAAAAATGAAAACAAATATGTACCTGCTATTATATAGGTAATTCAAATCCTAAACTAAATGGCTGTCGACATGTTATATATTAGAACCAAACTGCTATTATTATATTCAAATGTTCTCGATGTCCAAATATGCATAATAACTAATAACATCAAATATGTTAAGTTCTAAACCAATGACAGGTAAATAAGGCAAAAAATACTGTATGTACTTAATAGTATCAAACGTAAATGCCCAGGTAGGTATAATTAAAGTGGTTTCAAACCCCAGCACGGTGTGTTTTGCTCTTCTTAATAAAAAAAGGCAATATGCATGTTCTCAACCACCTAAAAATCTCTCTCCTTCTCTAGCGACACAGGTATAACACGTGTTCGATGGAAGACATTGAACATCTGCTTTTTTGACATCTGGTTCCTCTATATTTAGACTAGTCTAATGTCCTCCGCCTAATATTAATTTTATCCCAAGTAAAAATGTGCAATTCCAAACCATGACTTTTCCCTCTCTTCAGCCGAATTAGAATTGCTAATAAACAGATTCTCTTGAAGTACATACGTAAGTAATGAAAAAGGTGGTTGCCGATATTAATAATATAACAGAAGGGTAAAATGATATTTTGAGTATGTAGGTAAAGTGCTTTTAAAGTTCTCTAATAAAAACTTTATTTACTGATGGAATAAAATTTAATTTAGTGTGGACAAGGCTGCCTTCAGTACTGGGATTTTTTTTAAACATAGATAATACAAGTTTAAAATAAATGTATGAAACTGTACTTATTTAGCAATAATGTAGGTTTGCAAAGAAGAAATTGTTATTGCTTTTAAAGTGGTTTGGATGCTAATACTGGGAAACTAACTTAAAATTTCCATTATATAGTGTAAAGTATTTTATACTTAAGACCTGGACAATACAGTAGAACCCCGATTATCCGTGTGCGGATTATCCGGGCTGCGGATTATCCGTGTCATACGTATGATGACGTAATATCGACATCACCAGCAGTGTACTAGGGGAATCCCTGGGAATCATTCGCTTTTTTTCTGCTTTATGTACATAAATGCAAGTTAACCTATCTATGTAGAGTTTATTTTTTCTTATTTAGTGTAAAAGTTTACTTATGTAGAATTCTGGTTTTTATACTGTTATCTTTTTAGTATGTATACATACATACATATAAGAAATAAATGTTCGGTGCCTCGTCCGGTCCCGTGGGGCACGGATAATCGGGGTTCTACTGTATTACATATGCTATTAATTATACATAACATATTTACAGACTTTACATGATAATTCGTTCTAAAGTAGTAAACTGTCCATTACCATCTGCTTGCTCCAGAGCAAACTTTTAATTCACTTTTTTGTTGTTGTACACTCTGTATATAATATTTACATTAATCTTGGAACCGGAGCCTTGCTTGAATTGCCTGTACCACATCTGCTATTTGTTAGATTGTAAATTGTTCCCAATATGCACTCAAATTTTTCTTTATGGTACCTTATTTTAATACTTTATGTTACTCACCGAAACGAAGGGTCACTTGAACTAGCCTTGTAATAAATCTTTTTAAGCATTTAGAAATATTAAAAGATAGCTCAACTGTAATTTTATGTATTTTAGTTTACTTATCCCTTTGTGGCAATAAATCAATATTTGTTTTCTATAGTGTATATGACATGGGTTAGCAAGAAATTGTATTTTTGTTTTACTTCTTAGAAACCTCAGTTAGATATCATGCGAACTCTGCTTGCAAGAGAAATTCATATTTGAAATCAGTTCCCTAAGATACCTCTAATCATTAACAAGGGCTCCGCATTTTCTGTAAAACCAATTCAATAATACAGTTTGTAATGCGTAACTTCAATCGATAATATTATTAGTGTGATACGTGTTTATTTTAATAATTAAAAAAATTATGTTAAAACTTATGCATTTACCATTTTGATTTGCTAAGCTATCTTCGACAAATATAGTGCCGGGTTCTATCGCTAGAGACGTGTAGAGCTATCATTATCGAGTCAGTAAGCCAAGTGCTGTTGCTAAAGAAGGTTTAGTTGGATATGTGCAATTTTTTTGAGTGACTATTGTTTTGTATGCTCGTTGTTTTTGCAATAGCCGATTCTCGTGATATGCGAGCGGCTGTAAAGTTTTGCTTCTTGCTTGGAAAAACTGACACAGAAGCTCTTGAAATGTTAAAAACGGCCCATGAAGGTGATGCTATTAGGAAACCTCAAGTATTTGAGTGGTTTTCCAGTTTCAAAAATGCGAACTGTGAATTGTTGTCCTTGCTGATATTTTTCAACGGCTCGAACCGACGAAAATGTCGAAAAATTTTTAGTGTGAAGTTGAGGGAGTAGTGTAGATTTACCGGTTCTGGCTCCACCGCCGGGCGGTGGAGGTCAAAGGTCAAGGGGTCAAAGGTCAAAGGTCAAAGCTCAAGGGTCAAAGGTCAAAGGTCAAGGGTCAAAGGTCAAGGGGTCAAAGGTCAAGGGGTCAAAGGTCAAAGGTCAAAGGTCAAAGGCCAAAGGTCAAGGGTCAAAGGTCAAGGGTCAAAGGTCAAGGGTCAAAGGTCACCGGAGGTGGAGGTCAAAGGTCAAGGGTCAAAGGTCATCGGAGGCGGAGGTGGCGCCCTCTGACGGCCACTAGCCAAACTAAAAATGGCAGATTTCTTGATTACCAACCCAACTAATGTGGCGCCCTCTAACGGCCACTAGCCAAACTAAAAATGGCAGATTTCTTGATTACCAACCCAACTAATATGGCGCCCTCTGACGGCCACTAGCCAAACTAAAAATTGTATCTCTCATCATTACCAACCCAACTAAAGTGGTGCCCTCTAATGGTCACTAACCAAACTAAAAATGGCGCCCTCTGACGGTCGCTAACCAAACTAAAAATTGCATCTCTCATCATTACCAACCAAACTAAAATAGCGCCCTCTGACATTCACTTGCCAAACTAAAAATTACATCTATCATCATTACCAACCCAACTAAAATGGCGCCCTCTGACGATCATTTGCCAAACTAAAAAATTGCATCTCTCATCATTACCAACCCAACTAAAATAGCGCCCTCTGACATTCACTAACCCAACTAATGTGACATCAGGCAAAATGGCCGACCATCAAGATGGTCAATAAAAATATAAACTTTGCTTCTAGAGAATTCCTGAATAAATTACACAACTTGCTATCGCGCTTCTCAATGTATTTCTAGCAGGTCTAAACATGTTTTCCAGCGGAAACCGCAACGTCTGCATGCTTCTGTGATAGCTGCAGGCTTGAAATGTATTTCTATATCTTATAAAATGAAAAAAGAAACAATGTATTTTTTAAGAAAAAACAATTTATTATTATAAATTAACAATATGACCAAGTTTCATAACTTCAAAGTCATAGTGAAGTGAATTATAACAAATATGTAGCACTTCCATCATAAGGAAAGCGTTAAACGAATTACAATGATCAACAAACAATTCTGATACATTTGTATATAAATCTCCAGTTAATGTTATACAAGCGGTTAAGATCATCTTATAAAATGCTATAAAATCACTGTTTACTAAAAACTCTAATTTACTCTTAATGAGCGGTTGTAAATTAAACAAATTGCTATAGGTATCCGAAGACAATACCAGCTGTTGATTACGACTACTTAATACAATGACAGTAGTATTCCTAAATGTTGACGTTCGAATTTGATGATTCGGACTGCAACCATCTGTCTTACAAAATTCCTCCCAGTCGTCCAATGTGAAGAATACACAGCTTGCAGGCGATCGAATCTGGATGATGGGCACGAATCTAGCCGCTGGACTAAGACCGATATTCACCCATTTCGAACCGCATTTGTTGAGGAAGTATGATGACTGCCCAATTAACTGTTTTTCCTTAACGATATTCTCATCTATCATTTTAAGCGAATCACCAATAAATTCATTATAAGTTTCTGAAAAAGAATTAAAAAAATATAGATATAAGTTTATGTATATAATAATTTTGTGTTCTTACTAGCTTCCATTTTAATCTTAGTGTGTTAAAATATGTGCGAACTCGAATGCAAACAAACTAATACTGATTTAGTGAGAGAAAATTACAGTGAGAACCAATGGCGCCCTCTGACGGTTACCAAGCAAAGTAAATATTAAATATATAAGAGAAGAATTTCGAATATAATATCAGCAGTATCAATTGTAAAGCGGTGTAACACATTTTATATAGATAGTGATAATCAAGTACCTATAATGACAGTGAAACCATACAACGTGGAGAAGTATGAAAACTTTTTAGCAGTTAATGACATCGAAATACCTATTGGAGTTGGGCATTGGCTATTATCCTCGGAATTGAATCAAAGTGATTGTTTATTCATAGCAGCATTTGCATATCAGAACGATCAATATTTCGATATTGATCAATTAATCCACGTGTTAGAATATTGTAACCCCAATATAACCCAACTAAAAAAGTGGGGCATTTATTGTGAATATGAATATCTACGTGAACCTGATTTTGAACTTCGTGCTGAAATTTGTGTGTTTGATATAGAAACGTCGAATGTGTTGACTTTAAATAAGAATATACCGAAGATGCTAGTGACTTGGTATCCTCAATATAATCATCCAGAATTAGATTATAATGAAGAACTCGTCGAAAATGGTGGTGGATATGTTATATACGCTCATCAGAAGTGTTTCGCAAGTAGCTAACATGTACAGATCTGTATAATCTTGTCTGTACTTGTTTGGAAATACATCAGTCGACAATGTACGTTGAACGCAGGCATAGTGCGCTAAGATTGAAGAAAGTAGTATTAAACAATAGAATTAAGAGGTTTATATCCGAATTAGAAAAAATTAAAACTGATATCGAAATATATAAATTAGTTGTAAACATCGGCAAAATAAATATATAAAAAATGGATAATATTGAAAAATAGAGATGATCGGGCAATCAGACAAATCGATAAACATTTTGGATTATTGGATGAGGTGGATAAGACGATGATTAAAAATATTCCACTGTTTATCCTCCAAAATAAGGTGAAAAGCTGAATCTCTAAAGCAACACTAGCATTACATTCCTCAGGAGATGCGAGCAAGTCTAAGAGAGTATTTACCCTATGGCTCTCATTATAATCAACCTTGGCAAGACAATCATCTGGATGGTTGGACCCCAGCTCGAAGAAATTGTTATTTATGTAACTTTATAGAATAAATATACATATATGTAATGTACAATATAGTATACAATATTTTAAATAAAAGAACAAACAAAATTATTGTTTTTTATTTATAGATAGTCATATAAATATATATACATATTTTAGAGGTTGAATGAATATACGATTCTACATATGTTCTATACATATTTATTAGGTATATTATATACATTTCCAAATCAAAATTTATGGCTGACCGAGAAAATAAATTACATATACACTCAAACACTCAGTGATGTAGTAATCATTTTTGAGTATACAGGTTGTTTCAAAGGTAAGATGGCGGATACAATATGGTCACAACCAGATTATGTAACAATTAATATTTGTTTTATACATATTTATTAATCAAATATCTTATACACCATTACATTTCAAAATTTATGGCATTATAATGTAAGTATAATACTTCAAGCCTATATAAGACATTTAAGAATTTATCATGACAAGAGATTTAATATTTTAATGTAAAGCACCTTACAATGAAAGCAGACTTGTAGCATACTTTTATGAAATCGAATAAAATCAGTACTCTTGAGCACACTTAACTTTTTCATTAGCTAAGACTGGAGATTTCTATTTGACATAAATTTTAAAATACATGTTCACGTATCATGGATTTTTTTTTTAAATAGTCATATAAATATATATACATATTTTAGAGGTTGAATGAATATACGATTCTACATATGTTTTATACATATTTATTAAGCATATATTATTATATTACATCTCCAAATCAAAATTTATGAGTGATACATAAAACGAAAATAAATACATATAAACTCAAGTACTGAGTGACGTAGTAACAAAATTTTAATATACAGGATGTTTCAAAAGTAAGAGGCGGATACATACAGAATGTTTCAAAGGTAAGGGGTGGGTGGATACATACAAGGTTTTCAAGTACACCGAGTTTTTATTACCAGTTTTAAAATTCACAGGGTTTTTATCATCGGTTTTAAAATACCAGGGTTCTCAGAAATTAATTGTTCATATCTTTGTAGATGTTAAATTCATCGCTATATTAGTAGTATTATACTTGTACGTATGATTATAACATTATTCATTATATATATATAAATATATATTTGTGACGAATAGAAAGAGTTAAATAGATAATGCGAGCTATTTCTTCAATTATTTTGTTAGAAAGCGCATTTTTTTATATTGTCGTCAGAAATATCTTTGAAAGCATTACCTCGATATAATTTAAAAAATTCCACAGCACTAATTAGACGACTTGAGGTAATTGTATAGTTAGAAAGCGCATTTTTAAAGTTGACGTCATACTGATGTCATGTAGTTTGACCAGGAATTTAATATCCTTTAAGTTATATATTATATAATCTATAATATTTTTACTTAATATTGTAAGAACATTAAATAAAAAAATTGAGGTTGCAGTTGGATTAGTAAACAATGGGCGTGGTCAAGATCTCTTTATTGCATGTAAATATCAATAAAGTAAATTTATAGTTGACGTCAGAGCTAGTATAATTTTTTATATATGTATATAATACCTTGATATAATTAAAAAAATCCGCTCATACATAAATTCCTTATTGATCAATACATTTTAACGAACATAAAATTACATTGAAGTTCAGAAGTATTTCCATATGATAATATTAATGCAGACTTCAATAAGAAACAATGAACGATTCTGTTTTAAATGTATACACAATTTCAACGTTCATATTACTATAAAAATGATGTGGAACCGTGTCTTTCACCTATAAATTATGAACATTTAGCACCGATTGTTATTATAGACTCCAGTCATCAAAGTGAGTTGGTGAAGAACGAAGCAGTTGATATTCGATTAGACTTCAGTAAACGTGACAGAAAAAACTACAACATTTTGTCTGATTTTACACGATCGGATTGTTAAATATAACCCATTAACAAGTGTTGTAAAATTATTCTAAAGAGAGAAAATGTTTATAATAGATATTCAGGGATATCAGTATGAAGATAGCGAATATTTCATTAAAGAAATCGCAATCTACGATTTAACTACGCATCACGTTAACCATACTTTCGTTCAAATGCCTAACAAGTTGTCATGGTTTTGTCCAACAATTAAAAAACATATGGAATGGTTATGTAATAATATACATGGATTACATTGGGATAACATGGACAAACAACAATCAATATCGATGAATCATATAGAAAACTACATTCAGAGTATCGTTGGTGATGCTATCATAATGGTAAAAGGATTGAATAAGAAGAACATTTTGGAAAATTTTCTGTCCAATACAATTATCGATATGGAGAGATTCACTTGTCCAAATCTAAGTACTTTAAGACAAAATGAATGGAGTCGACATTGTAATTTCCATAAGAACAATAATTTAAAATGTGCAAAAGAAAATGTATATTTGTTATATCACTGGTTTATAAAATAATAAAACACAATATTTATTTAAAACCTTTAACCTATTTACATTATATTCTATAACTGTGTAAAACTATATTTCTGTGCAATGTCTTGGCTAACATTAATAATAATCTTCTTGTAATCATTACAAAAGCCGAACTTATACATTATTAAGCGCGAAAACCTACCTTTTCCTGTTACCTATATAAATGTATAAAGTTTACATTACTAATTACTTAATATTATGACGAATAGAAAGAGTTAATTAGATATGTGAGCTATTTAAATTATCTTGTTAGAAAGTATATTAACAAGCTGACGTCAAGTATTTGTAGGCGTTAATGATTGTACAACAGTGTTATTTATTACATGTCTTACAATATTAATTGTTTTATGAAACAGTTGATTCAATTTTATATCTATCAACGTCACAACCGCATATTTTTATTTAAAGACTTGTCTATACAAGTAAAATTGTTAAATACCATGTATTAAGTCTCCTAATAGATTATTTCGAGAAAACATACATTAACAAGCTTTTAGAAAAACTCTCTAATTATGTAGCCAAAAATATTTTACCTCAATCCATAAAATATGACATTTTTGTTTCAGTTTATATGATCAGTAACACGATGGTTGGTATATCTTCTTATAATGTAAATGTTTCTTTATGCAATTAGGGATTTACTTTTTTTCATTGTACCATATTTCAAGTTAATATCTATTATATTTTCTGTATTATTACATAATACGGAATTTGAAATTAGACAGCGAACAACATTAACAAATAATGAAAAGCGAACATTTTGATTAACACGCAAAAGAGATTTAATAATTTATTGCCATATACTACGAAAATAATATTTTTTACTTAATATTGTAAAAATATTAAATAAACAAAAAAATTGAGTTGAAGTTCGATTAGTAAACAATGGGTGTAACCAAGATATCTTTATTACATGCAAATATCAATAAAGCTAATGATATAAATCTAGAATAGATGATGTAGGATATTTTCACATACATAGTTAACAATATGTAAAGTATATATTATCAAATGTTGACATCAGAACTCTAGAGTATAATTGATATATTAGTCAGATAAATTGTGAAAGTATATAGAAAGAATGATAATCATTCTTCATAATACCTCAACTAAATTTTAAAATGTATCTGATCCTCATCCCAGCAAGTCGAACATAATTTAGCATTTTCTCGATGTATTATCATCTAAAATTACAAAAACATTCAAATATAACAACATGAACCGTTATACATATGTAGAAAGAAACCAACCTTGTCATAGTTATACCAACAGTATTATTTATTCCTAGTCTTACTGTGCTAATTATTCTGAATTCAATCAATCGGAATGTTGTTTTCTGAAACAGTCCAATAAAAAACTAAAAAAAATCACTAATTTCTTTAAATAATAAAACTGAATCATGGAGATATATTTAAACCATAAGCAGAATTAATCATTCATATCTTTGTAAATATTAAAATCAGAATTATTATACACTAGTTGACAAAAATTTCCATTCATTAATATATAAATGAAAGCGTATATCAAGAAATTCCAAAAATTTTAATGATCGAGTTAATAGGTATCGTCTAATAATTTCTCTCAATGTATACCAGTATAACGCTTGTTCTGTATATGCTTCTTCTTTACATATATAATATATGTATATATTTGTTTTAATTTTTATACAATATTCTTACAATATTAAATAAAATATAATATTTATACAATCCTGAGATATATAAAATATATATAATTAGTTATAATTGTATAAAAGAACAACAATAATAACAACTTTTTCCTAATGCTTTGCAGAACGGAACTATTTATTCGAGTAATTTGATTAAATTTCTTTATAATATTTATCTATATACTATTGCGGCGGTGCTTGATACATTATTTTTTCGGCAAGGCTCTAAAAAGAAATCCCACGGTGTGAGATCACAATATTATGTTTATTATTCAAACTAATTAAAAGATTTTTAAATACTTCTCGTAATATATTCATTTCTCACCCATTCTAGCAGAGGTTTATAACTCAAGTAACTCAAAGCTGTATCATCATTGACTAAGCTGATAAAGAAGGGCAGGATTATTTTGAATTGGATCAATAATTCTTCATCTACTTATGGTGGACCAAAACACCAACTTTTGTGCATATAGAGGAACTTCTACACAAAAATCAGCGAGTGTATAAATAAGAAATCAAATGTTTTTGATTTTTATATACAGGGTGAGTCATTAGTAGCCGCTCTTTTGTGTTTTAAATAAAAGAAAAAACAATTAGTGGAAGATTCATGATTGTTTGGGGAGTATGTTATCAAAAGACTTTAGCCCTAACACACTTCCGGTTTCACCGGAAATACACTCAACACAAGAACAACAATGTTTATTCTTAGACATATATCTTCAACTATACACTTCCTACCACTTAATGTAAAAACGTATCAAGTAATTTCTAAAATTTTAACGATCATTGTTTTTCAACTACATATTTTTCCGCACTTAGAGAGCACAATCAATGGATTTATAAAATCTTAATGACCGAGTTTATAGACATCGACTAAAAAAATTTTCTATTATATAATATATTATATATATTAATGAATAGAAATTTTTAGGTGATGTCTATTAGCTTGGTTATTAAGATTTTATAAATCCCTTGATTGTGCTCTCTAAGTGCGGAAAAATATGTAGTTGAAAAACAATGATCGTTAAAATTTTAGAAATTACTTGATACGTTTTTACATTAAGTGGTAGGAAGTGTATAGTTGAAGATATATGTCTAAGAATAAACATTGTTGTTCTTGTGTTGAGTGTATTTCCGGTGAAACCGGAAGTGTGTTAGGGCTAAAGTCTTTTGATAACATACTCCCCAAACAATCATGAATCTTCCACTAATTGTTTTTTCTTTTATTTAAAACACAAAAGAGCGGCTACTAATGACTCACCCTGTATATAAAAATCAAAAACATTTGATTTCTTATTTATACACTCGCTGATTTTTGTGTAGAAGTTCCTCTATATGCACAAAAGTTGGTGTTTTGGTCCACCATAAGTAGATGAAGAATTATTGATCCAATTCAAAATAATCCTGCCCTTCTTTATCAGCTTAGTCAATGATGATACAGCTTTGAGTTACTTGAGTTATAAACCTCTGCTAGAATGGGTGAGAAATGAATATATTACGAGAAGTATTTAAAAATCTTTTAATTAGTTTGAATAATAAACATAATATTGTGATCTCACACCGTGGGATTTCTTTTTAGAGCCTTGCCGAAAAAATAATGTATCAAGCACCGCCGCAATAGTATATAGATAAATATTATAAAGAAATTTAATCAAATTACTCGAATAAATAGTTCCGTTCTGCAAAGCATTAGGAAAAAGTTGTTATTATTGTTGTTCTTTTATACAATTATAACTAATTATATATATTTTATATATCTCAGGATTGTATAAATATTATATTTTATTTAATATTGTAAGAATATTGTATAAAAATTAAAACAAATATATACATATATTATATATGTAAAGAAGAAGCATATACAGAACAAGCGTTATACTGGTATACATTGAGAGAAATTATTAGACGATACCTATTAACTCGATCATTAAAATTTTTGGAATTTCTTGATATACGCTTTCATTTATATATTAATGAATGGAAATTTTTGTCAACTAGTGTATAATAATTCTGATTTTAATATTTACAAAGATATGAATGATTAATTCTGCTTATGGTTTAAATATATCTCCATGATTCAGTTTTATTATTTAAAGAAATTAGTGATTTTTTTTAGTTTTTTATTGGACTGTTTCAGAAAACAACATTCCGATTGATTGAATTCAGAATAATTAGCACAGTAAGACTAGGAATAAATAATACTGTTGGTATAACTATGACAAGGTTGGTTTCTTTCTACATATGTATAACGGTTCATGTTGTTATATTTGAATGTTTTTGTAATTTTAGATGATAATACATCGAGAAAATGCTAAATTATGTTCGACTTGCTGGGATGAGGATCAGATACATTTTAAAATTTAGTTGAGGTATTATGAAGAATGATTATCATTCTTTCTATATACTTTCACAATTTATCTGACTAATATATCAATTATACTCTAGAGTTCTGATGTCAACATTTGATAATATATACTTTACATATTGTTAACTATGTATGTGAAAATATCCTACATCATCTATTCTAGATTTATATCATTAGCTTTATTGATATTTGCATGTAATAAAGATATCTTGGTTACACCCATTGTTTACTAATCGAACTTCAACTCAATTTTTTTGTTTATTTAATATTTTTACAATATTAAGTAAAAAATATTATTTTCGTAGTATATGGCAATAAATTATTAAATCTCTTTTGCGTGTTAATCAAAATGTTCGCTTTTCATTATTTGTTAATGTTGTTCGCTGTCTAATTTCAAATTCCGTATTATGTAATAATACAGAAAATATAATAGATATTAACTTGAAATATGGTACAATGAAAAAAAGTAAATCCCTAATTGCATAAAGAAACATTTACATTATAAGAAGATATACCAACCATCGTGTTACTGATCATATAAACTGAAACAAAAATGTCATATTTTATGGATTGAGGTAAAATATTTTTGGCTACATAATTAGAGAGTTTTTCTAAAAGCTTGTTAATGTATGTTTTCTCGAAATAATCTATTAGGAGACTTAATACATGGTATTTAACAATTTTACTTGTATAGACAAGTCTTTAAATAAAAATATGCGGTTGTGACGTTGATAGATATAAAATTGAATCAACTGTTTCATAAAACAATTAATATTGTAAGACATGTAATAAATAACACTGTTGTACAATCATTAACGCCTACAAATACTTGACGTCAGCTTGTTAATATACTTTCTAACAAGATAATTTAAATAGCTCACATATCTAATTAACTCTTTCTATTCGTCATAATATTAAGTAATTAGTAATGTAAACTTTATACATTTATATAGGTAACAGGAAAAGGTAGGTTTTCGCGCTTAATAATGTATAAGTTCGGCTTTTGTAATGATTACAAGAAGATTATTATTAATGTTAGCCAAGACATTGCACAGAAATATAGTTTTACACAGTTATAGAATATAATGTAAATAGGTTAAAGGTTTTAAATAAATATTGTGTTTTATTATTTTATAAACCAGTGATATAACAAATATACATTTTCTTTTGCACATTTTAAATTATTGTTCTTATGGAAATTACAATGTCGACTCCATTCATTTTGTCTTAAAGTACTTAGATTTGGACAAGTGAATCTCTCCATATCGATAATTGTATTGGACAGAAAATTTTCCAAAATGTTCTTCTTATTCAATCCTTTTACCATTATGATAGCATCACCAACGATACTCTGAATGTAGTTTTCTATATGATTCATCGATATTGATTGTTGTTTGTCCATGTTATCCCAATGTAATCCATGTATATTATTACATAACCATTCCATATGTTTTTTAATTGTTGGACAAAACCATGACAACTTGTTAGGCATTTGAACGAAAGTATGGTTAACGTGATGCGTAGTTAAATCGTAGATTGCGATTTCTTTAATGAAATATTCGCTATCTTCATACTGATATCCCTGAATATCTATTATAAACATTTTCTCTCTTTAGAATAATTTTACAACACTTGTTAATGGGTTATATTTAACAATCCGATCGTGTAAAATCAGACAAAATGTTGTAGTTTTTTCTGTCACGTTTACTGAAGTCTAATCGAATATCAACTGCTTCGTTCTTCACCAACTCACTTTGATGACTGGAGTCTATAATAACAATCGGTGCTAAATGTTCATAATTTATAGGTGAAAGACAC
Source organism: Amphimallon solstitiale (assembly GCA_963170755.1). Lineage (NCBI taxonomy): Eukaryota > Metazoa > Arthropoda > Insecta > Coleoptera > Scarabaeidae > Amphimallon > Amphimallon solstitiale. The sequence goes on from OY720675.1 coordinate 9,199,161, forward strand.
GGTTCCACATCATTTTTATAGTAATATGAACGTTGAAATTGTGTATACATTTAAAACAGAATCGTTCATTGTTTCTTATTGAAGTCTGCATTAATATTATCATATGGAAATACTTCTGAACTTCAATGTAATTTTATGTTCGTTAAAATGTATTGATCAATAAGGAATTTATGTATGAGCGGATTTTTTTAATTATATCAAGGTATTATATACATATATAAAAAATTATACTAGCTCTGACGTCAACTATAAATTTACTTTATTGATATTTACATGCAATAAAGAGATCTTGACCACGCCCATTGTTTACTAATCCAACTGCAACCTCAATTTTTTTATTTAATGTTCTTACAATATTAAGTAAAAATATTATAGATTATATAATATATAACTTAAAGGATATTAAATTCCTGGTCAAACTACATGACATCAGTATGACGTCAACTTTAAAAATGCGCTTTCTAACTATACAATTACCTCAAGTCGTCTAATTAGTGCTGTGGAATTTTTTAAATTATATCGAGGTAATGCTTTCAAAGATATTTCTGACGACAATATAAAAAAATGCGCTTTCTAACAAAATAATTGAAGAAATAGCTCGCATTATCTATTTAACTCTTTCTATTCGTCACAAATATATATTTATATATATATAATGAATAATGTTATAATCATACGTACAAGTATAATACTACTAATATAGCGATGAATTTAACATCTACAAAGATATGAACAATTAATTTCTGAGAACCCTGGTATTTTAAAACCGATGATAAAAACCCTGTGAATTTTAAAACTGGTAATAAAAACTCGGTGTACTTGAAAACCTTGTATGTATCCACCCACCCCTTACCTTTGAAACATTCTGTATGTATCCGCCTCTTACTTTTGAAACATCCTGTATATTAAAATTTTGTTACTACGTCACTCAGTACTTGAGTTTATATGTATTTATTTTCGTTTTATGTATCACTCATAAATTTTGATTTGGAGATGTAATATAATAATATATGCTTAATAAATATGTATAAAACATATGTAGAATCGTATATTCATTCAACCTCTAAAATATGTATATATATTTATATGACTATTTAAAAAAAAAATCCATGATACGTGAACATGTATTTTAAAATTTATGTCAAATAGAAATCTCCAGTCTTAGCTAATGAAAAAGTTAAGTGTGCTCAAGAGTACTGATTTTATTCGATTTCATAAAAGTATGCTACAAGTCTGCTTTCATTGTAAGGTGCTTTACATTAAAATATTAAATCTCTTGTCATGATAAATTCTTAAATGTCTTATATAGGCTTGAAGTATTATACTTACATTATAATGCCATAAATTTTGAAATGTAATGGTGTATAAGATATTTGATTAATAAATATGTATAAAACAAATATTAATTGTTACATAATCTGGTTGTGACCATATTGTATCCGCCATCTTACCTTTGAAACAACCTGTATACTCAAAAATGATTACTACATCACTGAGTGTTTGAGTGTATATGTAATTTATTTTCTCGGTCAGCCATAAATTTTGATTTGGAAATGTATATAATATACCTAATAAATATGTATAGAACATATGTAGAATCGTATATTCATTCAACCTCTAAAATATGTATATATATTTATATGACTATCTATAAATAAAAAACAATAATTTTGTTTGTTCTTTTATTTAAAATATTGTATACTATATTGTACATTACATATATGTATATTTATTCTATAAAGTTACATAAATAACAATTTCTTCGAGCTGGGGTCCAACCATCCAGATGATTGTCTTGCCAAGGTTGATTATAATGAGAGCCATAGGGTAAATACTCTCTTAGACTTGCTCGCATCTCCTGAGGAATGTAATGCTAGTGTTGCTTTAGAGATTCAGCTTTTCACCTTATTTTGGAGGATAAACAGTGGAATATTTTTAATCATCGTCTTATCCACCTCATCCAATAATCCAAAATGTTTATCGATTTGTCTGATTGCCCGATCATCTCTATTTTTCAATATTATCCATTTTTTATATATTTATTTTGCCGATGTTTACAACTAATTTATATATTTCGATATCAGTTTTAATTTTTTCTAATTCGGATATAAACCTCTTAATTCTATTGTTTAATACTACTTTCTTCAATCTTAGCGCACTATGCCTGCGTTCAACGTACATTGTCGACTGATGTATTTCCAAACAAGTACAGACAAGATTATACAGATCTGTACATGTTAGCTACTTGCGAAACACTTCTGATGAGCGTATATAACATATCCACCACCATTTTCGACGAGTTCTTCATTATAATCTAATTCTGGATGATTATATTGAGGATACCAAGTCACTAGCATCTTCGGTATATTCTTATTTAAAGTCAACACATTCGACGTTTCTATATCAAACACACAAATTTCAGCACGAAGTTCAAAATCAGGTTCACGTAGATATTCATATTCACAATAAATGCACCACTTTTTTAGTTGGGTTATATTGGGGTTACAATATTCTAACACGTGGATTAATTGATCAATATCGAAATATTGATCGTTCTGATATGCAAATGCTGCTATGAATAAACAATCACTTTGATTCAATTCCGAGGATAATAGCCAATGCCCAACTCCAATAGGTATTTCGATGTCATTAACTGCTAAAAAGTTTTCATACTTCTCCACGTTGTATGGTTTCACTGTCATTATAGGTACTTGATTATCACTATCTATATAAAATGTGTTACACCGCTTTACAATTGATACTGCTGATATTATATTCGAAATTCTTCTCTTATATATTTAATATTTACTTTGCTTGGTAACCGTCAGAGGGCGCCATTGGTTCTCACTGTAATTTTCTCTCACTAAATCAGTATTAGTTTGTTTGCATTCGAGTTCGCACATATTTTAACACACTAAGATTAAAATGGAAGCTAGTAAGAACACAAAATTATTATATACATAAACTTATATCTATATTTTTTTAATTCTTTTTCAGAAACTTATAATGAATTTATTGGTGATTCGCTTAAAATGATAGATGAGAATATCGTTAAGGAAAAACAGTTAATTGGGCAGTCATCATACTTCCTCAACAAATGCGGTTCGAAATGGGTGAATATCGGTCTTAGTCCAGCGGCTGGATTCGTGCCCATCATCCAGATTCGATCGCCTGCAAGCTGTGTATTCTTCACATTGGACGACTGGGAGGAATTTTGTA